>OY728133.1:1359450854-1361950854 GCA_963277665.1 Viscum album
TAATACATGTGAAATTTCTCCATGAAGTAAATTTAGAATATTTTTGAGCTGATCCTAAGTTCAAATAACATGTATCAAATGTGATACATTGTCTACAACAATTAAGAATGGTGGTAAATCTAATGATGCTAAAGCTGTTCGGTCAAAGGATGCATATCATGATATTGAAGTTCATGATGAAAGCTGAAATATGGTTATAGAATTTATTTTAGATAATCATTAAAAAGTAATGGATTATTTGGAGGTGGAAGAAAATAACTCTTTATGGTTGAACATTTTTCCAATTTTTTACAAAATTTTGGGCAGAAAAAATGGGAGATGAAGATATCAGTTTTTGGTAAAGGATGGTGCATGAAAGATTAGATTTGTGTGCGAAAGATCTGGGTTGTTCGCGAAAATATGTTTGTGCATGAAGTATTTTTCATTCACGAATTATTGTTCTTTCATAAATGATTGTTCATTCAAGAAAAATTATACGGAGTTCATAAATAAAAGTTGCACAAAATATTGGTATTGCGTGAAATATAGAACACTGTGGGGAATTTTCCATGAAATTTGTGTATCGTGATTAGAACATCGAAAAATGGAAATGTCATAAAGTGCTTGAAAATTTTTATGGTTTGTGCATTAAAGTATTGTACGTTGCAGAATGGTTTCTCACATATGGGTTGGTGATGCCTATAAATAAGAGGTTATCCGCATGAATTCTATAGGCTCAAAAAATAGTGAAATATTGAGATCTTGTACGCGAAAAAGAGAAGATGTGAAGAAAAATAAGGGTGCATATAACAAGGAGGGGTTTCATGTAATAATTAGGTTGTGTGTAAAAAAGAAGTTGCGTGTAAAAGTTTACCCACCAAATCTGGATTTTTGCTCACAAGAAATGAAAATTGGGCGCAATACACCTAGAAGGGTGTGTGAAACATTTGAAGGAACCTAGAGCCTTTATGAAGTTCTATTCACTCTTTAAGTGTCTCATGAAGATGAATAGACACACCCTTTGTGTGAAGAAGAAAGCACAAACAAGTGACTAGTTTTCTCAAACCAAAAATGGTTTTTTGTTAATGAGATCCTATGAGTACACAACTAGTGAATTATCACCCTTGTAGTTCTTCAAGAAGGCATATCCACGAATCCTCCCTATTTCTGTGAATAAGAAACATGCATCCTCTATGTGAAGAAGATGACCCAGGGAGCACTCTGCTTGCACGGAGCTGAACACTCTCTGGTTTCACGATTTATATACATGTTTTTAGGGGTGTTGTTTCCAGTGTGATGAGGAGAAAGATGTGAAACTAAACTCATATCTTCACAAAGGTGGAAGTATGTATATCGATACACTCATGTGTTGGTATTCAGAATTGGTTAATGAGATTAAGATATTGTAGCACTATTCCATAATATACTCTATCAATCAGAAGTAAGAGAAGAAGAAGAAGAAGAGACTTTCCAATCTATACTCAGTTATTCAGGCCATATCAATTGTGATGATGCTAAGATGAGATGTGCTTCATTAATATGATAATCACAATGGGAGTTTGCGATTCTAGCAGATAGAAACAAAAGTGATCTCAATGCAGCAGGTTTTTCACTAAAGAATAAGGGGAAAAAGATTGTGTAGCATTCTGGTTTGCTGTAGAGATAGAAGTGGTTTATTACATGTATTCTTCTAGGAAGGTAATAATTGAAATAGGATGAAAAAATTAGCAATATGACATCAGAATGGTATAAACAGTTGAATGATTATTTTGGTGTTGTAAACACTTTTAACAGAGATAATACTTTTTTCAGAGGTTGTATAAAGAACTAGGTAGAGTCTGCAAAAATGGGACGTGGAGACATCAGTTTTTGGTAAAGAACATTTTAATGTTGCAATAGTTTCAAGTGATTACCAAAATTTTGGGCCTAAAAAATGTGAGGTGGAGACATCAATTTTTGGTAAAGGATGGTGCGCAAAAGATCAGGTTTGTGCGTGAATGATTAATGTTGTGCATAAAAAATCATGTTTGTGGATGAAAGATTGTTCATGCACACAATATTGGCTAGAAGATTTGTGTACATGTTGAGTTCTAAGACCAGTATAGGAAAATATGGAAAAGGAATAGACTGCATGAAAGATTTGACAAAGTGTGAAAAAAATGATGCTTCATGAAAGATTGGTTTTGCATGAAATATGGAATGCAGTTTATTATTTTTTGCGCAAATGTTGTTTGGAGATCAGAACTAAGAGAAATAGAAAAGGAAGGGAGTGCAAGAAAAATTGGGCAGAGTGCATGAAACAGAGCTTGTTCAAAAGATTGGTTTTGTGTGAAATATGGAATATGTTGTGGAATTTTGTGCGCAATTGGTGTATCATTATTAGAACATCAAAAAATGAAAAAATCATGAAGTGCAAGAAAAATTTTATGGTTAGCGCGAAAAAGGTTTTCCCGTCGCTGTAAGTGTTTTCACAAAAGTGATGGAAATGCCTATAAATAAAAGTTGTCCCACTTGCAATTTTTATGTTCGACACTAAGATAAATCCCGACCTCTGGTGCACAAAAAAGAGAAGCTGCACAAAAAAATATGGGTGCACATAGAAAGCAGGGGTTGAGCGTAAAAATTAGGTTGTGCCTAAAAATGAAATTGTGGGTAAACTTTTACGCACCAAAATAGGATTTTTTTAGCTCAAGAAATGAAAATTTTGTGCAATAAACATAGAAGGGTGTGCAATAAAATTGATGGTATTGCATGCCTTTAACACGTGATATGCACTCTAGAAGTGTTTCATGAAGAAAAAGAACCACACCCTCTATGTGAAGAAGAAAGGACAAAAAACTCACTTTTTTTCTCAAACCGTCATTGTGTATGATGAAGCAGATCCCATGAGTGAAAAATCGGTGAATACTCACCCTTTTATCACAACACAAAGACAGATCCAGGAATCATCAATGGTTCTTTGAATAAGAATCATGCATCCTCACCGCGAATAAGAAGACACGTGGAGATATCTGGTTACATAGATGTGAACACTCCCAAATTGCACTATATCCGTAAATGGTTTTGAGGGGTGTTGTTTCCTGTATGATGGGGAGATAGATGTGAAACTAAACTCTTATATTCACAAATAAAGAAGAATTTATACCAATAAACTCATCTGTTGGTATTTAGAATTGAAGGAAGAGATTATGACACTACAACACTATTCCATATTATACCATGTCAATTAGAAGGAAGAGTAGAAGAAAGAGAGATTGGAATATCAATATTTAGTTATTCAGGACATATCAATGTTGATGATTCTAAGTTGATATGGTCTTCATTTATCTGATAATCACAAAGGTAGTTTTTGATTCAAGCAGATAGAAGGAGAAGTGATCTTAGTGAAACTGGTTTTTCACTGAAGAAGAAGGGGAAGAATATTGTGTAGCTTTCAGGATTGTTGTAGGGAAATAATTGGTTGTTTACCTACATGCATCTAGGAAGGTAATAATTTAAGAGAGTAAGAACAAATTAGCACTATGACATCCAATTGCTCTATACTGGTGAAAGATTCTTTTTTTGTTGCAAACTCTATTAACAAAGAGAATACAGTCTTTAGAGGAAGTTCAAAGAACCTACCAGAGGCTACACGATACTGTCTACACTTGCAGTATAAAGAACCAGCGAGTGTAATGGTATATCCAACTAATTGAATGTTGGAAGAGTATTTTTCCCTTCCCCCCTCTAAGTGTAGGTAGAAACACTGGGATGTGATTATTTCCTTCCCTCCTCCATGTTTAGGAAGCCAAACTGACTAGAGGATTGTTTTTCAACTCAACCTACTGAAACAACATATCAAATTATAGTGAATAATCCACGCACTAGTCATTACCATTCATGTAAAGTACTTAGATGACTTTTTTTAGTGGTGAACCTTGTAAAAATATTGTGTGTGTATTTATAATACTTTCAATTATTTCATGTGGCAAGGGAAATAGAATAAGAGAATCAAGATCCTAACTACTCAAGAGGTACATGGATACAATGTTCGAATTGGTTTAAAAAGTCCCCAACACTGATTCACGCCCCTCTAAGTGTTAGTAATATCCCAAACTTGTCCTCTCATACTGACTATGATATCCTGGAAAAGATAGAGATGAAGTGAAAGAATTGCCTTTGCTAAAATATGTGTTAAAATCACAAAAAATTGAAGTATAGACACCTATATTATAAAGGATATGATCACAATCTATTGAGTATAAATACACTCCATTTTTAGCTGGACATTGTCGCATTTTCTACAGCCTAACACCCAAGGATGGAAGATTATGATAAATTCATGCACATCATTTTTTGTTGAATCATAATGAATTTCCATCAGCTGATTTTGAAGGCCCTATATGTTGTATGTATCCAACGGTGGGGAAAATATGGATCATTACACTTCACTATGTGTGGAGACTAGTAAGACCCCTAAGATACGATCTTTTATAATTCCATAGCCTTATCATATATTTGGGGATTAGGGGACACACATGCTAGTTGGTAAATACAATGAAATACCCCACTCTAAAGACGTCAAAACATCACGAATGGAGGAGGTCCAAGAGCATTGCAGAAAAAAATGGAATCCTACTATATGAAAATGTTCCAAAGGGGAAAGTAAAGGTTGTATTTTCATGATCATTGTGGGTAATATGGATATGAATGTTTCTAGAATACCTATTAATAAAACAATAATGGGACTTCCCTGGTAGAATATCTAGCATATGGTCAATTAATGTGTCGGTGCCAAAATTTGGGATGAATAAGAACAAACAGAAATCAGTAGGGGCTGCCTTGAGAAGCCTATTCACAGATCTCCTGAGGACCCGTACCTATGAAAATCTCCTCATTTGCGAAGCTGTAATGAAGAGAGGATGTGGGTTGCTTCGTGAACACCTTTTATGTTCGCAAACCCACCTCGGAGTGGGGAGGTAGGATGCTCCGCAAATTAATTTGACGTTCGCGAACATGTCGTGGAGCAAGGAGGAAGGATGATTCACAAACCACATTGATGTTTGCAAACCAGAAACGGAGCAATCTGTGTCATTGCACTGAGTGGGCTCTGCTTCGTGGTTCCTATTTCCTATTTATACTGGGCTCCCCTTGATCCCAAAGGATGGATCATCTGACCTTTTGCATTATTATCTCTCAAATCGAAAAACAGTTTCTGCTCTGTGAACCATGAGCTTTTCAAGGTACATTTTCATCGCGAAGTGCCTACCCCTTTTCTTGAATGCGGACGCTATTCAAGGAAGGATGCCCATCGTGGAGACGATGTGTCATTGCAAAGGAAGGGGATCCCTAATGGAACTTGGGACTTCGCGGATCACATATTCATCACAAAGCACCATCTAGGCACACATGAATCACATGCTATGGCAGGGTGGTTATGCTTTGCGAAGCACATTTCTTCACAATTCTATGCTTCAAAAGGCACCCTTTCTTCATGAAGTACTACCCTACGAGGGACTTTCAACTTTGTGAAGCACTTTATAAATGCACATATACCCTATGCCATGGCTAGGCCACTCCACTTCATGAAGCATACCCCTTCGTGAATCCCCTCCACTATATGAAGCATCAGCACCACACGGGGCTTCTACCTATGAAACCCTTTTCTCCACAACTCTTTTTGGTGTGTTTACTTCAAGGTTTTCATAAATGATCTTCAAATTCCCTTTGGCAGTGATTCCCATTACGTTTCATCACCTCGTGTTTTTTTCAATAGGCACGACAACGACTATTTCTTCTTCAAATAGCCACGCTAACATGGATCCCACAATGGATCACTCCATTACAACCCCTCACCATAACATTTCAGATTCTTTACCTTCCCCAAGGGGATGTGGGTATTTTTTATGTATGTCCTATGGGTGCGGAGTGAACCCACCTCATCCAACCTGCAGGATGTTAAACTACCAAGCACCATCATCCTCAACACATGACATTATAATGGGACCTCACTCCATGCTTCATACGTAGGGTGACCCATCTCAGACATTCTCTACCACACCTGGTCTCCATGAGAGTGAAATATTTCATCACATGGAATTAGATTCTTTTTATCAGAGTGGTTTCTGTCTGTGGGGAAAGGGAAACCACATTGGTGTATTCCCCTAACTTTTCATGGAGGGGGTTTCATCCCTTCTCCTCATTTCTTCCTTAGTTACATGGACTAGAGGGGGGGATGGGCAATGTCGCTCTCCTTTACACGGTTCCAAATCCCTTTACCTTTGGGCTTTCTCGCCAACGGGCCTCCATCCAAAAGTAAGTCCCAATATCCATCTCCCTGGTCTATGTACCACGCATAAGCCCCTGTTTTCTCATTGGGATGCTAACTATGTGTAACCCCCATTCCACTTCCCACAGACGTTCCTTCCACGATGTGATCGTCAGGCCCTTTCCATATTGTTTCTCACACCATTCATGACTCACATCGGCTTAGAGTGAGCATCAAACATGAAATCATCTCTGGGAAGCCTAGAGTGTAATTCCCAAACAGAGCACTGGAAGTACTTGGACTTTGATCCTTGCCAAGGAAAGGTATGTAGAAAGACTCCCTATGGTTCAAGACCAAAAAAACATTAGTTCTGACCCCCTTCACATTGGTTCCCACCCCATCATGAACTACATGGTATTTTACCCTTTCCAAGGAAAATGTACATACGAAGCCTCCCTGAGTTTCAATCCCACCAACAATTGGTCCCCACTATCTTCACGTTGGCTCACCAAAACCCATCATGAACTACGTGGTCTCTGATCCTTTCCAAGGAATCTTACATAGGAATACTCCCTGAATTTCAATCCCACCATCCATTGGTTCCAACCCCCTTCACATCGAACCACATTCATCCCCCATTATGATAAATTGCATACCCCATTTTCGTCCTATATGACATTAAACCACATCCACCATCTTGAACTACTCGGGCATTGATCCTTGACACCTTGACAGGGTACATAGGAAGCCTTTATTATGTTCAACCCCATCCAGTGGTAAGCCATTGTGACCCCATCCAGTGGTAAGCCAATGTGACCCCATCCAGCGGTAATACTTTGTGACCCCAACTTGCAGTAAGCCGTTGTGACCCCATCCGGCGGTAAGCCATTATGACACCGTCCAATGGTAAGCCTTTTTTCCTTCATCGTGTGATAATCCATTGTTCCCACATTTTTTGGTGTGCCATTATCTACCCCAATCCATGGTAGGCCATTGAATTCCCCAATTGACGGTAAGTCATCTTCAGATGATCTACATGGACTTTGATTCCCTACCATGGGGACACGTAGGAATCCTCCCCGAGGATCTATCCCATCACACATGTCTCATCCTGATCTCTCCCTCGAGCCTATGTGTATCAGAAGGTTCATGCCCCAAATTGGAGGATCCACTTCTTCCAGGTCCCATCCATACATCTATTCTCATGGGGCACCTCCTCAGGTGTCCCATCATCACACTAAACTACACATAATTTGATTCCCTGCAATGAGGATATGTAGGAAGTCTCTTCATGGCGTAATCCCAACATCACCATCACCCTTGAGTCGACTCCATCTCATTCTCCATCCACATCACTTAACCATTAATTATTCATCTTGATTCTTATCTGGGCTACCACATCCCAGAGAAATCATTCCATTTCACCTCTTCACTGCTTCTAGAAGTACCCGATTATCTAACCACACGTTACCCCTGACATCGGTGTCCCCCAACGGGTTGCATTCATCTTATCCACTCTAATCCTTGTTCCAATCAGTCTAATCCATCAATGTTAGACGCTAAACTCATGGCATACCCTGTGTTAAAAATTGGAAGCTAAGGAAAACCTCAGACACATGCCTATGGAATATAATTCCCTATATTCGACGTGGGATTCCTCTGGATTTCGCAGCCTAGATAAGCACTATAATAAGTGGAAGACACCTAAACGTGCAAGTGTTTCAGCATCCAAACACACTAGTGATGTCCAACATGACGACTCCCACGACTAAAGTTTGATTCCTTGACCAGACCCCTTAGAATGTACCGACATAAGAAGTGTAATTAACCTCCGTCAGTGAGAAAATGACACTAGGAAGAGTTTCACAAACAATGTCTTAATCAATAAGGGAGACCCAGAAGAGGTAACGAGTTCTGAGGAGGAATCCGAAGAAGGAAGAGACGAAATCCCATCACCCTATTTCAATTAAGGAGAAAACATCCATGAATATGTGACGGATGCTGCCTGCCTTTGGAAATCTGTAATGCGGGGAAACAGTTGCGTTCCTTCCACAGATGGATTCTCATACCCCGGTGAAGGAATCAGAAAGTGTACTGGTGATCCCGACATGAAGGTGTTCTCCCAAATGTAGAGAATTGTAGTGTTCGTGACATTAGTTGATTGGCGTACCACCAAATCATGTTATCCAGCGTCGGGTCCTGCCATGCAAATAGCGGGCCTGGCTAAAACTCACTAGAATTTGGGGCAGTAAAAACCTCATACATCTTAATATGCGACGTTGTTAGCATGGATCCTTCTTACCAAACATGAGATATGGAATGGTGTTGGGGTACTGGAGGTAGATTTATTTGTTTCAAAACTGTTTGTTTAATCTCCCTGGTTTTTGGAACCAAGCTACTTCACCAGGAATCTGATCTCCACCCACCCACCGATGTCGAGGAAGGGGAAATACCGACGTTTCAATCCCGCATGGCTCAACCACTTCTACGATGGATTCCACGCCCACAGTTTTTGGGAAACCATGCCTTATCTCCCCTTCTAAATTTCTACAATGAAGGGTGACAAGCGAGATCGTATGACAATACAAGGAGGAGGGGATAATCCCGACTCTGGATATGGCCCATTGGGAATTAGAGGCGTCTGCAACTCGTCACAACCTCCGCCCCTAAGGGGCGCGACGAGTGCCACTTCTCCCCACCCCAACATTCAATCATTTAGAGAGAATCTCCCTATAATTTCTTGACAACTCGCTCCCCTACACCGATGATGTAGGGGACGTCTGGGCTATCCCAAACTAGATCTGATTCCAGGAGCCCCAAAGGAGGGCCCCCACTAGGTCATGGTAGTTCCATCAACTAGTCCCACAGACTGAAGAGCAGGTATGCTATGTACTAGCACTACTAGCCCCAGTCTTTCTAACCCAATTCCAGCCTTGGGCACAAGCCAAGGAGGACTCCTGCCAATGGGCATTGATGTCAGCAACTACTGGGGAAAAGACCACTGTTGATGTGTATCATCAGCCATTTGTGCACATTGAGTTGAGTAACTTATATACCCAACCCATATTTGGGCCCAAACTACCCCATGTGCAGGTTGGGTTGACACTCATGGCCGCTGGCATTGGGAGAACCCTCCGTGGACTGACCCGCGGTAGAGACACCCAATTCAGAGGTCTTACATGTACCACCACCATGGAGAATGTGGGTCATCCCCACATCCAAGCATGGCCTGCGGGTCCGCCATGTTCTACATTCAATCCAAACGAGGGCCCTCCCGATGACATTGACACTAATTACGGAAGCCTCTCCCGCACTCATTACACTGGGTATGTGGTCATTCCTCCTACCACAGACTTTCGATATGGACATGTAATGCATATAGCCAATACCTAGTATGGGGGGATTTCAAACATCCTTACAGTAGCTGGAAAAGGTCCTCCTCGCATAAACAATTAGAGGAGTGAAGGTTAGCTTCACTACACCAGCACCCAGCACGGAGGACCTACCGATGTTTGGCCTGTCCAGTTCAAGGACCCTCCTCGCGCTAACACTGCTAGGGCAAGAAATCATGGAGGTCCTATCTATGCTCCTATAAGCTGTAGTGGAGGTCCTTCCCACTTCAGTATTTCCCATGGAGGTCCCTTCTACACATCAGTCGATGTACATGAAGGTCCTCCCCATGTTTCATTTGATATCTATCTAGGTTCTACTCACAACCCACCTCACATAGGTGGATTTCCACCCCTCCCCTACACCAGTACGGCTGATGGAACTCCTCGTTCCAGAAATCTAACATGTATCGAAGAACCATCCCAAGGAAATAGGACAGGTCATTGCATCAATAAAAACGATGCCAAAAATATACAAACTAAGATCAAATGAGTTTTCTTCTAAAATTCTGAGGGAGAATAAATCTAAGTGATGGAACCTTCGCCTAGATCTTCTGTGTCAGGGGCTTCGGTATGAACAATGCACATTATCCTCATACATCTAGAATGTGGGGTCCAATGAATTCTTGGCTCCCTCTGAAGGTATAACTAGGAGGATGAATATTTGGAAACTCTACAGGTCACAACCATGTAATTGTCACCATCATCTTCAGAATCACTCTCTACCTCGACTAGATATCATAGAGAGATATTCTAAGGATCAATGGTGGAAAATAAACAGTGTAACACATTTCTAGTAGCCATAGTCCGTGTGCTGCAAATTACGATTTTCATCACATCTTATCACGATGTTGTGGCCATGTCACTACACACTTCAAAGGATATCCCATGATGCAGCGACTTGTTGGCCCTCTTACCATATTCTCCGCCATCCATCATTCCATCTCAGAGGTTTTCATCAATACCACTACCAATTACCCAACCTACTCTAGTAGATGAGTGGGGCAATGATGGTCCATACCCTGAATCTAGACTATGGATCTTGTTGGATATCCTTACAGCCGACCATTTCCCTGAGATGTTATGGCTAGTTGTAATGCCAAATTTTAGGGAACTAGAAGTGATCACAAAGAAGGATGTTGGATGATTTCGCCAAACCCACTGGGATACTCATTTTTTCCTTCGACATTGACGAGTGACCTACCCCAAGAGTTAGGAAAAATCATAAGATATCAGCCAACAATGCCATTTGGTTGATTTTGCCACACTCCCTGTGGCCTAGAACTCTATGTCTCTAGGCCACCATAAGACCCTCCATCAACGATGCATCCATAGCATTAATGTGCTCCACATTATAATCAAGGAAGATTCTCCCCATGATAAAATTCATGGATGGGAGAACTACACGACTCTCCATTTCAGTTCTATTTGGAACTATCCCTATTTTCTAGGTGACATATAAGATATGCTTCTAGGAAGGGTCACAGTTAACATGGATGAACTATCAGAGGGAGAGAATGAGTTGAATATCCTTGATGGGGACTTAAAACTTGAGAGAGTGTTGTAGCTACTGGATCCATTAAGAAGGGACACTCTCTAGAAGAGAAATATGCTAGGTCTCCCCATGCCCACTGAGGCACTAGTCTTCAGCAAGAATCCCAACAAGGGAAAGAAAATCCTCATAGCCATCAAAACCTCCAACCTGTTTGCCTCAGTGCAAAGGAAGAAGATGACCCTGGAAATGATGCATTGCGTCAGCAACGCATCGAATAGAAGAAGGTGGTTGATGAAATCCTTTCTGAATGTGATGCAGAGCGACAACTAGACTACGATGATCCTCAGCTAGGGAAGCAGGTGCATACAATACATCCCCTAGGAAAATGACCCCTAGGTTACCCTGACCATCCTTCCCATGCAGACAAGGTTGAGACTAGAACATATTGAAAGAGGGTGTGGTATGTGTTTCTAGATCCTCCTGAATGGCGTGAATATCCTTAGGACCCATTTTGGGTTCCCCCAACTGCTCTATAGGTCATTTCACTAGCCTTTCTATGATCCACTGATCATTCTTATCATGTTAAATAACCAACTAACATTCTATTTGTCAATGATCCCTGTCAAGATAGGAATATATTCCCAAATGATCTAATGGAGGCACTCATCGTCCTCCTCGAAGATTTAGAGACTTGACAGGAGGCAATACCACCTGATAGAAAGCCATATTTGGCATGGGTGGATGACATGCCAGAACCCCCAGGTTTCATAAATCACACATTATCTCCCTTAAATGGGGCATGAGACCCACTTTAGCACCTAGAACACTTTATCCCAAGGTGTGGACAAAGGCTGGGAGCTCCAACGCAGTAAGAAGCCACCAAACTACGGTGTTTTATACAGACATTGGAGGGGCCAACATTCCTCTTGTACAAACAGATCCCCATAAAATTGGTAGATGGCATGTAAGACCTCCATAATAAATTCCATTAACAGTTCAGTTACACCACTTGGATGATGAGTATCACATACCTCATCAAGTGCAAGCAAAGCCCTGATGAGCGTGCTACAGACTTTGTCACCCCGTGGAAAGGGCTTACATACTCTATTGACATGTCACTGACTTAGGAGAAATTACTGATGATGTGAATATGTAATTTCAAAATAGAATTGGTCCTCTCTCTGATCCCCTCGAACTTCCCTAGGGGATTCTGAGACATATATGATAAGGCCAAATGCCTAGAGGAAGCCTTACCTCAGGCTAAGCAGGCACGTCCATTGCCTACTGCAATCCCCAGGAGAAGGGCCTCCAGGGCCAAGCCCGCCATAGTGTCTCGAATAGAGGACCCCATGCATATATAGTTGTTACTAGAAGAGCCAACTCCACAGCCTCATAGAGGACCTCCGCCTCAGGCACATCCTTCATCCCAATAGCGCCCACCTTAAAATCGGTAGACCGCACAACGCACCGCCGCCACCTTGGTGAGATATCCATCCTCCAACTCCATGGCAGGCTCCTCCAGCCCATCTTTAGAGTCATGATTTAAGGGACCCCTTCTCATACAGGAGGAATAATACATACTCATTCAGGGATTCACATGTCCCCT
This sequence comes from Viscum album, assembly GCA_963277665.1. Classification (NCBI taxonomy): domain Eukaryota; kingdom Viridiplantae; phylum Streptophyta; class Magnoliopsida; order Santalales; family Viscaceae; genus Viscum; species Viscum album. The sequence goes on from OY728133.1 coordinate 1,359,463,571, forward strand.
GTTATTTATGATGTTCCCTAGAGTAGTGGATTGTACGTTTGACTGAGTGGAGGAGCACAGAAGAGCCCAACCTCATTGATCTCCAAACTTACTTCCCCTACCACCAAATCCTAGGTAACGCCCTAAAACAGTGATATATGTTTAAATAATGGCTTCAAGAATATGTGGATAAAAACATAGTCCAGTTAAGCCCAGCTTCGACATAGGTGGAATGCGTCTTTGTGAGGTCAGACAGCAGAAACGATATCAAAGGAAAATGAAATCGGGTTTCTAGTTGTGGGTCCCAGGTGTATAATTACTGGACGGCATATAAAATAGGTGACTATGCCCATGGTATTAAATATGCATTCCTGAATCATCTAGATCCTTTAGAAGACACAACAACTACTTATGCATCGTCATCTCAGATGCCTTCTTCTCATAAGAGAAAATTTTACCGGCATAATGGAAAGAAAAGTCCCCTTAAAATTCCATAGAAATCCCGTACTCTCAGTGACTTCATGCCCTCAAAGATAGCGATACATCCTAGAATCTTTTTAGTAGTTGAAAAATATTTGAGTGACGGTCAATGGTACACCTTAGTTAATACCATAGATCCTTTAAATCCCTACATGATTCTTAATGATGTGGAGTTCCTAGTGGATCCTATTAATGTCCCCAGCCATCGTCAGTGTCGATAGAGCTATGATAATATGAGTCGTTGGATTGACTCAGTCAGTAATTTCAGTCAAGCTATGCATGTGACCAAAACTAGGTAGTAGTCCACGTATAGAGCTTTGTTTACCTGGCTTTATCATCTGGTGACATCAGGCCTGTCTTCACTACCATTCATGTTACTGGATCAGGTAGAGCCTCCTAGACCATGCTGTGGCCATCCATGATTTTCCATAGGATATTCTCAGTCATCTGGAACCCATTAGGTAGTCACTCTACTCTCTTCAACTAGTGAGCTTCAAGATATTTCTAGCACCAGTCAGTCGTCGGCCCAGTCGGCATGGCCCACCATACCTCCTTTCATATAGATAACTCCTGTAAGAACAAGTTTATGCATGGAATGAAAGTATGATGTTCTCAAACATCTCTATAGTATTCCAAAAATATCTCTATTCTGTAGGCCCTAATCCTTTCATTAGATATGCTTTAGGCACTCTCCGAGGCTTTAAGAAGACCCCACTAGTTTGAGACAGAGATAACAACCACAAATGCCTTTCATATTGAGGTAGTCGAGAATGATGAATGGAAGGTCATCAATTCATTCTCTAGAGAAGATTAAGGCTCTCCCATATTGGGGAATAGTATCCCACTGTAAATCACCAACCAGTTCAATCACATGGAGGATCATCACTATCTTGTCGACACGGGCTCATGAATCAACCTAATACCGATTTAGACACTACAAAAACATGGATTGTCCAAGGATGGTCAAAGTCACATTAAACTAAGAATAAAAGGTTATGATTAGATGAAGTATACACCGGTCGAAAGGATCTATTTGAATACCCATTTCGATGGCCTAGTTCCCATCACTGAGTTTATGGCTGTCTCCTAGGACACCGCCTACAATGCGTTGATGGGTAGGCCATGGCTCCACCTGCATGTGACAGTTCCTTCATAATATCACCAGTGACTTATGTACTCCCTTAATGTTTGAGTAGGTGTTCTTCAAGGTGACACATCCCCTTTTTTATTCCTATTAATCCCTCTATCCGGATGTCGACTACTACAAGATCATGGACAAATTGATTCATACTAATGAGGTCGATCATGCTACTACTGCAATCGACCCGTGGCCAGATCTGGGTGATGCATACATGTTTCCAGTCCATTGATTGGAGGCTATATCTTTGGACATGGGAAGATGATTCATTTTTACTGGAATGAGGTGGAGGACATTCTCATGTCTAAGATACGCCGGAAGATCACCTCATACACATACAAAAACTAGGGTCAGGTGATCCCGGAGCCTCGTGCTCTTATAAGTTATCGGGATATTTCCACATAGAAAAGACAATACATCATACTATATTGTTTCACCGGGCCGGAATTAACCATATCATGCTGACATTACACTATTTCTTCGATATCATCAATCATGTCCTTATGGGCTAAAGACCAGATGGGATTGGATCAACAGACATCATCTCTATGGTTTTGAAAACACAAGAGTTCCCCAATGTATTGTCCACTACTTCTTAGGCTGGTACCAGCCTTCAATCAAGAGTTTCAAACATAGATTAATCTCCTCCTGCCAAGGATCCATCCTCCATATGTGAATAAGTGGATTTAATGGATGATCCCCCACCTTTCAAGAGGGAGTCGCTGCCATGGTTGATGAGTTGGTACATGTGAACATCAGTAGCAAGGAAGACCCAAAACCCACAATGGTTAGTGTTTCCATGCCCCCCGAGGATCCACAATATTAAATATACTTATTTAAAAAAACCTCATGATATATTCTCCTAGTGATATGATGATATTACAGGACAACATCCTCAGGTATCCATCCACCGCCTCGGTCTCCCGAAAAATCATCACTGGTACATGCAGCCTCCTCGAAAGATGCACCCGTCCCACGATGCCATGGTTGAGGTAGAAGTTGATAAGATTATCAGTTCAAATTTCATTACATATTTCTAGTATCCCAATTGGCTGGCGAAAATTGTGCTAGTATGAAAGAAGAACGGACAAATCAGAGTTTTCATCAACTATTGGGATCTCAACTGTCACTATCCGAAGGATGATTTTCCCATTCTCGGGATGGAATTGTTGATCGATGTTATAGCTTGGTTCCAAGCCCCCTTCATAATGTATGGGTACTCCGGGTATAACCAGATCCGAATGGCCCCCGAGAATGAGGATTCTATAGCCTTCATAGATCCACAAGGTACTTTCTATTACCAAGTCATGTCCTTCAATTTAAAAAATGTGGGTGCCACATATCAGCGGGATATGAATCACATTGTTATCATGATCCTCAGAATGTAGGTTTAATGTTATGCAAAGTAGATGGTGGTAAAATATCACATGTTTCGGGACCATCTAAAAAACCTTGAGATATTGTTTGGATTCCACTGTTTTGGTCACCTGAAGATGATCCCATTGAAGTGTGCCATAAGGGTCACCTCTAGAATGATTCACAGCATCGTTGTCAGATACATGGGCATTGAGATTGACCTATAGAAGATCAATTCCATCAGGTAGATGTCTCCTTCGAGCAACATTAGGGAGATTCATGGATTCCAAGGCCACTTAGACTACAAACACTGATTCATCACGAATTTTTCCGGTAGGTGTAAGCACTTTTCTCATCTCATGATGAAAGGCACCATCTATGAGTGGGACAAAGAGTGTCAGACTTCTTTTGAGGAAATCAAGATGTATCTTATCTAGCCTCCAGTCTTAATTCCACCCATCTCTGGAAAGTCACAGGTCCTTTATGTTATTGCCCTGCAGTGATCTCTCAATGCCCTTATCATCGAGATGAATAATGAGTGAATGGAGAATAACCTCTACGACCTCAGCTACATGGTCCTCAATACGGAAACCTTATACTATCATATAATGAAGAGCTGCCTTGTGCATGTATTCTCATTAGTGATTTTGTGCCATTACATGGATCACCTCGAGGTATAGCTGGTGTCCCGAGTAGATCTGCTGAAATATATCTTGAACCGACCCATATTTACAGGTCATCTAGCTCAGTGTGTAGTTATTCTCCAACTGTCAACATCAGCTTTTCCCCCGGAAGGCTATTAAGGTGAAGACATTGGCAGACTTCCTTGCTTCCCATCCAGCACTTGTAAACTAGTCCCTGGACCTTGATTTTCCTGATGAATAAATCTTGTTGGTAGACCAAGCTACCCTGTGTTGGAAAATGAACTTCCATGGAGCTTCCTAGAGCCTCACCGACAAAAGTCTCAATGAACTTAGGATCATCAGAGTATGCATGGGTATCGTCTTTATTACCCGACACAAGTTGTTCTACCATACTCATTTCTATTGTCAAAAGGATGCACAAACAACGAGACATAGTATCAGATTGTCAGTACTGGCCTCGAGCTGGACCTATAGATAGAAGTTTCCCATTTTCATGTGAAAGAGGACTCCAAAATGGTCGTCAAGTATATCAATGGTGATTATGTCATTAGAAATCTATATTTCATTCCATAGTTGGAATGCACTCTCCAGCCAATGTCTGAATTCCCATCTCAAATAGAAGTTAATCATGTCCCTCGATCTCAGAATAGTCGATCTGATGCCATGGACGGCCTAGCCGTATCACTTTCAGAGCCCAAACAGGATGACCAAATTATCCACATGGCACACCGAAGAGTCATTGCTCCTATCACTCTAGGTGAAAATGATAGCCTGCGGTAAGCCACCTTACCAACGGTGCCTCTATATCAGGATCCCTAGGTCCCTTAGATGCATTGATTGATGTGACTCTCAATTGGAGAACCTCCTTTGTTGAGTATCTCCAGAATGGTAATCTCCTGGTGGATCAGGATGAGCGCGAGTGAATATAATAACGCGTGCTACAGTTTACCCTCCAGGATGGCCCTAATCGTGAGCAGATCATCTAAAAGAATGATTTTGATGGGGTACTCCTCCATTACATTCAAGGAGTTGAGATTTTCCAAGTCTTATAGGAGGATCATGCCGGTTCCTACAGGGATCATCCGATTTGGCTAATGGTATCTCACTGGATCTAGAGACTGGGTTATTTTGGTCCCCCCATGGTCATTGAATGCATTGAGTTCACCAAAAGGATCCATGCATGACAAATTCTTGATAACTTAATGCATCGGCTGCCATAGCCTCTCCAATCCACCAAGTACTATTGGCCATTCATGGTATGGGGACTCGGTGACATGGGATCTTATCCACCAACAATTGCTCACTTGTGCAGATTCATCCTTATTTCTACAGATTTCATCTCCATGTTAGAAGAGGAAGTTCCACTCAAAGTGGTCAAGGATCATTCCATCATTGACTTTGTGAGATCCATGTTCATCAACCGAAGTGGAGTCCCTCACGCAATTCTCACCATTAATGACATGAACTTCCGATAAGCTGAGATGACGAAATTGTACGCTATGTAAAACATCTATTCCAACCATACCTCTTGCTACCATGTTCTAGGAAATGGATAGATCAAGGTGTTCAAATAAACCCTCTATAAAATTATACATAAAATGGTTGGACAAAATAAGTAGTGTTGGCCAGACATGCTCCCAAATTACCTATAGGATTATCAGACATCGACTCATAATTACACCCAGGTGACCCCATATTCCATGGTGTATGGAACAGAGGACATCCTGACCATCATGATTCAATTTCCCTCACTTCGAACAACTATCTATGATTCAAAATCACTAGATAATGTATCCAAAATCTGTCTGGCTGAGTTGGAAGCGCTCAACAAGAACATGGTCTGTGCCCTACACAATCTGGAAGGGCATTAGAACAAGATATCTAGTGCATTCAACAATAAAGTTCACCTCTGATATTTCTTGAAAGGGGACTTGGTATTGGGCCTAAGGGAACCAATGATACATGGCAGGAAGCCACCCAATTTGGATCCCAAATTGGAACGACCATATATCATTTACCAGGTTTACTCTAATGGTGCATACTCACTAGTTACCATGGATGGGGAGAATATAACTCCTCCAACTAAAGTCAAGTACATCAAGCAACACATTTCTTGATTCCTATTGTTCTACATGAACATAAAATATAGGGTCCTACATGAACATAAACTGTATGGTACTTTATGACCTAAAACTGTACGGTCCAACATGACCATAAACTATATGGTCCTATACGACACCAAAGCTGCGTAATTGTCCTACATGACCATAATCTCTATGGTCCTGCATGACCCCAAAACTGCGTAATGGTCCCACACGACCTTAAACTGTATGGTAACTCATTATCCCAAACTACATCATGGTGCTACATGACTTTAAACTATTCATTCATACATGACCATAAACTGTACTGTCCTACACGACTTTAAACTGTCCGGTCCAACATGACCTAAAACTGTACAGTCCTGCATGACCCCAAACTACATAATAATCCTTCATGATGTTAAACTCTATCTTAATATCTATGTATGAATTAATTCCCATTCTATTGGGATACATAGGACCACCTGGACATTTCGTTCCTAGGCCCATCCCCAATCATTGGGACCTCCCATTGAGATGAAACACATGGTGTGGTGTAGCCTTTTTCCCTCATTCACGTCGAGTTCATCATGATCATTCCAGGAAACACGATGTGGTTGTTGTGTTTTCAATATGATCAATTTTTTATTTTTGTCATTGTCACCACCACTATATGTCCAATGCATGGAGTGTCATGGTTCATTCCCACCCACCGTCTCTCCAAACCTTGATCTTCCTCGAGCAGGAGTGTAATTCCATCTTTCATACCCTCATGCGATGGCGAGAGAATATTCCTACTAATTTTTTTCCACACTGACCATTTATCATGTGGGATTATGAGCTATGATGAGGCAATTCCTATACGAGAGTTCATATGTCTACAGTTGGTCGGGGTGCCTGGCCTCAGGTCTTTCAATCCCATTGTCCCCCTATCCCGAGTTCTCATTCGGGATTGTTCCATGTGGTATGGACACACAACCTTATTCATGTTGGTCTATTTAGTCATGCCACAGATATCCCCTTGAGAATTCCCTTCCTTCATTTATCATCTATCCTATGGGCACCATCCCTTCCATGCTTTTAGAGCCCCATAATTTTTGTTTCCATCTTCTTCTATATCCAAAAGGACCCTCGAATGGCATGGATGATTGGATAAAGGGATCTCATACCCTTAAATTCTAACATCCTCAAGGATTGTGAGTGAAAAATTTATACAAGTACCTTGTTGCGAATATGGTCAGTGGTCGATGCCCAATTGTTCACCCTGAACTCCATTCACACAAGGGTAGATACTATGTTCTGAACCTGGTCGACAGTTTTCATCTATCATCATTGCCACATTGTGGTATTCCATAGGCATGATTATTCTCCATAACTATCCCATGCATATGACACTAAAATAGGAATTTTTGGTATGAGCTCCATGACCTTAAACTAAGATCACCATCATCCTCACTACAAGACGCTAAACTGCAAGATGGCTATGAAATTCTGTCTGCGGCCCAACCGTAGGCCCCTAGCCTGAGATCTCACTTAGGTATGTACGGTGTGGTGAGGGATTATGTCCTCATTCACATAGGGTTACTCTCTATGCCATGCATTCACCTTGTTGGGGTATATTTCCCTAATATGAATCATCCTTTTCCCAAGAAGTACGTGTGGATTGATTCCCATTATTATGGGATACGTAGGACCACCCAAACGTCTAGTCATCAGGTCCAGCCCCATCTCTTAGAATCCTCCCTATCATCATGGCCCCTTGGCCTGCTTTTTCCTAGGAAAGGGATATATGGTATGTTATGGGATTATGTCCCCAATCACATCGGGTTTATAACAACCACAACACATACCTATCTCTCTCCTAAGTGGACTTCACTCCCTTTCCCTACTCTCATCTCTTTAAGTCGACTGCCCTTATGTCGGGTCCCTTGGACCTCTTCAGTGATTCACCAATGTTCCCAAGAGTACTCTAGTTTAGAACCTTGAGTGTTAGGTTCTAAATGGAAATCATTTCACACATTTTTTAGGATTCGTGTTCCCCTTAATTTGGGATTCCATTATCTTTCGCATCTAAAGGGATCCCCAAATGGAATGGATGCTAGTCCTAAGGGATATCCAACAATTACGGGGCAACATCTTCGAGGGTCCCAGAAAACAAATTGATACAAGTCTCGAATTGAAAATATGGTCAGCAGTCGACACTCATTTGTTGTAACCATTTTAGGTCAGACGATGTGGATACTGTGTTTCGAACATGGTCAACAGTGATCCTCCAACGTCATTCTAACACCTTCAAGCCTTAAATGTCGGTTACAGGATTCACATCATTTTCCACCCCATTGTATCATAGTAGAATTTCAACCCTCCCAGTATTATCCCTCAGTGCGCATTTTCACGTTAGGAGGAAAAATCTGTGGTAAGGCAGTATTCAGTGATCTGCACTAACTTCCCTATGGTGTGTATTCTGGGTATTGCAAAAACCACATATTCCCTTGTTTCCCACACTGAGTTTCACTAACTTGGTCTTATGAATTGAATTGTGGTTTGGGCCTATTTGGAAGAGTGCCACTTCTCCATGGTCCATGCTCTAAGACCATAAACTAAGATATATTTTTGGAATATGTACAACTTGATTCTCATTCCCATGGGACATGTAATAATTCCTAGACATCTCGTCTTCAGTTTCGTCTTGAGTTACAATAATTTATCTCTTATGTTCTACCTTTTAGGCACCTTATCTTTTAGGACCACATGATGTGGCATGTATGAGCTTATGCCTTCGTTCAGATCAAATTTACAATTTCCACATTTTGTACACACCATTAAGGAGACAGTCCCTCCTACCTCCTATCCCTAGTCCTGCATGACGTTAAACAACACATTCTAGAACTATGTATGGCTTGTTTCCCATCCTCATGGGATATATAAGAACACCCAGACATCTCATATTTGGGTCCATCTCAACTGAGAGCTAGTATCCCCTACCCCATATTCTCTAAACCTTTTTATCCCCCTTGGACTAAGGATTAATTCTTGGAATTTTTCATGGAGTGATATGGGCTTATGTCTTCATTCACGTAGGGTATGCTTTATCATGTCGTGTATATTCCCTTTTTAACTTCATCTTTTGTCTATATGTATGATCCATATGACTTTAAACATCACCGCCTAGTCCCACAATACGTTATACTATTACATCTATGATGTACGATGTGACAGTGCATGGTTGGTCCTATCACATGACCCTAAATTGTTACATTACCGTCCATCCCGCACGACGAATAACATCACTGCACTGTGATGTCCTCACTTGTGGGGAAATCATGCTTGGTATCGATCACCCACCATACCAATTTTCAACGCCTACACATGGCTTGATTCATGTGGCTCTTCCTAGACTGTCTATCCTAGGTCCATCTCTTCAAAAAAAAAAGAACAACATACATTCATCCTAAAGTAAAAACATGATCTATCAAATACAGCTTCTTTTGGTGGAAGGTCCATACCTGCACGGGCTTTTTATCTATGGCACTCTTACCATACCATGCCATATTCAGAAATATATATGGCGTGATTCACATCATCATGGGGTACATAGGAACAACCATTCACTTTGCCTCAGACCCAGGCTATCATTTGTTTTTAGTCCCTCGACCTAAAACCTCCCTAAGGAACACACGGTGATCTGGACTCCAGGTCCTCATTCATATCGGGTTTCATAATAACCTCAACATGTGTCTCCTACATTACCGAACATCTCTTGTCCGAGTTATATGATCATTAACTAAGATCACACTGCATACATACTAAAAGACATTAAATTGCATGACATTTTCTAAAACTACGTACAACTTGATTCCCATCTTCATGGGAAATGTAGGAACAACCAGGCGTCCTGTATCAGGGTCTAGACCTGGGAATCTAAAATCCTTCCCCCACTTTTTCATCTCCTCACCCCAAATGCTTTTGAAATCATGTGGTGTGTTGAGTAACTCATGGGTCCTCATCCATGTCAGGTTTTGAAAAAGCCACACAATGTGCCTCCAATGTCTTTCTTCAACCTGGTCTGAGTTCTATGACCCTAAATTAAGATCTCCATATGCAAACTACGCATCATGTTTGGCCACATCATCAGCCTATGCATATTCCATTAAAATCAATCCCCCCTTAATGGACCATCCTACGACCATTATGTTGGAACCATACAACCCCAGGACCGTTGTCCATGGAAAGGGACCCGACTCCCTTTATCTTAAATGTATTTTTTTGTCGTACTCAGATCCGTTGAGACAAAAATCCCGAAGTGTGGAATTTTCATGCGGACATTACCACGTTCCATGTCCAAGTTTTTTGAGCCCATTATTTGGATCCTCATCATCTTCCATGTATGAAGGGAACCCATTTATGGCCTAGTCTCATGCCATATTGGATTACATACCGTCATGGGCCGACATCCCAAAGTACCCTGTACGACATTTGTGATAGGTCCCGTGTTTCCAACATGGTCAATGACCAACCCTCATTTGCATGTCCCCATTATAGGCTTACGTGAAGTGGATACTATGTTTTCAACATGGTCAATAGTTATCCCCTATCATCATGCCACCATCATTGTGGTGCAGATATCGAGCATTATGATTCACATATTTCCACTAACTTATGTTCAAGTGGAATTCCAAAATGATCGGGTTTACTCCTTCGTGCATCTAGGTGTGTTATATAGTAGGTTAAAAATCATCGGGACATCATTCCCCTATCGTACCGTTGCCCCTGACATGTTCCATTCTGTTCTAGGAATGTCCCAACACTAATCCTTGTTTCCCACATCGAGTACGAATCATGTGGGATTAGTAGTTCTTTTAGGATGTGTACTGGTGCAACCATGCCCCACATGCCTTTCTTCATCTCGTATGTCATTAAAATACACTCTTAGAACTATTTATGTCTTGATTCCCATCCTCATTGAATATGTAGGAATGCCCATACCACCCACCTTGGTCCCATACTAGTTTTCAAATTCAGTCCCTCGACCTAAGAATTCACCAGAGAGCCTATGGCATGGCATGGACTCTTATGGTCCTCATTCACATTGGGGTATGTACCGTACCACAAATTTCAATCATGGGTATCCATGTACTCAATGAATGATATTAAATTTTGGTTCATCCCTAAAAAAGTTCAGGATGACCAATATTAATCATGGGATGCATTAGTTTCCTCTCGAGAGAGAATTATCCCTTCCATCGTCATTCTCTGACCACGTTGTGATTCAAGACCTATGTATGAATTAATTCTCATCCTATTGGGATACATAAAGACACCCAGAAATTTTTCCTCGTGCCCATGCCCATGTTCATTATCCCTTATGGCCCCTCAGCCATGATCTTGGTCTAGGAAATATTACCTTTAAACTATGTGCATTGTCCTCACTGTATGATGCAAAACTACATGTCATTCAATGTCCTTAAAAGAGAGGTCTTGTTCTGAAGTAGGTATGATCTCTGATCAGACCGATACGCCCACCTAATATGTATTAACCATAGTGGAATAATTTCAAGAGTGTTGGACCCCATTCGAACAACCCATCAATCCACACTCCACGCTTTTCATGCCCTTAATTCGGACCCTCGTCCACTTTCACATCTAAAGGAACCCTCTAATAGTATAGATGCTTGACCTATGGCTCACCTACTGTCCTGGGCCATTGTTATGGAATACTAATGGATGAAATTTTGAGTCAAGCCCTGTGTTTTGAACATGGTCAGCAGTCAACCCTCATTTATTATCCCCATTTCAGGCTAACTCAATAAGGATATTGTGTTTCGAACATGGTAAATAGTTATTCTTCATTTTTACTCTATCCCTATAGTGTTCTGAATTTTGGGTATCATGATTCACACCTTCCACTCCAGTATGTTCATATAAATTCCAATTCCCCTAGTTGTACCCCGATCGTGCAGTATTTCACATAGGGAAAGCATTGATTTTACTGTTCTGAGAGATTCATCCTACAGTCGTGCCTCTCCCTTTCTTATTGGAAATACGGATTGGTTGTTCAAACCCTGGATTTCTTGATCTTGGTTTGCATTCTTATATTTAGGTGGAATGATAATGTGGACTTCACTTGTTTCTCATATCTGCCCCAACCCATGTTAGCATTAGGAATGATTGCTAGATTTTCCTAAATATAATAGAAAAGAAATAAACCTAATGAATAAAAAAACTGATATATGAATCTATCATAAATAGTAAAATATTGAAATGATGTTCAAAAGATTCAGGAATCATAGTATCCTAGGATTTACCCCTCCCATGGATGGGTTGACCCTGTCAAATGAATGTTGCAGCACCACAACCCTCTAGCATGTGACTTCCTTGACTCGATGTCTCCTGTTCAGTTCCTGCTCCTCTTCGGCAAAGAGGGGGAGTAGTTCATCAGCTGTGATCCAAGCATTCTCCTCGTTGGTTCGGATAATAGTCATCTTCTTGTAGGATTTCTTCATGTTCTATTCAGCCTCCTCCATCTAGGTCCTCAGTGGTGATATAATTTCCAACTGTGCATTGAGGGTAGAAAAATGTTCAACTTCCCAGATGTGTAGTTTCTGAATCTCGTTTTCATCCTCATGGAGCCTCTTGATGTTCACAAATTTTCACTACTACAAAACAATTCCAAGGCCATGGTCATACTCTCGGATCTTCTCTGCCATGAGATATCAGACGATCTTGTGGGGATGTTGGGTGTTCACCCCCAACACACAGTTCACGTAGTCATAAACGAAGTCTCTCCATTAGTTCTATCCATTGTACGTGAGGGGTTTCATCGATGAAGTGATTGATCAGCTTCCATGAATTGAAACAGACTATATTTCAATCCTCTTTATCAGAGGCCATTTCATCCCAGTCTATGGGGTTGGTAGGGTCACACGTAGGGAATGCCCCCATGAACTCATATCCAGTGTCAACATCAGGTGTCTGATCGGGTATGGTAGGACCCACGCAGTCCAATCAATCTTCATCATCAGATCCCACATGAATAACTACAGGACCAACACTACTATCGGTCCCACCAGTGACCAGGATTTCCGCCACTTGGTCAGTATGGATATCTTCCTCCACAACCACCAACATACCCTTGGAAAAATCATCGCCAAAGTTACCAACAAACCTCTCCAAGGAATCCTATACCATATTAATAACTATGAACACCAAGAAGTTATCGAATGATAGTTAATATGATCGATGGGTGGTAGTAATTAATTTTTTAGAGGAGACATACAGAGATCGAATTCATGGTCTCATTCCTGGGTTGTTTCCCTCAGGACCCCACGGCGTGGCCCTCTTTATATTTTCAGATGGTCTGAAAACTCTGGAGGATCCACCTCGGGTGACCTAGCCCCACTGGACATGATAATCGATGCAGCTGTAGGCATAGATCCAAAATGCCCCGCATCTTCATCTGTTTAGGGGTGAGAATGAGGTCGGTGTATGAGGCTGTCGTCCATAGTTTAAACATTGGTAATGGGTATAAGGTTGCATGGAAGTAGATCCCGGTGAAGGGAATTAGGATTTTAGCTCAAGAGCCTATACAAAATCATCAACTGCTGAGTTAGAATTAGAATCATATCCCTCCTCCAACAGGATCCCCCTACCGGCCTCTTCACCCCATGTGGACTCGTCTGATTTTTCTGGTAGAGGGAAGCACTCTCTCAGTTCATCATCTAACAAATGCGGAGGGGTTTTTCAATAAAACACCACCTTTTCCAGGTTATTCATTGGATTTGGGGCACCCCAACAGTGTAAAAATTCTTCCATATCTACCAGGTATTACACTACCTTTGTCCGGGACACCAAAAAAGAGTCCCTAATAAGTCATATCCTCGAAAAATCCATCCTGAGACGTTTCTAGAGTTTCCACTTATCGGATGGGCTGAGGAATTTCTTATTGAATTCCCATATACCCCAGTCCTCCGAGAAGAAAACATTCTCTGGCATGTCTATGTGGTGCAGCCACTTACCCAGAGCCAGATTATATATTATATAGAATCCTATCAGTTGCCTCCCATCTGGATAAATCTGTTCTTCTAGGACTACCGAGTCCACTTCCACTACTGGAACATCTGCAGCTAGCTCCCCCTCTACTGGTGCAGGCCTTGTCGCCACAACAATTCCACCACTGTGGGATGTCCTTGCCACCTTCCGGGCCCAACCATGAGGTTGGTAAGGCACACCATCACCTGCCTGAATGGTAGGCTTCTTCATCATCTCCCCCGGGTAGGCTGCCTCCCAGCTTTTGGCGTACTCCTTCACCAACCCGATGATGATGGTGGGTGGAGGCATCTTGTTCCGCATATACTCGTCTTCCTGTGTGAACATGATCCACATATTTCTAATCACACATGGATGTTCCTCATGGTGCACCCCTAAATGTACCTATGGGGCCAGTTGCTACATACACTGAAATTTTCTAGCAAATCGGTGCAGGGTGTATGGCTGAGAGAGGGGCTCATGATCTACTCATTCTACTAGGACTCCACCTCGAATGTCCAATAGATATGATTAGTGATCTTCCGTTGTTTGGCCATCATTAGTGAAATCACTCATTGGAAGTAGGAACATATGAATGTTGAATTCCTCTACCTTCCATACACAGTACAGTAATCCTTGCATGACCATATTGGCCAGAAATCTCCCTACAGTGTTCACGATGGATGGAAAAAAGTTCAATTCCAGAGGGGAGATGGGGTTAAAATATTCAAAGACCCCCCACCCCTAATGTGCAACACTATACACCCATATAGGAGGTGGAATGGCCCATATATCCTCTATGGCCACTTCCACACGATTATGTGCCACAACATATTGTAAAGCCTGGAAAGCCTGGGGACCCCGAGGTTGATCCACCCTCCTATCACCAATATATATTCCATGATAAACATACATGGTTGCACTAATATGTTTGTATATGTCACCGGTAGGATCCAACTGCAGATGAGATCTACAATTAATGCGGCCAACATAACTTCTGGTTTCTGCTCAGTACTGACACTAGATCCCCATGCCATCCACTGGCTTTCCTCCAACAGTCGCTAGTATGAGTTATCCTTGCCTCGTTGAGCTCCATTTGGGAATGTTCGAGGCCTCACTGGAAACTGCCTATCTTCCAGGAAGTTCAATAACTTCTTGAACCATCACCAAAAATGGACATCCCTCACTGCTTCGTGGTCCTCTCCTGGAACCATCTCCATCAACGCCATATCCAGTTTTAGTATTTTCTATGGATCCTCCCATGAACCCATAATGGTGAGTCATTCATCATACATCGCCCCCAGTATCGGGACCCCTAAGATACGATGCACATCTCATAAACTGATGTTAACCTCCACATGGTGTAAGTGGAAGGTATTGGTCTTCGATGACCATATAATCAACAACTCTTACATCAGTTGATTTGGGTGATAGATATGGAATTGTGAAGCCCATGCTGCCTCATACAAGACCACTCTTATCATCTATACCCCAAACTCTTCACATGAGGTACCTTAACTAGTAGGCCTATGCCCATTCATCTATGACGCTTGCACCCTGGCGTAGATCCAACTCACCAGTCCATCCCTTCCCTAGGTTCCTTAGGGATGCCATCAAGATCATATTGTACATAGAGTGGGATATATCCAGCTGAAATTATTTCCCATCAACATTGTACAAGGGATTGTACAGGAAATCAGTGTTGACAGGCGTGAATTCCTACTGGGAATGGCCGTCAGCCACCCTAAACCACTGGTGATGGCACGATGTGATCCTAAACCAGTAAGTTGGCTCATACCTACTTTCTTCATGGATGAAGAAGTTATCCCTTTACCCAAATCCATATAGAGATAGCCCCTTACACAACATATAATTCCTTTGTCTCTCTGATAGCATCTTCCCCAATGAATCATGGTCAGAGTGTCTCCATACCATCTCACATAGACCCAATATATTCAAAATTTCTTCCATTAGGGAGGTGTCCACAAGGAACACTAGAAGCCTCGTGGTGAGCCATTCCATTTTTTAGATTTGGAAACTTTTCTTTCTGGTTTGTGAAGCCCTTTCGCCGAGCTCTTTCATAGAGCTCAATCCCAGCAACAGAATCCTTAATACTTACACCATCCTTTGGAAGAAAGTCATAGAGCGCACCGTCATGGAGTAAAAAACTCATTGTGTACTACAAAGAAGAAGGTCCAATTCACTGAGGGAAATCATGGAGTATGTGGAGATTCATGAATCAAGAGTGCTAAATGACAAAAACATGGAGAAGGGAATGGAAAAAAGAGAGTTCAGCACTCTTATTTATAGGTGTGGAACCCTGGTGCTCTTTGGCACCTCTATCTACAGCAAGATTTGCGGTGTGTTCGGCCTTCCCATTGCCTCTATGGTTCACGAACCTCCTTTTCGAATCAGCTCTGTAATTGGCCAATAAATTTTGGTGACCAACCTCAGACTTTGACACCATATTTCTCCTTGGCTTCAAGTTTGAGGGGGGGGGGAAGTTGTCGGCACCAAAATTTCGGATGAATAATAAAAACTGGAAATCATTTGGGGCTTCCTCACGAAGCCTATTTGTGGAGCCCCCAAGACCCCATGACAGCGCAATGATTTTCCTTCACTCAGCCACCGTGAAGCAAGGAGGCAGGAGACTCCGCAAACCACTTTGTCACTTGCGAACCCACCATGGAGTGAGGAGGTGAGATGCTCCATGAAGAAATTTGATGTTCACGAACCCACCATAGAGCGAGGGGGAAGAACGCTCCGTGAACCCCTTTTTCATTTGTAAAATCACCATGAAACGAGATCTGTCTTTGTATCGAGCAGGCTCTGCTTCACGGTGCCTATTGGATATAAATACATGGCTCCCCTCAAGGCCAAAGTATGGATCATATGACCTATCTCTTTTTTATCTCTCAATACGCGAAGCAATTTCTTCTATGTGAACCATGATCTTCTCAAGGAACATTTGGATCATGAAGTGTCTCCCCATTTGCATGAATTCAACCACTCTTTAGGGAGGCATAAAACTGATGGATCTCATGGGCCTTTGCGAAGGAAGGGAATCACCAAGGGAACTCAGGTCTTCATGGAGAACTTATACTTCGTAAATCACCCTCCATGCACACGTGACCTACATGCTAAGGCAGGGACATTGTACATCACAAAGAACATTGCTTCACAATTCAATTCTTCATAAGGCACCCTTTTCTTCGCGATGTACTGCTCTACAAGGTCCTTTCTACTTCGTGAGGCACCTCTTATATGCACTTATACCCTACGCCTAATCTATGCCACCTCACATGGCAAAGCATACCTCTTAGTGAAGCCCCTATACTATATGAAGCACCAGCGCCTCATGGGGCTTCTACTTATGAGACCCTTGGCTTCACAACTCCTTTTCCCATGACACCTTCTAGGATTGCACGAAGTAACTTCAAATTACCTTGGGCGGTGATTCATTATGTGTTTCGTCACCTCATTCTTCTTCACATAGGTACGGTAATGTTTATTTCTTCTTTTCATATCCACACTAATGTGGACTCCTCAATGGATCACTCCATCACACCCCTTCTCCAAGACGTTGTTTATGCCTTTCTCTTCCCCAAGGGTGGGTGGGTATCAGATATGTAAGTCCTAGGGGTGTGGAGTGGACCCACCTCATCTGAGCTACAGGACATTAAACTACCAAGCACCATCGTCCTCAGCACATGAAGTTAACCAATGACCTCTCCTCATTCATCATACATGGGGTGCCACGTCCTAGACAATCTCTAAACACACTGGTCTCAACAGGAGTGAAGTCATTCCTCACTTGGAATGAGATCCTCTTTATCAGTGCAGGGTCTATCAGTGGGGAAAGGGCAAGCACCTTGATGTAAGCTCCAAGATTTTTTTGCATTGGGTAGAATCCCTACTCCTCCTCTCCTCCTCAATTCCACGGACTAAAGGGTGGGATGTGCAACATCGCCCTACATTCTTCAGTGCCAAACCCCTCTTCCTTTAGGAATTTTCACCACCGGGCCTCCATCCTGGAGTAAGTCCCACTTTTCATCTCCTCAGGCTGCGGACCATGCATAAGCCCATGTTTCCTCTTTTTTCCGCTAACCACATGTAAGCCCCCATTCCACATCCCAAGGATGCACCATCCATGACATGATTGTCAGGACCTTTCCCTATTGTTTCTCACACCGTGCATGTCTCACATGGGATTAGAGTGAGAATCAACCATGAAATCCTCTCTGGGCATCCTAGAGTGTAAGCCCAAAACAGACAATTGGAACTACGTGGATTTTGATCCATGACAATACAAGGTACTTAAGAAGCCTCCCTATGGTTTAGGCCCAACAACCATTGGTTCTGAACCCCTTCAATGTTTATCCCAAACCATCATGAACTACTTATTTTTTGATCCATTCCATGGAAAGGTACGTAGGAATCCTCTTTGAGGTTTAATCCCACCAACCATTGTTCCCGAATATCTTTACTTAATCTCACCAAAAACCCATCTAGAACTACATGGTAATCGATCATTGCAAAGGAAAGGGATGTAGGAAGCCTCCATGAGGTTCAAGATCACCATACATTTGTTCTGAACCCCTTTACGTCGATCCAACTTCTTCACTCATGGCATTAAACTGCATGCCCCCTTTTCATCATGTACGAAGTTAAACTGCATCCACCATCCCAAAAAACATGGGAATTGATCCTTATCATCTAGACAGGGTATGTCGAAAGTCGTTATGAGGTTCAACACCACCTAATAGTAAGTAGTTGTGGACCCATTTAGTGGTAAGTTATTGTAACCCCATCCAGCGGTAAGCCGTTGTTACCCCATCCAGTGGTAGGTTGTTATGCCTCCATCCAGCAGAAATCTGTTGTGACCCCATTCAGTTGTAAGCTATTGTCAAACCCAATTGATGATAGGCCATTGATGCACCCAATAGATGGTAATCCATCTTAAGATTAACTACATGGCCTTTGATTTCCTTCCACAGGGATATGTAGGAATCCTCTCTGAGGTTCGAGCCCAACACTCATGTCTCATCTTGATCTCTCCATCGAGCCTATGTGTTTCAGGAAGGTCATTCCCCAATCCAAAAGTTACACTTCCTCTAGGTCCTATCCATATGTCCATTCTCATGGGTCACCTCCTCAGGTGTCCCATCATCCCACCGAACTACACAGACATTGATTCCCTACCATGGGGATACGTAGGAAGTCTCTTCAAGGATCAAGCCCAACATCACCGTTGACCTCGAGTCGAATCCATCTCATTCTACATCCACTTCACTTAGCCATATATTATCCATCATGATTCTTACCCGGGACACCACATCCAGGTGGGATTATGCCAATTCACCTATTTGCTACTCCTTGCAATAACTGGGTAGCTAACCATGTGGTATCCCCAACATCAGTGTTCACTCCTGGGGTTGCACCCATCGAATCCACTCTAGTTAGTGTTCCAATCAGTCTGATCTCTCTCCACTATACTTTAAACTTGTGGTATAAACTATGTTAAATATGGGAAGATGAGGAAAACCTCAGTTACATGCTTATGTTTTATTATATCCAGAATTCTACTTGGGATTCCTTGGGATTACACGCCCTCAAGAAGCCCTATAATAATGGGAAGAAACCAAGACGAGCTACTGTTCCAATGTCCAGACATGCCGGTGATGTTCAACGTGACTACTTCCCTGACCAAAGGTTGCTTCCCTGACCAAAGCCCTTGGAATGTCCTGACAGAAGCAGTGTAATTAACCGGAATCCATGAAGAAATGGCACGGGGAAGTATTTCACAAACAACATCACAATATATATGGGAGACCCAGATGAGGTAATGTGTTCCAAGGAAGAATCCATGGATTGAAAAACATACAACCCATAATCCTGTTTTGATCAAGGAGAAAACGTCCCTGAATAAGCGACAGATGTCGCCCGCCTTTAGAAAGAGGGAATGCATGGTAACAGTTGTATGCTCTCTACAGACGGATGTGCACCCCCAGTGAAATCATCATAAGTATAGGAAAATTGTAAATGTTCATTCCTAGTCTGTTTGTTAATTCAGGGATAGTATATAAATACATTCTATCTTTTCTACACATGATTTGGAACCAATTAATTGTTTTCATTTTTAATTACCTTCAAGACATTTTTTGTGGAACCACATGAGATGGAATGACCCATTGGATTTCAGAGATGGGGTAAATGATTCTAGTATCAAATAAATTTTTTACCTTCGTTCTTATCCACATGTATGTGGTTTGGGTTTAGTCATCATTGTTCCTACCTCACTGTTTTATCCTCATCATTTAACAATATATGACGTCTAAAAATTAATGGGATAATACTATGAATTTTTTAATGATTCCATCCAAAATCTTATTTATAATCACTCAAAATTCAAGCAATCTTAATTCAGGATTAAGAGGGAGTGAACTATAAATTATGACGGGAAACTTGTTTCCATTCTAAATGTAGAAATATTTTAAATCTTGATTCAAATGTTTTAGTTTCAATTTAGGGGGATTTAGGATTGATGGGAGTGTGTGTGAATGTTATAGGTCACTAATATCATCTAACTACTTAATGGTATCATCCTCATATGAGGAATGATCATTTAAGAGATTAGAAATATCATCGATGGTCATGTGATCCTCAATTCTCAAGAAATCATTAATTAGCAAACATTCATGTCATTTTTATATACCACTACAATAATCAATGCATGATTCATTAACTAGAATTTTAATCAAGGTTGAAAACTCAGAAATAAGATCGGTGGAATTAAAGGTTCTTTTTTAGGGTAAGGGAGTACATCTATATAGTCAAGACACAGAGAGAGTAATTATTTACCTAGGGGTACTTCATGGAATCAAGGATGATGAAGTGGAAAATGTCACCACCAAAATCAATAGATAATGTACCAATTTGGTCACTAATTATGGTTTTGGTGGTTTTCAATATGAACCTCCAAAATATAATTGGGTTATATCCATTCATCCTATCATATCTTCCATTTTTATCACAAAAAAATCAGAATAAAAAATTAAAATTTCCACCCTCATAAGAACATCCTCTAACACACTAGAGGGGTGTGCGGTACTCTGGTTGGCCAGTAGAATAAAAATTCATGTGGGATTCAGTTCCCCAACATGAAATATAGAGTAAATAGAGAGAGACATCAAAATTATAGAAGAACCTAAATCAAGAATATCATTGGAAAATGAATACTCCCCTATGGTGCATGGATTCGAGAATTTCCCTGGATCATTTCACTGGGTGGGATGTGATGGATCTCTCAATGATGATATGTTACTTCCCAAGAAATCCTTTTCATCTCTATGAAGGATCCTTCAGTGTGTATACATAACTTTTACAAAATTGGCGTACCTTGGAATTTTCATCATGACATCAATTAAGGGGATGTTGATGTACACATTTTGAATGTTTCCAAGATTTCGTTATCATGTTCAGTTTATTATTATTTACTTGGTTGGGTATCCCTCCGGGGAAATGGAAGAAGTATGGTTGGGATAGGTGAATCCTAAATATAAAAACTCTTTCCTTTTTATGGTATTCTATAAGGATAAGGTTCTACCTCATTTGTGAAATTTCTAGTGGTTGGGATGGTGGTTTTCTTTTGGATGGGATAACTCTAGTAGAAGGTTCATTTGGATTTTAGGATTTGTTCCACTCTTAAGGGTGATGGAAAAACAATTCACTTATCCCTAGGGTTAACTACTAGCTGAGTGAGTAGTTTACCCAACCAATGTCTTAGAATTTCACCCACCAAGTTGGAATGTTGGCATATTTGTGTTTTTAGGTTTTGTATGCAATATTGGGTGGTTTTTTTTAATTAGATATTGTTGGAATCCATTTGTTTTATCATGTATTATAGGAAAGGCTTGGGTTTGGGAGGGATTTTTTTGTAATTGGATTTTTGGTGGATGAGTATTTCTAGGTGGTGGTGTTTGATAAATACTATGACCTTGTTGGTTATATTATTGTTGATATTGGTTTGAATACCCCATTTCGTATAATCTTGGTTTTAATTCCTCCCCAGGTTGGATGGACAGTGTTGTCCTTTCCAAAATGGTTGGTTATAGGGGTGGCCTGGAAAGATTGCCTCACAACTCTTAGAAGTTTCAATCAATTGGGGGAGTTGGTCATTGTAGTGGATTCCAGAAGAACATATAACACAATGGATGGGAAGAGGAGAATTGTATTTCCATTGGTAAATATAAATATGACAAAAAAGGGTAGATACCTCTTCTAACTTCATCTCCACCTTCTTGTTAAATTCGGTTGAGTGTACCTCATGAACATCTCGAATGGGTACATTTGATCTTATACAGAATTCTTGAGTGTTTTGTTCCATGTTCTCAATCAATGTTCTCGTAGAAGTTGGGGTTTTATCAACAAGTGCACCACATGTAGTAGAATCAATCATATTTCGATCAATAGAATTAAACCACCAAAAAAATAGTGTATTAAAATTTGATCACTTATTCGTTGGAGTGGATAGCTTGAAAGAAACCTTTTAATGTGTTCCCAATAATCATGTAATGTTTCCTCATAGGATTTATTTATACCACATAATTCGTTCCTTATAGTTTCAGTTCGAGAGGCTGAGAAATATTTTTCATGAAAAAGGTGTCTTATGTCGTCATAGCCTCTAATTTCTTAATTAACATAATAAATCCAACGATTTACAGTGTCTTATAATAAAAATTTGAAATCACTATGATTTACGTGTTCTTCATCCACATTAGGAGGATTTAATTTTGACCACACAATATGAAAATATTTAAAATTATTCTTGGGATCTTCTCTCACGAGTCCATGGAATCATCGTAATAAATTAATTAGACTGGATTTTAGTTCAAAATGGGATGCCTCACCTTTCATTTGAAAGAATGTGGGTTGGATATCAACAACAGGTGAAGTTTTTTATTTTAATGATCAGTTCTTTTCATCCATGTTATGCAAGTTTAATTAAGTTTTGATGTTGGTTCATGAATAAGAAGAAGAAGGATCACAAAGTGTGTCAATGTTCTGTGTGTCATCCTTCAAAGGTTTCTCTTGTGCTTCTCAGTGTCACTGATGTAAGATACTATCCAGTTTGGTTTCTAAAGGTGGTTAATAATCTGAATTTGAATGGATCATGAACGAAATATAAAAATGTAATAAATCAAGACAAAAAAATATATATAAATTTATAAGATAAGAAATATAAATATTCAAAAATTTTACAAAAATATTATAAGAAATAAGAACTAAAAACCAAAGCTCTCCCAGAAAATGTTGTCAAAATTTGTATGCTCTATCAGGACTCATCAAATTATTAGTGATTTAAATTAGACATTTTAGTGGAGGGAAGAACCTAGGTCATCTCTCAAAGAGGTTTTATTGGTTTTGAGTGTTTATTTTTAATAAAACATAGTAAAAGTGGGGGTGGTCTTGAAAAGTGTTTCAAGAAAGTAACATAATTCAAGAGTTATAAAGTTGAATGCCCATGTGGATTTTGAAAAAAATGATATAAATAAGTTATCATTTCTAATCTACTACATCTCTATAAGAGTTCCTCAAATATAATTTATTATTAAGTTGTTTTTAAATCCTTTGGTTGAGGGTTAACTATTATCTTGGGTACACACAAGCCTCTTAAAATAATGATATTATAACTAAAACATTACATTAAAATCATGTATTATTTTTCTAGACCCTTATAGTGCTTTATGGTTTGTAAATGAACATTAAAATATAAAATTTTTTTGAAAGAAAAGTATTATATAGTTTTCCAATCAGAACTACACATGACACACACATAAAATCGCACACAAATCAGTTATCAAACAAAAACTATTTCAATTAAATTCAAAAAAAAATAATGATACATATTAAAGGACCATTAAAACTAAAATATACACACAAAAATTGGTATTTATTTATGAAAACTCCCTCTTCAATAATGTATCTCCCTCGCACTAGTCACCGACCGCTTAGCTCGATATCTGGAAGAGGATGTTTGGATGGAACTCCTTCTTCATTCTTGATCTCTCTATGAGGATAGGGGCCTCAAGAACATATAGGATGAGTAGGATACTCCTATATAAATCTAAAATGGAATAACTTTTATTTTGGTTCTAACTTTCAAAAGTGGATCCTTTTGTTCCCTTTTATAACAAAAATGGTATTTGGTTTGAGCACCATGTTTTGGTGATACTACATGAGTCTCGTTTTTGGGATTTCATATCGAATTATCTCGACTTGAAATAAAATAGAAAAGTTATTTTGAGATGTATTTAATATCCCCATGTCAAATTTGGTGGCCATTAAATATATAAATATATATATAGTTAGAATATCATACCAAACTATTGACTTTGTGAATATTCTATTCCCTGGACATAATGGTTCAGATGGCCCCCTTAATGGATGAATGGGTCTTGGGTTTCTTGATATGAGTTGTATAAGATTACATTGTGTATCTAACAAAAAAATCATATCTCATTTAAAGTCAATGATTTGAAGGAATGTTAAAAATAGTGGAAAAATTTTGTTGGGCTCCCATGCAGTTCGGCACATTTTCCTTATGGATCATCTCCGGGTCCTCCAAATCAATTACACCTATAATGAAATTATCAAAACAAGTAACATTTACATTTACAACAATTATAAACAAAAAAAATTTTATTCAAACATGAATTTAAGTTTAATATTATTTTTCTAATTTTCAATATTATACTAGTTTATCACAGTGCTGTAAGGGATAAAATGAAACGGTGATTCATTGTGCGATCAATGCTCAAAAACTCAAAGTTCAATCGGGTTGTCCTAGATATTGTTCTTATTTCACTGAAAAAATTAAAATTTCATACATTTTCTCACATTTTAAATGCAATGAATATAATGAGGTACAATACCAATCCCTCATCACTATCTTGGAACTAGCCCAATAGATGCAAATGGCCTACCTAAATATCAAATGTTGTCTGAAACAAGAGATAAAGAAAAATAATGGTGAGTATGCCATTTAAAAAGAATAACTATCCCCTCTCATCATCTATATCATATGAATAGTAGAAGAGTTCCCTTTTGAATTTTTTTTATCATGTACCCTGCTCGAAAAATTATCATACCGATTCACTTACTAATGTAGCTACAGTTTTGGTTGATTCGGATCAGGACAAGGTGGCCTTCTGCGTCATGCACTGAAGGATATTCTCCTCAGTAATAATCTATGATATAAAGTATATAAATCATATCAATACCACACTAGATCATGAGGAACCTATATCCACCCCTATATTGATAGAGCCTATAATTTATTATATCTAAAATGGGAATCTCATGATGGATTGAGATGGAAGGGAACAGATTCAGCACCGAGCATCGAACTTCACCCTATAGGATGGGCCAAATTAGACACAATATCTCTATAAATGGGGATTCAATAGAATAATCCTCATATTAATAGCATAGTTATATTTTCCCACTATCATGGATAACGTCGATGAAAGGGTATGGAGTGCTCATCAGTATGGGACTAGGATCTCCCACTAAATCAGGAGGCATGGTTACTATTTCAAAAATTGATCCAAGACTATGTAGAATTCACTATGAGTATCCATGAATTTCATGTTCATGAAACTTTTATCCTACAAATCGATAAAATACTACATATAGAAAAATATTCATGGCCATTTATCGTATGGGGGATGGATATTGTGTACCATATTATCTATCCACAACTACAAAATCTATGTTCATCCTTACTACACCCGACTTAATTTAGAAATGGGATGAGGAAATACCCCTTAAAGAAGTTGGGATGATGAATATAAATAACTTCATAAAGTAAAATTGCATCACTATATTCAGATTACCACACATGATATTGATGATACTGAATTGATGAAAATATACTAGGTGTAAAACATCGATTCAAACCACTCATCTCACAACCATACAATGGAAAATGAAAAAAATAGCGGCCTTAAATAATACCTTATCAAATATAATATATAATATGGTGAACAATGAAAATAGGACATGGTTGGATAACGTCCTTCATGCTTTATGGGCCTACGGTACCACCACATCCACTACATCACATACAACTCCGTATTCATTGGTGTATGAAACTGATGCAATATTTCACATTGAATCTAGTTTCCCTCACTTAAAATTAATATCAGTGGAAATCATTCAAATGAGGATTAATCATAGAATCAGCTGGATGAGATGGAATGTCTTGATTATAAAATGTTGAGTACACTTCACAACCATGAATTATATCAAAATTAGATCACATGAGCATTTAATATAAAGGTTTGCCTCCATTGGCATCCTCAAGGATAACTGGTATTGGCATTCAAAACACCAATAATACTAAGAAATAAGACTACAAATATGAAAACTAAATGGGAAAGGGCCTTAAATTATACAAATGGTATATCCCAATAGAATATACTCACTCACCATAATTGATGAGAAACATGTCACTCCTCCCACCAATTCAAGTTTTCATTAGTAAAAATTTTCATCGATGATGTCAATGCATCCCACATCCTGAACACATGACATTAAAATATACATAATAAGTCATGACATAAAGTCATTAAACCTCACACCTTATTAATTCCGAGTCACATGATGATAAACTACATGATTCATCCTAGTATCATGATGTTAAACTATATGTAAGTCACAGTAGTCACATTATGCTAAACTAAACAAGTAGTATTAGTAAAATAACCTAAAAATAAAAGATTACATTCATCCATACTGCATGATATTAAACTAAAAGGAAAATGTGAAATCACATATGAACCATTACACATGAACTAGATATGTACAGAAGAGAAATGAAGTTACTCTATCCATGTGTGCAAGCTAGATCCATATAGGGATTCCCCCCATTCAAGATCTATGTGTGTTTTGATTCTTTCCATTATAGGATATGTAATAACTCTTATAACTCCAGTCTTGGGTCCAACCACAATATCTCTTTTTTCACATTGATTCACCTTCATCCTTTAAAAAAGATGTTGAAATACATGGTTTCATAAAAAATATGTTTGGATTTATTCTTGATATCACAAGACACATTGTGACACCAAAATATCTAATCCTGAGTTCAATTATAATCATCAACGGGAACAATTTCCATTCTGTGTACGGGTTAGACCAATGTTGAGAGTTTTCCATTAAATAACTACATATGGATTGATTCCTATAATCACAGGAGATGTAATGACTCATTGATCTCTAATCCTGGGTTTAGATATAACAATCAATTAGAACAATTCCTCCATCTGCATGTGGGCTAGACCTTTGTGGAGTGTTTCTTGTTCAAGAACTACGTGTGGCCTGATTACTATCATCATAAGATATGTGGGGATGCCAGGATATCCAATCCTGGGTTCATGTATAATAATAAATGAGAAAAAATTATTCTATACATGTGTGATATACATACGTGAATATTTTCCCATTCATGAACTATGTGTGGCTTGATTAATTTCACTACAGGATTCATAGTGAGACTCGGTTCTCCAAACCAAGGTATAACTGTAACAATAAACAAGAAAAATTCCCTCCATAGTGTGTGGGTCAGACCTATGTAGAGAGTTAACCATTTAAGAACTACTTCTGTCTTGATTCCAATCATTGCATGATATATAGTAATGTCAAAATATCTAATATAGGGTATAGAAATAATAATCAATGGGATAAATTTCCTCTATTTGTGGGTTCGAACCTCATGGAGAGTTTCCTATTTCATAATTATGTGTTTCTTGATTCCTATAATCACACGATATGTAGTAATTCATCAATCTCCAATCCTAGGTATAGCTATAACAATCAATGGAAAGGACCTCCCACTATCTGTATATGGGTCAGAACTACGTGAAGAGTTTCCCATTATAGAACTATATGTGGATTGATTCCTGCCTTCACAGGATATGTAGTGATGCTACGATTTTGATTGTAGGTCCAACCTAAATATAAAAAATGTGTGTCCTCTCCCCGCATACAAGTTATACCTACACAGGGATATCTCGTTCAATAACTATGTGTCTCTTGATTCATTTTGTCACAAGATATGTAGGGATTTCCAAATCTCTATCACTAGGTTTAGGTACAACATATTAAAAGATAAAAATGCACCCCTAAAAATATGTTGTCTCGAAAAATGTAGAAAACCATCGAAGACACACTCACATGTAGATTAATGGACTGCTCAGTTGTACCTTATTTCACATGTTGAGAATGACTCATGTGAGGTCAGGGAACCTAGAAGACCGCTATATCTAATGGAACTGAGACATATCTCAAATCTAGGTCCACATCCTTACCACATGATGTTAAACTACAAGAAAACTAAAACATCCTCAAATCAGGTTATTAATAAACAATGAAAACTTCCTTGTCACATGAAATTAAAACATAATGAAAAATATGTCCCTAATACATGATATTAAAATTTATAGGACAACATCCATGATCGTTCCTTATCAAAGGACCACATGATCTTAACCCCGAATAACCATATTATAGGGTGATTTTTCCATATATTATGCACCTCAACCCAAAGCACACATCAAGTCTTGATCACCATGGGTTTTCCAAACCATTGAGGGTCATTGGATAAGAAAATGCATCTCCTTTTTTTGATCATGATAATGATGAATAAGGGCTTTGAGCTACTAATAAGAGACATCATGGCCCCATGGGAAGGGTTTTTAATCCTTTTGAGTGTGACATCATCATTGATGTTCTTATCACTTGTGGGTGTTCTTTCCATCCATGAAATGATTGTACAATATCATTACACATGTCATGAGATCCTTGAGCCATGATTTAAAAAAAATCATCTCCTTCTCAAATGTATGTTGGAGTACTCTTGACTCTGGGAGTCATAATTAGGTTATTTTATAAAATCCTCTTCATACCACATTCATGTGAATCACGAACTTAAAATGCATACACAATGGTCAAATATATACAACCATAAAATTTATCCATTGATGATACAGATTAAAAAACTCCTATACTGCTAGTGAAAGAGGCATAAAACATGTTATGATGAAACACATCAAAGGGAATCATTTGTAAAAGCCATGTCTACTCTTTCTAAAATATTCATCTCCAGAGTTTATATAACGACCCATACTTTACATACATTATTATTACTTCAAAATTGTAGCACACTTATTACAACATATAACAAAACCAGGAAAGGACCGTAAAGGTATAGAGTCTTTAGAAACTGGGAAACATAAACAACTGGTTCATAAAGCGTCTACACTATGTCCCATTTATTTCATCATATCTATATTCTATTTTGGCATATCTTAATTAATAACCTTTTTCCTAACATGGGGAAAGATAAAATACAAAAGGGTGAGCTCAATTGCTCAGTAAGGGTAAAAAAAAGAAATATCAATCACATCATATTCATAAGAATATATCTTTTGGAAATCTTAACCTGCAAAAGAGATCATAATTTCATAACATGGGGTAAATCATAGAACTGAAATGTAATCCCAATAATCATAACATAAAACATGAAACTTTGTGGCATACACACATAATCATAGATAATCATTTCTTATTAGTCAAGACTCAT
Source organism: Viscum album (assembly GCA_963277665.1). Classification (NCBI taxonomy): domain Eukaryota; kingdom Viridiplantae; phylum Streptophyta; class Magnoliopsida; order Santalales; family Viscaceae; genus Viscum; species Viscum album. Next base: position 1,359,492,920 of record OY728133.1, read on the forward strand.
TGCAAAGACTATCTTAGTGGACAAAGTCCATTTCTGAACTTAGTTCACTCCTCATTTCAGTCCTGTTTTACTGAACCGGTTTAACCTGCCATTCCAGCCATGTCTAACTCATGAGATATAAAATCTTTACCTAATTCATTGGAGGGAGATATAGGTCCCACCCATCTCATTATGATACCATTCTTATGTGTGCCAAAAAATCATAAATCATACATCATTGCATAACCCATGTAATAAAAATGGGATTCTTAAACAACATGACATCATAAAATAATTCATTTAAGATAAAGTAATTCATAAAAATAATTACATCACAACTTAATAAATTCAATGTAATAATAGGGATAGAAACAGAACCCTATATTATCTTATATGGAAAATAATTTTGATAAAACACTTGAACTCCATTCTTGTGGAAAATATCCTTTTTACTTCAAAAACACTTTTCCTTTCTTATCATTTCATAAAATTATAAACTAAAAGAAGTTGAATAAAAATAAACTTGAAAACATGTAAAGGAATATTCTTAGAAATAATGTTTTAAAAATCCATTCATGTCGTATAAATTAAAAAAACATTCTTCTCGTCCTTTTGTCGGAAAAGTCAAAAAGTACCTCGTGCGAAAAACGAGAGAAGATTCATTTCATATCTTTTACTAAAAACTCACCTAAGGGTAAAATTGGATTTAAAATATTTTAGGTGGATGTAAATAACACTACATATTTAGGACACGTGGATGTCGATGATAAAATACACACCAGTAAATTTCAAAGTATAAACAATCTCGGATAAAAATGAGATTGTGATATTTCCCTTACCTTATGTTTGATTTGATTCGTAAGTGTCCGAAACTCCTGTATAATGATTTAAATAATGTTATTGACTTATTCCAGAATCATAATTATTTTTATGCTATCATATATGGTCATATTCATAGCTTATTATTAGTAATATTTCATTTCCACTTGTTATTCGGGTGTTTATTACTTTTTGTTCTTATGCGTGTTTTGTCGAATAAATTCTAATTTTTCTTTCTTGGTTATAGATACCAAATTTCCAGAATGTTATTAGTGTAATATATATCATATTAATTAATTAAATTCATTTATATAATCATTATTCAATGAATATCATGTAGAACGAGTCGCATCACATCGTGGAGACGGTATTCCGTACGTACGCACGAGCGATGATATCATTCCCATGATTGTGGAATTGTATTGGAGTGTATATATACTATTTAAGAATCAATATAACATTACAATAATCATATATAGTCATTATTTACACCATTATACCCATCAAAGTAAGGTGGTGGTGGAAAATAGATTACACCACGGCGTGGAGACAATATTCCGTACGTACACACGCGCGGTGATTTCTTTTTCCGTAGGATGAATAGATGATGAAATACGGTTGTTATATACTTATAATAACATATAAGTATATTAATGATAATTATGTTATTAATTCATAATGAAACAACTAAATAAGAATAAGTGGAAGAAGAAATAAAGATGAATGAATCGGTAATGGACATTACCTCTTTTTTGAAGCGCTTCGTTGAGACCTCCTTTTAGGGCACTAAAATAGGTCTTTGAAGAAGACCAGGACCTCTAGTATGTCTCTAGGGAAGTGGAGAGAAGAAATTGGCAGGTTTTGGCCGATTTTGAAGGCTCAATGTGGTGTGAGGAAGAGAGGGAGGAGGTGCCCTTTTGTAAGGGAGGAGAGGGGCACCTTTGGAATAACAAAAAATATTATTTTATTATAAAGCCATATTCGGTTTTTAATAGCTAAAAATTGATATATTTCGAAGATAAGGTGGGTATGGGTCGAAATACTCTCATAAAATATAATTTAGTCAAGCTTAGGTATCAATTTTAACCTTATCATTTAGATTTTACTTTAAGTTAGATAATTTATCTTTTACCGTGTCTTCTTGTTTTCCTACACTATAAGGTTAATAAACTTACTATATCAAGCCAAAAGAACCCCAAGTTGTATATTATTAATATATATAACCTTATCTAAGTCATTTGGTCGAACCATATATTTTTAGGAATAAAATAACAATTAATAATATAATATTTGTTTTAAAAACTATTTTATGTCAATTTTTACACTATTTAGAAAATGATTTTTGTGAAAATCATAACAGAATGATTAGTTCAAACATAGTTAGTTAAATCAATAATAACATGTCATATTAACCTAGAAAATTATTTTAATTAATAAAAACATTTAAATTACATTTATTTGGGTATTTATAACATCAATTATGACAATATTTCATTAATATGATATTTACTGTATCATCGTTGTGTCATAAATAAATTAAATTATTTGATGTCTAAAAATTATAAATAAAATACCATTATGTTGGAAATCATTTCATATTTCTAATGAATATTTATAGTCTAATTTATCTTATGTATAACTATATATTAAGAATTATTTATTTATTAAACATTGATTTTAAATATTTTAACCCTTCTTTAAATAAATTGATAATAAATGTCCTAATCTAAACCAAGTAGGCCTAAATGGTCACATTTTATTTCTAAGGTTGTTGTTGGTCGAATTACACTTATACAATAGAATTAGGACATGTGTTAGGGTAATATTAATAACACTTTTACCCTTAATTACCCTATTTACTTTTAACCGTGGTAAAAAAAAGTAAAAAGTTACTATTCACCGAAAATTATTTTCCTCTCATTGAACCACATTTTAGTCCTTGATATTAACCGTGTCTCGAGGATTTTCGAAATTCCACTCACATAAGTGGTAAAATTACGATTTATGAAAAATTTTGTTTTTAACTACCATTTAGTGGTTTCAATATTCATCAGAAATTGAATGTTTTCAGAAAAATACCAAAATTTCACCATAGGCTAATTTCGATATTCCGAATCCAAAAATAAAGTCCATTTTGAAAAATAAAATTTATAAAATTTCGAAAAGTGATTATTACTATTCATAACGGATAGTTTTAATAATATTTTAATATCATATCATTGTTTAGTGAAACTGAGTAATGCGTACGACACATGCTATTGAGGAAGGTCGCGGTTGCGTGTAAAGAAAGCCAAGCTAGAGTTGTGTGTAGTGAAAGATTCATTTGATAAAAACAAAATATTTCTCATAAAAGTCTCGGGTGTTACATTCTACCCCCCTTAAAATGAATTTCGCCCTTGAAATTCGTCACTTTGTAACAAAAAGATGTGGATACCTCTCCCTCATCATATCCTCAACCTCCCATGTAGCTTCTTCTAATTGGTGGTTCATCCATAAAACATTCATCAAACGAGTGGTCTTGTTTCATATAACGTTTTCGCTACGATCCAGAATCTCTATCGACTGTTCTTTATAAGAAAGATCTTGCTCCAGCAGTACAACATTTGAGCTGAGTAAATGTGAAGGATCAGGTATGTATTTTTCAGGAGAGATACATGGAACACATCGTGAACTTGAGAGAGATTCGTTGGAAGAACCAATTGGTAAGCTACCTTTCCAACACGATCCAGTATTTCGAAAGACCGATATATCTAGGGCTCAACTTCCCCTTCATTCCAAATCTCATGACCCAGTTCCAGGGAGATATTCGTAAGAACACTTTATCACCCACTTCAAACTCTAGGTCTTTTCTTCGGTTGTCGGCATAACTTTTCTGTTGACTCTGAGCTTCTCTTATGTGTTTCTGAATAGATCAGACCTTTTTTTCCATCCCATCAACATGATCAGGTCCTAATAGCTTTCTTTCCCCAACTTCATCCCAGCAAGTTCGAGTCCTGCATTTTTTTTCCATAGAGAGATTCATAAGGAGCCATCTAAATACTGAAGTGAAAGCTATTATTATAAGAAAAGTCCACCAAAGGTAGGTGTTGATCCCAACCACCTTTGAAATCCATAGAGAAAGCTCTCAACATATCTTTTAGAATTTGAATTATTCTCTCAGACTGACCGTCTGTCTGAGGATGATAAGTAGTGCTGAAACTCAACTATGTATCCAGAGTATGCTGAAGACTTCGCCAGAACTTCGAGGTAAATCTTGGATCTCAATCAGATATAATAGAAGGTGGTACTCCATGCAATCTTACCACTTCCTTTACATATATCCTGGCAAGCTGAGCCAGAGAGAAATTCTCTCTAATAGCAATGAAGTGTGCAGACTTTGTAAGATGATCAACTATGACCCAGATAGCATTATTTTCTTTAGATGTTTTAGGAAGTCCTGTGACAAAGTCCATAGTGATGTTTTCCCATTTCCATTCAGGTATGTGTAATGGTTGTAACATCCCCTTAGACTTCTGTCTCTCACCTTTAACTTGCTGAAAAACCAAGCATCGAGAGACATATTCAGCAACATCTCTTTTCATACCATCCCACCAGAAGTACTCTTTTTGTTCCTTATACATCTCCGTGCTTCCAGGATGAATAGAGAATGAAGAACTATGAGACTCATCCAGCAGCTCCTTCTTTAATTCAGGGATGGGAGGAACACAGACCCGATTCCTGAAATTTATTATCCCATCACAATCAAGGTTGAATTCAGGAATATTTCTCACCTTCTATAATAACTCTACATCTTCTTTCTGCACCTCTTTAATCTTCACATGTATAGATGGTTGAACATTCATTTTAGAAAGATAAGATTTTCCCCCTTCCATTATAATTCCAAGATCCATCCTTTTTAAATCCATTAATATTGGATCTATTGTGATATTCATCATGGATAAACTGGCATGGTCTTGTCGACTTAATGCATCTGCCACCTTGTTTGATTTCCCAGGGTGGTAATGAATTGAGCAGTCGTAATCCTTAATCAGCTCTAACCATCGTCTTTGGCGCATATTGAGCTCCTTTTGTGTGAAAATATACTTTAATATTTTATGATCAGTATAAATGTCACACCTTTCTCCATAATGATAATTCCTCAAAATCTTTAATGCAAAGACTACCACAGCTAACTCCAAATCATGTGTTGGGTAATTTTGCTCATCGATTTTCAACTGTCGTGAGGAATAAGATATCACCATATCATGTTTCATAAGAACACACCCCAACCACTTCTTGGATGCATTACTCTAGATAAGAAATCTTTCTCCACTACAAGGCAGTGTGAGCACAGGTGCACTGGATAACCTTCTTGTTAACTCCTTGAAATTCTCTTCACATTCCTCCATCCAAAAAAACATAACTCCTTTTCGAGTCAACCTGGTTAGTGGATTAGATAATCATGAACATTCTTCTAGAAAACGTCGATAATATCCAGCCAAACCAAGAAAACTTCGGATCTCAGTTACTGTTTTTGGTCTCGACCATCTTTCGATAAACTCTGTTTTTGCTGGATCCACAGATATCCCCTCTTTTGAGATTATATGACCCAAAAAATGAAACATTTTGACACCAATATTCACACTTGGTAAATTTTGCATAAAGATTCTCCTTTCTCAGGGTCTTCAATATAATTCTCAAGTGATATTCATGTTCTTCCTCACTCTTTGAATATACATGAATATCGTCTATAAAGACTACCACAAACTGATTAAGATAGTCTCTAAAGACTCTATTCATCAGATCCATGAAGATAGAATGGGCATTAGTAACACCAAACGACATCACTATAAATTCTTAGTGTCCATACCTTGTTCAGAAATCCGTCTTTGGTATATCCTCCCTTTTGACCCTTAATTGATGATACCCGGAAAGAAGATCAATCTTGGAAAAGTATTTACCTCCACGTAGTTGGTCAAATAAGTCATCAATGCACGAGAGAGGATATGTGTTCTTGATAGTGATCTTGTTAAGTTCTCAATAATCAATGTAGAGTCACATTGATCCATCTTTATTCTTAACAAACAGAACAGGTGCTCCCCAAGGTGACACATTAGGGTGTATGAATCCCTTATCAAGATTCTCTTGGAGTTGCTTCTTCAATTCCTGCAACTCAATTGGGGCAATTCTATAAGGTGTATTTGAAATAGGCAAAGCCCCCGGTACGAGTTCTATTGAAAAATCAACTTCACGATTTGGTGGAAGACCCAAAAATTCCTCCGGAAAGACATCGTCAGACTCCCGTACAATGGGAATATTCTTAATCTTGAGATTCTCACCAACCATTTGAGATAAATAACCCTCATTTAGTGGAATCATGACCTATAATATTGAATATATTTCCACTGGAAGGTTATGTTCATCCTTGCATCGATAGACGATCATAGATTGATCTGGAATATGGAATGCGACTTCCCTTCTTTGGCAATTGATATGATCTCCATATAAATAAATCCAATCCATGCCAAGAATCACATCAAATTACACTATTGGAAGGATCACAAGATTTTCAGGAAGCACTTTCCCACAAACATCAATCGGGGAAGAATTATAAACTTTTGATGCGACTGTTGTTCCATTAGGTGTTGTCACAGCTAACTCAACATCTAATTGTTTAGATAATACAGTGATACCCTTAGAAAAATCATCATAAATAAAAGAGTTGGTGGATCCAGAATCAAATACAACATTTTCTAATTTAGAGTGGATGGTAAGTGTACCTTTCAACACATCGTTATCGTACTCCACATCGATGATAGAAATTTCATGTGACTATCCATTGTCCTTAGCCTTATGATTTTGTGGATGTCGATCATCATCAACAAACCTTGGATTAGGGCATTTATTGGCATAATGCCCCATTTCCATTCACTTGAAACATTGAAGTGTAGTAGGTTCATTCTGTGTGTCCATTCCTTTATTTGCATCATTAGACATCTTCTTCCCATAATTGCAGCATTCAAATGCCCGATGACCTTCCTTTACACATTTGAATCATTTACTTGTCCCTTTAAGAAAACTCCCTCCATGTTTCTTTCCACACTTTGAGCATCAGGGAAATCTCATATTCTTTTCAGTGTACTCTTTTGATTTTTTTGGAATTTCATTTTCCTCTTCATATCTATCCCATATGACTGATTGGTTACTCCAATCTCCATCTCATCTTTGAGAGCACATAGAACAATTTCCTCTTCGCTATTGAAGTACGTTATGGCTAACGCCCTTCGAAGACTTGGTTTTAAGCCACTAAAGAATCGATCGATCTTACTCTCAGGTTGGATAATAATACCAGAAGCGTACCTTGCAAGTCATGTAAAATTTTCTTAATAGGTACCAACAGATTCATCATCCTTTTGCTTTAGTTAAAGAAACTCCTTCTCCGTCTTTGTTCGTAGAATACGAGGGAAGTACTTATTGAAAAATAAGTTCATGAACTTGTCCCATTCCATGGACTCAATTTCATCTCTTTTCCTTGTATTCTTGATAAGATTCCACCATTGATCAACATCAAATTCCAAACGATACAATGATAAGATGACTTTATCATGTTCAGAACATTGAAAAACTGAAAATATCTTTTCAATAGTACTAATCAATTTTTCAGCAACTAATGGATCAGTAGACTCGCTGAATGAAGGCAGACGCTGCCTCATGAAGTATTCAAAAAAATGTTGCTCCTTCCTTTGCTCGTTTGGAAGTACTGCATGATTCATAGCTTGAGAAAGTAGTGTGAGCATGGATACAAGATTTTTCATTCCATCTCCAATAACATTTTGTTGCTCAGGGGGACAATCATTTCATTGCCCGTCACATTCCTCATTAACACGGTTCCTTCGGGTTCCAGCCATTGACTAAAACCAAGAATAATAGTGTGAGCAACACTAATTATAATAGGAAAACCACATAATCAAGAATAAAATTTCACACTTAAGGCCTTATCCTAGGTTATTCATGGCCATTTCTAAAACATTAAGATTGTGTTCTATGATTAGACTTATCCTTAGGGTTCTTACTAAGGCTTTCACATCCTAGTTTCCAATGGTTGACTATACCTTTCCTCTGATACCAACTATAATGACCCATACTTTACATACATTGTTGTTACTTCAAAATTGAAGAAAACGTAATACAACATATAACAAAACCAGGAAAGGACCGTATAGGTATTGTGTCTTTAAAAACTGGGAATCATAAACAACTGGTTCATAAAGCGTCTACACAATCTCCAATTTATTTCATCATATCTATAGTCCCTTTTGGCATATCTTAATTAATAACCTTCTTCCTGACCTGGGGAAAGAAAACATAAAAACGGGTGAGCTCAAATGCTCAGTAAGGGTAAACAAAAGAAATATCAATCACATCATATTCATAAGAACATATCTTTTGGAAATCATAACCTGCAAAAGAGATCATAATTTCATAACACGGGATCAATCATAGTAGTGAAATGTAATCACAATAAGCATAACATAAAAAATGAAACTTTGTGGCATACACAAATAATCATATAGAATCATTTCTTATTAGTCAAGGTTCATGGCCAAGATTATCTTAGTGGACAAAGTCCATTTCTGAACCGAGTTCACTCCTCATTTCAGTCCTATTTTACTGAACCGGTTTAACCTGCCTTTCCATCCATGTCTATCTCATGAGATATAAAATCATTACCCAATGCATTGGAGGGAGATATAAGTCCCACCCATCTCATAATGATACCATTCTTATGTGTTCCACAAAATCATAAATCATACATCTTTTCATAACCCATGTAATAAAAATGGGATTCTTAAACAACATGACATCATAAAATAAGTCATATAAGATAAAGGAATTCATAAAAATAATTCCATCACTACATAATCAAATCAATGTAATAATAGGTATAGAAACATAACCTTATATTATCGTAGATGAAAAATGATTTTGAAAAAACACTTGAACTCCATTCTTGAGGAAAATATCCTTTCTACTTCAAAAACACATTTCCTTTCTTATCATGTCATAAAATTATAATCTAAAAGAAGTTGATTAAAAATAAACATGAAACCTTGTAAAGGAAGCTTCTTGGAAGTAATTTTTTAAAAATCCATTCATACCATATAAGTTAAAAAAACATTCTTCTCGTCCTTTTGTTGGAAAAGTCAAAAAGTACCTCGTACGAAAAACGACAAAAGATTCCTTTCATATCTTTTACTAAAAACTCACCAAAGGGTAAAATTGGATTTAAAAAATTATATGTGTATGGAAAAAATATTACTTATTGAGGAAACATGTATGTGGATGATAAAATACACCCTAGTAAATTTCAATGTATAAACAATCTCGGATAAAAATGAGATTGTGATATTTCCCTTACCTTAGGTCTGATTTCTTCGTAAGTGTCTGAACCTCCTTTATAATGATTTAAATAATGTTGTTGACTTATTCCAGAATCATAATTATTTTTATGATATCATATATGGTCATATTCTTAGCTTATTATTAGTAACATTTCATTGCTACTTGTTATTCGGGTGTTTATTACTTTTTGTTCTTATGCATGTTTTGTTGAATAAATTCTTATTTTTCTTTATAGGATATAGATACCTCATTTCCAGAATGTTATTAGTGTAATATATATCATATTTATTCATTAAATTCATTTATATAATCATTAGGCAATGAAGATCATGTATAACGAGTCACATCACATCGTGGAGACGGTATTCCGTACGTACACACGAGTGATGATATCATTCCCATGATTGTGGAATTATATAGGAGTGTATATATACTATTTCAGAATCAATATCACTTTACAATAATCATATATATTCATTATTTACACCATTATACCCATCCAAGTAAGGTGGTGGTTGAAAATAGATTACACCACGGCGTGGAGATGGTATTCCATACGTACGCATTTGCGGTGATTTCGTTTTCCGTAGGATGGATAGATAGTGAAATTGGGTTGTTTAATACTTATAATAACATATCCATATATGAGTGATACTGATGTTATTACTTCATAATGAAACAACTAAAGAATAATAAGTGGAATAAGAAATAAAGATGAATGAATTGGTAACGAACATTACCTCTTCTTTGTAGCGCTTCTTTGAGACCTCCTTTTAGGGCACTAAAATTGGACTTTGAAGAAGACCAGGACCTCTAGGATGTCTCTAGGGAAGTGGAGAGAAGAAAATGGCAGGGGTTGGCCGATCATGAAGGCTAAAAGTGGTGTGAGGAAGAGAGGGAGTAGGTGCCCTTTTATAAGGGAGGAGAGGGGCACCATTGAAATAACTAAAAATATTATTTTATTATAAAGTCAAATTCGTTTTTTAAGAGCTCCAAATTGATATATTTCGAAGCTAAGGTGGGTATGGGTCTAAATACTCTCATAAAATAGAATTTATACATGTTTAGGTATCAATTTTAACCTTATCATTTAGATTTAACTTCAAGTTAGATAATTTTACTTTTACCATGTCTTCTTGTTTTCTTACACTATAAGGTTAATAAACATACTATATAAAGCCAAACGAACCCCAAGATGTTTATTATTAATATATATACCTCTATCTAAGTCATTTTTTCGATCCTTAGATTTTTAGGAATAAAATAACATTTAATAATATAATATTTGTTTTAAAAACTATTTTATGTCAATTTTGACACTATTTAGTAATTGATTTTTGTGAAAATCATAACAGAATTATTAGTTCTAATAAAGTTAATTAAATCAATACTAACATTTCATATTAACCTATAAAATTAGTTTAATTCATAAAAAGTCTCAAATTACATTTATTTTCGTATTTATAACATCAATTTTGTCAATATTCCATTAATAAGATAATTACAGCATCATCGTTGTGTCATAATTAAATTAAATTATATAATGTCTAAAAATTATAAATAAAATACCAATATGTTGGAAATATTTTCAGATTTATAATTAATATTTATAGTCTAATTTATCTAATTTATAACTCTATATTAAAAATTATTTATTTATTAAACATTTATTTTAACTATTTTAACCATTCTTTAAATAAATTGATAATAAATGTCATAATCTATTCCAAATAGGCCTAAATGGTCATATTTTATTCCTAAGGTTGTTTTTGGTCGAATTACAATTATCCAATAGAATTAGGACATGTGTTAGGGTAATATTAATAACAATTTTACCCTTAATTACCCTATTTACTTTTAACTGTGGGAAAAAAAGTAAAAAGTTACTATTCAACAAAAATTATTTTCATCTCATTAGACCACATTTTAGTCCTTGATATTAACCGTGTCTCTAGGATTTTCGAAATTCTACTCACAGAAGCGGTAAAATTATGTTTTATTAAAAAATCAGTTTTTTTAACTACCACTTAGTGGTTTCACTATTCATTAAAAATTTAATGTTTTCAAAAAAATACCAAAATTTCACCTTAGGCTAATTTCGATATTCCGAATTCAAAAATGAAGTCCATTTTGAAAAATAAAATTTATAAAATTTCAAAAAGTGGATACTACTATTCATAATGGCTAGTTTTATTAATATTTTAATAGCATATCATTGTTTAGTGAAACTGGGTATTGCTTACGACGCAAGCTATTGAGGAAGGTCGTGGTTGCATGTAAAGCAAGCCACGCTAGTGTTGTGTGTAGTGAAATATTCTTTGATAAAAACAAAATATTTCTCATAAAAGTATCGGGCATTACAGTTTATGCAAAATTTAGAGAATAAATGATCAAGTAAAAAATATCCTAGGGCACACTTTGTGTCCCTGGTAAAATCTGATCCATACTCACTGGATCCCCCATTCTAGAAAAATATCATTTTAATGATTCATCATATATCCTCATCATGTAAACTTGTTCGCTTGGTGGAGAAAAAACTTTTATGGAGGTCAAAACCTTCTTAAATATTACATTCTACTTGAATCAAACATAATGTATTGTGCACCATAATTTTATGAAACATTACATGTCTCATGGAAAAAATTATAGATATATATATCTGAACAAGATATTAACTCATAAGGGATTTGACCTACTAACTAGATAAATCTTGGACCTGAAGGAAGGGATTTATGATCCTTTTGATCCGGACATCACTATGGAATAACTCAACACCATAGGGTGATCTCGGCCATCCTTATAATTATTTTCATATATCATTAATCATGATCTGAGAACATTGGATGTTTATTTATGATCCACAAAACCAAACTATTCAAGAGGATTCAACATCCTAGGCATTACATCAATGTGTATTGTACTCTTTCTCTAAGTCGAAATGTGATGATCCATTCAATAACCTTTTTATGTCCCATAACACATAAACCTGAAACACATGGAATAGGGCCCATGCCTCCCATCCAAAAGATAAATTATCCTAGGGGGCTAGACCCCTCCTTGGATAACTTTTTTTTTCATACCCCATTTCATTATCCAGACATTTGAGTCATCATAAATATTCAATGAAACATGAAAAAAGAGTGGAAGTACCCTTTATTTTACATTCATATAAGTACAATGGGCTCATTCATAAAGTAATTTGACATACCAAATAGATCCATCTCCTCCTTGCAAGTATGGACCTCTGATCCTCATGAGACCCGACGAAACTGTGGTGGAGACTGACACATGAAAGTGTTATAGGAAATCCCCATCAGGTTTTCCCCATTCCATATTCATCAATTTAAACTTTTAGGTCATGAATTATCAAAAAAATATTCCTACTATCCATGTGGATTCAGCTTTCCTAGTATTTCAACATCCACCAGTACCAGTTAAGGTAAGGATGCAGGGTTTCAAAACTCTTTATGAACATCCATCCTTTATATTTTATACAAGAATACAAGGTCCTAGATAGCTTCATGAACATGAATAATTCAAAATATCAATTAATAATTTATTGTGTCAGAACACTTCATGAACATTCTTTCTTCAGGATGTAGGATCATCAAACCCTTCATGAATTCCCATTCTTCATTACCAATAAAAGGTCTGTGCTAGAAGACCCTAAACTACAAAAACAGATGGTTGTACATAATATTCTCTAAACTACAGAATCATATGGTCTAAGCTAAAAGCCCAGAAACTACTACAATAGAGGGTCCCCTCCATAATACCATAAACTAAAATAATATAATGGCAGATTTAGAAGACCCTAAACTACTAAAAAATATTGTTCAATCTAAAATACCCGAAACAATATCATCATTAGTCAAAACCAAAAAACCCTAAAATAAATAAATAAAAGTTCCGAGCTTGAAGAAAATTGACTAAAAAAATATATGGTCTAAGATAAAACACCATAATATAATTTAACAAAAAGTCTAATCTAGATGACTCTAAATTTAAACAATTGTAGGTTTGAGCTAAAAGACACTAAATTGCATCAAAATATGTACCAAGCTAAAAGACCCTAAAATATAACAACAAAAGGTCTTAGCTATACAACCCTAATCTAATTCAATAGATGGTATGAGCCAGAAGACCACAAAATATAGCAACTGATGGTGCAATATAAAAACACTAAACTACACTAATAGAAGGTTTGATCCAGAAGACCATAAACCACAATAATAGATGGTCCATTCTAAGATACCTTAAACTGTAGTATAAAATGGACAAATTTAAAATACCTCAAACTAAAGTATCAAATAGTTTGAGCTATAAGACCTTAATCTACCACACAACGATGGTGTTGTTTTTGAAACCGTAAAATAAAAATATAAAAGAGTCACAATGCTCTCTAGGTTGAAATCCTTTAAAGGGAGACCTAGGAAAAATTTGAGTCTCCACTCATTATACATGTACTTTTTGTGATCATGTAAATATTGGGAAATCATAAAATTGAAAAGGAATAATACTTTTCAGTTTCAGAACTGGTAAGAGTGAATACTGGGAAAGAGACAAGTCCACAAACTCTATGATTTACACATATAAAACATAAGAAAATGTTAGTTCAATATAAAAATAAAAAGATGAAAATATTTTAGGTATCATTGAATTCGCTTAAAAAATCTATTCTTTCCAATTATATTGGATTAAATAAATTAGAGTGTATTACCTCCATGGAATATATTATATCCATATTATCTTTTTAAACAATTTGATCTCATGAAACTGTAGTGGATACATCAAATAAGAATCTCATGTTGGTGGTAATTCATTAGAGGTTCTCAAGAAAAATATGTTGTGATTAATTCACTCAAATAAAATTTTTTGGGAGTATACATGGTATTATAAAAAGGATAGGTATTGTTGATGATATATACAATATAAAAAATCATTGAAATGTCATTAACATCATGAATTAAAGAAAACTAGAAAAAACATGTGAAGTTCAGATGATTTATTCATGGATAATAGAAAAAAATTGGAGGATGTGTGAGAGAAGATATTCCATAAGTTTTATCCCCATTAGTTATGTAATATTTGTCTGTAATGAATAAATTTTATGATGATAACTAACAACCATATATGAAACAATGGAATTCTGGAAATCCGCTACTATTGAGGTCACATTCATTAAAGAATTACATGAATTGGAATCCGTCAATATAAAACAAGAATCACATGTTAGATGAGTGAATGAACCATATCAAAAGAGGTGAACAAATTAGGTGGTCTCATAAGAATCACAAGAACTACCATAGGATCTGTTATTGCATGACCGATTCTTGTAAGTCACAAGATCCATAATGTATCTCACAAGAGCATGACCCATTGAATTATTTGTGATTGCTTGATCATATGAATGTCATAAGAACCATATAACGACCAAGAGAGCATGTTACTAAGACATAAGATCATATCCATGAAACCAAGAAACATATCATATTTCAACCAAATTACGAATGATATGTTTTTAGATTGTTTAAATGAGTCATTCAGAAAAATTAGTCACGTAGTGAATCCTTGTGACCAGGTCTCACAAATCAGTCTGGAAAGTGATTATTATTGAGAGATCTAGAAAATTAGATTGTTTAATGAGGTCTTTTGACTTAATTACATTATGTAATCAATCAGTATAGCTTTAATGATTCATGATCAATGGTAAAATGAGCTTCCCATTGCTCCCTTATTTATTGGAAATTTTGTGGAGTACAAAAGGTCACTAAGAAGATTAAACATCAGCTAATACACTGGTATGCATAAACCCATAGGAATCAAGACATAAATTAATTTTCTCAGAACCAAGTCCTTTTTATTGAGGAATTCACTTCTGAGTGGGGGATTTTTTATAGCCCACTAAATGGTCATTGAAAATTATCAAATGGAATAAATACATGAAGAATGGGTATTATTTTCTCTGAAAAACAAAGGAAGAGGTGGGAATTAATTCTAGGCTATTGATTAAAGTGACATCACGGAGCACTTGAGATTACATAGCCTTTGGATGGTCATTTAATAGAATCATGCACTATCCATGATCTATTTGATATCATGCGGATCCCCTCTAAAAATCCCTCATATTCATGTGAAGGTGTCTGGAAAAGTTTAATGGTCATAAAAAGTATGCCAGATGAGTTTGTATGATCATGGGACATGTTAATAAATTATTGACCAATAAAAACCCAAATCTAATTATAAAATAATGAATAAATAATGTGGAAGCCTTATGTTACAGAAATTTACATTATTCTATATGAGATGTACTTTTGCGATTCACAAGACCCCATGAGGCCCCTATGGACATGTTGACCTTGTCACATGAAAGAATTTTGGAGTGGTACATTCGTTACAAGAAGGACCTAAAACACATCCATTAAATCATGAAATGATCTTTTGGATCCACATATGTGTAGATAAATTATCTGTGATAACGATCATACATCATCATAAGTTACATCATTGGTCACAAGATACATTATAGATAAAAAAAGGGATTTTCCATGACAATATTCTCACTTCAACATAAGATCCAACATTGATCATGTGATGTATTATAGACAAGTAGTGTGATTTTATGCAATAAAACATTCATTAAATCACAAGATCCCCTACTAATTCTTGTTAAATATGGAATAAATGATTAAAAAGTTGTAGGATTCATGAGGTCACTGTTTTTCATGCAAAGGGTTGTGTGCCTATAGTGATCTCAATTGATCATGAAGAAGTCCTTGGGTGTTCCGTCTTGATCTAGAGACAGCTCTCCAACAAGCCATTTACATTTCATGGTGTCCCCCTAAATAAACCATAATTGTCTTACGAATGACCTGTTATAGTATTTACAATCTTGGGAAGAATCCCATACATCATAGCCCTATCATACAAAGGATCCTTGACATGGATACATGATCATACAGAATAATATTGATAAGATAGGGTCCAAGAAATATGATGATGATGGGATGGTCTCATGGTTGCAGAATATCATGTGATTCCATGGATAACCAATGACAAGATCATGAAAAGTGAATGATACAATACTCCTCTACTAAATCATGCCCATATATGTGAGATACGTTCCATTCAAGGTGGTGTATAACTGAGGTAGAGATGCATATATATCCCTCCCCCACAACATAAAAAACAAACACATGACAACAACTATATATTTGTGAACACACAATTGTGGACTTCATGGTATGGAAGGTCATGTGATCACAAGAGTCTTCTACCAAGAAAAATCTGGGAAATGGGTTATGGGGTCATGCAACATGACTATGTGCTTTTCGTGATCACTCTATATATCATGTAAAGGAATTTTTGTGGGAATTAAAAATTATGTGAAGGTGTTCCCACATCTTAACTAAGTCATGAGAAACTTGAAAAATCTAATTCTTGACAAACTTTTATCCACATATATAATAAAATTCTAAAGAATATAAAAGTATCAATAAAAATACAATTTTGAAAATATTCATAGAAAGGCATCATGAACATATTATGACCCATCCAGATCATGTGATAGTATTGGCACATTCCACAAAGGTCTTGAAATGTCTATCAAACATGTATCTCATGTCCTGTGCCAACACCATGACATGTCTCCCAGGTCATGCAACAATGTTGGGACATGTAACCCAAGTCTTGATAAGTCCTTGGGACATGTCACTCACGTCTTGGGAAGTCCTTCATACATGACATCAAAGTTATATTATTATTTTTTGAGAATGTCAGTCGGGACTTTCATGGTCACCCAAACATGCCACCCAAGTCATGAGAAAACCATAGGACATGTCTCAGAAGTCATGAGATAACATCAAGATTTGTCACCCTAGTCTTGAAAAATTCTCATGACAAGTCACTAAATTATTTAGAAGTCTTATGAACATGTCATCTAGGTCATGCAATGTCCTATAAGCATGTTAGATGATTATTTTTAAGTCCTTATAAAATTTCTCTCAAGTCATGTGGTAGGTCCAGTACATGAAAGACAGATCTTGAAAAGTCACCCGGACATGTCTCCCAAGACTTGTGACAACCCCAGGATATGTCACCCAATTCATGAGATAGCAGCAGGACATGTCACTCAAGTATTTAAAATTCATGTAGACATGTCATCAATGTCTTGTGATTCCTTCTGATTAAGTTAGTCTAGTATTGGGATGTACTCAGAACATGTCACCAAAGTCATGCAATAATGTCAGGACATGTCATCCAAATCATGTGACGTCCTCCAAACATGCCCTCTAGATCATGTGACGTCCTTTTGAAAATAAAATTTGATCATGATATTTTCTTTATAATTATTCACTAGGATACCAAGAAATGTGTTGAAATCCTTAGACATGTCAGGAAGATAATTTTGACATGTCATGCAGGCACTCAGGACATGTCAGGAAGACACCACGGGGATATGATAGCCTTTCCATTGATAAATATTTGGACATGACCTGATGTTAACTATGGTAACTCTAATTGCTGTTAAAAAAGGATACCTAGGATACCATACAAATGACTATGATCTAAATGGTTATCCACCTCAATGTAAGGAACTATATTTTTCAGACACTTCAACCCATAGGACCTGAACTCCCCTATGGGTTCATCATTATTCTTTATCCATCAGTGGATTGAGAAATTAAATTAACTCCAAGGACTATAATTCATGCTATAAACAAGATACATATAATGCCTTCCTAAGGCATAATATCCATATCATACATCATATATATACCTATTAAATTCATATGTCTTGAATCCCTATGCAGTGAGATTGATCCCTTCATTCTCATGTTTCCAACATCGAGCATGGATCATGTGGGATTAGATATTTTCCATAATCATATCGTTTTCATTATGAATTTCCCCCCAACTAGGGAATTATCAATGTTTAAGCCCCTTTTATTGGCATGATATAACATCCACTATACAAGGTGATCCACCTCAGGGTCTGTCCCAAAGGTAATGCCATATTGGTAAGACATGGGGAAATAATCCTCATGTGTACTAATTATCTTCCATTTTTTATCAGAAGAATGGGCATAGATCAAACTATTAGGAATATGATTCCTACAAGAAACTTTATACCAATTATTCCTTTCTATGGATTGATCTCAAGATTCAGTGACAAAGTGCCCTCACGTACGTCCCTTATGATGTATGTTAACAATAATGACAAAAATAAACTATTTGGTTTTTTATTCCTTTTCTAAACTAGATATGTTTGATTCCTTATAATGTTTTAATGCCATCTTAAATATATCAATAAACTCCAACAATTAAATTAGACCTCATAATTCATGGTTATATGTCTATAAAACATTAACGACTACCCATTTCAAATAAATAATGTTAAAGGGATGAAGAACCTTAGATATATACAGATGGTAACATGAACATAACCCCCTTTACAGAAAAAAGGATGTGACCCCCGATAACTTTGTTAGGTAATTTACTCCGTATTAGGATCAAGAATAGATTCAAGAACAAATAATAATTTTTTAAGAGATTCCTAGAAAAGGAAATAATTCCCCCAAAAGGGTGTGATGAGATCGACCTCCCATCCTTTTGACCAATGTGAGTTCTTAAGTGTCGATGGATTTGACACTCTAATTGACCACCTACCTTTTCAAAGTAGGTATATACCCATTTATATATGAGGTATCCAATGGGTGTTTCAATGAAGGAGAAAATTGTAAACATGATGTGAATCATTATGAAACCACGACCAAACCCCCACAATAAAAACTGTGATGAGAAACAATGATGGGTAATCTTGTGTGAAAGCATGTAGTGGAAGAATAACTCAATCATTATAGGTGTCATACATCTTGTTTCTTGTTCCCATGAGATAATCATACACTAATTATCTTTGGAATGAAACTTATCTTAGGAAGAAATATTCATATCAATTTTTTTTATAATTTACATGTCCTATTTTATTATGCAATAAAATAATATATTTTAATAAGTAAATAGAAGTAAAAAATTAATTTATCCTTAATTTAAAAAATAATTATGCTAGTAATAATTACTAAAAATGTCTCTAAAATTGGATATATAAATTTTATCTAATTTAAATAAATGCTAAAACCCATGTTTATATAACAAGATCAGTAATACATGGTATATGTGTACCTCAAGTGCATATAAAATATAATTCACGGAAAATTTATTTCCCAATATAAACTCTTTTTTGTCAAAAACATTTCCATTTACATCAATGTTAGATATATTTCCCATTAAATTGTTGTCCCAAAAGTTATTTATTTTATTCTCTTAATAATATTTTTTTGCACATTATTCATACCTATCTAAAATAATTCCACCAAGGAGAGATAACTTTATGAATTATTAATTTAAATATCATTGATATAATTTTTTGTTTATGAGTATTATTTTTTACTTTATATAAATAAACAATAATATCTCCTTAGGTATGTTTACTTATAGAAAAATTAACAATTGTATTCCTTATCCTTTTATTGATATTTCCCCCAATGTGTGGTTAAGGGGTCACTATTAAAACGCCTTTGGAAATATGGATGGGTTAAATCTATACACTATTATAACTTTGTATATATTATCCTTATTTAATTTTTATCCCTTTTTTTCTAATATTTCCCCTAAAATTGAAAATAATTATATTATTAATTGTAATATATTCTTTATATTATTTAATTGAATATTTAACATTCTTACTAAAAGGAAGAATCTAAATGATGACATATTCCACTATTGAGTCATTTTACTGATAACTAACTTTTTAATCCTTTATATTTAGAATTAAAATACACATTTACATTTTTATAATAGTTTTATTAAAAATATTTAAATAAAATAGATTAAAATTTTAACATACTTGAATCCATAAGTGTAAGAATCAATACATACAAAAGTGGTGTATTAATATTTAATGTATTTAATCACATACATACTAGAAACATTATACTAGATGTAGTTGAATTCATAACCATTAAGATGAATAAAATTAAAAACTCATTTACAAAACCTTAAGATATATTATAACTAAAATATTAAATAAACTATTATATAATAATAGTAAAAATCATCTCGACATTAGTTTGTATACCATTCGATCAACAATAAAATATATTCTTCAATAATTTTTATATATAAAATAAAATTCTCAACTTCTATAATGTTTTAGTTGTTAGATTGTCATATATATAAAATGAACCTAAAGTAGCTCAATTAAAAAATTAACTGAGTTACCATGTGATAATATAATCATCCTCAATGCTATTATATTTAATTTAGTGATTCTTATCTCTCTTGTTAAATAATAATTTAATTTCATTGTGTTTTTTATAATTACTTTTCTTATTGTTTATCCCTTAACCCATATATATTAAGCATTACATTAGAATGGGATAAATAATCTTTTTATGTTACTAATCTTAGTTATGAAATTTTATCTTTAACCAAAGATGTTACAAATTTAAGGACTCTCTAAATCTCATTTATTTAAGATTTCATATAAATAATAGTTTGTATTATAGTAAAATTTATATATTTTTATTTATATCTATTTCATGTTACATATAGAATATTTAGGGTAATTATCATTTCTACCAGATTTATTAATGAAAAAACTACATGAAACCTCTATTTTTTATTAAATAAAAATTGAGTATTGGAAAGAACATATGATTAATTTTAAATTAAAAATATTATAGTTGTAAGAGTTAATTGTGTGAATGGAATTTAAATTTTGTAAAAAAATCCAAAACCCTTACCAATGATGAAGTCGAGGAGTATGATAACAATTGAAATGTAATGAATAATTTAAATTTCTAAATTTCATTGAACATGTAAAATTATATATAATAAAAAAATGGAATATGGTATATAGAATATTATAAAAGTAACTCACTTCATTTATATTTATGTTCTTAGGACAAAAAATATATTCTTTGTATCAAATATAAAAATCCGGATTTTCTAACAAGAGATATGGTGGCACAAATGATCCATGAACTCACAAGTACCATTAATTTATCATATTACCTTAGGGAGAGAATTTTGAAATCAATAATATTATTGAAAAGGTAAATTAAAAGTAATTATATATTGGGAATAATAGTGTACCACTATTAATGACTCATGATTCGAATGATATTACAAAACTCAAAATCAATTAATACGTCTAGTTTATCATACAATAAAAAGTATAAATCAATATATATTTGAATAAGAATCTTTAGAAAAAGAAAAATAGAGTTCATTTTAAGTAAAAATGATACTTATACTATTTTACCTTCCACATAATGTGATATAATACCGAGCGATGATGAGTTTGTTCACCCTTCTAAAAATTTGGGTCATATGATTCATATAATGGGTTCAAAAAACTAATGAATACAATAAAATAGAAAATATGAAATATCATGTAGTAAAGAAGAATAAAAGTTTTCAAATAAAGTAACATCTCATGAATGGAAAAAAACCTTCACATACCAAAAATTATTTTTCATAAACATACAGTAGAACAAATGAAATACAAGAAAATAATAGTAAAGAACGTTATAATTTTTGTTAATTCTTGATACTAATGTATATAATCTTCTATCATTGATTAAACTAAAATAAATGAATAAATGAATATTTTTTGATACTTTTAAATTAATTTAGTAATTAATGAACATTTATTGCAATCTAAGATAATGGATTATATTACTACATATTTTCCCAAATTCCTACACTCTCAAAAAATATTTACTTAAGGATAAACACTATGTTGATTAATTCAATTTGTATTTTTATAACATAAATATAACTCAAAATTATTAATGGGAAGCATTAATAAAACAATACCAGTATAGATGGAATTAATTACCAGATCAAGAAAATTAACATTGAATGTCCCATACCTTACATTTATCTTTAAAAAATTCATTAATTACATTGATAATCTTCCTTTGATTTAGAAATTTTAGTTTGAATTTTTTTTAATAAAATCAATAAACGAAAAATAAATTGAATAAATATTATCCCCCAAATGACCATCCAAATATAAAAATGAAATAAAATATATCATAAATTCTAGAAACTTTTTCTCTCGTATACTATTTTTCTTCAGAAGTAAATAAATGTAATATAATATTTTTATAACCTTTTAGAAATTTTGTAAGATTGGTTTATATTTGTTTACCCAATGTACCATGTAGAGACATCAACACTCTAGAATGAAATATGCCATTATATAAGAGGATATATCTTCTCTCCAACATCAAAGGGGGAGGGTCGTGTGATTTCCAAAAGGGTTTTTTAACTAAATTATATCGGAATAAAAACATTAGGTAGAAAATTATTTAGTTTTATTAATTTTAACATGAAAAAATTAGTATCGGTGTTAGAAAAATCTAGTATATGAAGAAGAATTATTCTCATCCATGATAAAAGAAGAATATATCTTTAAAAAATTAACATAAATTGAAGAAGGATATTTATTCTTTAAAAATAACTTTAGTGGACTGAAAATTGTACTTCAAGATATCTTCCTAAAATGGAAATAATTAATTTTTAATTTTTATTTATTTTTCGAGATGTAATTTAATTATTATTATAATTATTTATTTATGGGATACAGGATACTTCATGAAATTTGGTATTAAAAAATGTATTATTACTGATTAATATGTAATATAGATTCCATCTTTAAATTAATATGATAATGTTTATACCATAGATTTAAAATTTCTATCATTCTTGAACATTCTCTTTATTAGTTTAATTTAATATATTTCATTACTATAACATAGAAATCTGTGGAATTTTAACCTTTAAATATTGACTAATGTATCTCGGAAGGGATTAGTGAAGGACCTATAGAAGTTGTATTTTTAATTATCAAGAGGCTTCAGTGCCTATAAATTGATAATTAATCATAGAATGTTATTAAAACTATTAAATAAAGTCTCAATATCCAAATCACTATAGTTTAATAATTTTAGTTTATTTATACCTTCCCAAAATTAATGTATCAAAGGGAAAAACAATTATTTCACTATTTTATGATTTTAAAAATTTCAATTGAGTTTAATTTCATTTTTAGAAATCATAATTTCTATAGTTTTTTAAATTATTATCTGGTTTAAAAAGTAAAATTAATAAAAAATAATTATCTACAGTGATCATATTGGTGAAATTAAAAATACTGACTTCTAATGATTTTGTAGAGATCAGAATATAAAACAGAACTTCTAGATACCATTATCAATAATAACACAATAGTAAAATTAACCACTCATAATATTACTTGAATGAATAATTATAAAATATTATTCAGCACTATAGGTTGTCAAATGTATGGATTTTATACCAAACACCCAGGTAAAATTCCAATGTTTGATCTATAATTTTATAAAGGAGTTATTATTGGTTAATACACCCTATGTGAGGATTATTATGTGTATAAAAAAATGACACATTCTATATATGAAATAATATATGTTAATTTAGATAGAACATACTCATTTTAAAATAATATTCTAAATTTATTGAATAAAAATATGTACATATTTTTTTTAAAATCATTATAATTTTCAAAACCTTGAATTGAATCCTTTGAAATTTGAAAAAAATTAACTATAATGATAATAACCGGTAGATGAATAATCATTCTCTATTTAACCTAGAAACCATATATTATTAAATTATTATCCTATCAAGAGTTTTATTTGTAACATGACCATTTAATAATTAATTGTGGTTTTATAGACAATGAATGTGAAAATATTACATTATTATTTTAATTAAAATATATTATAGATAATAAAAATATAGTTATGAGAATCAAATTATTTATATAAAATATGAGATAAATCAAGTTGAATAAAATAAGGTATATTCACTGTTTTTATATCCTAATGATTCTCTAATTATATAAACAAAATGGATATGGAAGAAGTGTGATGATAATTGAATCATTATCTAGAATAAGTAAAAACTTGATACCAATATATATAACCTATATTTAGTTATTAATATAGAGAAATTTCATCTTTAGTATCTACGATGATACAAAAAATTTGAAAATATTTTTCAAGTAGATTTTTATTGAAAAAATAGTTTTATACTACCAAATATATGGGTTTTAATGTCTAGAATGTATTTCGAGATAAAAAACACTCTAATGTATTTTCTAATACTCTTAAGAGAATAATAAAGAATTACAACAAAGAAGGATCTGAATTGCACCATGGTTCTTATATGTATGGGGATGTAGAGGTCACAACCATCCCAATAATGTTGGAATGATAAATTACATGTTAGACACTACAAATGAAATAAATATAAGCCACAAAATCTTGGATTCAAAAAATAAAAATATTTTTTTCTTCCTTGCATTTGAAAGATATGTGAATATATCTGAATATATATAAAAGTAATTTTCATATCAATCATGGGAAATTAATTTCAATATATAAATAAAAATTGAAATTATTTAATACAAATATATTATGGACTGAACTCAGGGATAATAGATAGAAACTGAAATATAAATTATCTATATTTAAAGGGTCATGGTAAATCAATAAGTCATTTTTCTAGGTATATAGATTTTTAACATCATAATTTACACTATAATGTCATAATTTTATAGAGACTACAAATTAATATATCTTATTAATTTTTCAGGAGATAATTTAGATTCCAAAATTCATTCACAAAATCATATATTTCATATGTTAACCTTAAATATTCAAGTTTTGAATGATGATTTATCTTCTGTTTTATCATGTTCATTTTTAAGGAATATTTTTTATTGATTATTTTATTGTAAACTAATTAATAATTCATTATACAATAATTATTTTTGAAAGAGACTTATTAATTTAGGAAATTAATCAGAGAAATGTTAATTAATGTACGGAATCTAATTTGAATTAATCTTTTTATAATAATATTTTCTATTTAAGCCCTTATTTTGATTTGATTATTTAAAATAAAAAATTGAATTTATTTAAGTACTATTTATGGATATGAATATATTAAAATCAACTATCTTTGAAAACCAATCAACAAATTAACTCATTGTATTTATGAGTGAATAAGATTACTTATTTTTATGAGAAACCATCCTTTGAATTTTATACCTTATTTATTTATTAATTTTTATTTTCCCGAAACCATATAAAATTTGTACGGATAACAATAATTTCAATATTTTTAGTTTTTTTATTTTTAATAGAAATTAGTGTAGGAAGGATATTTAATCTCATAATACCCCCTATATATAAATCGTAGAATTATTTTATACTACCCTTTTATATCTTTTAGTATTAGAGAAGTGTAAATAAATTTATAAAATTTTATGAATTCCCATAGAAACCAACAATACATGTGCGTGTGTTAATATTTGGAGACCAATTTTATAAATAATTTAATATAATATTGTTTATTTTACATCTTTATTAGACTAGAATTTATCACATATATTTATTTTTAACCCTTTTTATTCATTTTTATTCTCATGGATTTTTTATCTTTATCTTTTTATGTTATAAATGTATGACCATATAACCATTACCTAATCGGGGAGTGAAATGACCAAAAAACCATATAACTATGATCCAAATATTGAGATACACTGGTGTCCTATAATATTAATGATGGTTTTAACTCATGGAATATAAAAGGGAATATTTGTAACCATTTTTAGTATAGAAATTTCAAATGTGTATATAACACTACCTAGATAAAGGACCTATATAGGATAAAATATACCATTATTTAATAGTGAAAAACCAATAATATTTTAGAACCCAATTTAGGATAATAAATTTAATATCAAGTCATGTTTAGTATAGATTTAAAAAATATGGGAATATTTGGTAGAATACAATATGGTGACCTTTATATCCATTTATGTAATTATTGTGATATTTACACTATATTTATTCATAATAATGTTTCAAGTTATTCCATTTGATATATAGAATTACCTTTCTCATTGAAAGTAAAAATGAAATATTGGTTAAAGATCCCATTTACTGATTCTATCACTATTTTAGATTTGTTAGATCAAACAAATTCTTGGTAAGTACTTCCCATTAGTGAGGATGGTTTCACATAAAATTGAGATAAGAATTTTCATCCAAAAAGTATCGATGTATGATTTTAAATGATGGGAAATATTTAAGTAGATTATAGGAGGATTTAAACACCATGTATTGGAAATTACTATCCAAATTTAATTTTTTTAATCTGTTTTTCAACTAAAATAAGAAAATTTTATTGATGCATATGTCAATAATAATTCCATTTTTAGTAGACCAGATGTAATAAATGATATTTATGATTAGATTTGAAATAATTTTATTCAATGTAAAATTGACCAATGATCACTGATGATATGTATTAATCATATTTATGATATGAATCCGTTTTCCAAACTAGTGGTATAATTTCCAAGTATTCTGGGAAAACATTAATTAATAAAACATACTTTCTCTACACTCCCTCCCGGTATAAAATATTATTTATTTTGTTCAGGAACACATTGTTTTTAGGATTATAGAGCGTGGTTAAATGAAAATCAAATACTCGAGTCCAAATATGTGAGCTAACAATGACCTCCAAAATAATTCTATAATTATTTCAAATATGGGAGTTTTTAAAATCACAATTTGGGAGTTAAGAACAGAAAATATAAAAAAAATTAATTTAAACCATGTCCCCAAATATATACTTGTAAAAAAACATACCAATACATTTTGAGTAAGTTTATCTACCTCAAAGGGCATAAAATAATCAATATACTTAGAAAATTCAATAGTCATAATAAGCTTGGGAACCCCCTCATGTAAATTTCATCTCTTGTTACATTGAAAAATAGATCAATTTATTAATGATTAAGACACTATTGTTATCAATTAGTAGGACACTCTCTATAATATTTATCATTGAGCAATTAAAATTGAAACTACATTATTAGAGATAATATTAGGAAAAATGCTTTGTAATAATGAAAATAATTTAGGAGAATAAGTTAAGGTAGTGACACCACAATGTATGAATGAGATAAAGAAAAAACATTTAAAATAAGTCTATGTAAGAGACTAATATATAAAAAATAGTAAACAAAATCTAACATAAGAGTGAAAATAAATTGGAAACAAAAAATATGGAATGAATGAGTTAAATAAGAATTAAGAATACCCATAATGACATAAAAATTCCTAGCCGTAAAATTCCACTCATCCTTTATCAAAGAAAATAAGGTAGTAGAAGATTGAAGATCAATATACGAAGTTAATATAGTTATTCTAGTATATCCATATCAATATATCATTCATCAAAACAATTTATCAAATTCTAGAATATGCTAGTTTTTCAAGGTTCTATTATCTAACTTGAAGAAATTATAGGATCTCAATGTAATTTTCTTAAGTTAGAAGTGATATACTATTGTTTAATAAATAATTACTCTAGATCTATGAGATATAATAATATTATCAATATCATGCACAATTAGGTCATGAATCATTGGGAAGGAACTTTGTTACATAGGCACAATCGTTAACATGGTTACATTAAGAATTTATCAATAGTATGGTTTTAATGAACCAAAACATACATGATATTCACACAACTCAGTGATTTTTTTTTTAAAATGTCCATGTGGTATTATTAAATATATTCTTATCAATGTTGGTATTTAATTTCTTTATAATTATTTA
The DNA here is from genome assembly GCA_963277665.1 of Viscum album. Taxonomy (NCBI): domain Eukaryota; kingdom Viridiplantae; phylum Streptophyta; class Magnoliopsida; order Santalales; family Viscaceae; genus Viscum; species Viscum album. The sequence goes on from OY728133.1 coordinate 1,359,520,852, forward strand.
ATACATTAAATTGGGAAAGAAGTTGAATTTCCCATTTTTCTAGTGAGATGTTTTCTTACCTCCGAAAATTATTTAATAGGAATAAACTAAAGATGGTTAATAATCCATGTTAGTGATGATCATGTCTCCTCAAATCATATTAAAATTTTGAATCATGGAGAATATTTTTATTAAATCAAGTCCATCCATACTACTAGAATATATTCATACACTAAGAGATTTTAATGAGAATTAGGGGAGAATATGATGAAATTTATTAACGACATGGTGGTTAGTTCAATAGAAAAATCCACAGGAATGATGGATTATATGTATGGGAAACAATGTGGTTAATATATTTTTTAATAGAATCCTTGACAAAGTTAATCCCATTAATCAGGAATCCATTGAATCCTTAGATTAGTAAACTCACAATTACTTTAAGGTGATCATTTTTGGAAACAATGATACCATAATGGTGATTATTAATGACGATTTATTACAAGAACAAGAGAAACAAAAAACATAATGAGAAAATAAATTACAATATAGTGATAAATTTGGGAATTTACAAAATCAAAGAAGTTAACCATATTTTAATACCTTGTGTGTACAAAAGGGTTGGAAATTCTAGAAGGAATTTTATTTTTTTAATTTGTGGATAATCCAAATTTTGAACTGCGATTAAAAGTTGAATTATAAAGGATAGAGCATATAGAACCTTGAATATAGTAAGCTGGATTTGGTAGTTATTTTAATAAATTGGTAAGAAATAAAAGGTATTTTCTGACGTTCTAGACATAGATGCCACTCAATGGGTGCCCCAAGCTCGATGGGCCACATGCACTCAAGAACATCTCCTCAAATTCTAGAGGATACCGACTAGTAGCAAGGGTCTATGGTGTGTCCATGGGTATACTATTCCTTCATTACTAAAGTGTAGTGCAATAGAAGGATATAAACATATATAAATAGTGAAAGAAATATATTTAAACAAAATGCACAATAGAAAATAGAGACAACGGTAACAATAGCAAAAATAACTAGAACTACATTCAATAACTGATGATATGTCATATCTTTAGGAAATTGGAAATAATGGATACAAGACAACATGAATAACATATTACACATAAGTATAAATGAAATAAAATACTATCCCAATCATCCTGAGATCTGACTCAGTCATCTACTACCATGCTCCATACTAAAAATTAAGAAATCAAGTGTTCGAAGTAGTATGCTTCACAGTTTCAACAATTACAACCATGTAATCTACTTCGAGTAAAAAACTATGCATAGAGAGGGTGTGAGATATATCTTAGTGGGCCATGACCAACATTGTTTATAATATCTACCCCAGGTAATGGAAATGTAATTGTGTGCAAGGATACATATATAAGGTAAATTTGTACAATGTATCTAAATACCCAAGTACCTTATTTATCCCTTGTCTGGTGTCTAAACATATAACCAATTCATTATATTATTATTACCAGTTCATAATATATCACATGTTAATAATAATGAATGTTCCATGTTATACCAAGGAAACTAGTAATGATATTTAATATTGAAGTCCCAAGTTACTATCCAAGGAGATGTATACCTCAAGGGTCTCCAAATAAGTAATAAATATATCCTATAATGAGGTCAGAGTGTTATCCAAGGATCATATTCAAAGGTATTCCACAATAATTTTCCAACTAAATCCACGGTGATTTTCTATGGTAAAAAAGGGATAGTCATAGACAGGGCCCTATGGGTTGTAACTAGGGAACCTACATGTCAATGATGTATCCGAGGAGTGTATCCAAGGAATCATGTAATAATATTAAGGGATCCTATAGTTTTATATAAGGAATCCAAGAACAAACAAGTATTGGTATCTAGGTGGGTATCATCCTAATAAAGCAATATCCTGGAATCAGAATTGGGTTCCCAAGTTCTCAAGGCATTCGTCGATCGAAGTCTAAGGCGAGCTTGAGTCAGGGAATTCCTATTTTATTTTGAAGCCATGTAATATTTTATTTTTGTAAAATCTTTTACTTTCATTAGTTTTATAAGTCCATGTATCATGAAACTGTTAGTTCAATCTTTCCTTTTATTAGTGTGATAAGGTCATGTAGCACGCATCCTTTTAATCAAGTCATAATTAATCAATAAGTACATTTGGTTCATGCCTTTCATTTCATTAGAGTGACAAGGTCAAGTACCATAAAACCAATATTAATTCCATTTGATGCATATTCAATAATTATGGTTAATTCTGCTACCTTCCATTAATGTGGTATGTGGTGATAAAAACACGAAACCTATCAATCATTCACATTTAATCTAGTCATGTCATATACATAATGTACATGCCAATTTCCATTTTTCATTTCATTATCAATAGAATCACATACTTTAGGAAGGTCAGGTGGTGAGAATACATGTTACATTCAATTATTCAATTCAAAATACAAATCAATTAATTTAATATAGAAAATATTACCCTTATAATGGTCAATCCTATGCACAGCTGAACTGTGGCACAAACATGTCAATGCACTAAACAACAATTATGGAATAACCACTGACAAGGAAAGGATGGAGTTCTGGTCATCACCACAAATAATTAATCACATATATGTAAATATAATATCTATAATATCTATTTAGTATATGAATGACATATAAATTCTACAAATGAAAACCAATGAAATTGGTGGGCCCCACATGACAATTCCAAATTCTACAAACTTGAGGGTTGAGTTATAGATAATCCAACTTAGGCTTGTACATCCCTCCTCCTTTGGTATTGACCCTTGAATTTTCTTGGATCATAGTAGATCTAGGAAAATTATAAAAACCCTCATACCCCAATAACTAGGTCAAGAGAAAGAGAGAAGAGTAAATGCTTAAACGGACTTGAGTACTTACCATGGCACATCAGATGTGACAAAAAAATCACTATATGGTCCCAGATGAATTAGATCTCTGTATTTTTGCCATGGTACTTAAAAGGGATCCAAAAGGAGATGAAAAGTTTCAATCCCACTGGTTCTCACATTATGAGGAAGAATGAGGGTTGATAGACTATTAAGATAAAATTATGAATTTTACAAATAAAAATTGTTTGTGCATGGTTTGTGTGAACGATATTCAAAATAGTGTAAAAACCATGCATGGTTACATGGGTATAAGGGGAACATAAATGGTTAGGATGCATGACCATGAACAAACTGTGTGATATGTTTCTGTTGGAAAATTTCATTCTGCACAGTTATCTAAAATGTGGGCCAACCATGTGATAACCATGAGACATGGAAGCTTCACCAAAAAATTATGTTATAGTCTTTAATATTTCCCAGGACACCCTTGAGACCTTTCTAAATCATTTTTCATCACTATTAGGTCTAAAATAAATAATTTGAACAAAATTTAAAGGATTCATACCTGAGTGAAAAATTGGGTTCTTATAGTCTTGCTCGCATAAAATATCTTTTCCCCAAGTTCACCTTCCAACTGTGTAGAAACACTATTAGAGAAAACATTTGGCTATTAGACATGTACGTCGGTCCCCATCTCCCATGTCTCATCCTACACATGGCCATACCACCATCACACCCATATTATAGGGACGTAATATCCATGGAGAGCCTTCGTGATGCCATCAAAGATGCATACTGGATACTCCTCAAAGGTAATATGAACATCTAACTCAACTTCATTAGGATCAAAATCATGATATGGGTTGTCATGTTATCGGTGAAGCTGTGAAACATTAAACACACATTGCATGTCATGGTACCTTTGAGGTATTAGAAACCTATAGGATATCAACCGACTCTCTACATAATTTCAAAAGACCCCAAATAATGAGGAGACAAAATTTACTACATTCATAAATTTCTATTCCCTAGCATGTGTTATACCTTATAAAAAACACAATTAACAACCTCGAATTAAAGTGGTCATGGACGAATATTGGCATAATATTTCTATCTATACTGAGAAGTAGTTATAAGCTTTCTGATCAACTGAACCTACTCTAATATCTCCTGAACAAGACAAGTAACTTGTAGGGTTGCGTCACTGACATCTAGTGAGAATAAAGGTGAAAAGAATGCCTTACCATATAAGTCCTCAAAAGTATCCATCAGAATTGTCTCATTGAAGATTTTATTATATGGTAACTCAATGAGAGGGATATTATTTTCCCATGAACCGCCAAAATCAAAGACATATGATTAGGGCATATCTTCTAGAACTTGTATTGTCCATTCAAATTTTCCATCTAATTGAGGGTGAGAATAGGTGTGTTGAAGCACCAAAGTACCCATATATTTCCAAAAACCCCCCCAGAATCATGAATTGAAACAAGCATACATATCTAAAATGATAGTAATTAAGTGAGATGATTTCATTATTCAGTTAATGAAAACCCACACAACATACAAGATTCCATTATCATTAATTGAGAATGTTTTTAATAGTAATTAAGAGAGATGATTTCATTATTCAGTTAATGAAAACCCACAACACATCACTACCCTCTGATGACCTGGGTAAGCTGGCTACAAAATACATGGAAAAATCTTCCCAATGTATTTTGATATTGGAAGTGGATAAAACAAATCTGCAGGTCTTTGTTGCTCCACCTTCACCTACTGACAAGTGGAACACCTAGTGACAAAGCCTATTATATTATGTTTTATCGTAATTCACCAATACTAGCGTCACATATCTCGATACATATTGGATATTCCTCAATGAATTAATCACTAAAAAGTGTGGGAATATTTCATCAACTCCTCTCTTATATACGTAAAAACCTAGATACTTCCACATAGACACATGACATTATCTATGTCTGTAGACCAATCCAGTGGTGAGTTATCTCTTGATATAATCTCATGATATGCGAAGCCTTCCGGATCTGAAAAGAATTTACTCTTTAACTTCTCAAGGATAGAAAAGGTTACTATCAATGATGATGGGTAATAATGATTGTGACTGCCATGAAACTCTATATGTAGCTCAGAAAAGGGTGATATTAACTTTCATTCATCACTAGCTTCTTGTACATTTTGTGATTGAGTTTTCCGGCTCTATTCATCTGCAACCGCATTCCCCTTCTAAGACATATAGGAAATATATAAATAAAATTATTGTAGATATTCAACCAATATTCACTGTCTGAGGTTCATGTACCACTTTTAAAAGATAAATTTTAATCTCTTTTAGTCCATGTACACCACAAAGAGCTCACCCAAAAGATAATGTCTCCATCATTATAAATTATGGGCAACTGCTGCTATCTCAAGGTCGGTTGTTAGATATTCCCTCTCATGAGGCCTCAAATATCGAGATATTTATGTAACAATGTTGTCATCCTACATCACCACTACTCCTAGTCCAGTGCATGATTTATCATAGAAGATGATATAACCTATTCCTGGATTTGAGAGAATTAGAATAGATGCCAATACAAGCCTCCCTGTCAGCTTCTGAAAGTTTTTATCACATTATTCAAACCATATGAACTAGACACCCATCTTTGTTAGACTAGTAATAGGTGAAGACAGATGTGAGAATTATTGAATAAAATTCCATTAATATCCATCTAAACCCAAGAAACTACGTATATCAATCACATTCTTGGGGTGATCCTAGGAAACTGTGTCACTAACCCTTTCCGGGTCAATATATACTCCTAATTATGATATTATAGGACCTACTAAGTTAAATTTTTTGATCTAGAAGTGGCACATAGTAAGCTTGGTGTAATAATAATGATCTCTCAGCATACATAGAACAATCTCAAGATGATTGAAATGGTATCTATGAGTGAAGGAATACACTAATATGTCATCCACAAAGACAAATAAAAGAATATAAATAGGGATGGAAAACCATATTCCTTAGATGCAAGAAAACCGAGGATGCATTCTTAAGACCGAATTAAATTACAAGGTACTCCTACAGATCATACCTGGCACAAAGTTTGTCTGATGACCGAAATCATACCCAATGATAACCTGATATCTGGTCGATCATGGATAACAACTTTTTTCATTTTAGATAGTTGAAGATGTCATCTATTTGAGGAAGTGGATATATGTTCTTGACAGTAAGCTGGTTCAAATGTCTGTAATAAATGGATAGATATAAGGTTCCATCATACTTCTTGGAAAAAGCATGGGAGAACCGCAAGAGGATGTAATGGGATGTATAATTCCTTAGTAATCTTGTTATTATAACTATCACTTGAGCTCTTGAAGATATAGTGGTTCCATCATGTACAAATTAATGGACACTAGAGCTGATCATGGAATTAACTCAATTGTATACTCTACCTCTCCCTTAGGAGGTAGGCCAAACAAATCCTCAGGAAAGACATCCCTGAAATGATCCTCCGCTGGAGGGAAATAATCTATTCTTAAACCATGATCCTCTATTTTGATATTTCCAAAATAGATGGTCACTCTACCTATCACATGATGCTCTGGTCCAGCTCTACCATCCTGGACATCAAACTCACCCTTATGTAGATAACTGCTTCCCTCAGGTGATGTAAAAGATACACTGCAGTGATAGTAGTATACATAAGAATGATTCTGAACCAATTGGTCCATATTGATATTGAAATCAAATCATTTCATCTCTAGAACAAGTACTTCCCATATGAAATGATAACTTCCCACATCAAAGGGATAGTCCTGACATTGGAATATGCCCTCTATTTATACCACTAACTACATATCTAGGGACATTACATCATAGTAATACTATATCTCTAGTATGATACATTCCCAGATAGATACAAAGATAAAAGAGTTCAAAGAACCTATATCAAAAAAAAAGATACTATTGTAGATGTCACAAGAACAGTACCCCATACTGTATATGGTCCCACAACCTGATCCTCGAGTATTGGTTATAGTGCATTAAACATGCCTGATCAATGACCCTGTGAAACAGATAGACTACCATGATCATAACATCTCTATTGGCGCTACTGTTGATCAGGGGCCTAACTACCATGAAAATGCATCCTCCTTGGCTAGACATACTGGTGCTATTTCAACTCTCATCCTAATGTGGCATAAAATAAATCACTCCTGAAGGTGAAGATGGTTCAGATCATTTTCCACTAAATGATGGGGGAAAGGTCCTACAAAAATGTTGAAGATTCCACATACAGATGTAATAACGACACTCCAATGGGTCTCTATCATACTAAGGCTTCGAATTCCCCCATTTTCAACAACAATTAAACACTTTAGAGCTATTGAAACATGCAATGTGCTCATCACTACGTTATTGAGAAACCTTAAGGGAATGTGTCCTGGCACCAGAAAAACTATTGGGCTGATGTGGCATTGTTCTTCTATGCCCATCACTATTGATGTTCCTTTGGTTGTGCTCAGTGATAAGAGACTAATTTCTTATTTAATTAATGTTAGGATGGAAAAATATATTCTCTTATGTATGGATGTCATACTATATCCCATCCTCAAAAGGACTAGCACGTGAAATATCATCACCAGCTAGAGGTGGTTAAAAGTGAAAAACATAAAAGAAATGAACAGAATACTCCATGACTAACATATAACCATAATCGAGATCCATGAAAACTCTAGAACTATTAGTTATTAGCTTTTGAGGAAATAATTGGTCATAAAAGAATGTCTGGAAATCGGACCATAACATGCCCTGATGATGACTAGCTTAGGTAATCACATCCCACCAACACCTGGCCTAATCCTGAATAATTTATGTTCAAATATTTAACCTCCTCTCTGGAATAATCTCTAGATGCTCAAATATATATAGGATGTGTTAAATCTAAGACTCATCAGCCTTGGGACCTCCATCCTCAGAGAAATTAGGTGGATGATGCTGATGTAACTCACAAGTCAGATTATCCATCATAGGTTCAAGATGTGGAGCACAATGAATAGAATGCATCAGACACATGAAAATATAACCAAATTGGGAATTCGTTACCGGTTGAAGTACATCAGGTGGTGCCTCAAGTGGAACTCGTAGAGGTAAGACTGCTGGCATAAGGAACATCATGTCAATATCATTGTTGTTCCTACCCTAATGGCGTATGATACTTGGACATTGTGGCTACAATGGTCTACAATAGCCAATCACATTCCTTAGAACATGCTAAAATAGAATGTCAGCATCACTAGAAGATGTTGAATGTATAAAAACTCACCACCTAATACATACTACCATAACTACCCTCTTAGATGGCTATGTATCCGTATGTGATCTTGTATAAGTTTTATTTCATGTTACATTTAATTATCTGGTTCACTCCTTTTCCTTCCCTGCCCATTTCATGGTGGGATATGGATGTGCAACCAATTCGTTTTTGATTTCATGATTCACTTTATAATGGACATTATTTTTCATTGAATCAGTTATCAAACACTTATAACTAGAAATGAAACCCATTTATTTATAGAATAATGGATTGAATCGGTAAGTTACACATCCCAAACCACGAGGGTCAATAATCCTCATGAATTGAGACATGTAATCCCTCAAAAAAACCAAGTGTAATACATGAATATGTTAACTATCATAGAATCACTCAATAATCACAGGAATATAACACAATGTAAAGCATTGAAATTCACCTATATGGCATGGAATTTTGCAAGAAATTTGAATTCTTGGTGCCTATAACGATGAATGTAATAATGATTCTTGACATAATATCATTGGGACAAGGATAAAAGAATAACATTAATCATATAAATAATGAAAAACTCTACACAACATATGCACCAACTAACAGTGAAATAATATCAATTGTAATAGAAAAATGTAGGAAAATAATTATAAATTATCCAACCTAGTTTTTACCACGAACATGGGTTCACAACCCCTAAGAATGACTTATGTCCATGTCCAAAGAATTAATAATATCCAATCTATTGGCCCCAAATAGTAAAGAAAGAATGTAAAAATCATCTAATACCTATTTGTGACGTACCCGACCTGGTTTCCACTACATGGGTGCCCAAATCCCGGTGGGCCACATGGCCTCATGCGCATCTCCCTGAATGTCATAGAATTCCAAATAGTAGTGAGGGCATAGGGTGTGTCTTTTGGGAAAATATGCCTTCATTAACAAAGTGTAGCATAGTGTAAGGATATAAAAATAGGTAAATAGTGCAAGCAATATATGTAAACAGAATGCACAACGAAAAATAGGTAAAATACTTACAATAACCAAAATAACTGGAATTACATTCAAGAACATATGATGCTTCATGTCACTAAAAACATAAAATCAGGGATATAAGACATCCAAAATTACAAGATACACATAATTATAAATGAAATCAAAGACTATCCCATGAATTCTGGGATCTGGCTCGATCATCTGGTACCATGAGCCATACTAAACACCTAGAAACCAAGTGTTTGATGTTTTATGCTTCCCTTTGTCAACGCTTACAACCATGTAATCTACTACGATTACCATAAAACATGAAGAGATGGTTTAAGATAAATCTTAGTGGTCCACCACAAATGGTGTCTAAAAAATCCATCTCTAGTAATGGAAATGTATCTATGTGAAAGAAAGCTTATATAATGTAAAGTATTAAAATGTAACTAAATACCCATGTACCTGCTTAAACCATTGGATGGTGTTTGGATATTTAAAAAATTCATCATTTGATTGTTACCGGTTTATAACATGTCACATGTTATGAATCGTGTAGGTTCGAAGTTATGAAAAGGAAACTGGTAATGATATTTAATAGTGAAGTCCCAAGATAATAAGCAAGGTGACGTAGATCTCAATGGTCACCAACTCTATAATAACTGTAGCATGACATAGGGTAAGACTATAATCCAAGGAGAATACTCCAAGTCTTCCACAATAAGCACCATACCAAATCTGTGGTAATCATCCAAGGTTAAATGTGGATAAGTAGAGATATGGCCATATGGGTTGTAACCATGGAATCAACTTGTCAATGATATATCCAAGGATCGTATCCAAGGAATTATGTAATAATATGAATGGATCCTATGGTGTCATACCAAGAATACAATAATATACAAGTATCCAGATCTATGTGGGTCTCCACCAAAGAAAGACATATCCTTGAATTGGAATGGGATTCCCGAGTGCCCATGGGATTCCCCAATCAGAATCCATGGTGAGCTCACGTTAGACCATTAATTTATGATTATGAATTCATGTAATATTTCTTTTTGGATGAAGACATTACTTTCATTAGTGTGATAAGATCAATTACAATGAAACCATTGGTTTAATCCTCTCCTTTCGTTAGTATGATAAGGTCATGTAGCATGCATCCTTTTAATCTACTCATAATTAATCAGTTAGTACGTTTAGTTCATGCATTTCCTTTCATTAGTGTGATAATTCCAATTAGCATGAAACCATTATTAATACCATTTGATGCATATTATATAATTAATGTTCATTATTATACCTTCCATTAATGTGTTATGGGGTTCTACGGACGTGCAACATATCAATTATTAACATTTAATCCAGTAAAGTCAATACATGATATAATTTAAAATTTCCATTTCACATTCAATTATCAATTGATTAACATACTTTAGACGGGTAAAGTGGTGATCATAAATGGTAATTTACATTAAAAAATTCACAATATAAATCAATCCATTTAATATTGAAAAACATACCCTTAGAATTTTCAATCCAAGGAACACCCAAACGGTTGCACATACCTGTCAAAACACTAAACAACAATTATGGAATAACCTTTGACATTGGAAGGATGAAGATATGTTCGTAAATACCAAAAATTAATCACATATATGAAAATAGCACATCCATATAGTTCTAATGAGTATAAGAATGGTATATAAATTCTATAAATGACACCTGATGAAATCGGTGGCCCCCACACGATTATTCTAAAATCCATAAACTCGAGGGATGAGTTATAGACCACCCACCTTAGGCTTGTAATAACATCCTAATTCTATATTTTCATTTTATTTATCACATATCAGAGTAGATATATGAAAATATAAAAAACACTCATACCCTGATAACTCGGTCGAGAGAAAGAGAGAAGAGGAAAGGGTTAAAAAGACTTTTGTAATTACTATTATGTACACAATGTGACGAGCATAGTCTTGATTAGATACCAGATGAAAGATATATCTTTAATCCAATCATATATATCAAAATGTATCCAAAGATATATGAAAAGGTTTAATCATTTTGGTTCTTACATTAAGAATAAGAAGGAGGGTTAATATATCATTAAGGGAAAATATGCATTTTACCGAGAAAAAAGTCATGTAAATGGATTGTCTACACAATTTGACAAACCATGTTCAAACCATGCATTTTTACCAAGGATGAATGGGAACTTTAACTATTAAGTAGGATTTTTGTGTGAAAATTGTGCAATATGGTTCTGTCTAAAAATATCCATTTGCACGGTTGGCCAAACCATGCGCCAACAGTGTGACCTGACCAGTTTCCCCAAAAAGATGGTTTTTAGGCTCCAAACATTCCCTAAACACCGCTTATTATTTTTCTATCTCACTAGGCTTCAATATTAGGTCCAAAATAAATAATTGGACCAAAATTTAAAAGATCCATACCTGAGTGAACAAATGGGTTCATATAGATTGAATCTCAAAGGGTTCAATTTTTTATTAGTATTGGGAGACTAGATACACAAGTGACTCTCAAATAACCCTTGAAAAAATGAAATTCAACATAAAAATATTATGATAATTTTATTATTACTTCTATTATATCCCCAAAATCAATCATAAATCCATTTTTTTTATCCTTGGAAAATGAAAATATACTAAATAGTGATCTCAAATGCTTAGTAATGTAAAGAATACAATAAAAGCTATCATAGGGTGAATAAATTTTAAATAATATGGAAAATATATAAAATAATAAAATATTACATATTAATAATATCTTAAAATGGATATATATATATAAATATGTGGACGAAATAACACCATAAATAATCACATTGATTATAATAACATGTTTCATAATGATAGAATTCATAATTTCATACTTCATAATCTTAATGTCAAAACCTCATGCGAAGATATCATACATAAATAGGTAGAGAATATGAAAAATTCCCAAACTAGTTTGTCTTATGATACATATTAATTCATCAATGGAATATAAAGGGCCCTAACAATCACTTAATAAGTGTAATTAATTCATTATATGATAGAAATTAATAAAAATTAAATACATAATCAATATAAACATTTTTATTTATAAAATATCATATGAAATGTTAATATTTTACCTATTAAATTTCAAGATAAACATGATCAAAATACATCCAGAGTAATATGGTCGAGGGTATCATTAGATTATATCCCCATTAACCTATAATATTCATAAAAGGATGTTGAAATAAATAAAAATACATTCTAAAGTTCATTGGAACACTTCTTGAAGAAAATACCCTATTCATTTTTAAATCAATTATTTAAAATCTAAAAATTTACAAAATATTAGGATTTTTTTATTTTAAAAGAACAGTTTATTTTTTTAAAGTAAAAATCATAGAAAATAATAGTATTTATGATGATAACATTCAATCATGTGGTAAATTTTAAAATGATTAATTCATTCACAAAATTAATAAATGTACATTTCATGGAAAATAAAAAAATATTATATTTAATTTTTTAAAAGATATTAAAAAATAGATAAAAATGATTTTTATAAGTCATTATATAATATACAAAACATTCCTGAAAAAATTTTAAAGAAGATATGGACACTGAATAAAAGATTCTTGATATAATGGAAAAACAAATTTGGTTTTCCTTAAAAATATTCTTTTGGACATTTGAGTACTCATGGATAGTAAAATAAAAGGAAATGTGTAATTTCTATAAATTTTCATGACTCTTCCCTCATTGCCTAATCTAAGACTACCCCATGCCCGCTTTCCATAGGCTAGGGGTAAGATACTTGCACCAAAAGGCTGTATCCCTAAATTGGGAAGGCATTTCCTTTAAACATGTAAGAACACACAGTCCAAGAAAAAACAAGATGTAACTAAAAAGTAAAGATACAGTAGTAACGGTGTGCTCTGAAAGTAAAGGGGACAAAATAAATTCCCAACTGAAAATATAAAAATACAACTAAAAATCTAAAATTGCTCCTCAGGTCGTCCACAAATGATCCTACCCAAAGGGTATGTACATCCCTTCTATATAACTCTCCACATCAACCATCACCGCCATCCACCGTCAGGTCCTAGCTCCTCGAGTCACTTTCAAGGATGCATGTCGTCTGCACAAGACACAACATGGTGTAGGTGAAGCCCATACAAGGATGAGTATAACAATACCTAGTAGGGACCCCGAGACCCCTGAAGGTATCTCAAAATTCCACAAAGTAAAACCACAATGCATGATCTAAAACACATAGCACAAAGAAAAAGACTCTTCTTAAAAAAATGTATAACTAATGATCAGAATAAAAAAGTATTTGTCATAAATCTTGATCATCATATTCTATCAAGAGACACTACTGCTGACCACAAAGAGTCTGACCCACACATGATCGATTGGTACTAACCCCTGCTGACCTAGACAATATCCGACCCACCCAAGATCGATAGATACTAACCCCACAAGACCGAGAAAGGATCTGACCCACATTAGATCAGTATGGTTCTGATCCATGATGGGTCACTATAAGGATGGTAGTTTTCGGGTCATGCCCTGCTGATCCACACAATTTCACTAAAATGATGATACACACTGGGTCACTAGAATTTTGATTCACACCGGGTAGCTATAATTCTGATCCACACATGGTCGGTAGGTGCTGATCCACACAGGATCGATCGGTGCAGATCCACATAGGCTCGCTAACTGCTGATCCACACAGGATCTATCATTGATGATCCACACCTGATCTCTAGGTGCTGAACCACATAGGATCACTCGGTACAATCCTCCATATGATCTGTGTCCAGCCACCATCTCACAGCCATCCACTGGATTCCTTTACATAGCACGCCTGATTCTAGGAGAAAGTTCTCCTGAAGCTATTAGTAATTTTTCAGCCTGAAAAAATTACAATAAAGAAGTTACCAAATGATCTGTAACATTATAAGGGTTCCAACGCAATACATGGCGCGTCAACTGGATGCCCAATCATTAAGTTATTCGCATTTTAGTGATAAGGGGCCTGTTGGATTCTGGATTGATCCATCCTGGATATACTCTAACTATCACCAAAACTCTCAAGGAGTATCTCAAAAGGATCCTCTTGCTCTAAGGATCCCATTGTCACTGACGGTTCACCAAACATATGTTTGGTTCGCAACATATGACCTTTTAAGCACATCGGGCTTCAAGAGGGGCTGAGTTAGGGCCGAGCCGGTTTGACTAACCCTGCCCGACCTGGTCTTGGCCTCTCCTGGCCTGGACCGGTTGGGCTCAGCCGAGGACCAGCCTGAACAACCCTGGATGGGATTGACCACGACGACTTGGCCTATCGGCTGGCGTGACCCACATGGGGGTCACGCGGTCCTCCTCCCGGACATCTCAAAGAGCCATTCATATCTTTAAATGGTGGCACTAGGTTGTGATGCCTCTGTCTATGCAGGACCAATAGAGAGTGCGTCTCTCCCTTCTCCATGACTTCTAAGAAGCATCAAACTTCACCAAAATGCATTATGGTGGGATACCTCCCACCTCTATAGCCTACTGAGAGCTGGAAACCAGTTCACCCACCATGATGCTGAGTTGTGCCGCCATCAATCGAGGCCGGCGGGCAAAGGATACCACCATTGTTGTCAGTACCAGTCACTGGTGCCATGCCAACGGATCCTCTATGGGCCACCTGCTATTCTTCGGTGGTCTGTTGTTCCTTCTAGACATGTCTATGACTCTTCCGGGATGCCACTGTCGTTGCGTGCCTCCATGTTTCTTCTTTCCTTTGAGTTGAAATTCATCCCATAAAGAACACATCATTAAATGAAGTAGTAGAGGGTTCGATCCTTGTTTTTTTTGGCCGGATCCCACCACTTTAGCATCATAACAAGCAGGAGATTATTCAATTCATCAAATATAATCATTAATAAAAAAACCCGTACCTAGGAGTTTTTTGGAGATGTCATAGTGGTGAAATGAGATTCTGTGCATGATGAAGCCACTATCATTTTTTTCTCCTAATTCGATTCCTATGATGATTCTGTACATGCTTCCCTTCCAAGGTCGAAGATGCTGCAAAACATCGTCATATGTTACTCACCTTCATGCCAAAATACCACAACCTAACTTCTATTAAATAGACGTTGGATCAAAATGTGTTACATGAAATTAATGTGGTTCATTTATGAGACACATTAAATGTTACTACATTGCAGTTACAAAATAGAATATTCAAGCTATTAAATGTATTAACAAGTCATGGGTCCCAAAACCTCCACTCTATAGTTACAGAATAGAAATAAAATAGCGTTTATATGTTATTTAATTATTTTTTTGTAACGTCCAAAAATTATCATTTTCACCTGACCTACTACGTTCGATGTGATACATCCCTTAATTGAATCTCGGAATTTCAGATTCAATGGTGCTCTCTGATTTCAATTCAGTGCACTGGTTCAAAAGTTAGAAAATTAAACCCATACATTTACTGAATGTACATTAAAAAGAGATCAAAATTCTATTCTGAGCAAATCGGTGCCACATAATCATGCGTCATAAATTTTTGTAGACTCGTAATAATCCCAAATAATTTTAAAAAATATACATAGAATTTATGTATCTTTACATTTATCACATCCTATGTGTTTTCTTCCCCGAATTCGATAAAAAAATCAAGGGAAACAAATGGGGGTACTGAGCACGTATTTGAGCCTCCCACCCTCATGTGCTCTCCTTAAAATTCCCATTCTGCCAACAAACTCGCACCAGAGGGATCAAATTCCCACGAAGGACCCAATCCTATTGTTCCTTTATCTCTAATGGGAACTCTTCAAACATTTCCCCACCATTGATGTTCATATTTCCACAGTTGATAATGTGCGATGGATTATACACGTATCTCCTCAGCTACGACATGTGGAAACAATTATGCACCCAGTGCATCTGTGGGGGAAGATCAAGATGGTACGTCACCTCGCATACTCTGCTCAGGATCTGGAATGTTCTGATGAACCTTGGAGATAGATTCATGCCCCGGAAAAACATCTGTAATCTTCATCGGTGTATGAACCCGGATCTTTGTTTCAGGTACGCATTTTATTTTTCTAGAGTTTTTGTGAAAAATAATGTTTTTGGAAAAATATTTCATACACACTGTGTACTTTCTGAGTATACTCAGTGTACTCTTTTCGTACTCTAAGTTGTGTACTGGCCGTGTTCGGTCTACACACATGCTGTGTAGGGGTGACGTGGAGGCCGCTTTTGGTGGAGAACGGAAAATTACACTACACGTCGTGTACTATAAAAGTACATGCTGTGAATTTTTTTTTCATTAAACACATTGGGGTCGTGCCTAATCACGATAAACGTCTCCTTGTCAAGATTCTTCATCTGAGAGAACTAGGAATCCATGGATCTTCGATGAGCCATCGTTCTTTTGTCCGTTCTCTGATTCGAGCACCGTTGATTGCGTTGGAATCACAACGGTGAGTTATCCCTTCTTCTTGAGCCTTGTTTTCCAATTCATCATCTTTCTCAATTTATTGTAGGTTGAGCGTTTTGGACGATTTCTCAGATCTATGACATTCGGGGGAGAGTCAGTCATTGTAGTTCAAGTATATTGATATCCTAGGATCGAATTAGGTGGTTTCTTACTTACCGTTCAATGACTTTAATTTTTATGCGCAAATTTCACCAATTCCTGTGAACGAGATATTGCGTGTTTACTGTCTTTCCCTTTTTGTTTTCCTACCTTGCTGGTATGCTTGTGTAGAGGTAAATTTATCATGTTATAGGATACTTTGTTGTGCTTGGATGTTTTTTCCATGCATTGTTTTGTTCACGACCTCTGGGGTATCATTTTCCTTTCGCTGTTACACATGTTTCCATGCCTTGTGATTATAGGTTGGATTGAAATTCATAACATGATTGTTTCCCTATAGACTGTTTATCCATGTAGCTCTATAGGTGTACATTGGTTAGCCAAGTAGCTCTATAGGTTTGCATCGTCCTTATAGCATTATTATGCACTGACTGGAATGAGACTGACAGAAAATGGTGCTATTGACTATAAGGGATAAATCGAGTGAGCTTCCCAGAGGGTCATATATATTATAGACTACAGGAGGGTAGATCGAGAGAGCTTCTTTAGAGAGTCTTGGAAATTACAGTCTATAGGGGATGGACTGAGTGAGCTCCGAGAGTGTCATGGATATTATAGACTACATGAGGGTAGACCGAGTGATCTTCCCCAGATAGTCTTACTTTGTTTGAATCTTTTTAAGAACCTTCCTAGTCTAGAGGAGGAATTGGATGAGTTAGCTTCCTCATAGAGTCTATGGTATACCTGAAGCTATAGGATGAATTGACCGAGATAGCTTCCAAAAAGAGTCTCTAGACCTTGGGTCTAAGAAGGTTAGACCACGTGATCTTCCTCAGAGTGTCCCTGACTACCCTAGTCTATAAGGGGAATTTACCGAGTGAGCTTCCCCAGAGAGTCTCATAAATTCATATGACCAAACCGAAGGGGTTAAGCTGAGTGCACTGCCCAGAGGGTTGTTTTAATTCTTGAATAAGACCGGAGGGGTTGGCTGCAAGTACTTCCCAGAGGGTTTCCTACTTGTCAGTTGTGTTCTTCATAGCTGTTGTTGGTTGTGGATTCATTGCTATTGTATTCTTCTTAATCTACATGTTGTTTACTATTACTGTTTCTACTTATTGTACTATTACCTGCCATATACTCACTGACTATTAGGAATAGATCATTTGGTGGTTTCCTATTGGGATTTAGTCTCACACCCTGTTTGGGCCATGCTTTTGGGCCCAAGAAGACTTTTTTGTTGCAGGTATAGACAAGGGAAAGCGTCCTTCGACTTCTGGTACTTGAGAGCTTTGGATCAGGAGATCATGGGACCATGCTATG
Organism: Viscum album; assembly: GCA_963277665.1. Lineage (NCBI taxonomy): Eukaryota > Viridiplantae > Streptophyta > Magnoliopsida > Santalales > Viscaceae > Viscum > Viscum album. The sequence goes on from OY728133.1 coordinate 1,359,538,952, forward strand.
GCTTGCGATGCTGAGGAGTTGTCTGTTTACCTTTCTTTTGTACTTTGGTTTGGTACTATTGTATTTTCCAGCATTGTGACTTGTTTGGAAGATTTCCTAGGCATATGTATCATGCATCATTTCATATATGCATGTGTTCTCCCATCGTTTATTGCTTTAGTCTTCCACTATTTACTTGTGTATGGATTTTTCTGTTTCCGCTATTTCTTATTGTTTACTTCTGTTGTGTACTCTACCAATGAGGGAATAGTTTCCCCACTACCACACCCAATGACCTCGCTGCTAGTCAGCAGCCTCAGGCATCTAGGTAAATGTGCTTGAGGCCATGTGACCAACCGAGATGGGATGCCTCTGGGTGGCTTCCAGAATTGGGACGTTACAAAGTGGTATCAGAGGCAGGTTCCTTTTCTCTTTCATTACTATTTGGAGACTTTAGCCAGGGATAGGACAGATTTGGTACATGGTAATATGCTATGCCCGAGAGTAGCTAACCGGTGTATAGGGAAAATCCATACTACCTCGTTATTGCGGTTTTTTGGTTTTGTGATTTTATGGTTGATATGATTTCACCTAGCGTGATTCGCTGGCTTCGTGCTATTATTGTTTTAATATTACAGTTCTATTTATATCACAACCCTATGAGATGAGGGTATTCCTTCTCATGCATCATATAGAAACTTATTAGAAAACACATGCCATGCATTCTTTCCATGCCATCTAGTGTGAATTAGCGATTACATGGTGTTGTGATAGACTTTTTGTAGATTATGCATGTTTTTGTACTAGATGTTTGATAGAATATTTGTTGCTTTGTTAGAGGATAGTTTTTATCGTACTTTGATTAAAATGAATGCCATGTTTTGGTTCGAGAGGTGTTATATGACCTATTGAATCAGAAATTGGTGGATCATTGACCTTTTTTTCCTTATATATGATTGTATGATATTCCAAGCTTTGATTCGCGGGGAGTATGGGCCCTCATGGATCAGAATTTGGCACATATTTTCCTTTTTTAGTGTTTCTGTGCATCTGTGTAGTTTCTGAGCTACATCCCAGAAAAACCCAGAATACACGGCGTGTACTTTACGGTTAAATGCAGTGTAGTTTTCTGGTTGTGTTACTGTCTGTCTGTGGGGGAACACGGTGTTTTAGAAATAAATTCTGGAACATTCCGTGTACAGTATGTACATTCCGTGTAGTTCAGAGCCATGTACCTGGCCGTTTCACTAACAACCCGGGTCAGGGAAGCTCGAGTAGAACACGCCGTGTTGTAAAGGAAAACATCGTGTAGTCTAGTCCTGGTACCCATCCATGTCACAAACAACACAGGTCAGTGTTACCTTCTCTTAGACAAGACGTGTTGTTTTCGGAACACAGAGTGTAGTTTGGAGCCTTGTACCTGGCCGTGACACTAACAACATGGGTTGGGGAAGCTCGAGTAGAACACGACGTTTTGTAAAGGAACACACCATTTAGTCCAGTAAAGGAACCTGGCCGTGTCACAAACAACACAGTTCGGCTTTAACTTCTCTTATACACACAATGTTGTTTTCGGAACCCGCCATGTAGTCTTGTTCAGGTACCCGACAATGTCACGAACAACACGGGATGATGTCACCTTCTCTGATACACGCCATGTTTGTTCGGAACACAACGTGTAAGAACCAACTGTGTAGACGGCTGTGTACCTAACAACACGGGCCACCGAGACCTTGTATGGTACATGTCGTGTCCTTGGGGAACACGCCGTGTAGTCTAGGGTTAGTTTGGACTGTGTGGGTTTTCCACGTAAGGAGACTCGGACAAGGGTTTAGGGTTCAGGTACACATCGTGTGTGGAAACAACACGCCGTGTAGTTGGGGTGTTACACGACCAGTAGGGGTAAGAGTACATGCCCATGTTAATGGCTACAATTACACACTGTGTAGTTTTTATACACGTTGTGTAGTCATGTTTTGTAAAATATGATAGTTACTTTTCCCTATTCCCGTTTGTACTCCTGTGTTTTCAGTCATTGTTAATCCTGATCTAATGTGTGATTTTAATCTTTCAGAGCTATGCCTCCTAGACATCCTCGGGTCATGTGCCAGTTTCCAGACAGCGACCAGACTCTGGATATGGAAGATCAGGGACCTCCTGTTGACCCTCCTATTGTGCTAGCCTTGGAACCAGCAGTTATACCCATCGTAAGCACCGATGAGCAGTTCAGGGAGGATTTCCGGAGGATGATTCAGACATTTCCGGGAGTGCCACCTCCTGCCCCGTTGATGGCTGAGTTGAAAAGGGTTTTTCAGCAATAGCATCCTTCTAAATTTTCAGGGGTTGGTGGAACCCAAGATGCAGAGTCATGGTTCGAGGCCAACCTTACTATATTTGAGAATATGGAGATACCCCCAGAGTAGAGGGTAATTCTGGCAACCTATATGCTCTGAGAAACTGCCAAAAGGTGGTGGGAGGTGATCTCATGGTCATGGCGTCAGCAAGCTATATCTTGGGATGAGTTTCAACACATCTTCTATGACTATTTCTATTCGGAGATCCTGAGGACCGATCGAGCCTAGGAGTTTATGAGCCTACAGCAGGGTACTCTTATTGTCACGGAGTACTCTTCCCCGTTTTACTGAGCTGCAGCATTTCACACTGATCCGAGCAGGTGATGAGTTGTTTCGTGCTAAGAAGTTCAAGCACGGTCTCAGGAAGGAGATCCATTCCTAGGTGAATATTTTCCAGTTGACTTCTATATCCTCCATCGTCAACCAAGCGCTGATTACTGAGCATAATCTGAGGGAATATAGAGTAGTGGGCCTAGGCGGTTCCATATCTAGAGGTGGTGTTCCTCATACGGACAGTAGGAAGCGTCAAAGAGAGTCTACTCGAGGAGATCAGGGTTCACGGGATATGTCTTATGGAAGCCAGGTTGTATGCTACTAGTGTGGTAGAAGTCGGCACACAAGTCCTCAGTTCCAGAGAGATCCAATGGAGTGCCAATCTTTCAGAAAGATGGTCCATCTTCAACACTATTTTCAGATCTTCTAACCTTTAGCTGGTGGTAGGGGTTCCTCTATGACCATGTGTTCTAGAGATGCTTCACCAGTTTCCCACCAGTCTGGGAACTGGAGTTCTTCTATCCGTTCGGGACGAGGTGGAGGTCACGACCATGGTGGTCAGTCACCAGGTCATCAGCGACAACAGAGTGGATCAGCTCAGAGCAATCAGCCAGGGGTGCAGGGCTGCGGTGTAGGCTAGTTTTTCATCGTGGACCAGACCTTCCAGGAGTAGGATCCCGACCCCTCTACGGTTCAAGGAACATTCTTAGTAGCATCAGTTTTAACTTCATCTCTTTTCGATACTGGTGCATCCCATAGATTTATCTATATTCCTGTTTTGGAGAGCCTGGGCCCTGTATCATTCGGTCTGCCGACTTGTTGACTCTTGACACACCTTTGGGAACGAGGACGTCAAGCGTGCGTCACTACAGGTAGTTCCATCTTGAGGTTGTTGGGAGTCACTTCTTATGGTACCTATATGTCCTAGAGATGTCAGGCTATGACATCATTATCGGTATGGACTGGTAGGTTCCCTTCCAGGCAGTTGTCGATTGCTATCGCCAAAGGGTGACTTTTGTATCACTAGAGGGTTGATCATTCTTTCATAGAGGCGAGTGGGATGTTCAGGCAGGTAGAGCTAGACCAGACCATCAGGGGCTTGGGGCTGTTACAACACAGATTGAAAGTCTTTATTTGGATGATCAGAGGACTTCACAGTGAGACTTTCCCCCAGGGGTGGATCGTTTCAGTGATGTATTTCTAGAGGAATTCTCAGGTTTAACTCCAGAGTGTGAGGTACAAATCTCTATTGATATTGTTCTAGGAGTGGCACCAGTTTCCATTACTCATTATAGGATGGCTTCAACTGAGTTGCAGGAGCTGAAGAAGCAACTGGAGGAGTTGCAAGCAAAGGGTTTCATCCGACCCAGTACTTCTCCTTGGGGTTCGCCTGTCCTATTTGAGAAGAAGTTAGATGTAACCCTTTGGCTCTGTGTGTTTTATGAGAAGTTGAACCAGTTGACGGTCAAGAACCGATATCCCTTTCCAAGGATAGATGACATATTTGATCAGCTTCTAGGAGCTCATGTGTTCTTAAAGATCGATTTAATGTTCGGTTATCATCAGTTGCACATTATACCATCAGATATACCTCTTACAGCATTCAGGAGCAGGTATGGTCTATACAAGTATATAGTCATGCCGTTCGGTCTCACGAACGAACTTGCAGTTATTATAGAATTGATTAAAGGAGTTTTTCATCCATACTTGGACTCCATCGTCGTGGTCTTTGTGGACGATATATTGGTGTACTCTCACTCTCGACAGGACCATGCCACACATCTTGAGATCATCCTGAGTACACTGAGAGAGCATTGGATGTATACTAAACTCTCGAAGTGACACATTGGCATGGATTAGATTCACTTAATGGGACATGTTATCTCTGAGAAAAGTGTTTTAGTGGACCCATAGAAAGTGAGAGCATTAGTTTCTTGGGAGTAGCCGAAGAACGTCTTTGATGTACGGAGTTTTCTAGGGCTGGAGGGATACTACAGACGCTTCATTTTGGACTTCTCGTGCCTAGAAGCACCGTTGACAGGTCTGACCAATAAGGGGGTGAATTTCTTATGGTCATATTCCTGTGAGTCATCCATTAAGGAACATAAGGGGACGTTGACGTCAGCACCGATACTAGTCTTTCCAGAGACAGGAAAGGGATACACTATTTACTATGATGCTTCAGGTATCTGGATGGGAGATATGCTTATGCAGGGAGATGGAGTCGTTGCGTATGGGTCTTGGTATTAGAGGCCACATGATAGGAATTACACTACGCATGATCTGGAGTTGGAAGCTACTGTTCATGCCTTACACTGTTGCAGGAACTACCTTCTGGGAGAGCACTTTGTGGTTTTCAATGACCAAAAGAGTCTCAAGTATATCTTCACTCAGCGTGATCTGAATCTATGATAGCTTATATGGGTGGACTATCTCCATTCCTTTGACTTTGATCATGCCTATACTATAGGTAATAGAAATGCAGTGGATGATTCCTTGAGTATGAGAACACAGATTCAAGCAGTTCAGGAGGCTAGCAGTGAGTGGCAGCTTATGGCTCTGTTCTATGAGATGCATCTACAGGTGCACGATAGGTAGTGACAATCATTCCTTTCATATGTGGTTGTTATCTCTACACTTCTTGATCGGGTACGGATGAGGCACCTATCTGATTCAGAATCCTTAGTCTTGCGGGAGAGGGTGTCAGGAGGGGACCCTCTTCCTGGATGGACAGTGGGAGAGTATGAGATCTTGCGTTTCCAAGGATGCATATGGGTGCCAGCAAACATAAATGAGGAGCTGATGTGGGATTTTCATTCCTAAGTTTGGGTAGTTCATCCTGGCATCACCATGATGTATTGATATCTTCATCGGTAGTACTGTTGGCCAGGTATGAAGAGGGATGTTTTTGGTTTTGTCATGATATGTTCTACTTGTCCGCAAGTGAAAGCAGAGAATCATCGACCAGTAGGGATTTTGAAATAGTTACCCATTCTCGAGTAGAAGTGGAACGATGTCATGATGGACATCATTACTGGGTTACCGAGGTCACCTCAGGGGAGTGACGTTGTTTGGGTTGTCGTCTACATGCTTACTAAGGTTTCACACTTCTTTCTGATCAAGGAGCCCTTCAGTGTTGATGATCTGGGAAGACTATAAATCGTAGAGATTGTATGTCTACATGGAGTTCCATACACCATTGTTTTAGACAGGGAAGCGCGTTTTACTTCTCGTTTCTGGTAGGGACTTTAGAAGGCTTTGGGTACACAGGTACATTTGTGTACATCATACCATCCCTAGACAGATGGCCAGTCTGAGCGAATGATCCGGGTGGTTGAGGATATGCTCCAATCTTTCATTATTGACTTCGGCTATTCTTGGTAGAATCATATTACTTTTCTGGAGTTCACCTACAACAATTGTTTTTAGGCGACCATTCAGATAGAACCATATGAGGCTCTATATGGTAGGCCATGCTGATCTCCCTTATGCTGGCTGGAGGCAGGAGAGGTAGCTCTACTGGGACCACATCGTGTTCAGGAGACCTCTGAGAAGAGAAAGTTGATTCAAAAGAGGATGGCTACAACACAGTCTCAACAAAATTCTTATGCTGATCAGCGGAGACAACCTATGGAGTTCGAGGTCGGAGATCTGGTTTTCCTGCGTGTCGCACCGAGGTTGGGAAAAAGAGTATTTTGAGATAGGGTAAGCTTTAACCGCGGTACGTCACGTATTTTGAGGTGTTGGAGAGAGTTGGGATGGTTTCCTATCAGTTTCAGTTGCCTTAGAGGTACCAGGATATGCATGACTTCCTCCACATCTCTCAGCTCTGATGTTACTTTTTCGACCTGTCTCATGTCTTTCAGCCTGAGGAGGTTGAGATCGAAGCGGATGTGTTGTTTGAGGAGCATTTTATCTGGATTGTCGATCGCAGTACGAAGGTTCTCTAAGTACTTTCTTTTCCTCTAGTATGGGTGCTATGGTAGCACGAGCGAGTACAGGATGAGCCATGGGAGATGGAGGCCGAGGATCGATCGCAGTGGCTGGGGCTATTTAGGGTTTCATCTTCTACGCCTCACTAGGGAAATTCGGGGATGAATTTCTTTAAGGGGGGAAGTTTGTAAGAACCAAGATCTTAATTTTTATGTACACCTTTTCTTTTTATGGAGTTTTTGAGAAAAATAAATTTTCTATAAATTTTTGAAGCACACTCTGTGTACTTGTTGAGTACATGTTGTGTACTCTTTTCGCACAAGAAGATGTGTACTGGACATGTCCGGGACACACACACGGTGTGTAGGGGTGACGTGGAGGCTGATTTTGGTGGAGTACGGAAAAATCCACTACACGTCATGTAATATAAAAGTACACACCGTGTACTTTATTTTTTTCATTAAACGTACCGGGGTCACGCCTAATCGCGATAAAAGTCTTCTTCTCTAGGTTCTTCATCCGAGAGTGCCTGGAAATCGTGGATGTTCGATGATCCATCGTTCTTCCATTCATTCTACAATTCGAGCACCGTCGATTGAGTTGAAATCACAGTAGTGAGTTCTCCCTTCTGCTTGAGCCTTGTTTTCCAATTCTTCCTCTTTCTCAAGTTATCGTAGGTTGAGCGTTTTGGATGTTTTCTCAAATCTATGATGTTCGGGGGAGAATCAATCATCATGGTCCATGTATATCGATCACCTAGGATCGAGGTAGGTGATTTGTGCCTTACCGTTCAGTTTCATTGAGTTTTATGCGCAAATTTCACCAATACCTAGGAACAAGGTATTGAGTGTTTACTGTCTTTCCCTTGTTGTTTTCCTGCCTTGACTTTATTCTTGAGTATAGATAAATTTATCATGTTATAGGGTACTTTGTTTTGATTGGATTGTTTTCCCATGCTTTGTTTTGTTTACGACATTTGGCGTCTCGTTTTCCTTTGGTTGTTACACCTGTTTCCATGCCTTGTGAATATAGGTTAGAGTGAAACTCATAACATGTTTTTTGCCCTGCAGACTATTTAGCCTAGTATATCTATAGGTGTACTTTGTTTATCCAAGTATCTCTATAGGTGTACTTTGTCCTTATAGTATTATTATGCACTGACTGGCATAGAACTGAGAGAACATACTGTTATAGACTATAAGGGATAGACCGAGTGAGCTTTTTAGAGGGTCAAAGTAATTATAGACTACATGAGGTTAGATAGAGAGAGATTCCTCAGAGAGTCTTGGACATTATAGACTATAGGGGATGGATCAAGTGAGCTCCTAGATAGTCTTTGAAATTATAGACTACAGGGGGGTAGACCGAGTGAGATTCCTCATTGAGTCTTACTTTGTTTCAATATTTTTCAGATCCTTCCTAGGCTAGATGAGGAATTAACCAAGTGAGCTTCCTCAGAAAGTCAGTGGTATACCTGAGGCTATAGGAGGAATTGACCAACATATCTTCCTCAGAGAGTCTCTAGACCTTGGGTCTAATAGGGTTAGACCACGAGATCTTCCACAGAGGTTCCCTGACTACCCTAGACTATAAGGGGAATTGACCGAGTCAGCTTTCCCAGAGAGTCTCAAAAATTCACATGACTGAAGTTGAGGGGTTAGGCTGAGTGAACTGCCCAGAGGGTTGTGGTACTTCTTGGATAGGACCAGTGGGTTTGGCTAAGAGTACTTCCCAGATGGTTTCCTGCTGGTTAGCTATTTTATTCACTACTATTGTTGGTTGTGGATTCATTGATGTTATATATCTGCCTATTCTAACTATTGTTTACTTTTATTGTTACTTCTTACTATACTATTACTTTCCATATACTCACTAACTATTAGGCACAAATAATTGGGTGGTTGCCTTCTAGGATTTAGTCCCACACCCTGTTTGGGCCATCCCTTTGGTCCCAAGAAAACTTTGTTGTTGGAGGTATAGAAAATGGAAAACACCCTTCGACTTATGTTACTTGATTGCTTTGGAGCAGGAGAGAATGGGACCAAGATATAGTGTGCGATTCTGTGGAGTTATATGTTTACTTTTCTATTGTACTTTGGTTTGGTACTATTGTATTTTCCAGCATCATGACTTGTTTGGATGCTTTCCTAGAAATATGTATCATCCATCATTTCATATATGTATGTGTGCTCCAGTCGTTTATTTCTTTATCTTCTACTGTTTACTTGTGTATGGATTATTCAATTTCTATTATTTCCTATTGTTTATTTCCACTGTGTACTCTGCCAATGAGGGAATAGTTTCCCCACTATCACACCCATTACCCTCGCAGCTAGTCGGCAGCCTCTGGTGTTTGGGGAAATGCGCTTGAAACCATATGAACAACCGGGTACGGGGCGCCTCTGGGTGGTTTCTGGAATCGGGACGTTACATTTAGGGTGAGAACTGTAGGAAGAAATTCTATCCCTCCATAAACTACAAGGGTCTCTGTCTCCAATCAGCATAATACTTATGTTGGATCCGTGTAGAATTCATCTACTCTTGGATGATCTGTACCTTTTCTGAGGTTTCTTGTACCAACTCTAGACTCATATGTGCGGAATCCCCTGGGCCTTTCTAGAAAAGAGGTGATATTCATGGTTGTCCATACAAGGCCTCAAACAGATCCATGTCGATGGTGGACTGATAACTATTATTGTATGTCTACTCCACAAGTGGAAGTTGATCGTCCCAACTATTACCAAACTCAAGGACTCAAACACGAAGTATGTCCTCGAGTGTATGTATGGTTTGCTTCGTCTGACCATCTATCTGAGGATGAATGGTGGTGCTCAAGAATATATGAGTCTCAAAAAACTCATTTAATCACATCCACACATGGGATGTAAAACATGCATTGCGATCTAAGACGATCATCAATGGAAGCATGTGTAGCTGTACAATATCTTACTTGTAGTGGTGTCCCATGCCCTCTTCTGGTCCGTACTCTCAGATGGATAAGAAGTGGGATGACTTGGTGAGTTGGAAAACGATCACGTAGATGGAATCGTGGCCCCTATACGTATGTGGTATCACCGTCTCTAATTTCGTGGAGATACCATTACACTTCCACTCGGGTACCTCAAGTGGCTGGTCTAAGCCTATTGGTACTTGATGCTCGATGTTTACTTACTGACAAGTGAGGCATCAGAATACAAACTCTACCACTACATTCTTCTTCCCTGGCCACTAGTACTGACACCAACGTTCCTGGTACATATTCTACACTACACGATGTGATGCTGAAGGGGATGTATGGAACTCCCGGAATACCTCCTCTCGTAGCGTCACTAGTACCATGGTGCATCCTCTGAACAAATAGTCATCTCTCCACCATCAGAAAATCTTTCAGAAGCCTGCCCTGAGGATATCTGAGCACATCAAGCCTCACAATAAATCTACCCAAGTTGTTCCTCCCAAGAGCACTATAGAAGTGGGGGAGTGACAGTCATAGACTAGAGGTAATCTTCTCCATCTCTATCCACGAATGATATCTATAACAATTCTTGATACTCTGTCGCTTCACTCAGCAGTTATAGACCATACGTCTTACTGAGTGCATATGATACTATGTTCTCCTTCGTAAGTGTATATAATATCTCAATGTCATAGTTCTATTAGAACTCTATCCATCGTCACAGACTCAGGTTTATGTCCTTTTGTGATTATATATACCATAGACTCTTGTTATTAGATTAAACAGTAAAATGATCACCCATCATGTAGTGTCGCCACATCATTATTGAAAACCCCAATATTTCTATCTCTAGGTCATGGGTATCATAGTACTTATAATTTTGTCTCAATTTTCATGATCCATATGCAATCATAGCTCACACTTGCATCATGACACATCTTTGTTTGGCCCCTGATGCATCGTATTGTACTACATTCCCTACTCTTTATTTCGATAGCCTTAAGATGGGGCGCTCGTCAGTGTCTACCTCAACTCTTAAAAAAAATTCTGTAAGTTTTCCTTCCACATGAAATATATCCCCCTATTCATTAAGGATGAAAAGGATGCCTCTACCCTTGAGAAGTTAGCTAAAAATCACAAATAGTACACAACCAATCATCGGAAAATCCGAAACTAGGTGACACTCCTAGGTGGCTCCCATGTATGCATTTCCTCTATCCTTTCCAGAACCACTACGACTCCAGCCTCTAAAATAATGTGCCATTGGAAGTGGAATTACCATATCCATAACTACAACATTTAGAGCTTTCCATAAAGGTAGTTCTATCGGAATGTATCCAAAACAATCTGTAGGTGCGTGACGTGCTCCTCCTCCAACGTCGAGTATATCAAGATGACATCAATGATGTCCACCATGAAGTGAATGAGGTATGGATTGATGATTATTTTCATGAACCCACAAACACTTCTGTAGAATTGGTCATGCTGAAAAGAATCACCAAGAAATCGTAATGGACATACCTATATTTGAAGGCTATCTTCGGTTCATCATCATCCCATACCCTGAGCTGGTGATAGCATAATCTGAGACATATATTTAAAAACCAATAACCTCCCTTCATATTGTCTAAGAGATCATCAATCCTCGAAAATGGATACTTTTTCTTCATGGTCACTTGGTTCAGGAAACAATAGTCAAAACAAAGCCTTAGACTCTAATATTCCTTCTTGGTGAACAAGATCAGGGATGCCCAAGCAGAATCACTGGGCCTTAGGAACATTTTTCTCTATAATTCATCCAACTATACTACCAGCTCACATAGCTCCACAAGAGCCATCTGATATGCTAGTGTAGATATTGGTTTCATCGAGGGGAACAAGTTGATATGAAAGTCTACCTCTGTGAGAGGAGGTAGTCCCAGAACTTCACCAGGGAAGGCATCATGTAATACCCTGACCTTTGTTACCCAGAGTCGGTGAATTATTTTAATAAATTGGCATGATTACAAGGAATAATGTCCCAAAGGACCAATCAGTTTAGAATTCTTGGAAAATATATTACACACATGAATGTTAAAGGACACTTTATAATATACAAAACAACATAAATAATTCTTTATGAATTCCACTATTCCCTTAGCATAACCCTATATATCAATCACAATACACTTCTTCGAATCGTGGGAAAATAAAACATAGAAAGGTGTAAGCTCAAATGCACAGTAAAGGTAACCAATATAGAGGATACTTTCAAAAATAAGCATAAACATTTAAGAAAATGTATAAAACTAAAAAAAAGCCTTTTAAACATGAACTTCAGCATAATATGGAAAAAATAAAATGAAATAATTCCATTTAATTATTCAAATTGATATTCTTCTAATCGAATAATCACATGAAACATCAATAACCACTTTCATAATGATGGAATGCATAATGTTGAACAATAAATTCTATGCCAAAGCCTCGTTCCATGACCTAAGGGATAACTGTATCCGAAACCCAGCCTGGAGTGCCTCTAATAACTGGACACCATCCCAGAGGGCCTCTAATAACCGGACACCAACACGGAGTGCCTCTAATAACCCAACACCTACCCGGAGTGCCTCTAATATCCGGACACCAACCTGGAGTGCCTCTAATAACTGGACACCAACCCGGAGTTCCTCTAATAACCCGACACCATCCCAGAGGGTCTGTTCTAATCGGAACCCAACCTGGATCATACTAGTCCAACACATTCATCTTAATAAGAGGATGAAACCTAAACATTCGTATTAAAACTATAATACGAAATTCTAAAACATTAATCATAAACCATTAATGGAATTAAATTATCTCATCCATATTCAAACTTATCACAAAACTTTAAATACAATATGGAAGATTTGTATCATAATAAATCAACTTCAAACAAGTGTAAAACATATCAAAGGATGTTGACATAGACGAAATAAAAACTATTTGAGAGAAATATCTCTTTTTCTGAAATAATTTAAAAGTCACAGAATTATAAAAGAAAAAATTTCATTTAAAAATATTCTTATAAGATTGTAATGGAATATTTAATGATTTTATAAAGGCGGAGAATAGCCGCAAGTGCCGTATAAGTAAAAAAGACATTATTACCTTAATTTTTTCCAAAAGGTTAAAAATGACCTTATTTGGAAAATGACGTTAAGATTCCTTTATAAACATATTATAAAACATCAAACAAGGGTATAAATTACTTTAAACCATATTCTTTAAAATAGTAAGAATGTTTTGAAATCCATTTTTAAGGAACTTGGATGTGGATGATAAAGAGGTCTCAGTAGATAATTACGTATAAACAACATTGGATAATGAAGTGATTGTGAAATAAACCCTTACCAATTTGGTAACTTATGAAACATACAACTCATGAAAAAGGTATCATACAATGAATATGTAAATACACATAAATAAAAGTTTATTACATAAAGAATACAATTATGGGCAGTACATACACCGCACAATAGGAAATAGTGGCAATATGGCATGAATCTCACAGGAATAAGGAGTGAGATGAAAACCCCTTACCATGCACTTTCCTTTAGTTGAGGGTACGTTTAGCCTCATGTATGAAGACAATAGTTTGTTATTAAATTATACCAGAACCATATTAATATTTATGATATCTTACATTATTCATTTATGATGTTATACTACCCCTTTAATAATAATTTCAATGTTATATTAATATTTCGGGTAATAATCGCTTTCTTTATCGTACGTGTTTAAACTTGTTACTCTTGATTGTATAACATAGATAATGATTTAAATACATCCAGAATATAAAACATGATTTATTTATCATATATATTTATAATATAAAAAATTATAATAGATGTATATATGAAATGGAATACACCGTTTATGGAGACAGTAGTCCGTACGTACGCATAAACGGTGTTTCCACTTTTATATAGTATTGAACGGAAGTAAGTGAATAAGATATATGTAAGTACATAAATAATTATATGTATAAAAATATATATCTCCATTAGCATTATTATGTCATATAATACATACTTATTAGAAATATATATTTTTATAATCGTCGATGAATGTAGAACTTTGAAATGAATCTCATCGCATCGTGGGGACTGTAATCCGTACGTATGCACAAGCAAAAATATCATTCTTTTGATATTAATATAGTATATAATTGGATGTTATATAATATATATATAATACTTATCATATTATACACATAATTATTATAACCATCCAAATAATAATGTATCGAATAACAATTACACCACGACGTGTAGACGGTAAGCCGTACGTACGCACGTATGGTGACATTTCATTCGAAGGGTTTATAGAATAATGAATTTTGTTGTACCATAATTATAATAACACCATATTATATATAATTTACTCGATTTATAATTTTATAATGGAATCAACAAAGAAAAAGGAAGTGTAAGAAGAAAGGAACTTGAGAGAGGGTGGTGAAATCATTACCTCTTCTCCGAGTTCTTCCTTTGGATTTGATCAAAAGGGCTCCTTAGGATGGCTTTATGATACAAATAAGGCCTCTAGGATGAAGGGAGGACATATTATAAGTTATTTGGGTAGGTTTTGGCTGAGCCAAATTCCTTAGAATATGTGAATTAGAGAGAAGGGGGAGTGCCCTTTTATAAGAGGGATGAGGGGAACCTTAAGAAAAACATAAAATATTATTTTATAATAAATTCATATTCGTTTTATAATGGATCAAAAGTTATTTATTTAAAGTATAAAGTGAGTATAGGTCGATAACAACTCAATCAATGGGTTTTAGACAAGTTTAGATTACCATTTTAACCTTATCATTTAGATTTAACTCTATGTTAAATAATTTAACTTTTACCGTGTCTTCTTGTATTCCTACAGTATATTTTTAATAAACCAACTATATACAGACAATAGAACCCCAATTGGTTAAATAATGTCATATATATTATTATATAAGTCTTTTGGCCGAACCTTAAATTTTTAGGACCATTATATCAATTAATAATATAATATTTGTTTTAAAAACTATTTTATTTCAATTTTGACATTATTTGGTTTTTTTTTGTTAAAATAATAACAACATGATTAATTAAAAAAAATACATTAAATATATACTAACATGTCATATTCACCTAGAAAATTCTTGGATGTCATAAAAACATTGAAATTATATTTATTTAAATATTTATAATACCATTTATTTGATTCTTTCCTCAATAAGGTAATTAATGCATCATCATTGTGTCATTAATATAATTATTTATATAATGTCTAAAAATTATAAACAAAATACCATGATGTAGGAAACATTTTTCTATTTCTAATGAATATTTATAATCGAATTTATCTTATGTAAAACCCTATATTAAAAATGTTTTAGTTATTAAACTTTCAGTTTTACTCTTTTAACTCTTCTTTGAATTAAATAATTATAAATGTCCTAATCTAATCCAAGTGGAACTATATGATAATATTTTATTTCTAATGTTGTTTTTTGTCCAGATAAACTAGTCCAATAGAATTACTACATGTGTCAGGGTAATATTAATATCAATTTTACGCTTACTTACCCTATTTACTTTTAACCGTGGTAAATAAAAAAAAAGTTACTATTCACCAAAAAGTATTTTCATATCATTGAACCACATTTTTCTCCTTGATATTAACAGAGTCTCTTGGATTTTTAAAATTCAACTCACATAAGCGGTAAAATTATGTTTTATGGGAATTTTCAAATTCTCCTAGGAGGTGGGTAAAAGATGGTGAAAAGTTCTATAAAATTTTTATATATCTTAAATTATTATAAACTGACTCCAATGAATTAAAATGATCTTATATAAGTATTATGTATCTATTTTGACAGAAATTAATTTAAATAAAATAAATAATTATTTAAATAAAATCATTTTTAACCAATAACTCATTGTTTTCACTATTCATCAAAAATTGACGTTTCTCAGTAAAATACCAAAAACTTTGCCTATGATATATTTGATATTATGAATTAAAAAATAATGTCTATTTTTGAAAATTCCAAATATATATGTTTCATTATTTAATTTAAATTAATTCTCGTTGTCAAAACAACGAGCGTGTTTTTAAGAAATAATAACAATCAAATGATTGACACTTACTTATGTCCAATTTAAATATGAAATTCTGTCAAATGACCAACATTGTGTTAAATGGTTAAAAATATATTCTAAATATACTTTAAAACCACTCAAATTCATAATTTATCACTATTAATTATTTCAATTAAAAAAGTTGTTTTTAATTAAAATTTAGTAATTTTCATTATTCATCAAAATATGAATGTTATCAGAAAAGTACCAAAATTCCACCCTATGATAATTTCAATATTCTGAATCCAAAAATGAAGTTAATTTTGAAAGATAAAATGTATAAAATTTCAAAAAGTGGGTATTACTATTCTTAATGGATAGTATGATTGGTTGTGGTGTGTTAGAACTCAAAGTTGCGTATAACACATGCTATTGTATTATTCGAAGGGAAGCGTACCATGAAAGCATGGTGTGTAAAATTCTCCCCTCCTTCAATAAATTTCATCCTCACAATTTATTATTGGTATTGGAAACATGGGGTTGACATTTTAAAATCTCATAGTTGAAATCCCACATCGAAAAATGGATTAATGAGGGATCTATTTAAAATAAATATTGGTAAGTATGAAGGTTACCGAAAATAACACATCATAGGGTTCCATGTAGGAAAATATGGATATGGAATAGAAATATAACCATAAATATCTAATAGAGAGTGGTAGAGAACATGGCTATGAAAAGGCCAACAATCCCAAAGCCATAAATTAGTGATGATCTAAGGTACCATCTAGGAAAACATTTTTGTTCTATGATCCTTTTTGTAATGTTGAGGAATTTATTTTTGAGATTGGATAAGATCATAAGGAGAAATACTTACATTATAATTAGTGTTTTATCCAATAATAATTTTCTACCAAAAACTCATATTTCACCCCATTACATAATACAACTCAAAAATACATTATTTATCATAATCGTATAGGGTTCCAAATATAATGAATTTATAATTTACATATCAGACCATCTAAAAAAAGAAACTATATTATACCATCCAGGAACTTCACGTAGTACAGTTGTAGGTGATAAATCCCAATTGCACTATGGTTGTGGGTTTGATTCCCATAGCTTTGTCCGACGCGACGGGTCATCACACGGTTTGCGTGTTGTCCTTTTATAAAAATCCAAAAAACCTTTCAAAAATAATCCATTAAGCACTTTAAAATTATCCAAAACACTTCTATAAACTCTCAGTCGAATATTTATATGAAAGGTAAACATTATGTAGATCCTTTTTACCACATAATAGCATGTGAATTCCTTCATCATGTATTCTTTTAAAAATACTAAAAAATCCTGAATTACCATAAAACATTACTGATTACATTCATGATCCCTTATTCCTTATACAATACTGGATATACTTCATCTATCCAAAAATGTTGTAAACTCCAACAATGATGGAATATACAAATATTTAATCAGTTTCAAGGCAGTCAAGAATATCCAATATAATATACCCAAATCAACCATATCATATTCCAAAATCAGTACCTCAATATTAGGACCATATTAAGGTTTATCTTTCAATAACCGTGAAATTTACAAATAGTTTATCTTGTTGTAGAGTAACTTATATTAGTACCATAAAATCTAAAATCCTCAATGAAATAGTACTGCAGTACAATCCTTAGTTATTTCTAGTACATCATTTATACAAAAATTCAATGAAGTAATTCCAAAATGACAACAAATAAACACTAGTCATTCCTCTTCATCTGTGGTAGTATCATAAATTGATTATTATCCAATAGAATCATTTGGGGAATACTCTGATGATTTGAAAACTTGTTTGTGTAGTGTCCCAAATTCTTACAGATAAAGCATTGTACATTTGAAACCTTTTTCTTACCATTGTAGTCACGTACGTGGTGTCATTTTCCTCCACACTTATAACAAACTCACATTCCCTTCAGGAAAGTTCCAATGTGTTTCTTCCCACAGTTATCACATATGGGAAAATTCTTCTTTTCCATCTTCCCTTTATCCATCATTCTCTCTTTCATCCTTTTCATCTATTACTTCCCTTAAAAACCATAGGGCTCAGTGAATTAATTACTTATCTTATTAACACATGATTATATTTATTCATAAGTTGTGAAAACATGAGAGACTATTTCCCTTCTAGAGGTGGTGGTGGTAGAACCTAAAAACATCACCCACTACCCGCTACACCACCTGCTCCACTGCCACATCTGCCGCCCTACAAAAATCCTCACTCGATATCTGCCACTTTCTTGATGGTCCCATGACCATCTACTGATTGTTGGTATGATAGGTTGGGATGTAGCGATCCAGGTGGCCCTACCCGCCGCACAGGAATCACACTCTTCCTTCCCGCTGACCTCTTCTGCCTCAAGATCTCTACACCAGCAACCCAACATCTCGGTGTCATCCACTAGAGTTTTTGTCCCTCTTAGACCACTACGTCATCTTCCTACTGCCACCTACAGATGACCAGACTAACAACAGTCTGGGGGTGGCTCTCACTGTCAGTTCCAGCTCATCTATGAATCTCTCCACCAACAATGATCACTCGATAACTACATCCTATGTCGAGATATTTAATGTATCATTAATGATATGATCTCTTTACGGAGACCCTTATCAAAGGTTTGGGCCCGGAAGAATGGGTCTCATATCATGTCAGTGGAGTATCGTGAGAGGTTAGTGAATCTCACCGAGTATTGGGCTAGTTCCAAGATTCCCTACTGAACGATCCACAACTCCTAAATACGCATAGAGCATAGTGTCACTGAGACGAACTCTACCCTGAAGAGGTTCTCAATGTTCGTCTAGGTGAGGGTCGCATTGTCATGTAACTACAGGGTTAGGATCCACCATATTCCTATCATGCCTAGGAAAAAAACTAGTAGCTAGGATCACCATATTCTATATGGGTGTCCCAACTAGTTTAAAAACTCATTCCATAGCCTCCATCCAGTCGTCAGCTACCTGGGGATCTGTCTCGCCTCAAATCATCAAAGGTCTCTACTGGTAAAACTTATGCAATGTGCTCAGTTGGAGTGCATCATCCTCCAATGGGGATAGTGGAAACTACTTCCCAACGTGTGGTGGTGCAGGTAGTACACCACACGGAGGTGATAACATAATAAAATTGGCTATATACCGAAGCTTCGATGCTTGGTGGGCCGTCATCGTGTACTCTATCATGAATCCTGTCAGGCTGTCTACACACTGACATCTTAAAAAGAAACATGTTCTCCACTGTTAATAATTTATACCTATTAAGATGTCTCAAATGAGATCAATGAAAAAATATTCCCAAAAACACATGCAATCAGTGTTTTCATGCACCGAGATAGAAATTATAATTTAGGGCCCGATTGTATGGAAACATCAGCCGCCACACTAACATTGGACACCCCAAACTGAAAACCACAATCAAAACACTTGAAACTATTGATCGATTGGAATGATAATAGTTCTATTTATTCGGTAGAACGGACTCCTTTGATACCACTTCGACACGACCCATCCCCTAGGACCGATCCATGACTACCCCAAGCACTCCTTCCATAGTCAATGGGATGGAAAATAGCACTGGAAAGGTGTATCAGTAACATGGGATGGAAATACCAATAAACCTATATAAAAATATAGACCAAGAACACAATAAGATGTAACCATGAAGTAAAACTGTAGTAGTAATGGTGTGTACTGAATGTAAAGGGGCCAGAATATAATCTGACTAAAAAGATACAACTAAAACTGAAAAAATAGCTCATGAGAGCATCCACTAAGGATCCTACTGTAAGGTTAAGTACAAATCTTAACCACATCTCTCCAATTCAATTATCACCTACATCCACCATTAGGTCATAGCTCCCCGAGTCTTAGTTATTGATGTCAGTCGTATGTACAAGAAACAAAAAAGTGAGATTGAATCCCTTGTAGGAGTGAGTATAAAAATACACAGTATGGATCCTGAGATCCCTATAGGTTTATCATAATTCCACAAAAGAAAACCACAACGCATCATCTCAAACACTAAGTAAAAAAAATATTCAACTCAAAACTAGGTATAACTAATGTATTGATGTACATATGATTAGTCGTAAATCGTGATCCTTCTATTCTATCAAGAGGCACTGATACTGACCATACAGAGTCTGACCCGCATAGGATCAATAGGTACTAACCCCCGCTAACCTACATATGAGCTGACCCACCAAGGAATGATTGGTACTAACCACCATAAGATCCATATAGGATTTGAACCACATAGAATTGGTATGTTCTTGATCTATGAAGGGTCGTTATAAAGTGGTTCCTAATCGGGTCAGACACTGCTGATCCACATTGGGTCACTAGAATGTTGATCCATATAGGGTCTCTAGAATGCTGATACACATAGGATCACAATAATATTGATCCACACAGGGTCACTAGGTGTTGATCCAAATAGGACTTCTCGGTGTTGATCCAAACAGGATCTCTAGACGATGATCCACAAAAGATGACTTAGTGCTGATCCACACATGATCTCTAGGTGTGGAGCCATGTAGGATGTCATGGTACTAACCTCCATATAATTTATCATCATCCTCCATATCACCGAGAGAAACTATATCCCCACTCATAGCATTATTGATTTTAGGAAAAACTACTCCTCAATCCATGAGTCGTTCTTCAACAACCAATAAGTCCCATAAAGAAGTTACACAATGATCTATCATGTTATAAGGGTTATAATGCAACAGAAGGCATGTCCACTAGATGCATAGACTTAAGTTATTCGTATTTTAGTGTTGAGGTCCTGGTTATATTCAGGGTAGATCCAACCCAACCATACTCCAATTATCATCAATACTATAATGGAGTATCTCAAAAGTATCGTCTCACTCCAAGTATCCCAGTGTCGCAAATGGTTCATCACAAAGAATTCTAGTTTTCATGATATATCCTTTTGAGCATATCAGAGTCCGAGATGGGTCAGGGTCTAGTCCGACCTGGTTGGGATGTCCCGGCCCAGTTGGGCTGGGCCGTACAAGATCGGCCTGCCGACTGGCGCGACCCACATGAGGGTCATGCAGTCCACCTCCCAATTTGATCAATGATCCATTCAGCTCTTCAAATGGAGACACCAAGTGGCATTAACTAGGTGTCCCTGGGACCCTCATGGTGTGGGTACCTCCCTTCATCATGGATTTGAAGCCACGACCTGCTTCACCATGGTGCGTGACTGTGTACCACCTACCGCCTCTACGGACGACTAAGAGCTGGCCGCCGGTTCAACCATCGTGGATCCACCCTCATTCGAGGCCAGCAAGAACCAGTCTCCACCTCCACCACCTATAATAACTCAGATCTTCTTTTTAGGTATGTTTTCCTTTTTCTGGTGTTTTTTGAGGAAAACAAGAGTTTTAGAAATTTCTTAAGTATATTCCATGTACTTTAAAAGTACACATCATGTACTCAGTTACCACAGGTAGAGGAGTGCTGGCCGTTTAATGGCCATGCACACAGCTATGAGTGGAGACTTGGAGATCGCCTAATGCAGTGGCTGATTAAGGAAAGTACACGCTATGTACTTATAAAGTACATTCAGTGTAATGTTTTTCATTAAATGGACCGAGGTCGATTCTAATTAGAAGAAGCATCTTCCTCTTCACCATCTTGGACTAAGAGCATCCGTACGGTGCAGATCCTTCCTCGATCCCCTGATCGATCACCTGTTCTTCTAATAGAACTACGTCGGTTGTGTTGGAATCAAATCAGGGTGTTATCTCTTCTTCTTGAACCTCATTTCCTAATTTCCCTTCCCATTTGAGTTATCATCGGTTGATTGTTTTCAAAAATTTTGTAGATCAACCATGTTCTAGTTCAATCCTATGGAAAACACTAGGATATATCGATCATAAAATGGCATGGTAGGTGGTTTGTATCTTTACGGCGATAGTCTTTGAGTTATATGTTCAAAAGTACCTAATACCCTTGTTTGGGGTTTGGGGTGTTTATATATTTAAACCTGTTATTTTCCTTCTATGCCTTGTTTGTTTGGATTGAAGTTATTCATTGTGAATAGGGTTAACATTTCCATGATATGGATGTGTTTCAGATGTTTTCTTGTTTATGAACATTTGGTCTAGCTTAGTCTGTTAGGACGCTTTCATTAAATTCCTTGTGAAGATAGGATATAGTGATATTATATTATCTGACATGATATGATAAGCTATATTTTTTTAGACAATTTCATATTGTGGTTTACTTTGGTTGCTGGTTATTGTTTCTGCACGATTCCTTTACATGGGGCTATAGGAAGCTGGTGTAGTGAGACCATTAGGGAAATTTACATTTAGGGCTTTCCTAGAGTGTCTGTTATAATTATCATGCTACGAGTCAATAGGGGGGAGTGTTGTTGAGTGCTCCCTCATAGTGTCTATAGTTATGTTACGATACCACAGGAGGAATTGACATTGACTGCTTCCTCAGAGTATCCATAGTTTACCACTAAAAGACTATTGGGGATTTATGGTGAGTGCTTCCACAGAGTGTCTTTGAACACATATGACTATAGGGGGAATTGACATTGATTGCTTCCTCAGAGAGTCATTGGTATATATTTCATTGTGTTTTGAACTAGAGGGGTTATGCTGTTAGTACTTCCTAGAGGGTTCCTGGATTATGATGAACTTCTTAATTGATATTTGATAATTGAATGAATTTTAAACTATAAGTTTTTTTAATTTTGATTACTTCCTTGTTTTCTTCTTCATTTTTCATCCTACCTGCAATATATATTTATTGACTGTTAGGAATATATCATTGGGTGGCTGCCTACTGGGGTTCATCTCTCACCATGTTTGGGTCATGATTTTGTGCCCAAATAGATTATATTATTGTTGGTCTAGATAAGGGAAATCACATTCTACTTCAAGTACATGACTTCTTGGAGTAGGAGAGCATGGGACCAAGTTGGGGCTTGTGATGTTTGGGAGATGTTTCTTGTTTTTCTTTTATATATGGGTTTTGTACTGTTTTCCAAAAGTGTGAATTGTTTGGCTTCTTTTCTAGACATATGAATTATGCATCATTTATATATGTGCTCTAGTAATTTATATCTATAGTCTTCCACAGTTTACTATTGTATGGTATTATACTACTTCCTCTATTTCTATATGTCTACTTCCATGGTGTTACTCTTCCAATGAGGTTATAGTTTTCCCACTATCACACCCATGGCCCTCACTGCTAGTCAGTAGCCTCTGGTATTCAGCTAAATGCACATGTGGCCAAGTGACCCACTGAGTACGAGGCGCCTTAAGGCAGCTTCCGGAACCGGGATGTTACAAAGAGGTATCAAAGGAATTATTTTCTTTTGAATTAATGTTTGGAACTTATAGCCAGGGATAGGAATAAAATAGGTACTTTGTAATAAGTTGTTCCTGGGAGTAGCTAACTCGTGTATAGGGAAAAACCAATCTACCTCGTTTATTGCAATTTTTTTCTGGTTCTTCAATTGTAATTTTGATTTGATTTCACTATTGGAAGATTCACATGTTTTGTGAAATTATAATTGATTTTATTGAGGTTCTAATTCAGTTGCAACCTGATGAGATGAGGGTATTCAATCTCATGAATCATACAATCACTTGCTAGAAATCACATGTCTTGCATTCTTATGACGCCATTTAGGTTTCATTAGCGATTTCATGTTGTTGTGATAGATGTTGTGCTAGATATGAATGATGTTTGGATATATGCCTTGATAGAATACCTTCTATTTTATTGGGTATTGACTTGTGTAAAGACTTACTTTTAATGAATACCAACCTTTGGTTTTTAAGGTGTTATGGTCCATCATGGGCCAGAATTTGGTGGATCATTGCTATGCTATTTTAATATATGACATGTATAAGATTCCAAGATTCGATTCACATGGATTATGGGACCTCACAGAATGAATTTTGGATCTTTAATGTTTGTTTTATTTTTTTCTGAGTTCTGGAGCAGTTTAGGAGGATTACTATTTTGAAAAACCCAGAATACACGGTGTGTAATGTTGGACACACATGACATGTGCTCTTCTGTTTGGGAAGGAACTGTTTTTATTAAGTACATGCCGTTTACTATATGTACACATCATGTAGTCTCTAACCATGTTACTAACTACCTGGGCAGAAACCCAGGGTTGGGAAATTTCTCTAGAACATGTCGTGTCTAGCCCTAACATGTCGTGAAGTCTTGTTTTAGTAGAATCGTGTGACATATCCATGTAGAAGAGAATTGGAAGGGGAAGAGGATTCAAGTACATGATGTGTTTTAGGAGAACATGTTGTGTTTATGGGGGGTTAAAAGACTTGACATGGGAGAAGTACACGCCCATGTGAAGGCATAAAGGAACACGTTGTGTAAACATTATACACCTTGTGTATCCATGTTTTGAAAAACATAAATGCCTTCCTTATCTTGTTATCTTATTACACTTATATGTTTCAGTCCTAGTTAATCTTAATCTAAGGTGAGTGCTTTACCTTGCAGAGTCATGCGACAAGTATATCCTCCAGTTGTTCGCCAGTTATAGGGTAGTGATCAGACACTGGATACGTAGATCATGGACGAAAAATAGATCCACTAGTTGTGCCAGTCTTGGAAACAGTCATCATTCCAGACATAGGTGCTAACACACAGTTCTAAGAGGGCTTTATGAGGTTTATGAAGACCTTGCAGGGAGTACTTCCTCATGCACTGTCGATGGAAGAATTGACGTGGGTCATTCAACAACACTATCCCTCACACATTCTCAGGGGATAGAGGACCCTAGTCTGAAGAGTCATGCCTAGAAGCCATAATGATGATCTTTGATCATCTAATTATGCCTATAGAGAGGATAATCAATCTTTCTACAGATATGATTCGGGGTTCTTCCAATAGATAGTTGGATGTGATCTCATATGCGGGAAATAAGAATGATATGGCTTGGAGAAAGTTTCAACCTAACTATTATGACTACATCAACCCAGAGACATTGTGGGCCAATCGAGCCTAAGGGTTCATGAGTTTGGAGAATTTATTTTTTCTGTTATGGAGTATTCTTCTCGCTTCACTGAGCTGCAACGCTATACAACTTTTCTAGGGGGGATGAGTTCTTCCTAGAATGGAAGTTTGAGGATGGTCCCAGGTAGGACATTCAGGATCAGGTGAAAATATTTAGGTTGACTTCCATCACATCAATAGTCAACTAGGTGCTGATCACATAAGGTAATATGAGGGATTCTGGAGCTATGAGCCAGGGTGGTTCTATATCCAGAGTTAGTTCCTCTTCGGCTGATAGTAGGATGCATCGAAGGTAGTCTACCTGTGGAGATCCTAGTCGGTGGAATGCACCTTCATGAATCCAGGTTGTATGCTACCTTTGTGGTAAGGTAGGGAATACAGGGCCATATTTCCCGAGAGACCCAGTTGAGTACAGATCTTCCGGAAAGATGGGTCATCTTCGGTGTTTCTGTCAGTTCTTCTCAACCGCAGTTGGTGATAAGGGTTCTTTGATGACTCCTCATTCAGGAGAAACACAACTAGTTTCTCACCAGTTCGGGAACTAAAGTTATTCCCGCCATTTAGGCTGAGGTGGAGGTCATGGTCGTGGTAGTCAGTCACAAGGATTTCAGCGGCAGTAGGGTAGGTCGGCTCAGAGTTGTTAAGCAATGTCCCAGGTCTGCAGTGCAGGTTAGTATTTTGGGGTGGAGAAAATCATGTAAGATCAGGATCCCAATCCCTCTACAGTTTTAGGTATGATCCTAGTTGACTTAGTTTTAGCTTCTTCTCTTTTTGATATGAGGGCTTCCCATAGATTTATATCTATTGCTGTTGTGGAGAGCCTTAGGCTCTGTTTCCTTTCATCTGCTGAGTTTGTGATGCCCGCCACACTGTTGGGGATAAGAAGGGGTATTTTATGATAGTGCAAGGAGTTACCTCTAGAGGTCGGTGGGTGTCCTTTATTATGGGACCTTTATATCCTAGAGATGAATGGTTATGATATCATTATCTTAATGGACTGGTTAGTTCTCTTCTAGGAAGTTGTCAATTTCTATCACCACAGGGTGAGTTTCATATCACCAGAGGGCAGATCATTTCTTTATAAAGGAAATGGGATGTCCAGGTGAGAAGAGTGGGAACCATGCATCCTGAGTTGGGAGAAGTTACAGCCCATATTTCTAGTCTATATCTGGATGACTAGGGGACTTCACAGATGGACATTCCTCCAGTGGTTGATCATTTCAAGGGTGACTATACAGAGGACCTTTCACGTTCACCTCTCAAGTGAGATGTGTAATTTTATATTGATATTGTTCTAGTAGCAGCACCAGTGTCCATTCCTCCTTATAGGATGGCAACACTAGAGTTATAGGAGCTCACGAAGTAGTTGGATGAGTTGTAGGATAAGGGGTTCATCTGACCCATTACTTCTCCTTGGGGTTCGCCTGTCCTATTTGTGAAGAAGGTGGATGATACCCTCATACCTGGCATAGATTATTGGATGTTTAATCAATTGACGGTCAAAAGAAGATATCCCTTATCGAGTATTGATGATGTCTTTGACCAGCTTCGAGGAGCATGGTTTTTTTGAATATTTTCATGATATTTGGTTGACATTAATTGTGAATTAGAGCATATGATATACATTTTGTTGCCTTCCAGAGATTTTATGTTCTATATGAATATGTGGTTATGTTGTTCGGTCTCACAAACGTGCATGTAGTCTTCATGAATCTGATAAACCGAGTGTTCCATCCATACTAGGAATCTTTTGTGGTAGTCTTCATTGACGATATCTTGGTGTACTCACACACTCAACAAAATCATGTCACACATATTAGTATCATCATGAGTACACTAAGAGAGCATCCGATATTTTATAAGCTCTCAAAATGTCGCTTTTGTATTGACAAAATTCACTTCATGGGTCACGTTATCTAAGAGATATGAGTATCAGTAGACCTAGAGAAAGTGAGATCAGTTGTTTCCTAGGAGCAGCCAAAGAATGGTTTTGGGATAAAATGTTTCTTGGGATGGATGGTTACTACAGACGTTTCATACATGACATGTGAAGCTTAGCAGCGCCACTGACGGGCTTGACTACGATGGGTGTGAAGTACTTGTGGTCAGATGCTTCCGAGTTAGCCTTTTAAGAGCTAATAGGGAGGTTTACATCAGCACCAACACTAGTATTTCCAAAGACCAGAAAGCTCTATACTGTGTACTATGAAGCGGCAGGTATCGGGATTGGAGAAATTCTTACATAGGGGGGAGAAGTTGTTGCGTACGGGTCTGAGCAGTTGAGGACACATTAGAGGAACTACCAAATGCACGATCTCAAGCTGGATGTAGTTGTTTATACATTACACTATTGGAGACACTTCCTGTTGGGAGATCATTTTTTGATTTCAGCGACCACAAATGTATCAAGTATATCTTCACTGAGCATGAACTGAATTTAAGATGGTGAAGGTGTGTTGAGTACCATTAGTATTTTGAATTTGAGATTTCCTACATGAATTGGAAAGGCAATGTAGTGGTTTTTGCATTCAGCAGGAGGACTCAGATATAGGCGGTTTGAGAGGCCAGTAGTGAGTGGATGCTTATGGATCTTTTTTCTAAGATACATTTTGAGGTTCATGACAGATAGGGGAATATATTTCTTTCTTATGTATTTTTACCTCTACTCTACTATATAGAGTGAGAATGTGAAAGCTATCATATATTGAAGGCATAGTCCTATGGGAATGTGTGACAGGAGAGAACCGCGTTTATGGATGGACCATAGGAGAGGAGGAGATCTAGCATTTTCAGGGGTGTATGTGGGTGTCAGCAGACATACGCGAGGGTCTGATGTGGGATTTTCATTCCTCGGTTTGGTTAGTTCATCCTAGTGTCGCTGAGATGTATTATGATCTACACCATCAGTATCGGTGGCCATTTATGAAGAGATGTGTTGTTTTTTTCATCATGAGGTGTTCCACCTGTCACCAGGTGAAGGTGGAGCATCAGGAACCAACAATGCTTTTTCAGATGTTTCCCATTACCGAGTAGAAATAGAATGATATCGTGATGGTCTTCATGAAAGGTTTTCCGAGGTTACCTCAAGGGAATGATGCAGTTTGGGATTTCATTGAAAGACTCACAAAGGTTGATCACTTTTTTCCGATTTAGGAGACCTTCAGTGACGATGATTTGGGAAAGGTGTACATCTGTCAGATTATATGTCTACATGGCGTTTCACACTCCATGGTTTCAGAAAGGGATGATTGTTTTACTTCTCAAGTCTGGTAGGGACATTAGAAGGCTATGGGTACATAGGTACTTCTGAGTACATCATACCATTCCCAGACAGATGGCATGTCCTGGCATAAAATTTATGTGCTTGATGAAAAGATTTGAGCATGCATATTGGATTTTGGAGGTTCTTGGGAGAAGCACATAACATTGGTGTAGTTTTCGTACATTATTTTTTTATAAGAAACAATCCAGATGGAACCTTATGAGGCTTTGTACGATAGGCCATTCCATTCACACTAATGCTGGCTGGAGGCAGGAGAGGCAGCTATGCTGGGACCACGTCTTGTCCTGGAGACCACATAACAAATACAGTTGATTCATAAGTGGATGGTTACTTCACAGTAACGATAGAAGTATTATGTTGATCGAAGAAGATGACCTCAGGAGTTTGAGGTCAGAGATTAGGTTTTCCTACATGTCACACTGAGGTTGGGACACAATGGAATTAAATGGTACGGTAAGATTTCACTGAGGTACAACGGGTCATTTGAGTTGATGGAGAGAGTTTGGTCGGTTGCCTATCAGTTTCAGTTATCTCAAAGGTTCCAAGTTATGGATGATGTATTCCATGTTTCTCAGCATCTACAATACTTATCAGACTCGTATCATGATTTTTAACTAGAATAGGTTGAGTTAGAGGTGGACGCCTCATTCGAGGAGCATCTTATCCGAGTTATTGATCTAAGTGAGATGGTTCTCTATGGCCAGTATATTCTTCTGGTACGAGTGATATGGAAGCAAGGGAGACTACAAGACGAGACCTAGGATAGGTAGACCAATATGATCATAGTTGCTGGGGATTTTTGAGGATTCCTCTTCTTCACTTCTTTGCTAGGGACATTCAGGGAAAAATTTCTTTAAGGGTGTAAGTTTATAAGAACCCAAATCTTCTATTCATGTATGTATTTTTGGTGTTTTTGAGGAAGATAGGAGTTTCTAGAAATTTCCACACCATGTACATAATGAGTACACGCTATGTATTCGGTTACCATGGATAGCCAGGTGCTGGCCGTGTGACGGCCGTGCACATGACCATGTGTGGTGACATCGAGACCACATAATGTGGTGGCCAATTAAGGGAATAACACACAATGTACATCATTATTTTCATTAAATGGACCTTTGTTGCATCTAATTGGAAGAAGCATCTTCTTCTTCACCTTCTTCAACTTAGAGCATTCATATGACACTGATCGTTCCCCATGCCCCCCAGTCATGAATCTGTTCTCCGGATCAAACATAGTTGGTTGCGTTGGAATTGATTTGGTGAGTTATCTCTACTTTTTAAACCTCATTTCCCGATTTCTCTTCTCACATGTGTTATCCTTGGTTTAATTTTTAGAAGTATTTCTAGATCTACCACATTTTATGTCAATCCAAGGGCCAAGACAAGGATATATCAATCATACAAATCCAAGGTTGGTGGTTTGTGCCTTTCCGTAAACAATCGTTGAGCTATATGTGAAAAATGTCTCAATACCCTTGTTCGGGGTATTTTTTCTTTACAGATTTAACCCTACTATTTTCCTACTATGCCTTTTTTTTGGATTGAGGTTATTCATTGTGAATAGGGTTAACTTTTCCATGATATGGATGTTTTTCACATGTTTTCTTGTTTATGATCGATTGGTCTTGCTTAGCCTTTTAGGTAAATTTATATCCATTCCTAGTGCTAATAGGATGGTGTGATATTATATTATATGACTTGATATGATATGATATAATTTTTTATACAAGTATTTATTGAGGTTTAATTTGGCTGCTAATTATTTTTTGTGCACAATTGCTTTACACGAGGCTGTACGAACTTGGTATAGTGAGACCTTAGGGGAAATTGACATTTATTCCTTTCCCATAGTGTCTGTTATAATTATCTCAATGAGAGACCATAGGGGGATTTACATTGAATGCATACTCAAAGTATCTATAGTTACGTTACCAGACATCATGTGTAATTGACATTGAGTTCTTTCTCAGAGTGTTTGTAGTTTACCACTAAAAGATTATATGTGGAATAGACAGTGAGTTCTTCCTTAGAGAGTCTTTGAACACACATGACTATATGGGGAATTTACATTGAGTGATTCCTCACATAGTTATTGGTATACCTTTACATGTGTTGTGAACTAGAGGGGTTAGGTTGTAAGTAGTTCGTAAAGGGTTGCCTTGTTATGATTAATCCCTACATAATGTTTTGTAAGAGCATGTTATAAAGACCGAATGAGTGAAAACATGATATGTTATACTCTTAATAAATTTAACGAAAATTATTCAGGTCATAAATATTATATATATTACTTTTTAAAATTGTTTGAACTATCTATAAAGGGTGGACATTGATAATGAAATATATCACTCATGGAGATGATATTCTATATGTACACATGAATGATAATTCTATTTTGAAATGAGAAAAAGAAAAAGAAGTAAGAAAATATTTTATATTTAAATAATAATTATTACATAGTATATATCATATATATTCTGTAAATTCATCCTTATTACCATCTATTAAAATAAATGATAAAAAACAAACCACATCACTTCATGGAGGTGGTTTTCCACACTTACACATAAGCGACATTATCATTTCACAATGAATTGAAGGGTAAAAAGTTAGTTTTTATATTATAAATAAATAAGAATAATTTCATCAGAAATATAATAGATAAAAATTATATCCCTAATAATAACCTACAATTAAGGGAGGTGATGAAAAATGTGATACAACATTTCATGGAGGCTGTAGTCTGTACGTACACACGAGCGATACGTTCCTTCCCCATTTGATGGAAATGAGGTTGAATATTGTTACCTCATATTTATAAAAACATATAACTATATTTGATATATTTTTTCAATTATTTTAAGATTAATAAAATTTATTTAGAATAAGTATAAGAAGAAATAATCATTGAAAGAGTCAGTAATGATTATCACCTCTTCTTTTAGAGTCCTTCACCTGCTTATACATTAATCATTATTAGGATAGTATTAGGAGAAGAAACATAAACTCAATAATCAAGGTAAGGAATATATGAAGTTTTTTGGGTATGTTTTTTCTAACCTAAATGGCTTAATTTTTGTGAATAAGGGATGAGAAAAATTAACATTTTGAATGATAGAGGAGGGACAAACATGAAATTGCTAAAAATATTTTAAAAATATATAGTAATTTTTTTGGAAAATTGGATCCAAATGTCGAGTAATTAGAATATAAGATAATAAAAAGTCTAAATATTTTAGTGTAATATAATATATATAAGTTTTTGGTGACATTTTTACACTTATCTCTAATTTTAACCCCCACTAAACCTATTATAACCATTACCATGGTAATTGTTTTTAATGTTTTTTCTATTAATTATAACAAAAAATTATGTTGAAATTATTACCAGATATTAGTTATTATGATTAAAAATAAATAATATATTTTACAAGATTAATGTTTTATAATTTATTGAAATTAATTTTAAAATGTGTTCACAAAACATAACAGAAACTGTTTTTAGAAAATTCTATATGTTAAGCATAAAAAAGATTTTACAAAAAAATTGATTAAAATATTGATTTCAATGTAATTAATTATATATATATTATTAAATATAATGAGTAATATTTTCGTTTAAAATAAAACAAAAACAAAAATTATTCTTCTAAATACTTGAGTAAGAGGGAAGAACTAAAAACAATTTTTATTTGAATAAAAACATTACTTATATTTCCAGAATTTTAAGATCATATTTCTACATTCAAAATATTATTTTTATATGAATTATATGAATTATTAAATATATTTTTTTCTATATAAAATGTTTCTTTATCTTTCATGTTATTACTATATTATTATAATTTAATATAAGTGACATGTTTTATAAAAATCTACATTTTTCACTATTCACCCAAAATTCAACTCAGAAATTTAGATGAATATAATATTTTTTTGATTGAATATTGATTTTTATTATTTTAATTATTTCTACATATATTTCATCATTCATTAATTCCCATTAATACTGTCTAATTAAACAACTAGGTTATAACAGTCATATTTAAAAAGTATTATCTCACAGTTTGTTTAAGATTGGGGTTGTGTGTGGTGCATGATATTGAATTTATTATCCATTTAAATGAACCTAAAATCTTATAGTGTTATATCTTCCTAAAAAATAATGTTTTTCCAAGGACTAAGTCTCAAAAGGCGTTCTGAATGATCAGGAAGGCCCCAAGTTGGGCTTTGTGCCTATTGCAGGTTTGCCCGCAGGAAGCCACCGTCTAGCTGGTGGTTGTAGAAATAAGACCCATAGAATTTTATAAACACAAAATTTTAAATGGACCTATAAATATTAATACTATATATAAATATTAGTATATAATCAAACCTCACATGTTGGTGGTTTTAATGAAATAATATTTGATGTTACTCAACACTGGAATACTATTTTCAGTTTCAGATAGTATGTGGGGGAACTCTATTTAATGCATGAAAAAAAAGAAGTAATATTGGTTATAAATAATTTAGATAAATATTATATTCTTATAATATTATGTTTCATATGGTGGGTAAGAGTATATTATCAAAAGTTTAATTAATCCACAAGGAAATATCATTTCACATCTCCATTCATGGATCTACTTTCAAAAATGATAGTATATTAAAAACATAACTGCATTATAAAAGGATATTTTGGATATAACCAAATATTAGTGGTTAAGTTGATTTAAAAAAATTCAATATTTACTTATTGGTATAAAACACTTTGACACCATCACAGGAATTTTTATGATTTGAATATACATGAAAAAATCTAACGGTCTATGACACAAATATTATATGACATAAAAAATGAATATATTGAGATATTTTAAAAAAAAATTGACTTTTTTTCAAGATGATTCAAGGTATTCCAAAAAATAATTGTATGTTACTGAAGCTATGATAAGAGAAATTCGTATTAATAAATTTGAAAAAAAATATTTCATCTTAATCCTTTACCACCAAATATAAAAAAGGAATCAGTGTTTGTACCATAAAGAAAAATCTAAAAGAACAACCACCTGATATAATCATAGTAAAGGATATATATAACTTTTATAGGCATGTGGGATTTTATTGTTTACTTTTCAATTATTTCTCTAAAATATATTTAAAACCTATCTATCTACTATCGAAGGAAGTTCCTTTTTTCATTGATAATGCCTGAAAAGAATATTTTTAACCACTAAAAATGAATCTAATGGATAAAACGATAATTATATATTCCAATTAAGAGAATACATGTGATATCATCCATGATGTGAGTGCTATGATGTGGGTGTTACTCTTAGGAATTGGGTCAATCATATATTTCAACCCATATACCATGTATTACAAAATTTACCTAATTTTTAAATAAACATCACTACCATAGGGAATGATATTTTAGTTCTTTTATTTTACACTAATTTGATTAATTCATTCCTTTTCCTCTATAAGGTATTTTTTTTCATAGATCATGTTTTCTTATGTTAGTTTTTAAACAAAAAGAATGTAGAACAAAGGCTTATGTAGTGGATCTTACTTATATAAGAGTTTGGTATGACAATCAATGATTATAAAATATCATAGAATATATTAGTTGGATATATATATTAGGAATTAAATTTAAAATATATAAAAGTGTAGGATAAATGGGAAATAATAACTGAATTCCTGAATGAGTAAATATTTCATGTTGACTCATAATAAAATACATGGTTCATCTACATTGAAAATTATCTATAAAATATAAATATTTATCCACCATCCATTTACAAATACAATAATATATTCTTGACTAACATTTTATTTAATTGAGTGAACCACGATTCCTACTTATTCATGGATGATATCAGTAGGTAATCTCGATGCTGAACTCCAATTGGTCATGAAATATGTAACAACTCAAGGTTTCACTTCATATCCCCCTTAAATAAATAATATATTAAATATATTGTTTTAAAACATATAATAAACTAAATCTAAAACATTGATATATTTTAAATATTAAATATGACCATTAAAAATTAGCCGTTAAATTAGCCGGTATAAATTAAATTAACAATATCACAATTCAAATAATAATATCGGAAGAAATGGAATCACTAAGTTAATGTATTCCTTATAAATCCAATTTTTATAAAATCATAAGGTAGGTATCCTCTCTAGTGTTTTCCCTAGACCAAGAAAAATTTGAACTTGAGAAATCACAACTTGAGTGAAATGGTTTGCTGGAAAAGCTCAAGCTTGTAGAACTCACGACGAAATCCATGCAAGCTAAATAACAATGTAAATCCGCCACTACAAATTATCTTACCCTTAGATCTTATGTGGAGATATTAATGTATTTTTATGTATGTATTAGTATGATATCAATATTTTATTATTATCTATATATTTTAATGAGTGTATCTACATATAATCTATTTTAAGCCCAATACCTTTTTTTCTGAGTTATGCATTCCAATATTAAAATGAACATATATAACTTTTTGATATAAATTTAATATTGATAAAAATAATTTACCATCCATCCAATATATCATAAACCAATCCCCCAATGATCCTCCTTGTATGATAATGAGAGAAGGTAGATAATGACACCTGAACCCTGCCTCCAATAGGCCAAAGGTTGGTGAAAAGCATCGAGGGTACAATGAACATAAAAATGGGAGGCATGAAACTCCAAGAGAACATGAGGATCAAGTGACTAAATAAGTTAACTAATTAAATTAGAATCATATATTGTTAAACAAAACACAATTCCATACATTGAATGTCATACAAAACTAATACAACTAAAAAGGATCTATAAGTACCAAAATATAAACTCAATAGCAACCATCAAGCCCAAACAACACACAATAAACAAAGATCTGATAATATCCATCCCTATCTCTATCATGATATTGTTGACCTAAAAAATAGTTTATATATATATAGGGTGATCACAATAGGTATACTCAGTAAGATCCTCCCCAGAGCCAATCATTAAAAATATTAACAAAGCATGTTATTGTCTAGTGAACAATAATAGAAACTAACTCATCACATAAACATGTATACTATGTTCCCAACATCACCATAGATATCTCTCACAAATTAATTCATATAGGAGATCATATATTATAATAATTAAAAGAATGGATCCCTTTTACTGCCGCCCCACTAGTTTTCTATTCTTCCCAAACATCGCACGTCAGGAGACATATCTCTTAAAAAGAATATATCATCAAGACACATAGGATACGTATCCAAAAATGAATAATGTGTATCACCTCATCACATTATCACATCCACATTTCCATAAAGAAACCAAGTAGTTTCCAAGATCCACCACATCATGTACATCATGCATCATACATCAGGTATTGTACCTCAAGCCACCACTACTCATACACTACGTAATATACCTCAAGACATCACAAAACATACAAAACAAACATAACATATCTATAATAATCCTTAAGATACTATATCTAGAGATAAATGGGTGTGAAATAACTAAAATCTATTACTAACCTCTATACATAGATATGGGAAAAGATAACCACCATATAAACCATAACCTAATAATACTAGAAGAATAGAGAAATACTAAAGGGAGTAGTCAACTGTTTATCCCATACTAATATAGATGATGGAGAAAACCACATCCTAGAGTCAACTGGGTGTTAGTACCCCTACTTACATGGTTGGGGTAGCATATGATATCACAAAACATACATGATAAATATAACTCAGAACCACACTATGGGAAATAAACTAATCTTTTAATCAACTGTATCTATCGTCTCTCAGACAATCGAATGCCACCACTAATAAGTAAATATCCTATAAGAACACATGCATTTAAAATAATTTCGTTAAATTAATTTTATAATTTTTACAATTATAACCTACATTAATTATTTCATTATCCATTAATAAAAATTATTTTGTTTACATTTCATTAACCATAAAGTGAATCCATGCCCTCCCGGAATAATCCAACCATGTCCATGGTTTCATAATATTATCAACATTTTCATTCTAACAAATACCTAACCCATGGGTTAAAAAATTGTTAATCATTAAAATGATTCCATAAATCAATGTACTCCTAGAAACATTCTCAACTACCAGAAAAGTGATTCATAATCACGCACAACCAACTACCTCATGTAGCAAGGGATGGAATGTAGATAAACAAGCAATCCGACCATCCAACCTTTAAGAAGTTATATTTATTAGAATGAATCCATATTTCTGTACGAAAATGGTAAATTCCACCTTCAATATATTCCATCCATCCTAGTTCCATCCCCTATACCACCATGTGTATCACCATGCATCCCACCACTTTAGGGGTCAATTAGAACCCAAAAAACCAGTCCTCTCTATGTAATAAATCTATTTTTTTTCTTAGTCCTTTTAATATTTTTATATATGTTTTTAGAATTTTCCTCAGATTTGGAACTATGTTTGGGAGTCAATGGACCCAATAAATAATATATTTTAAAACTAATAATATATATTAAAGAAAATGAAAGTATATTTTCAAAATTAATGGTTTTACTGTTAATTGGGACCTTCGATGGGAAATTTGAGATAACGTTTGATTCCATAATGTGGGATTTACCCAAGGAATTCCATAAATATGGTTTGTATCAATTTTTTATAGAATAATACCATTGGATGGTGTATTAACTGAATATATTAATTCCTTTAATTTAATTATTTTTTAATAGAAGACTAATAATAAATTTAAAAATGTGATGTTATAAAAAACCTCCATGGTTATCTGTATAACCCTAGGATATTATATACGAGTATGTATTATTCATTTTTTGTGTTGGAAAATAGATAATGTGGATAAATGGTAATGATCATGTAGAATCATGAGGAAGATGATAAACACAGTAGATCTTCTTATTCATTTCTCACAAATGTGTTCCTTACCAATGATCAATCCAAACATGAGGTAGGGAATGATATTTCATGGATTCCTACACTTTTTTTATTTGAAAAATGATGAATCATTTATCATCATTTGTTTTTGACAATTACAATTCTTTTTCATGTGCCTAGATAATTAATTAATTTATTTCACACATGATTTCTCCCTAGTGTCGACAACACGAAAACATTGAAATGGATCACACCGACCAATAATATTATTCAATTCATTCTTACTCTTTCCCCCACTATTTCTCATTTTCTTCACCATTGTCCTATGGGGTAACTATTCAACAATTTTGGGCCATATTTGAGTGCGATCAAATCAAATTATTTTTGGAGGATATGTGCACAACATATGGATTGGTGTTTTTTAGATGTATTATATGGGTGTTGGAGACATGTTTCAAAGGCTGGATCTTGGGATTTAATCCAGGAGTGACAGTACATGGTGGTGAGATGTGATGGGAATGAACCACACAAGGTTTGGGTGTCTGGAGTCTGGCTGCTAACAATGGATCAGTTGAGGTCAACCCTAGATATAAGTTCATCAACATTATTTAGGATAATAATGATAGTGGAAACATTGTGGAGAGACGTGTGATGTGATCCTCAAATTCTAGAAAATTACAAGATACATGGAATGTTGTCTAGGATCACATTCTATGTAGTTTCCTAGAAATAATGGCTTGAGTATTAGGTGATGTTAAATATCACAAACCTTGTATAACCCATACACACAGTGTGACCTAGTGAAAATGGCTCAACATGCACCACATGGTTACATGGTCACAAACGCAACTTGAGTACACATGCATGACCATGAATTCAGACACAACTAGAGTACCTGAACACAACCATTGTACATGGGAGCATGAAAAATTACACAGGGGCATGATAAAGTGCACAAGAACAGGCTGGGAGGACATGGGAAGACCCCAGGAAGAAAATACAAGTCGTGTACTTCATGTATATGTCTTTTCGTTTCACATATCCATCCAAGCAGTGTGTATGTGAGGATATGCCCATGTTTCCCGGTGAGGTAACATTTCATGTGACCCTATGTACATTCCATTTACATTTCTATGAGACTTAAATCTTTTTTATTCTTCAGGACTCGTATTTGGGACCACTAGTAACCTATCCTGATTATTTTTCTACCTAGAACATGATGGTGGCATTCATTTTGGAATGAGATATATGAAATGAGGATTCATGAGTGAGACACTTATTTTAGTGAAGATTTACTAATGGATGTTATTGGGTTGGATCATTAGAGAGTGACCAATGTTGGAAACCCCCTTATTGTACTAGGGTGTGGGTCCCCATACTATTTACATTGGAATATTTAGAAAACCCCTATTCTATATATGGTATGGGTCCACTATCCATGGAGTAGACCCCCCATCATTGAACTCTATTGGGTAGTGGGACCTCCATTGGAGATTTTCCACCTCGATTGTAGAGCATAGTGGAATGTTGTGGGCCCTCCACATGAATTCTTGTGTGGTTGTGCATGATAATGGGAATTGAGGATTAACCATTAGAGCTAAAGGATGATTCATAATTCTTATCTAGGCTATAGAGATGGAGATTCCCTTTCTCTCTCTCTTGGGTTTCTTTTGAGTATATATATTGGGTTTCATTTCCATCTTTCAAAAGGATTGAGATGAATATTGTTTATTTATATTTCTACCTATGTGTTTTTAGTTCGTCATACTAGTTATTTATATACTCAACCCTATATGGGGTTTTCCTGAACATTTAATGTCTTATGCTGGTGATAGATAGATCAGTGGTGACATTTGAAGACCAGGTTTCATATGTGAGAAGTTGTACCTAGCAGAGATGACCATGTTTAGTGGCCATCCTTGGAGATTATGAATTGAGCTCTCTCCAGTATCAATTTTACTTGTTTTTTTTTCATGATGGGAACACATTTCTTGTTTCATATGTAATTTTTACAAGCATAAATTTATATTTTGTTGTTATACTTTTGTGATTTCCTAGAGGTTGCTGAATGCATGGTTTACACAATAGATGTCCAACATTTTATTATATCATTTAATTTTGTCATGGATAGGGTTTTGTGTGTGTACACATGTACATAAGATAAGGGGTCTCATTTTAGTATTTCCTACTCGAGTATTTTGATACCCCTAGCCTATTAGAGGCTGGTTTGGGTTGTCTCACATAACATACAGCTATCCAGGAAGGCCACAACGAGTCGAATCATACACTCCACCCATATCCCATCTGCCAAAATATATCCCAGGCTCACATCACATTGTAATGAAAGGCTAATGTCCAAATAAAAAGAGATGAAAAAAACTAAAACAGAGTCATCCAAGAAAATAGGCCACAAAAAAGGCCTCTTGACTTTACATGAAAATGAGGTCACTCAGCCCCAAACATTTACCGTTATCAAAAAAATTATTTTTATTACCATCATGGTTTAAATCATTCAATTTTCATAAGGTAAAACTATGGGTAAACTAATGAATTATCTTTAAAATCTATAAATTTATTAAAAAAATCATCCAAGAATAAATTATAGTTTCCTTGAACTTTATGGAAGAGAATACTATTAACAAGCCTCTTGGTAATTATCATCTATAAGAATTTCTAGATTCATGTTATTTAGACAATTTAATTAACACATGGAAGAAAAAAATTATTAAACATTAATTAAGAGTTAATATTTATTTCTATCAAATTATAAGAAATAACATATTCGATAAATTGTTTTATAAAACTCTTGATCCAACCAACAATTTATAGATTTATTTTATTTAAAAAATTTCATAAAATTATACACACTAACCAAAGAATAACTCAAATAATGAACAATTAACTACATATATATAACAATATCTATTAAAATAATAGGTAAACCATTATCATGGTGGAAATCATGCAATTACTACAATCATAAACCAAGAACACTTTTTAATCTGGTTTAATCTTTATTAGTTTTAATTCCACTACTATATTAATGTATAATGATCCAACAATTTATGATTTCAGGTAATATAAAAATTATAAACAATGAATCACTTACTATAAGAATTTCATCATTCTTCAAACGATAATAGAACAACAAAAAGGATATTCGATCACCTATCCTACAAAGAAGATACAAACTTCCAATAATGATGAACCAAAATTGCACCAACAAACAATAAAAGAAATCCATTAGATAAAAGGAGATCAAACCTCTATAATAATGAATGAAATAATTGGAGGAAACAATATCAAATGTAGAATAAACTATAAGAAAATGGGAAGAACTCACCTTTGATCACCATGGATCATACATGAGATGTTGGGGATTAAATTATATTTAAAGGCGATTCAAGGGACATTAAAAATATATCTTTTTTCCTAGGTTTTGATAGGGAATAATGGGATAATAGTGAATTTGGAGGAGATTTATGTATTTTTAGGAATTCTCTAAAACAAAATGCCACCACACAACCCACCTAACCACACCACATAACTATATGAAACATGAATGAATAATGTTCAATGAGTGGGATCATTCTAAAGCATGCATGATCATAGACTTTTTTAGATCCATGAGAAAAATACACAAAAAAGATCCAATAGAAGAGGAGAGGGACAACAAAGCAAGGAAAACCACAATGCTTTAGAAATTCATTTCCAAAAGGGAGGCTATGACACAACCTAATCCCCAATTCACAACTACCCCAAAACATAGAGCTCATATAGGATACACCATAACATACCCTCTAGGATGAAACTATGCTAAAAATATCAGTTTCTCTGATAACTCTTCTCCCAGGATCCTACACTATATTTGGATATACTATTCTGTAATAATCACCCTTAAATTTTACATAATCCTTCCATATTGTAAAAACCTCAACAACTGAAATATAACCTGTAACTCATCAATTTACCCTCTAAAATAATTGAAACATTCTATAGATCCCTCTAATAAACTAATCATAATATGGAAATGGCTCCCAGTAACCATGGTTTTAGATTAGATACTTCTCAAAAAAATTCACATCGTTGATAATTTAAAACCAAAACGGAATAGAAGATTAGGAAAAATAGTGATAAAAAAACCACCTCATGATATGCCTCTAATGAATCCCATCGATAAAGTAGCTCAACCATATAACATTGAGGAACCATGTGAATAACCCTGAAACGAAAAAAAGTATCCCATAAACACCATCCTAGGGGAGAAACCTTTAAAACAAGTGCATGGTCACAAAAAAACAGGAGAAAACCATATCATAAACCAAAAAAGGTTAATAAACAAAAAATGATCAATATTATAATAATATAGTTAAAAAAACCTTGGGTACTGAGCATGTATCTGGGAATCATGTAGTCATCTGATCACCTCCACACCACTATGTCTCCGATGGACATTTACTAATGGAATAACATGCTCACACAGCACCTTATCCTGGATGTTCTAGATATCTACATGATTATCCTCAGAGGTCACATTATCATCAATGTTGCTCTCACCCCAATTAATGATGATAGAGTCATCATGATGATAATGTTATTGCTTTGAAACATGTGAGACATCATGTATCCAGATAATCTATGGGGAATGTTTTATCTGATGCTCCATGAATCCTATATGAGCCAACACCTCAAAAGGCCCAATAAACTGGGGAGAAAGAATACTCCCACAACAAAACCATCATTTCCCTAAAAAAGAAATCACCTTTAGAAACAAATAAGTTATAATATTGAACTCCAGAGGTCTCATCCAATGATCAACATATGAATTTTGATGATCTCATTCTACCTTAATCCAACCATGAATCTCCCAAACTATATCTATTGTGTTATGTACTTGTTCTTACCAAAGAATTACTGGGTCTCCGAACATGGTCTTTTACAATGGATAATGATGATGTTGGCCCTACAAATCTTCAAATCAGGACGTAAAAATGGGGGAGAGAAAAATACTATTATCAGGTAAATTGACCAAATGTAGATGCCTCATCCAAAAACCTCTAAAATCTATTACACATGAAAGAAAAATTCCAACAAGAGTATGAATAGTTTTCTAAATCCGAACTTCCATCTATGGTTAAAAAGTTGTGCTAATCCATAGATAATATCCAAAATCATGATGGAATCCCAATTACACCTTGGAGGTAAAATGAGGAACATGATTAGAGATGATCATCATGGGGACACCATGGAGTCTCACCACGTCCTCCTTGTAATACCTCAAAAAAACCTCCACAATGATTGACCCCTTGATCAATATTATGTGGGATGATTTCATCAAATGATATGATATCAACCATATAAAATAAAACCTTCCATGATTTTGAGGTCAACTGGTAATATAGTCAATCGAGATTTCCTCACACTTCCATTGACGTGCATCAAATGGATGGAGAAAACCACTGAGAAAACGATGATTGGCCATCACCTTCTGGAACTCCCTAAAATGAGACATAAAATCAATAACTGTACACATCAACCAAGGCCACTAAAAAGTCCCTCTCCTAATTTGGTACAACATTTTTAAACTAGGGTATACTTCTAAGAGTTATATATCGAACTCATAGAGAATCATCACAGGCATTACCGAGGGGATGAAAATTCTTCCATAGCAGAAAACTCAATGTTTTTCATCCTCAAACCAACCATCATGGGTATAAACAGAGATAACATGACAACTCTATAACTCCACCTCATACTCCCCTAGTTGGGACTCCTCCATATGATGCACCAATGATGATTTTACCATCATCTGAATAAAACAATTACACCAAAAACTCTCATATCATGATTTATCATTGAGGGAACTTCTATAAATCTCTAAGAATCTCCATATTAATTAATGAAATCACTATGTGTCTTCCTACTCAATGTAATAGCTAAATAATATCCCTTTACTAATGTATAGAAATATCATAGTCTTAATCCTAAAATAATTACATCAATAATTTCTACTTAACGTTCATATCACACTAGGAGAAGACATTCCTTAGACTCTTGTGATATGAAAATTACACAAAACACTCATCGATTTGGTAATTTTCCACAAATTGAACAAAATAAATACTAATTACAACTTAAAAAAATGGGTGGAAAAGTTACACTCATTTGGGAGTAACTACTATGACCCATATGAAACAAAGGATCTCTACTATATCTGAACACAAGCTAAATCAAGACACAATGAATTATAAAAAAACTTGAACTAAACTCCTTCCCAAAGATGAAGAACCAATGCACAGACCAACTTCTTCATTAGTCACCCAAAATATTCTTGAGAATAAGAGGTCCATAAGAACACCCAACACATTCTATTAAAGGATATTACAGAACTTTAAAATCTAGAGAAAATAAATCTTAACATCCTATAATAGTTTACAGGACCAAACAAACTATGAACCTTTCCAACTATATTTGACTCTAACTATGAAATTAATACCTCAATCTTCGATAGATTCAAAAATTATCCCCATAGGTACATGAAATTCATTAATAAACAAACATAATTACTAAAAAACTCACACTTTTACAACTTTTTGAATAGCTGATGTTGAAAAAGATCTCCCAAAACAACACACTGATACTCAATATGCTATTCCTTATATGCAGAGTACACAAGGATTTCATTGATGAAAACCACTATGATACAATCTATAAAATTACTAAAAACAATGTTCATCAAACCCATGAACACTACTGGATCATCTTTCACCCTAAACGACATCACAAAGAACTCTTAATTCCCATATAGACATCATAATGAAGTCTTTGAAACATATTAATTTTTACCCAAATTTGATTATATTTGGAACATAAATCAATCGTTGAGGACCAATTTCAATCTTTAATTTGATCAAATAAATCACCAATATGTGGATAAGGAAAGTGGTTCTTCACAATCACTTAATTCAAGAAATGATAATTGATATAGAGATGAAAAATAACCTTTTATTTTCATAAACAAAACCAGTGCACCAAATGGTGATTCACTCGGCTAAGAAAACCTCACTAAAATAGATCATTGAGATGTACTCAAATCTCAAAAACTTTTAAGACATCATCATATTTAGTGTTATTGAGGTCAAAGAAACTACCCACTATAGATATACCCCAAACTCAATCTCCCATCTATGTGATAACACTACAAACTCATTCTAAAAAAAATTAGGGTACACTTATACAACCATGAAAATACCATTGGCCAAACTTCCAAAGAATTCAACATCATCTAGAACATCAAGAAAGATAGTCACATAACAAACTTGCAACCCATCTACGGGTATCGATCACAATAGAACATGGAATCATTTATATCAATACGATAAATAATTGAATTTGAAATTTTATATCATCCGGTACAAATTATATTATAATTATCATTTTATTTTTATGCATAAATGAGAAATTACATAGGTAAAAACTAGTTACCATGGTGAAAACCAACATGTTGAAAAAAAGAAACCAAAAATATTAAGGGACTAACACGTTATAAACAAGATTTAATTGAGTTATTGATGTTTTTATTGAACTTATATATTATCTTATATAATATTTATCGTTTTTTGATCTTTTTTCTTTGATATTTAATTCTATTATTGATTTTTTTGGTATTTACAAAAATTTCACTCCATTTCACTTATAAAAGATTATCGAATCTCTTTAATTTCCTTCACACCAAAACCCCCTTATTTCATCCCAAAATCAACCCAAATATTTTCTCAACACTCATATTCACCTTAATGATGTTATATTCTTCTCATAAAATAATCATTCAACAAAGTATCACCCTTCACAAAAGAGACAACCCATGTTTTTAGGTATAAACTGCTTACGAATTATTCCATTATTATTTCTCCTAATATGGTTTTATTGTTTCACAAATTTATTTCAACCATATAAACATTATATATTTATT
The DNA here is from genome assembly GCA_963277665.1 of Viscum album. NCBI lineage: Eukaryota > Viridiplantae > Streptophyta > Magnoliopsida > Santalales > Viscaceae > Viscum > Viscum album. The sequence goes on from OY728133.1 coordinate 1,359,583,773, forward strand.
ATCCTTATTATACTAGTATTTTATAATAATTTTGGAAAAAACATTATCCACCCTACCCTTTTTTCCTAATCAAAAGAGGAAATGATTTTTGTGCGTAGGAGAACTATTGCCTCCACAAAATGTCATCTTTTAGTTTCCTTAATCACTATAAAATGATAGGTCATATTTTTAAATTTAATAAATAATTATAATATTTATTACATATTTTATATTAATAAATTTAAAAATATATTATTCATTTATCACGTACTATGGAAAATGAAATCATCAAACATGTGTATCTGTGGACTACCACCTCCCAAGGAAGATTGATTAATGTTTTTACTTTTTAACAATGCACTACATGGATGGTACTAAAAATGGGTTTAATAGATAAATATGATAAATATGATATCATAAAGGTACTTTTATATCATATTAGAGACCCTATTAATGAAATTATCTATAAAATATTAGTTTTAATTCAATTGTCGTACTAAGAGGTAAATTTTTAATTCAAATTATGTAATAATTTCATTTAAATTTTTTGTTATTGTAATTATTTTATAGTTCTAATACATCATAATAAAAAACACTAAATTATATCATTTTTATATTGGTGTAATTATATTACAACGAAGTCACATTATAATCGTCCATTAAGCTTGGTATATTATTTTTTGGATCTGTTTAAAAACATAATTGGAAAATTAAATGATATTATAACATGGATGATTATAAAAACATAATTAATGGTATAATATGATAAAAATAACTAAATTATGACTTTTTATGGAATATATACTCCAATATTGAACTCAGTAAATAAGAAAAAAACCATTGTCAGTTAAAATCATTGAAAATGCTTATTTTAGATTTCATCTTCCATGATAATGACTAAAGTACTCATACAAGGAAATTTAAAATTCATAAATAATTATAAATAATCAATTATAAAAAAATTATTTATCTTTTAATGAAAATATGTTTGATAACAATGATTGAAAACACTAATTTTATGAATCTATTTCTGAATGATCAAGATTACCCACACCCAACATCCAAAATAGTTAATATCAAAATAATATAAAAGTTGAGATTAATTATAAATGGAGTTTATAAAAGGTTATGTATTTAAAAAAGGTTATTAAATAGCTTATTAATTTTTTTATATTTGTTAAATAAGAGGTTAGTGTGTATTTGACTAAGTACGAAAACAAGATAAGGGATTCGTTATCTAAAATTTAATTTCATGAGACTTATTTACTAATGTGCGCTATGGTACATTTTATATAAAATTAGTAGTTATTAATTAATATGGTTTATGATATTCATGGGTTTTAAAAATCCATATCGTGTTCTTTATTTAAATTTCCATCAATTCAAAAGATACCCGACTTGAAATTGGTTTTGATAAAAAATGTTACACAACCCGTAAGGGTTTCAATTCCAATTTCATTTTAAATAAATATTTTTGTAAAGATAATAAATCCATGTAATTTTTTTAATTTATAAAAAATAAAATTAGTTATATTTCAAATTAATGGTATTTTATATGTTCCCTCAATATTTTATTTCTCTTGACTCATATTTTACTCAAAGAGTTTTTTGTAAGTAAAACTGACCTCGTATCTTTTTTTAAGTCAGAAACATACCTTTTGACATATCATTATTCATTGTATGGATTTTAAAGTTTCATTATATATGATCCAATAATTTATTTATTTAGTTTTATACTACATTTCCTAATTTAAAAAAAATATATTAAATTTTAAAATTTCCCATATGGGACATTTTCATCATAATGTGAAATGCTTATTTTCAAAACGTTTACATGTGAATATGTTATTCCATTTTATTTTCTGTTTTATATGAATATTTATCTCTACATTTTAATGGTTTAAAAAGAAATTAATATTCTCCTATATTTATAAAATATCAATTTTAATATGATTTCAAATGATTAAAGAAATTTCTTACTTCTTATGTAATATTTATAAAAATACTATAATTTTTTTCATATAAGTCATTATACTTCAACATATGTTATTATTAATTCAACATAATATTCAAATGTAACCATAAATATTATTTATCTATATGAAATATGTAAATAATTTCTCTTTTAGAAGAATGATACTTAACTTTCATTGTATTTCCTAATCATTTTCAGTGTATAACTGTAATTGTTTTAATAATTCTCCTTTATGAATACATATTTTGATTCATTTTACTAAAAGGTTTAACATAGATGCCATACATTGATTAATTTGATGAAATTATTGATTTAAATATATACCCTTCATCTATATGATGTAAATACATTATGATTTAATATCATCATTTAATGGTGTTTACCTATAATGTTACTTGATTTTATTGGATTCCCATTTATATTATATTGGTTTATCATGACATGATTATTGGTGAAATTATGAACGACTTTATCTTCTGAATTAATTTTAAAATGACCTGAAACCCATTTTATTTAAATGGAATATTTATGATATGTTGAAAGAAAATCAATTTTTTTCCATGGGTACTTTATGATATGATGAATATTTTTTTAAGGAAATTATTTTTATTGATGATTATGGGTGGGATATTATATCTCCTTCAAATTCATTGCTTCAAAGTTTATATATCATGAGATAAATATTGATGAGTATATTTTTGTTTCTCATAAGTGTAGGAATAGATTGTGTGGCTTAATAAATTAATTTTCCCTATATAATTTTTATTCAAAAGTTGAAATATGTTTACTAGTTTTATCCTTATTCACATGACCATGTTTTAATCACATGGACCATGTTTTTTAAATCACTAAATTGATCCTTGTATTATTTTATTAAAACATTTATAACATGATTTATGTTATTTTATTTTCTATGTGTTATATTATTATATATCTTGATTATAATAACATGTTCATCTTATGATCACTTATTATTTTAGATTTTTACCACTTATTATTAATCATACCGATCACTTTAGCTCATCCCTTCTTATGATTCCATTTTCCTAGGTTATGAAGATAATTAATACTAATGAAATCCTTAGAAGGATGTCTTATGAGAATAATTTTTTGGAATATGCTGAATACTTTTTATATATTAAAAATTTGTTTATATAGTGGAAAAAATGTCCATTAGTTAAAAAATATATGATTTTTACTAGTTTATGTTTTATCATAATCCTATAAAACATAAAACAAAATTGTACTGTGAATGTGTTATAATGAAATATTTTCTATAATTCATGTAATTAAGAAATTTTTAGGTCTAGTCTATTACAATTGGAATTAGAGTAAGATTTAGATAACTTGGGAGATTAGGATGATATTTTTTGGGGATAAAATGGGAGCTAGTAATGTCACCAAAGGCTGATAAGTTAATGTATATTTAATTACCAAAGGTATAGATAACTCTTTATATTAGTTGATAAAATATTATGAATACTTTTAAATGTTAACATTAATGAAATCCATACAGATTAGAGTGAAGGGTAAGTTTATGTGTAGGATAATGACATCAAATTTTGGTAATGTAGAGATTATGTGGTATTTATAAAAAGTACATACTTATATGGATATAAGATAGTAGATTCAGACTCTGAAATACATGTACCTAGGGGAAATAACCCTAAAGAAAATGTGGTGGGTATTAAATCAACCATGACCTAGTGCACAAAAAAGAGACATAATTGTACACTTGGCTAGAAAACCATGGGGGATATTCAATAGTTTTTTGTATACTATTTATGAAATTATATGAAAGAATTATTTCCTTCTTACTTGGATTATTTTAATAACTATGAGAGAAGACAACATAAAGTATCCTAAGGTTAACTAAGAGAGTTATTAGACTAAGCAAGTATGAAATATTTGAAATAAAAGTATCATAGGTTTAGATGAAGGTGTCATTAGAGAATAAATATTTGGACTGAGATTTCATATTCATATAATTTTATTCATTTATAAATTATCATAACCAATATGGTTTTAGTATTTGGTTGAAATATGATCATAAAGTTTATACAGATAAAGGTATGTATCCAAAAACCATTATGTCTTATCACTGAATATGGGAGCATACCTAAATGGTTGATAATCATAGTATATTTCTATTATGATAGAAAAGTTAATTTTTCTAGTAATAATTAAGGTAGTGATGTAGATACCATAATAAAAATTAATTAGTGGTAACCATAGCTATTTTCATTAGTGAGTGATATTTTTCGATGATTTTTTAGAATTTATCAGGGTTATGTGAAACATATAATGATTTTTCTTTAATAGTTACACATAAAATATTTTGAAACATATATTAAATATAATCAATAACCATTAAAAGTTATATTATTAAATGGTTAAATTTTTAGGGATGAATATAAAAGAACACATAATTAAGGTATGGATAACTCTTAATATTAATATAAGATTGCTGTTTATGGAATAAAGGGTTGATTTATTTTGAGAAAATTTATTTAGATATTGTTTACATCCATGTAATTGATTTTGGATTTGAATTAGAAGATTTATAATACTTTTGGTTAAATTTATAACATTTTAGAGATTATGATATATATTGACAAGTATGTAAATTTATGAGCTAATGGTTAATACTATTTGAGGGGTAAATACAGAGATAATTGTTTAAGGAATATGTGATTTCACTATGGATTAATGTCTTAGATATTCAAATAGTTTTAGAATAGGTATGTCATAGAGAATATACTGCTAAATTATACACACACTAGGATAAATTATTGTTTGAATGATCAATGATGTTTGAGGAAATATAAGTAACATGGTATAACCTAAAAATGTAATGTAGTTTTCATATTAGAATTTAAATCCATAACAATGAATATATTAAGAATTCACTCATGTAATTTCATTATTTAAGAGTTATTAAAATAATGAAGAAATAAAGTATTTAATGGGGTATAATGTAATGACTTGATATTTCCCCAATATTCTCCTTAAATTAATAATATTTCAAATAGAACATTTCAAACATTATATCAAACTAAAATGAAAATCCTTGATTTATTTTGAGTATTAAATTTGACCATTAAAATTTAGTTATTAAATTATCGAGTATAAATTTAAGTAACCATATATAAAAATAAATAAATAAAGTATAATGAGAAGGAATATGAAAATGTTATTCTTCCATAAAATACTAATTCTCTGAGATCAGAAAAGATGTATCTTTTCAAGGAGTTTTACTAGATCTATCCGAATCTAAACATGAGTGATTTGGGGTTGAGAGAAATCTATTGTGGGAAATTATGATGCTTATATAAATCACTATGAAATTCATTCATGGTGAATAAACACCTACTAATTCCTCTACCAGTTATTATAACATTAGATATTATGAACAGTTTGTAATGGATTATTTATGTGGAAGTTTTTATGATATCAATATATAAATATTATATATATATAATCAAATGGGAACATCAATATATAAGACATTTTAATCATAATACATTTTTTTGAGTTATACATTACTATATTATAATTAAATTATATCAATTGAAGAAAATAATTTAATATATATTAAAATAATTATTCATTAATCTTTTATATATTTATTTATAATAAATAATAATACATTAAATTATACTTAAAAATTTGTTTTCCAAAAAACTGTTTTTCTATGCCCTACCTCTTTATAATATTAAAACTTTCCAAAAAAATTAGAATTTTAAAGTATAAAAATAAACATTATTTTTGATTTAATTATATAAAAATTTAATTATTATGAATTTTTAGATTTTTTGAATAAGGATTATTTTTAGATGAAAACTATAATTTTGGGAAAATTATAATTTTTATGATTTAATTATTATGTAAGTGTACCCTATAAGATTAAAAAAACTTTTTTATAGTATGATATTAATTCTATAAGTTAATTTAAAATTTTAAAAGTGCTAATTTTAGTTTATAAACCAATATTCGACAATTTTTAATTGAATTATTATTTTGTGAAAAATTGTTTATAATTCATTATTCATTTATTATCTGAAGAATAATTTTTATCATTTTTAAAAATTAAAAAAAAAATTATTTCAAAATTATAATCATTTTTTCCAAAATATATAATAAGGGCCATTTTATTTTTTGGCAGATATGATAAATTACCTTGGTAAAAACTAGCAATCGTGGTGAAAACCAAAATGTTAAAAATGAGTAAACTAAGTGGTAAAAGTAATAAGATGTAAAAAACATGTTTTAAATGAGTGTTTAATGATTTAATAGATCTTATATATTTGAATCTATAGTATTTATCATTTTTTTTATCCATTTTAATTGAGACAGACTTTTCATTATTGAAATGTTTGGGATACTTTTGAAAAGGCCAATACTTTTCACTAATAAAAGGATATCTCTTCTCCTCACATGGTCTCACACAAAAACCCACATGTTTCATCACATTATTTAATAAAAAATTTCATAAAAACTCTTATAAACCTTAATGAGTTTCTAGTATTCTCATAAGATGATCCTTCAATGGTTTAACCCCCTTCACAAAGGAGATAACCCAAGTAGAGAGGTAATGATTTCAATCTAGTTCATCCTCTTTTCAGTTTTCCTTATGTGAATTTATTCTTTCTCAAATTTATTTTCACAATCACAGGATTAAAATGCCTATATCTTTATTATATTTTTATGTTTCTCTAATTATGGTACAATCTTTAAACACCTATCCATTTTCCCTAATAAATGAAAAAATGAAAAGTGTGTGTGCTCAAACGACCACCTCCACAAAACATCTTGTTTTTTTACAAATAAAAATTAAAAATATGGTATTAATGTTGAATTTAATAAATAATTATGATATTTTTAATATATTTTATATCCATATACGAAAAATATATTATTCATTTTCGAATTCTATGGAAAATGAGATCATCAATGAAGCATGCGTGGGAACTACCTCTTCTATGGGATTTTTGATTTCCATTTTTATTCCCATAAAAACCTTAAATTGATGGTCATGTAAATGGTTTTAATGGATAATTATTGTTTTTATGATATCCTTTAGGTTTTATAAAAACATTTGGAACTTATTAAATATATGATCGATATTAATTAAAATTTTGTAATATTTTCAGATCCATGATTTATTAATATAATTCATTTCTAATTATGATATATCACAATAATAAACACTAAATGTTACTGTTATTCTAGATTGTAATTATATTGCTACTAATGCACCTCATAATTATCCATTAAGCATGGAACATTCATGATTGGGTCAGTTTCACCATCTACTTGTACAATTCAATGTTATTTTGTCATGGATGATTATGAAAAATTAACTACTGGTATAATATTATATAAATAAATAAATAATTATAATTTTTGATTCTATAAAAGATATAAAAATATTTAACTCACTATGTAACAAAACACCATTTCTATGTTAAAAATCACCATAACATTTTATTGTCGATTTCATATTATTCGATAAAGAATAAACCACTAACGAAATGAAATATAAAATTAATAAATAATTATAATTCTGAAATTATATTAATTTCAATGAACTAGGAATGATTTGATTTTTGAGAATATTAAATAATAACACTTCTATTATAAATCTATTTCAAAATGATCATGATTACCTCACCTACCATCAAAAATAGGAAATAAACAACTAATATATATATAAAGAATAATTATAAATTAATTATATAATGTTTTCTATATATATAAATGTTATAAAATAGGTTATTATTATATTTATGTTTAATATATAAGATCTTAGAGTGAATTTAACAAATTTATAAGACAATATAAGGGGTTATTTGTCTCAAATTTAAACTATTGAGACTTATTTCTCAATGCACACCATTATACCATTAATATGGTGTGATGAATTCCTAATGAATTAATTTTACCATATTAGTGTTGTTTTATTGTCAATATCATTCAATTTCTTTGAATGTTCATTAATTATAAATATACCCAACATGAAAGTTGGTTTGATTAAAATGTTACTCACACATAAGGGCTTTGTTTCCAATATTATTTTCAAATGAAGATTCTTTTTTAAAGAAAATCCATTTAGAAAATTTTTATTTTTTATAAAACATCCCATCATTTCTATTTTATATTTATGGGTTTTTATATTTTCCATTGAAATTTCATTTATCATGACTAAAAGTTTAACTAAATGGTTTCTTGTATGTTAAACTGACCCCATATCCTCATTTTTTGATCAAGAACCTCCATTATTACATACCATTATTCATTAAATTAATTTCAAACATTCCTTATCTATGGTCTAATAATTTATTATGTTCATTTTCTATCACATTAACTTCTTTCAAAATTTTAATGAGTCTTTATCATTATCCACATGGGCCATTTTCATCAAAATGTAAAAATCTTATGTTCTTAACTATTATGTGTAATAAAGGATATAAATTTTTTTTTTTATATAAATCATTATTTATATATTTTAATTTTTTAAAATAAATTATTTCCCATGGATTTATTAAATATCTATTATAAATCGATTTCATATGATCAAGGATATTTCTTATTTATGACTAGATTTTTAAAAAATTCTTAAGATGTGTTTTTCATCTAGGTCATTATCCTTTGAAGTATCTTATTCATGATAAAGGATATTATTAAAATATAACCATAAACCTTATTTTCTTGGAGGAATTATGTAATATACATGACTTTTGAAATAATGACCCATCATAGCCTTTGTCTTTCCTAATCATCTTCAATGTATGACCATAAAATTTATTCTGATTTTTTTGTTGGTTAATATGTATGTTAATTCCTTTGAATATTGGTTTTTCAATTATATTAAATTCATAAATTTATTTTTTGAAAATTTTGACACAACTATATACCCTTTATCTCAATTTTTTAAATACCATATGCTTTATAATCTTTATTTGGTGGTATTTACCTAGAAAGTTACTCGATGTCATTTAATACCCATTTATCTTCCTTGTGTTTATCATGTTGTGATCATTTTAGGAATTAGTAATGATTTACTTATGTCAATACATCTGAAAAGAATATTAATTACATTTTCATTCTACATTCTATTTACAATGTGTTGAAAAAAATAAATTTTTCCATGGATTCATTATGATATAATGAATGATTGATTTATTATGTAACCCGTATGTATGGATGATGATAGGTGGGTTCCAATATCACCCTACAATGTATTATTTCAATGTTTATCTATCATGAGATAAGTATTCATAAGTATATTTTAGTTTCTTGAAAGATTGTTCCTTGATGGTGTGGCTCATGAATGTATTGTTCCCTGTACTAATGTTTGTGACAAATTTGAATGTGGTTTCTACTAGTTTTTCTTATTCTCATGATTATGTTATACTCTAATGGATCATATTTGTTTAACCATAATTTTGATCTATTTATTATTTTATTACATGATTAATGTCCTATGATTTTATGGCTATGATTTTGTTATGTATATTTATTATACCCATATGCTAATCTTATAATCACCTTTTCATTTTTGGTTGTTACCAATAACATTAACCCTTAATGAGATATTTAGAATATTTATATTTCCCTTGGTTTTTAAGAGTACTGATATGTAATATGTGTCTATTAGTGTGTCTTATGAGAATTTTTTTAATGATATTGAAGGATTTTAATTGGATATGTAGTTTATTTTGTGGAAAAAATGTACATTATTTGAAAAATAAATTAATTTTATTAGTTAACATTTTATCCTAATTTCAAAACACTTTGAACCTAAATGTTATTGGGAATGTTTTGTAATGAAATATTTTTTATTTTATGTAATTATCAGATGATTAGGTCTGGCCTATCCTAGGTTAGTAACTAACATCAATGATATAAATATCATAACATGGGAGGCATTAGATTTTTTATTTCAAAATCCACATCTCCACCAAAAAGTAATTTTACAAATAACACAACTTCATGAAAAATATATCTTACCACGTTTATGAATGTTACATAAAACAACCTATAAGGTAAAAAATTTACGGATTAAAATAACACCAAGATAAATATCCTAACATACCCAAATTAAAAATAAAGTAAAATTAATGTTTTCTAACTCCATGTATTCACCTCATACAATTAACTAGTATGGTCCAACATCACCAAAAAAACTATTTTGTAATCCATAAATGATAAAGTTATAGTTATTTTTACAATATACCTAGTTGGATAATATTTGGTACCCTCACATGTTAATTTGAATGAAGCACACTAACACATAGAACAATAAAAAAACATGATAATCTAGATTTTACCAATGATTTTTCATTATAGTTCCATACCTTGAAAACTCATATTCATCTAAAACCTAAATAAATAAACATAATAGAACACATTATATATCATAAATGGCCCTCATAACATGATAAAATAATAGTTATTCACCTCATACCATGAGCTAGTATGGTCCAACATCACCACCAAAACTATTTTGTAATCCATAAATGATTAAGTAGTAGTTATTTTTCCAATATACCTAGTTGGATAATCTTTGGAACTCTCACATGTTAATGTGAATGAATCACACTAAGGCATCGAAAAATAAAATGAAATAACATGATAATCTAGATTTTCCCAAGGATATTTCACTATAGTTCGAGATCTTGAAAACTAATATTATTCTAAAACCTCAATATATAAACATAATAGAACAATTTATATATCATAAATGGCCCTAAAAACATTCTTATCAATAAATTTTACTCTATAGTGAATAATCTTACATTGGTAATTATAATATTATATATATATATATATATATATTAATAATAAAATTTATGTAATGGGAATACAAAAAAATGTATATATGAGAGGATTATATATGACCATCTAATGAAACATGAATATTTTGGTTTACCTGAATCTAACACAACATAAATTTAATATAATTTATTATCCAACTTAATTGGTGGTTACATTGAAAATGGATAATACAACATTGATCCACTGAAAAAAATGGAATGCAGAAAAACAAAACTTATTATCTTATCCCTTCAGAGTCATCAAACCCTAACTTCTTAAATAAAAAACGTTTAATTAGCCTCAATAAATTCATTATATAATATGAATTTTTTATTTATATCAAAACATGGTTTATAGAAATGTAACTATTCAAATTATATATCATAGGTATCTAATTTAATTAATTCCATCACAAATCCTTATCTAACAAACCACAATACATTTTAACAACTTTCACATCTATATGTAATAACACAAGTTCTCATTCCACAATAATACCTTATCAAATCATCATCCTCAAAATACATCATTTCAATTCTAGGTCAAATCATCCACATTGAAACACCACACACCAATAAAAATATAAAATTCTATATCCATTCATTCATCTTGAAATACAATATCCAAAAATACCCTTTAAATTCAGTTTTCTATAATTTCCAATGAAATTATGCTTTTGTGTCTCCATATTAGAATACCATATCTAATTAATCTCCTCAATATACAACATATGAATATCCACTTGGTTTTAATTTCCACCAAACTCATATATAACACCACATTTTTCTACATCATATGGACACATAAAACAAGTAATTAAATTAGAATACAACATCCCATATATAGTCCTCCATCAATTTCCACCCTCATTAATTTTCTACAATCAAATGAAAATTATATGCATTTTAAAAACAGAAAGTTAAAAATTAATCATTATTCCCCACTTAATGATTGGTTTCATAGGGTAGTTTAATTATTAAAATATTTTATATAAATGAATAAGAAACCTTAACTAGGAACTACCACGCAAGAAACCCAAAATTTAAAAACTATATGAAATGAATAAATTTTTTGTGTAATTTTATCGATTTAAGATGTGGAATAAAATTTTTTATCATAGAGTTAATTAATATCATAACGTTACAACAACATGTTTTCCCCCTTTCGCAGTGTACCCATGGAAATTAAGAATCACCATATGATCAAGTAGGATACTCTAGTCAAATATTATATACTTGTACCTCACTACGAAAAAGAAAAAGAATGAATATATATTGTGATGTCGATAGTGTTTTACCAGGCTGTATGAAAGAGTCACACACACTCATAAAATGGTCGTTGCCTCTATATGTAGGACTCAAGACAAATCCTATGACAATTTATACATTTAATCATGTGTTATAATGCATGATTAAATGGATTATAACCCATTGTTCAAATTTTTTCTACATTCATCATATAAATGAGACATAGTTTCTCCCTTACATTACAAATTACAACACTTGTGGAATATAATAAAATTGTTAACATTTAACATTTATTCACATTAATATATATATTCCATGTAGTAGAATCAAACCATATGATTTATGTTCAGTTATATAATATGACTTGCATGTAGAAAAGCATGATATACTAATCCCTTTTGATATACCCTTATCATCACTTATGATTTGTTTAAATTAATCATGTGCATAAAAACATTAGTGAATATCTCCTTTAATCTCATACCTCCAGAAATGACTCATAGTCTTAGTGTCATTAATCCTTATATTGTATCACATATAATAACATGTGAAACAATACCCCAAACTAATTTTTTATATTTTATAATTCTATTTTGGAAATAAATCATTGAAATTTCAATTTATCAAATCATATGAAATACATTGTGAATACTATCTAAAACCACTTGTATTAACATAAAAATTTTTAGATCAAATCTCTAAGTTAATGATAATCCCCATTTAGTCAACAAAAATGTGTTATACCATATACCTTTGTATCATTGACAAAAAAATGAACCACTAATTTAATAAATGTATGAAAAGATTAGGATATAGAAAATAATCAATGATACTCAAGATAAAAAGGAATATGGTATGATCTTCATCAAATTAATGTGTATCTATACCTATGTCTATCATATTATATAAAATCATCAATTCTAACATGATCCATTTTTCTAAGACATCAAGTAATAATGGGGAATAAAGTATGTCAATCTTATATATCCTACTTATATGTTCTCAATTGTCTATGTATAGACTAATGATGTCAATGAATACATAACATGTGATTCACCCTTATGAATAATCACTTCATATTCCCATGACTAGAATAGATAATAACATGATATACTATATACAGTGTTGTCTTCAATAACCTAACTCTATCTCAATTGACAGAACAAATGTCATACTCATTGTATGAGAGGAAAAATACCATATTGGTTTAAATCCAACTAACAACATGATCAAAAACATAACAAACCAAACCTGATTAGATAATCATCAAGGATTTTATAAGAAAAGTATCAAATAATGGAGGTTTTCATTCTAGGAATTTCAATAACATCTGGGAGTGTGGAATATAAATATAAACCATGCAATCCGAGTATACCAAATACATTGTTTTTGACACTATATGTTGTTTAATTCATGGATCGTCCAATGAAAAAAATTCATTTTGTTCCTCATGAACATATTTTATATCTAGATACAAGAATCATACTCATATTAACCTTTACATTTAATCACAAGATATAATTATCCTTAGAGAACATCGGTTTGGGATAACTCAAATTTTTAACTTTTAGTGGTTATATATCATATCATTTCATGAAATTTATATCAAAATAAATATACTTTTAGATAATGTGAAATAATTATAATGAAGATATATATTTTTTATAACATGATATATTTTATATTCTTAAACCCATTTAAGAATATTTCATAAAACTATACATAATAATATATATATCATTTCATATATTAAAGAATTCAAGATTAGCATTATATTTTCTACTCTTTCATGGGTTCTATAAATCTTATTATAGAAATATATAATTCCTTCCACATATATATTTTAATACATAATAAAAGCATTCCACTAAAATCTTTAGTGTGTATCATTTATGAAGAAAACTATTTTGATTAATGGTGAGATTTAGGAACCGTATTTCTAATGTTCAACTCCTTGAACATATTCAAACTCCTTAACTCCAAAAAATAAAATATTATTAAGTTAATAACATATATAGTCTACATAAAACTCTTTCCAAGTTTATCATCATAATCCTTAGAACCCTTTATAAAAAAATTACCTTGAAATTATTTGGTAACTAATGTAACCCTTTACATCATCACTTTACCATAACATCCTAAACTCTATTGGGATATAAAGTTACATTCACTTTGGATTTGACTGGAATAGTATTTTATTTTTTAATTTGGAACTTATAAAAGTCCTAGAATACTGCCACTATCATATTGAAATCAATATTCTATTTATAATATCATACTATGATGCACAAACTCCTTTGGATTTTGGAAATTATTATTTTTTATTTTAGTAGGAAGAATTAACAAATAAACTATTTCTTCTATATAATAGATTATATTCAATATTCATAGTGAATTTTATTTAAATAAATATTATTATTTAAAATGTTCCACTGATGGTGGTGTAATTTAAATTCCTCATATTTTATCAAACATTTATAAAAATGCCTTTATCATAAAGAAAACAAAATCTATCCATGTCTACTTTTCAAAAAAAATTATAAAATCCAGTGAATACTAAACTATGTGTATTGAATTCATCATATAATGATGATCAAAATAAATCTTTTTTTAAAAACAAATTATCTCATCATATAAGAGAATGAGTTGAAAATAAACATTTTTCATTATTATCCATCTATGCTTGAGAAATTAATTTACAATAAAATCATTTAGGTATAACTCATTCTTCATAAATTAAATAAAAACTACAAATTTTGTATTTTAAAAATACCACCAGCTAGTGTATCAGTGTTTTTGGGAGACTGTGTATATTGAAAATCCAGATGTTTGTGAATCAGTTTGGTTGGTGTTTCTTAAGAAGGTTTTTATTGTTTTGCGGTTTCCCAAAGTTTTCCAAATTATTAAGTCTCAAAATCAGGATTTTTTTTTGGAAAAATAAGGTTTTAAATATATTGAGGCCCAAAAATGGTGATTTAAAATCCAAAAAGGAAGTATATCAGTATAAAATTTCTAGGAAAACTATGAAGAATGCAACATAGACCATGAGTGAAAAACAGTTCATAGGAGGCTTGCAGACCACATGCGGATTCTATTCTGCAGGAGGTTTGTAGTTTGTGGGATTGCATTCCATTTACAGAATGATGTGGTGATTATTTCCACCACATGGTGTGATTAATTTTTGGAAGTCATCAACCACCACAATGTACTAAGGGTTCTATGTGAAGAACATATCACAGTTCAAGGTGAAGGTTGATCCACATCAATGTTTTGGGTAAATTAGTTTAGAGGGTTTTAAAAATATATTTTCTTATATAATGACCCCTAATAAGATGATTAAAAAGATTATATTTCATTAGAAAACATCATCTCTCTAGGAAGAATTTTGTGGATTCTGAAGTAGTTTATGAAGAAGAATTCCTCGAAAGAGATAGTTCGCGAGGAATCAATTTTGTGAAGGGTTTTCCACGAAGTCAGTTATCAGAAATGGTATTGTGGGGCTCTCTGTCATACAAAGTAAAATGATCCATGAAAAAATAGGTGTCTAGTGCATCCAATGTGATATATTGAAGGAATGAAAATACAAGGAACTAAAGGCCATCCACGAAGGATTGGAATTACACCAAATAAGAGTTCATCTATGAAGCTGGGATGGTCTGCAGAAGTACAGATGGTCTGCGAAGTAGTCACGCCACACAGTGCACCACCGTTCTCATAGGATGCAAAAAATTTAACAGAGGATTAAATTATGTTTTGAAATAAAATAATATAGTTAAATAATGTAATTTATTCAATCTAATAGTTTTTGGAAAATTATTTTTCATCTATGAGTGACTATGGGACTTCAACATAGCATCTATCTAAAATTTAGGATATGATCATTATTGCAAATAAAGATACTTACATGTCCATAAATTATGATTAGATCCTTTCTAGAACAATGAGAAAAGTAATAGGAAGATTATGATCCATTCCACCGATATTGATCCATAGCATGAGATATAGGGAGTATCCATTGGTAATGTATTGACCTAACCTGAAAAACTATAAAGGAAGTGAGCATGGACTTAGAAATGATCTATCCTGAACAAAAATATGGAAGTAACCCTTAGTAGACTTGGTATATCGGCACATTGTCATTTTATTCTCATTGGATGTTGCCCAATGAGGGTGAACCAAGTAAAAATCTGCGTGTCTATCTACATTATTTATTATATTACATTCAAAGCATCATCATCAAATAAATAAAGGAATAATAAGGCCTACATTAACAATTAATCATTGAATGAGATTACCTTATAATAATGATTTCCAGATGCATTAGAGAAGGAATAATCAGTAAAAAGATATAAATACCCTGATTCACCCACTCTTTTAGGGTATCTAGGCCCCTTTTAGACCTATAAATTGGTGTTAGTGGGATGGTTTAATATATCACATTTCTTCCATTAACATGATTTTATGAATTTTTTAAGTTAAATATCCAGTCTTCTATTATCCCATTATGTCATGGAAAAGGGAATCACTTTAAAGAAGAAGAATAATTTTATTTTAATTAATCATTGTAGAAGTTTCTAGGGAAATAGTGTGATTTTGTTGAAGTAAATGAACATCATACTAAAGTGTCGTCTGGATAAATCAAACTATTAATATTTCTAATCATCCATTGATGCAGAAGGAATGAGTGAAGAACTTAATATTCCAAGTTATGTTGGTACTACTGATGGTGAAGAAATTTAAAGAATACAAAAAGTGTATGTTTTCCAAAAAAACAAATGAATTGGATCATAAAATGGCTAAACATAATAAATCTAATGATATCCAGATCATAGTGAATGAATCTAATGTAAATAAATTTGAACGGTTTAATGAAAATAATTTTAGAATTTGGCACAGATATAAGAGAGAATAATTATTCCCCAGATGAAGAACATAAAAAGTCATCTAAAAGGATAGAATAATTCAAAATTTATGACCAGGGAAAGAATATAAACTCAAATAGATTTTGGAATCTAAAATCCAAATATAGTGATCTTAATACATAGCTATTAGAGCTAGTTCAGTAGAACCAAAGGATAAAACATAATAATTTATATTGTTTGAAATTTTTTGTCCAGAAATTTTTTAAATAAAGGTGAAACATGACATTGTTGATAAAATCACTTGAGAATTGGAAAATTAGATTTTTAGTGGTAAGAATATCAAGAGATAATATATTGATCATCCTGAATCAAGGGATATGATGATTCAACAATTAGGTGAAGAGATAGAATTGGTTATAAAAGAAGTTGAGAAATATGATTGCAAAGGCAATTCCAAATTAAATGATGAATTTCTTTTATTATTTTGTTATCCTTCCTATGGTGAAAATGAAACGAGAAGAGCATATTCTACTTTATAGGAAAAACAAGAAAGGATTGTCTCACCTCACAATCCATAAAGTTTTAAAAAAATATCTATTGGATATTATGAATTTTCTTCTATTCAAGACATGGTGAGAGTTTTAAATAGTTCAATAAATAATAAATATCATATAGATACAGAAAACAGACCTAAAAAGGTTTTTTTAGGAATTATTGATAACATGTGCAATTTTTGTGGGATTCTAGGTCATAAATCATGTTTTTTTTAGAGTATTTGGAAAATATTTAATGTTTTAGAGACAAAACTATTTATAAATCCAATAATAAGAAAACAAATATTGAGAAATATGAAAAAAGAGTCTCTACAAAGAACATGTCATTAAAATGATACTATTCTATAAGACTAGGACACACCATTAGTTTGTGTCAAGAAGACCATGAGCACATTGTTAGAAGAAAAACTAAAGTTGTATCAACATATCAATCTAGAAATTATGACACTAGGTGTGTTTCTAAAGGGATATGTTCCATATGTTCTAATAATAGGAAATTGAAAAGAGATTGCAGTTGGAAAAATTTATGGAAGGAAAATGAACTTAGAAGGAGATCCCCAAATCCATTGGTGTATAATGAAAATTTCTATGTTGAAAGACAACATGATAAGTAAAAAAATATATTTATAGACTTAGTGAAATCACAAGGAGATCAACAAAAGGCATATCAGTCACCACTCATGATACTCTCATAGAATATCTCATGGAAAGAATGTGAACAAATGAGGATGAAAAAGAGAGGATATGCACTTGTTCTTATTAAGAAGAATGTAAAATCAATCTATGACTCAACCCCAACAAGAAAGTGTAAACTGCCATATATTTATGATAAAATAATAATGAATAGAGAATGTATCACCAATCCCACATTTCATTAAACAAAGCGAGAATTGAAATAAAAAGTAATATATATTTAATGGATAATGTTCCAATAGATGGTTATAAGTGGAAATAATACTACTCAAGGAAAGAGTGATGAAAATTATAATATTGGTAGAGACTCAAAGAAGAAAATTTAATCTAGTGGGTATAAAATCCAAATTGTGAAATGGGACAATACTACTTACCCTAAATATCAGAATAAGACTCAGAATTTAGGTGAAGAATGTTTATTCATATTGTTATAACAAATGAATTTGGTTGGGCAGTTAGAAGAAGAACAAAAAGAGTGAAATTATTTTCAAGAATTTATCAATGGGTTGATCCAACATGATCAACCACTATCCTCTTCTTGAGGATTCTAATGATACCTATCTCCTTACGTGTATAAATTCTATTTCATGAATTTTATGACTATTATATTTTTATTTAAGATATAATCCATGTGTATCTTACATCAAAAGATGTAATGTGATGATGTGATGTGATCCAAAATTTCAACACTTCAAATCAGTTAATAGAGATGAATAAAGAACCTTAAATAATTATTTGAATGGAAGTAATTATATTTATAATATATTGATTCATGGATGTAATTAACTGCAATGGATAGTGATGGTTTTATTCATTGTATCTCTTGTTTCTAAAACCAAGTTATAAATTAGTAGAATTAGAGGTTTTTGAAAACCCATTCCTATGTGGTAAATTAACCCATTGAAAATCTATATCTTAATGTTATATACTATAGAAAATGAAGACTATGGGATAAAGAGTCTACATTGGAACTAAATAGAGGACAAAGATATAATTGGATTATATAATTGTTCAAAGTTGCATTAAATATATAACCATTTGTATCATGCCCTTCACCGGGTATGAGTTGTATTCTGAGAGCAGACAGATTGAGGTAGAAGTAACAACAGTACTGTATCTCGGGATTTCCCATTTTGTTCTAAAAATATCGTATTAGCTAAAAAATTTAGGATACCAAGAATTCCTTAGATAATATCAACAACGTTTCAATAAGAAGATGGAGAAAGTATTTAAAACAAATGATGTCACTATTGTAGAGAATGAAAAGAATCTTCAGTAAATAAATGATATGTCTTATGATGATTGTGATAAAGTGATAAAGAGACTAGGATATGTTATGGTTCTATAGGATGATTTAGAAGATGATTCAGATAATGAAGAATATGGGCATAAATTAGTATCTTTTCGAAGAACATTGATGATATCTTGACCAAATTAAGAAGAACAAGACATGAGAGATTGTTCCAAGGCCGAAAAATAAAATTTTCATCCTGAATAAATGGGTATTTTATATTTAGATGAATGATGATGACAAAATCCTTCGGAAAAATATGTTCTTTGTACGAATGGTACTCTCAAATAGAGGGTATTGATGTTGATGAAACATTTTTACCTATTGTGAGGCCATAGAAACTAATATTATTCTCAGAAATAACTTTGCAAAGAAACATCACTTTTTTATAGATTGATGTGAAGTCCAAATTTATGAGTATAGTTCTGGAAGGATAAATTTATATGGGGCATATAAATGGATTTCTCATTCATAATTATAAGAACATATATTTTTTGGATAAATTAGGATCTATAAGGGTTGAATCAATCACCAAGAGCATGATATTCAAGAGTATATCAATTTTTTAAGAAGCTTAGATTCCAGCATGGTGTATTTGATTGCAATATATATGTCAATAATGATATTAATAAAAGTGTGATGGTTCTAGTGTATGTCAATGACATAATAATTAATATATCTGATAAAGGATAGTGAATGAAATTTATAGAATTCATGAAAAGTGAAATTGAAATATCGATGATTGATGAATCAACATTTTTTCCCTTGGTTTATAGGTAATAAAAAAATAATGAAACATTCATCTCTCAATACAAATATTCCAAGATGGTTCTAAGAATATTTTGAATTGATAATTTCAAGTATATGACAACTCTAGTAGGTACTCGAATGAAAATGCTATTGGATGATGAAGGTAATGTACAAAATGTTACAAAATAGAGGAAAATCATTGGCAGCCTACAATATATGATAGGGAGACCTGATATTGTTTTTTTCTCACATGAAAAGAAACACAGTGTCAATGAAATCCAAGTGAAACCCACGTACATTCAGTAAAAAGTATACTTTGGTATATCAATGGTATGATGGATTTCAATTTAATTTACAATAAAAAATCTCAGAAAGATTTATTAGGCTATAAATATGTATATTTGTATAGTTCTTCATATGATAGACAACCAACATTAGGTGGTAAATTCTATCTTGGAATATTTTGTATTTCCTTTCTAACCCGGAAGTAATATTTCATTTTATTAAATGCTATAGAAGATGAATATATTGCAGCTACTCAATAGTGCACACCGTTATTTTGGATTAAGTAGCATCTTGATGATATGGGATTTGATGTGAGGCCTCTGATTGGAATCCATTGTGATAATTCAAGTGCTATACATATAATAAAAAATCTAGTCTATACCATGACGAAAAAGAACATTCAATAAAGTATCAATTTATCAAGGATAAGTTGGATCAGTGGCTTGTGAAATTGGTGTATGTGATTACAGAAATATAGGTTGTAGAAATTTTAATGAAGGAATTACCCAAAGAATCATTTGTATAGAATTTTCTAGGACATAGATTCTAGTATAATCCTAGAACTTGAAAATGTGTAGATGTGGGACCCTCTATTTTTGAGGTATTGTGTGTTTCCCCTAATGTGATTATTTGTGTTCTTTAACCAATATGGGACCATAATAAAGGGACATTTAGGTTCATTAACAATGGGGTGAATGTTTACCTTTAAAGAGATGAAAAATGTCTTAATTAAGATAGAGAGAGTAGTTGATAGGAGGGGTAGCGAAGTAGCAGGAGATCTAAATATGATGATGCTAAAATTAATTGATCAAAGGATATATATCATGATTGATGTGTTTTGTTATGAAATGAATTGAGTGGTTTTGTAATGAAGTGATTTATTGTTGAACATTTCATTAAACTCTTGTTACTCACAACGATAATGGATTATGTGGGATTAGAGAGTCTGTTGAGTAAATCCTTGGTATCTATATTTATCTCAAGAATCGAATAATGGTATTAGATGATATAAGAATTAACTATGTTACAAAATTTGAAGAGTTTTCATCAAACTCAATGGAGGGGATTTTTGGGAAACAAATACCTCAAGGAAATGTGTTAGTGTTTTTGGGGTGATTGTGTTTGTTGAGAAATCCAAATGACTATGAAGAAAATTGGTTCGTGTTACCAAAACATATTTTTTAATGTGGCATAGTTTCCCTATGTTTTCCAATTTCTTGAGCCCCAAAATCAAGAATTTTTTAGAAAAGAATGATTGTTTGAAAATAGTGTAACAAAAAATGGCTAATTATAATTGAAAAAAGTAGGATTTCAACAACACAATGCTAGGGGTACAATAAAGGACACTATGCATATAGAAAATGTAAAACAATTTTCTGGAGGTTTGGATTCCATGGGAGGATTGGAGTCTATGAGAGGCTTGAAGTTCGCAAGATGAATCATAATTTGTAGAACGAGGTGGTGATTTTGGCCTCCATAAAGGGTGATTTTTTCATAAGAAAAATATAATTCTTCAAAGTAATAAAGGAACTGTGCAGACAACATAACATTGTTCAATGTTAAAGATATACATTATCAAAAAAATTAGAAAATCATATTACAACATTTTGAGAATCTATTTTGCAATATAAGAAACCATAATTAGATTATTTAAATGGGTGAATTTCAATAGAAACCATCATCGCTCCGGGAATAATTTGGTGAAGTCCTAAAGAGTTCATGTGTCTGGATTGCACGAAAGAGAGAGTTCGTAGGGAAGCAATTCTATGAAGGGTTTTCCACAAAGTCTGTTCACGAAAAGGGGCTTGTGATGATCTATATTCTACCATGGAAAATGGTCGGTGGAATAATAGGTGGCTTATGGAGTAGAGGTGATCCATAGATTGAAAGGGAATCCTTATAAGGAGAGGCCATCTACGAAGGAGGGGATGTCTGCGAAAGAAGAGTCCATCAACAAAGCATGGTTTGTCCACATAATAATTGGAGGTTTATGAAGCACTCCTTCCATTTATTGAAATATAGTTCAAGGATGAAGCAATGAAGTTCGAAGAGGATTCAAGGAAGTTTGGAAATTCACTATGTTAGTTCATGAAAGTAATTCCCAAAAAATAACTGTATGTAGAAACGTATATTTCAAATTTTTCTTAATATGGGACATCAACATTGCATCTATCTATAATTGAAAATGTGACCATTCATTCAAATGAAGGCACCTAAATTTCTATAAACTAAGAGTGTATTTTTTCCAGTGTAGTGAGAAAAAGAAGAGGAAGATAGTTATCCTTTTCACCGGAAGTGATCTAGATAATGGGACATAGGGAGGGACCAACAAGAAAATAGTGTAATGACCCTAAACGCAATAAAGGAGATGAGACTAGGAATATAAGTGATCTAGCTTGAACAAATGTTTGGTAGTGAGACTTAGTATAATTGGTATATCAAAATATTCCCATTATATTCTCCATAGATGTATCCTAGTGAGGGTAAACCATGTAAAAATATTCGTGTTTGTCTACTTGTTTTCCTTAATTAAATTCAATGCTTCATCATCAAATAAATAATGAAAGTATAAGACTATGATTAAAACTGGAGTAAAAATAAAGGGAACCTCATAATAAAGGTGTCAAGATCTTGTTGGGTAGGATTAATCGTGAAAAGTGTATCCATACCCTCATTCATTCCCCCTCTCAGGGTATCTACGCCCCTTTTGTTCCTAACAAACATTATCAATTCCCTTATTTATTTTGAACTCTTATATCCTTGAAACATTTTAAAAGTATACTTTTGTTATCAAATACCTTGGATAACCAAAGAAATTTTTTATATAACACTAATACATGACATTAACATTACATAGAGTTTCCAAAACCTCTCTCAGGATCTTGAACTATTCCATCCTATGGAATAATTACTCTTCATTTCGGATAATACCATTTGATTTCAATGACCTAGACTGGTTACTTGATGAAATATTATTGTACATTTAACTATCTTTTCTTCTATTAGTTTGAACTGTTACCTAATTTTACTTTCAACACAATATAATAACATAGAAATCAAATGCCCAGTTCATATTTCACCAACACAGTGATAAAATAAGGAAATAATTACTTGAATAAATTCACATTATTAGAACATTTCTATAAATTGTAATTGAATTAATTCCTTAGATAGATCATTCATTAGAGGAAACCTTTAGTCTAACCTAGTCATGACATACTCAATAATATGGATTATATGTGAAATGACTAATTTTATTTAGAACATTTTTATCTAATTTTTTTGCAAATGTAGTCAAACCATTATATTATCCTCACAATAATATATATTCTCCTGTAAAACAACTAAAAACATAGTTACTTAGGAATGTATTTCTTTAAAACATAGATTTTTCGCTTAATAATTTATCTCATGTTACTAGTCTATGGTGTTTCATAAATTATGCTTCTCATTTTCAATGATTAATATTAAGGTTATTTGTTTTGAATATGATTTTATTCATTTATAAAATAATAATTTATCATATTAATACCATGTTTTAGAATAATTTAATAAGGAATTTTATTAAATGTTATCACAATAAAATGTTGAAATATTTTGAACTCATAATATACATTAGTGGAAAAATATCCACATTTTACTAAGAAATGATTATTTTATATTGTTATTA
The DNA here is from genome assembly GCA_963277665.1 of Viscum album. Taxonomy (NCBI): domain Eukaryota; kingdom Viridiplantae; phylum Streptophyta; class Magnoliopsida; order Santalales; family Viscaceae; genus Viscum; species Viscum album. Next base: position 1,359,607,899 of record OY728133.1, read on the forward strand.
TCACAACACATAATTTTATTAAAATATATTAGACCTTTACAGAATATCAAGGATCCTGTATTGAAAAAAACATACACAAGTCTAAAAACATGAGTCTTATCATAGTCCCTCTTAAGAAGAGATAAAAACTCACCGGGAAGATGATCATACCAAAGAAAATCAACACTACCAACACCATTACCTGTAAGTCCATCTGCCACCATGTTTACTTCTTGATAAGTGTGAGTGATGATGTGATGCATCGAGTAAAGAGAATCCATGAAATTGATCCAACGGTTAGTGAGATTCCAAGATATGTGAAGAGATACCAACCTAAAAGATGAAAAATATCCATAGAATCACACTTAATCCCGAGATTATTATACCCATGTATCCTAGTTTGTTCCACCACAACAATAATAGAAATCATCTCAGATTCAGTTGAGGAGGTGACACCACAAGAACTATGAAAACATCCAAGAACACTACCTTGGGGATCTCTGAAGATAGAACCATAGTTTTATCCTATCTCAATGGTTGTCCGAACATATAGATACTGAAAGGGAATTGTAGGATTTGGTTAGCTAACTCTAGGTTTAATCCATTTTTACCACACCTTACACAATATAATCCATGGGAACTATTCTATACTAGAACCTACCAGATTTATTGATCGAGATCTTGAAATGTGTTTTCTTTAGAATAATTATAAAAATTAGTATTTTTGGGGATTTAATCTCAGCATCCTTTCTCATTTATTCATTTTAAATGTATGAATAATACTAATTATTTAATTTGTAATCATATTACTTCAACCAAATCGATATATTAAAACCAAATTATTGTGAAAATATTTACAAAACTCACAGATTTCATTATCAGCCCAAATTAAAAGACAACTATATATATAGATACATAATTAATATTATTCATAAGTAACATGATACCCTTTTATATAAAGTCTTGGATTTATATGTAATAATTAATATACATATGGGTAAGCATTAATCCATTATATTCTAACCCTCATTTTTCTATACAAGGTATAAGCCTCACGATTTGTGAGAAATCTGACAAAAATTAACTCTATCCGGGGATAATTTAATCATGATATTTTATAATTCCATCATAATTCAAATACTTAATGTGTATATATTATAAATAACCACTTAACTCAAGTACATAATTATCTATAAGCCATAATAAAGGTAGAAGGAAACTAAATCCATTATCAAACGAAAAATATATCTACTTAGATGAATATATATTAACATATATCGAGTATAAACACATTTAAAATAAATCATAAATAAATATTCATAATATAAAAAATTTATATGTATGAATATGTAAGATTATAAATAAACAAATTTAGAAATTCATAAATTTAAACATGATGTAACTAATCTATGAAAAATTTAAAAATAAATCTAATTAAAAAAACATTATATCAATCATCCTCATGGGAATTCCATCATTGAAATAAATAAAATAATTATATATTTATTCTCAATATGAACTCATTAATATTATTCATTATATTTATTCTTGTTTAAATATATGATATTTATTGATTTATAATAATTTTATAATCTAATTTTTATTATGTAATCAATTTACATAATCTAAATATCATATAATTTTTTTTTAAACATTGATAAAATAACTCATCATACCTCATTTTGATGTGGTTTAAATATTATTTATATTAAGGCCTTAAATGAAAAAGGTCAAATTATCTATTATGAACAATTCATAATAAATGTACGCTTTTTTTTATTATGGCCTAAATTATTAATTTATTAAGAAATTATAAATTACTCTTTTAATTTCTAAATATATAATTTTTATCAAAATTGTAAGGCATTCCATATAATTTTGAAAAAAAAAATTTAATATTAACATTATTATTATGGAATAATAATAAATGTTATAAAAATATATAAATTCCATTTTATATTTATTATATAATTCGTAAACATTATATTAATTATTTAAATCAATTTATAATTGAAATATAATATTGTTTACTGTTTTATGTCATATTCAACAACTCGTGTTTCTTTGATAAGAATAAGTCAGCACCATGTGTAAGAGTAAACCGACATATCTCATATGTAAGACTTCCATGTATTATGATAAAGCTATTGTGTAACCATAATACGAGTTCCATTAGATATTATCACATTAGTATTTAGGATTAGATATTTTATATTTAGCTACTACATATGATAATATAACTTACGCACATGATTAATCTATTGCATCAGGACCTATTTAGGGTGAGTGAGAAGCATGTGTGCGATTAAAACTAATGCTTCTACTGCTTTCATAATAATAAATTAAATGGTTCTTAGTAATTTGTAGGATTAAATAATGGTTAAACATTATATTAATACATTCTACAATAGGTAGAGAAAATGTGTGACTTATGACATACCTCCCACATTTGTATAACCAAGTGCATTTAGGCATCAAGTAATATTAAAGTGAGAGCTACACAGGAATAACTCAGAACCAACATAATATTAATCTAGTGAATGCATTTCTTGTGTGTGATTAATACTATGATACAAATTATTAATATATACAGGCTTTGACGTGTATTTTTTTAAATTAAATACATTATCCTTTATTATATCTGTTATTTCATAAATGGATGAACAACTCTATTTTTGAAACCTGAATCCTTCATTTTATAACATGATTTCACGTATCAAATGGCATGGAACTATTTTGATACCATTGATGGGTTTATTAGTATATTTTAAAGGGTAAATTAAGAAGTAATAATATATCAAAAACCCAAATAAATAATTTCCATATAAGAAACTCAAAATCATGATACTGTATAAAATGAACAAAACTATTGTGTACCTTTCACCAATGTAAAATTCTTCATCAACCTTTAATCATATGGATGGTGAATAATTAAAACAGGTAACCAAATTATGTATCTTCTCTAAGGGGTATCCATGGGATATCTAAATCACTAATCTCTTTAGCGTAATTAACTTATCCACTATGGAATACTAGTACCTCATTAGTCAAAAGATGAAGAATGACGAGAGCTTCAGTTGGAGAGAGTATTTGGCCAAGATACATGTAAGTGTCACACACACTCATAAAATGGGTTCTTCCTTTATATAATGTTCTTCAAAAAACTCCTAAGTTGACAAATACATTTAATCATGTGTTATAATGCATAAGTAAATGGACAGTAACCTATAAGACGAATGTGTTTATGAATTAATTATATAAATATAAAAAATTCCACCATTATGTATCACATTAAATCTATTTTTAATGATAATACAAGTGTTAACATTTAACATTAATTTAACTCATGATATCACATCCGTTCCAAATAATTGATAACACATTATTCATGTCTATTCGTATAATAAAACTTTTATAGGCAACATGGATGATGTCATAAGACAATTTTGTATACTCATATAACCCCTTATTATATGTCAAAATTTATTATATACCTAATATATTTAGGTAATATATCCTTCATTAATCACATACATTTTTAGTTTTACTAGAATAATATATTAATATATCCCCAAATGAGAGAAAAATTATGAAAAATCCATAGAAACAATTAATATGTTATTAATTATAAATCAACTACATTAATTTGAAATTTGAAATTTGTTTCATTAAAATAAAAATTCACCATCATCAATTTCCAGTACTACATAATAAAAATTAACGAATCAATCCACTAAAATCTATAATTTTATCCTTTAAATAAAAAAATAACATCTCATAGTCATTGATAAAAAAACATGAACATAGATTTTAAAAATAAGGATGATACAATGGTAAATGATAAAAGATATTGGTATTTAAACATGAATTTAAAAATGAGCCATTCAATTATAAGAATATATTTTATATATCCGTATGTAAAAACTATAGAATTGACATAAAAATACCCTAGGGTTTTTCTTAATCAACCATCAGTGTTATTTGATTTAAATGAGGGTTTCATGTAACTTTAATGATTAAAATTTGAATCATTTTTAGTCTTATATATAATATTTGTATATTTTTCATTGAATGTACATTTATACATGTATTCTATACTATTATAAAAAGATAAATAAATGAATTTTCTAATTATATATTCTCTTGATCCCATATAATTGACAATGTGTCCCTAGTAAACCAACTCCAAATATTTCTAAATAATTTATATTCCCACAAATCATGAACCACAATATAAACACCATATTCAAAATATAATAGTGTTGTAAAATTTCACTTTTGATTCCATTTTAATGATATTTTCCCACATTCAATTTCTATGATCTATATAAAAACCCACGAAAATTACAATTTCAAAAAAGTAAATTTTATTACTTTGTTAATAGATTCCTTTAAATTTTTATTTATTAAAATAAATAAAAAATATAAGTTAAAATCATAAATAATTTAAAAACCTAAAAAATAACATTTGATAACTCTAAAATGTTTTTCATCCACAAACAACCAATACATAATCATCAGGCCTAAATTAATAAAAAGTTAATTAATAGTTTAATAAAAAAAATATGAAATCACTATAATAAATATCTATTATCCTCTAGAAGATTAATCAAACCATATCCACTTAAATACAACATATATAATGTAAAATTTCAAAAATTTACCACATAACATCTTGAAACAAAATGTTCAAAACAAATATATATTTTGAACCATAATTTATATCCCATTTCAATGTTCCTTCCACAAATCCGCTATGATTCTATAGAATTAGTACTAATGTAATAACATATCCCCACAAAAAATTATCTTTATGATCTTTAATTTACATCAACCACTCAATAAATGTTGCAAATAATCTAATATCTTGTATTTACATAACTTTTATGATAAAAATAATCATAATTAGGTCATAGATTAATTTAAATCCTCGTTTTTATCATGTTTCATATCGCAACATGAAATAGTTAAATCAACTATATAAATCATAGCAGATAGATTGATCTAACAATACCATTACTTTATTTAAATTGATAGAGAAATGATTAACTATTTAATGATCAAATACAAGTAAAACGTATAAAATCACATTACATCCTTGATCATAACAATCTTATATAATTTTACCATTATCAAATTTAATCCTTGAAATATATAAATTTCCATAAAATACAACAGCTTCTCCAAAGTACTCTACTTAATGTAACAATCACTACTCACCCACTAATACAAATCAAATAAAAATACCATTAGTTATATATGTTAGCCTATTCTAATTTCATAAAACATCACACAACTTATTTATAAAACAAAAAACCATATATATCTAACATGTTAAATCAATTGTAGTCATTATTTATAATTATTCATTTTTATTGGCAAATTTATGTTATTTTTCTCATTTCATGTATGAATTGAGGAGATACGAGGTCAAATAATTCCCCAAATGAGAATTTTTTCTAGTATATTACTCTATTATATATTTAATTATTTTTAAAAAAAATCCATAATTGTAATAGTACTGATTACCCTTTATGAATTTTATTGATTGACACTAATTCATATGAAAGAACATTGCACCGGGGGATTATAATGAATTATATTGGATCTAACATTATTTTTTATAATATTATTTAAATCCATATAAAAATAAATTATAGAATGAATCTTCATCCAAGGTAGTGTAAAGTGTTATGGTGGATATATTGGACCCCTAAAAAGAGGCTTTCAATATATCCCTATGAAAGGAATCAATGCCAATGAACATCTGGGCCATATATTGAGGCATGTGGTACATTTTAAAGTTGTGTTACTATGAATAAAGTGGTGATTTTTTATTTTGTTCACTTAAAAATAGTGTTTATTCCTTTTATGTTCATTAAAATGATAATATTTTAAATTTTATTTTAACATCATATGACTTGGACCACTTGTTCAGTAAATGACTATTGTTGATAAATATCAATAAAATCAATTATTTTTTTATTATATTATGTTTTTGATGTTTTAGTTTTGTTTTATATAGCATTATTGTCTGAATATATTGTAAATAACTGAAAATATCAATACATATACTGAAACATAAATTTTTTATTGTGATGTCATGTAGAGATGAACACATCAATCAATGCACGTAGAAGCGTCACCCATTCTATGATGGGAGGATGTGTCTGACTCTAATACAAATAAAACTAAATAAATCATGATTTGACCATTAGAGATTATTACATGAAAATATATAAATTCAACCCAAAACATCAAGGATATGAAGATAAGTATATGAGAGTTGATATGAAGAGTTTTCAATCATTTTTATGTTGCTAATTATCTAATTGACGATGATAACTTCTAATTATATTTAATTTATAGTTATTTTCATATAGCATCCATTTGTGATATTTTTTTGGAAATGTAAAATGATTTTACTATTGTAACTATTATTTTTCTGATCCAAGTTGATCATGGAGATTTCAAATATAGAAGCATTATGTTTGATCTTTTGATTGACGATTTCTTGGGATAGAAAGATAGACCCCTTCCAATAGAGTTACAATTGATGTAGCTCATCATGCTTTGAGTTTTCCTATTTCAAATCTGTTCAATCAAGAGATTTCAAGGATAAAAAGATATATATTATTTGTCTCTCTTATTTATGTGATTATTAGTATTAAATCTATTGTTGTTGAATATATTACATCATACAATCTTATAGTTACATAATTGGAATACATACAATAATATTTAGATATCCTCCTTCATCACTGGTTAAAATAAAAAGGATTCTTATGAATTAAAAACAAATTTATCAAAAATATACTTTGGGGGTATTTGAGCTGTTAGTCAACACATATTTCATTTTTTTATTTTTAATGTCTACTTAGATTTTTTTATTTTTCAGAAAATAGTTTATCCTCTAATGCATTTACTTTTATACAACATTTATAGATTGTTTACTATAATTTGATTGTATGATTATATCATCCAATTAACATACATGTATAGTAGGATGAAAATTTCTAGTCACATTTTAGACTACCATTAACCTCCTATTGTAGTGTTATATCAACACATCATTTTGGACATCAATTGGTATCAATGTTAGTCTCTTTATATTTTAAAAAAACACTATATTTGAGCTATCCATTTGTATTTTTATATTTTTATATTTGATTTAAAAAATTTATATTAGTTTACCTCTATTATATTATATAATCGGAAATATTATTTTTGATATAATAGGGATTCCTATAAGAACCTTAGATAATTTAAATACAATCTAACTATTAATATCTGATGGAGCTGGCTATGATTATATGCCTGACATGATGAAGAATTTTGTTATCAAATTAGGTGATGATCATTTTCTTATGATGAATAAAAATTGATTTCTAGAGAAATATATATTTAATTTTACATGTGATGAAAAACTATAATATCAAATAAACTATAATTACTTGAATACATTTATTTGATCAATGGCGTAGAATATCTATAGACAAATTTTATTATTTTAGATAATGAATACAATATGGGGAAATCATTAAATAACTTTGGGACTTAAAAGGTTTTTGAGAATCATATAGATTATTATTAGGATTTTCATTCTTTATATAGAGAATAAGTTAAGAAAATGAATTAATTATTTATGGAAATTGATGATGAACATCATTCGTTGGGTGAGAAAAAAATTACAGATTAAAAACATGTGAAAAAACGATTGATATATTTACAACGGAACACTAATCCAAGATAGCGATTATACATATCCCTAAGAATCAGATGAAGCTCTATATTTATGTTATCTTTTGAATTTTATTAAAATATTATTATCATTTAAAAATATACACTAAGAATGGGAAGAGAAATAATGGATATTCTTTCACATCAAATTGCATGTTTTAAAATCTAGTGGTTAGACATCTAAGTATACTAATTTGAAGAAATTGAAACACCAATCATGTAATATGTAATAAAGTCCTAGAGATATCACATGTCATATGAGTAGAATAAATAATATTATCAAAAAACACTTTCCTATATGACTATATTAAGAATCAAAAATCTAAACATGAGTCTCCAACACCATATGTTATGAATTTAAGAAATTAAAGCATATCATACAATTTTTACTCAATTGATGAAAATAAATAAATAATGGAAAATAATTGAAGGGAAAATAAAAAAAATTCATTATTTTAATGATACATTGAGTTTTAGTGAATATCCATAGATTTATAGAAGGAATGATTCAAAGGATGATCGACAGAAGATTATTTTTTTATTCAAATATTCCTTATAATGATATATTCTTAATAAGCAAGTTAAATTTTAACATACTTGGAACATTATCTTTAAATATAAAATTTTCATTTTCCATATATGGTGAAATTTTTTCAACAATATAGAAATTTGAGGATGATATACCATTGATTAATGAAATTACTAGATATACAATTTTTCTAGAAAATAAAAATAAAAAATTGATTAAAGTCATTAATCATTCTAATGATGTTTTTACTATAGAAGATGATAAAATTTAAAAATTTGTTGCTAAATATTATAAGATTTATTCTAACATAAACAATATAAATTTTAAAATTTATGATATAATGCTGAATAATTCTAAACTCACCAATGATTCGAATGAATCAAAAAGATAAATTTATAAGCTAAATGTTGAATTAAATACTAAAATAGTATGAATAATATCATTGGAATAAATATTTGAAAATTTTAAGCAGAAATCATAGATTAAAATCATAAAGAAATTATTGAGTAATTTTACTATAATAATTAATTCATTTGAAAAATTATAAAAAAAAATTAATACCTAAAAGTATAATATCTGGTATTAGTGATATAACAAATAAAAGTTTTCATTATTAGAATAACAATTATTTAAGGTATTGACCCTTCTATACTAAATGATATAGAGGTGGATATTGGAAGATAATTGTTCTTTGAACATTGTACAATCTCATAGATATCATAAGGATTATATTTCTAAACATCTCGTACCTAGACAACATATAATAATGGGACATATGTGGGATTCTAGATAACTTTTTTATAACATCTCTAGAACCAAGCATGTTTATGTACCAATTTCATTGTATTAAATTTTTCAGGAATATAGGATGAGTACCGGAAAAAAGAACACATGGTACATTGAAATAGTTATTCTCAATATATTACATGAGAAATATCTAATTTCCATATTTTATAAAAATTTATGGAAGGATGAGTCACTTCTGGACACAATGTGAAAGATCATATTTATGGTATGAGTGTGGTTTTATATCTTGTAAATACTTTAATTTTTTATTTATTTTATGTTTTAAAACTTATGAAAAATATTATTATCATTAAACTACTATGTTATGATGGTTTTTTGGTGATCTTAGTGAATAATTAATGTACTGTTAAATGTTTAGATGAAGTGAAAAATTTATCTGTCAACTGGCATGATTATGTTAAAATGATAAACTTATAACACCTTAGTAATCAAAATTTACATTATCATTATGTCTTAAAATATTCTTCATGGTCTTGCCATAGAATATCAGAACACTTTAATGTTTTTACCTTCCCTAATATATCTAGTAATGGACTATTCAAAGATCTATCAAGACATAAATTTAATGCTTCTAAAATCAATGAAGATTTCATATTTTGTAAGAAATATAATCTAATATGTAATTCCATTGGTTATTTATCATAGAATTTTTATTTATAGTTAGTAAAAATTGATCTTTTATATCTCACAAAAACTATGATTAGTAGAGGTAAACATTACCTATATTTCATAGTTGATAATTAAAATAGATATTATTAGACTTATTTTATAACACATAAATCATAATAACTCTTTATTTTTTAAATTTTAGTCACAACTATTCAAAACATGGAAAACCTACCTACAATCATTTTTCAGATTATTTTAGAAAGTGAGTTCATAAACACTGGTTTTGAAACCTTTTGTGTTTAAAAAGTTAATAACTTATATTTATAAACATTAATAACTCCACAATAAAATACATTAGTTTAAAAATGGAATAAATCCTTCATGAAATTACCACAAAAATGTTGTTTGAATACTCAACATCTATGTAATTTTAGGTTGATGACCTGAGAACAACATTCAACACACTAAATAACATTATATTTAATCCATTGTTTATTAAAACCCCGTTTGAATAGATTATTTGAGGGAAAACTAAACTTAGTTACATAATATTTTTTATATTCAATGTGTTTATTTTAAATAAAATAGAAATTCTTAATAATAATATTAAAAAAAAGATAAAGGTATATTTCTTGTGTATTCCACCACAAGTAATATTTATTGAGTTTTCAAAAAACACATATATGGACTGTTGAATAAATGGTGTATGCCATGTTTGATGAAACCGATCTTTATTCAAATTTAATGATTTCAAATGTTGTACAATAAAATTGTAATTTTGAATCCCTCTCTATTATGTTACCAAAAGTAGAATCCCCCAATCAAATATTATCAGATCAGAGACTAGACTAACTGAATCCATACTCACAGAAGTTCATCCAATTGATGCTAATTCATAGGTATATTAAAATTTATATTCCTATTTAGATGTGAATCAGGTAGTCATAAGTAATAATCCAACAGAGAATGTCATTGGTGATGTGATCCAACTAGTTTACATTAGATATTCCTTGTGAAATGAATATGAACATATTGCATTCTTATTTCAACTTGAACCTAAAATAGCTAATAAAGACATGTGAGATTATAGTTGGATAATATATAGGAAATAATATCTTAATCAATTTTAATGGAATAATGTTAGGACCTTGTTTAAGCATTTTAAATATTAATCAACTATAAGAGTAAAATGGGTATTCTAGAATAAATATTATTAATAAAATATTATATTTTAGAATAAGGCCATATTAGTTACTATGTTTTATAGTTATAAAGTTTTCATACATTATGGGGAAACCATTTAATAGAAGATAGGATCGATTCAATCCTTACACATATATCCTTTAAATATAATTCTATTTTTACTTTATATAAAATGGGTGTAAAGAGTTCCTTCCTTTACATATTTTTTAGGGGGAAGTTTATATAAAAAAACCCCATGGTTTTGAAAATATAAATCTTTTATTACATTTTTTTATACATACAAATGATTTTTAAAAAAATAAACAAGATATGAGATTCTAGTATGACAATTTGTATAGATTTATTAATCAATAGAATTCTGTTACTGTATTTTATAGGGAAAAACAATTATGAATTTTTTTTTAATGGAATCTATCATTGTTGAAATTTATATTGAAGAAATTATCTTTGGCGCAACTCAGAAAACTCTTATAGATAGTTTCTCAAAACTTATGCAGAGTGAGTTTTAGATAAGCATGATAGGTGAACTTAATTTCTTTCTTAGCTTCTAAATAAATCATAAAAATAAATAAATAACTTTAACTCAAAATTAATGTATATTATATTTACATAAATGATTTAATTTTGATAATTCCACTAGTATAGGTACCATATTAAGCAACCCTTGTAAACTTGATCTTAATGAATCTAGTAAATTAGTTAATAAAAAAAATATTTTGAGTAATGATAAAAATTTTACTCTACATAATGACCAGTCGACCTGAAATTTTGTATTCTATATTCTTATGTGTGAGGTTCTAATTTTTTTAAGGAATCCCATATTACAATAGTTAATATAATCTTCTTCCACCATAAAGTAACTATAGAACCTAGTTTATTCTATTAATTGGAAACTAAATTTACTCATAAGTTTTATCCAAATAATAAATTTGGGGGATGTAAATTAGATCATAGGAGAACTTCCAGAACATTAAATTTCTTAGAAGATTATTTCGTTTCATGGTATAGAATGAAATATCACTTTGTTTTACTTTCCACTACAAAATACAAATATTTGGTGGTTGGGAATTATTATGCTAATTTTTGGTGGATGTAAAACACACTCATATATTTTGATTTGAGTTTTAATCCAAGTATGATTTTTTATGATATAAAATCACTATATCATTGTCTACAAACCCAACATAGCACTTGTGTGTGAAGTATATAGACATAAGATTAGACTTACTTAGATACCATACACAAAAATTATTTATTATTATCAAGTTTAATTGAACTAAAAATCATTGTGATTCTATTATTCTTAAAATTTTAAAATATTATATTTTTAAATACATAAATTTTTTTAGCAATGATCAATGAAAAGTTGTCATAATATTTGATTCTTGTTTAAAGTGTATATTTATTTTTAAAAAATACTTTTTAAAGGGTGAGATATTTTTATTTTATATTTTAACTAAATTTTTATTTAGGTACATTATATCAACTGATAGATTAAATAAAACAAATTTTAAAATTTTCTCTGATTTTTTTTCGATCAATGCATTATAGAAGTTTACTTTATATTTTTACGTCAAAAAATAACTTCCCTATGGTGAAATTTAATTTATGTGTTTATTATTATGTAATATGTGTATGATTTAATTATTATTATTTTTACTGTTATGTTTACTCAAAATTATTTTATTATGGCATAATCTGTACTTATTTCGTTGATATTATTTAGGTTATAATTATCTAATCTATATCATTTTTACTCTGATATTCAAACATTCCAATTTATGAGTAATTTCTATTTATAAATAAGATAAAATAATATGTTTTAAACATTTCTATAACCATACTCATTAGAATAAGATCATCCATCATTATTGAAGTATAACACATTGATGTTTAATTTTTTACTCTTATTTTATATTGAATTTTATCACTCATTATCATAATTTACATTAATCTCAAAATAATGTTAATTTCATCACATTAAGTCGATTTTATAATTATCTAAATTTTATTTATAATATTTATTATTAATCTATAACTCTTCCTTGTTTGGTTTTTTTGGTTAGTTGTGCCTACAAATGGTTTTTCTATGGGACTTACACATGAGTGAAACAATATAGTTTTTCCTAATAAAAAATATAGAGATGGAATAACAATACTTACACAAGAATTGTAGACCATAAATCTGGTGTGCTTAGATAAAATTTATGGAGTTGTCCGACATACACATGAATCGTAATCCCTGATGAGGAACTATTGAATACATTGGAGAAGGTTGATCCCATGCATTAATTTTAGGGGATTCTATTTATTTAGGGTAAGGGACTAGCTTAAATTTATCATTTACGATTAAGGAATCCAATTTGGAAAAATGAAAAGATTATGCTAGGTAGGGGACCTAATTAAGGGTTGAGCGCATGGGAACCCATGATGATTGGATGGAACCATCCTCTTTGGGGTTGAAACTAGGTTAAAAATTTCCACATGGGTTATGAATGTTACTAGATAAAAAATGATTAATTATATAAGTAGGATACAATAGTTAGTATAGTAGAGAAGTTATCCCTTAAGGGTTTGGTATGATAATCATAGTTTAGAGGGACTTTGGACCCATGTAATTTAACCCTTCTTACGTAGATGTCTTACACATTATAGTTCATTTCCCATGAATAAGTATAATGATCTGGTTAAGTGGACTCTCACGAGGGTTTTTGTGTGAAAACCTTTGAGGAATAAAATATCCCCTATCTCCATCACATTCACTTAGAGTTATATTAAAAAATAATCTTCAATAATTAATAGAGTATTAGGGAACTAGAAATAGGGATTTGTGTGCTATAGTGGTGTGTACTCTCTTCTACCTCAATGAAGAAGGCTTATAGTAAATTTTAAAGGAAATATTATTATAGGAAATTGGATGTGTGTAATAACCATATCTTGGGCTGGGGTCACTAATTTGGAATTCATGGGTTTTAACAAGGCACATGTACAAGTATTTTGGAAGAGTGTACATAAGGGTTTCAAATTTTCCACACACATAGGATTATATAGGATGGGTTCATGGAATTTAGTATGTCATGGTAATAGGGTTTTCTATGGTGAAAAATTGACCTAAATTTTCTGAAAACCCCATCAATAAAAAATCTATCTTAAATTGGATATAACTTTTGATCTGTGCGTTTTTTTACACTACATGTTATCAATTTGAATCTAACAGAATGATTTAACTCTAAATAACAAATATAATTTTATCCAATGTTTTTCATTGATGAAATAAATTAATAAGACATTAAAATATGTATCCAAATATTTCAGGTAACTTTTTATTTAACAATGGATATGATCCATGAAAAACACTGGATATGCAACCCTCATCACTAAGTCACCAGATCAAGAAACATTTTTTATGGATATATATCCCTTTGTGAATGAACAAGGATTCTCTTTATATATAATTTATTGAGTAAATAACTCCTCCATAATCATGTCATCAATGCAAGGATGAAATCATTATTATAACAAAAAAAAGAATGACATATTTTTATATTCTAACAATTCCCAACCAGATTCATTTAGATTAAAAAAAATATTATTTTCTGGTAGATAGATAACTTTATATTATACCATGAATATCATGTAGATTATATGGGATTAATCTTCAATACGAGTTTCGCTAAGAATAGGATTAGAACTCAATGATATTTTTTCATGTAGAGAAACTTAACTCAAGTCATCTAGTGGAGGATATCAACTCATGATTTTATTTCCAATAAAAGGTCCTTGACTCAAATATTTTTTTTACCCATAAGTGAATATTGAATTAAAGATTTATTTTACCATGTTGATAACCTTACCTCGTCTATTTCTTCAACAAGCAGAGAATCATGATTCAACGATTTTTCTACCTATAAGAGAATCACGACTCAACGATTTTTTTTAACAAGATGTGGATCTTGGCTAAAAGGTTTTGTTGCTAGGAAAAGAATATCAACTCGTGGTTTTTAAATGAAATATAGGGATCTCTTTTCATGCATTTTTTTCACCATGATTATAATCTAAACCCTAAGATATTTCTATAAAGAGGAGGCTCACAAATTAAGGATTTTATTGCCAATAAGGGGATCCTTACTAAAGGTTTTTGGAACAATGAAGAGGATATAAACTCAATAGTTATTTCACAAAAATGGATCATATAAAATAATGAATTTTTTTCCATGATTAGAATATTCACTCATGTATTTTATTTCAATGATTAGGATCACTACTCAATTATTTAGTTTCGAGGAGGGGAATCTCTACTCAAATATATTTGTTAGTAAGATTTGGATATTTAATAAAGGATGTTATTTAAAAGATAATGATCTTAGGTAAAAATTTATATTACCAAGAGGTGTATCTCAATAAATGGTGTTTCTTCAGGAAAATTATCCCATATATGAGAAGGTGTAAGATTAAATGTTCTAAAAATTATATGATGATGGGAATAATGCATAAATGAGTGACATTGATGTCATTTTGATCAAAATGTACAATTAGAATATTGGGAAGGTAAATCATATATTAATGATGTATGGGATTCAATGAGATACTATAACATTAAGGAATAGGGTTACCTTTTTAATGGGAATACCAACACATTAAAATCAAAAAATATCTCATGGAATTAGGTAAACCATTCTTTGAGACAATGAAAATGGCCTAGGTGGTTACTTAGTGGATAAAAGAAAATTGTGTTTTTAAATATACTGAAGTGTTTCCATTAATATTTTATTATAAACACATACTAATATCTATGAAGGGGATGATTTATTGTGAAAAATTAGAGTGCATGGAATTATTGTGTCTTTTTATTGAGACAATTAAAATACCATGGGTGGTTACTTAGCAGATCAAAGGAAATTATTTTGTTCACTATATCAAAGAGGGTATATTAATATTAATAAATATATCAATTAATAATATCTATGGAATTCTTTGATTTATAATGACTTAGAAATTTAACATATGTAGTGAATTTATAAAGAAATGGATGTTCAAGAAGGGTTTGAGTGCACTACCGGTTATGCCAGTATGCATTGAGTTTATTTTCATGGAAAACATATACAACACATAATGATTAGTATAGATTATCAACAAACATGAATGGATTCAATATGGTGACATTGAGGAAATTTCACCAATAAAAGTTTAAGCTCATTTTCCTTGAGCATGGATTCTTTTCTCTAATTTTTTCCTAGACCAGCTAATATAGTGAGTATATCATGAATTTTTCATAGATAAAATAAAAAATCATATAATTTTTTGTATTTTTATTTTATAATCTATCTTATTTTACATACATTAATTCATAATGGATTAGAGGGTGATGAATTTAATTATACATAGGCCTCCCTTTGTGGGTTTTAAAATTAAAAAACATGTGACTCTTTCATTTATAAATTTATAGTCTTTAAAGTTGGACAAAAATCAAGGAATAAAGTTTAATTTCAATAATATTTTACAGAAATGTGCATATTAGCCATCACATTCATAACTAAACTAGTGTGAATAATGATTAAAATTATGGTATAAGAATATTTGGTTTTATCATAGGTATGAAATACATGATGTTCAAGGCTATACAACTTTGACCAAATTGTGTCTTCTAGTTTAAAGTAATAGAGCTCAAAACAAAACAGTTTTTATTTCTTAATATTTAACCTAAAATGAATTTAAAATTGGAGATAAACAAATTATAGTGTAACATTCAATGAAATATTGAATATTTATGTTGTTTTCTATACATATGATATTTTTCTCGGATGATTAAAGATGGATTTCATGCAAGTTTATTATATCTTAATACTCTCCTATTATATTAGGAATCAATATATTTTGTTATGAATATATAATTTGAATAAAAATTAACCCTAGATAATATATCCAATTATTCAGAAATAGAGTCAATAAATGGGATGATTTTTTAAACTGCCTCATAATATTTCATAATCTTAACAGAATTAAGAAAATTATACAATAAGGAATATATGAAGTACCCAAACATTTGTTCATTACAAAAGGAATAGAATTTTTTTTATCCTTTGAATATGGGTGACTATAACATTTTTGTACACATTAAATGTTCTTCTCTAGAACGTCATGTGGCTAGATTTTATATATGGGTGTCCTTAACTCCAATATACCTTCATTAACTTCTTTTAAGAAAATTCATAGAGTTGAAGCACTCTCGATTTTTATGACCTAGTATTAAATAATAGGGGATGTAATTAGAGTAGAACTTAAATTTAACCTCCTCAAGTCACTTATTTATTAGGATATTTATCAAATTATTCCATTTGGATGTGGTGACATACCAAAGAACTTACCCTAGCTAAAATAAATTAATATTATTTTGTCTTCCCCTATTAAGTTTATAGTTTTGTTTCCCATATAAGTTATGTATTATTCAATTATGATGAGACCGTGGATGATACTATTATCTATGAAATTTTACTTTAATCATGATAAATTGATTTTATGAATATATTGATTACTGATACATTGATGGGGTTTCACATTTCATAGAGAACATTGAAAATATTGGGTATTTTTTTATTATCAATGTTGTTTTAAATCTTTTATAAATTTCATGGTGATGGGATGAATGATTTTAAAATTCCCTCATCCTTATGGTCTAGGGAACATTATCACAAGGATAACCATTATATTAAAAAATTAAAATTTTACCATGGGATGAAATTCATTGAAAATCCACTAGTTTTGTGTTTAGTTTAATAGGTTTATTTATAATGGGTGTAGCCATATATCTTGATTAATACCTCAAAATTATAAGGGTTATTTATTTTCAAAAAGGTTTATCCATTCAAATATTTTCTATATCCCAAAACTCATCAAAAAAACTAATTATATACTTAAGTAACATTCGATTAAATTTTTATTTATATTTATATTCTAATTGAAACTAGGTGATATTTTCATTAATAAAGATGGTTCAAATAAGTTTAATTTGTTGATGGAAAAAATAAATGGCAACACAATTACCTTTAATAATGATGTTATGGATGGATGATAGTCGGAGTTGTGGTGGGGACCTTAGTTAATTGATATTTATTTGAACTAAGACACATCATTTTTATATATGTACTGTGGTATGAGTGATATTTTCTATAGATGCGTAATCCAAAAATGAATTATTTTCAATATTTCATTATTAAATGTGGAACAATAATGATCTTGACACAGCAAAAGAATGTCAGTTGGTAGGGAAAAACATTTCTTTTTCCGTAATAAATGACAAATACGGGATCAATACGATGACCAATGATATTACCCAAAGATTGAAATAAAATATTTAGAAAAATAGAATAATAGGGTCATATCTGATAAAGATGACCTTTCACATCATTTTTATAATTAATTTAATAATTTTTAATGAAATTAAATACTTTGGTCTTCGTACATTCTTCATTGACAATAGTTTATCACCCAGAATGACCCTTCTAGATTTCCTTCATTGCGCTTGTGATGACCCAATGTATAATACCTCTAGAGATGATCCAAATGTGCTCCAATGGTCTCCGATCAATGCCACTCATTCTCCTCGTGCTAGCACCTTAGAATGAATGTCTTGTGTCGATCATTCTTGATCACTCATTGTTCAGTATTTAAGAACTTATGTCATTATTGAGAGGGAGATATGAAGGACATCGAGAGAGAAAATGTTTGACTCAACAATTCTCAATTCACCCGAGTTTGGCATACTAAACATACCTACCTATTAATCGACATGGGGTTTTAGTTACAATATTTTAATGTGAATCAAAAATTTAAATAAATTATAAATATTAGTGAAAACCCATGCTATATAATAACAATAAAAACACCATTATTTTTGGTATAGAAAATTGCGCAAAAAAACCACAAATGAAATCATGTTCCACATAATGATAAAAATATATTTGTTATTTATTACACCAACTAGATAAACATTATTTACTGAATTGTAAATAATTAATTTATCAACAGACATGGACTTGGAATGTTCAAAATTCTCTTCCATTTATTGTACTCACGAATAAAATATTTTATTCTATTAAATAAATATTTTTATTTTGAAACTATTAAATAGATATTTATAAAATGTTCAATAAAATAGGTATATATATTTTATTCATAATCTGGTAAATAAATATTTATTTAATTTATGTGATAATTTGAAATTGAATAAAAGTATTCCTCGATCCTGAGAAAAAAATGTATTCCATTAATTAAATTGATATTCATATTTTATAAAACAACCACAAACACATAGTGTGTGACCCTCTATGATTCTTTCTCATTGGCATTAGGTGGGATGGCCTAAATTCCATGATTACTATCATGTAATGTGTCAATGAACTCAAGTGAAAGAACATAAAGTCATAAGGAATACATCCACATAAAAACTCTCATTGTGTAATATAATCCCCTTTTCAGAATATTGTATCAATCATGTTTCATGACAGTGTCATCAACCTATATTCTTGATACATAATTCTATGACTACCTGAAACAAACTTGTCATTACACCATGGACATGGATTCTTGGATGATGGTTGTTTTTCCATAAAATGGATGATATATCCACATCCATTATAGAAGGGAGAAATCATTCCTTGACTTATCCATTAATAACATGTCATTCATGACATACCAAACGTACCCTAATTCACACCAACATATGGAATGATAGATTTCATTAAGAAACATAAGTGCACAAGTCATAACATGTATTAATGATAATCATAAAGTCTAAATTCCATTACACATGATTGTATATAGAAATATCCAATAACACTAAAACATGTGGAATTATTAAATGCTGGTCTGTTATCATAATCTCTTATCTTAGAGATTACTAAGTGCTAACATCAAGAGAAGATGTATCTTCTGTTTACAATTACTCTCACCCAATGGTTTGTATACTATCGTTCACATCATAGTATGTAATCTGACCATTTTAAAATATTTAATAATATTTTCATATCACTTTATGGTTCTGATCATAGTAGGGAATTACTATGACCTTATTAAGAAAAAAATTACTCTAGGACATTGTTACATTACAGTCATACAGAAAAATGAACAATTTGTAATATGATGTTTAAAATATAAATACATTAAATATTCATCTAATAAATATAGTAATACATGGTTCTCGAAAACCAACTCCAAAAAAATACCACATAGAATAGAGACAACTACCTATGACTTTCAGTCCTCTAGACTATACAAGATGATCATGTTTCTACCGAGTCATGATTTTAGTCAAGGGGTCCACCATGTTGTCTTCCATGGAAATAATTATAATTGTAACTGTACCTTGCTGAGAAAAATACCTCAATAGATGATACGTATGTAGTATGTGCTTTGTCTACTGATGTGACCATGGATCATTTTTGAGATCCACTACTATAGTATTATGACAATAAATTGTGTTGGGGTCTTTATTTCTTGGTACCACATCCATCTCTTTGATGAAGCTCCACATCCAATCTTTTTCTTTATCCACCTTAAAAGATTTTATATTCTTAGAATATACTATATAATCTATAATTAAACCTTTACATGAGATCTTCTAACTTACAACAACTCCATTCAAAGTGAAGATAAATCTTAATTGTGATTTTATGTCATCTTGATCATTCTAGAAACTAGCATCTGCATATCCTCTAATGAATAGTTCGGTATCTCCTCCACAAACTAGAAACATATCCTTATCACAACATAGAAACATAAAGATAGTATTGAATTCCATTCAATAGTGGTCACCTAGATCATCTTGAAATCTCATTAACACAGTCAATGCATATGTGACATCTATCCTAGTACCTAAATTAACATACATAACTAACCCAATAACTGATGTGAATGGAATCCATGCCATTCTATTTATTTTTCCATGAATATGAGGACACATTTTCTTGGAAATATGAATTCCATGTGACGCTATCAAAAATCCCCTCTAGGATTGTTCAATACCAAATCTCTTCAGTGTCTTGTCAATGTATGTACTTTGACTTTGGAACAACAATCTATATGATCTATCTTGATGGGTCCTGATCCCAAGAATATTTGCTGCCTCACCCACATCCTTCATGTAGAAGCATTTATTCAACCATGACTTAATAGAAAGTATGACTAGTATTTCATTTCCAATATGTAATATTTAACAAACATATACTATTAGGAAAATGACATCACTCTCACTAAACCATTTGAAGACACAAGGCTCACATTCATTCTTTATAATAGCAAATTACATTATGGATTCATCAAAAAAATGTTCCGTGACTTGTATTGATTCTTTAATCGAGGAATGAATTTTTGAAACTTTAATATCTTATTGTCATCCTTTGGAGTCACAAACCCTTAATGATGGGTCATATAGAAATCATCCCAAATGTTCCCGTTGAGGAAGGGTATTTTTAAATCTATATTTCAAATCTCATATTCACGTTAAGCGGTAATAAAAAAAATAATAATAATAGGTTTTAGCCTTTAAAATCATGAAAATTGTTCATCGTAGTCAATTACATGATGTTGTTTAAACCATTTCTCATCCAGTCGTGCCTTATAAGAACTGACATGTCCTTCTAAGTCCAATTACTTAATTAATACCCATTTGAATCCAACATGTTTTACATATACTAGAGGATATTCCAAAATCCATAATTAGGATTGGTGTGTGGAATCCATTTTAGAATTCATGTCTTCATGCCACTTGAAAAATTTTGTTCTACATAATTCTTCCTTGTAGATTAGAGGATAATTATTACCAACTAAAAATGAGTCACTGTCCTCATTAACCAGAAAACATTACCGTTTCAGTTATCTAACCTTTCTTATAATCTTACACAATACTTGTGTCTCTGGAACAAATCTTTCATCCGTGGGGTTTTGTGTAATCTTATGATTTACCAACTCTTGTGTACCTTAATTAATGACTTCATTGAAGTTTATCTCACTCTCACTATCTCTTTTGTAGATGTTATCCTTCTTAAGAAATATGGTGTGTCTTTCAACTATAACCTTTTTGTCTGAGGTGTCGTATAGGTAATATCCCCTTGTTTCCTTGGCGTATCCTTTAAAGGTACACATTTTGAATCAGGGTACAAGTTTTTATACCTAAAAAGTCTTTAACAAACACTTTAATTCGCCAAACATGTATATTCTATAACATGGATTTTATTCAACTCCAAAGATCATTTGGAATACAATTTATCGATTTAGATTGTACTTGGTTTAGTATGTGTGCTACTATTTGTAACACATATCCCCAAAAAATTAATGGAAGACTTGCATGACTCATCATTGATCCCACCATGTCCAACAAGGTGAGGTTCCTACTTTCTCTTACACCATTCCACTGGGGTTTCTATGGAGGGGTGAGTTGGAATAGGACCCCAAACTCCTGTATGTAATCAACTAAGTGTTGATTAATATATTTTTCATCTCTGTATGAGTGGAGTTTATTAATATTCTTACCAATATAGTTCTCAACTTCATTCTTGTATTCTTTGAACATATAAAAAGAATATGACTTATACCTCATTAATGTGATATATCTATAACTACAAAAATCATCAGTAAAAGTTATGAAGTATGAATATCCAACCCTTTAATCAATTGTAAATGGACTATATAGATCGGTATGAAAAAATTCTAGAAACTATTGGGATCTTTCACCTTCCAACTAGATGGGGATTTGGTCATTTTTCCTTGTAAGCATGTGTGACATACTACTTATGGTTTTAGATTGAATGAATCTAAATATCCATCTTGATGTCACATTGACAATAGTTTCCTATTCACATTTCCCAGATGGTGATGCCAATTTTGGGTGTGGTATGAGTCATGTGAAGTAGTTTCATTATCGATTTCCATTACATGTTTTGTGTAATCCAACATGTAAAAACTATTATATAAACATTCCATACCAAAACAAATTATATATTTATAATATAAAAAAAATTCATTTCCAAACATAAAAATTAATCCATATGTATCTAGTCTGGATATATTAATAATGTTTCTTGTTACAAAATGAACTTAATAACAACATTTTAATACTGATATCATTCAAGTCAGAAACATGATGTGGTAGTCCTTTACAACAACATCAAATATTCTAGATCTATTTTCTTCTCATATATCAACATCCCATTAGTCAATTTTCTTGAATATACAAGGTTCTTATATTGGGATACACATGTTATCACCACATGCTATATATAATACCCAATTTTTATAAACAGATAAATTTAAATAAATAACAAATGAACCTAATGCTTCCCCTTGCTTATTTAGCTCGGTGTAGTTTTTCTCCAGTGGCCCTTCTTGCCACATGAAAAACAAATAGCATCATGTTCCCTTCCATCCACCTTGATAATATTATTCATTGAAGGGAATGAATATGAAATGGGATTAAATCTCTTCATCTTTAATTTACTCTAATTCACCTTAAAGGAAAAAGGGGTTTCTCACTTCATGTATGTTTTCACTTAGAAAAGGAGGATAAGATGATCTGACAATGAATTCTCAATGATTTTCATATTTAAATTCACAAAAAATTAGAGAATTTATGTGGGAGTGATTCGATAATGAGATTGGATCCCAGATCATCAGGGATTTTATACCCGAGAACCCCCATACATTCAATTTATCTAATGAACTTTACTATGTGAGGCTCAGCTGGGTCATCCTATCTAATATTACTCAAAGAGAGTCTTTTGAGATCTCAAACCATTACGATCTTTCTCTCTCATGGTAAAGAAAAAAAAGGTTCTCAAGAATGATATATGTATCCATGTATTCCTGAGACTACATGATTTCACAACACATTAATGATAACATCAAACATTGAACATCGACCACGTAATTCTTATGTTTTTTGTAGACCTGGAAATATTCATCACTCACCTATTGGATAGGCAGACTAGTTAATGAGGACTCCATCATCTATGATTTCCTTTCAATGCGTAGATTGAACGAAAGACGTCTAAATCATTCCCATAAGTTACTTCCAGTGAGGATTTTTTATTTATCAAATATCGATCATAGAGATAGTGTGGTTGAAATGTTTTTTAATTTTATTATATAATTTAAAGATTTGATAATTATTAAATTATTGATTTCATTTTATGAGAGATAATAAAATAATTTCACTAAGTCTTCCACTATTTTATCATGTCCCAATGGCCCTCACCATTGAACATGGAATGTATAGTTTCATGGATATTCTAGTAAAAATGATCCATATTCCCCTTATTATAACTCCAACAAGGGTTGTTCAATCTATTTGAAGGTATTTAGGTAGGAGTGTATTTGTCAACTGTGGGATTTCAACTCCTTGATGCATTGAGTGGACTCCCCAATCATGAAATCTTGACTTGGATTTCCTCAACACTTTCCTCCAATATTACACCATGTCTAGCAAGTGCAACGACTCTTAATTTAATATGGTTAGGTAATCTAAAAACATTCATAAGCGCTTATTGTATAAAAGGAAGTGTCCCGAAAAGGGTTGGTCAAACAAATAGTTTTATTGAATCTTTCCCATAATCATGTAACAGAATTCTTATTTTCAAAAAATATTTTATGGAGTTATTTTCATCTCTTTTGCATAAATTTATTATTATAATTATCACATTATTTTTTATATTAAGTGAAACATATTTATGTTATTAACCATGTCTTTATAATAGTTACCCATATTCCTGGTTTATTTTATTTCCATCTTAAATACTTGTGTAATTCATTAATTATGTAATCACAAAAACACATCTATCATGATAAAACGTGTAACTGATATAAATAAAATAAAATAAAAGGAATGACCATGGTATTTTCTAATGGTAAGTTTATCTAGAGGTTGATAAAATAACCCTGACCTAGGGGAGAAACCCCTTGAACATTTTGGGTTCATGATTATAGCTTCCCACATATCCACCTTTGTGACTCCTAGGATTGGTTTTTTATAGGATCTATATTGAACCGCCTCGAATATATTGGGAGCTCCATCAATTAGTTATGAATTTAAACTCACAAAATTGTAAGGGATAAAAACGGTGGTCTACACAAAATAAATCATGGCCACGTAGGCCCTAAATATTAATGAGGAGAGATGGCACGCAGACCGAAAATTTAAAATAAACTCAATGTAAACCAATAACATACAAAGGTCTGGTCTAGCTCATGATTATCAATATACATGAAAAAAATTATTCATTTAATAAAAATATCATTTTATTATTTAATTTTTGTTATTAATATTACTCATTATTGAATCGATTAATTATTACCTTTAAATAATTAATCCTTTTATCATGATAAATTTCTTAATTTCACTGAGATTCTAATCTATCACAATGGAGGTAACACAATGAACACCTATTCGAATATACATGATATGTAATTTTGAAAAATACAAAAACATTAATGTTTTAATTAAGTGTAATTTTGGTAAAGTACATGGTGTGTAGTTCCGACTACATGACATGTACATCCTTCATTGTCTTATCTAAAGTACACGACTAGGGGATCGGTGTGTGAAGAGTACATAATAAATATTAGTTTACACAACATGTCTAGTGGGCCATACATAGTGTTGAACCTAAGTTACAAGGTTAGCCATCGGCTTAGTCGTGTATTGGATACATGGTTTGGGCCTTTACCCAAAGGGACTACACATCGTGTCTTCTGGGCCACAGGATGTGTAATTCGATTGACCATACACTATTCTATCTTGATCAACACATATTGTATGAATTAATTACACCATGTGTCATTAATGCACATGGCTTGAGTTATTTCTGAATTAATCTTGATACAATGAACACAAATACACAATGTGTAATCTAGATTACAAGAAACGTATGGAAGATTACATGGTGTGTATCTATGAATACACAGCATGTACTATCGTGTTACCAAGAAGGAATAATCAGTGATTCGTGATTAAATCCTCAATTTAATTTTATTCAAGAAGTTATTTATTTAGTTTAGATTTGTGAGAAATGATAATAGTAAGAAAAAATATCAAAATTACGATTACAAGAATGATTAAACATGAAATGAAATTCTAATTTATTAATGTGTAAATCATAAAGAAAAATTATATAACCATAACTGATGATGATCCTGCTCTAATACCACTTGAAGGATCCGAACGTAGTGGAAGTGTGGTGAATTGGAAAAAGAGAAGAATAACACCAGATCTCAGAAATATGATATGTCGCATCATGCTTATAATTTATTTTATAATTTTGATAGAAGTTAAATACTTGGGTATTTGGTTCTTTCTTTGTTGATGATCATTGATTGTCCAAAATGACCCATATGGATTTCCATCATTGTTCTTGTGATGATCTAAAGTAGAATCCATCAAGCAGTTATCCACATGTGCTCCAATGGTTTCCAATCAATGCCACTCATTCTCCGGGTGCTAGCACGACGGAATGAATTTCATGCATTGATTTTTCTTTATTTCTTGTTCTTTAGTATTAATGTATTTATCTTGTTATTGAGAGGGAATGATGATAGGAGTTGAGAGAGAAAATTCTTGGCTCCACAATTATTAACTCACCGGGTTGTGGCACAATAGACATACCTACCTATTAATCTGCATGGGGGTTCAGGTATAATATTTATTTGGGAAACAAAAATTTAATGCAATTATAACTATTAAAAAACCCATGCTACATAATAAAAATAATGACATCATTATTTGTAGTGCACCAACTTGTAGAAAACTGAACGATAAATGAAATATCGTGCTGTATAATGATAACAATAATATTATTATATCTTGTCCCAATTGGATAAACATTATCTACTAACTTTTAAATAATTAATTTATCAACAGAAACGATATTGGTCCATTCAAACTCCTATTCCATATATTGAACTACAGAATAAAATATTTTATTCTTTTAAATTTATATTTTTATATTCAAATTAGTAAATACATATTTATTAAATGTTCGTTAAAATAAAAAAATATACTTTATCCAAAATTTGGAGAATCAATATTTATTTAATTTATGTGATCATTTAACATAAATAAAATTATTCCTCAGTATTGAGAATAATATTAATTCATTAATTAAATTCAAATTCAAATTTAATATAGACCACGAGAAACACATATTGTGTAACCCTCTATGACTTTTTCTTATTGGAATTAGGTAGTATTTCCTAAATTTAATGATTACTATATAGCAACGAGTCAAGGAACCAAATAGAATGAACATAATGTCACAATGACTAAAACTATATATAAACGCTCATTGTGTAATATAATCCTTTTTTAAAATTATATCATCATGTAGGATTCATGATAGTGTCATCAACCTATATTCATGATACGTAATTATTTGACTACCTAAAATATACTCATCATTACACCATGGCCATGGATTATTGTGTTATTGTTCTATTTCAATCAATGGGTCAAGATATCAACATACACAAATGGAATGGACAAATCCTTCCTCAACTTATCCATTAATAACATGTCATTTGTGAGGCATCCAACATACCCTGCTTCCCGACAACATATGGCTTGCTTGTTTTTGTTATACAATCCAAGTACATAAGTAATGACACATATTAATGATAATCGTAATGCCTATGAGCCATTACACATGCTTGTAAAAAGTAAAATCTAATGATACCAAAACATTAAAAATACCCATGGGTCGATCTATTATCATAATCTTTTATCATAGAGATTACCATGTTAGAAATAATGAGAAGAAGTCTCATTAGCTTATGAGTACTAATACCCAACAATTTGTATACTATCTATCCCATCATAGTATGTCATCCAACCACAGAAGTATACATGACAATATTGTCATAGCACTTCAAGGTTCTCATCATAGCTGGAAACTACTATGAACTTATTAATGTGATGGATACTCTAAGACATTATTACATTATAGTCATGTATTATAATGATCAATATGTAATAAGATGTTTAATATTTAAATACATTAAATATTCATGTAACCAATGTACAAATAGTTTGTTCTAGGACAACAACTCTAACAGAATTGGGTGGAAACTAATTATTTAAAGGAATCAGCTTGGTCTTCAATATCCTCCTCCTCATCATGAATAGAGATATAGAATGGTTCATCTTCTTGAGAGTCAAAATAATGTACAAGAATTTGAAGATACTTTTCATGTATTTCACATTTGATCTAGATAAAAATTATTTGGTACTAGAAAATAACATGTAGATGGACACTGAAGCAAAAATTTGGTTAAACTCTTCATTATTAGTGTATATATATACCAATAAATTAATGTTAACATGGTAAAAAATGTTATTAATTGGAAAATGAAAATATTTGGATTTTTTATGCACATTATTTCAATAATTGGGGTATAATATCTATAATAATTTGATCTAGTATAGGGAACCATGAGGTTTCCTCTTCTTTCGATATGTTTTTTTGGACGGAAATCTATTATTTCCTTGAATTTTGATAATTAGAGAGAACTAAATTTAGAGTTTTAGAGGTAATTTGGGTCTAAAATAACTATTTATGTTATACCATGATGATTTTATATGTGTGATTGAATGATATACTATCCATATAGTCATTAAAATATTATAAAATCTTATCTATAATTTTATTTAATTTTACTAATTCTATAAGTATAATAACTAACACATGTGTCAGATACTCTTTAAATCAATTGAAAAAGACTAGTACTTCATCAAAAAAAATATGAAAGAATTACTTGTAGAAAAACAATTCAAGGATCATGTGTCACAACATCAGATGGTAAGGCATATAAGTTAGCCAACCATTTAGATTTCATTCATCAATATTAATATCCATTGATGTAATTATCAAGATGTTTTATTAGGTAAAAATGGGTTATCTAGAATCATTATCATTTCAGAAGGAATAATCCTTATTTTTCTCAAATTTATGAAACCTCAGTTTCAATGCTAGGGTCTATACTACTACTATTTTAAGATTGATTACCATTTTTCTACTTTTATATAATTACGTTCTTAAATTATTACTTGTACTAAGGTTTTATCCTAGTTCTATGAATATAATACTAAAAACATTTTATAAATGATACAAAATATTTGAATTCACTAGGTTAATTTTGTGGTGTTATCATAGTTTCTAAATCATATTACAGGTTCTCTATGATAATTTCATGCAATTTCTATAATGGATTTTTTCTATACAAGGAATATTATAATACCTTCCATATGAAAATTAAATCTCTGAATCTATCATTCTACAACAACTCAATCATATAGAGGTTATAAATACTTTTTTTCCTCAGTGTAGAATAAAAAGATAAATCATTGAAGAAGATCTTCCCCTTTAATAAGGAACAAAACATCTATATTATTACACCAGATATATCTAGGTCCTTCTAAATTATTCCTAAAACATATGTTTTAACCACCTATTTATTGTTAAGGTATCCTTATTATTTGGCTATATCGAGAATAAAAGTTGGCTAATTGTTATCTATATCACCTATTACATTCAATGTTGAGAATTTGTGGTTTTCAAACGTAGATAGAAGAGGACACAAGTCCACACACTCAGGATATGGATTATTATCTGGTTTTATGTGTGAATTACACCTTTTAATATCCTCTAGCTAGGAAATAATGGAATATACAATTATGATTGTGATATAACTACTTATTATAATATTTTTCATTAATAACTAATTTGAACTAGAGGACAATACATGATTATTATATAAAATTCATGATAATCAATATTTACTAAAATTAATTGAACAATTGATGTGTTCTATAGTCAGTTCTATGTATTGAATCTATTTTCACGGATCAAGTGGTTTCCTCTTACCGAGGATGGTATACCAATGATGTTACTACTTTGTCCTAGAGGTTATTGTAAAAATATATATTTCTACTATGTCATTTAATATTATTAAACTTAACATTATCTATATTTGATTCAGACTGGGTAATTTATTCTTCAATTAAAATTTAATCAAATCCTTCCAGTGGTGGGTGTGTATTTTATGTTGTCATTCATTTTACTTTATAACTAATATATGCTCAATGAGTATTTTGGCAATAGAAATTTAAAAGGATATCCCAAATTATGGGATTCCATATGATTCAGGATGTTTAGTACTTATTCACATATTATAAAATATTTAACATTATACATATATTCCCCATATTTATCTTGTTCTTTAATGACATAATATCTAAAACCATAGTCTATGTTAGTAGTGATAATGTTTTATTTAAAAAAATCCTATAGTAGGAACATATCAATATTCTAGTTCTAATAATCAAGGTTCCTTTTTAGACTCAAAATAATGATCAAAGGTATGATCATAATCATCGATCCTTGTTGGTTTGTTTGAGGGATTTAATGGTTTAAAATTTCTATAGAACCTTGATGTTTCATTCCATTGTTCTTATAGAGATGGAGTAGAAAACCACATATGAAATGTAATTATATGTGAAATTATTCTTTTCATATCTTTTTTAACAATTCAATTATTATATTATTGAAATAAAAACCTAACCCTCCCTAAAAAAGGTAGAAATTGTGATGAAGAATATCATCACCCATTTTAGTGAGTTTACAGTCATCTAGAAAGGACTTCGTATGAATTAATTATAATTCTCTCACTTAGGATCCCTTTTTGTCCCAAATCATTGAAAGAATAATTTCATTCTCAACATGTGTGTCCCATGCCCATTCTTTATATAATCAACCTTCTATATTTTCTCATTGGATATATTAGTTCCCAAGGAGGTTTGATCTATATATTACAGAGTCCTACCAGAGTAGTGAAATCTGATTTAACCTCCAAAAAATTAATGCTATATATGTTGCACATAGAATTTCTTGTGACCATCTCCCTTTCCTCTAATTGAAGTGAGTATTTTGATGAATAACTATTATTTGGGAAGAAAATATCCGTATAAAAATTTAATTTATTTAAGTAGGTGTGTCCCTATGTTAAATATATTTCTAATTCATTCATTATTCTGGGGATTATTGTAGGGGTAAAAGTGACATTAGTCCCGTGGGTTGGGGATTTCCATGTGGAGTTTTCACTATATCTTCTTCTCTTATCACATTTTTGGATCTTATTGTAATGAGTCCTAGATGTAGTGTATATTTTAGTTTCATAGATGATATGCATATATTAGAGTGGGTAGTTCAAATTTTAGAGGCTTTGACCACACAAGGGACAATCCTTATTGATATCTATCATAACTCGATATATTATAGTTGGGAGTAACTATTTGGATAATACCTTAGGGAGGACCAACATAATTTCTTGATTTTATTTTTAAATAGAGAGGACCTCCATGGTTTCTATTTATAAAAATATATTCATCAGTTGACAGGGTCACTAATTACAATCCTATATATGTTCAAGGATTTCTAGAATTTTACATTGGTCCCAAATGGGACTTTGTGGAGAGTTTTAGGGATAATATAAATAGTGAATATATGGAATTGTTCTTGATCTATTGTAATTGGTTTCTCCATGTTTAATCTCATTCTAGATTCCAATGTCTATATTATTGGGGATAGATATTTCTTGATGAATTCCTAAGGAGTGGGGGTCACATTGTAGTGGTGATAACACTGTTTAGTGGGATCCATCGTTAATGACTCTAGTATAGTCACAAAAATGTAGTAAATTCCCTCATATTATATAGGTTAGTGAATTTGGTCATTATATTTTTCTGAGGAGAGACTCACTGATCAATTTAATTTCATGATGGGGGATGTATTCCCCTTCATGGATTTTCATCATAGATATGACATATATGAACTCAAACCCTCCTAAAAAACTACGAGTTGCTTCTAATTTTGTGATTATTATATCATAATTCTACTCATTCAACATTTCATTAACTATCTAGCATTATAGTCACTGGGAATGTAATAATTCATGTTGGTGAATTGGAGGTGAGGTAGTTATTAAAATGAATTTCACAACATAGGTTTGTGGTGATTCTAGTTGGTGGCTCATGAGAGACCTATTAATTATAAAATTTCCCTCAATAAGTTTATGGAGTATGACTCCATGGTGTCCCATAACTATGGAATCTATTAGAATTCTGTGGGAGAACATACATACATAAAAAAATTCTATAATGTATCCCTAAAAAATCTTGTATAATTAATCAATTTAATATGTATGCTATTTCACATAGGGTTAAACATTTTTATTTGAAATTTTTTATTTTAAACAGATCCATTTAGTAATTTTCTCAAAGTAATTCATGTAAAAATTGAGATAATGAGATTTCGAATCATCCCTTAAAGTGGAAGGATATCTATTTTTGGAAAGAATTATATATTTAATCATGTTCATGAAATTATTCAAAGTAACAATATCAATTACCATTTAACCCTATGTTATTGATCAACAATAAGACACTTATAATAACACTATATAAAGGGATTACACTATCTTGAATAAGATATAGAATTTATAGTCACTCTGTAGTTCAAATCCATATAGAATGGAACCGTGGAATGTATATCTATCTAAAGAGGTTAAAGGTTTTATAGTAGAGGTATTGGACCCGTAAAAATGGGGTAAACACATATCTTTATAAAGGGAATACGAACTGAAATATTTTGTCTCTATATAATAAGGAACATTATACCTTATAAGGTTGAGTGATAAGGACCATTATGGTTCCATTAAAGGTCATACAACCAAAAATAATGGTTGTCCAATTTATGGTTGTGCATCTCATATAATTGTGTCTTGTAGATTAATTTAATACCAATGGGACCAATATGAGAAATTTTACAAACAATGGTTTGATGTGGGACTTATGTAGGAGAATACCATTCATGATTTTCATGACTGATAAATTAAGTGAAGTCATTGTGGGACTTACACTAGAATGGTATCCGTTAAAATTTTATTCATTAGATGAACTCAATGAAGTTCTGAGGCCTACACAATAATGGTATCTCACCAAGAGAAGATACCAATGACATGGTATAAGGTTTATTATTTGTATAAGAGTAGGGTAAAACCATTTTTTTGTCTAAAGGATTCAAATAAATGAGTCTGTTATGGTTAGGGAATCCATTTAGTTGAAATAGAATGGTTTAGATGAGATTAGATTCCTCGTAAAGGATAGATCCTAAAGAAAACATGATGTATATGCGAAAACATCCTTCTTATTATAAAAAAATGAATAATAGTTCAATAAGGGTTATTAATATCACTAGGTTGAAACATGAATGATTCTCCCAATTGGAAACCAGGGAGAGTATAACACCCTTGTTTTCCCTTGAGGGCTAAGAGTAGCTATCCTGAATTAGAGGGGCCTATGTATTTTGTAATTTCACCACTATTTCATAGAGAAATTACTAATTGGTGTAATTATCTCTAGTATATTCATAGGTATTTGGAAATTTTGTCTCTTATGAGGGTTCTATTTGGGAAACCATCAAAGGACTAAAAATACCCTATTTTCATCACATGACCTTTGTTTTGGTTTAAAAATAAATTTTGTGAATTTATTAAGTATTAGAGAGATTGGACTAGCTCTTCATACACTTTATTAGTGTGTAATTTATTATATATCCACATTAGAGGCTTTGGGGTGATTTTATAGACAATATTTTATCGGGTGCCTAAATATCTATGATAACAATATGTAGTTCCCATTTATACAACATGAATTTTATGAGACTCAATATGTGTTGTATGTGTTGGTTTTAGTGTGTTAATCATGGAGAAGGGGGATTCAGAAAAGGAATTAATTTGAGATTTAGTATGTTACACATGTGTGGTTCACTTAGGTGTATCCTAAGTAGAATTCAGTAAAAACAACCATATAAAAAACCCAACATAAAATAATCATAAATTTTAATATGGTTTTCTACATTGGATCCATGAAACATCCAATTGAATCTAGAAGAAATATAATAACTATTTTATATGGTCTATACTAGTATACTGAGTATTTTATCACCAAAATCCATATATTATACCTTTAAAATTTATATAATGATTTTTAGAATTTTTTCCTTCAACAAGGGATGAGATCCATGAACTAATACAACTATAAGGTTATTGAGGAAAAACTTAAGGCAACACCATCATACATTGGATAATAAAATTTCACATATTACTAGTTTCTAATATGTTCATTATTTTAAAATTTAAAAGTCAGTGAATTATAAAATTATAAGAGAAAACAATAATGTAGATTCATGATTAGTAAAAAAAATAAATAGAAAAACAATAAATAAAGAGCATAAATATATATCATGGTTTAGAAAACATTATTTCTACTCTATGGAAATAAATTTAACCTATTTTTATATTTTATTAATGATTTAAAATTAACTACATGTATACAATAGAGAAGATGAAAATAGGAATACAAGAAGAATAAGAAAGAGGCACAAAATATATGAAAGTGTTATAAGGTAAACATAAACACTTACATGATATTTATATTTAACAACTATCTAGTTATTCAATTAAATAGGTAATATTTAGGTGATTTCTACAACAAAGGAGAAGGATCTATTCAATAGTAATATCAATGATTCTCTACTAGAAATTAGATTTAGTGTCTGTTTCCCATTTGAATGTAAAGGAAACCTGTGTGTGATCATTCAATGTATATTGAACATATGCTCTAGTGAAAAAATTATTATTATTTTTGATATCTATCTATAGTTCAAACTAGAGTTGTGAAATAATAATAATCAATAGAATTTCATTGCAATATCAACATCTACTGTAATGATGAAACCTGATTGTTATGGATTTAACATAAAACCCCTAAGAATGTTTTATAGATGTGATCAACTCGATAGTAACCACCCATATCCAAGGGTATACAAGAATTAAACAAAATAGGGTAATGAAAAGGTTGAAAAGAACATGAGATGCGTCCGGTGTAGGTCGAACACCACATTATAATAAATGATTCAAGAAACACGACAATAAATATTTCTATGATGTGATATTAAAATAAATAATACTTGTATAACATGTAAGAATAAACATTCATGAGAAATGAAACACTTGGTGAAAACACATTATCATGTAAGAAAAAATGATTCTCAATTTAGTTGAGAAAATTCCATGTATTATTAAATAGACGGCCATACAAGGTGTGGTAATAAGTAAAGGACTTGTGTAGGAATATAAGGACCTTGTATAAAAATCAACCAAAGGTACCTTATCTAAGATTAAAAATAACTATCTTAGGAATAAACAAAATTATAATAATAAGAAAAATTAAACTAGCATAAAATTGTAAGGAATATTAAGAAAATGATAATTATAATGAAACAAAGTGAAATCTATGAAATATTGGTTTCTTTTTAAAATCAAACAAAGAATTTTAAAATCATAATATATAAATAATTTATAAAAGACAATAAGTTTTATTTCCCTGAAACTAATGCTATTCATCTAAGCTATCAAACCCACATAGGATACAAGACCAGCTACTCTACCAGACCCCCTCAGGATACAAGTACAGAGGTCAAATACTGTTGGACCCAAGTAGGATACAAGAACAATACTCATCGCTGTCATACCCACAGAGGATCATAGTACAGTCATCCTCACTGCCGAACCCACGGAGGATCCAAGTACAGTTTTCCTCGCTGCTGAACCCATGTAGGATCCAAGTACTATCGTCGTCACTGCTGAACCCATGGAGGATCCAAGTAGAGTTGTCCTCACTGCCAAACCCACATAGGATCCAAGTACAGTCGTGCTCGCTACTGAATCCACAGAGGATCCAAATACAGTTATCCTCACTGCCGAACCCACGGATGATCCAATTACATTCGTCTTCACTTCCGAACACACAGAGGATCCATGTAAAGTCTTCCTCACTGCTGAACCCATGGGGGATCCAAGTACATTCGTCCTTGCTGCCGAACCCATGGAGGATCCATGTATAGTCGTCGTCGCTACCATGGCCAGCTCTAGTGTTCCCGCACACAGCATACTCGATTCTAGGAGGGTCTGCTCCTCGAGCAAGAGATTCGATAAATCAACTATCACGAAGTATAGATTTGATGTATCCCAAAGTTCTGTCTTGTCAAAATAAACACAACTCGACAGAAGGTGCGTCAATCGAACACCCAGTCAGAGAGTTATTGGAATTTCTGTTCTAGGGGCCCTGTTGGTTTTTATGCTAAAACCAACATGACCATACTCCAACTGTGTCCAAACCTCAATTGGAGTAATCCAAAAAAACTGTCTCATCAAATTTATTTCAATGCAATTTATGGCACGTCAAATGGATGTCTGGTCCTTAAGATATAAGTGTTTCTGCTCCAAGGGCCTGGTTGGTTTCGAGTTCAAACCAGCCCTGACATACCCAAAAATTGCCGAAACCTCGAGTTCAATATATTGAAATGACCATATTGATCCAAGGATTCATACTCAATTGACGGTGCCTCAATCGGAGGATCATATCTCATGTTATGAGAAAAAGACCGAAAACAGTCCGAAGTGGGGGGTTTGGGCCTGGTCCAACCAGACCCAAACCCCTCCCCCCCCCCCCCCCCCCGC
The DNA here is from genome assembly GCA_963277665.1 of Viscum album. Taxonomy (NCBI): domain Eukaryota; kingdom Viridiplantae; phylum Streptophyta; class Magnoliopsida; order Santalales; family Viscaceae; genus Viscum; species Viscum album. The sequence goes on from OY728133.1 coordinate 1,359,644,383, forward strand.
AGGTCGACCCGACCCGGGTCCATGTCCGTTTCTAAAGGGCGCGGTGTGGCGCGACCGGGGGGTGCACTTGCTCGGACAGCAGGCCAAGCAGGGGGGGACACGGTCCCCCCTTCGTGTTCCGTGGAGGTGGCGACCGATGCCGCATCTCCCCTGGATCCCACACGACCGAGGGATCTGATTCCATGCCATTGCAGCTTCATCCATGGTGGGCTCTAGCTGGCGGTGAGACCGGGTGCCATCTCCTCCAGGAAGCCGGCTCGTGCTGGATCCTGGAAATTTCCGTGGGAGACAGGAGTCATTCCGTGGGTCTGTTCCTGCTCCTCTCTGCGCCTACAGTCGTCTTGGGACCCGTATATCACTACAACGGCCTCCAATCGCCAAATCGGTCTCATTTAGTCGTCAACAAGGATTCTGCGGATCAAGAACTAAGTATTTGTCGGTTCAGACATGTTCATTAGTCCACACCCACCACGTTAGAGGTTCTAAACATCACCAATAATAAAGCACGCCATGCCGAGGGTATAAAATTCACATGAAGAAATTTATACAAAAACCTTAACCTCAACAGTTGATGTTGGATGTCAGGGTCGTGGTAGATGGCGTCGTGGGGAAGAGGATCATAGGCGTCATCGGAGCACACCGAGGAGGAAGCGGCGTCTCCTCTATTTTCACGTAGAATAGAAAGGGTGGTGTGTCATCAATCTTCAAGGAATATGGGTTCTTTTTCGTTCTACATCGGAGGTCGGTGTTCTTCGTCATTCTTCGTCGGAGGCTGGTGTTCTTCGTCGTTCTTCCTCACACAACGAAGCTCTCCTCCTTAATAAAATAATATGTTCCACCAATTATTTTATTATACACACAATGTAACTCCCCCTTAATTAATTCATCTCATTAAATAAAATGTGATGACAATTTATTTAAGAATGGAGAGGGAAGGTTCCCCATTATTATTCATGTTGGAAGTTAAATTGGGGTTTTGCTAATTAATGGGGGTGTTTTGATAAGATTTGATGATATTAAATGTTGGGGGTCGTGCGGTCCCCCACCTCTCTAACACCCACACTTGGTTAGTTAAGTTGTCATGGGCCCCACTCATAACTACCCTTGGAATGGAAAAACCACCTTAAGTAATAAAAATTGTTGCGATAATTTTTATTTACTTCTTAAATATACCGCCAAAAATATACTTCTCCTCCATTGCCAATGAAACTACGGTAAGTGTCCCCTTAATAAATTTCCATCTATGCGTGTTCATCGGTGCACTCAAATATTATATTCGAGCACTGGTTCAAAAGTTATAAAAACCCACTCGTTCGTTCCCTGAACGTACCTGAGCTAAACTTCGGAAGTTGATTCCAGGAACACCGGGCCTCATAATAAAGTTCTGTCTGAAGCCACAAACATGTAAAATTCCAAAAGATTTAAAAAAATAATTTCCTTCAAATTTCCAGGTATTTACATCACTACCACCTCAGGACATTACGTCCCTGTAAAGATACAACATAAATTAGGGGAACAAAAGAGGCTGTTGAGCATGCATCTAAGCCTCCCGCTCCCATGTGCTCTTCTGGAGGTTCCCAAACTGCAAAAGAATGCGCACCAGAGGAATCAACTGTCCACGTAGGACCCGATCCTATCGATCCTTGATCTCTACTAGGACCTCTGAAAAATTTGCCCCGTCATCGATGTCCATCTCCCCGTGGTCAACGATGACAGATAGATCATTCACACATCTCCTCAGATGAGATGTGCAGATGACTTCATGCACCCGGTGCATCTGAGGTGGAAAGGGAAGGCGGTAAACCACCTCGCCGACTCTGCTGAGGACCTGTAAAGGCCCAATGAAATGTTGAGATAACCTTCCACCCTTGTCAATTCTCCATTGACCTAGTCAAGGTGAGACCCGTATGAAAAGGTGGTCGTCACCCTCAAACCCCAGTGGTCTCGTCCCCAACCAGCATAGGACTTATGCATGCTCTGTGCAGTCTTCATCCACTCCTAGATGATCTGCACCTTCTCCATCACATCCCTAACCATCTTCTGGTTCTACACATGTAGATTCCATCATTATCTACAATGGATATCTAAAATGCGGCCAGCTGCTGTCTCGCTACTCGGAATAGCTAAGTCCCAGATCTCATACTTGGAGAATCTTCTACAGTGATCCCCTCCCTAATAGTATAAACTATCTCGATGTCATAGTCCCGGAGTAATTCAATCCATCAACGATGTCTCAGGTTCATGTCATTCTGAGAGAAGATACGCCTGATTTTATTGAGTTGGAGAGAACTGTAAATCGTTCGCTCAACGAACAATGGGTGAGACTAGACATTTGTAAAAACTCATCTCCACCCTTCTTTGTCTACGTCCTACCAAAGAGTTGCAAAGATTTCTCCTCGGTCGAAAAGGGAAATCTAGTCTCAACCCCTGGATGAACAACATTCTTTGCCTAATACAGTCAATCCTATCATGAACGGTAAAATTTCATGTCATAGACGATGTTGTAATGCCTCGACGATACTACTAAGATATCCAACCATTACTATCGCCTCCAAGGGTTGAGTCACAATTTCAGCATCAGTGCGTCGTTACTAGGTATCCTCCAGTTGGAATCTCACAAGTGAGGGTCAAGTCAACAGTATTAACTGGAAACTCTTAGCATCATCCATAAAAAAGGACCGAAAAGAAACGTCACGAGAACAAGTGTTTTTAATTACTGTAGCTCAAAGTACAATGACACAAATCACCCACAACAAGGACATTAACAACCTAGAAGCAACATGAAAAAGGTCGCCATGCCTGGAGCTAGTCCCACTCCTACCCGTATACTCCTAGACATCTATGGTTGTGGGCTTCAGCCACCTAAAGCTGAGCTCTCCCATGTCTAGTTGTTCCCTGCGGTCGGGGTGGTCCTCCTAGTGTTGGTGGTGGTAGGGACTCGAAACTTCATGCACCACCTACTACTTGGCCAACCCCTCTGCCACGTCCGCCTGCCCCTGGTGGACCACCATGGTCAAACCTCTGTATGGGAGGTACCTCTACTTCCTGCTGCTCATCTGCAGGGTGGTTCGGGTCGTCTCGAGCCATGTGACTCTGCCTGCCGCATGCATAGCACTGTCTGCTCCTCGAATAGCAGGCTCTGTGTTGTGTTCCCCGAACAGCCGAACCTATATCCTGAGGTATCTCATCTGATATCCTGGTCTGCTTGGACCTCTGCATCAACTGTATATATTATCATAAACATCATAATGAAAGAATGTAGTTTTAATATCAATATATATATATATCAGAATGAGTAGGAAAAGAATGTAAAATTATAATAGAATAATTTTTAACCACATGGGAGAAAAAATATGTGTAACATAATCCATATCTTTTAACGAAACCATTTGTAATAAATTTAATCTTATATTTAATTTTATCTATGTAGCGATTCACGACCCCATCCCTCCAATGATGCCCCTCTAAAGATGTCAATAAAGGAAGAGTGATAATGACACCTTAGTCCCACCTTCAGTAGGCCCCAGACTGGCGACAAAAACAAAGGGTATAAAATTCTCAAAAAAATGGGGGGTATTGCCCTTTTATAGTAATCAATTTCAAGAGATAAGATGGAGCATCCCAAAACAACTCCAAATAGTATATATATAAAGTAAATATAAAATACATCCCATAAGCATGTATAAAAATAGGTTTGGTAAAAATATAATAAAAACACTAAATTAAGTACCCAAAACAAGGCTAAGCAGTGACACAACAACTCTCTCAATTTCTGAGCTAGTAAGGTCCTACATGATCTACATTATCCTGATGGAAAATTGAAAGCAGTTTTATACATGTAGGGTGAGAATACAAGTATACTCAGCATTAAAAACCAAAGTATCTCATGCATAAGTGAGATAAGAATCCTAATGCTTCTCGGAGAATATAGAATCCAAATGTAGCTAACAAGGTTTACTAGCCATCCCAACCTCAGTATGGCATACTCTCCAAGTAACACATGACAATTAAAGTAATACAGTAAGAACATCAATGAGAGGGTACCCAAACCCCCTTTTCCAAATATTAGTTGCTCTCACACATTAATGTAAAACATAATAGTGCTCCAACCTCTTCCAAACATATCGAAACACATCCATCGCACACAATCATTGGCCTCACAACCAGAAAAGACCCTCCCATAGATACATGGACCACTACCACAACACATCCCACCCGCATACAACTTTTCCATTACCATAAAACATCCCTCTCATAGATACATAGCCCACTACCACAACCCATCCCACCCACAGACACGTGGTTCATAACCACACCTCATCCCGAAGACACTTGGGAAGCCCAACAAATCTCTTCATGAAGACACCTAGGAAATAAAACATGTTGACGCACACCTTGGACTCACAAACCACAAGATGCTCAAAGAATCATGGGCTATCATCTCTTGGATGCGGGAGTAGGGGAGAGTATTTGTCTTTCCATCTATCCTCCAACTAGGATGTTTGGGAAATACACCATCCCCCCATGACGATGGGATTGTTTGGCACGTAGTTCTCAACTAGGGTGGTGTGCATATAGAAATCAAAAGTAAAATACTAGTGATATATATTATATTTCCAAACAATTCTACCCAACCAATGGGTTCTCAATCAATCAACCAGCTCACAATACTACCAGTTATAGTACCTCTAAACTCACCACCACACAACAAGATTCAACCTAAATCATACCCTATACAATTTATTTAAAGAATTATCTTTATTTGTTACTTATTAATTTATTCATTACATAACTACCCAAGAAACTACCAAGAATAACACACTACAAGCCTCATAAAAAAATTCACATAGAGGGAAAATAACCATGGAAAATTAACCCACTTCACAGCCCACTTCCATTCGCATGGATTGATGAGATATCATACTGATCCCGAAATATGTTAATGATTTATATGAGTTATTAATGGTGAAGAACCCATTCCAACCCCTTAAATTATCATTCATTAAATTCATTCCCCCCATTCCATCCCTGAACAATGAAAACTCTCTATCTCACAACCAAACCCAACAACACATCTCATCATAACCATTCTCGGAAGCCCTGCTGCATAACTACTAAACACCAATAACATCTAGCAAAAAAAATAGCACTACCCAATCATAACCCCACTACACAAAACTACCCATGCATTCCACAATCAATCAATCTCTCCACATGAGATTCCATTACTCCATTCAAAACACCCCCAACACATACTGGTTCTCAAAAATATACCACTAGACAAACCAAACAAAACATATTTAGATTTAAAAAATAATCTGTTCTTTAATTACACTTGTTATCTTATGGGATTATCATAGTATGTATGATCCCGGGGCATCCATTTTTAGCCTTGTATATTTTTTTAACCAATTTCATATTAATTGTTCTATAAGAAACCAAACATTATGAATTCTAAAATCTAATCAATGCACAAACAATGACACCCAATGTCCATGATTTTTAGAAGGCATATAGCCTATACAATTCACAACATTGATCAAAATATTCATAAAATATTATGATTATATGATACATTCTCCAAGCCTCAAATATTGATCTTAGTTGGTTTAATAATCTTTGTTAATCTGAATTCAATTGGTTTCTCTAGATACATTGATACACCCACTCCACATGATTCACATATAAAAGGGAGATGAAAGAAAACCTACTTGTAATAAGAAGAAATCAACATTGACATATTGTGACAAAGCACGGGGTACACAAGCAACAGGAAGATCCTCCATGGTAAACATGGTCCAAATGCTACAACACAATTGCGTGACTCCTCGTGGGGGGGGGGGAGAAAATATTTGGGCGTCTAACACCAATATAATGGGAAGAGAAGATGGAATACAAGATCATAACTTTAGAATGACCATATCCTAAATCAATAGGAGGAACATTTTTTAAAATCCATTAAAGGAAGATATTGAATAAGAATATTAGGTTTTGATGTCAAAAGATGCTTGATGTTTTTAGAGGATAAATATGATTTGAAACATTCCAAAAACCATTAAATATGATATTAAATTCATTTTATGTCAAAGAAAATTTTATTGGGGTGGAACTAAAAATATTGGAATAATTTTGGAATTATTGAAAAACTATTGGAAATGACACACCATTAGGTGAGTCAATGGTGTGAGGCATCAGTGTGAGCTACTGGTGAAAGTCACTAGTGTGAGATATCGCTTCAACACACTATTTTGATCTTCCTTTGAAACATACCATTCCTACTAACCACTATGAATCAAAATCACTACTCACCATTGTGACCTACCAGTGCATGTCACCAATTCGACTAACTATCACCACCTAACATTAGAAATTAGGAAATTTGGAAAAGTCTAGAAATGAGTCACTGTGTCCTCCTAGAACACTAGAATCCCTAGATTTTCACAAAGTAATTGACTGGAGAGATCTGGTCCATTACATAAGATACCTATAAAAATATTCTCACCCTTGGGAAATGAAAACTATGCCTCAAAGAAAGAAGGGTCCGAAAAACCACCCATCAGATACCCATCGATGGCCTCTCTATACTTGAAACACTGCTAGCAACCAAACACATCAACGCTCAATGATAATCCACCCCATGTTGTTTGAATGTAGGGGTGAAAATCTCCACAACTAATAACACCTCCCCCAAAATATACTTACCCAAATGACCATGAATCACACCACATGAGAACAATAAACATGATATCTCAAACAAATGAATGAGATATTATCATCCACCATGTCAATATATTATTCTGTCATTGCGGCACTGACTTACCTGAAAGGGTTTAATCACATCGTAGTTAATGTGTCTTAATTATGAATTTGGTCTTCCCCTTTTCACATGTCAAGACATTAATACACATTAAAATCAATGAAACAACTCATATCATAGAAAAATTTATAAACATCACATTTTAATGAAAAAATAGAACAATTAGAAACTCTATACCACTCAGGGCACAAGGTGTTCATCTTCACTTCCTGCTCCCATGTACTCTCTTCTAGGACACCATGACTCTACAAAATGCATTCCAAAAGAATGCTTCACCCATGAAGAACCTTCTCCAAATGATCCAGGATCCTTACTGGCCACTCAAAATTCATTATTTCCTCTTCAATATCCAACTCTACTCAGTCAATGAAATGTGAGTCATCGTGAAGATACTTATGGAGTTGGGAGATGTGAAAGACATTGTGGATCCTATATAACCACGTTTGCAGTGCCAACTTGTATGCCACCTATCCAACTCACCACAACACCTTGAAGGTTCTAATGAACCTGGGAGAAATATCAATTCCTTTAGAAAACCACCCCTACCCATGTCCAGGGAAACCTTCAAGAATACGCAACCTCCAACCTTGAAATCCAACGACGTCCTCCTATAATCGGAATACAACTTCTTTTGGTCCTATGATTCTTCCATCATCTCACGAATAAGATGAACCATATTTTTTATTATTTCCACTACCTCAAGACCAAGAATAGTTTTCTTCCCATCCTCTGTCCCTTATAGGGGTGAACGCCATGGTATTCCATACAAAGCCTCAAACAAATCCATGCCAATGGAAGAGTGATAACTATTATAATACGAAAACACTACTAAGGGAAAGTGCCTTACCCAATATCCTCCAAATTATATGATGCATGCCTTTAACATATCCACCAACGTCAGGATAGACCAATTTGTCTACCCATATATCAGAGGGTGAAAAGTGGTGTTTAGGCCTAACTAGCATCCAAAAGGATGTTGATATCCCCTCCAAACTCAAAAGGTAAAACAAGTATCCCGATCTAACACAATTGATTTCATAACTCCATGGAGTCACAACACCTCATCCACTTACCTCTTTTTCAATGCATCAACTGAACATGACTCCTTGATCACTACGAAGTGGGATGATTTTCCCAACCAATCCTTTATCACACAAATTTCATCATAGCCTTCCCGATCCCTTAAAAAAACGATGAATAAATCCATTGACATTTCATCCCATTTAAACTTAGGGACATCTAAGGGCTATAACAAAACATCGATAACATGGTGCATAAACGTCACATACTATCACACTAAGCACATCGCCAAAAACTACACCATTTCCCATTTCATCATGACCAACAAAAATTGCATCCTTAATCCACGATACATCTTTGAAATTCCTAGGTGTACCATTAAGGGTGATTTATGAATCTCATAGAGGAGTCTATCATGCATCACCAATGGAATAAAAATACTTCCATGAAATATCATTTGATTCTGACCTTCCTTCCACTATACGTCGGGAACATCACCATGGTCAATAGGATCATGAATCACCTCTACCTTTAATTAACCCATTGAGGCTCCTACACCCCAAAAAATTAAAGAATATTGCACCATCATCTGAAACAAATAGCCTCTACTACATTCCACCCTTTAATCCAAGTGCATGGATGAAAACTCCTCTTTTTCCTTCCAAGAATCCATATATTCCTCAAAATCCTCCTTTCATGGATTCCTGCTTAAATATCCAACCATAAAATCCCCCTATCCTAAGGTGAAAGAGATATCAAAATCATAGTCCAGAAGAAACATCATCCACCTTTGCTATCAAAATTTCATATCTCGATGGGAAATGGTATACCACAAACTATTGTGATCCGTGAAGACCATAAAGTTCTCCCCAATGGGGTAATGCCACAACAAATTAGGCACAAACACAACTGATGATAGCTCCAAATCATGGGTGGTGTAGTTACATTCATGGGGTCGTAACTACCTATACCCCAAAGAGACCATTTCCCATTACTACATCATGATTCACCCCAATACCAAATGGGAATAATCGTAAAACAACTCAAACATCACTCCTTACATAGAAAATCAGAGCACTTGGGCACTAACTAACTTCACCTTCATTTAACTAAATTTTGTTCGATATTACATAGCCACACAGAAGCTTGTCCCTTTCTAGTTAGAGCTATTAATGGATCTGCAACATGTGAGAAATTTGGTAAAAACCTCCTATTATATTTTGTGAGACCATGAAAACATCATCCTTCTGCCACTTTATGGGCTGCTTCCCAAGAAACAAACAATTAATTCTTTTACTATTAAACCACCACACCCTATGGAGACAATAGAATCCAGGATAAATGTACCACAAGTATGAAGAACATAAACTTGGAAAGCATTATGTAGAGATGGTGGAATCCAAGAACCTATAAGATCGTTCTAAGATACTCGATATGCTTCTACTATGGCTTTGAGTAGATCAAGATTCAATAAATGAATAGAATGAAAAAATAGTCCAGGAAATCATGAAATATATAGTTCATAATCCCCATGAACAATGATGGTGCATTTTTTCACACCGAACAACATGACTACGAACTCGAAGATCCCATACCTGGACCTGATAGAAGTATTAAGGATATCACCCGCAGTTAAACACAAATGGTGATATCTAGACCATAGATCAATCTTAGAAACCCAACATTCCCGTCCTTGTTCTTCGAAAAGAGAATCTAAACTCATCAGATGGTAACTGTTCTTAACTTTCACATGATTAAACCTCTTGTAGTCTATGAAAAACCTTAGAAAACCATCCGAATTATTTGAAAACAACATTAGAGAACCTCAAGGTGACACACTAGGATGGATAAATCCCCTATTCATCTGATCATCTATTTGTTTCCTAAAATCCCATAACTCAGAAGGTGTTATTCGACAAGGCTCCATCAAAATGAAAGAAACACTAAGTTGTGATTATATCCCGAACTCAACATCACATCTAAGGGGTAGAGTAACCACCGCCTTGGGATAAACATAAAATAACTCCCCAACAACTCTAGGAACCTCTACCATCCCAACATCTACTGATACCATAAGAAGATCAACCAATATGGAATGAATGTGCCCCATAAACTATCTTTCCACCATAGATCTCCACTCACTAACAAAAACCACACAGCATCTTTTCACATCTGAAAACATGAATCTTCTTCAGAAGTGGTTGATAATAGTGAAGTTTTAATACAACCAGCAATACCAATAATGACATTTTATGGTTGCATATTTAGCAAGAATGTATCCCCATAGGTCCAATGCGACCCCATCACAAGTCTACATCCTCTACCCACATCAATCAAGATGTTCTTGACTTCGACTGCTGTAATCTAAACATAGAGAATACGAAGCCACTATTTTTATAATCCAATATAATGGGATAAACTAGATGCAACAAAGGAGTAAAAATATCCTAAATAAAATAAATCACAAGCAAGGGTACTAAAAAATTGATTATTCCTCTAATGATCTGTAGACCTGCAGCTTCTGTGGTGTGCAAATGACCACACCCAACTCCTATTCCCCTCTTCTAAAGACATCTTCCACGACCAATCCTAGGTCGAGCTCCCTAATAACACCATAAATTTGGCCTCTACTAACACCATCTCCCATCAGTGGAGCATGATCCTGCAGTCCCTCCTGCAGTAATGGCCTAGATGGAATCTACTACTGAGGCTGGTACTAAACATATCCACCTCCACTATACTATGCTTGAATGGCTATAGGGAAATGGTTCTAACTATGTCTGGGAACACCACAAAAGAAACACATTATCTCCAAACCCATAGGAAATGAATGATGACCAGAAGGTCAAAATGGAAAATACAACGGTTTAATCCCGATAGATCAAAACCTCGAAATCCTAGCACCTAAGACCTACTGTTTATAACCCTACATCTCGATGAACCCTGTTGGCTCCCCTATTATAGTAGACCTCCTCATGAGTGCATAAAGTCAATCAATTTCACCTTCTTTTGTACCTCTATGTATGACAGAAACATAAATGGGGTAACCATGTAGTGGATAAAAGGATGAAGTGCCTCCCTGAAATGTCTCGAACAAGAATTCACATCTAGATATAGATCTAGGGAAAAATAAATTAGATCCTTGGACTTTATCCCCATATCTCTTACCAAAATAATCGCCTACTAGAGGGATAATAACTCCTACATATTCTTATACTTCATGGCCTTTGAAAATAATTATTCTCATAACTCATTGAAATCTACCCATAGAATGTTGGCACACTTCTTATCCCCCGCATACAACTTCATCCATTGAAGCACAACTCCATGCAATTGGATAACAGCGAAATGAACTCAGTACTCTTTCAGATCCTAGATCAATATGAAGGTGATCTCAAGCTCCTATTTACAACACTCCATATCCATATACAAAACACCTCCCTCATACATTCCCAATGATTGAAATTGGAACCAACCTTACATTCCCTAAATTTGGTTATCCTCCTCCACTAGATCAACCCACCACCGATCAACTTGATCATCCTGCTATGCCTCAACTAATCAAGCCTCATGCAGATGATGACCAGGTGCCGTAGATGAGAAGGTAAACAAGGAATTCATAAGCCAGAGTAAAATGGAATTTTATTTGAGATTTATTTTAACTCATTTACCTCATTTAGTTATCCATTGAAAGTTCCAAAAAAAACACACCCATTCAAAGTAGAACACAAGTCATTTGGATTCTTGTTCTATTCCTAGGGTCTCTACGATTTAAATGGTGTATCCTCACTTAGCCATTTTGACGGCTCAGATTCCTTGCATTGGATCATGGGGGACCCTAAATTCCTATGTCCTAGATGGTATGACTTATCCTATTTCACACACTGTGATTACACAACTCTATTACCCTACCAACCCATGAAATCATAATTAATCATAACTCTAAACTCCATATTATCTCTAAACCATCACCTCTGATACCACTCTGTCATGTCCCCCTCCCTCCAAAGCTTCCCCCTCCCAAGCCGACAATGAAGGAAGAGATATAATGACCCCTATGTCCCACCTCCAGTAGGCCTCATGGTGTTGACCAGTACCAAGGGTATATAAATCTCAAAAAATCGGAGGTATTACCTTTTTATAGTGAAAAATATCTAGATATAAGATGGTCCATATCAAAACAACTCACAATAAAATATATATAAAAGAAAGACAAAATTCTTCTCATATGACTGTTTAAAAATATGACTATTATAAATACAATAAAAACTCAAAAGTAAATACCTAAAACAAGGCGAATTAGAAACATAGTAACTCTCCCAAAGTCTGAGCTAGTAAAGTCCATCACAGTCCTTGTAATCCTCTTGGAAACCTGAAATCATTTATATATACATTGGGTGTGTATACAAGTATACTAAGTAGGAAAAAACAATGTCCCTTATTCACATTTGAGAGAAGCATACAAATGATTCTGTGAGAAAATAACAGAACCCAAAATAACCCAACATGGTATACTAGCCATCCCAACCTCACAAATGAGCACTCACCAAGTAATGGAAGTCATGTAAAGTAATATAGCAATAAAATTAATGATAGGGTACCCCACACAACTTTTCAACTAATTATCCACTCTCACACCCTAACAGAAAACATCATGGAGCTCCCAACTCTTCCGAACATATCAATCCACATTCCACCCGGACACAGTGGAGCCTCACAACTATAACAAATATCGCCCACAAACAACTAGTCCACTACCACAACACATCCCACCCATAAACAACTAGGCCACTACCATAATGATCCCCACCTATAGGCACCTAGGCAACTACCATGACACATCCCGCCCATAGGCACCTGGGCAACTACCACACCTCATCCTGAAGACACCTATGAAGTACAACACATCTCACTCAAAAGACGCATGGGAAACACAACTCTCTTGCACACAACTGGGCCTCTTTAACCAAAACCAACCCAAATAATCATGGTAAATAACAACCTATAAGAGAATTAAGGGAAGATTGGGTGACCATCCAACCATCCTCCCACCAGGATGTTTGGGAAAGACACTCTCCCGCATGAGGATGGGGGTATTCAGAATATAGTGCTCAAATAGGGTGGGATGCATATATAAATCATAATAAAAATATAATATAATATAATGTAATATAATATAATATAATATAATACATATATAATTCTGAACACTCATGCAGAACCTATGGGTTCTCAAACAATCAACTAGATCACAATACTACCATTTCTTCTACATCTGAATGCACCACCACATGACAAAGAACAACCCAAATCCTACCCTCAAACAATTAATTTAACAATTTTAATTTTTAATTAACAATTCATTTATTCATTCCATCACTACTCAAGAAAATACAAGTCATAAAACACAACAAGACACATTGAAAAAGTAACATAGTGGGAGAATAACCATGAAAAATTAACACAGTTCACATTCCTCATCATTTAACAACCTTTCATGACATAATATACCAATCATGAGATACGAAAAATATTTCTGTATGTTATTAATGGTGAATAACCCATGAAAACCACTTCCATAATCAATATTAAAAGTCATTCCACCCATTATATCCTCTAACTGAAGAAAACCCCCAACTCATAGCCTCACCCAACAACACATCTCATCAAAACCATTCTCACCATCCTTGCTTCATAACCACACCACACCCATCTCATGCAGTAACAAAAACATAGCACAACTGAATCAAAACCGCGATGCACAACACTACCCATATATTAGACAATAAATCAATATCTCAACCTTATATTCCATTACACCTCTAGAACCACCCCATAACACCTTATGATGATCACAACTGTACCACTACAAAATTCAAACTAAAAATATTCAGATTTAACAAATTTTATATTCTTTAATTCCAATTTATCTTTTGGGATTATTATAGAAAGTATTATTTTGGGGAATCTATTTATTAGATAAGTATATGTGGTTAACCGATTTCATAACAATTGTTCAATAAGAAACCAAACATCATGCATTATAGAATCTATTCAGTTCACAAACAAATACCCCTAAAGGCCATGATTTTTAGTAGTTATAAAGTTCATTCAATTCACAACATTGATCAAAATAATAATAAAATAGTATGATCATATGACACCTTCCCCAGGCCCCGCAGATTGATCTTAACTGGTTTAATTGTATTCGTTAATCCAAATTCATTTGTTTTCTCTAGAAACCCTGATACACCAACCCCAAATGATACACATATAAAAGATAGTTGAATGAAAAACTACTTCGATGAAGAAGCAATCAACACATACTTATTACACCAAAGCATGGGGTGCACACAATGAAGGAAGAGACTCTAGGGAAAACACAGTTCAAAGGCTACAAAACTATTTCACAAATCTTCATGTGGGGGGAGAAAGGTTCAGGTTATATCGCACGAAGAGAAAGGGAAGTTCACAAGGGAGGGAAGATATCAATCTTAAAAAAGACAGATACTAAAACAAAGTGAGGAACAGTTTTTAAAATCCATTAAAGGAGAATCTTGACCAATACCACATGTTTTGGAATTGAAAGGATTTTTCATGTTTTTGGAAGATTGATTTTCATCGAAATGGATCCAAAAACCATTAAATAAGGAATTAAATTCATTTTACATCAATGAAAACATTAAAGGAGAGAAACTAGAGAAACAGGGAGAATTATGGAAATTTTTACAAACTATTGGAATGGACTCACTATTATGGGAGTCACTGGTGTGAGTCACTAGTGTGAGCTACTAGTGGGAGTCATCGGTGTGAGATTCTGGTGCATGGACCTATGCGAGTTGCAGTTGTGACTCACCATTTCAATCTAATACTGCGACTCACCATTCTGAATCACTTTTATGACTCACCATTGTGAATCACCCTTGCAACCTACCGGTGAGCATAACCATTGTGACTCACATTCACAACCTACCATTGGAAAACATGAAATTTGGAATGTCTATAAATGAGTCACCATGACCTCCCATAACACTACAAACCATTTATTTTCACATCTTAATTGATCAGAGAGGTCCAAGACATTACAATAGAAAACTCTCAAAATATTCTCACCCTTGAGAATTAAAATCTACAACTTAAAGATAGAGTGTTCCAAACAACCACCTCATGAGATACCTCTTGGGAATCCAACTACACATGAGACACCACTATCAACCAAACAAATCTACATTAAATGATAAACCAACTTGTGTTTTTCGAAAGTAGGAGTTGAAACCACTACAACAAAGAACACCTCCCCTGACATCTGTTACCCCAAATGACCACGAAACATACCACATGATCACAAAAACCATGCCTTCTCAAGAACACGAATAAAATAATCCCATCCTCCATGTCAAGATACTACACACTATTATTAACACTGACTCACCCGCATAGGTTTAATCTAATTACAATTGATGTCTCTCAATTAGAAATCTATTCATCCCCTATTAACATGTACAGATTTATCACACATTATTAATCAAGGAAACAAATAATATCATAACAAACCATGTTCAAACTTCACATTACTATGAAAAACAGAATAGTGAAAAAATAAAAACAAGTCTGGGTACTGGGCACAAATCTGTGCTTCTCGCTCCCACATACTCTAATCCAGGCCACCATGCCTCCACAACACAAGAACAAAAGGAATGGTCCACCCACTTAGAAAATTTTCATGAATATATTGGATCTCATCTAGCTGCTCTACATACATCATGTCATCCTCAATATCCAACTCTCTATAGTAAATGAAATGGGGGACATCGTGAAGATACCGGTGGGGTTGGGAGAAGTAAAAGATGTCATGGATAATCTCTAGCTGCAGTGTAAGCGCTGACTGGTATGCCACCTCACCAACATCCCCCACCACCTAAAAGGGTTTGACAAAACTAGGAGAATGTTTACTCCCGATGCCAAACCTCCACTACCCATGTTGTTGTTAAAACATCAAGAACATGTGGTCCCCAACCATAAACTCCAACGACCTCCTACTGTGATCAGTATAAAAAGTATTCTAGTCTTGTGTTACTGTCATCCTCTCATGAACAAGATGAATCTTCTCTATCACACTCTGCACTACCTCAGGACTATGACCAATTATCCCCCAACCTTAATCTAGAAAAAGGTGAATGAAATTGTCTTCCATACAAAACATAAAATAGAGCAATTCTAAGTGAATAGGGATATCAATTATATTATAAAATCTCTACCAAGGGAAAGTGTCATACCCAATATTGTCCAAAGTCAAAGACACATGTAAATAACATATCCTACAATGTATGGATTGTCCGTTCATTCCACCCATCTGTATAAGGGTAAAAAGCAGTGAAAAAGAATAACTAGGTGCCAAAAGCATGTTGTAATCCCCCAATAGACTCATGACGTAAAAGGATTATCCCAATCCAGGAAAATGGATCTCGGAACTCCATGATGTTGCACCACCTCATCCACATAACTATTTGATACGGCATCCACTACGACGAACTCCTTGATCGCTAAGAAGTTGGCTGATTTCATCAACCCATCAACAATCACCCAGAAAACATCATATCCTTCTTGATCCACTGGTAGCATTTGAAAAATTCCATTAAGATTTCATCCCACTTCCATTTGGTAAAATATAAGGGATGTAACAAACCACTGAGAACATGGTTCTCATCTTTCACATTCTGGCACACTATGTACTTCACCACAAACTCTGCCACTGCCTATTTCATCCCAAACCACCAAAATATAATCCTCAAGACACAATACATCTTGGAAATTCCTAGGTGTACAGATAAGGGTTTGATATGACTCCCATGGAGGAATCCCTCACTCATCGCCACTATAAAAATACCCATAAATGGAATAGTATCCAATTCTGACCATCCTCCGACTATCCCTCTAGAGCCTCACCATGGTCAATGAAATCACACATCATCTCTACCATTAAGGCTCCCCACTAAGAATACTCCACCTACTGCATTAGAGAAGAATAAACCATCATCTGAAACAAATGACCTCTACCACTATCCACCCTTTTATCCAAGTGCAATGTTGAAAACTCAACCATTTCCTTCCAAGCATCTATAGATTCCCCATAAACCTCCTTCGGTGACTTCCTAATAGAATAATTGGCCATGAAATTCCCATTTCCTGATGTGTAGGATATCTCAAAATCATAGTCCTGAAGAAACAACATATACCTACATTGTCACATGTTTATATCATGTTGGAAAAAGATATACATCTAACTATTGTGATCTGTAAAAACCACAAAAAAATACTAAATAATGTAATTCTGCCACCAATTTAGTGAAATCAAGATTTTATATAGATCCAAATATTTGTTGGAATAGTTACATTCGTGGGGATGTAACTTCCTAGACCCATAATGTATCACAACCAATTTCCGCATCAACACGCATCCCAAGACCAGATGGGAAGAATCAAAAAACACCTTAATCATCTTTACTTCTCCAAGAAACCGGAGCAATAGATCACTAACAAAATTCACCATTAAATAAATGAATGTTTTACACAACTTCTAACTCCATACAAAAGATTTTTTATTTTTATTTAGACCTAATAATTGAGTTGCAACTTGAGAGAAATGAGGTACAAACCTTCGATAATAGCCTGAGTGACCTAGAAAACTGCGAAATTCCTCCATATTCTTGGGTGTTTCCAAATAAAAAACATCTTCGATCGTTGATGGGTCAACCGCCACGCCCTACTAATACACCACATTATTAAGGATATGTACCTCCTTTTAACAAAACATACACTTGGACAACATTCCATAGAGTTAGTGGCATCGAAGGACCAACAAGACATTTCTGAGATGCTCTGTATGCTTTTTCTTTAATTTTATTTAGATCAACATTTAAATGATGATTATGATGAAGAAATAGTCTAGGAAATCATGAAATATAGTGTTCATAATCCCAATGAACATGGATTATATGTTCATAAAACCAAACAACATGACTAAGAACTCAGAGTTCTCATGACTTAACCTGAAAGAAGGCTTCCAGATATCACACTCATTTACCCTCAACATGTGAAATCTTGACTGTATATCGATCTTATAAAACCAACATGTCACTCTTATCAGATCAAAAAGGCCATATATCCTTGGAAGAGGGTAATGGTTCTTGACCCTCACCTTATTCAACCTCTGGTAATCGATGAAAAACCTCAAACTACTATCCTCCTTCTTTAAGAACAACACTAGAGCACACCACGACGACACACTAGGTATGATAAATACATTTTTCATCTGATCATCTATTTAAATCCCCAACTCCTAAAACTCGGAATGGGTTATCTGACAAGGATCAATCAATATCAGAATAGAACTAGGATTTAATTCAATCCAAACCTCATTGTCACATCGAAGGGGTAAAGTCACAACCTCTTCATGATGAAATCCAAAAAATTCCCAACAAGTATAGGAAATAAATCCAATGAAAAATATACTGATCCCACTAACAAATCAACCAACAGAGAAGAAATAGGATCTATACACTGAGTTCCCACATGAGAGCTTCGTTCACCAATGAAAACCACATACCGACCATCAATGTATGAAAAAAAATATTCTGTAGAAGAAATGTATACCATTGTGTATAAAATAAAACCATTTGATACTGAGAATGACATCATACGATTACATCTGTAGTAAGAAGAGATCCCCATGATACCGATGTGTCCCCATCATCAGTCTACATTCATGGAACTCATACTAAGAATATGGTCTAGCCTCCAACTAGAATACTAAACACCTGGGGTATGTGAATAATCTCTATGTCTAGTCCCAGAGAGTGTCACAGAGTGGGTTCAATAAAGGATTATAAAACTCCTGAACTAAATGAACCATAATAAAGGGTACTAAAGAAGCTGATAATACCTCTGTTGATGTATGGACCTACTGGAACTACTGATTCTATGACATTCAAATGAGAATTAAAAACTCATTTACCCTTCTACTGAAAAATAAATCGATAACCATGTCTGGGTCAAGGTCTCTAAGGAACACCATGGGGCTGGCCTCTACCTGATATATCTCCCCTAGGTGGAGCATGCACCTACTATCCCTGCTACTATAATGGCCTAGCTAGAATCTACTATTGGGGCTGGCACTGAACCAATCCACCTACATTGTACTAGGCTTGAATGGCCACTACGAATTTGTTCTGAAAATGTTTTCAAACCCTACATAAGAATGAAATTGGCCCTAACACCAAATTAAATGAACGAGGAACAAAATGTAAAAACAGAAACCATTGAGGTTGACCCCCCACCAGTTGAAACTTCAAAGGACCTGGCACGCGATACCTACACTTGGTAATCCTTCCTCTCAATGAAGCATTCTGAATCCTCTCTAGAGGTAGACCTGGTCATGAGTGCATCCAATCAATCACTTATTCCTTCTTCTAGACCTCCATGTATATCGACTGCATAAAGGGGGTAACTGCATAATAGATAGAAGAAAAAAAGTTCTCCCTCTAGATGTCTCACATGTGATGCCCCATCTAGAAAAAGACCTGGTGAAAAATGAATGAAATCCCTTTAATAATTACCCTACTCCTATACCAACATACTCTCCTGCTAGAGAGAGTGTAACTCCTACCTCTTCTTAGCCTTTATGGCTGATGAAAGAAAATATTCTGGGAACACCTTCTCAAAATCAACCCATAAAAGGTTAGCCTCCATCCGCTCCACTAGGTACTACATCAACCACTCTCACTCATCTCCCTTAATCTGGATCACTAATAAAGAAACCCAGTACGCTTTTAGAGCCTAGATGAAACTGAAGGCTATCTCAATCTCCTTGATCCAGCTCTTCGTCTAAATGTCAAAAACACTTCCATAATACATTCCTAAGGCCTACCACTGGAAAAAATGTATTTTTCTTTTCCTTTGGTCATCCACTCCACTAGATCAACCCACTTCTGATCAACTGAAGTGGCTTACTAATCCTCAACTACCAAATCCACATGAGGATGATGACCTAGTGCCATAACTGAAAATCTAAATAAGGAATTCCTAAGATCAAGAATTATGTAATTTTATTTGATATTCATTTTAACTAATATAACTAATTATGTTATCAATTTATTGTTACCCAAAAACCCAATTAAAACAAGAACACAATTCTTTATGATTCGTGTTCTCTTCCTATGGTCTCTACCCTAAAAATGATTTATCCAAACATGGTTATTCCGAAGGTTTAGTGTCCTTGAATCAGATCACATGGGTCCCTAAAATCCCATGTCCTGGTTGGTCTACATTGGCCTATTTCATGCACCAAGATCACCTAACATCCTTTCCCTACCAACCCATTCAATCCTAATTGTGTCAAACACCAAACTCCTTCCCATCTTTCAACCATCACATTTGATACCATTCTGTCATGACCCCCTCCCTCCAATGATACCCCTCCTAAGCTAGCAATTATGGAAGAAATATAATGACCCATATTCCCACCTACAGTAGGCTCTATGGTTGAAACCAAAACTAACGGTAACATGCTGCAAAAAATTGTAGGAATTACCATTTTATAGAATAGAAGATCAGGTGATATGATGGTCCATCCCAAAACAACTCCGAATACTACATATATAAAAGAAATATAAAATCAATCCAATATAAATGTTCAAATATTGGACTATTACAAATACAATAAAAAATATAAAGTAAATACCAAGAAAATGATAAGAAATGACACAACAACTATCCCAATGTATGAGCTAGTAAATTCCAGGATGGTCACATAATCCTCCGAGAAACCTGAAAGAATTATTATGTGAAAAGGGTGAGCATAAATGTATACTGAATTGAAAAAACCAAAGCCTCTCATGCATAAGTGAGATAAGTATACTAATGTTTCTGTGAGAAAACAATAGAACCCAAAATTACATAACAAGGTTTAATAGCTATCCAAACATCACAATGGAATGCTCACCATGTAACACAATTCATGCAATGTAATATAGTAATAGCATCAATTTTATTGTACCCTGCACCACTGTTGCAATGAATATCCACTCTCAAACCCAAACAGAAAACATCATGGAACTCCCACCACTTCAAAACATATCGATCCACAACCTTCTGGAACACACCTAGGACTCACAACCACAAAAAACCCCACATGCAAACACCTGGGACACTACCACAACAATTACTTCCCACAGACACATGGGCCACTACTATGAAGCATCTCACTCATGGACACCTAGGCCACTACCATGATAGATTTCACCCACAGACACTTGGCCACAATGACACCTAATCTCAAGGACACATGGGAATAATGACACATCTCATCCCAAAGACACCTTGGAAACCCATATCACCCACACACACCTGGGCCACACAAACCACAAAATTATTGAATAATATTGTCCTATCACCACATAGAATAGGGACAATGGAAGAGAGTGTAGCCAACCATCCTCCTCCCACTATGGTGTTAGGGAATTACACCCTCCCCCTTAAGAAATTTGTGTTTGTAACATAGTTGTCAATTGGAGTAGGGTTCATATATAAATCCCAAGAAAAATAAAATTAATATATATATATATATATAATGCCAATCTCTCATTCCAAACCTATGGTTTATTAAAAAATCAATAAGATCACAATACCACCTTTGTTTCTAACTCTAAATGCACCCCCAAATGATGATACACAACTCAAATCATACCCCAATCAAATTCATTTAGAAAAATCTCCGTATTTAATAAAAAATCGTTTATTCATTCTGTCACTACCAAAGTAACTACAAGGCCCAACACACAAGCCATGCCACCAAAGTGACATTGATGGAGAATAATAATGAAAACTTAACCCACTTCACATTCCTCTCTATTTAACACCCATTCAAGACATAACATACCAATCCCGAGAAACAATAAAGATTTAAACAGGTTATTAACTGTGAAACACCCATTCCAACCATTTCCATCATCATTCTTCCATGTCATTCTTCCCATTACATACTCTCACCAAATTAAACCCATGTACTCACATCATCTCCATGAAATACATCTCATCATAACAATTCTTGGTATCCCTACTACATAACCACACCACACCAATCACATATAGACACACATAAATATCACACCCTGATGAGATCCCTATTGCACAACACTATCCATCCATTCTATAAGCAATCAATCTATCAACCTGAGATTAAATTAAACCACTTGAACCACCCCCAAACAAATAATGGTTATCATAACCATACAACTACACAAACCAAACCAAAACCATTCCAATTTAACAAGTCATTAGTTATTTAATTCCACATATTAACTTATGGGTTTATCATAGAAGGTAAGATCCCTATGAATCCATTTATTATTAGGGTATATGTGGTCAATCGATTTAATAACAATTTTTGGACTGGAATCCCAATGTCATGAATTTCATAATCAATTTGACGGACAAACAAAGACCCTCATAAAATATGTTATTTAGTAAGAATATAGACCAAACAATTCACATCATTGATCAAAATATTAAAAAAACATTACAATCATACACCTCTTTCTACATGCCATTAGATTGATCTCATCTAGTTTAATTATCTTTGTTAATTTGAATTCAACTATGTTCTCAAGAAGCATTGATAAACTCACCACACATTATACATAGATAAAATAGAGATAACGAAAAACCTACTTGGATGAAGAAGTGATCATGAAATCCTTATTACACCAATGTATGGGGTGCACATGTAGAAGGACGATCCTCTAGGGAAAGCATGATCCAAAGGCTAAAACACAATTGTACATCTCCACGGGGGAGGGGGTGTGAATGGTTTTGTGGAATCTCACTTCAAGTGATTGGGAATCACATAATGAAGTGAAGATTTCATATTTAGAAATGCTAGATCCAAATTCAAAGGGAGTAATGGTTTCTAAAATCCATTAGTGGCATAACATGACCAATACCATTATTTTTGGAAGTCAAAGGAAGAATTATATTTTTCTAAGATATATATAATTCCAAATGGATCCAAAAACCATAAAATTTGGTATCAATTAAATTTTATGCCAAAGAAAATGTTAAAGGGGGTAAACTAGAAAAATGGAAGAATTCTAGAATTTTTGACAAATGGTTGGAAAGGACTCACCATTAAGTGAGTCACCATTGTGAGATACAGGTGCGAGATACTGATGTGATGCACTAGTGTGAGCTACTGGTGTGAGTCACCGATTTGATTTACCAGTGCACGTCACAAATTAGAGATACTGTTGTGACTCACCATTCTAATATACTTATGCGACTCACTATTCTGATCTACCGTTGCGAATAGCCATTATGACTAACCGATGTAACTCACCATTATGACCTATAGGTGCGGGAAACTATAGTGACTCAACATCGCACCCTATCACTTGAAAACTAGAAATTTGGAAAAGTCCATAAATGTGTCACAGTGACCTCCCAGAACACTTCAAACCCAATATTTTTATAAAGTAATGAACCATAGAGGTCCATGCCATTACATTGTGTTATGTTATTTCTACATAAAGATCCTTTAACATCTTGTAACCTTGAATGTAGGAGGAATATTTAATATGGACTGTGTAGAGTTCTTCCTAAGGGATTTAATTTCATTATCCATGGAAAGAATCTCAACATTCTAATTTGTTGTCCTTAAAAACATGCTTTAACTCTTAGGATCGTCACATTTAATATCCTTTGAAATATAGGGACAAAATGAATTCATATTAACATGTAAAAAACATTATGGGAGCCTAATAATTATCATATATATATCCCCAATGTGTTGGTAATTATTTATATCATTAGGAGGATCAACATATAAACCACTACCAAAATCAAAATTAGAATGGAATATTGGTTAAGGAAAAGGTGTAGGAGTCTCAACAGAAGACTCTAAATTAGTTTAAGGATCATCGTTAGCATCACTAATTTTCCACGTGTTACAACCATTATCAGTGGATTGATTTTATCTAGGTGAAACTGACGCACATAACACAAAATTCTGAATAATAAAAAGTTTATTAAATCCGTATTTTTGAACCCAAAATATACAACCCTTCATCTCCTTAGGATAACATATGAAAATATATCTAACAGCCCTAGAACCAATCTTATCATTTTTTACATGGTCTTAAAAGAGTTCTAATAAACTTTCTCGGATGTTAATAGGATGGCAGTCCATTGATCCATAGTTCTTATGGAGGCTTAAGATAATTAGTAATTGAAGATATGTTTTTTATGATAGAAAATTTTGTTTTCATCATTATCCCGAAAATATTTGTTAAATATTGAGAATGAAATGATATTATGAACCCATTACAAAATATATTGATTCATTAATTCATCCAAAACACACTTACATGGACATTAACACACAACATTGTTCATAATGACACCCTTACCCTCTCATAATTCAATGAAATTGCGTGAGTGGTATTCCAGGACATTATCAGTTCAAATGGAATTTAAATTTATCCAAAATTTTTTCTTTATAGGAAAATTAAATGAATTAAACTCCTTAAAAATCCAACTTATTTAAAAAATATATAATTCTATACTTTTCTAGGGAAACCATCTATAAACATAACAATGTGTGAGCCACCACCTTGGGAGTTTATTTTATTAGGACCCCAAAAGTCATAGATTATATACATAAATGGGTGGACAGACTTAAATATGGATTTATGAAAGTTGAATCTGTTATAAATATAAATAATATAGTCATAAAAAATAGTAATTTACTCAATGTAACATTGGTATAAAAACCCTGATTACTTAACTCCTCTAAACCCTTATCACTAACGTTATGCAACCACCTATACCAATGAACGGTTCATTCACTATTAGTAAAATACTTTATATCTAGGTAATATTTTTGAGTCATTAAATTTAAGACATTTTTCCCATTAACTAGGCACCCATTAATGAATTCATAAGAACCTTTATAGATCTTAAGGACATAAAATTCATATTTGAAAGTAAATCCATTCTGATTTAAAACACCAAAATAAATGAGATTCTTGTTTCGGTTAGATACCCATTTCACATATAACAATGTGATTAGAGAATGATCATCATCATATAATAGAACATAACATATACCCATGACCTAAAATCTATTATTATTTCCCAACACAACCACTCTTTTTTATTCATTGGATAACAGAGAAAAGGAATGCCAATCAAGGAACATGTGGAAAGTGACACCTAATTTGAAAAAAAACTCTTATAGTATGATGTGGTTAGACATAATTATCCCCTCATAACTATCAAATCATTTATCTAAAAATAGGTAATTATCTTTATATTATTTTATATTCTCACTAGACATCAATTTTGGGAACTTATGTGTGACATGTCCTTGTTTCCTACAATGGTTATAGACAAAATACCTAAAATTATAACCATAATGGTTATCCATAGATTGAATATAGTTCTTTCCTTTCTTATTACCTCAACATTTTATTATTGGGAAACTCAGATCAAACCGTAGCAGTTAAACCCTTATCCTTGGTCTTAACCTTAGGCTTAATATGTAATCCACGTGAAAAAAGGAAGTTTTAATTCTACAAAAGTCAAGTAATATCTTCCATACATCATAACATAAACAATATTATCATAGAAAATATCAATAGGAATTGATAGTATAATATCTTGGAATTTATCCTAAATAATAACATTAATATTTTTCAAATCAAACACTTTTTTTAAACTCATACTGATATTCTAGAATTGGGATTCCATGGCACATATTTAAATTATAAAACTTATATTTATTGTACATAGGTCCCACTAATGAAGTTTTCATATATAATTTCTCAATTTGAGACCTTATTATGACAACGGTTGTTTCATAAGTAACATATCACAAGACATTATATTATAACGATAATGTATGAGAACCATGAGATTTTAATAATACATCAATAGGGAAATCAATATAGATAGTTCTAGTCGATCCATAAACAGATGGACTAATATGAGGATTATTTTGACCATGAAGTATATATTATTGTCCTTGTTGGACTAATATCACTATCATCTAGAGTAAACACATTTTATGTTCATTATCACCCCTAAATTTATCAATTTCATACTAATTTGATGCCATTATCATATATAATAGACTTTGATAACAATTATTTAAGAAAAAATTACGGTATTTTCCCATGTAATAACCTTAGTCATTTTATATGTTACTGGATTCTAATATTTTACTGAATTTCAAATTTTAATGTTGATGAATGATATAAATAAAAGAGAAAGTAGCAATTACAATTTAAGATGAGAAACCAAAGAAAAATGAAAATATTAAAGAAATAATTCAATGATATAACATGGTTCAATCCACTTTAGTACAACTATAATGAAATAACACCACCCTATTACAAGTATTATTAATTCTTGAAAATAATTTATAAATACAAAGGAAAATTATTGAATATGAAAATAAGAAGATAAATAAAGAAACATAAAATGCATTAATGAACTATAAGGTAAATAGAAACATTTACATTCCTGTAAGATTTTCTAAATGATAAGTTGTTTACATTTGTAGAAAATACTCATGAATGTCTATAACCATCATGTAGGAGATACTCAAAAGTTGGATCCAAGATTCTCAATCTGAATATTTATGTAGGGTATATTGTGCACTCGAACAACAAGTACACACATGCTCAAAAATCCAATGGAAAATGAAATAAAACTCTATGGATTCCCTTATTCTATTTATAAAGCTCCATCTTTGGTTCAAATTGGAATAGTTTGATCACAAAAATATCCAAATATACATCAAAATAATGGTTTACAAGGTAATGATGAGGCCTAATAGTGAAGGTATTTATGTAACACCCTTGGATGGGTGGATGAACATGATCAACTCAAATAAAACCATTCTTAACCAAGGGTATCCATTGGATAGATATGGTGGAACCAGATAAAAAAGGACGGGGAGAACATATGTTATGTGGGGTGAATCCATAGTTCCACGTGAGAACAAATTATTGGAGCTACGTGATTTTCCATATACCTTTGGCATCAAATTGAAATATAGAAGATATATATAACATCTAAGAATATACGTCCAAAATTAATAGATTACATCAAGTTAAATCGCATTCTCATGTAACAATAAACCATTACCATATTAGGTGAGAACATCCCACATATGATTAATGATAAGGCCATAAAAGGTGAGGTAATAAGTAACGGCCTTATGCGAGAATTAATGGACCTTAAATATGAATCAACTAAAGGTACCTCAAATACGATTCAAAATAAATGATATAATAATGAACAAAATGGACATAATTAGGAATCATTAAACCATAATAAAATGACAATTAATATTAAGAACATTAAAATATTGAAGGAATAAATATAAAACAAAACAGAATTAGTTTCATTTGTAAATCATACAATGATTTATAAATTCAAAAATTAAACACATCACCACACCTCCAGATTATAAATTTTTTAAAGGATATATACTCTTTGGAAGAGTATAAATATGAATAAGTGATTTTCATCACTACCTAATAAAATTGATAATCATTTTTAAGGATCTATATCCCTTGGGTAATGGGTAGTTTGTAAAAATGGGGGATTAATTTTTAATATTATTTATGACGTGATTTAGTCCTTCAACTTCATGTTTACTATGTGTGTTTCACACCATTATTCTAATAGAAAAGAGTGTACCCTGTTTTTGGTCTCCAATAACCCCATAAATTAATAAATTAACTACTCACACCTGAAAACCCTACCAACCATTTAAAAAATTATTAATTTCAAGTAGAAACGTTTTACAATACTTTCAATATAACAATTCAAATTTATAATATTCCATAGAATTTCTATCTTAATACAAATAAAAAATAAACACTTATATTAACACCAACAAACGTTTTTTCCTCTGAAACACCATTTATATCTGTGATAACAATATAATTTATTAAAATAAAACATAAATATAACAATTAAAATAATTATCTATGTCTTCTACATCATTTTATAATACATGATTATACCATTTCATCTAAGCATGTCAATAAAAGGTTTAACGAAAAAATATAGTATAATAAAAATATTACACCCACATAGATAGTGAACACCATATTCATTAATACAATATTATTATAAAATCCTACAACATATTTCTCATGAAAATTTCAATGAAATAGAGTATTTTTGTAACCCAATATTAATAAATCATTTATGTAATGATACTAACACTTTAATAAAAATTAGTGAACATAGATCACTATAAGTAGGACTAAACACGTAATGTTCCAAATTGAACACATTTAATAAATTATAAATAAAAATTCCAAATTGGATCACTATAATGGATAGTATGAATGGCCATAATTCAGAAGTCTAAATGAATCATTTTTAAACTTATATTATCAAATAATATATTGATTATGGAAGTAACTAACATTTTTTTAGAAGATCCGATGAACAAAATAAGAGGAGGAAATTCCCTTAGTGATTCCTAAATAGTAATAAAATACCTCATGATACGTACATATGAACCAGATATCGAATTTTTATGGTTTATTATTAAATAGATCATGGGAAAAACATATAAATATATCACTAAATTATTTTCCAACAAAATCACCCAAACAAACTCCCTCCAATAGGGATCTATATAATTCTTACTTTTCATTACTCTATATAATTACCTTTGAATTAAGTAGATATAAATTATAATTAAATAACCTATAAAATTATTTTTCCTACATCAGAACATATATATAATATAATTATCCTTGATCTATGGTTCCTACAAGAAAACTCCACATACTAATTATACCATAATATT
Organism: Viscum album; assembly: GCA_963277665.1. Classification (NCBI taxonomy): domain Eukaryota; kingdom Viridiplantae; phylum Streptophyta; class Magnoliopsida; order Santalales; family Viscaceae; genus Viscum; species Viscum album. The sequence continues at coordinate 1,359,673,110 of OY728133.1, forward strand.
ATAATAACTCAATTTCAACTCTTAATAATAAAAAATATTGCTTGAATACTACCATTCATTTCCCAATATCAACATACTAAATGAAACACAAATAGATATACTACAACCATTAAAAATTGGAAAAACATCCATGAAGAACAATTTAATGCAATTTTTTAACTTTAGATCCATTAAAAATGAAGAAACATTTACTTAAGGTTCAATAATTTTAAAACATATCACCCATATAACAAAAAAACTATATTATTAATACTATATTCATATAGAAAATATTTTAATTATTAATAAACTATATAATCTACATATATATAGTTCTAACCCATACAACCATAAGAAGAAACTAATTCTAATTTACTAGCTGATATACGTGATCTGTTTTCTCCACTCATTAGACTAATTTTTTTTATCACCATTCATATATATATAATATATAACCAAGGAGGTCATTATTATTATAATTGTATTATTCTAAGATCACATTAATAAATTATCAACATTGAGAGGAGGTATAAACTAGTGTTGACATAGTTTTTCTTCTACAAACACAATCACTCTCACAACAGTTATACATTGATCAATCAAATCACAAGCTGTTAAATTAAATGATGATCACAATAATTTTAACAAGGTTCATACATAATTATAGTGACTACATCTCCAGTGAATGGTTGTTTTTATCCTTCACATATATGAATGATATATTATTATGAAGAACAACAAATAGTAAGGGAATACACTTGAACCCATAAAATATTTTCAAGAACCTATTTTTCAAGATCAAAATTGATACAATGAATTAAAAATGAAACAATTATTCAATATTGATCACCAATTAAAGATATATTAGCCAATGGGATTCATGTATAAAATATTATACCCTGTTGTACATATATATCTAATTGTCTCTCTCACTACTTCAATATTTCTCTCATACATAGCAATTACATTAGGTTGTTCCTTACTCACCTCTCTATTTTCATACATAATATCTAGTAAATTTTATATATAATATTATAACTAAATAAAAATGGAATCACCAATCAAACCAACTGATTGGGTATCAAAAATACCTACATGAGTCTTGAAAAATGACTCAACCGCATGGAAAAAACATTCATTTTGAAATATATTCAAATCTGGAAAATTTTATTGAAACTACATACTCATGGAATTACCACAATGATTAGGTAATGACTCATATGTACTAGAATATCATTTAATGAATAATAAAATTCATTATGATGTTATTTTCATTATTATAGTGTGATAGACTTTAATTATATATTTTATTAAAAATACTCTCACATGTTTTATTCCATGAGTAACAACTTGATAGTGCAAGGTTTATTTAGAACAATATAGAGAAACATATAATCTTAATGGGGACATCACTATAGTAAAGATGCCTCTTTTCAATTATCCACGTTTTAATGGATGGGAGAGGAATTATTTAATGAAGAGAGATACACTATAGTATTCATAAGACAATGTGACACCAAATATATATTGATAGATATTAATCCATGGTACACCCTTATCATATAATGACCTAGCATGATTGTGGTGTGGTCTCATGGATCAAAAAATTTCCTAAAACTCATGCTCTTATGCATCCTTTATTAAACTTGTAGTGTTGACTCACATTTGACTGTAAAACCATTTTAATTTCATCAAACAATTAATCTTATGTTTGAGAGTGGTGGAATTGTCACACCTGTTGTTGCATGATGTTGTTCTGTTTAGCAGACACAAAAATCTTTCTCGTTCAATTTCCTATAAACACCATGTTCAACAAGAATACTCTTAAAAATACTCAATAAACGTCCACTTAAAATGGTTTCTAAGAGACTAAAAATCTCCATCTTTTTAATTTTTTATCAACACCACTGAATACCTCAACTAAAAAATTGTTTTTGGCCTCTTAAGATGAATACATCTCCCTAAAATAATGTAACCTCATAACATAAAATGAAATTCCATTATATTGTCCATCTTATTTTCAATAGAAAAAGTTTATCCATTAATGTGTTTTATTACTAATATCAAAGAAATGAGTTATGAATCAATCATATCAATGTCTATATTAGATAACATGGTGTTGAAAAATGATAGATCAAAAAATACATCATAGAATTCCAAAAAATATTCCTTGTGATACTAAGTTCCAAGAAAAAAAATTCAAGTAAATATCTCTAGATGGTTCTTATTATAATCTTAATAAAGTGATTTAAAACGTCCATAATCAAGAATTTCTCTCTCATGAAACTTATATATCCCATTTTATATAAATGAAAATATGATTAAAAGTGGTGTAATGTCTAATAAACATACTTAAATGATGTTGTGAAATGTATTATACACCGATCTAATTTCATATCTTCTTATAACTCATTTTCGGAAGTGTTATTGAGAGTATATCATAAAATTTCACCTTATAAAGAACATACCATATCTTTGAAGATACATTAACCATATTTTCCTTTAAAAAAATAAATTTAATGTCAATGTGAATTAATATTGAATAGAACAGAAGTTTATTGGTTACATTTTGTTATACATTGATCATTACAACCAATAACTTGTGGATACTCAACAAAACAATTAATTTCATTGACTTGAGTCTTTCTCCATATAATTTGGGAAGTAACTTGTGATGTCACAACGTACTTAGTCATAGTGGTCTTTAATCTAATAGAGGAGTTATTCCTTCTATACTAAGCCACGATTATTCCACTAATGAAAAGTTATTCTAAAACATTGGACTTATGGTTATCAACATGAATAGACCAATTAGCATCTATAAAGCCTTATTATTACATTTCACCTTTCTTCTTATATAATCGGCCATAATTAGATATATTATAGATATACATGTGAATAATATTTAATATTGACAAGTGTGATTCCTTAGGATTATATTGATATTTTGAAAAACTATGATAATAAATACAATATCCGACTTTGAGGTTATCAAATACAAAATACTATTAATCAATATTCCTAATCCTTTCACATTCAAAAATTATCCTATAGAATATTTAATAAATTTTATGCCCACTAAAAAAATTTTATACACTCCCATTGACTCGTCTAATCTATATATTATCAATAGGTCTATGGAATATTTTTTTTCGAAATAAACACATGGGTAATAGATTGGGTGTTTTGTAAACCCCTGAATAACATCATTTAACCAAGTATGGATATCTCACAATTGGTTTTCATACCCCAATGATAAGACACAACTCAAATCATACCCAAATCGAATTTATTTTAAAATATCTCATTATTTATTAAAAATTCATTTATTCATTCCATCACTACCTAAGAAACTAACAGTTACAACAAACAAGGAATGACACGAAAATCACATTGACGAAGAAGTATAATGAAAAATTAACATACTTCATATTCATCTATTTTTAACACCCATTCATGACATAACATACCAATACTGAGATTCAATAAAGATTTCGACATGTTATTAACTGTGAAACACCCATTCCAACCATTAACATCATCATTCTTCCATGTCATTATACACATTACATCCTCTCACCAAATCAATCCCCTATACACACATCCACACCAAGAAAAACATCTCATCATAACAATTCTTGGCATCCCTTAAACATAACCACACCACACAAATAACATATAGAAACACAAAAATATCACAACCCGATGAGAGCCCTATTGCACAACACTATCCACCCATTCTATAATCAATCAATTTCTCAACCCAAGATTCCATCAAATCACTTGAACAACCCCCAAACACATAATGGTTCTCACAACCATACAACTACGCAAACCAAACAAAACCCATTCCGATTTAACAAGTCATCAGTTCTTTAACTATACATGTTAACTTATGGGTTTATCATAGAAGGTAAGATCCCTATGAATCCATTTATTAGTATGGAATATGTGGTCAACCGATTTAATAACAATTTTTGGACTGGAAACCAAATTTCATGCAATTCATAATCTCTTTGATGCACAAACAAAGACCACCAACAATTAGTGTTTTTAGTAAGAATATAGACAATACAATTGAAAACATTGATCAAAATACTAATAAAACATTACTGTCATACTCCACATTTTCCATGCCAATAGATTGATCGTATCCAGTTTAATTAAATTTGTTAATCTATGTTCAACTATATTCTCAAGAAACACTGATAAAATCACCACACATTATACATATACAAAATAGAGATAAAGGAAAACCTAATTGGAATAAGAAGTGATCAACAAATCCTTATTACACCAAAGCATGGGGTGCCCATGTAGAAGGACGAGACTCTAGGGAAAACATGGTCCAAAGGCTACAACAAAATTGTACAACTCCACGGGGGGAGATAGGTTTTGGGGAATCATGCACCAAGTGGATGGGAATCACATAATGATGTGAAGATCTCATGTTCAGAAAGGCTAGATCCCAATTCAATGGGAGTAATGGTTTATAAAATCAATTAAAGGCATAACTTGACCAAGAGCATTCTGTTTAGAAGTCAAAGGAATAATTAGGTTTTAAGAAGATATATATAATTCGAAATGAATCCAAAAACCATAAAATATGGTATCAAATCAATTTTATGTCAAAGAAAATGTTAAAGGGGGTAAACTAGAAAAATGGAAGAATTCTATAATTTTTGACAAACTTTTGGAATGGAATAACCATTAAGTGAGTCACCAGTGTGAGCTACAGGTGGGATATACTGATGTGATGAACTAGTGTGATCTACCTTTGCAAGTCACCAATGCGAGTAACCAGTGCACGTCACCAATTAGAGATACTGTTGTGACTCACCATTCTATGATACTACTGCGACTTAGTATTCTGAGCTATCATTGTGAATCACTATTCTGACTCACCGATGTTACTCACCATTACGACCTATAGGTGCGGGTCACTATAGTGACTCACCATCACACCCTATCATATGTAAACTTGAAATTTTGGAAAGTCTAGAAATGAGTCACTGTGACCACCAAGAACACTTCAAACCCCATATTTTCACAAAGTAATGAACCAAAGAGGTCCAGTCCATTACATTGTGTTATGTTCTTTCTTCGTAAAGAACCTTTAGCATCCTTTAACCTTGTATGTAGGTGGAATATTTACTATGGACTAGGTATGGTTATTCATAAGGTATTTAATTTCATTATCCATGGAAACAATCTCATATTTCTAATTTATTGTCCTTAAAAACCTGCTTATAACTCTAAGGATCCTCACTATTAATATCCTTTGAAATATAGGGACCAAAGGAATTCATATTAACATGTAAAAATCATTATGGGAGCCTAATAATTATCATTGATATATCCCCAATGTGTTGGTAATTCTTGATATCATTAGGAGGATCAACATATAATCCACTACCAAAATAAAAATTAGAATGGATCATTGGTTAAGGAAAAGGAGTAGGAGTCTCAACAAAAGACTCTAAATTAGTTTAATGATCAACCTCAACATCCCTAATTAGTTGTGTGTTACGACCATTATCAGTGGGTTGATTTTCTCTAGGTGAAACTGGCGCACATAACACAACATTCTGACTAATAATGAATTTATTAAATCCCTATTTTCCAACCCAAAATTTACAACCCTTCATATCATTAATATAACTTATGAAAATATATCTAACAGTCGTAGACGCAATCTTAACAGTTTTTACATGGTCATAAGGATTTCTTATAAACACCCTCGGATGTTAATTGGATGGAGGCCCATTGATCCAGAGTTCATATGGAGTCTTAAGATGATTAGTAATTGAAGATAAGTTTTTTTATGATTGAAAATTGTGGTTTCTTCATTATCCAAAAAATATTTGTTAAATACTGAGAATGACATGATATTATGAACCCATTCAAGAATATTTCCATTCATTCATTCATCCGAACCACACTTACGTGGACATTAAATCACACCATTGTTCATAATGACACCCTTAACCTCTCAGAATTCAATGAAATTTGGTGAATGGTATTCTAGGACATTATCAGTTCACTTGAAATTTAAATTTCTCCAAAAATTTTTCTTTATTGGGAAATTCAATGAATTAAACACCATAAAAATCCAACTTATTTAATAAAATATAATTCTATACTTTTCTAGGGAAACCATCTATAAACATAACAAAGTGTGAGCCACCACCTTGGGAGTTTGTTTCGGTAGAACCCCAAAAGTTAGAGAGTATATACATAAATGGGTGGATAGACTTAAATATGGATTTATTAAAGATGAATTTGTTAAACATTCAAATAATATAGTCAATAAAATTGTAATTTACTAAATGTAACATGTGTATAAAAACCATGACTACTTAACTCTTCTAAACCCTTATCCCTAACTTTATGCAACCACCTATACCAATGAATGGTGCTTTCACTATTAGTGAAATTGTTTCTAACTAGATAATTTTTTTTATTCATTCCATTTAAGACATTCATTCCATTATCTAGGGACCCATTAATGAACGCACAAGAACCTTTAGAGATCTTAAAGACATAAACTTCATATTTGAAAGTAAATCCCTTATGATCTAAAACACCAAAAGAAATGAGATTCGTGTGTCAGTTAGAGACCCATTTCACTTATAACAATGTTATAATATAATGATAATCAAGATATAATAGAACATATCATATACACATGACCTAAAATCTCTTATTATTTCCCAACACAGCCTCTCTTTTTTCTTCATTGGCTAACATAGAAAAGGAATTCCTATCAAGGAACTTGTGGAAAGTGACACCTGATTTGAAAAAACACTCTTATAGTTGGATGTGATTATACATAATTAAAACCTCATAAAGATCAAATCATTTATCAACAAATAGGGAATTATCTTTATATTATTTTATATTCTCACTAGACATCAATTTTGGGAACATAGGTCTGACATATCCTAGTTTCCTATAATTGTTTTAGATAAAATATCTAAAATTTTATCCATAATGGTTATCCATAGATTGAATATTGTTCTTTCCTTTCTTATACCCCCGACCATTCTTTTTTATAGGGAAACTCATATCAAACTGTAGCAGGTAAACCCTTATCCTTGGTCTTAAACTTAGGCTTACTATGTAATCCATTTGAAAAAGGATGTTTTAATTCTACTAAAGTCAAGTAATATCTTCCATACATCATAAAATCATCAATATTATCATAGAAAATATCCATAGAAATTGATAGTATAATATCTTGGAATTTATCCTCAATAATAACATTAATATTATCGAAATCAAGAACTATTTTTTAAAAGTCATCATGATATTCTAGAATTTGGAGTCTAAGACACATATTGAAACAATAAAACTTATATTTATTATACAGAGGTCCCACTAATGAAGATTCATATATAATTTCCCAATTTGAGACCATATTCAAACAATATTTGTTTCATAAGTAACCTATCACAAGACATTATTTTTTAAAGATAATGTATGAGAACCATGAGCTTTTAATAATACATAAATAGGGACATCAATATAGATAGTTGTAGTTTATCCACAAATAGATGGACTAATATGAGGATTATTTTTACCATGAAGCATATATTATTGTCCTTGTTGGACTAATATCACTATCATCTAGAGTAACCACATTTCAAAATCATTATCACCACTAAATATATCAATTTCATAATAATTGGATGCTATTATCATATATAATAGACTTTGATACCAATTATTTTAGACAACATTAACGGTATTTCCCCATGTAACAACCATAATAATTTTATATCTTATTGTTTTCTAATATATTAATGATTTTTTAATTTTAAAGTTGATGGACGATATAAATAGAAGAGAAGCAATTACAATTTATGATGAGAAATAAAATAAAAAGGAAAATAGTGAAGAAAGAACAGAATGATATAACATGGTCCATTCCACTTTAGTACTACCATAAGGAAATAACACCACCCTATTCCAAGTATTATTAATTGTTAAAAATAATTTATAAATACCAGAGATAATTATTGATTTTGAAAATAATAAGATAAATAAAGAAACATAAAATGCATTAATGAAATGTATGGTAAATAGAAAAATTTACATTCCTGTAAGATTTTCTAACTAAGAAGTTGTTCACATTCGTAGAAAATACTCATGAAAGTCTATAACCATCATGTAGGACATAATCAAAAGTTGGATCCAAGATTCTCTATCTGAATCATTATCTAGGGCATGTTGTGCACTCGAACAACAAGTACACATACGCTCTACAATCCAATGTACAATGAAACCAAACTATAGGGATGCACTTATTCTATTTATAGAGCTCCATATTTATTTCAAATTGGAATATTTTAATCACAAAAATCTCTAAAAATACTTCAAAATAATGGTTTACACGGTAATGATGAAGTCTAAGTGTGAAGGTATTGATGTAACAACCCTTGGATGAGTGGATGACCATGATCAACTCAAATACAACCATGCCTAACCAATGGTATCCATTGGATAGATATGGTAGAACCAGATGTAAAAGGTTGGGGAGAACATATTTTATGTTATGCGAATCCTTAGTGCCCCATGAGAATAAATTATTTGATCTATGTGATATTCCATATACCGTTGGAATAAAATAAAAATATAAAAGTTATGTATAACATCTAAGAATATACATCCAAAATTAACAGATTGCATCAAGTGAATTTTCATTATCATGTAACAATAGACCAATACCATGTTAGGTGAGAACATACCCCATATGATTAATGAGAAGGCCATAGAAGGTGAGATAATAAGTAAAGGCATTATGTGAGAATTAATGGACATCACATATGAATCAACTAAAGGTACCTCAAAAACAATTCAAAATAAATGATGTAGTAATGAAAAAAATGGACATAATTAGGAAACATTAAACCTTAATAAAATGATAATTATGATTAAGAACATTAAAATCATGAAATAAGAAATATAAAACAAAAAAGGATTTACTTTCATTTGTAAATAAAATAATGATTTATAAATTCAATAATTAAACACATCACCACACCACCAGATTATATATTTTTTAAAAGATATATACTCTCTGAAAGATTAGAAAAATGAATAAAAGTTTTTCATAACTACGTAATCAAATTGAGAAACATTTTTAAGGATCTATGTCCCTTGGATAATGAGTAGTTTGTAACAAAGGGGAATTAATTTTTTATATTATTTAGGATGTGATTTAGTCCTTCAACCTCATTTCTACTAAGTTATTTCCATATCATTGTTCTAATAGAAAAGTGTGTACTCTATTTTTGGTCTCCAGTATCTCCATAAATTAATAAAATAACTACTCACACCGAAAAATACTACCAACCATTTAAAAATTTATTAATTTCAAGAGAAACGTTTTACAATAATTCCAATATAACAAATAAAATTTATAATATTGCAAGGAATTTCTATCTTAATCAAAATAACTAAAAACACTTATATTAACACCAACAAAAGATTCTTCCTATGAAACACCATTTAGATATGTGATAAAAATTTACATTATTAAAATAAAACATAAATATAACAATTAAAATAATTATATATATCTTCTACATTATTTTAAAATATATGATTATACCAAATAATTCAAGAATGTCACTAAAAGGTCTAACGAACCAATATAGTATAATAAAAATCATATTCCCACATAGATATTGAACACCATATTCATTAATACTATATTATTATAAAATCCTACAACATATATCTCATGAAATTTTCAATGGAATAGAGTATTATTGTAACCAAATATTAATAAACTATTTATGTAATGATACTAACACTTTAAAAAATATTAGTAAACATAGATAAATATAAGTAGGATTAAACACGTAATGTTCTAAATTGAACACATCGAAGAAATTATAAAAAAAATTCCAAAGTGGATCACTATAATGAATAGTATGAATGATCATAATTGACAAGTCTAATTGAAACATTTCTAATATTATATTCTCATATAATATAATGAATATGGAAGTCACTAACTTTATTTTATAATATCCCATGAAAAAAAGAGGATGATATTCCTTTAATGAATCCTAAATACTAATAAAATACCACATGTTACTTACCTATGAACTCAATATCAAATTTGTATGTTTTAATATTACATAAATCATGGGAAAAAACATATAAATATATCAAAATATTATTTTCCAACAAAATCACACAAAATAGCTCTCTCTAATTGAGATATATATATTTCTTACTTTTCTTTACTATATATAATTCCCTTAGAATTAAATAGATATAAATTATAATTAAATAAACAATAAAAATAATTTTCATACATCAGAACATATAAAAAATATAATTATTCTTGATCTATGGTTCCTACAAGAAAACTCCACATTCTAATTATACCATAATCTAATAATTACTAAATTTCAACTCTTAAAACAAGAAAATAACGCTTGAATACAACCATCCATTTCCCACTATCAAAGTACTCAATAAAATAGAAATAAATAAACTAAAACCTTTAACAAATTGGAAAAACATCGATAAAGAACTATTGAATGCAATTTTTTAACTTAACTCCACTAAAAATTAAGAAACATTCACTTAAGGTTAAATAATTTTAAAACATATCACCCATATAACCAAAAAATAAGTAAATTATTAATACTATATTATAATTTAAAATATTTAAATTATTAATGAACTATATAATCTACATATATATAGTTCATATCCATACAACTATAAGAAGAAACTAATTCCTATTTACTAGTTGATATATGTGATCTGTTTTCTCCAGTCATTGGACTGAAATATTTTTTTTACCATTCATATATATAGATATATATAATATTACCGAAGAGGTCATAAGAAATTAAAATGAATTATTCTAAGATCAAATTAAAAAATCATCAACATTGAGAGTAGGTATAAACTAGTGTTGATATATTTTTCTTCTACAAACACAAATACTCTCACAATAGTTAGACATTGATCTATCAAAATCACAAGATGTTAAATTAAATGATCATCACAATAATTTTAACAAGGTTCATACATAATTATAGTTACTACAATCCCAATGATTGGTTGTTTTTATCCTTCATATAGTTGAATGATATCTTATTATGAATAACAACCAATGGTAATGGAATAGACTTGAAACCATAAAATATTTTCAATAACCAGTTTTTCAAGCACCAAATTGATACAATGAATTAAAAATGAAACAATTATTCAATATTGATCACCAATTAAAGATAGTGTAACACCCCAGGTAAATAAAGAATATGAAATTTTCATATTTATCCATATTTGTGAGTAAAATATTAATATGACTTTAAAGGGGACGCTATGCTCGATGGCGTACCCAACACGCAACAACGAGTTTCATGGGAATATTATGTTGCACTCTAATAATAAATTAATATTATTTTAAATAGTAATTAACATGTAGCCGTTGTAATGGAGGGAATGGATAGAAATAACTAAAATATGATTATATATGTTTTTAAATGTTTTTACATTTATCCAATAAAAGATAAAGGCTTAAAATATGGAAAGAATTCAATTTTAGGCGTTTTTGCCCTAGTTTTCACTAAAGGTTCACCTATTGCCTTTTGATGGTGAACCTTCATTAAATATAGTCTTGTTCACTCTTATACATTATATTGGACCAAATAAAACTCTTCTTAAGAATCGTGATATCAAAATTTACTTTGTGTAAATTTTTGGTATCTTTCCGATAATGTTAATTTTTTTCTAATGAATAGTGTAAAATGTTGTATTTTAATTCAAAACCTCTTTTTAATAAAATATATTTATATGATTAGATTATCATTTTAATTGGTTTTAAAGTGAAATTAGAATATATTTTTACCATTAAATCCAATAGTGGTCGATGGAATTAATTTCACTTTGAAATCAGACTTAAACTAGTGTCAATCTTTTGATACTTATTGTTTCATAAAAACACGCTATTTGCTCTGACAGCGGGAATTAATTATTAAATTAATTAATGTGACTTACATGTTTTTAATTTTGTAAAATAGACTTCATTTTTGAATTCATAATATCAAATATAGCTTAGGGTGAATTTTTGGGATTTTTCTGAAAAACTTCAATTTTTGATGAATAGTGAAACCACTAAGTGGTACTTATAAAAACTGATTTTTCCGTTTAAATTAAATTTTTCCATCTTTTTGTTTTGAATTTGAAAAATCCTAAATACATGGTTGTGATTAAGAAGTAAAATGTGGTTCAATGGGATAAAAATAATTTTTTGGTGAATATTAACTTACTAAGTTTTTAATCGCGATTAGTGGTAATTAGTGTAGTTTAAGGTAAAAATAATGCATTAATAAAATGAGATGATCTTGACACATGTCCTAACCTCATTTTTTGTGTCATGGACGACCAAGACAAGCCATGTTTCAACTTGGGGACCCCATGGAGCCACTTTGGTTGGGAAATGACATAAATAACTTTTTATTTAATGTAAAAGTAAAAATGACACAAACATCATTTGTTTTACGAAAACAATTTGTACATGGGTTTATAAAGATCATATTTTTGATTATAAATAGTCATTGGAAAGATAAAACGATTTCCTACATCATAGAAGTTTTTTATAATTTTTAGACATTAAATAAATTAAATTATTTATGACATAATAATGATGTAGCGATGACATCATTATTTGGCGATTTAAATAAAATGGAAAGATAATTTAAAATCTATGAACTACACATGTCCAAAACTTATTAGATGGGTGGATTTGGAACCCTTGTCACCTTATCCACAAATTATATCAATGTGGGGCCTTTTTTAAACCGAAACACATTTTCAAATAAAGTAATATTTCATACTTTCCAAAAGTTCCCCTCCTCTCCTCTTATAAAAGGCCCCCACCTCAACCTCATTTCACACGCTCCTCAAGCCTTTGGCTCGGCCAAACCCTGCCCATTTACTCTCTACAAATCCCTATACTCATCCTAGAGGATTATCTTTTGGCAGAATTATTTCAAAGGAAGCCTTTAGGCTCAAATCAAAAAGAGTTAAACATTTAAAGGTAATTCATTCTCTCATGTTCATTTGTTTTATTTTGCTTCTCCAACCCCCTAAACTATTTTTATTTAATTATTTTGTAACAACACCAGTATCTTCAATATAATAGTATGTTGTCATAAGATTTATTCGAGATACACTCTCACACAACTACATAAAATGTTTATAGAACATACGGTTTCGGTGGATGGCGAAATTCTGCCTCCCGAAACGATGATTGTCCAATACTCATTTAACACCTTCAAAGGTGGCCATTATGATGTAAATATTATTATATATGATATATAATATGTTTATGTTTAACTTAAGCTTCTGTTTTTTTTTCATTTTGGGCATACCTTTATGGTTTCCATTATGGGTAAACGCGATATCTTCATTTAAGGAAGTGTGTACTACCGCCCCCTCAAAGTGATTTGATTCGTTAAATACCATATCTGGGACGTATAAAGGATGGAACTATGATATTATATATGATATTATACTGGAATTATAATATACCTTTATATCATTATTATTCCATTCTATAAAATGCGAAATAGAAATGAAAGTAGCGTTCATGCGTACGTACGACTTACCGTCTCCATGAACGGTGCATTTCATTTCTTACCTCTAAATGATTATGTAATGTTATAAATGAATGAATGTAATGGATATATATGAAATATATGATATCTACATAATGAATACAATTCTGGATATAATAATCATTTGGCCACACAAACAACATGTAATTGTAAGAAGTCCACTTTCGACTTAAGAACCAAATATCTGCAAAACAAATATTATTAACTTAAATGATTAAATAATGTTTATGACATGGTAATAAATGATATAAAAGGAATAATGAACTTTAAAAAGGTTCTTAAGGAATTAGAAATTAACTCAAGTTTATTATTCAGGAGATTAAAGAACGATCGAGTCAAGTCAGACCCGAGGTAAGGGATCCTACTCCTCTCTTTCTTTTTTTTGTACACACTTTTATGCCATTCCTTTTAAAGCTCATCTTTCTTGTTATTGGGATGATATTTTATATTAAACATACTTTAATTTTTATGTTCATCTGATGAGAGACCCTATTCTATCTCATCAATCCATTTTGAAAGTTTTGAGTGGCGCCGTTAGACTGTCGAACATTCGTAAGAGATCTAACCTCTCTCTTTCTTTTTATGTACTCTCTTTCATGTCACTTCTTTTAAGATCCTCTTTGTAATGTTGGGGGATGTTATTTTATATTCCTCTTGCTGTAAATTTTATTGTAATGTGATGAGATACCCTATTTGATCTCATCAATCAATGTTCGGATGTTTTATGTGGCGCTGTTAGGCTGCCGAGTTTTTGTAAGGGATTTTTCATCTTACTTTTGTTCCAGTGAGATTTATTCTACATTTGCCACATATTCCATTTAGTGGTGTATTTCCTGACCATTATTCTACTCTTTGTGTAATATAATTTCGTTTATGATTATTTACATCAATGTTCTATTTTCCTTCTTCCATGGGGTGTTTGTTTTGAAAGATACCCAAGTCGGTAAGGGAACCTTTCACCATCCTCTTTTTTAAAAGACTTCTTTTGTTGGGTCTTTTAATTTACATATTGTTATGTTGGGATATGTTCTAATATATCCTTATTGATGTAAATTTTATTTCTAAGTGATGAGATACACTTTTTATCTCTCATCAACTCATTTTGATGTGATGTCGTTAGGCTGTCAAGGGAACTTTTTAACCCAATTTCGATTTCTTTGGGTTCAACATGTAGTCATTGAATATGTCATCCATTGAATATGTGTGAATGAAATATTATTGTTTTACAAATAATATCCACTTATATTGGGTTTAATTATATTTTTCACACATATTTTTGAGATTGATTTTTCCTTAATTTAAGGATACCTTCTTTATAAGGGATTTCATCACATTTGACATTTCTATTGAGACTTCATTGTTGTTATGCACCAATTCACTCTTATAGAGTGTATATACTGTCCTTTGGAATATTTTATAATGAATATATTTATTCTCATGATATTATAATGTTCTGATTAAATGTTATTCCTCAATTATTGTATTCAAGAGTCTCTAATTTTGGTAAAAACCCTTTAACCAAAATATCGCATTAAATGTTTTATTAATTTGTTCTTATTAATATCCATGTTTTCAAAATGGTTTTAAGTATTTATTAATATGGATATTAATGGTTTAAAATGTTAAAATATTGAAGGTGGTATAGGACACTTTGATTCAAACATCTGATTATTAAATGTTTTAAATGGTTTCTTTTTGAACAGATTCATTATTTCAATATACTAAAATGATTGATTTTGATTGAAATGTAGATACATTATGTTTACATTATGCATCATTTATGTGATACGTTTATGTTATGGTTCTTGGGCATTATTATGAAAACGGGTGGTTCCGTGATAAACAAAGGGCGGGTGAGCCCGATATAGCTCTCCAATGCATTGGGTAACGCGAAGGAGTGAAACGTTAAGGTTTCTCCGAAGAGATTTAGGGAATACACTGTGATGGGTATTCCAAACGTAACCAAGAGGGTTACTCCCTATGTAATAATGTTATGAATGTGTCAAGTTACCTTTATGTCTTTTGTTTTCTATGATTTTTTCATGGTTTGATGAGGTATGTTAAAGTACCTAGGTTTTATGGGTATAGTATGATTTCATTATTATGTATATATGAACTCATGTTTCCTTTCCATATTTTTATAACCCTTACTAAGCATTTTATGGTCATCACAAGTTTTTGAAATGTTTTTCACAGGTCAAGGGAAAGGTACATGATGTGGTGATAGTGTCAATGATGTGTCAAGAAAGAATCCATGTTTTATTTTCAATATGTTTTCGTTGATGGGAAGAATGAATATTTTCTTTTATGTAACCACTTTGTTTTAATGTAAAATGTAATGCCAGTTTCATGATCTAATTTTCTAAAACTCTAAACCTGAAATGATCCTCAATGTGTAATCTTGTAATAACTCAATATTAAGTAAGGTTTAAGGCTGGGGCCTTATAGTTGGTATCAAAGGTCGGTTTAGATAAATTTAGAGGTTAGGGTATTCTTTAAGCATAAGTGACATTACAATAATGGTTAGGATTTCAGAAAGAGTCCTAGTTTTAGGTAAAGTGAATGAGTAAGTATATCTTAGTGTTTACCTTCCTCATTAGTACATGATGGTTTTGTTGATATACTCACACTGACCTTTTTGGTTTTAGTAAATGGCTGGATCTAGCAGGCACCAAAGTGACAATGGGTTTGAAGGAAACTGTGGTGGTTCTCTGATTAAGATACTGGATGAGATGGGGGATTCAATGAGGAATATCATAGTTGTTCTAAACCAACTATCAAGGATTCATGATCAACCACTTCAACCGTGGTGAGTTTTCTAATGCATCATATACGAGATGGCCAACTCGATGTTGAAATTCAGGTAATAATAATTAAGGTAACCATTAGGGTTTATATGATCCTTACTTTTTAGGTAATTATGGGTTACTCTATGATATGATGGAAAATGAAAGGAATGAGATAAACTTGAGGTCAAAATATGTTATGATCATTTTTGATGATTTTATCTCGTTTTGTGGGATGTTATAAGAATTATATAGTTTTGGAAAAAGGACAACACGCAGACAGTGTGACAACCCGTCACGTCGGACAATGCTGTGGGAATCGAACCCACAACTAAAGTGCGACTGGTATTTATCGCCTACCACTGGACTACATGAAGTCCCTGGTTAGTTTGACTGATTCTTTCTGGTTATATGATTTTATAAATTAAGAGTAAGTTGATTTTGGGTTATTTATGAAAATGATTAACCTATCATGGAGGATATGTTATTTGGTTAATTACTTTTCAATACGAGACATTAGGAGCAACAGATGTTGTTTGGAGATAAATGTTACGATTTAACATGGAAGACTATGTGACTAAATCCTTAAAATACTTTGGTTTCAACCTTAGTTTGGTTTACTTTGAATATTTTTAAGGAAAATTTGTTTATCGAATGGTCCACTTTGAAATTTGGGTTTTGTTGGACAAATTTTGGAGATTAAGAATAGATTTTTTTTGTAAAGGGTTATCCTTTTCTGGATTATCTGATCATGTACTAACCTTTTTGGTTTTGGTTTTGGTTAGAGTCTAAAGACATGGGAAGTATATAGTTCTCTTTTGTGGATTAGGTGAATCTCTAAAAGTTTATTATAGTACTATTAATGGGAACAAGTCTTCCTAAATACTCGTCTTTCGGAGAAAATATGAGTTTGTGTAAGGAATCTAATAAAAGTTGAATGTCAACATGATAAGTGATTATGCTTCCTTATGAATAAATTCCTCAATATTTAGTAACTTAAATCAAAAAAAATTTCAATTAACTTTTCCTACTGGGGAACCCAACACCGTTTAACCCATCACAAGTTTGTGATTTTCTTATTGTTAACTTTCTCCTAAACAAGTTTTCTATCACTCTCCATCAAAACATGACCCTATGTTTTCTCCTCCATGTCCATGATATCCTACATGGGGTCCTAGTATGGGTTAACTCAGGTGACCTATGTATTTATCTTTATTTGTTTTAAAGTGATTGTTTTACCGACTCTTGTTCCGATGTTGGACTTTCAAGGATGTTTCCAAGCGCAATTTTAAAATTGCGAGGACGCAATTCCCAAAAGGGGGGAAGGATGTAACACCCCAGGTAAATAAATAATATGACATTTTCATATTTATCCATATTTGTGAGTAAAATATTAATATGACTTTAAAGGGGACACTATGCTCGATGGCGCACCCAACACGCAACAACGAGTTTCTTGGGAATCTTACGTTGCACTCTAATAATAAAATAATATTATTTTAAATAGTAGTTAACATGTAGCCGTTGTAATCACTGGAATGGATAGAAATAACTAAAATATGATTATATATGTTTTTAAATGTTTTTACATTTATCCAATAAAAGATAAAGTCTTAAAATATGGAAAGAATCCAATTTTTGGCGTTTTTGCCCTAGTTTTCACTAAGGGGTCACTTATCGCCTTTTGATGGCGAACCGTCATTAAATATGGTTTTGTTCACTCTTATACATTATATTGGACCAAATAAAACTCTTCTTAAGAATTGTTTCATCAAAATTTACTTTGTGTAAATTTTTGGTATCTTTCCGATAATGTTCATTTTTTTGTAATGAATAGTGTAAAATGTTTTATTTTAATTCAAAACCTCTTTTTAATCTAATTTATTTATATGATTAGATTATCTTTTGAATTGGTATTAGAGTGAAATTAGAATATATTTTTACCATTAAATCCAATATTGTTCGTTGGAATTAATTTCACTTTGAAATCAGACTTAAACTAATGTCAATCTTTTGATACTTATTGTTTCATAAAAACACGCTATTTGCTCTGACCGCGGGAATTAATTATTAAATTAATTAATGTGACTTACATGTTTTGAATTTTTTAAAATAGACTTAATTTTTAAATTAGGAATATCAAATATAGCTTAGGGTGAATTTTTGGGATTTTTATGAAAAACTTCATTTTTTGATGAATAGTGAAACCACTAAGTGGTACTTATAAAAACTGATTTTTCTGTTTAAATGAAAATTTTCCATATTTGTGTTTTGAATTTAAAAAATCTGACATACATGGTTGTCATTAAGAATTAAAATGTGGTTCAATGGGATAAAAATAATTTTTTGGTGAATAGTAACTTATTAAGTTTTTAATCGCGATTAGTGGTAATTAGTGTAGTTTAAGGTAAAAATAATGCCTTAATAAAATGAGATGTGCTTGACACATGTCCTACCCTCATTTTTTGTGTCATGGCCGACCAAGACAATCCATGGGTCAACTTGGGGACCCCATGGAGCCACATTGGATGGGAAATGACATAAATAACTTTTTATTTAATGTAAAAGTAAAAATGACACAAACATCATATGTTTTACGAGAACAATTTTTAAATGGGGATATAAAGATCAGATTTTTTATTATAAATATTAATTGGAAAGATAAAAATATTTCCTATATCATAGTATTTTTTTATAATTTTTAGACATTAAATAATTTAAATTATTTATGACATAATAATGATGCAGCGATGACATCATTATTTGGCGATTTAAATAAAATGGAAAGATAATGTAAAATCTATGAACTACACATGTACAAAACTTATTGTATGGGTGGATTTAAAACCCTTATCACCTTATCCACTAATTATATCAATGTGGGACCTTTTAAAACCGAAACACATTTTCAAGTAAAGTAATATTTCTTACTTTCCAATACTGCCCCTCCTCTCCTCTTATAAAAGGCCCCCACCTCTACATCATTTCACACACTCATAAAGCCTTTGGCTCAGACAAACCCTGCCCATTTACTCTCTCAACATCCCTCTCCTCATCCTATAGGATTACCATTGGGCAGAATCCTTTCAAAGGAAGCCTTTAGGCTCAAATCAAAAGGAGTTAAACTTTTAAAGGTAATTCATTCTCTCATGTTCATTTGTTTTATTTTTCTTCTCCAACCCCCTAAATCTTTTTATTTACTTCTTTTGTAACAACACCAATATATTAAATATACTAGGATGTTTTTATAAGACTTATTCGAGCTACACTCTCACACAACTACATAAAATGGTTAAAGAACATACGGTTTCCATGGATGGCGAAATTCTGCCTCCCGAAACGATGATTGTTCAATACTCATTTAACACCTTCAAAGGTGGCCATTATGGTATCACTATTTTTATATATGATATATAATATTTTTATGTTTAACTTAAGCTTGTTTTTTTTCATTTTGGTCATACCTTTATGGTTTCCATTATTGGTAAACGCGATATCTTCATTTAAGGAAGTGCGGACTACCGCCCCCTCAAAGTGATTTGATTCGTTAAATACCATATGTGGGACGTATAAAGGATGGAAATATGATTTATATATGACATTATACTGTAATTATAATATACCTTTATATCATTATTATTCCATTCTATAAAATACGAAACAGAAATGAAAGTAGCGTTCATGCGTACGTACGGCTTACCGTGTCCATGAATGGTGCATTTCATTTCTTACCTCTAAATGATTATGTGATGTTATAAATGCATGAATGTACTGGATATGTATGAAATATATGATATCTACATCATGAATACAATTTTGGATATAATAAACATTTGGCCACACAAACAACATGTAATTGTAAGAAGTCCACTTTCGACTTAGGAACCAAATATCGGCAAAACAAATATTATTAACTTAAATGATTACATAATGTTTATGACATGGTAATAAGTGATATAAAATGAATAATGAACTTGAAAAAGGTTCTTAATGAATTATAAATTAACTCATGTTTATTATTCAGGAGATTAAAGAACGATTGAGTCAAGTCAGACTCGAGGTAAGGGATCCTACTCCTCTCATTCTTTTTATGTACACACTTTTATGTCATTCCGTTTAAAGCTCATCTTTATTGTTATTGGGATGATCTCTTATATTAAACATACTGTAATTTTTATGTTAATGTGATGAGATACCCTATTATCTCTCATCAATCCATTTTGAATGTTTTGAGTGGCGCCGTTAGGCTGCCGACCTTTCGTAAGAGATCTAACCTCTCTCCTTCTTTTTAAGTACTCTCTTTCATGTCACTTCTTTTAAGCTCCTATTTGTAATGTTGGGGGATGTTCTTTTATATTCCTCTTGTTGTAAATTTTATTGTAATGTGATGAGATACCCTATTTTATCTCATCATTCAATTTTCGGATGATTTATGTGGTGCCGTTAGGCTGCCGAGTTTTCGTAAGGGACTTTTCATCTCACTTTTGTTCCCGTGAGATTTATTCTACATTTTCCACAAATTCCATTGAGTGGTTTCTTTACTGCCCATTATTCTACTCTTTGTGTAATATAATTTCGTTTATGAGTATTTACATCAATGTTCTATTGTCCTTCTTTCATGGGATGTATGTTTTGAAAGATACCCAAGTCGGTAAGGGAACCTTTCACCATCCACTTTTTTAAAAGACTTCTTTTTTGGGTCTTTTAATTTACATATGGTTATGTTGGGATATGTTCTCATATATCCTTATTGATGTAATTTTTATGTCTAAGTGACAAGATACACTTTTTATCTCTCATCAACTCAATTTGATGTGATGTCGTTAGGCTGTCAAGGGAACTTTTTAACCCAATTTCGATTTCTTTGGGTTCAACATGTAGTCATTCAATATGTCATCCATTGAATATGTTTGAATGACCTATTATTGTTTTACACTTAATATCCACTTATATTGGGTGTAATTATATTTGTCACACATATTTTTGAGATTTATTTGTCCTTAATTTAAGGATACCTTCTTTATAAGGGATTTCATCACATTTGACATTTCTATTGAGACTTCATTGTTGTTATGCACCAATTCACTCTTATATGGTGTATATACTTTCCTTTGGAATATTATATCATGAATCCATTTATTCTAAGGATATTATAATGTTGCGATTAAATGTTATTCCTCAATTATTGTATTCAAGAGTCTCTAATTTTGGTAAAAACCCTTTATCCAAAATATCGCTTTAAATGTTTTAATGATTTGTTCTTATTAATATCCATGTTTTCACAATGGTTTTAAGGATTTATTTTTATGGATATTAATGGTTTAAAATGTTAAAATCTTCAAGGTGGTATGGGACACTTTGATTCAAAAATCTCATTATTAAATGTTTTAAATGGTTTTGGAAATGGTTTCTTTTTGAATGGATTCATTATTTCAGTATACTAAAATGATTTATTGTGATTGAAATATAGATACGTTATGTTTCTTTTATGCATGTTTTATGTGATACGTTTATGTTATGGTTCTTGGGCATTATTATGAAAACGGGTGGTTCCGTGATAAACTAAGGGCGGGTGAGCCTGATATATCTCTCCAATGCATTGGGTAACGCGACGGAGTGAAACGTTAAGGTTTCTCCGAAGAGATTTAGGGAATATACTGTGATGGGTATTCCAAACGTAACCAAGAGGGTTACTCCCTACGTAAGAATGTTATGAATGTCTCAATTTACCTTTATGTCCTATGTTTTCTATGATTTATTCATGGTTTGATGAGGTATGTTAAAGTACCTATGTTTTATGGGTAAAGTATGATTTCATTCTTATGTATATATGAACTCATGTTTCCTTTACATATTTTTATAACCCTTACTGAGATTTTTATGCTCATCCCAAGTTTTTGAAATGTTTTTCACATGTAAAGGTAAAGGTACATGATGTTGTGATAGTGTCAAGGATGTGTCAAGAACGAATCCATGTTTTA
Source organism: Viscum album (assembly GCA_963277665.1). Taxonomy (NCBI): domain Eukaryota; kingdom Viridiplantae; phylum Streptophyta; class Magnoliopsida; order Santalales; family Viscaceae; genus Viscum; species Viscum album. The sequence goes on from OY728133.1 coordinate 1,359,695,508, forward strand.
TTTTCAAAATGTTTCCGTTGATGGGAAGAATGAATATTTTATTTTATGTAACCACTTTGTTTAAATGTGGAATGTAATGCAAGTTTCATGATCTAATTCTCTAAAACTCTAAACCTGAAAATATGCTCAATGTGTAATCTTGTAATAACTCAAGATTATGTAAGGTTAAAGGCTGGGGCCTTATAGTTGGTATCAAAGGTCGGTTTAGATAACTTTAGAGGTTAGGGTATTCTTTAAGCATAACTGACATTACCATAATGGTTAGGATTTCAGAAATAGTCCTAGTTTTAGGTAAAGTGAATGAGTAAGTATATCTTAGTTTTTACCTTCCTCATTATTACATGATGGTTTTGTTTATATACTCACACTGGCCATTTTGGTTTTAGTAAATGGCTGGATCTAGCAGGCACCAAAGTGAAAATGGGTTTGAAGGAAACTGTGGTGGTTCTCTTATTCTGATACTGGATGAGATTGGGGATTCAATGAGGAATCTCATAGATTTTCTAAACCAACTATCAAAGAGTCATGATCAACCACTTCTACTTTGGTGAGTTTTCTAATGCATCATGTATGAGATGGCCAACTCGATGTGGAAATTCAGGTAATAATTATTAAGGTAACCATTAGGGTTTATATGATCCTTACTTTTTAGGTAATTATGGGTTACTCTATGATATGATGGAAAATGAATGGAATGAGATAAACTTGAGGTTAAAATATGTTTTGATCATTTTTGAAGATTTTATCTCATTTTGGGGGATGTTATTAGAATTATATAGTTTTGGAAAAAAGGACAACACGCAGACCGTGTGACACCCCGTCGCGTCGGACAATGCTACGGGAATCGAACCCACAACCAAAGTGCGACTGGTATTTATCGCCTACCACTAGACTACGTGAAGTCCCTGGTTAGTTTGACTGATTCTTTCTGGTTATATGATTTTATCAATTAAGAGTAATTTGATTTTGGGTTATTTATGAAAATGATTAACCTATCATGGAGGATATGTGATTTGGTTAATTACTTTTCAATACGAGAAATTAGGAGCAACAGATGTTGTTTGGAGATAAATGTTACGATTTAACATGGAAGACTATGTGACTAAATCCTTCAATTATTTGGGTTTCAACCTTAGTTTGGTTTACTTTGAAGAATTTTATGGACAATTTGTTTATCGAATGGTCCTCTTTGAAATTTGGGTTTTGTTGGACAAATTTTGGAGATTAAGAATAGATTTTCTTTTTGTAAAGGGTTATCCTTTTCTGGATTATCTGATCATGTACTAACATTTTTGTTTTTGGTTTTGGTTAGAGTCTAAAGACATGGGAAGTATATAGTTCTCTTTTTTGGATTAGGTGATTCTCTAAAAGTTGATTATAGTACTATTAATGTGAACAAGTCATCCTAAATTCTCGTCTTTTGGAGAAAATATGAGTTTGTGTAAGGAATCTAACAAAAGTTGAAAGTCAACATGATAAGTGATTATGCTTCCTTATGAATAAATTCCTCAATATTAAGTAACTTAAATAAAATCTATTTTCAATTAGCTTTTCCTACTGGGGAACCCAACACCGTTTAACCCATCACAAGTTTGTGATTTTATTATTGTTAACTTTCTCCTAAACCTGTTTTCTATCACTCTCCATCATAACATGACCCTATGTTTTCTCCTCCATGTCCATGTTTTCCTACATGGGGTCCTAGTATGGGTTAACTCGGGTGACCTCTGTATTTATCTTTATTTATTTTTAAGTGATTGTTTTACCGACTCTTGTTCCGATGTTGGACTTTCAAGGATGTTTCCAAGCGCAATTTTAAAATTGCGAGGACGCAATTCCCAAAAGGGGGAAGGATGTAACACCCCGGGTAAATAAAGAATATGACATTTTCATATTTATCCATATTTGTGAGTAAAATATTAATATGACTTTAAAGGGGACGCTATGCTCGATGGCGCACCCAACACGCAACAACGAGTTTCTTGGGAATCTTACATTGCACTCTAAAAATAAAATAATATTATTTTAAATAGTAGTTAACATGTAGCCGTTGTAATGGAGGGAATGTATATAAATAACTAAAATATGATTATATATGTTTCTAAATGTTTTTACATTTATCCAATAAAAGATAAAGGCTTAAAATATGGAAAGAATTCAATTTTAGCCGTTTTTGCCCTAGTTTTCACTAAAGGTTCACTTATCGCCTTTTGATGGTGAACCGTTATTAAATATGGTTTTGTTCACTCTAATACATTCTATTGGACCAAATAAAACTCTTCTTATGAATCGTGTCATCAAAATTTACATTGTGTAAATTTTTGGTATCTTTCCGATAATGTTCATTTTTTTCTAAGGAATAGTGTAAAATGTTTTATTTTAATTCAAAACCTCTTTTTAATATAATTTATTTATATGATTATATTATATTTTGAATTGGTTTTAAAGTGAAATTAGAATATATTTTTACCATTAAATCCAATAGTGGTCGTTGGAATTAATTTCACTTTGAAATCAGACTTAAACTAGTGTCAATCTTTTGATACTTATTGTTTCATAAAAACACTCTATTTTCACTGACAGCGGGAATTAATTATTAAATTAATTAATCTGACTTACATGTTTTGAATTTTTTAAAATATACATCATTTTTGAATTCATAATATCAAATATATCTTAGGGTGAATTTTTTGGTTTTTTATGAAAAACATCAATTTTTTATGAATAGTGAAACCACTAAGTGGTACTTATAAAAACTGATTTTTCTGTTTAAATGAAATTTTTCCATCTTTGTGTTTTGAATTTTAAAAATCCGACATAAATGGTTGTCATTAAGAAGTAAAATGTGGTTCAATGGGATAAAAATAATTTTTTGGTGAATAGTAACTTATTATGTTTTTAATTACAATTAGTGGTAATTAGTGTAGTTTAAGGTAAAAATAATGCTTTAATAAAATGAGATGAGCTTGAAACATGTTCTACCCTCATTGGTTGTGTCATGACCGACCAAGAGAAGCCAGGGTCAACTTGGGGACCCCTATGGAGCCACATTGGTTGGGAAATGACATAAATAACTTTTTATTTAATGTAAAAGTAAAAATGACACAAACATCATATGTTTTACGAAAACAATTTTTACATGGGGTTATAAAGATCATATTTTTGATTATAAATAGTAATTGGAAAGATAAAACGATTTCCTACATCATAGTATTTTTTTATAATTTTTAGACATTAAATAAATTAAATTATTTATGACATAATAATGATGCAGCGATGACATCATTATTTAGCGATTTAAATAAAATGGAAAGATAATGTAAAATCTATGTACTACAAATGTCCAAAACTTATTGGATGGGTGGATTTCGAACCCTTTCTCTCCTTATCCATGAATTATATCAATGTGGGACCTTTTAAAACAGAAACACATTTTCAAATAATGTAATATTTCTTACTTTCCAAAACTGCCCCTCCTCTCCACTTATAAAAGGCCCGCACCTCTACCTCATTTCACACACTCCTCAAGCCTTTGGCTTGGCCAACCCCTGCCCATTTACTCTCTCAACATCCCTCTCCTCCTCATAGAGTATTAAATTTGGGCATAATCCTTTCAAAGGAAGCCTTTAGGCTCAAATCAAAAGGAGTTAAACTTTTAAAGGTAATTCATTCTCTCATGTTCATTTGTTTTATTTTTCTTTTCCAACCCCCTAAACTCTTTTTATTTACATATTTTGTAACACCACCAGTATATTCAATATACTAGGATGTTTTTATAAGACTTATTCGAGCTAAACTCTCACACAACTACATAAAATGGTTAATGAACATAGAGTTTCCGTGGATGGCGAAATTCTGCCTCCCGAAACGATGATTGTTCAATACTCATTTAACACCTTCAAAGGTGGCCATTATGATGTCACTATTTTTATATATGATATATCATATGTTTATGTTTAACTTAAGCTTCTTTTTTTCATTTTGGGCATACCTTTATGGTTTCCATTATGGGTAAACGCGGTATCTTCATTTAAGGAAGTGTGGACTAACGCCCCCTCAAAGTGATTTGATTCGTTAAATACCATATGTGGGACGTATAAAGGATGGAACTATGATATTATATATGATATTATTCTGGAATTATAATATACCTTTATATCATTATTATTCCATTCTATAAAATACGAAATATAAATGAAAGTAGCGTTCATGCGTACGTACGGCTTACCGTCTCCATGAACGGTGCATTTCGTTTCTTAACTCTAAATGATTATGTAATGTTATAAATGCATGAATGTACTGGATATGTATGACATATATTATATCTACATCATGAATACAATTCTGGATATAATAAACATTTGTCTATACAAACAACATGTAATTGCAAGAAATCCACTTTCGACTTAAGAACCAAATATTGGCAAAACAAATATTATTAACTTAAATGATTACATAATGTTTATGACATGGTAATAAGTGATATAAAAGGAATAATGAACTTGAAAAAGGTTCTTAAGGAATTATAAATTAACTCAAGTTTATTATTCAGGATATTAAAGAACGATCGAGTCAAGTCGGACCCGTGGTAAGGGATCCTACTCCTCTCTTTCTTTTTAAGTACACAATTTTATGTCATTCCTTTTAAAGCTCATCTTTCTTGTTATTGGGATGATATTTTATATTATACTTAATGTAATTTTTATTTTCATGTGATGAGATACCCTATTCTCTCTCATCAATCCATTTTGAAAGTTTTGAGTGGCGTCGTTAGGCTGCCGAACTTTCGTAAGAGATCTAACCTCTCTCATTCTTTTTAAGTACTCTCTTTCATGTCACTTCTTTTAAGCTCCTCTTTGTAATGTTGGGGGATGTTCTTTTATATTCTTCTTGATGTACATTTTATTGTAATGTGATGAGATACCCTATTTGATCTCATCAATCCATGTTCGGATGTTTTATGTGGTGTCGTTAGGCTGCCGAGTTTTCGTAAGGGATTTTTCATCTCACTTTTGTTCCCGTGAGATTTATTCTACATTTTCCACAAATTCCATTTAGTGGTATATTTACTGCCCATTATTCTACTCTTTGTGTAATATAATTTCATTTATGAGTATTTACATCAATGTTCTATTGTCCATTTTTAATGGGGTGTATGTTTTGAAAGATACCCAAGTCGGTAAGGGAACCTTTCACCATCCTCTTTTTTAAAAGACTACTTTTTTGGGTCTTTTAATTTACATATGGTTATGTTGGGAAATGTTCTCATATATCCTTATTGATGTAAATTTTATATCTAAGTGATGAGTGTAACAACCCAAGATTTTATAAAGAAATATTCTTTTTAATTTTATTAATGTCCTGTGTTGTACGCTACACCAAAAGGAGCTTGCACAACACGCATCCTTGTCTTGCCTTGCATTACACGCAATCGCGACCTTCCTCGATAGTGTGTGTAATACGCAATACCGAGTTTCACTAAACAACGATGTGCTATTAAAATATTATTAAAACTAGCCGTTATGAATAGTAATAACCACTTTTTAAATTTTAGAAATTTTAACTCTCAAAATGGACTTCATTTTTGGATTCGGAGTATCGAATTTATCCTAAGGTGAAATTTTGGTACTTTTCGGATAACTTTCATATTCTAATGAATAGTGAAAATTACTAAATTTTAATTAAAAACTACTTTTTTAATCGAAATAATTAATAGTGATAAATTATTAATTTTAGTAGTTTTAATGTATATTTAGAATATATTTTTACAATTTAATACAATGATGGTCATTGGATGTAATTTCACATTTAAACCATTTATAAACAAGTATCAATATTTTGATAGTTTTTATCTCTTAAAAACACGCTATTTGTTTCGATGACGGGAATTAATTTTTAAATTAATTAATGCAACTGATATGTTTTGAATTTGGTAAAATAGACATCATTTTTGAGTTCATAATATCAAATATAGATTAGGCCTAATTTTTGGTATTTTTCTGAAAACTTTCAATTTTGGTGAATAGTGAAACCACTAAGTGGTAGGTTAAAAACTGAATTTTGCATAAAACTTAATTTTACCGCTTCTGTGAATGGAATTTCGAAAATCCAAGAGACACGGTTAATATCAAGGACGAAAATGTGGTTCAATGAGATGAAAATAATTTTTGGTGAATAGTAACTTTTTACTTTTTTTTACCACGGTTAAAGGTAAATAGGGTAATTAAGGGTAAAAATTATATTAATATTACCCTAACACATGTCCTAATCCTATTGGACAAGTGTAATTCGACCAAAAACAAGCTTAGGAATAAAATATGACCATTTAGGCCCACTTGGATTAGATTAGGACATTTATTATTAATTTATTTAAAGAAAGGTTAAAATAGTTAAAATCAAAGTTTAATAAGTAAATCATTTTTAATATGGGGTTATACATAAGATAAATTATATTGTAAATATTCATTAGAAATCAAAAAAGATTTCATACATGATGGTATTTTATTTTTAATTTTTAGACATAATATAATTTAATTTACTTATGACACAACGATGATGCAATAATTATCTTATTAATGAAATATTGACATAATAGATGTTATAAACACCAAAATAAATGTAATTTGAGATTTTTTATGAATTCCACTAATTTTCTAGGTTACTATGATATATTAATATTGATTTAATCAACTTGGTTCGAACATTTAATTCTGTTATGACTTTCACAAAAATCATATATCAAATAGTGTCAAAATTGACACAAAATAGTTTTTAAATCAAATATTATATTATTAATTGTTATTGTATTCCTAAAAATCTAAGGTTCGGCCAAATGACTTAGATAAGGATATATATATTAATAATAAACAATTTGGGGTTCGTTTGGCATGTTATAGTAAGTTTATTAACCATATAGTGAAAGAAAACAAAAAGACATGGTAAAAGTTAAATTATTTAACTTAGAGTTAAATTTAATTGATAAGGTTAAAATAATATCCTAAACTTGTCTAAATTCTATTGGTTGATAGGATTTCTACCCCTCCCCACCGTATCTTCAAAATAAGACCCTTTGGAACCATTATATACCGATTTTGACTTTAATATAAAATAATATTTTGAGATATTCCTAAGGTGCCCCTCTCCTCCCTTATAAAAGGACACCTCCTCCCCCTCCTCCTCACACCAATTTGAGCACTCAAGCTCGGCCAAACCCTTCCAAAATCCCTTCTCCACTTCCCTAGAAACATCCTAGAGGTTGTGGTCTTCCTCAAAGACCAATTCTAGTGCCCTAAGAGGAGGTCTCAAAGAGGCACTTCAAAGAAGAGGTAATTACCGTTACCAATTCTTTCATCTTTATTTCTTCTTCCACTTCTTCTTCTTAGGTTGTTTCATTATGAAGTAATAACATCAGTATCACTCATATACTGATATGTTATTATAAGTATGAAACAACCCTATTTCACCATCTATCCATCCTACGGAAAAAGAAATCACCGCACGTGCGTACGTACGGAATACCGTCTCCACGCCGTGGTGTAATCTATTTTCCACCACCACCTTACATGGATGGGTATAATGGTGTAAAGAATAACTATACATAGTTATTACAAAATCATATTTATTCTGATATATTGTATAATCCACTCCAATTCAATTCAATATTTATAGAAATGATATCATCTCTCGTGCGTACGTACGGACTACCGTCTCCACGACGCGATGAGATTCATTCTCCATGTTAACCATTTAAGAATGATTATAATGTATATATAAGAAATAATAATGAAAAATATGACATTATAAAGCTACTGGATTTATTTATATATATACATATGTATGTCATCTACTTACTTCCATTTCAAGACAATAAGGAAAGAAAAACAGCGTTCATGTGTACGTACGGACTACCGTCTCCATGAACGGTGTTTTTCATTTTATTTATCTATCTATTATATATATATATACTGAATATATATGATATATAAATCATATTTTATATTCTGGAAGTAAGTAAATCATGATATAAGTAATAATGATGTCAAGAACAACAAGTCAAAACACCTACGATAAATGAAACGATTTTACCCAAAACGCTTCTTTAACATGGAATTTACAAAAGAACGGGTAATATAATGTCATAAGTGAACCATATATGATATCATAACAATGAATATGATTCTGTAATAAGCCAATGACATTATTTAAATCATTATACAGGAGGTTCGAACACATACGAAGCAAATTGGACCTAAGGTAAGGGAAATATCACAATCTCATTTTTATCCGAGATTGTTTATTCGTAAGTATTTACTGGGGTGTATTTTATCATCCACATCCATGTTCCCTCAATATGTAATATTGTTTCCATCCACTTAGAATAGTTTAAATCCAATTTTACCCTTTGGTGAGTTTTTAGTAAAGAATATGAAAGGAATCTTTTGTCGCTTTTTCATACGAGGTACTTTTTGACTTTTCCGACAAAAGTACGAAGAATGTTTTTTTAACTTAAACGGCATGAACGGATTTTTACGGTTTTATAAAGCCTTATTTTCATGAAGCTTCCTCCAAAAGATTTCATGACTATTTTTAATAAAATATCTTTCTTTTAAAATTGCATGATGTTTTGTGAAAAGAAATTGATTTTGAAGAAGAAAGGATATTTTCCTCAAGAATTCATTTCAAGTGTTTTATCAAAATTATTTTCCATCTAAGATAATAAAGGGTTCTGTTTCTATCCATATTTTTACATTGATTTGACTATGTTGTGATGGAATTATGTTTATGAATTCCTTTATCTTATATGAATGGTTTTATGATGTCATGTTGTTTTAAGAATCCCATTTTTATTACATGGGTTATGAAATGATGTATGATTTATGATTTTGTGGCACACATAAGAATGGTATCATTATGAGATGGGTGGGACCTATATCTCCCTCCAATGCATTGGGTAAAGATTTTATATCTCATGAGATAGACATGGCTGAAATGGTAGGTTATACCGGTTCAGTGAAACAGGACTGAAACGAGGGTTACTCGATTCAGAAAGGGACTTTGTCCACTAAGATAGTCTTGGCAATGAGTCTTGACTAACAAGAAATTATTTTCTATGATTATGTGTGTATGCCACAAAGTTTTATGTTTTATGTTATTATTATTGGGATTACATTTCACTTCTATGATATATCCCATGTTATGATATTATGAGCTCTTTTGCAGGTTAAGATTTCCGAAAGCTATGTATATGATGTGATTGATTTTTCTTTTGTTTACCCTTACTGAGCATTTGAGCTCACCCTTTTATGTTTTCTTTTCCCCAGGATATAAAGAAAGGTTTTAGGTAGAAAAAAGGGATGACCTTTATGGGAGATATTGAAGAACTTTCACCACGATTAGAAGATTACGTTCCGAGTTTCCAAAGACACAAAACTATTACGATCCTTTAGTGTGTGTTTTTGCTATGTACTAAGTATTCCGCAAATGTAATGTAATGTTCATGTATGATAAGCTTCGGGTATCTACAGTTGGTATCAGAGGAAAGGTTTAGTCATCCTTTGGAAACTAGGATGCGAAAACGTTAGTGAGATTACTAGAGATATTTCTAAGGTATGTCTAGGGATGTCCCCAAGGATAAGTATACGTATAGGATATATTCCTAGAACTATGGTAATGATATTAGATTAAACCTAAGAAGTTAGGTATTGAGGATACTTTCCCTTTACTATGTTGTTTTCTCTATCATGATTTTGGATTCTCACAAAATTATTTTTGTGTTTTAGTTAATGGAGGGAACCAAAAGGAATTCAGTTAACATTGAATCCAATGGACAAACTGGTGACTATGAGCAACAAAATTGTGTAATGCCTAGAGAGAAAGATGTTGTGATTATGCCGAATCAATCATCGCGATATATGACTAACAAGGTGAAATTTAGTGGTATTCCTAATTCTTCAAAGAAGAGGAAGATAGACTATTATGAATGTTCGCATGTTGAGGAGCATAAAGAAAGGAAGATTGAGATTTCTAAAGAAGGGAAGAAGAACCTTGAGGAATACCTCAAATGGAGGGACCGATGTTATCTGTGTGGAGAAAAGGGTCATAGAGTGACAGACTGTTATGGAGTTCAATGTCTTATTTGTGGAGAACATGGGCATTACCCAACTCAATGCCCTGACCTAAAAAGTTACTTCTAAATCAAGGAAGGACTTATTCCAGGATAATCATTGATGTGGATGGACTGAAGTGTTTTGGTATTCAAGAATAATGTTGTTGAGGTACTTTTATGGTGTATTGAAATATTTAAGTATTGGTCTATTGTGGTTTTCAATAATTTTAATGTACCAATAACTATGAAAAGTGATTCAAATATTTTGGAAAGTAGATGATAAGTGCATAATGAAAGGATAAGAAGATAATGCGATGTTTGATTGTATTCATGAGCTCATGATTGATATAAGGACTAAGTGATATCATGGTTTGAGTATAAATAATTTTGAGGATTTTGGTATGTGTAAAGTGTTAACTTTTAACTGCATTCATGTTTTCACTAAGGTTCAATGGGTATTCAAGAGTATACATGATTAAGTACTTTGAATGTTTGGAATGTGACCAACAAAACATATCTTATGATATATGGGGATCAACGATGATATTAAATCCCTGGTAATTGTTTTCACTATGTTATGATAGTGGACTGCAGTATTATGGATAAGCCTAAAGATAGGAATGGATTGTGTTGGACGTAAGTTAGTATTGTTTAAGGATAGAAATTTTTTTTCTCTCGATATTATTGATGGGATGTTATAGTAATATAGTTTTGGAAAAAGGACAACCTGCAGGACGGGCGACAGCCCATCGCTTCAGACAAGGCTGTGGGAATCGAACCCACAACCGAAGTGCGACTGGCCTTTATCGCCTACCACTGACCTACAGGAAGTCCATGTTTAGTAGAAACTAGTTTTATTATATTAAGCAGTATGATATATGAAGTATAAGTCCATTTTAGTAACCATATATGATTAATCTCACTATAGATCGACTTATGTATATAAGTTTTGCTAACCTTTTGTTTGAGACAGATGGAATGACCTGTCATTCTATCACATGATCTGCTAACACTTCACGAATAACAAATTCAACTTCATTTATTTAAGAGATGAAGTGGAAATTGTTCAAAGCACGAACAACAGTGAGATTGTTCCAAAATAAAGTAAGTATTTATTCTAATTCAAATTTTCAACTTTAGGGAAATGATCTTGAAAACCAAAAATGTTGTCCTAGTGATCTTATACCTGATGAATCAGATGGTACCTTATATCATCACAAATCTATGGATTTGTGATTACTGGCTTTTACATAGCCATGTTCTCTAACACTCTCCATCAGAACATGATGGTTAGATTTCTCTTCCATATCCATATTTTCACCTATGTGGAAACCCAATGATTAGTTTATTTGGGTAACCGTTACGTTTCATAATTTTGTTTTTAAAGATTGGTTTTGAAATTCCTTTTTACGATGTGGGTTTCTATTAAAGAAACTTTCGAATAGTAAACCATTTATAACCCCGACGAATTTCGAGGGCGAAATTCATTTTAAGGGGGGTAGAATGTAACAGCCCAAGATTTTATAAAGAAATATTCTTTTTAATTTTATTAATGTCGTGTTTTGTACGCTACACCAAAAGGAGCTTTCACAACACGCATCCTTGTCTTGCCTTGCATTACACGCAATCGCGACCTTCCTCGATAGCGTGTGTAATACGCAATACCGAGTTTCACTAAACAACGATGTGCTATTAAAATATTATTAAAACTAGCCGTTATGAATAGTAATAACCACTTTTTAAATTGTAGAAATTTTAACCCTCAAAATGGACTTCATTTTTGGATTCGGAGTATCAAATTTAGCCTAAGGTGAAATTTTGGTACTTTTCGGATAACTTTCATATTCTAATGAATAGTGAAAATTACTAAATTTTAATTAAAAACAACTTTTTTAATCGAAATAATTAATAGTGATAAATTATTAATTTTAGTAGTTTTAAAGTATATTTAGAATATATTTTTACAATTTAATACAATGATGGTCATTGGATGTAATTTCACAATTAAACCATTTATAAACAAGTATCAATCTTTTGATAGTTTTTATCTCTTAAAAACACGCTATTTGTTTTGATGACGGGAATTAATTTTTAAATTAGTTAATGCAACTGATATGTTTTGAATTTGGTAAAATAGACATCATTTTTGAGTTCATAATATCAAATATAGCTTAGGCCTAATTTTTGGTATTTTTCTGAAAACTTTCAATTTTTGATGAATAGTGAAACCACTAAGTGGTAGGTTAAAAACTGAATTTTGCATAAAACTTAATTTTACCGCTTCTGTGAATGGAATTTCGAAAATCCGAGAGACACGGTTAATATCAAGGACTAAAATGTGGTTCAATGAGATAAAAATAATTTTTGGTGAATAATAACTTTTTACTTTTTTTTACTACGGTTAAAGGTAAATAGGGTAATTAAGGGTAAATGATATTAATATTACCCTAACACATGTCCTAATCCTATTGGACAAGTGTAATTCGACCAAAAACAATATTAGGAATAAAATATGACCATTTAGGCCCACTTGGATTAGATTAGGACATTTATTATTAATTTATTTAAAGAAAGGTTAAAATAGTTAAAATCAACGTTTAATAAGTAATTCATTTTTAATATGGGGTTATACATAAGATAAATTCGATTGTAAATATTAATTAGAAAGCTAAAAAGATTTCCTACATGATGGTATTTTATTTGTAATTTTTAGACATAAAATAATTTAATTTATTTATGACACAACGATGATGCAATAATTATCTTATTAATGAAATATTGACATAATTGATGTTATAAACACCAAAATAAATGTAATTTGAGATTTTTTATGAATTCCAATAATTTTCTAGCTTACTATGATATATTAATATTGATTTAATCAACTTTGTTCTAACATTTAATTCTGTTATGACTTTCACAAAAATCATATATCAAATAGTGTCAAAATTGACACAAAATAGTTTTTAAATCAAATATTATATTATTAATTGTTATTGTATTCCTAAAAATCTAAGGTTCAGCAAAATGACTTAGATAAGGATATATATATTAATAATAAACAATTTGGGGTTCGTTTGGCATGTTATAGTAAGTTTATTAACCATATAGTGAAAGAAAACAAAAAGACATGGTAAAATTTAAATTATTTAACTTAGAGTTAAATTTAATTGATAAGGTTAAAATAATATCCTAAACTTGTCTAAATTCTATTGGTTGATAGGATTTCGACCCCTCCCCACCTTATCTTCGAAATAAGACCCTTTGAAACCATTATAAACCGATTTTGACTTTAATATAAAATAATATTTTGAGATATTCCTAAGGTGCCCCTCTCCTCCCTTATAAAAGGACACCTCCTCCCCCTCCTCCTCACACCGATTTGAGCACTCAAGCTCGGCCAACCCCTACCAAAATCCCTTCTCCACTTCCCTAGCAACATCCTAGAGGTTCTGGTATTCCTCAAAGACCAATTCTAGTGCCCTAAGAGGAGGTCTCAAAGAGGCACTTCAAAGAAGAGGTAATTACCGTTACCAATTCTTTCGTCTTTATTTCTTCTTCCACTTCTTCTTCTTAGGTTGTTTCATTATGAAGTAATAACATCAGTATCACTCATATACTGATATGTTATTATAAGTATGAAACAACCCTATTTCACCATCTATCCATCCTACGGAAAAAGAAATCACCGCGCGTGCGTATGTATGGAATACCGTCTCCACGCCGTGGTGTAATCTATTTTCCACCACCACCTTACATGGATGGGTATAATGGTGTAAAGAATAACTATACATAGTTATTACAACATCATATTTATTCTGATATATTGTATAATCCACTCCAATTCAATTCAATATTTATAGAAATGATATCATCGCTCGTGCGTACGTACGGACTACCGTCTCCACGACACGATGAGATTCATTCTCCATGTTAACCATTTAAGAATGATTATAATGTATATATACGAAATAATAATGAAATATATGACATTATAAAGCTACTGGATTTATGTATATATATGCATATGTATGTCATCTACTTACTTCCATTTCAAGACAATAAGGAAAGAAAAACAGCGTTCATGCGTACGTACGGACTACCGTCTCCATGAACGGTGTTTTTCATTTTATTTATCTATCTATTATATATATATATATACTGAATATATATGATATATAAATCATATTTTATATTCTGGAAGTAAGTAAATCATGATATAAGTAATAATTATGTCAATAACAACAAGTCAAAACACCTATGATAAATGAAACGATTTTACCCAAAACGCTTCTTTAACATGGAATTTACAAAAGAACGGGTAATATAATGTCATAATTGAACCATATATGATATCATAACAATTAATATGATTCTGTAATAATTCAATGACATTTTTTAAATCATTATACAGGAGGTTCGGACACATACGAAGCAAATTGGACCTAAGGTAAGGGAAATATCACAATCTCATTTTTATCCGAGATTGTTTATTCGTAAGTATTTACTGGGGTGTATTTTATCATCCACATCCATGTTCCATCAATATGTAATATTGTTTCCATCCACTTACAATAGTTTAAATCAAATTTTACCCTTCTGTGAGTTTTTAGTAAAGAATATGAAAGGAATATTTTGTCGCTTTTTCATACGAGGTATTGACTTTTCCGACAAAAGTACGAAGAATGTTTTTTTTAACTTAAACGGCATGAAAGGATTTTTACGGTTTTATAAAGCCTTATTTTAATGAAGCTTCCTCCAAAATATTTCATGACTATTTTTAATAAAATCTCTTTCTTTTAAAATTGCATGATTTTTTTTGAAAAGAAATTGATTTTGAAGAAGAAAGGATATTTTCCTCAAGAATTAATTTCAAGTGTTTTATCAAAATTATTTTCCATCTAAGATAATAAAGGGTTCTGTTTCTATCCATATTTTTACATTGATTTGACTATGTTGTGATGGAATTATGTTTATGAATTCCTTTATCTTATATGAATGGTTTTATGATGTCATGTTGTTTTAAGAATCCCATTTTTATTACATGGGTTATGAAATGATGTATGATTTATGATTTTGTGGCACACATAAGAATGGTATCATTATGAGATGGGTGGGACCTATATCTCCCTCCAATGAATTGGGTAATGATTTTATATCTCATGAGATATACATGGCTGAAATGGTAGGTTATACCGGTTCAGTGAAACAGGACTGAAACGAGGGTTACTCGATTCAGAAAGGGACTTTGTCCACTAAGATAGTCATGGCAATGAGTCTTGACTAACAAGAAATGATTTTCTATGATTATGTGTGTATGCCACAAAGTTTCATATTTTAAGTTATGAATATTGGGATTACATTTCACTTCTATGATATATCCCATGTTATGATATTATGAGCTCTTTTGCAGGTTAAGATTTCCAAAAGCTATGTATATGATGTGATTGATTTTTCTTTTGTTTACCCTTACTGAGCATTTGAGCTCACCCTTTTATGTTTTCTTTTCCCCAGGATATAAAGAAAGGTTTTAGGTAGAAAAAAGGGATGACCTTTATGGGAGATATTGAAAAACTTTCACCACGATTAGAAGATTACGTTCCGAGTTTCCAAAGACACTAAACTATTACGATTCTTTAGTGTGTGTTTTTGCTATGTACTAAGTATTCCGCAAATGTAATGTAATGTTCATGTACGATAAGCTTCAGGTCTCTACAATGAGATACACTTTTTATCTCTCATCAACTCAATTTGATGTGATGCCGTTAGGCTGTCAAGGGAACTTTTTAACCCAATTTCGATTTCTTTGGGTTCAACATGTAGTCATTGAATATGTCATCCATTGAATATGTGTGAATGACCTATTATTGTTTTACACTTAATATCCACTTATATTGGGTGTAATTATAATTTTCACACCTATTTTTGAGATTGATTTGTCCTTAATTTAAGGATACCTTCTTTATAAGGGATTTCATCTCATTTGACATTTCTATTGAGACATCATTGTTGTTATGCACCAATTCACTCTTATATGGTGTATATACTGTCCTTTGGAATATTATATCATGAATCCATTTATTCTCAGGATATTATAAAGTTCCGATTAAATGTTATTCCTCAATTATTGTATTCAAGAGTCTCTAATTTTGGTAAAAACCCTTTAACCAAAATATCGCTTTAAATGTTTTAATGATTTGTTCTTATTAATATCCATGTTTTCAAAATGGTTTTATGGATTTATTTATATGGATATTAATACTTTAAAATGTTAAAATCTTCAAGGTGGTATGGGACACATTGATTGAAAAATCTCATTATTAATTGTTCTAAATGGTTTTTGAAATGGTTTCTTTTTGAACAGATTCATTATTTAAAATACTAAGATGATATATTGTGATTGAAATATAGATACGTTATGTTTCCTTTATGCATGTTTTATGTGATACGTTTATGTTATGGTTCTTGGAAATTATTATGAAAACGGGTGGTTCTGTGATAAACTAAGGGCGGGTGAGCCCGATATAGCTCTCCAATGCATTGGGTAACGCGAAGGAGTGAAATGTTAAGGTTTCTCCGAAGAGATTTAGGGAATATAGTGTGATGGGTATTCCAAACGTAACCAAGAGGGTTACTCCATACGTAAGAATGTTATGAATGCCTCAAGTTACCTTTATGTCTTATGTTTTCTATGATTTATTCATGGTTTGATGAGGTATGTTAATGTACCTATGTTTTATGGGTAAAGTATGATTTCATTCTTATGAATATATGAACTCATGTTTCCTTTACATATTTTTATAACCCTTACTGAGCTTTTTATGCTCATCCCAAGTTTTTGAAATGTTTTTCACAGGTCAAGGGAAAGGTACATGATGTGGTGATAGTGTCAAGGATGTGTCAAGAAGGAATCCATGTTTTATTTTCAATATGTTTCCGTTGATGGGAAGAATGAATATTTTCTTTTATGTAACCACTTTGTTTCAATGTGGAATGTAATACAAGTTTCATGATCTAATTCTCTAAAACTCTAAACCTGAAAAGATCCTCAATGTGTAATCTTGTAATAACTCAAGATTAAGTAAGGTTTAAGGCCGGGGACTTATAGATAGAGTATCAAATGGGATTCATGTATCAAATATTATACCATGTTGTACATATATATCTAACATTCTATCTCATTACTTCAATATTTCTATCATACATAGAAATGACATTAGGTTGTTCCTTACTTACCCCTTTATTTTCTTACATAATATCTAGTAATGTTTATATATAATATCCTAACTAAATAGAAATGAATTCAACAATCAAACCAACTGATTGGGTATCAAAAATACCTACATGATTTCTAAAAAACCACTCAACCACATGAAAAAAATATTCATTTTGAAATGTATTCAAATATGGAAAATATTCTTGAAAGTACGTACTCATGGAATGACCACAATGATTAGGTAATGACTCATATCAACTAGAATATCCTTTAATGAATAATAACTTGCATTATGATGTTATGTTCTAGTTTATTGTGTGATAGACTTTACTCATATATTTTCTTAAAAATACTTTCACATGTGTTATTCCATGACTAACACTTTCACAGTGGAAGGTTTATTTAGAACAAGATAGAGAAACACATAATCTTCATGGGGACTTCACTATATTGAAGAAAATTTTTTTCCATTATCCATGATTTAATGTATGGGACATGAATGATTTAATGAAGAGAGATACACTACAGTATTCATAATACAATGTGACCCCAAATTTCTATTGATATATATTACTACATGGTACACCCTTATCATATAATGACATATCATGATTGTGGTGTGGTCTCATGGATCACAACATTTTTTTTCGACAACTCATGTTTTTAAGAATCCTTAATTACACATGGAGCATGGACTCATATTTTATTGTAAAACCCTTTTAATTTCATCAAAAAATTAATCTTATGTATGAGAGTGGTGGAATTTTCTCACATGTTGCTTCATGATGTTGTTCCCTTTATCAGAAACACTAATCTTGTTGGTTCAATTTCCTATAAACACCATGTATAACTAGAATACTCTTCAAAAAAATTAATAAAAGTCAACATAAAATGGTTTTATAAGACTTAAAATCTCCCCATTTTTAATTTGTTATCAAAACCATTGAATACCTCAAATAAACATTTTTTTTGGTCTCTTAAGAATAATATATCTCCCTAAATTAATGTAACCTCATAACATAAAATGCAATTCCATTATATTCTTTATCTTATTTACAATAGAAAAAGGTTATAAATTAATGTGTTTTATTACTAATATCAATGAAATGAGTTATTAATAAATAATCTCAATGTTAATATAAGATTACATGGTGTAGAAAAATGATAGATCAACAAATACATCAAAAAATTCCAAAAAAATCCCATTGTGATACTAATTTCCAAGAAACAAAAAATCAAGTAAATATATCAAGATGTTTCCTTTTTTAATCTTAATAAAGGGATTAAAAACGTCCATGATCAAGAATTTCTCTCTCATTAAGCTTATATATCCCCTTTTATATAAATTAAAACATGATTAAAAGTTGGGTAATTTCTCATAAACATACATAAATGATGTTTTCAAATGGATTGTACACCCATATAATGTCTTAGCTTCTTATAATTCATTGTCGGGAGAGGTATTGAGAGTATATCATCAAATTTCACCTTATAAGGATCATACCATATCATTAAAGTTCCTTTAACCATATTTTCCTTTAAAAAATAAATTTTATGTCTATGTGAATTAATATTGAATAGAACAGAAGTTTATTGGTTACATTTTTTTATTAATTGATCATTACAACCAATAACTAGTGGCTACCCAACAAAACAATTAATGTCATTGAGTTGAGTCTTTATCCATATCATTTGGGAAGAATCTTGTGATGTCACAACATACATAACCTTAGTGGGGTTTAATCTAATAGAGGATTTATTCCATCTATACAAAGCCACAATTATTCCACTAATGAAAAGTTATTCTAAAAATTTGGACTTATGGTTATCAACATGAATAGCCCAATTAGCATCTATAAAGCCTTTTAATTACATTTCACCTTTCGACTTTTATAATTGGCCATAATTATATATATTATAGAAATACATGTGAATTATTTTTAATATTATAAATTTTGATTCCTTAGGATTATATTGATATTTTAAAAAACTATGACAATAAATACAATATCTGACCTTGAGGTTATCGAATACAAAATACTATTAATAAATATTCCTAAACCTTTTATCATCTAATAGTTATCCTATAGAATATTTAATAAATTTTATTCCCACTAATTTTTTTTTATACAATCCCATTGACTCATCTAATCTAAACATTTTCAATAGTTTTGTGCAATATTTTTATTTTGAAATAAACACATGGGTAATAGGTTGGGGGTTTTTTAATCCCCTGAAGAAATTCATTTCACCAAGTAAGGATATCTCACAATTGGTTATCATTTTTTTTGGTGAACTCTTTCCAAAATGATTCCTCAGAACATTGAAAAATGATATAATCAGCATATTTGATCCAAATGATTCATATAGTATTAGTTTTTATTCAGAGCATGTTAATGAATTATTTCCATTTTCTGAATTATATGGTTTCAAATACTCATCTAACATGAAAAACCAATATATTTTGTATTGTTTCACTATTTAGATTACATTTTTAAAAGTTCACACATTTCTATATTCTTTATCAAGAACAAAACCCTTAGGATTCTCGATGTACAATTCTCTATTGAACTTACCATTCAAGAAATCATATTTTCAATCTAATAGATGAAGTCAATGGTTTATTTCATTATAATGGGAAGAAAGATAATTAGGGACTAATGTTTGGATAAAGGAATGAAAATTTCATAAAAATATTTTCCTTCAACTTAGTAATTACTCTTGAAAAACCATATGGATTTATTATTTACAACATCATCATTTTCAATCATCTCAATTATGAAAATCTATTTTGTGATGGTGGTGTTCATCCCTTTAGGTCTAGTATTAATCCCACAAACCACATTATTTTGAATCTAGTTTGGTTATTTATTAATTAATGTAATAAATTCGTTATTATTAGAGGTTTTATTAATATTTTTGGGCACATCCTTTTAAATAATTCTTTTATAACTATTTTATTTTATTTCCCATTTAGTTTATATACATTCATTCTAATCTCTATTGAATTTTCCAACAGAAACATACATTATAATCTGAAAATTACTTATAGTGGTCATATAAATTTCAACATAAAAACATAAATATATCATATATGAATCATTAATGTATCCTTTTCTATTTAAAACATTTTTTCAGAGTTGTTTCAATAATGATTTCATAAGTATCATCATCATTCATGAATTATTTTCGGATCTCATCATCATTCACAATGAGTATAATGTAAGTGTAATCAATAATATTCTATTATTTATTCCTGTAGTATTGAGATAAACTACAATTTGATGTGTATCAAAAAAATAATATATCTTCATCTATCTCATCCAAATATTCACGAATTTTTTATTTCATTTTTAAAAATAATAAACACCCAGACACTCTGATGTTTATCAAAATAAGATTATTCTTGAACCAAAATTTATATAGAGTCAAATGTAAATTATATACTCAATAAAAAAACTATTTTAAATGGTTATATATGTTATTATTAATTTCAACAGAAAATTCCATGATGTATCAATCATAGTAATCATGATTTAACTATATAAACAAGGAACCTATTATTCCTTTTATCTAAAATCTTTTGTTATGGACCATATAGTGTTATGAAATCTTGAATTATTCCATGTGTTTCAATATATTCTAATTTTTTTATTAGAACATTCAACCCATTGTCTTATCTCAACCTATTTATATCATAACTTTTCTGTTTCTCGGAAAATTTCCAAAAACATTTAAACACTCTCAATGATTGGGATTATGAGACGTAAACAATGGTATGTTATTCTAGTAAAATAATCAATGAATTCGATAAAATACTTATATAATATTTTTTATTATTATTGAATGGATGAAAAACCCCCAATTGGACCAACTCCAACGATCTTTTGTTTTTAATTTCAACCCCTCTATGAATTTTTTTCACCTACATTCACTATTGACATGTTTTACAAATAGTGGTTATTTAATTCTTCAAGGATGGAATATTTTTCATAGTTTCTACTTTGACCACCCTTTTCATAGCCTTTTTGATAAGGTGAAAAGTATTTTATACCATAATTTATCTTCAGATTGCATTCTCATATAAAATTTAGTTGTTTATTCTCTAACATAAAATAGGATTCCATGAGTTCATAGACCTCTTTAGAGAACTACTATATCTTGAAAAATTCCAGTTATATAACAATTTTTATTGAAATTATCCTCATTAAATCATCATAGATATATGGAATGCTCAGCAAATTGGGTTTAATATAGAGAAAAATAAGACATTATTTGTATTTAGTTGCTTATGGCCAATATTTATGGCTCTAATACAATTGGTCTTCAATGAATGATCATTGACAAAAGTTAAAACTATACCATACTAATTTAATAACATTTTAGGTCATATAATCAACTGTACTGTTTAATCAAATGTTTCTATATATAATTCGTGACTGTTATGTTTTTATTACCTTGTAAAAAACATTGACAAAAAAGTTATTTATTTTTATATTTAATCTTTATAAAAAATTATATAACATTAAATTCATGTTTAATTGTGTTGAAATTAAGGTAGGATGCTCATCTGATTTTTTTCCTCTTCGCCACACCTTCCATGGGATTCTTCTAATTTTCCAGTCGTATTATTAATCTAAATATTAAATTCAATTTTTTGACGATTTATATAGTTATTTTGGTGTTTTAATCACCCCTTGAATTATTCTTCATCATTTTTCTTGGTGGAGAGATGTTTTATAAGTAATAAAAAGTTTAATAGAAAAAGACTCCAAAAAACTAATAATAACAATGGAGTATCTTCATTTGAAAGAAAATGTTCTCTCACATGGTTTTCTATCCAACCATTTCTAAATTTATTTGATGCAATGATTTCATCTAGATTTTTTAATACTTTTACTAGGTTACTAATTTCTAATATAGGTATTTTTATTGAAATTTTTCCTCTAAAATTTTTAGATTATTTTAACATCTATTAATACATATTATCTATGAATATAATATATATTTTACTAGATTCTATGAAAAATTCTATTAATATTTGACATGTAATATATGAAGAATAAACATATTTATATCCATCAACATATACACCATGGTCTTTTGTTATTCAGAAACTCCCACAATCGTTAATTATCCTAGAATTTATTCATATAAATTTTATAACTTTATTGAATTTCAGGGGAATATTTTATAAACTTTTACATGAGTTTTTTCATATGGTTCTCTGAATCAAAATGTTTATTCTTCATATTATCATTCTATTCATCTATAAATTTTTTTTATAAGTTATATCATCAACGATATTATTTATCTGCACATTTCATATCTTTACATTCTCATCATTCTAGATCAAATCATTTTTCTCAGTTTAATTTTTTTTCATTCCTTTTGCTTCTCTTTGATATGTATATTTTTATCTCTTATCCTTACAAAAATATTAAAGTTCATCTTATCCTCAATTATAATAAAATATTCTTCAACAAAGTCACCTTCTTTGGTAGAAAACTATATAAGAATTTTAGTGTCATTCCCTAAAGTTAATCATTCTTCATCTTCTTGAGCCATCAGAAATTGTTTATTAGTTTCTTTAGAAATTTTATCATCATAACTTGTCTCTTCACTATTATAAATATTTTATTTATGAGATATAATGTTTCTTTTAAATAAATTTTATGGAACCTTATTATACCATTTTTATTGAGGCTGATTGATTTTGAGGTTATGTACATTATTTAGTGATCCTTTAATTTTTCATGAAATTCATCATCTTTTTTGATTCTTAAAGGAATCATGGAAGTAATGTTACTAATTTTTCCGTTGTTAAATAAATTAAGATTTAATTTACCATGAGATTTACCTATTAATATTTTAAATATTCTTTTAACAAATGTTACAATATAATCAAATACACAGATGTTCCCAGTTTCATTACTACCAGAATTCTTATATTAAATCATTAAAATTTTGAATACATTAATGGAAATCTCATTCTCATTAATGAATTTTCAATTTAAGGAATCTCATATCCACATATCATATGATAATAGTGACTTGTAAATATTATCAATTATGAATTCATCCATATCAATAGCTTCAATATTTTATATCTTGGAATCAAAATTAACTGGAAGAATTATATTGAGTTTCATGTTCATTGTGGTTCCATTAAGTGTTTCTAAAAATATTATAATGGTTTTAACAACCAAATAAACTCTAGTAAATAACTAATGAAGTAATTCATCTCTTTGTATTCATATATCATAAAATCGAAAAATATATATTTGTAACTTTTATTCCTTTACCTTTTTTATCAATTATAGATCGCATGAATTTTTTTCGTGATTTCTATAAATTTATTATATACAATGATTTATTTAATTATTTATTATATAGTGGTAATAAATGTTCACTCCATACTTTTCCATAACTCTCAACATTCTTTTTTTCAGATTGACACTAAGAAATAGTAAATTATGGGACAACAAAACCATATAGAATAGACTCAAAAATAACAAACCCAAGTGAGAGTAGATAATTAAAATTTGTTAACTTCTATATATGAACCTATTTTCCATAAAAGAGATATTTCCCATTATTTTCAATATAATTTTGTAGATTTATAAAAAATATCAACAATGTATCTTAAAGAGAGAACCTAGGTTTTGATACAAATTATTAACATCACATTACAGAATGAACAATACTAAGAGGTTGGGATGAGTGTCGAATTTTTTTTATTCTACAAGAACATGTATAATGGTTAGTAAATGATCACTTAAACTCATGAGGTGATGAAATAAATGATCTACACGTCTGATTTAATGAATTCTCTCCCCAATGAGCATGACTATGGAGTAATTGTTTGGTTTTTTTATCCAACACACACATGATTGATCTATTACTATCAACAACATCCAAGGGAAATAGAATGAACATGTACCCTTAACAATACTGAAACAAACCAAGTTTGAAGGAACAAAATTTTCAAAATAAAAAAATATAAAAAATTCTTCAAGAATGATTACTAATAAAATATTGAGAATCCAAAGGACTTCTAGGATATGATTTTCATCCTAATTAAAAAATAATTTCTTACTATATCTAAAACTACTTCAGTAAAACTCTCATACACAACATTCAAAATGGGTTGTTACTCATATCTATAATACCCATCTCTTTATTTTCACATATAATCTCTAGTAATCTTTCTAGATTATATCAAATCTATATACACTCTAAATTACTAGGTTTCACCCATTGAACAGGTACCAATACAACCAACGTGGGTTGTGAAAAAACTGATCAAAAACATCATAAAACCCTATATTTTGAAATATATTTGAATATAAAACAATTATAGAAATTAATTTTTTATAGAGAAAAAACCATTATTATATAATGATTCATATGAACTATTGGCTCCTCTTAAGAACCATCACTTGTATTATGGTGGGATTAACTAGTTTTCATCTTTTAATCCTTCACACATCAATTATTTTAAAGATAATCTCACATGTGTTATTACATTAGTAACACCATAATAGTAAAAGGACTCCCTTTTATACTACATAGAAAGAAAAAAAATTCCTAGGTTTCTCACTATGACATGGATAACTACTTTCTCTTGTACAAGATTTTCGTAGTTTATGAATGATAAAATCAATACAACACAACTCAATAATATCATAAAAATGTAGTGTGATATAAAAAAATTTATTGATATATGTTTGGACATGATTCATACTTATCATATATGGACCTCACATGATTATGGTGTTGTCTAATGGTTTATAGAGAAAATGATTTCTATCACTTAGATTCTTATGTCGCATCAGTCCCCATTATGAAATGGATTCATCTTTCATGGATCAACACCCAAACCATCAACAAAAAATTATCATATCTTTGAGTTTTATGTCATATTCTCATCCATTATGGTTTGATGTGGTTTCCTTCGATGGAAACACTCATCTTGATAACTTAATTTAATCCAAACACTATAATTATCAGCAAACTCCCTAGAAACACACTTCTTTAAATGATTTAAACATATTGACATGTATTTCAAAGAAATATAACATCATAATTATTTGAGGAACTTACACATAAATATTTAATAAAAAATATATATTGATCAACAATTCATAAATTTTATTTTAAAAACTATTGACACACATATCTAACTATTATCATAAACAAGAACCACAAATTATTAAAAAAATATAATCTCTAAAATAATTTTAAATAAACAATAACACTACCACATGGATATTATTTAATAATATTCTATATATTTATCACTATTTAATGAAAAAAATATTGATAATGTACAAATCCATTATAAAAAAGGTCATTAACTTTTGAATATTTCTTCAATACATGATCTTTAAATGACCCCTCATAAACTTCTCAATAAACAAGGATTCAAATTAAATACATAAAAATTTATAAAACTAACAATACAACTTTAAAATGCTAACCAATGCTCCATCACCCAATAAAAAATAGACCAGATATAATTATATAAACTTCTGTCACTAAATCTCCTTTCATATCATCTTCCAATTCTCAACCATATTAATATCAATATTTTATGAAATAATATAAGGATCCAACTATACCTCCTATAGTTGTACTATATGTTGGAATCATGTTAATTATATATCTATTAAATTAAATTAACCATAAGACTAATGATATTGAAATACATTAACATACTATTAGATATACCTATTAATAACAATAAATATCAAATAATCATGAAAAAGAATTATATTAAACATTTCCACCCTAACATAGTACTATGATAATAGTAAATTTTCCACAAAGTATAATATAAATATAATCATGATATTGGTGTTGGATTGCATCAGTTTCCACACACAATGGCTAACAAATAATCCATCCAAAACCCCACTTGGATACCATTATTTCCTGACCCGACCATGCCAAGACTCTTACTAACATGGAAAAGAGATTGGGAGTGACCCTTCAATACCACCCTTAGTAGGCCGTGGTGTATATATTTTCCACATATATATAGATATTACATAATGGGATGCATTACCTATTTTATTATAAAATTCATAGGAAACAACCTTATCTCTATCATATAAGAAAACTTCAATAAAGTATATCAAATCCATAATATGAATGTTTTTTAACCAACCGGTAAGTTAAAATAAATAAAGTTATAATAAACTCAAATAAAAATAACCTAACATATCCAAAATGTAAATAAAGTACAATACACCTCCTATAACTCTAGATAACCCCCTACTGCTATGAACTAGTATGGTCAAACACCACCTCTAACATAGCTCGAAAAATCTTGAAATGATAAAGTAGGAGAGATTAAGAACCTATACATGATAGGTTTCTTTTTGAAACTCTC
Organism: Viscum album; assembly: GCA_963277665.1. Lineage (NCBI taxonomy): Eukaryota > Viridiplantae > Streptophyta > Magnoliopsida > Santalales > Viscaceae > Viscum > Viscum album. The sequence goes on from OY728133.1 coordinate 1,359,722,226, forward strand.
ATGTGATATTATATATGAATCTTACTAAATACATTATAAATAAAATATAAAAACATGAAAATGTATCCCATCCCATGGAGTTCCACATCAATCCTATAACTAACCTTAAGAATACTCTCTATCAAATATAATTTGTAATTATAATATTACTCTAGTTGAATAATATATCATAGAGGGACCCCGTAACCTAATTCCTATAAAATCCCCCTCTGTATGGAATACAACATCTATAGGGGAAAACACCATCCAACATATTTCATTATAAAAAAACATATGTAAAATGAAAACAACATTTGATATACATGATTGGCCAATAGGCGATCATCCAATAAAATATGTATATTAAGGTTCATTGGGAATGAAATTCAAAATGATCCTTAGATTAAGTGTTGTGAAACTCAAGTGGTGGACATGTATATAGAATAAGACATTAATCCACTACTGAAATAACAATATATAAAATAGAATACACACAAAAAAACATCTAAATATATTATATCATTAATTTTAACTAACCCAGACTGATACAGTGAATAACATTTCATTAACCTAGATATTTTTTTTAAATATCAATAATTTGTTTTTAGAACATGGTGTCCATATATTTACCTCTTCAAATTGCATTTAATTATAATATAGTTAATTTATTATCATTAAAAATCATTATCTCACCATAACTAAAACTATGAAACCTTTATCACACCAATATTACATAACACAACTTATCATTCCCCAATAATATGTTTTCAAATTATTATATTAAAAATATTTTTTTGAATAACTATTCTTAATTCCATGTCATTTCACCCCCATTAAAATATAACACCCTAATATCAATTTAAATTTATACAAAAATTCATTAATATTAGTATGCAATATCCAAAATTCTCTATTAAATTTAATATTCTATAATTTACCTCAAAATACATTTCTATCTCTATTTCAGCATACCATGTCTCATTCATCTATATATAACACGACATCCAAATATCATATTAATTTTTATTACCACTAAACCCATAAAAATGCCACTTCTTCTTACCTCACTTGTATATAACACTGAAATGATTAATATAGAATAAAAAATCCAACACAAGATCTTACATAAATTTCAATCTCTATCAATTCATAGTGTTCAAATAATAATTCTATGAAATTTAAACAATATAAAATCATTAATTCGTCAATAAAATCTACATAACCACAAACCCCTTCATGTGAACTAGATAAAATCATTAATTTACCCAATAAGGAACAATAAAATATTATGAATCTACAATTAAATTAATATAAAAATAATTCCAAATAACCTATATCAAATTGATATTCATGAACAACATCATAATAATCAAAATTTATTGGCCCTGGTATCAATGAATTCATAATTTAAATTGAAGAATGAAACCTCAATAATCTATAATTGAATCCAATAATTCAATGTTCAATATATTTTATTCATAGATCTAATAAATGATAACATTTTAAAGGGTTTTTTTCAAATGTCCCTTTAAATTTTAATTTTGGGATGTTGAAGGTGTTGAGTGTGTGTCTAGATGGAAGAAGGGTGGTAAATATCCAGATGAAATTTTATCTATAGGGGTATATCACATTATAAACTTGTGTATTTCATCCTGGTCTATCATTTGGGAGAGCTATATGAGAAGGGATAGTTTAGTTTCACTATGATTAATGAGGTTGTGGTATAAGGATACATGTTTTCATGGGATACTTAGGCGTTGAGATTTTATGTCACTCTATTTTGGTATAGGGAGAATTATTTGGCATGCTGTGTTACTTTACAACAAAGAGATAATTTTTTTGCTTCATGGTTAATCTTACTTGGGTACTATTGTGTCATGGTCAATGAATTATAGCATGAAAGGATTTTTTGGACCATGGAATTATACTTAGAAAAATATCTTTGTTCTACTTTTATTTAATGATTATTTCACCAAGATAGTTTTATTATATCATGGTATAGGTCTGGGGGTAATTACATTCAATGTGATGGATCCAGGTCTACAACATGATTTATATGGGTTTACAAATTGAATAATTGTTGATTCGTTGAATAGTGAAATTCATTAATGTCATCTATTTAAACATTCATTGATTGTAAAAAATGAGGGAGCAAATGTGAATATTTTTCCATAATTCACAATGATTTTTAACACATCCTCATTATGTCATGATGCACACTATCATGACATAATTTCATTCAACTATATTTTCATTAAAAATTAATGGAACCCTATACATTTATATAGACCTTATTTTTCACTCTCAACCCATAGTAAATATTTTGTAATATTTTTAGTAGTTCTAGAATCCCAAGAATGATCCTTAGGACTATGATTTAGACAGTGAATTACTCCAGAACCAAGGTAATAATTCATTCTGTATTAAACAATACGTGGTTGGTGATATTGTTATATGGATGATGAATTGATATTGTTGATGTGTTATAAGTTTTTAGATGGTTCCAAAGTAATAATTTGTGTTTTAATCAGTTCTCATGGCATGGTATTAGTCAAGATTCATTGAGGTAACATATTTTTAACGTTTTCATATATCTTGTGGAATATTCCATATAGTTAGGTTATGATTCCACCTCATAATATTTCACTTTTATATCATTAAATCCTTGTCAAATGTTATTATTCTCCAAAAACATTATAGAATACCTAGTTAATTATTCCTTTGTAGTATACATTGAACCCCTATGTGACTTATGAAGTTAAAACATACCTTTGAATTATGTATTCTATGAACCTTTGTTATACCACTTCATCACTTGGTAACCATACCTTTATTGAACTCTATATATCATTTTTTAATATAGAGGATCTTCCACCCTATTCATCAAGCATGATGTTGGATGTTTGGTCTCAGGGAATGGGAATATGTATGTTTCATACTTTATTATACTTGTTACAGTTTCCCTAGGCTTGTTGATTTAGGTCTGGTATAGGGGAATTAATTATTATGTTTCTAATATATTTTTGGATCTCTATCATTGGAATTGATGGTTTCAGTTTGGTTAAATTAATGGGGATGTTTTTGTGATTATTCCTTTATCTTATCTGTGAATATATATAAATTTATTAATCTTTTTTAAAGAATTTTTTCTCTTCTTTATATCGATATTTTTTGTATAGAATAAGGCTACTATTATGACATTGTCTCATTATAAAATAAACATCAATTTATAATGATAAGCATGTATTTAAGAGATAAATATGGGAAGGTGGTCATTTTGAGTAGTTGGTTCATTATACTATGTTTTTTATGATTTATTGTATGAAATGTTTATATACTATGGTGTTTTCTTACTTTGATACAATGCTATATTAAATTTTAATATGGAATGTGCATTAAATATTGAGACAAGTAAGGGAAATTTAATAGTGAATTCATGATAATTAACTTTTATAATGAAAAATGTGGCATGAAATAGAAGTTTTTGGTGTCTCGGTGTTGTTTTGGTAAAATTAATTTACAATATTTCTATGGTTTATCATCTTTATTAAATTAATAACCAAACACATGTGGATTCCACTTCAACTGACACCCATGACCCCCACAATTGAAGTTGTTCCTAGAATCCTAAATACCAAACTGTAGGATAAAAAAGGTGGATAAAAGGTTACACTCATGTGTTATTTGGTAAATATCATTAATCATTGAGAGTGTGTAAAACATATATATTTTTTGAATTATTTTCATCAAATTAATTCTATCTTTTGGATAATGCATGGCACACTAAAAATATTTTTTTATTAAATCACTAAATTTGGATTGTATTTTAAAAAACACAGGGTTAATCATTTAATACACACAGAATAATGTTTAGCTTGCTCTATATAGAACACTGAGTTATCTTATGTTAAATTAAAGATCAAATTTCCTTGATATCTTGCATAACATGCAAGACATAGTTTTAGTAAACAATAATATATTATAAAAATATTATTATTTAATATAATTTGATATAATGTAGCCATTATGTAAGTAGTTATTAATAGTATTAGATAAATTCTGAAATTACATGGTTGAGTTCATTGGTTAAAAGTTAATTAAAAATGAATATATGAACCAAATTAATATAAAGGGAATGTTTTTGTAAAAACAACTTTTATGCTCACAAAGTAATTTTATAATAATAAATTAAATAAATTTCTATTTTTAAATAATATTAATGAAATATATAATTTTTATTTTTAATAAAATATTTTTTTACATTCATCAAATATATTTTATAGACATAAGATAGTAATAAACCCAAATTAACTCATAAAAACCTATATTTTTATAAAATAAATATTACCGAATTTTATTGGAGAACCTATTTTAAATATATATTTTGGAACATTTATAAATTTATGTAAAGACCTGTAAAATTCAAGGTAAATTTTTTCTTAATTTTAGTTGGTATTTTACAAGAACACGGTTTTTGACGGCACTTGATTCTGAGGCCCGGAGTGCCCAGAATCAATTTCCGAAGTTTGGCTCGGGTACGTTCAGTGAACGAATGAGCGGGTTTTCCTATCTTTTGAACCGGTGCTCGGAATTGAAATCGGATGGCACCGATGAACTTGAAATGACGGTAATCGCTCAAGGGGACCTTTACCGTAGTTGTGTTTGTGCGGAAGAAGAAGTTTATTAATGGAATTTAATTAAGAAGTAAATAAAATTGTTGGATCAATTTTATTTTAAATCAAGGTGGTTAATTTCTCCCATGGAAAGTTGGTGGTGGGTCCCACATCCACCCAACTTCCCATGTGTGGATATTTGAAAGGGTGGGGCCCACACGAGACCCAACCTTTCACCTTCCCCCTTTAAACTTCTTAACCCCCCCATTTAAGTCTTGCCAACTTAACTACACATTTATTTTTACAACTCATGTTAATAACATGAGTGAGTTAAGTGTGGGTTTTTATTTTCAAACTCTTAAATTTTCAAAAGCCATTTTCTGATAATAAAATAAGTTGGGAAATTATTCTATTTGGGTTAGTTTTGGGTTGTTTGGGAGATTTTGGAGAGAAAGCTAAAGGAAGTCTTCTTCTTCTTCAACTTCGACGAAGAACGCGAAGAACACCGTTCTTCAACGAAGAACATCTCTGCCGAAGAACGCGATGTCTACTTCCAATGACGTTTCCTCTTCGAACACACCTCTATGACAACAGAATCGACGTTTGTTTCCCGCGACGCCTGACCTCCGTGATGCTCATCTTCCACGACTCAATTGACGCGCACTGTTCCTGAAACGAGGTAGGGGTTTGAATCTTTTTAAGTTGGTGATTTCTTTCCTTCAAATAATAAAGATAAATCTGACGGCCATGTTCCAATTTTTTTTATTTAAATTAAAAAAAATTGTGAAGGTTAAATGTTTTACGTTTCATCCAACTGCTATCGAGATAACGGGAGGGGATCGGTCCGCACAAACATGGCTGATACCCCTCCCCCCTTTTTGATATTCTTCGTTTTTATTAGCGAAGACGGTAATGCGGCGTTGCACTGTGCTTGAGCGAAAGGAGACTTGAACGACATGGGAAATGAAGAAGAAACGCAGCCCTGTCGCGCTACGTCAAGGGTAAGAACGAGGCTGCGGCCGGAGTCGGGCCACGGTGGAAGGATGCGGCGTTGTCATGCCGTGCCGGATGAATTTGCAGCCATCCTGGAAGTAGTGGTCAGAAAAACCACCCACCAGAGAATTCGAAGAAGGCGGCCGGAACTCCTGCCGCCGGCGCCGGAAGGCGCAGGACCATGGGGTCCCGCGGCGAGAAACCGACCGGCCCTACGCCTGCCGGCCGTTACAGGGGAAAAGCTTGGGGGTTACACCCCCCCGGCTTGCACACATGGCGCGGCCCCTTAATGGGGGTCTCCATTGTGAAATAAAGGAGGGACGTAGCCCCTAGCTTGGGCGCGCTCGCGCGGCACGCAGGCCGCGCCGCCGCGCCGGGCCGAGCATCCGGGCCGGGCCTGGTCGTCGGGCTGGGTCACCGCCCGGTCCGGGTTGACCCGGTTCGGCCGACCCAGGGGGTAGTGGGTCGTGTCGGGCCGGGCCCAGACCCCCTAATTGCAGACAACTTTCGGTGAAATGCTCATTTCTTGGGCTACGGACCTACGATCGACGCACCGTCAGTTGTGTAGCGATACTTGGAATGAGACGGTCGTTTCGGTATATTGCACTCAAGGTTTCAGAATATTTGAGTTTGCCCGGGTTGGTTCGTACACGAATCCAACCGGGCCCTCGCAGCAGAAACGCTCATATCGTGAGCTTCGGATGTCCGATCGATGTGTCGTCGACTTCGTTTAATTCCTATAAGTGAGAAGGAAATTTTGGAATACTCGGCCTGAGGTTTGGACGCAGGTGGAGTACTATTGGGTTGGTTTTTCCTTAAAAACCAACCGGGCTCCTGGGACGAAAAAGCCAATAACTCTCAGACCAGGCGTCTGATTGACGCGCTGTCTGCGACGTTGAGTTCCTATTGACAATACGGAACTTTTGGATACATTAACTCTAGACATTGTGTCAGTTGATGTATCAGCCTCTCGGCTCGTGGAGCGGACCCTCCCGAACAAGCTTGCTGTGTGCGGGAACCCTAGTGCTGGCTGCAACTTCGACGATGACGACTGTGTAGAGATCCTCAATGGAATGCGACGATGAAGAGTGCCGGTCTTGTATACTATGTGGGTCCCAGCCATGCTAGTCTTGTATCCTATGTGGGTCCCATCTTAGATGACTCAGTGCTGGTCTTGTATCCTATGTGGGTCCCATCATAGATGAATCAATAAAGAGTGTTGGTCTTGTATCCTATGTGGGTCCCAGCAGTGCTGGTCTTGTATCCTATGTGGCTGTCACCTTAGATGACTCAGTGCTGGTCTTGTATCTTATGTGGGTCCCAGCATAGATGAATCAATGAAATGTTCTGGTCTTGTATCCTATGTGCATCCTAGCTGTGCTGGTCTTGTATCCTATGTGGGTCCCAACATAGATGATTCAGTGCTGGTCTTGTTTCCTATGTGGGTCCCAACATAGATGATTCAGTATCTATATGTAATCATCCCTTTCACCTATATGACGAAGTATACCTTTGTGAGATGAATCCTGTGTTACTCTCCTTTGTGGTTTGTGCTGAACTATCCTATGTGGATTTACTGTTGACTCTCCTTTTTGGATTGTGTTGAACTATCCTGTGTGAATTTACTGTAAACTTTCCTTTGTGGATTGTGTTGAGCTATCCTTTGTGGATTACTTTTTCTCTCCTTTGTGGATTGTGTTGTTCTATTCTGTGTGAGTATACGTTTTGCTTTCCTGTGTGGACTGGGTTGTGCTTGGGCTCATATGTTGGATCCGAACAAAAATTGATGACTTAGGTATATGTATGGGCATATACTTAAGAAGTGTTGGTTGTTACTTCGTGATTTTATCTTTTCATTGTGGTTTATCCATTGTGGATTTCAGGAGACCTTCAGGGGTCTCGGGGTCTCTACTGAGTAGCTTATACTCACCCCTGCAAGGGCTATGCCCGCACTTCGTTTTGTTGGTTGCAGACGACCGATAGCGCTGATCGTGGTGGAGGCTTGCGGAGCAGGACGGTACCTGGAGGTGGACCATTGGGCGGGACGTACTCGGAGCGGACGGCTGGACCGAGGAGCTGTGGAGGCTATCTTTGATCTCCCTTCAGGTGGGACTTCCAGAGGACGGCTCGATGCTACATCTTTTCTTTTCAGTTGTTGTTTTCCCCTTTTAGTTTTACTTTACAGTTGGGCTTGTATTTCCGGCCCCTTTTACTTTCAGCACAACTTGTTACAGTTGTTACTTAGTTTTTTCTCTTTCCGCTTGCTTACCCTGTGATGGTTGTTTACTTTAAAAAGGCAATGCCTTCCCAGTTTATCGTCATTTATGCCTTGGTGCTAGTCGCCAGCCCCTGGCCTATGGAAGGAGGGCTTGGGGTAGTCACGACATGGGCCCTGAGGACGGGTCATGACAAATTGGTATCAAAGGGAGGTTCTACCAGAGACTCTGATCTTTCTTCTGTGTAAAAAAATAGTGTTCAGCGTATTGGTTGGGGTTATCAGTCCAGGGAGTCCAGTGTTTGTGCGGTGGCTGACGTATCCGTACACCAGGACCCTGACTTCTGATTTCCGACTTAATGCATGGAAACAATGATTGCATGTGTGTTCACGTTTTCTTTGTGATTTCTTGTGTCAGCTCACCAGGTTTACTTTTCTGACCGTGGCGCACCTGTTTACTTTTCAGGATGGCCCCACGACGGCATCCAGCTAGGGTGCCGAGATTCGAGCATGACGACAGCCCATCGAGCGACGGGGCCTCGGTGCAGGGCCCTTTGTCAGAAGTGGCACCGGCGGTAGCTCTACCCGCCGAGCCACCAATGCTTCCAGCACCTGCTGCTGACGATGCACGTCGCCTCAGTGCAGTTCATGAGTTCCCGCACCAGCGACCGCCCAGGTTCTTCGGGGAGACGGACCCCCAGGCAGCCGAGGACTGGCTGGAGGTAGTAGTGAGAGGTTTTCGATTAGTGAGGACACCAGCAGACCTCATGGTGATCCTCGTAGTGAGCCTACTACACGCGGCAACGAGGTGATGGTGGAGAATGATTCTCCAGGTGCACGATGAGGCATCTCTACTCTGGACAAACTTTGAGATCCTCTTCCGCTCAGAGTTTGTCCCAGCCACCCTCCATGCGGTGCGCATCCGACACCTGCTACAGCTACGGCAGGGCAGCATGACAGTGGCCCAGTACTCGAAGAGATTTACTGATCTCTCGCACTACTCCGTAGATATGGTACGGGACCCGTTCTTTAGGACTCGGACCTTCAAGAAGGGACTGAGGCATGAGATTTGGGCTTCAATGATCTCCCTCAACATTCCGACAGATGCAGTAGTGTTGGAGAGACCACTTCTAGTTGAGAGTTTTCTCACCGAGCATGCTCCAGTGACAGGGCCCTCTGCAGGACGGCCCATAGCAGGGTCTTCTATAGTTGGCAGTAGATAGGTGACGCAGAGGTCCAAACGGGCTAGACCATCAGATTGGAAGTCTCAGGATGAAGATTCGGTTGTTCGGGGCACCCAAAGGAGACCCAGCTACACGAGGGGAAAGCATTTCAATGCATGCATCGGGCGAGGTCACATGGCTCGAGACTGCCCGACTCGTCTTACAGATGAGCAGCAGGTGGTAGAGGGACCTCCCAGACAGAGGTTCGGCCACGGTGGTCCGCAGGGTGCAGGCGGACGAGGTGGAGGAGCTGGCCGAGTAGCTGATGGTGGGAGACACTTCGAGGTGTTGCCACCACCACCACCAGGAGGTCCACCCCGACCGCAGGGAGTTGGTGGACATGAGAGATCTCAACTTCAGTCAGGTGAGGCCTTCAATCATGGAGCTCTGCGAGCAGATAGACAGGAGCGGGACTAGTAGATACATCTTTTGTACTTCTAGTTCTTGTTGTTGTTGTGTAGTGTCTTTGTATTATGAGATGAAATAGTAAAAGACACTTACCTTTGTGATGTTTTCATTCCTTTCCACTTTTGTGTTGTTACTAAGAGGTTCCAGTTTAGACTGTTCACTTGACCCTCACTTGTGAGACATCTACTAGAGGAGACCTAGTTACCACAAACTGATGCTGATAGTGTGACTCAACCCTTGGAGGCGAGAGTAACAGTTGGATCTCTTGGTAGTAGCGTCGAGGACTTACGACGTCATCTTTGGTATGGATTATTAATATCCATGTCGGGATTGACTGTATTAGGTAAAGGAAGTGGTTCATCTAGGGGATGAGACCAGATTTCTCTTATCGACAAAGAAGAAATCTTAGAAGTTCTTATGGGATCAGAGAAGGTCCAGGTCATCCCGGAGCGGATGAGGACTACTCAGAGCCGGCAGAAGTCATACACTGATAGGAGGAGGAGGCCACTAGAGTTCGAGGATGGCGACCACGTCTTCCTGCATGTCTCACCTTGACATGGATTACGGGGATTTGGCCGAGGTGCCATGTTATCTCGGCGCTTCATCGGACCCTTCCAGGTCCTCAGCAGGATTGGTGAGGTGGCTTATTGTCTGGCTCTACCACCTCAGTTGCACCGGGTGCACGCCGTCTTCCACGTATCTCAACTGATGAGATATGTGCACGACCCGACGCATATCATTGACCATGGGGATCTTGACGTCAATGATGGGGAGACTTTTGCGAAAGTCCCAGTGCATATTGAGGATCGACAAGAGCGGGTCCTACATGGACAGTCTATTCCTCTAGTGCGCATCAAATGGCAGCACGGAAACCTCCAGGAGAGCACATGGGAGCGGGAGGCTCAGATGTGTGCTCATTACCCTCATTTGTTTCCATAGTTTTGATGTATCTTTATGGGGACTAAAATATCTGAGGTTAGAGTAATGTAAAGACCCATAAAATTAAAGGAATTTTTTTTCTTAATTTTCTTTGGAATTTTACAAGAATGCGGTTTCTGACGACACTTGATTCCGAAGCCCGGAGTGCCCGGAATCAATTTCCGAAGTTTGGCTCAGGTACATTCAGTGAACGAACGAGCGGGTTTTCCTATCTTTTGAACCGGTGCTCGGAATTGAAATCCGATGGCACCGATGAACTTGCAACGCTGGTAATCTCTTAAGGGGACCTTTACCGTAGTTGCGTTTGTGCGGAAGAAGAATTTAATTAATGGGGTTTAATTAAGTAGTATATAAAATTGTTGGATCAATTTTATTTTATATCAAGGTGGTTAATTTCTCCCATGGGAAGTTGGTGGTGGGGCCCACATCCACCCAACATCCCATGTGTGGATACTTGAAAGGGTGGGGCCCACACGAGCCCCATCCTTTCACCTTCACCTTTTAAACTTCTTAACCCCCCCATTTAAGTCTTGCCAACTTAACTCCTCATTTATTTTTACAACTCATGTTAATAACTTGAGTGAGTTATGTGTGGGTTTTTATTTTCAAACACTTAAATTTTCAAAAACCTTTTATGATAACAAAATAAGTTGGGAAATTATTCTATTTGGGTTAGTTTTGGGTTGTTTGGGAGATTTTGGAGAGAAAGCTAAAGGAAGTCTTCTTCTTCTTCAACTTCGATGAAGAACGCGAAGGACATCATTTTTTCAATGAAGATCATCTCCGCCGAAGAACTCGACGTCTACCTCCAACGACCATTCATATTCGAACGCACCTCGACGACAACGGAATCGACGTTCGTTTCCCACGACACCCGACCTCCGCGACGCTCGTCTTCCACGGCTCGATTGACTTGCACCTTTCCTGAACAGAGGAAGGGGTTTGAATCTTTTTAAGTTGGTGATTTCATTCCATCGAATAAGAAAGATAAATCTGACGGCCATGTTCCAATTTTTTATATTTAAATTAAAAAAATTGTGAACTTTAAATGTTTTACATTTCGGACAAATGCTATTGAGATAACGGGAGGGGATCGGTCCGCACAAACATTGCTGATACCCCTCCCCCCGTTTTGCTATTCTTCATTTTGATTAGTGAAGACGGTAATGTGTCGTTGCACCGCGCTTGAGAGAAAGGAGACGTGAACTATGCGGTCCACGACGAGGAAACGTAGCGCCATCCCGCTATGTCAATGGTACGAATGAGGCCACGGCCGGAGTCGGGCCATGGAGGAAGGACGAGGCGTCGTCACGCCGCGCCGGACGAATTTGCAGCCATCCTGGAAGTAGCGGTCAGAAAAACCACCCACCGGAGAATTCTAAGAAGGCAGCGGGAACTCCGGCCACCGTCGCCAGAAGGCGCGGGACCTGTGGTCCTGCGGCGAGAAACTGGCCGGCCCTGCGCAGGCCGACCGTTATAGTGGAAATGCCGGGGGGTTACACCCCCCGTGTTGAACACGTGGCGCGGCCCCTTAAAGGGGCCCGCCGTTTTGAAATAAATGAGGGGCATAGCCCCTCCCTTGGGCGTGCTCGCGTGGCACGCTGGCCGCGCCGCCGGCCGGGCCGGGCTTCTGGGCCGGGCCGGGTCGTCGTGCCGGGTCGCCGCCCGGGCCAGGTTGACCCGGTTCGGCCGACCTAGGGAGTACTGGGTCTGGCCGGGCCGGGCCAAGACCCCCTAATTACGGACTACTTTCGGTAAAATGCCCATATCATGGGATATGAACCTCCGATAGACGCACCGTAAGTTCTGTAGCAATCTTTGGAACGAGACGGTCGTTTTGGTATATCACACTTAAAGTTTCAGAATAATTTGATTTTGGCCAGGTTGTTTCGTACATGAAACCAACCGGGCCCTCGGAGCGGAAACGCTCATATCTTGAGCTTCGGACATCCGATCGTCGTGTCGTCGACTTCGTTGAATTCCACTATGTGAGACGGAACTTTTGGCATTATCTGCCCGAGGATTGGACGCAGGTGGAGTACATTTGGATTGGTTTTGCCTTAAAAACCAACCGGGCCCCTGGGACGAAAAAACCAATAACTCTCAGACCAGGCGTCCGATTGACGCGCCGTCTGCGACGCTGAGTTTCTGTTGACGATGTGGAACTTTTGGATACATCATCTCTGGAAATTGTGTTAGTTGATGTATCAGCCTCTCGGTTCGTGGAGCGGACCCTCCCGAACGAGCTTGCTATGTGCGGGAACCCTAGTGTTGGCTGCGACTTCGACGACGACCACTGTGCAGAGATACTCAGTGGACTGCGACGATGAAGAGTGCTGGTCTTGTATCATATGTGGGTCCTAGCCGTACTGGTCTTCTATCCTATGTGGGTCCCAGCTTAGATGATTCAGTTCTGGTCTTGTATCCTATGTGGGTCCCAGCTTAGATGATTCAGTGGTGGTCTTGTATCCTATGTGGGTCCCAGAATAGATGACTAAATAAAGATTGATGGTCTTGTATCCTATGTGCGTCCCAGCTGGGCTGGTCTTGTATCCTATGTGGGTCCCAACTTAGATGATTCAGTGCTGGTCTTGTATCCTATGTGGGTCCCAGCATAGATGAATCAATGAAGAAAGTTGGTCTTGTATCCTCAGTGGGTCCCAGCTTAGATGATTCAATATCTATATCTGATCACCCCGTTCACCTTTTCGACGAAATATACCCGTGTGAGCTGAATCCTGTGTTACTCTCCTTTGTGGTCTGTGCTGAACTATCCTATGTGGATTTATTTTTTACTCTCCTTTTTGGATTGTGTTGAACTATCCTGTGTGAATTTACTGTTTACTTTCCTTTGTGGATTGTGTTGAGCTATCCATTGTGGATTACTTTTTCTCTCCTTCATGGATTGTGTTGTGCTATTCTCTGTGAGTATATGTTTTGCTTTCCTGTGTGGACTGGGTTGTGCTTGGGCTCGGATGTTGGAGTTGAACGAGAATTGATGACTTAGGTATATGTATGGGCATATACCTAAGAAGTTTCGGTTGTAAATTCGTGATTGTATCTTTCCTTTTTGGTTTATCATTTATGGATTTCGGGAGACCTTCGGGGGTATCGGGGACCCTACTGTGTAGCCTATACTCACCCCTACACGGGCTATGCCCACACATCGTTGTGTTGGTTGCAGAAGACGGACATCGCTGATCGTGGTGGAGGCTTGTGGAGCATGACGGTACCTGGAGGTGGACCATTGGGCGGGACGTACTTGGAGCGGACGGCTCGATCGAGGAGCTGTGGAGGCTATCTGTGCTCGCCCTTCAGGTGGGACTTCCATAGGATGGCTCGATTCTACGACTTTTCTTTTCAGTTGTTGTTTTCCCCTTTCAGTTGTACGTTACTGTAAGGCTTCTATTTCTGTCCCCTTTTACTTTCAGCACAGCTTGTTACATATTTTACATAGTGTTTACTCTTTCCGCTTACTTACTCTGTGATGGTTGTTTACTTTACAAAGGCAATGCCTTCCCTGTTTATCAGGATTTACGCCCTGGTGCTAGTCGTCAGCCCCTGGCCTATGGAAGGCGGGCTTGGGGTAGTCACGACACGGGCCCCGAAGACGGGTCGTGACAATTTTATTGTCAAAATATACATAATTTTTTATTGATAAACTTAAATATTTGGTATGGTTAATTTTCTGGTATTTTTCAGTGAAGTCTCATTTTTTGATGAATAGTTAAAAAAACTAAATTTTAATTCAAAAATATGTTTTCATATAATATATTTATGAGATTAAATTATATTTAAAATTGGCTTTCATGTATAATTAGATAATAATATGCATCAATTAATACAATTTAGTTCATTTTAATCAATTTAATTTTGTAATTTTATATAAAAACAAACCAAATGTTTGAACATTTATTAATTTAAAAATATGCTTGTTGCCTCGCCAATGGGATTGAATATAAATTATTTTATGTCACTTATGTGATTTAAATTTGAGAAAATGGATTCCCAAATTGTAATAATAATAATTTATAATATTTAACATTATAAACATAGTTATTTTAAAAAATATTAGTGTCATTAATCAAAATTAATTATAATTATAAATGGAAAATTAGCCTAATAAATGACTAAACATTACAATTAAGGCTCAAAAAGCCCTATAAAAATTTCCAAAATATATATTATGGACATAGTTATACAATATAATCCATTTTAAATAATTTTATTTATTATTTGATCCGATTTTCAAAGGAAAAACGTGGTTGATATTCCCTTTCCAAAAATTTATAAGAATGACACAACTCATCCACTAAAAAAAGTCACTCACCAATTACTCTAATTCACACATTTAAATCCATTTTTATTGACAAAAATATACACAAATAATCCCCAAACATCCCTAAGTTACTCCCTTAATCCTTTCTTTTGGCATAAAGTGAACCAAGGAATCCATTTTGTGCAAAAAGGTAGTTAGCTAAAGAAGAGGAAACATCCTTCCTCAACGTCATTTTTTTAGTTCTCCATCACCTAAAATATTTATATTACATAATTATATAATAAAATAATTATAATAAATATAATTATATTTTTTATTCTAATTTTTGGATCTACACTTATACACACTTCAATCTAATGGATAACAAACTTTTAGTTTTTGTGTACGGGGAGCTACTGCCTCACAAAACGATGCTGTTTGTTTATCCTTTACCACCAATCCGAGTTCGTAATTACATTGGATAATATATTTTTATATATATATATGATATTTATTATTTATTGATAATTATTTAGTTATTATATAAATTATACTTTCATGCTTTCCATTTTGGATAAATGCGATAACGTCATTTATGGAATTGTGGACACCCTCCTCCTTGATGCAATGTGATTCATTCACACTTTATGTGGAATGTATTAAGGATGGGTTTATTAAATTTATGATATATATATGAAATAATAATTCTATTATAAGGATATTATATATATATAAATATATTTCATTTAATTTATTTCTTTTAAAATGACAATAAAATGGAAGAAATGTTAATCAGTATGTACGACCTACCGTCTCCATTAATGGTGTATTTCATTTATCATTTATATATTTTAGATATTACTATAACTATTTATATACAGAATATATAATATTTATAAATAATTATTTACATTCATATAAATAAGTGAATCATGGTCTATTTAAGTTGATCAAGGATAACAAGTCAATACACATACGATAAACAAAGCCGTTATTTCCCAAAACATTACTTTATCATGTAATCTTTAATAAATTGGTAATATAAATCATAAGTGGATATTATATGGTATTTTATATAATAATATGATTTTGTAGAATATTTATAGTAAACATATATTTATTATATATGTGTTTTGAACATGTAGAAAGGAAGACAATATTTTAGGAACATGTAAAAAGAATGTTCATATATAATGTATGAGAATTTGATATCACATTTTATTTCATTGAGATACATGCTTTATTAACAACTCATTTAGTTTTTGTAGTGTATTTCACGTTGTAGGTATAGTATCCATGAATATGGGATGATGGGGAAACCTGATAAACTATTGGAATATGGGGAAAACCGATCCACTTTGTAATGATGGGGAAACCCGATTCACAATGGGATGATGTCGAAACTTGATCCACTATGGGAAGATGGGGAAATACGATCCCTTATAAGTAATGGTCTAATAATGGGGATGGTGGTGTGTCCTTCCCAGAAAGTTTAGTCCCAATGATGTTCTATTATAATTTTGAGAAATGTTTCTTGAATAATAAGAAATGATATTACATGTTCATGATTATGCCACAATTCCATGTCTTTATCCAATGTTACGATTTCATTGTTTATGCTCTTTATTTACTTATTATTCAAGCCTTATTATATTATTACCATTATGAAATTATTTAGGGGTATAATAATTGATAGTTAGGGTATTATATTATAATGTTATGATCAGGTTATCATTCCCATATGATAATATGTTTATGCTCACATATCTCCTTTATTTACCCTTACTGAGCATCTGAGCTCACCAGGTTTTATGTTTCTTTCCCCAGGTTATGAAGATATTTTTTATGTATAAATTTCTAAGAGGGGTGAGGATATTTGAAAACCTATGGGGAAATACTATGGCCCACTCATGTACCATGGTTGACATTTCCATGTTTCCAAAGGCACTAAACTAATACAGTCATTGGTCCACTATTCATGTATTTTTTTATGTATTACACCAAAATGATGCAATATAATTTTATGTCAATACTACATTTTTATAGAGTGTATTCATTTTTTAGAGGATAAAATTTGGTACACATTTAATGATACCTAGTTCCATTTGGGATTTACTACATGGTTCAACAATATACTATAAAATACTCTTTTTGAGTGTGAAATTTACTAGTGGATAAAAATAATATAAAAAACAAGGAATAGAAACCCTAATTGAAGGATCTGATGTTGAAGATGATAACTAGGTGTCAATGAGGAATTTAAAGATGTAGTGAGCCTACAAATAATGTAAAGGTTTGTGATCTTTTGATTCTGTTTATGGGAGAGTACGATATTGTCATTTTGAAGCCATATATATTCTTCTACATCAGATTACACTGTCTATGGGTAATATGGTATGCTGATATATCCACACCCCAATACTAAATTTATAAGAAATAAATATAATCTTGATCAATTTTTCCACTCATTTCACCTTTTTTGGATGTTGTAAAAAATCTACCATTCTTTTTTACTAAAGAGACATGATCTATACATGGTGAAAAAATGATGAACTAGATTCCTGATTATATTATGGTTCTTAACAATTTCCTTATTATTAACTTTGAGGATGAATTTAGGGGTACTAGGAAAATACTTATCCTCTTTGAAGGTAATATCAGGTTTTAGGAATCATGTGAAGCTAATAGCGTTCCTTATGTTGTAAAATTTATTTAATAAAACTTTGACTCTATTGTTAATCCAATATGAATATTTCATAAAGTTGTGAAGAGGTTTTTGTAGATTCCACCATAATCATAAATTCATAGATTTTATCTTGAGAATAAATTTTATTCATGGTTATGTGTATATTATATTTTCTCGGTTGTAAACTTGGTATAATCATAGTAAAATCATAGGAAAACTCATAGACATGGTGCTAACTTACTAGTCTCACAAGGTACTTTCACAGTGCAATATTGTGAGTTTGACTACCTTGAATGAAATTAATAGATTTTAACTATATTTTCACCTATTTAAATTCTCCCTTAATGAATCCCCCTTCATCATATCACATTAAATCTCAGTTTGTTTCACCTTCATGAACACATCATGGATCCTCAAGATAATCCCGCATTCTTTAAGTGTCTTCTTCAAACAACCATTCCTAGCGTAGTGTCACCTTCCATCACGATGGGAGTCCCAAATGAATTGGTTAATAGTATTTTAAATTTTATTTATAAAACCTTTTTAAAAGTTGTTAATTGATAATATATGCATCATAATTAAGGATAAGATAAAATTTACAAGTGTCATTCTACCACAAAAAGAGAAAAGATAAATTTTATAGTTGATAAAGCATCTTTTCATTTTTCTAACCATACCATGAATATGATGAATCAAGGTTCTATATATAGAAAATGGATATCCAAGAAACTCCATTAATAAACTAATCCCAAAAAAGTTAATCCATCCATAGAATATCTGAGATCACCTATTAATAAAACTACTAGTAATGTAGTCACTACGTTTAGATAGGCTCACATATTTCCCACTCCACTTAAAATATCTATTATGTAATTATTTGAATCCCATGATATATTTTTTCATTAAATTTTGGAAAAAAGTCATATCTTTAGTGAAAAATAAATGAGATATGCCCATGATTCACCATTAAAAAAATTACAATACATACAGTGATAGCTCAATTAAGATTCTTACAGAGTGAGTCCTACACAAGGATAAATAACCATGGAAATAATGGACCACCTAGGTAAAAGAACATAGTATACATAAAGAAACTAAATATCCTCCCCATCAGTGTAACTAAGAACCAAAGAGA
This sequence comes from Viscum album, assembly GCA_963277665.1. NCBI lineage: Eukaryota > Viridiplantae > Streptophyta > Magnoliopsida > Santalales > Viscaceae > Viscum > Viscum album. The sequence goes on from OY728133.1 coordinate 1,359,740,675, forward strand.
ATATAAGTAATGAAATTAAAAGTTGTAGAACAATTTAATGAATTCACATTTTCATATTTACTATAGAAAGAGACTATATTTACATTATATTATATATATATAAAGAGTAACTATTAGATTTAGTATGCTATATTTATAAATGAATTTAATCTATTCATTAGTGTATTTTTTTTAGTTTTAGCATTATTAATATTAATTTTAGTACTCTACTATTTTATCTCCCACCATTTTATTTTATTATGATATCATTTTCATTTTCTTACACAAGAAATTTAAATTTGATTTTACCCTTATTTTTGGTATATGAGACCCTTACATAGGATTGGTATTAATCCACCTTCTTTTAAGTGAATTGAGTTTACCCTTATGTAAGTGGACTGATCCCCTTATGTGATCATAGTTCTACCCTTGAATGGAATATTTATTGGGTGTGTTACCCTTATGCGAGCCAGGGTTTACCCTTACACAAGAATAGAACTAGTGGATTACCTATGCGGGGGGATAATTTACCTTTATTAATAGGTGTCCTGGGTTGTGTACCCTTATGTAATAGCATTGAACCCTTATGTAGTGAGAGTTAACCCTCACACATCGAGTTTTGATCCTTACATAGCGGGTGATGAAATCTTTATAGAAGTTGATATACCCTTATGTAGTGGGTGATCTGCCCTTACACAGGCACTAAATTTTCATTTACACAACTTTTTATAAACCATTATGTGTTTTTGTTTTTCACTTTTGTTTTTATTTTGGGATTTTATTGGTTTTTTTTCTTTCTTCTCCCTCCATTTATGGAGTGTAGTTGAGCCATTGCAATAGGTTTTGACCTTCCTTGTAATTCATATTTATAGCCTCAAGATTGCAGGAAACTAATTCATGAAAATGGTTTTCGAGAGATTATAGTACGTTCTTTAGAGAGAGTGTTTCCACAATTGGAGGGTGAATAGTAAACTGTGTTTGAGCATTAACAAATATAGAAGGAAGGGTGGTGTTATTTTCATGGAGTAGGACCAATTTGTATCAAAACACATTAAATATCTTGTGTTATTTGTTTCTTTGTTTATTTCTATGTTTATTCATTCTTTTACAATATCATGATATGTTTATATAATGATTCTCATATCATTAACTAGTCTAAATCCTTCATTTTGTATGTCATCCATTGTTTATTGCGGTATAACAGTGTTTTTTCCCTTTATCAGTTGGTATTAGAGCCTTACACAAAGGATTATAGATTCAAGAAATTATGAAATTGTTAAATTTTATGTTAGTACCAATTTTAATTTCCAGAGATTAATGTAGTAAGGGTTGGAAGATATTGTTTTTGGACCTAAAAACCCCCATATAAGTTATACCACTAATTGATAAAAAATGACGACCTATTAAAATATCCATCCAAATGATTTGATTAAAAATCATAGCTCTTTAATCTTATATTTATATTGTAAATTCCCCTGGAAGGTTTCTTATAAAACAAATTCATCTTGTATTTGATCCAAAAATTAAATAATTATATGAAAAATTATTTAATTGGATGTCTACATAAGAAGAAAAAATTTATTTACCTTCATGTTTCATCTTGGAACTACCATTCAGGGACACCCTGATGTGTCTAATTAAATATTATTAGATTTTTCCTCTATAAATGTTAGGGTTGAAGATGAGAAACAAGTCATTTTACATTAAATTTATTCATATTGTTAATATTAAAATATTATTAATACTATGATGCATGGATGGTATTCCTTGACCTTAGTGGAATTCAAGATTAATTTTCATTATGAAGAGTTGTGTGATAAGAATAAGGTTAAACATGATGTTGAGGGTCTAAATGTATGGGTTTGTTCAATGATTTTAAGGAAAAAGAGTAGTTAAATCAAGATGGGTGGAAAGAAACATAACTAATCTAGTGAGTAATAATCTAAAAACATTATGAAAGAGGTTACCTTCTATCATTTTTGGAAACCTTTGTATGTTTGACCCAAATGCACCAATTTGAAATATAGAAAATAATATAAAGAGTATACTGATTATTCTCCCTTTACCGACCAATGATATGATACTTGTGAGGTGTTTTTGGTGTCATGGGATATATTTCATGTTGAATGTGTTTTAGATTTAGGATCTTCCTTCAATATGTTCCCAGGTATGAGATTCGTTTTTGGCTTGAATGAAGGATATAAATGAGAGGTGGATTTAAGAAACAACAAGATATGTCATGTCATGGGTAGAGGTAATGTTATGCAATATATCTCAGATCATTATATAGTCACCTTGTTAGACATAAGATGATCCAGATTTATTTACAATGGAATTTGATCCCATTATGTGTTTTGAATCAAGGTGGTTAAATTTAGAAATATGATTCTAGTTCTCTAATAATCCATAAGTTAGATCACATGGTAATGAAATGTTCGTTGTTGAATCACCTATATGTTCTGGATAGAAGAACACATGTTAAAAAATTGGGAAAAACCTATGTCACTAATTGTGAAAACTCTATGATTTGGAATAGGAATTTGGGACATGTGAGAGTTTAAGGGGTGGAGGAATTTAGTAATCAAGGTATTCTCACTCAAGTTACACTAAGTAACTTAACCTTCTCTAAATATTTTGTCCCAGGTATGTGAAAAGAGTGGGTTTTCATAAATATATATTTAAATATGGTCTTCCATTTGATTATTTTGACTCTAATTTTTGGGGGAATGATTAAGACAAACACATATGGGGGAATCTCATACACTTTCACCGTTATAATGAATTTTCATGTAAAGTTTGAGTTTATATTTTTTTAATTAAAATTGGTGTCATTGACAAGAATAAAACAAGGAAATCTTATATAGAAAGTCAATATGGGAATAAATTAAAGGCCTTATGGACTGATAATGTTTTTGAATACCTATATGAAAAATTTATAATGTTTTTTAATGTTGATAGAATTTCGAGTCATCGAATATTGAGTATATCACACACGGTTTTACATGTTTTGTTTCATGGTCAGGTTTGTTGGGAATCCTAGCCTTTTTCTTCAGTCCTGGTTGTGACATGGGTTGATTTTTAAAGTGTATCCATTGTATAATATTTCTATCTTGGTTTTTCTTGGTTTATTTGGGTGAAAGTGGCATGATTGCGAGTTTTGGACATGAACAATGTCTCCGTTTTGTGTTTAAACCTTTCAAAAATTATTGGGTTAAGTTTCCAAGTGTTTGTGGTGTCATTTGAGGGGTTTTATCCAAATTTTGAGGCCGCAAGATATGATAAGGGTTTTCCCAAACCATTTAATCTAACCATGTGATGTTATAGATTCATTCCTGTAGCCCTCGTAGGGTTTGTGAACAGTTTGGAAAATTTTGCAATGAACCATGCACCACTTCTGGGCTTAATGACATTCAATCTAAAATCCTGATTAGTTTGATTCCACCTCTCATTTGAAGCCATACATATTCGAGATTGACCAGATTAATCCCCCCCCCATTCGTTCTACATCGTTTTGGGTCATTTTTGGGAAATTTCTCACCAAAGGTTAGTGATTCTTCATCAAATGCTTTAATTTCCCCTTCTCCTCTCTTCCCATTTCCATCTCCTATAATTATATCTTGGGTTTCTATTCACTTTTGGTCATTATAGACATATGGTTATATTTTAGTCAATCTTTTATGTGGATTTTGTTCTATTTGGGCTATTCATTGTTGATCTAGGTTTTTACAACCCACAACGAGATTTATTTGGGAGTGCGTTTCCATTCCACTATAGATTTAAGGTAGGTTTCCCCTTGAAATTGCCTTTTCAATTAAGGATACATTCATTTCATGATTTTAGAATATATTGTGATTAATTAATATTTATTTATGATCCTTGGATTTATTTTTTGTTGTGCAAAGTGGTGTTTTATACCTTGATATGTGATAAATATAATTTTCTTGTTAAATACTGCACACCATGTGTTTGATGAAATACCTAGTTGGATTTTGTGAGTAATATTTGGTATTTAAATAATGGTTTTGGAATGTTAATAATTATTTGGCATGTGAAATGTTGATTTTGGGATTCTTTAAATAGTTTCAAGTAGTTTTTAGTCATGTGGAATGTGTTGTTGCCTTTTGAAAAATCGGTTGGTTGTTTGACAACAAATTTTACCCTGATTGGCACTTTCATAGAAAAATGGGTTTGGTAAGAAAATTGGGCTGTAAATGTTTTAAGATAACATTAAAAAAAATTTGATGTTGAAATGGTTTCTTTACACACATTTATGAAAAGTTGATTTTGTACCTTTGATAAATGTTGGTTTTGCAAAACGCATAAAGGCTCCTTTGGAACATTTATAAAAAGGGTTGTGTAATGGATATGCAATATGAATATTTTCAAGGTGGTTACAAATGTTTTGAATCATAAAATGGTGGGTTATCACATCCCTACTAAATGTGGTATTTTTTGATATGAAAAATGTTTGTTTGGTAAAATGTTTAAAGGCATGTTTGGCCACTTTTAAAAATGAAGAATGAGTGTTTTACACGTATATGCCTTGTTTTATCAATTGGGATTGTTTACAGTCCATGAAATGATTCTATTAAATAATTTTAAGGATGAAAAATATGGATGGGTATTGTTTTTTGTTTGTGTTTATACTTAAAAGAGTGATTCAGAATGAGTTTTATGTGTAAATCCTCATCACACTACTTAAAATTGTTTTACGAAAATTTTAACTGGTATATTGATCCATGAAAGAAAATGGAAACATGTTTCATGCTATTTTGGTGTGAGTTTGATTTCAAAATTCATTTTAACAAAAAGGGGATTATGTGACTTGTGAGGTATACATGTGGGATGTTTGGTGAATGTGTGATGTCTACATTGTAGTTGCATGAGAAAAGTATATCTCATGGATTGTAGGACATGTTTGAGAAAAAGAAGGAAATATGATAATCTAGGTGGGTGGATGTGTACTAGTATTCTAGTTATCTCTTGGATCATTCACGAGAATGTATATTGTGATGGTTACTTTTACCAAGATATGAGGTACCTCGGACCCACAACGAGCGAGTGCCTAGGGGTTATTTCCCATGACATGTTCTCATTGGATATTTTGTACTCACTGTCGGCATATGTTGTGTTTGGTTAGTAAATTTAGTATTATATTTGTTTTATTTGAAATTGTACATTCTTTAATGAACCAACTTAAAATATATTTTCATTTTGAAGTTTCACCTCTTTGAATATTATTACAAGAATTCTTATTTATAGAGCCTGCATGTTTTTGTTTGGTAATTTTTATAACATGGGACCTCATATAGAAAACATACCTTTATATATTTTATTTAAAACCTTACATTGATGTTTCTTTTATTTGAATTTAAGTGCATTAGGAATTGAATATTAGGCTAACATTCAAATTTTTAATACTAATTCCTATAGTCTTCTTTTTTTTATCCAATGTGTAGGTTTCAACTAGACTTTGATTTCCATGGGCGACATTTGATAATTTTGTTGGAGAGTGACCATCAGGGTCAGATTGAGTCACTTGGTTGTCTAGTTTTTTTGGTTTTGTTTTCTAGTTAATTTATAATTTTAGTTTCTTGATCAAACATCGCTCAACTTAATTTTGTATTAATGTTTATTGGGATGTCTGTTTCTTTCCGGTGTTTGGTTCCTGTTTATTTTTTTGGGAGAAATCATTCTCTCTTGTACTATATTAATTCCCTTTGTGCTTGTCTCCATCCTAGGAGGGCTGGGAATACCTCAAGACTTTTCAGGGGATGGATTAGGTGACTGGTTCAGGGTTGACTCAATCTAGTTCATGAAAAAATGGTATCAATGGAGGATAGCTCTTAGTAGATCATTATTTTTAGAGAAAACATTGTTATTTTGATATTTCAAGGTAGATGGAGTAGTATTTTCGAGACATGAGGGGTATTTTTGGGAAGAGAGTCACAAAATAGTGCTTCTTCTGATCCTCAAGTGCCCATGTGACGTTCTGTTTCAGTAGTGTCTTTTGGTATGTTGATTATTTAGAGTTGGGATACGACAAGGGGTGTTGAACTAATGGTATTTATGAGATCTCAGGGCCTAGAATTCTATGTGGAGCTCAGTCATAGTCTTAATAAAACTCTCTATGTTGGTGGTGTGTTTTATGTATGGCCACTTATCATATGGTAATGTCACCCACCGACACTAGTTCCCTTTTGTGGATCTCTTGGACCATTCATGATTTCTGAATCTTGTTTTGAAAATCCTTATGTGTTATGTGGAAAATGAAAATTCAAAATTTAATATAAGAAAGACATTGAAAATTTATGTTTTTGTGAAACAAATCTTGGGAATAAAATGAAAATGATTAAACCTAATAGAATATTCATAATCTAATAATATGGGTTGTTGAAATAAAATGTTTTGAATGCATGGATTATTTTAACGTGGTTCTGAAATATATTTTAAATTCGATGTTTTTGGTTAATTAAATGGGATGACATTTAATGAAATGGTTTTATTAATTGGTTTTTAGTGGATGGTGTTTTCTAAAAATGATTTTTAGGCTTTGTGGTCGTTGGTTTATGAAAAAAGGCTTGGGTAAATTATTGAAAATGGGAAAGGGTTGATTGAAATAGAATGTTTGTTTTGGAATTTGTTTTAAAAGAAATGGAATGGGTTCTTAATAAAATAGTTCTTAAAAAGTTTTGTTTGTTGAGATGTTGATTTTTTTTAATAATGGGAGATGATTTTGATGAATACCTATGGGGTTTCCTTTCGAAAAATGGTAAAAAAATTTGTTGTGTGGGAATCTGAAATATGTTTTTTAATTGGTGGTTAGTGAACCTTTTGAAGGTAGCTTATTTTTAAATTGAGACAAATGTATTGATTTGTTTTGGAAAAAGGGGATTCTTATTTTACCCTTTGGTGTGTTCTTTGGTTCTCACATGCCTGGTGGTATATGGGAATATGGAAGGATGTCTAGTATGGAATGATTATATGGGTGCTCAGGGTGGAACTAAAATGTGCATGTGAGTGAGACTCTATAGAACACCATTGGCGAGTGATAAAATCCACCAAGATTGTTTATGTTTCAAAAAAAAATTTGAGATAAAAAAAGTTGTGGAGTTTTTTTATAAACTGATAGTTATGTGAATGGTTATTATTATGTATCATATGTGTTGTTTCCTATGGTATACTTCTTTGTGATGTGGAAGTCCTACTATTGTTATGTATCGAGATGGTATCTTGTTAGTGGCTCGTTATAGGATCAATGTCAGTGGGTTTTTGATGATTTGTTAGATGTTGTGATGTGGCTATGGATAGTTATATATTGGAATTATTCATAGTTGATCAACATAAGGGTAAATTTCAAATATTAAATCAACTTTTTAGAGGAATCCTCAACTTGTTGTGTGGATAGAAAGGTTTTTTGGTATGATTTAATGTGCCCTCTTATTTTGGTGATTATCTCAGTTGTGGTAGTTATGACCAGTGATATAGAGGTGCTTTTCGTGTTCCTTGTTCATTATACTCCTTGTTCGGAGTGAGGGAGAATGGTGGGGTGTATCCTTAGCCCCTGTTTTGGTAATAGTGTATTTTTTGAGGAAGTGAGATTCACTGTGTGTCTTTGTCCATTGTTTCAAATTAGGAGTTTCATGTGGAATAATGTGGAATTTTAAGAAGGGGATCCTGTTAAGGATTAAAAGATCATGATTGTGAGTTAGTATATGCTCCACTCATCAGAGCTCCAACCATTGTTCTGTAGTGAATCTATCACGTAGTCAGGAATCCCATAGGATTGAGAGGTATCGCTAAGTTTTTGACTCTACTGTTGTGATGATGAAATTTAATTATTCCTATTTTGGTTCCTTGGACAATAAAATATGACCCAATGTTTCAAAGAGTTTGGTAGAATTACCCCTCACCAAATGTCTGGAATAATTCATTATTAAATATAGGATTTTGATCAGCGTGCTTGTGTGGGCCACCAATGTGATTCAGGTGTAGTCTCTATTTAATCTGTTCATATGAGTCGAGTGTTGGTTAGTTGTCTATTTGTGTTTTAGTGGACCAAGAATTGGGCCATTTCCCTCCCCTCCCCATGTGGTGGAGGTTTTTGGTTTGTGCATGATGTTTGGTTTCATTTCTTGTCCCCTTTATTCGGAAGTTGGGCACTTTATTAAATCCATTGATGTATTTTACTTATACATATGTCCTTATTATCATAGGGAGGTCATGGTAGATGAGTTTTGGTTGGCCTATGAGTTAAATTTACATCTCTTGTTCTGGTTAAATGCTATGTTGGACATTTTCAGTTGATTATTAATGGTGGGGATACCCAATATGGGTCTCGTTAAGATCTCTCTTGAGGTGTTGTTGAATGGGTAAAATTGTCTTTAAAAAAATATAAATATAGAAATAATATTATATATTTTGGAATCATGGACACGAATGATAAATATACCCCAGTAAATACTTGCGTATAAATAGTATCAGATAAAAATTTGATTACAAATTTATATCTTACCTTAGAGTGGATATCCTTTGCATATATCTGAACCTCCCATATAATGATTTAAATAATGTAATTTACTTATTCAAAAATAATTATTATTTTTATGATATCATATATGATCATATTATCATCCATTTTTAATAACATGTCATTATTACTCATTATTTAGGTATAAACGACTTCATTTTATTATGCATGTTTTATCAAATAAGTTTCGATTCATCATCATAGGTTATAATTATATAATTTAAAAAATAATATTAGTATAATATATATCGTATTTACTCATTATATAAATGTATATATTCATTATTAAATGGATATCATATAGAATGAATCACATCACATCGTGTAGACGGTGGGCCATACGTATGCTTGAGTGATGATATCATTTCTTTAATTATGAAAGGGAATGGAAGTGGAAGGTATATAATTTGTTTATGAAATAAATATATTTTTATAATAATCATATATCATTATTATTTCCATTATTATACCAATCCATGTATTGTGGTGGTGAAAAACTGATTACTCTATGACGTGGAGATGGTAAGACGTACGTACGCACACGTGGTGATTTCATTTTCCATAGGATGGATATAGGGTTGAATAAGGTTATTCTATAACAATAATAAAATCGATGTATATAGGTGATACTAAAGTTAATACATAATCATATAAATAACAAATGAAGAGTAGGTACAAGAAAAAATGATCTTGAGAGAGTCGGTAAAAGAGATTACATATTATTCGATGAGCTCCCTATAGATCTCCTCTTAAAGGAAATGAAGTTGGTATTTTCATAAGACCAGAACATCTATAATATGACTTGTGAAGTATTAAAAGTAGATGGGAATGGTATGGTTGATACTAAAGGCGCAATTAGTTTTGAAGAAATGTGGGAAAAGGTTCCCTTTTATAGTTGAGGCTGGGGCACCTTTGTAATTTCCAAAAATATTAATTTATAATAAAATAAAAAACATCCATAAACCTAAAAAATTATAATTTTCAAGGTTGATATGAGATAAGTTTGTAATCTAATCAAGCAATAATTTTTATACCAGTTTATATATCCATTTAAACCTTATCATTTTAATTTAACCCTTAGTTATTCTATTTAATTTTTACTACAGAAACAAATATTTCAATATTAGAAGTGTAAAATATTTAATTAGTTAGTGTCAATTAGAACATAAATTAAGAATTTAGAATATTTATAAAAATTTTATAATAATTCTATATTTTTAAGAATGTTTTATTATTTTTAAATAATTTAATAATACATTATTTTGATAAACAAAAAATAGTATCAATTTTGATACTATACAATTATTTGATAATTACAAATTTAATGATAACATGTTAACATAAAAAATGAGTTATTATATTAATAAGTGGTCGAGATAATCTTGAAAAATTTTTGGATATATTATTTATCCAAAATTATATTTATTTTAATATTTTTAGTAAAATTTATTTATTATATCCATTACTAAAATAATTAAAACATTTGTTTTGTGAAATTTTTTATGATATATATTTTATTGTTAAAAATTAATATTAAAATACCATAAACAAGATAATTATTATATATTTCAGGGGAATAATTATAGTATAATATATAATATATGAAATCCCATATTAAAATTGTTATATGAATTAAAATGTGAATGTGACGACTATAACATCATATAATATAAAATATTATATGTGTCATAATAATTTATATAGGGATCTAAATGGTAAATAACTCGAAAATTGAATGAATATTGTCAATATATACTATAAAAATATAATTTGGTCATGAGTTATAGTCTTGTTATGGTTATTATCTTTTTAATAAAAAAACTGTTTTATTTATTTTTAATTAAATAATTTCTACACCATTAATGTATAAGATATTTAGGTAATTATTTATTTCCTAAATATTATAAATAAATTTTAATGATAAATAAAAACATCATATATTTTAAATGATTATTTATAGTATAATTTTTCTTATGCATATCCTTATATTAAAAATGATATAGTTATAAAATTTTGAGTAAGACATATTTAACTTTTCTATAAATAAAATAAATTAAATGACCAAATCTTTTCCAAGTAGCTTCCAAAGCACACCATTTCAACCCAAGGATGATTTAAATAGAAATAAAATCATAAAATGATATTAATAAAAGTTTTAGGGTAATTTATAACATTATTTTTACCCTTAATTACATACTTAACCTTTTATCATATTAATAAAAATTGCCGAGTTACTATTTATAATACCAGAAATTAAAATAATATATTTAAATAATTTGGACCTACCGAATCCAAATATTTAATATATTTTTAAAAAATATATATCATAAAAGTTTCAGTGATTAATTTATAATTAATCTCATTTCTGAAATTAGAAAATGGGTTTTTATTAGTTAAAACATTGCAAAAGATTGACGTGTTTTTACATTTGAATTCATTGTAAAATTAATGAAAAGGGACTAAATTATATTAAATGATAAAAATAAAATTTATTTATAACATAAAACCATTTAATATAATAATTTAACCATATAAATTATTTCGATGAAAAAATTAGTTTTCAATTAAAATCTAATATATATTTACTATTCATTAAAACATTAATGTTATTATTACAAATTAAAAAATTCATCGCAAGAAAATTTTTAGATCCCACATATAAATAATAATTCTATGTTATCATATAAAATTATTATCATGTCAAAATTTTAATTTAAAAAGTGTTCTCTATTAAAAGGTTGTAAAAATCTCCATTTTGAAAAATATAGGTTTTTATACATAAAATAGGGATATTCATATCCTATGAATAAAATATATATTGGATGACTATCAAAAATATTTTATCAAACATAAAACATATATATTTATTTAATTTCATTTACTAATAGAAATTAACTAAATTTATTAATACAAAAATACAAATATTGTTCTTAATTTTACTTGGTTTATATATTTTTCATAAATAATTTCTAGCCAAAGAATTCACCCTACATTTTCATATGTTATTTATATTTTTTACCTATAACATAAAATCTTATTTATAATGGTCATTTTATAAAAATGGATTATTGTGGTTCATTTAAACTCATGATTGCATGCAACACAAGCTATTGATGAATTAAAATTATTTAAATAAAATATTTCATAAAAACTTTCGGGTGTTATATTATACCCCCATTAAACTGAATTTCATCCAAGAAGTACATCACTTAGATACAAAAATACGAGGATACATCTACCTCATTACATCCTCATGTTCCCTTGTAGATTCATCAAATTGGTTGTTCTACCATAACACATTAACCATACAAGTGGTCATGTTTCATATAAATTTTTAACTACGATCCAAAATCTATATCAATTGTTCTTTGTAATAATGATCTTTCTCAAGTGGTACGACTACTGAGTTTAGTACATGTGAAAGAGTAAGTATGTTCTTTCTCAGTAGAGATACATGGAACTCATCATGAACTTGAGAGTGATTCAGTGGAAGCAACAATCTATAATATACCATCCGAACATGATCCATAATTTCCAAAAAACAATATACATTGTGCTAAGCATTACTTTATTTATAAATCTAATTAATCACTTATAAGGAGATATTAGTAGAAATACCTTATCACTGAATTCAAACTCTATGTATTTTCTTTGGTTTCAAGTATATCTTTTTTTGTCAACTTTGAACGTATTGTATATTTTTTTCAATAGATCTGACATTATATAACTTTTCATTAATAAAATCGTGTACTAATAGATTTATTTACCCAACTTCATCCACAGATGTAAATGTTTTCCACTTTTTTCTATAGAGTAATTTATAAGGATCCATCAGAATACTAGAGTGAAAGTTATTGTTGTATGAAAATTAGGCCAAAGGTAGGTGCTGATCTCAACCACCTTTAAAATTCTTAGATCAAGATATCAACTTGTCTTATAGAGTTTTAATTGTCATCCCGGAATGATCGTCTGTCTGAGGATGATAAGTAGTGTTGAAACATAACTCTATATCAAGAGCTTGCTTAAGACTCTTCCATAACATCAATGTAAACATTAGATCACAATAAATTATAATGGAAAGTTGATCTCCATGAAATAATACAACTTCATTTATATATATAATGGGAAATTGATCAAGATATAAATCCTATCTAATTGCAATAAAGTGTGCTAAATTCGTAAGGTGATCAACTATAACCCATATAGCATTAGGGCCATTATATGTTTTCGGATTTGTGATGAAAAAGTCTATAATGATGTTTTCTCATTTAAAATATTGTATGGGTAAACGTTATATGATCCCAATAGGCTTTTGTATCTCATACATAACTGGCGAACAAACCATGCATTGAGAGACATATTAAGATACATCTATTTTCATGATTTCCCACAAAAAATACACTTTTAGGTACCTATAAATATTTTTTCTTCTTGGATAAATAGAGAATTAATAACCATGATCCTCATCCAATATTAAATTCATTAATTATTGAATGGGATGAATAAAAACATAGTTCTTGAACATTATTATTCCACCATAATCAAGTTTGAATTCTTGAACATTTATCACCTTATTTTGATTATCTACATCTTCCTTCTGCACCTCCTTAATCATAAATTGTTTTGATGTTTGAACATTCATGTGAAAAATATATGATTTATCCCATTACTTTAAAATTTAATGATCAATCCTTTTCAAATACATAATCTTTGAAATATTTTTTATCCACATCATGTTTAGGATATAATGGATCTTTTGAATCAAAGAATCGGTCACCTTGTTCAGTTTCCTATAGTGGTAATGTATCAAGTAGTCATAATCATTAATCAACTTCAACCATCTTCACTGGAAGATATTTATCTCAATTTGAGGAAAAATAAAATTTAATCTTATATGATCAGTATACATATCACACCTTTCACAATAAAAATAATGCCTCCATATCTTTAATCAAAAGATTACCACAACTAACTCCAAATCAGGATTTGGGTACTTTTTCTCATGGACTTTTAATTCTCACAAGGCATAAGTTATCACAATATCATTTTTCATGTGAATACATCCAATTCCATACTTTTATGCATCACTGTAGATAACAATACTTTCTCCACTACAATGTAGTGTGAGAACATGTTCACCCGCTAACCTTATTTATATATATTTGAAATTCTCTTCACATTCGTCCATCCACATTAATATAACTGCGTCAAAATTAAACTTGGTTATTATATTAGATAGTCGTTAAAAATATTTTATAAAACATAAAATATATCTAACCAAACAAAGAAAACATCAAATCTCAGCTACCATTATTTGTATGGGACAATGATTAATAACAGAATTTTTTTGATGGATCCCCACATATCCCCTCTCTTGAGATTAATTTACTCAATAGTTAAACATTATAAAGACAATATTCACACTATGTAATTGGTTTATAATGATTATCCTTTCTGAGGGTATTCCGTACAATTCTCAAGTAATCTACATGCTCTACCTTGATCTTCAAATATACAAGAATATAATCTATAAAGCCTACCACAAACTAATCAACACAGTATCTAAAGATTCAATTCATTATATATATATGAATATATATGGGTAATATGTAAGAACCAAATTCAGTACTTTAAATTCATAGTGTCTATATGTTGTACAGAATTCCGTGTTTGGTATATACTCTTTCATGACCATTAAATGATGATATCCAGAATGAATATTAATATTGGAAATGTATTGATCTCCACATAGTTGGTTAAATAAGGTATCAATGTGGTAAAGAGGATATTTGTTCTTGATAGTGATTTTGTTATGTTCTCGATAATCAATGTAGAGTCTGATTAATCCATATTTCTTCTTATCAAAGAGAACAGGTGCACGCAAAGGAGATGGAGATGGTAATGTGAATCCCTTATCAATATTCTCTTGGTGTTTCTTCCTCAATTCATGAAACACAATTGGGGAAATTTTATAATGTATCATTGAAATAGGAAACGAAACTTGTATGAGTTCTATTGGAAACTCAACATTATGACATGGTTGAAGACCTTTAAATTATTCAGGAAAGGCATCCAATTTTTTTTGCATAATAGGTGTATTGTTAATGATGATTTTCTACCAACTCATTTGAGATAAATAACCATAATTTATTGTAAATAAGATCCATAAGATGGAAAAAATTTCCTCCAGAAGTTCATATTCATCCTTATATCGATATATGGTCATAAATTGATTGAGAATATGAAATGAGACTTCTCTACCTTGGAAATTGTTATCAAATACTTATAGAGAAAGCCAATCCATGACAAAAATCACATCAAATTCCACTAAAGGTAGGTTCACAAGATTTTCATAAAGAAATTTCCCGCAAAATTCAATGGGAGAAGAATTAAATACATTTGATTCAACCATTGTTCCATTAGGAGTCATTACAACTAACTCAACATCTAATTATTGTTGTAATATGGTGATACATTGAGAAAATTAATCATAAATAAAAGATTATGTGGATATAGAATCAAATAAAAAAATTAATAAATTTGTGTGGATGGTATGATTACCATTAAAAACATTATTATCATACTACACATCGTCGATAGTTATTTCATGTGACTTTAAATTGTATTTGTACTTAAGAGTTATCTGATTCAAATAATCATCGATAACACCGGGATTAGGTCACTAGTACGCATAATTCCCCACTGCCTTGCAAATGTATCATTGAAGTGTAGGTGCATTCTGTGCAGCCTTTTTTCTATTCACATAATTATACATCTTTTTCCCACCACGTCCGCATTTAGCTACCCAATGAACTTCTACGCAACATTTAAATCATTTCAATTCCCTTTATGACAATTTATTCTTTGTTTCTTTCCACACTTTGTGCATAATGTATATATCATATTATTTTAAGGGACTCTTTGTATGTTCCATTGAATTCCAATTTTCTCTTTTTATCAATCCCATATGACTGATGGGTTACTCCAATATCTATCTCAACATTGAGAAAACATTAAAAAATTTCCTCATAGCTATTGAATCCTCGTATGACTAATTTCCTTTAAAAACATGGTTTTAAGACACTAAAAAATTGACCAATTTTACTGTTAGTTTGGATTATAATTCTACAATCCTACCTTGAATGTCTTGTAAAATTTTCTTTGTAGGTTCCAAAAGGTTCACCATCCTTTTTTTATGTTCATTGAACACCTTCCTCGTATTAGTTTGAAAAATATGATGAATGTACTTATTAAAAAATTTGTTTTTCATCTTATCATATTAAATGGATTAAATATCATATATTTTCTTCATATTCTAGATAAAGTTACACCGATGATCAGATTCACCTTCCAAATGATAGACCGCTAATATGAATTTATCTTGTTCTGAACGTCGGAGAAATGAAAATATCTATTTAGTGGAAGTAATACATTTCTCATCTATTAGTGGATCACAATACCCCCTAATAGAAGGTGGGTTATGCATCATGAAGTACTCAGTAGAATGTTGCTACCCCCATTATTCATTGGGATGTACTATATGATTTATATCTTGAGAACGTTTTGTGATCATAGAAATATGTTTTTTCATTCCATCTCCCAAAACATTCAGTTTCATAGGAGTAAAATCACTGCATTTCCCTTCACATTTAGCAATAATGTGGTTCCTCCATGTTTCAGATATTAAATAAAACCACAATTCATAGAAATAGAAAAACTAATCATAATGGGAAAAAACGTAATAAAGAATAAAATTTCAATTTAGGAAATATTAGGTTTTATACATGGTTATTCATGATCATTAAAAAAACAATAGGATTATAACCTATACATTGACATATCCTTGGGATTCTTACTAAGGTTTTCTCATTATAATTTCTAATGTTTTAATATTCTTATTCTTTGATATAAACTATAACTTCTCATACATTATATACATAGATATTCCTTAAAAATTGAGAAATATTCCTTACAAATAATAACAAAACAATTATAGGAACATATAGGTTTAGTGTATTTAGAAAATGGGAAGCAAAAACAACTAGATCATAAGAGATTTATATTTTCTCCCTATTATTCCTTCTTATTTAGATCCCTTGATGACATATCTTACAAATTCTATTCTTCACAACCAGGGGAAAGAAAAACAATAAAGGATGAGATTAGATGACCAGTAAAGGTAAAAAGGGAGATATAAATCACATCATTATCATAAGACACATGAACATATCATTTGAAAATGTTATCCTACATATGAAAGATCAGGATATCATGTCATGGGATAAATCATTTAAGTTATTTAAAAATCAATGAACTCATTCCCAAAATTCATAACATAAGACATGGAATTTATGGCAGACACATAAGTATATAAACTCATTTCATATTAGTCAAGGCTCATATCCATGACCATCATAGCAGACAAATTACATTACTGAACTAGGTTTACTTCCCATTCCAGCAACATATTACTGAACCAAGATGATTTCTCATTTCAGCCATGTTTATCTAATGAGATTTAAATATTTACCTAGTGTATTGAAGGGATATAAAGGTCCCACACATATCATAATTAATCAATTCATATGTGTTCGACAAAAACATAAATCATTAATTCATCATAGCATAACCCAAAGAATAAATGAGTTTCTTAATCATCATTCCATCATAAAATAATCTACATAAAAAAGGATTTCATAAATATAATTACATTATAAACATAATAAAATTATGTAACAATAGGCATTTTATAATTGAGGCATAACCCTAATTTATAATTCCTTCTTAGAAGGAAAATAATTTAAATAGAACAGTTGAAATTA
This sequence comes from Viscum album, assembly GCA_963277665.1. Lineage (NCBI taxonomy): Eukaryota > Viridiplantae > Streptophyta > Magnoliopsida > Santalales > Viscaceae > Viscum > Viscum album. The sequence continues at coordinate 1,359,758,006 of OY728133.1, forward strand.
ATTCTTTATGAAAATAACCTTTCTTCTTCAAAAGAATTTTATTTTATCGATATTGCACATAATTTTAAAAGAAACAAATTTCTTTAAAGATAACATTGATATATTGTAAAATAAAATTCCTATAAATATGGTGTTTTGAAAATTTAATAACTCATCATTACATATAAGTTATATGAAAACATTTTTACCATTCTTTTGCTAGATAAGTTAGAAAGTACCTCATAACAAAAAATGAAAAATGATTCCTTTCATTTCATTTAACAAAAGATCAAAAATGGGTAAAATTGATTTTAAAAAGTTATATAATAATAGAAATAATATTAAATATTATGGAAATATGGATGTGGATTATTAATATTCCCTAATTAATTCTTACAAATAAACACTCTCAGATAATAATGAAATTATGAAATTATCCATTGCCTCAGGTTTGATATCCATTATGTGTTTCCAAACATCCTTTATAATGATTTAAATAATGTCATTGATTTATTCTATAAAAATATTCATTTTTATGATATCATATATGATTATATTGTCATATTTATGTTAAAAACATTTCATTAATACTCTTTATTTGGGTATAAATGTCTTCATTCTCTTATTCATGTTTTGTCGAATAAGTTCTGATTATTAATCATAGGTAATACTTAAATAATATAAAAAATTATATTAATATAATATATATAATTTTTATTCATTATATAGATTTATATAATCATTCTTTAAAGTATATCTAGTAGAATTAATTACATCACATTGTGGAGACGGTATGTCATATGTATGCACGAGGGATGATATCATTCCGTTAATTAGGAAATGGTATGGAAGTGGAAGGTATATATATTGTTTATATAATGAATATCTTGTTATAATAATAATATAACATTTTTATTTACATCATTATACCAATCCGTGTAAAGTGGCGTTGAAAAAATTATTACACCACAACGTGTAGACAGTAAGCCGTACATACACACGCGTGGGGATTTCGTTTTTCATAGGATTGATAAAAGGTGGAATAATGTTGTTGAATAACCATAATAAAATATAATTATAAATTTTACACTAGAGTTATTACATAATAATTTAAACAAAAATGGAAGAGCAATTAGAAGATTAAATCATCTTTAGAGAGTTGAAAAAGGAGATCACCGCTTCTTCGACGAGATCGCTCTAGATATCCTCTTAAGGGAACTAAAGTTGGACTTTTGAGAATACCCACACAACTAGAATGTGATTAATGAGGTTTATAAATGAAATTGGGAGGTTATGGATAAAATTTAATGCTCAATGAGTAATTAATAAATGATGGAATATGTACCCTTTAATAGTTGAGGTTGTGGGAACCATTTAAAATTTTCATATATATTTATTTATAATAAAATAAACCCACTTACAAAAACCTAAAAAATTTAATATTATAGATGATGAAATGGGATAAGGTTGTAATATAATCAATGAATAATTTTTAAAAATGTTATTATATCCATTAAAATCATATAATTTTAATTTAACAATCAGTTATTCTATTGAATCATCACTAAGGTAACAAATATTTCAATATTAAAAGGGTGAATTATTTACTTAATTGAAGTAAATTAGAGAATAAATGAATAATTTAAAACATTTTAATAAATTTAATAATTATTATATATTTTTAAAAATGTTTTATTATTTTTAAATAATTTAATAATACATTATTTTGATAAACATACATTAGTGTCAATTATGAAACCAAACTGTTAATTTATTATTAAAAATATAAATATAACAAGATAAATTAGAAATTTTTTTTATTATATTAATAATAAGTAAATTTCATCTATAAAATTCCTTGGATATATTAATTACACAAAATTATATTTATTTTAATATTTTTAATAACATTTATTTATTATCTTCATTAATAAAATAATCACAATATCAATTTTGTGCAAATATTTAATATACGTGTTTTGGTTTAAATATAAAAATAAAATATTAAATTGAAGATAATTCTTATATATTTAAGTGGAATTTTTATATTCTAATATATGTTATTTAAAATCCTATATTAAAAAGGATATATCGATTAAAATATTAATTTGACTCTTTAAAATCACTTTAAATAAAATATTATAAGCGTCATAATCTTTTCCATATAGATAAAAATATTCAATAACTCAACCATTGGATGAATATGGTCGATATATACTCAATAAATAATATTTGATCATGTTTTCTTATATTTTAATTATTTATATCATTTTAATAAAAACTATTATATTGATTTACCTTCAATTAAATAATTTCAGCATTAATGTATAAGATACGAAGGTAATTATTTATTTAAGAAAAATTAAAAATAAATTTCCATGATAAATAAAAAAAATTATGAATAAAATTATAATTTATAGTCTAATTTATCTTATGTATACCCTTATATTAAAAATGATATAGTTTTTAAAATTTGAGTCATTCAAATTAAAATTTTATTTAAATAAATTAAATTAAATGTTCTAATCTCATCCATGTGGATTTCAAAGGATAAAATTTATTACCATGGATGATTTAGTTAGAATCACACTCATCCAATGATATCATGTCATGTTTTAGTGTTATTTTATAACATTATTTATTCCCTTAATTGCATGATTTACCCGTTTATCGTATTAAAAAAATTACCAAAGTTATTATTCCTAATGCTAAAAAATAGAAGAAATATATTTACATAATGTTGACCTACTGATTTCTAGTTTGGAATCAATTATAAAAAATTCAAACCTCCCCTGTTTATATAGTTAATTTTAAATTAATCTCATTTTCAAAATGCAAAATCAAATTTTTATCAGTTAAAACATTAAAAAAGTTTCATCTCTATATAACACGACATCTAAATATCATATTAATTTTCATCACCAAAAAACTCATATGAAATACCAATTATTTTTACCTCACTAGTATATAAAATTGAAATAATTAACATAGAATACAAAATCCAATACAAGATATTAGATAAATTTCAAACTCTATCAATTCAAAGTGTTCAAATAACAATTCTATCAAATTTAAACAATATAAAATTAGTAATTCATCAATACAAGATACATAATCACACTCCCCTTCATATGAAATAGAAAAAATAATTAATTTACCCATTAAGAAACAATAAAATATGATGAATCTATAAATATATTAATACAAAAATAATTCCAAATAACCTATATCAAATTTATATTCACGAAATGCATCATAAAAATCAAAATTTATTGTCCCAGGTATTAATAAATGAATAATTTAAATTGAAGAATGAAATCTCTATAATCTATAATTGAATATTTTAATTCAAATTACAATATATTTTCATCATAGATCTAATAAATGAAAAAAATTTAAAGGGTCTTTTTTTTTCAAATGACCCATTGAATTTTAATTTTGGGATGTTGAAGGTGTTGATGGTGTGTTTGGATGGAAGAAGGGTGGATAATATCAAGATGAAATTTTATATATACGTGTTTATCATATTATAACCTTGGGTGTTTCATCCTGTTCTATAATTTTTTGGAGCTATAGGAGAAGGTATAGATTAGTTTCACTGTGATTAATGAGGTTGTGGTATAAGGATACCTGTTTCATGATAATATTAGGCATTGTGATTTTTTATCACTCAATTTTTGTATAGGGAGAATGTTTTGGCATGGGGTATTATTTTACTCCAAAGAGATAATTTTTCTCCTTCTTGTTTAATCCTTCTTGGGTGCTATTATGTCATGGTCATTGAATTATAGCATGAAAAGATTTTTTGGACAATGGAATTGTAGAGAGAAAAATTTCCTGGTTCTACATTTTTTTAGGTATTTTTCACCAAGATAGTTTTATTGTATCATGGTATTGGTCTGGGAGTAATTACCTTCAATGTGACAGATCCAGGTCAATAACATGATTTATAGGGGTATAAGAATTGAATTATTTTTTATTCGTTGAATAGAGAAATTCATTAATATCATCTATTTAAACATTCACTGACTGTAAAAAAACAGGGAGCATAGTTGAATATTTTTCCATGATTCACAATGATTTTTTAACCCATCATCATTATGTCATGATTCACACTATCATGCCATTTTTTCATCCAATTATATTTTCATTATAAATTAATGGCACCCTATCCATTTAGATAGTCCTTATTTTTCTCTCTCAAACCATAGTAAATCATTGAAAATATTTTTGGTAGTTCTAGAAAGAGAAGACTGATCCTTTGGACTTTGATTGATACAATGAATTATTCCTGAACCAAGTTAATAATTCATTTATTATTCAATAATAAGTGGTTGGTGATAGTATTATATGGATGATGAATTGATATGGTTGAAGTGTTATAAGTATGTGGAAGGTTCTAAAGGAATCATTTTTGTTTGAATCAGTTCTCATAGCATGGTATTAGTCATGATTCATTGATGTAACATAATTTTATGTTTTTCATATATCTTCTGGAATAATCCATATAGTTAGGTAATGATTATATCTCATAATATTTCTCTATTATATCAAAAAATCCTTGTCAAATGTTATTAATCACCAAAAAAATTATGGAATACCTCATTACTAATTCCCTTGTATTATACATTGAACCCCTTTGTGACTTATGAACTTAAAAATTACCTTTTGAATTATGTATTCCATGAACCTTTATTATACCACTTCATTACTTGGAAACCATACCTTTTTTGAACTCATGATATTATTTTATAATATAGTGGAACTTCCACCCTTTTCATCCAGCATGAAGTTGGATGTACGGTCGCAGGGAAGTGGAATTTGAATGTTTCGTATTTTAATATACTTATTACCGCTTCCCCAGGCTTGTTGATGTAGTTCTGGTCTAGGAGAAAGAATTAATATGTTTATAATATATGTTTGGATCTCTTTCCAGGGAATTGATGGTTCAGTTTGGTTACATTAATTGGTATGTTTATGTTATTATTCCCTTCTCTTATCTTTGAATCTATACAAATTTATTCTTCCATTGTAAAGAATTTTTCCTCTTTTTATATCCTTAATTTATGTGTAGAATAAGGTAACTATTATTAAATTATTTCCTTATAAAATAAACATTGATTTAATAAAGATAGGAACGTAGTTAAGATCTAAATATGGGAAGGTGATCATTTTGAGTAATTGGTTCATTATACAATGTTTTTTATGATGGACTGTATGAAATTTTTATATACAATGTTTTTTTTTTACTTTGATACCATGTTAAATAAAATTTTAATATGGGATGTGACTTAAGTATGGAGACAAGTAAGGGAAATGTAGTAATGAATTAATGATGATTTACATTTATAATGAATAATTTCGGATGAAATGGGTGTTTTTGGTGTCTCATTGTTGTTGTGGTTAAATGAATTTATAATATTTCTATGGGTTATCATCTTTATTAAGTTAATAACCAAACACATGAGGATTCCACTGCAACTAACACCCATGACCCCCACGATCGAAGTGGTTTTGACATACCTAAATACCAAACTGCAGGTTACAAAAGGAGGAGAAAAGGTTTCACTCATGTGTGATTTGGTAAATATCATTAGTCATTGAGAGTGTGTAAAAAACAGCGATTTTTTGAAATATATTTTTGCAAATTAATTCTATCTTTTGTATTTTGCATGAAACACTGAAAATTTTTTTATTGAAGCATTAAATTTGGATTGTGTTTTACAAAACACCAGGTCAATCATTTAATACAGACAACGTAATGTCTATATTTCTCTATATAGAAAACTAAATATATCTTATGTTAAATTAAATATTGAATTTCCTTGATAGCTTGCATAACAGGCAAAACAGAGTTTTATTAAAAAATAATATATTATAAAAATTTTATTATTTAATGTAATTAGATATAATGTTGCCATTAAGTTGGTAGTTATGAAGAGTATTAGATAAGTTCTGAAATTACATGGTTTAATTCATTGGTTACAAGTTAAGTAGAAATTAATATAAGAACCCATTGAATATAAAGGGAATGTTTTTGTAAAAACTACTTTTATGCTCACAAAGTAATTTTATAATGATAAATTTAATAAATTACTATTTTATAATAATATTAATGAAATATATAATTTTTATTATCAATATAATGTGTTTTTACTTTCATCAAATATATTTTATAGACATAAGATAGAAATAAACCCAATATTACACATAAAACCCTATATTTTTATAAAAGCAATATTACCGACTTTTATTGGAGAACCTATTTTAAATATTTATTTTGGAACTTTAATAAATATTATCTGTTATAATATACTTACTTTTTTATGGATAAACTTAAATATTTGATATGGTTAATTTTCTAGTATTTTTCTGTGAAGTCTATTTTTTATTAATTGTGAAAAATATAGAATTTTAATTCATAAATATGTTTTCATCTAATATATTTATAAGATTAAATTATATTTATAATTGGTTTTGAAGTATAATTAGATATAATATACATCCATTAATCCAATTTAGTTCATTGTAATCAATTTCAATTTGGAATTGTATATTAAAACTAACCAACTGTTTGAACATTTATTACTTTAAAAACCTGCTTTGTCGTCTCGCCTATGGGATTGAATTTAAATTAATTTAAGACACTTATGTGATTGAAATTTGAGAAAATGGATTCCCAATTAGAAGTAATAATAATTTATAATATCTAACAATATAAACATAGTTATTTTAAAAATTATTAGTGTCATTAATTAAATTTAATTATAATTATAAAGGGAAAATTACCCTAATAAAGGACTAAACCGTAAAATTAAGGCTTAAAAAGACCTATAAAAATTTCCAAAATTTATATTATGGCCATTTATTTAAAATATATTCCCTTTTATATAATTTTATTCATAATTTGATCCACTTTTCAAAGAAAATACGTTGGTGAAATTCCCTTTCCAAAAATTTATATGAATGACACTACTCCTCCTCTTTAAAAAGGCACTCACCCATCACACTTATTCACACATATAAATCCATTTTTATTGACCAAGAAATTCTCAAAAAATCTCAAAACATCCCTAAGTAAATCCAATAATCCTAACTTTTGGATTAAAGTGAAACAAGGAAGCCCTTTTGTGCAAAAAATTAGTTAACTAAAGAAGAGGCAACATCCTTCTTCAAGGTCATTTTTTTTATTTCTCTGTCACCTCAAATATTCGTATTACATAATTATATAACTATATTATTATACAAAATATATTTATCTGTTTTAATTCTAATTTTTGTACCTACAAATATACAAACTTCAATCTAATGGATAACAAACTATTGGTTTTTGTGTACGGGGAGCTACCACCTCACAAAACGAAGTTGTTCATTTATCCTTTACCACCTCTCATAGTTGGGAATTTCATTGACTAATATATTTTTAATATATATATATATATATGATATTTATTATTTATTTATAATTATATATTTATTATATAAATTCTACTTTCATGCTTTCCATTTTGTTTAAATGCGATAACTTCAATTATGGAAGTGTGGACACCCGCCACCTCAAAGCAATGTGATTCATTCACAATATATGTTGAATGTATTAATGATGGTTTTAGTAAATTTATGATATATATATGAAATAATAATTCTATTATAATGATATTATATATATATATATATATAAATATTTCATTTACATTCATTCTTTTAATTCGACAATAATATGGAAGAAAGGTTCATGCGTACGTACGACCTACAGTCTCCATGATCGGTGTGTTTCATTTAGCCTTTATATATTTTTGAGATTACTATAAATATTTATATACAGAATATATAAGATATATAAATAATTTTTTATATTCTATAAATAAGTGAATCATTGTCTATTTAAGTTGATCAAGAATAACAAATCAAAACACGTACGTTAAACAAAGTGGTTATTTCCCAAAACATTACTTTATCATGTAATTATTATTAAACTGGTAATATAAACTCATATGTTAATATTATATGGTATTTTATATTTTAAAATTATTTTGTGGAATATTTATAATAAACATATATTTATTATATATGTGGTTTGAACATGTATAAATGAAGTCAATATTTAAGGACCACGTAGAAAAAAGGTTAATATTTAATGTAAGAGAATTTGATATCACATTTTATTTCATTGAGATAGATGATTTATTAATAACTCATTTATTTTAGGAAGAGTATCTCACCAAGTAGGAATATTATCCATGGATGTGGGATGATGGGGAAACCTGATCTACTATGGGAATATGGGGTAAACTGATCCACTATGGAACGATGGGGAAACCCGATTCACTACGAGATGATGGAAAAACATGATACACTATGGGTAGATGGGGAAACATGATCCCTAATAAGTAATGTACTATTAATGGGGATGGTGGTGTTTTCTTCCCAGAAATTTTAGACCCAATGAAGTTCTCATATAAGTTTGATCAATGTTCATGGATTTATATGAAGTGATATTACATGTTCATGTTTATGCCACAATTCCATGTCTTAATCCTATGTTACTATTTCATAGTTTATGCTCATTATTTACATAATATTCATGAATTATTAAAATATAAACATTTTTAAATGATTTAGGTTTATAATATATGATATTTAGTATATTATATTATAATGTTATGATCAGGTTCTCATACCCATATGATAATATGTTTATGATTACATATCTACCTTATTTACCCTTACTGAGCATCTAAGATCACCCCTTTTTATGTTTCTTTCCTGAGGTTATGAAGATATTTTTTATTTATTATATTTCTAAGAGGGGTGATGATATTTGAAAACCTATGGGGAGATAATGTGGCTCACTCATGTTCCAGGGTTTACGTTTCCATGTTTCCGAAGGCACTAAACTAATACATTCATTGGGTTCTATTCATGTATTATATTAAGTATTCCACCAAAACGAAGCAATACATATTTATGTCAATACAATATTTTTATTGAGTGAATTAATTTTTTAGTTGTTAAATTTTTTTACACATTTAATGATACATAGTTCTATTTAGGATTTACTATATGGTTCATCAATCTACTATAAAATACTCTTTTTGAGAGTGACACTTTCTAGAGGAGAAACATAGTATATAAAACAAGGAATAGAAAACCTTATTGAAGGATCTGATTTTAAAGATGATAACTAGGTATTCCATGAGAAATTTAATGATTTATTGTGCCTACAAACAATGCAAAAGTATGTGATCTTTTGATTATATTTATTGGAGAGTATGATAAAGGCATTTAGAAGCTAATTATATTCTTCTATATCAGATTTCATTGTTTGTGGGTAATATGGTATGATGATATATCAACACCTCAATCCTAAATTTATAAGAAATATAACTACTCATGATAAATTTTTGCACCCATTTCACGTTTTTTGGATGTTATCAAAGATCTACCATTTTTTTTATTAAAGAGTCATGTTCTATACATGGTGAAAAAATGATGATCTTGATTATTTATTATATTATTGTTCTTAAAAATTTCATTCTTATTAATTTTGAGGTTGAAATTAGGGATACTTGGAATATACTTAGCCTCTTTGAAGGTAATACTAGGTTTTAGGAATCTTGTGATGAAAATAGTGTTCTTTATGTTGTAAAATTTATTGAATAAAACATTGAATCTTTTGATAATCCAATATTAATACTTCATAAAGGTGTGAAAAGTTTTTTTTAGAGTCCAACATAATTTTGAATTCATAGATTTAATTTGTAGAATGAATGTTAGTCATACTCCAGAGTATATTATATTTTCTCAGTTGTAAACTTGGTATAATGATAGTAAAATCATAGGTAAACTCATTGAATTGGTTCTAACATACTAGGCTCACTAGGTAATTTCACAGTACAATCTTGTGAGTTTGACTACCTTGAATGAAATTAATGTATTTTAACTATATTTTCTCCTATTTAAATTCTACCTTAATGAATCTCGTTTCATTATATCCCAAGAAATCTTGAATTGTATCACCTTCATGAATACATCATGGATCCTCTAGTTAATCCCATGTTCTTTAAGGGTCTTCTCTAAACACGTGTTCCTAGCCTAGTGTCACTTTCATTCACTATGGGAGTCCCAAAGGAATGGGTTAATAATATGTTCAATTATATTTATTACACATTTCTAAAATTTGATAACTAATAAAATATGCATCATAATTAAGGATTAGATACCATTTAAAAGTTTCATTCTACCACCAAAAGAGAAATGATAAATTTTATAGTTGATAAAGAATCTTTTCATTCTGCTAACCATACCATCAATGTGATGAATCATGGTTCTTTATATAGAAAATGGATCTCCAAGACACTCCATTAATAAACTAATCCCAGAAAAGATAATCCATCCACAGATTATCTGAGATCACCTACTAAAAAAACTACTACAAATGTAGTCACTACATTTAGACAGGATCACCTATTTTCCACTCCACATAAAATATATATTATGTAAATATTTGAATCCGATGATATATTATTTCATTACATTTTTGATAAAAGTCTTATCATTAGTAAAAAATAAATGATATATTCCCAACATTTCACCATTAAGAAATTTACAAGCCATGTAGTGATAGCTCAATTAAAATTCTTATAGAGTGAGTCCTACAAAGGATGAAAAACCAGGGAGATAACGACCCACCTAGGTAAAGGACTTAGTATACATGAAGAAACTAAATATCCTCCCCATCAGTGTGACTAATAACCATAGAGAAGATAAGTAATGAAATAAAATTTACAGAACAACTTAATGAATTCACATAAGCACATTAACTATAGAATGAAACTATATTTACATTATATTATTTATATATGAAGAGTTCCTGTTGGATTTTCGTTTCTATATTTCTAAATGAAATTCATCTATTCATTAGGGTATTTTTTTAGTTTTAGCATTGTTAATATTCATTTTTGTTCACTACCATTTTATCTCCTGCCTTTTTATTATATTATGATTTCACTTTTATATACTTACATAAGAAATTTAAATTCGATTTTACCCTTATGTGGGGTATTTGAGACCCTTACATATGATTTTTATTGATCAACCTTCCTTTATGTGAATTGAGTTTAACCTTATATTAGTGGAGTTATCCCCTTATGTGAGCATAGGTAGTCCTTTGAATGGCATGTTTATTGGGTGTGTTACCCTTATGCGAGCTTGGGTTTACCCTTACACATGAATAGAACTAATGGATTACCATTGCATGTGGGATAATATACCTTTATGTATTGGTGGATTGGGTTGCGTACCCTTATGTTGTACCATGGAACCCTTACTTAGTGAGAGTTAACCCTCACACATCGGGTGTTAATACTTACATAGCGGGTGATGAAATTTATATAGAAGGTGATATACCCTTTTTTAGTGGGTGATCTGCCCTTACATAGGCAAAAAAATTTCATTTACACAACTTTTTATTAACCTTTATGTGTTTTTGTTTTTCTATTTTCCTTTGCATTTGGGATGTTATAATTTTTTTTTCATTCTCCTCGCTCCATTTCTCAGGTGTTGTTGAGACATTGCAATAGGTTGTGATCTTCCTAGTAATTCATACCCACACTCTCAAGATTGAGGGAAACTAATTAATTAAAAGGGTTTTCAAGATATTATTGTACTTTCATTAGAGATAGTGTTTCCACAACTGGAGTTTGACTATATCTTGAGACTTTGTACCCTTCTAAACACACCATTGTCTCTTTAATGAAGAAAATAATTTGCTAGATGTTGTGTTATGATGGAAATTATGATCCTAATCATGAGGTATTAATTTATTGTCACCATTAACACCTTAAAATATGCATTAAATGATTCACGTTATTGACTATTTACTAAATCCATTTGTGTGAAGTGGGGTTTTCTATTCACTATTATTTCATATATCTTTATTATTGTTGTCATTTAATTATTTCTGGATTGTTCTCTCATTATCGATAGGCCTATGATATTCAATCTCTAGCTTTGGTATAAACTGTGTTTGAGCATTAATAAAGATAGAAGGGTGGTGTTATTTCCATGGAGTATGTAACGTCCCCGACCCAGAAGCCACTAAACTGGTGCTCCGAGATGGGTGGTTACATAAAATTAAGCGTGCCTCCCCATACGCCAAAGGCTACCGATTAGCAGCGGGGGTCTATGTAGTCAAATGTAGAGACTATACCCCCTATATATCAGAGTAAGCCAAAATAGAATAACCAAATAACAGAAGAAATAACCAATTGAACAAGGAACATGTATATCAAACATTTCCAACAATAAGTATGACATTTCATACTATGAGTGAAAAAGTGAACAATGTCAAAATAAAGACAACATAAAAAATCCCTATAATGGTCCCGACTCTAAGTCTAGATCCTCCACCAAGTGCTACCCATGCCACTGACTATCTGGCAAGGACCCTTGACCTTCTCCTGACCTGTAAACATGAAGTCTTCTTGAGTAACCAACAGCGGCCTGAGTAGGGTGTGAGTATAACTCAGTAGGCCACCACCAACGGTGTCAAAAAAATATCATGTAAATAGATAGTGCATGCAAGTACAAAATAAATAATAAATAAAAAAGGGACATTTCGGTGCCATTAGTTAACAAGGTTCATTTAATTCATGACTAGCATTTATCCCAATTCGAATTATTACACCATCTTACAGAAGCCATATTAATCACATGTTCCTTGGTTTAGGCATAAATATCATCTACAAAGGGGTCTAAGGCAATCATTTACCATGTCTGATGAAAACAAACCAAGTCCGTATCTCATTAGGGATCCACATATCACATCAACACATTTTCCTCACCTTGAATCCTCAGTCCAGATGGAATGATATCAATACAATAACCTCACATTTGAGCCTCAGTCCAGGTGGAATTGAACCGTTAGGGGAATAGAGCATCAGTCCTGATCCTTATCCCGTGCATTAGGGGTGGAGTTTAGAGCATTATTCCAACTCAACCAGTGGGCGTAGAACCTTAGTCAATACCCACATGCTTAATATCAAATCACCACGATGTACCATAGCACAACTGAGAATATTAAATGCAATTGGATATCACAATATATAACACAACAAAACATAACCAATTCCATTGGGAATTACATTCACAATGCATAAAAAAAACCTGGGAATTAATTCTACGCCACAACCCATTTACACATTTACCACATTAACATCATTTATCCATTTATCCCAGTTCCCTTTATATAATTCTTATCTCACAATGCATTCATTCATTGTGCCTATCTCACTAGGCATTTCTCATTAGGCCTAACTTACTAGGCTCCATTACCAGGCACATAATCCGTTCTATTATGGCCTCTAGTCATTTCCACATAATAACCCATTTACACAATTTCTAATTACAACATATATCTATCTCGCAAAATTCCCATTTTTGTGGCTTAACCCTTTAGGTGTATTCAACAACCCCTTTTACTTATCCAAAATCACCATTTACTATTCATTAACCCATTTAGTCCATTTATCATTTCACAATAATTTACACACTCATGCATTTGAAACACACTTCTCATATCACTTAACATAATCCCTTCATTGAATTCAATAATTTAGGTGCACCACTTAATTCTCATGTATTTACCCACTCCACAATTCATCCCCAATTACTATCTCTCATGCTTATCTCACTAAGCATAATCATGTATAAAGCTAATCCCTTAGCATTTCCCTTTACCTCGCTTAGCCCCGTTTTAAACCAACCAAACACCCACATAGGTCACCTCCCAACCAATGTGTGTTACTAGGACTCCCATTAACATAATTCAATCTTAATATCATATTTACCATGGGCTCTATATTCTCACACAACGACCCTACAATAACTTAGCTAATCTATAGTTTGGAAATGTGGGCACACCCCATGGGGGGCCCTAACATAGGTCACACTGTCCTCCATTCTTCTCGTGGGGATCATGAGGGTTCCATTAGGTTGTTTATAGTCCATAAACATCACATCACAATTATGTCAAGAAGAACTCATCACTAGAGGGTAATAATCATACACATTCATGCACAATCTCTATATAACTCAAGGGATATAACTTGTAGACCACCTTCCTAGAATCCGATGAGGAACGCACCCATAACCATGGCCTTAGATCCGAATTCAAGCATCCCTTGAAGCCCCAAACTATGTTTCACAAGAAACAAAGGTGTTTAGGGATTCAGAATAAAATGGGAGAAACCACAATCCCTAATCTGAATAAGAGAGGGGTGGAGAGGATTAGACATACCCGGAGCTTCGATTTTCAACAAACAACATCCAAAACAGCCAAGAATCGATGGAAAACACCTCTTGGGAGGTTGGGTAAGAATGGTTTGTCCTTAGGGTTGTTGAAGGAGGAAGAGAGGAAAATCCCGAGTGGGGTTTAAAAAGTCCGGAGAGGAAAAACTGTAAATTTTCCCATCTTTAAGTGGTCGCACGGTTTAGCCACACGGTTTGGCAAACCGTGAGGAAACCGTGCGCATGCCACTGCCCGGAGTAGGAGGAGTCGCACGATTTAGCCACACAGTTTGGCAAACCATGTGCAAACCGTGTCCTCGCTTCTGTCTAGAGGAGGGAGGGTCGCACGGTTCTTGGGCAGGTCACATGGTTTGGCAAACCGTTCCCAAACCGTGTGATCTAGCCTATTTTTTTTATGATTTCCCTTCATCGATTCCTCGAGCCCCCGTAACACCCCCCAAGGACTCTCACACTTTCAAGAAACCTTTTAATGTCTTAAAATAAAAGGGTCTAACCCAAAACACAAAAAAAACATACCTTTCCAAAACCTGGGATCTTACAACCTCCCCACCTTATAACACCTCATCCTCGAGCCGCTCTTTTGAGCATCACTATCTTCCATAACAAGGGAGCATGCCACAAGGTCCGCCTATTCACTCCCACTTCCCATGTTTGGTTTTACACCACAATTCCTACCGAACATGAATCAAGGGCACAAAATCTCCCCAGAAGCCTTCCTCACCGCAACCACAACCCAAGATGGAAACTCCTCAAGGATTCATCAACTTCAACCGTTCTAACCACAAGAAAATCATACAGAAATCTTTGGTGAAAACACCTAACTCATAACAAATGGAAAATTAACACAAAATATCTCATCGTCATGTGAAAACCAATCGGCACCTCATCGGCCCAATCCTCTGCACCACTCATGACCCAAATCACATGGAGTCATTTTATTGTTCACCCAAATATAATGGTGACCCAAACTAGTATCACCCGGAGGAAAAAACACGACCCTTCCAACAACATATCCTGAAGATCTCAATCCACAACTATACACCCAACACTATAAAACCAGTCAAACCATACCAAAGCTCTCTACTAGGTCCAACTCACCCGAACGGTGACCACTCGAGTCCATCCAACCCGAAACTTTGGTCATGTCATCAACCAACCATTTATCTGGTATGGTTCTCTCCACCATTTCCGGTTACATGGCACCTCCTCCATTGATTAAGGACCAACAGAACTCAACCCAACCATCCCATTTCCTAACATGTTCCAACTTACCAGCCCCAAGCATCCATAGGAGCATTACCCTGCCTTGGCCTCAAGCCACACCATCACAACCCTTGGGAGGACATCCCTACACCATCCATTCAAGGACTAAGATCATCCTGACCGCACATAGGTTCAAATTTGTTTCGAAGGGAGCTTTCTACTACAACATGAACCCCGAGGGTGATCACTCTCACCTCACCCATCAAGATTACCATATCAGGTCGGACCACCTTGGAATGGCATTCCCCCCGAACACCCACCTTCCAATGAGGGTACGCTACCCTTTTCTCACCTTCCCAAATTGATTACTATCTTGAAGTATATTATTATCATTCCATGCACCCACCAAGGTTATTTTCCAAATTCCATTAGAATTAATTATTACGGTGTTACCGCCCTCTAGATTGCTATCGACTTCACCCTTGGTATGACACCACATCACATGGCCAGGATTTACCCAACTTCAAGGCGTACTAAAACAACACAAGGATGACTGGCCCAGATCTAACACCAACCTCTGTTGGAGTTATAAAACCCTAGCTTATCTTTCCACAACATGTTGTAATATCCAACCACACCCTCCTATGACACAACACAGATCTCACATGATTCACTTGGTATGACCCTAAGCTCAAGCCAACACTTGGTTCATTTGTCAACACATCCAGGTCTCACATGCCTATACAAGGAACCTGACACGCACCTCACATGTTCCTCATTTCTACCCTGGTGCCACTACGTCGCCTCGATGCTCTATTTTCCACATCCAAGGCTTATTTATCACTCCCCACCTTAGGAGTGTCGTTACCTTTGCTCACCATGAGGGATTCCAACCACCACATCTTAAAACCGATCACAACCCAATCCCCAATCGTAGACATGGCCATCCAGCCTTTTTCCCAAAACAAGGAAATGAACGTCACCTATTTCCCATTCATGGACTCCATGAATGGAACCCAAGGCATTTTTCAACATTGGACCCATCCCAAGGTCCTCAGATTAAGCCATCGAGGGTGCACATCCCGTCATCAAACTTCTCAGGTACTGATTCCTTGCGTGTAAACCCCATGATGTCCCACTTCCAACCAAACACCTCCATGTCTCGTGGAAAGAGACAGAGTTTCTCAACGTAACTAGGATGACGTCAAGATGTTGGGAATGCTCATCACTAGCTGAGGTACACTATGAAGTTGTCGAAGAACACCACCACCAACTTATCTGTTTCTGATGTCAAGATATGGGACACCATGACCTACCAGGAATCTTAGGCTTGCCAACCGAATGTGTCACATCAACACTTAACCATCAACATTTAGGTGAGATTACTAACCAGGTTCAACAATTCCTCCACAACCAAGCCATTAACACACACAAGATCATGCAGATGACCACCCTTACCTCAGGTGTCAGCATCAAGAGGAAGTATATTACCACACTTTAGACCTCCATTAATCCACACTCATCCAGTTGAGTCCATCATTCATGCAATAAAACCATTCGAAACAGACCTTACCTTTCATCACAAACACTAGGGTGCCATTATGAAAGAACCAGGCACAACTAGACCATAAACCATCCCACATATCCTTACGTCACAAAACATCACCACGCCTCACTCTATGTCCCACTTTCAAGGTCCAAAACATCCACATGTGTGACACACAACCAATATCACTAGAAGCCTTGTCTGACCTCTCTCATTGGTCACTTTAAAGGTTGGACAATACCAACTCCCTAAACCCACCACCTAGGCCATAGCATGACCGGGAAGTCCTCACAATCCAAGACCAAAATCTCTCCTAGGGCACTCTCACTACCCCAACACATGCATACAAGGGTATAACCGACAACACCAAGGATACCCACATTTGAACTCAAACATTCACATTCCCAACTTTTCATTCACTTGGCACTTCGAATGAATGATTGGAAGAATTGAACCACAAATATAAAGATCCCACATGATCAATCTTTAAAAAAACCATTCTTAACTCTTCAACCCATAGGTCATAATCACACTTAGAACACCACCCCCCGTACCATACCTACCGCGGTCATGGTCCACATGGGGTAACAAACTAAATCAATCACTAGTATTTTACCAACAAAACTTCAACCCACCTCTTCTTTCACAACACGATCCTTTCCTCTTAGGAACATTTCCCATTTAACAACATGTTATAATCATCATTTTAACACAATTACAACTTTCATTATGAAAAATTCATTAACAATTTTACCATCATTATGCACACTTTTTTATGGACACTGAATCAACCCTCGCAATTTATCACATCCCAAACTTTAACCCAGTCACAACATTTCTCATTCTCATTCTTTTCATTCACCTTCTTGCATTACGATTATTAGGAATCATTTTCTCCATATTTAGCAAGGAAGTAAATTGCATTCCACTATCCATGCCCCACACACCCATCCCGTGTGTGTGCCTAATACAATGCTTTTAACCTGTCTCCCTAGGTGACTAAAATTATGCATGAATGTAAATCCTCATGCTGTTAAGGCCACAAGCAAAATATCATAAAACAGTCACATCATCCCACATGTGAATCACCCAATGGTGAAATATCATCAACTGTAACATCACACATCCAAGAACAAAATTTCCCACCTAGGATGACTGGGGTTTTCCCCCATACCTGGGTTAGCTACTCCCAAGAACAAGCTCATTACCAAGGCCTGAAACATCTTAAACCTTGGCTACCAATCCCAAATAACAAGACCTCAGAGAAGGAGAAGAAGTACCTCCTCTGATAAAACTTTGTAACATCCCCGACCCGGAAGCCACTAAACTGGTGTTCTGATCCGGGTGGTTACATAACCTTAAGCGCACCTCCCTATACGCCAAAGGCTGTCGACTAGTAGCGGGGGTCCATGTACTCAAATGGGGAGACTATACCCCCTATATATCAGAGTAAGCCACAATAGGATAACCAAATAGCAGAAAAAACAACCAATTGAACAAGGAACGTGTATATCAATCACTTCCAATATTAATTATTCCATTTCATACTACGAGTGCAGAGGTGAGAAAATCAAAAATAAAGGCAACAACCAAAATACCCAAAATGTCCCCGACTCCAATTCCAGATCCTCTACCAAGTGCTACCAATGCCACTCACTATCTAGTAAAGACCCTTTCCCTTCTCCCGACCTATAAACATGAAGTCTGCTCAGGTACCCAATAGCGGCCTGAGCAGGGTGTGTGTACCACTTAGTAGGACACCACCAATGATGTCTACAAAATATCTAGTAAATAGATTGTGAATGCATGTACAGAAGAAATGATAAGTAAACAAGGGACAGTTCGAGTGCCATTAGTTAACAAGGTTCATTTTATCCATGACTAGCATTTATCCCAATTACAATTCTTACACCATCTTACATAAGAAATATTGATCAGATGTTCCATGGGTTAGGCATAAATATAATCTACACACAGGTATAAGGCAATCATTCACCATGTCTGAAGAAAACAAAGAAAGTCCTTATCTCATTAGGGATCCACATAACACATCAACACATTTTCCTCACCTCGAAGCCTCAGTCCAGGTGGAATTATATCAATACAATAACCTCACCATGGAGCCTCAGTCCAGGTGGAATGCAACTGTTAGGGGAATAGAGCATCAATCCTCATCCCTAACTCGTGCATTAGAGGTGGAGTTTAGAGCATCAGTCCTACTCGACCTGTGGGCGTAAAACCTTATTCAATAACCCACACTACCTAGCCATGTGCACATTCTTACTATCAAATCACCACGACGTACCATAGAAAAACCGAGCATATTCAATGTCATTGGATATCAAAATACATAACACAACAGAACATAACCAATTCTATTTGGAATTACATTCACAATGCCCAAAAAAACACGGGAATTAATACTATGACATATCCCATTTACACATTTTCCACATTTAACATCATTTAGCAATTTATCCCAGTTCCCTTTCTATCACGCTTATCTCTCTAAGAATTCATTCATTGTTCCTATCTCACTAGGCATTTCTCATTAGGCCTAACTCACTATGCCCCATTACCATGCACATAATCCTTTCCATTATGGCCTCTAGTCATTTCCAGATAATAACCCATTTACAAAATTTCAAATTACTACTTATATCCATCTCACCAAATTCCCATTTTAGTGCCTTAACACTTTAGGTGTATTCAACAACCCATTTGACTTAGCCAAAATCACCATTGACCATTCCTTAACCCATTTATCCCATTTATCCTTTCACAAGAATTTACCCACTCATGCATTTCAAACATAGTTCTCATATCACTTAACATAATCCCTTCATTGCATTCAATCATTTAGGTGCACAACCAAATTCTCATGTATTATCCCACTCCACAATTTATCCCCAATTACCATCTCTCATGCTTATCTCACTATGAATAATCATGTATAAATCTAATCCCTTAGAATTTCCCTTTACCTCGGTTATCCCCTTTTTAAACCAACCAAACACCCACATAGGTCACCGCCCAACCAATGTGTGTTACTAGGACTCCCATTCACATCCTTGAAGATTAATATCATATTTACCACAGGCTCTATATTCTCACACAACGGACCTACAATTACTTAGATATACTATAGTCTGGAAATGTGGGAACACCCCATGGGTGGCCCTAAACATAGGTCAAACCATCCTCCATGCTTCCCGTGGGGATCATGAAGGTTCCATTAGGTTGTTTAGACTCCTTAAACATCACATCACAATAATGGCACGACGAACTCTTCACTAGAGGGTAAGAATCAAACACTTCATGCACAATCTCTATAAATCTCAAGGGATATAACTTTTAGACCACCAACCTCGAATCCGATGATCAAAGCACCCATAACCATGGCCTTAGATCCGAATTCAAGCATCCCTTAAATCCCCAGCCTATGTTCCACCTGAAATAAAGTTGTTTAGGGATTCTGAATAAGATGGGACAAACCAAAATCCCTAATCTGACGAAGAGGGGTGGAGAGGATTAGACTTACTCGGGGCTTCGATCCGCAACCAACGACATCCAAAACGTCAACGAATCGAAGTAGAAACGCCTCTTGGGATCTTGGGTCGGAATGGTTCATCCATAGGGTTGAGGAAGGAGGAAGAGAAGAAAATACCGAGTGGGGTTTAAAAAGCCCGGAGTGGAAAAACTGTAATATTTCCCATCATTATGTGGCCGCACGGTTTAGCCACACGGTTTAGAAAACCAAGCACAGACCGTGCGCATGCCACTTCCCAAAGTAGAAGGAGTCGCATGATTTAGCCAAATTTTTTGGAAAACCATGTGTAAACTGTATGCTCGCTTCTGTCCATAGGAGGGAGGGTCGCACGGTTCTTGGGAAGGATGCATGTTTTGGAAAACCGTGCACAAACCATGTGACCTGGCCTATTTTTCCTTGATTTCCCTTCATCTATGCCCCAAGCCCCCGGAACACCCCCAAGGCCTCTCACACTTTCATGAAACCTTTTAATGTCCCAAAAGCAATGGGTCCAACTTTAATCACAAAAAAACATACCTTTCAAAAACTCGGGATCTTACAGAGTAGGACCAATTGGTATCAAACCACATTAAATATCTCATGAAATTTGTTTCTTTGTTTATTTATTTTTTTATTATTTGTTTTAAAATTTAATTATTTGTTTACATATTTATTCTTATATCATTAAATTCTTTGAATCCTTTATTATTTGTATCATCCATTTTTTATTGTGCTATACCAGTGTTTTACATTTATCAGTTGGTATAAGAGCCTAACACATAGGATTATGGATTCTAGAAAGTATGAAATTGATAAATTTTATGCTAGTACCAATTTAAATTTGTGGAGACTAATGTTTTAAGGGTTGTAAGATACTGTTTTTGGTCCTAAAATAACCCCATAGAAGTCATACAACTAATTGATAGAAAATGATGCTCTATTCAAGTATCCATCAAATTGTTTTGATTAAAAGTCATAGATCATTAATCCAATCATTATCTGGTAAAGTCCCATGAAAGGATTCTTATAGAATACATGCAGCATGTATTTGATCCAAACATGAACAAATATATGCAAAAATATTTAATGGGATGTCTATATATGAAGAAAAAAAATTATATAAATTAAATTTTATTCCTGCAACTACCATTCTGGGAGACCCTGATGAGTCTAATTAAATATTATTAGATTTATCCTATAGAAATGTTAGGGATGATGTAGATAACTAAGGAATTATAATTTAAATTTATTTATATTGTTCATATTAACATCTTATTAATAATATGATTAATGGAAGGTATTCCTTGACCTTAGTGGAATCCAAGATTAATTTTCTTTCTGAAGAGTGTTGTGAGAAGAATAAGGTTAAACATGAAGTAGAAAGTCTAAATGTAAGCGGGTTTTAAATTATTTAAAAGAAAAAGACTAGTTAAATCAAGATGGGTTGAAAGAACCATAACTAATATAGTGTTTCATGATCTAAAAACATGGTGAAATAGGCCACCTTCTCTCATTTTTGGAAACCATGGTATGTTCGGCCCAAATGTAACAATTTGAAATAAAGTAAATCATATAATGATTCTACTGATTATTCTCTATTTACTGACCAAGGATATGAAAGCTGTGAGTAATTGTGGGTGTCCTGGGATAAATTTCATGTTGAATGGGTTATATAATCAGGATCTTCCTTCAATATGTTCATAGGTAGGAGTTTCTTTTTTGGCATGAATGAAGGATCTAAATAACAGGTGGTTTTAAGAAACAACAAGAGATGTCATGTCATGGGTATAGGTATTTTTATGATACACCTCTCAGAAAATTATATTGTCATTTTTTAAGATAAAAGATGATCTATATTTATTTACAATGGAATTTGATCTCATTAGGTGTTTTGAATCAACGTGGTTTAATGTTTAAATCTGAATCTAGTTCTCTAATAATCAATAAGTGAGATCACATGGTTATGAAAGGCTCATTGATGAATGGGTTATATATTCTGGAAAGAAGAACACAAGAATAAAATTTAAGAAATACCTATGTCAATATTAGTGAAAACTCTATGCTTTGGAATAAGTATTTGGGACATGTGAGAGTTGAAGGGGTCGAGGAATTGAGTAATCAAGGGATTCTCACTCAAGTTACACTAAGTAACATACCATTCTATAAAGATTTTGTCCCAGTTATTTGAAAAGAGTCAGTTTCCATAAATACATCTATAATGATGGTCTTACATTTGATTATGTTAACTCTAGTTTATGGGGGAATGATTAAGACAAAAACATATGGTGGAATCACATACATTGTCACCATTATGATGAATTGTCATGGAATGTTTGAGTTTATGTTTTTTTAATTAAAATTGATGTCTTTGACTTGTTTAAAACATGGAAATATTCTATAGAAAATCAATCTGGGAATAAAATAAAGGCCTTATGGATAGATAATGTTCATTAATACCTATATAAAAATTTAATTATGTTTTTTTAAAGATGATATAATTTCAAGTCATCGAATATTGAGTCTATCACACCCGATTTTTCATGTTTTGGTTTATGGTCAGGTTTGTTGGGAATCCTTGTCATCTTCTTGGGTCCTGGGTGTGATGTTGTATGAGTTTTAATGTGTATCCATTGTATAATATTTCTATCTTGGTCGTTCTTGGTTTTTTGGGTGAAAGTGGAATGATTGTGAGTTCTAGACATGCACAATGTCTATTTTTTGTCTTTAAAACATTCAAGAATCCTTGGGTTGGTTTCCCTAGTGTTTGGGGTGTCATTTGATGGGTTTTAGAAAATTTTTCTTTCCATAATATATGATAATAGTTTTCCCAAACCATTCAACCTAACCATGTGCTGTTATAGATTCATTCATGTATCCCTCATAGGGGTTGTGCACAGTTTGGAAAATTGTGCAACAAAACAATGCAACCAATTAAGGGCATAATAACATTCACTCTAAATTTCCGATTAGAGTGATTCCACCTCTCATTTGAAGCCATACCTATTGGAGGTCGACCAGCATAATCCCACCCCCCTTCGTTCAACATTGTTTTGGGTCATTATTTTGTAATTTCTCAACAATGGTTAGTGGTTCCTCATCAAATCCTTCAATTTACTTTTCTCTAATATTACCTTATCCCTCTCCTATCATTTTATCTTGGTTATCCATTCTCCTATGGTGATTATAGACCAATGGTAATGTTTTATCCAGGTTTTCATGGGGTTTTTGTTCAATTTGGGCTTTTTATTGTGGATATAGGGTTTTACTACCCGCAACAAGATTTTTCAGGTTTGTGTTTCCATTCCGCAATAGATTTATAGTTGGTTTCCCCTTGCACATGACATTTTAATTAAAGATACATTCATTTCATGATTTTAGCATAAATTTTGATTAATTAATTTTGATTTATGATCATTGGTTTAATTTTTTTGTGTGCAAAGTGTTGTTTTATAGCTTGATATGTGATAAATATAATTTTTTTTGTTAAATATCGCACACCATGTGTTTGATGAAATGCCAAGTTGGATTTTTGAGTACTATTTGGTATGTCAAGAATGTTTTGGGAATGTTAATAATTATTTGGCATGTTAAATGTTGATTTTGGGCTTTTTTAAAGAGTTTCAAGTTGTTTTTATTCATTTGGAATGTGTAGTTGGATTTTGAAAAATCGTTTGGTTGTTTGAAGTCAAATTTTAGCCTGTTTGGAACGTTCATAGAAAAATGGATTTGGTTGGAAAGTTGGATGTAAATGTTTTAAGAGAAATTTACAAATTTTTTGGATGTTGAAATGGTGTTTTAACACCCCTTTATGGAATGTTGATTTTGTACTTTTGATAAATGTTGGTTTTTCAAAATGCTTAAAGGCTCATTTGGAAATTTTATAAAAAGGGTTGTGTAATGGATATGCAATCTGAATATTTTCAAGGTGGTTAAAAAAATTTTGGATCATGAAATGGTATGTTATCTCATACCTATTAAATGTGGTATTTTTGGATTTGAAAAATTTATGTTTGGTAATATTTTTAAAGGCCCGTTTATCCTCTTTTACAAATGAAGAATGAGTGTTTTACATGTATATACCATGTTGCATCAATTGGTATTATTTTATGGTCCATGAAATTATTTTACTAAATATTTTTAAGGCTAAAAAATATGGACGGGTATTGTTTTTGTGTGTGTTTATACTTAAAAGAGTGTTTCTGAATGAGTTTTATGTATAAAACCTCATTACACTACATGAAATAGTATTACACAAATTTTATCTGGTTTATTGATCCGTGAAAGAAAACTGAAACATGTTTCATGTTATTTTGGTGTTAGTTTGATTTAAAAATTAATTTTAGTGAAAAGGGGTATTATGAGATTTGTGAGATATACATGTGGGATGTTTGGTGAATGTGTGATGACTAAGTATTAGTTTCATGTGAAAAGTATATCTTATGGTTTGTTGATCTTGTTTGAGAACAAGAAGGAAACCTGAGAATCTTGGTGGGTGGATGTGTACTAGTATTCTAATTATCTTTTGTACCATTCATGAGAATGTTTATTGTGATGGTCACTTTTACCGATATATGAGGTATGAGGGACCCACAACGAGCTAGTTATTAAGGGTTATTTCCCTTGACTTCTTCTCAATGGATATTTTGTACTCATCATCGGCATACATTGTGTTTTGTTGGTAAATTCAGAAGAATAATTGTTTTATTTAAAATTGTACATTATTTAATGAATCCCTCTTAAAACCTATTTTCATTTTGAGGTTTTACCTATATGAATAATGTTACTAGAAATCTTATTTATAGATCAAGCTTGTTTTGTTTGGTAATTTTTATATCATGGGACCTCATTTGGAAAACATACCTTTATATCTTGTATTTAAAACCTGATATTGATTTTCATTTTATTTTAATGGAAGTTCATTAGGAATAGAATATCAGGCTAACCTACTAATTTTTAATACTCATGGATATAGTCTTATTTTGTTTTTAGCCATTGTGCAGGTTTCTACTTGACATTGATTGCCATGGGTGACATGTGATCATTTTTTTGGAGAGTGACCATCGGGTCAGATGGAGACAGTTGGTTGTCTTGGTTGGTTATTTATGTTTTTAGTTCATTTGTATTTTTAGTTTTTTGAACAAACATTGTTCAACTTAATTTTGTATTAATGTTTATTGGGATGTCTGTTTCTTTCTGGTGTTTGGTTTCTATTTATTTTTTGGGAGAAATAATTCTCTCTTGTACTCTATTAATGCCCTCAGTGCTTGTCTCCATCCTAGGAGGATCAGTAATGCCCTCAAGAATTGTAGGGGTCTGGCCTAGTTGACTGTTTCATGGTCGACTCAGGCTGGTTCGTGAAAAAATTTTATCAAAGGAGGTTGGATCTTAGCAGACCATTCTTTTAAGAGCACCCTTTGTTATTTGAATATTTCAAGATAGACAAAGTAGTATTTTCAATACATGAGAGGTATGTTTGGGAAGAGAGTCACAGAATCATGCTCATTCCGATCCACAAATCCCATGGGATGTTTGGTTTCAGAAGTGTCTTTTGATAGGTTGATTATTTAGTGTTTGGATACGACAAGGGGAGTTGGACTATTGGTCTCTATGAGATATCAGGGCATAGAATGTCGTGTGGAGCTAGGTCATGGTCCTAATAAGACACTCTATGTTGGAGGTGTGTTTGACGTATGGCCTTATACCATATGTTAATGTAACCCACCGACACTAGTTCCCTTTTGTGGGTCTCTTGGCCTTTTCTTAATTTCTGAATCTTTTTTTGAAAAACCTTATTTGTTATGTGGAAAATTATAATTCAAAATTTCATAAAAGAATGTCATTGGAAATTAATGTTTTTGTGAAACTATTCTTGGGAATAAAATGAAAATGATTTAATGGAATTTAATATTCTTAATCTAGTCATATGGGTTTTTGAAATAAAATGTTTTGAATGCATGGATTATTTTAATGTGGTTCTGTAATATTTTTTTAAATGGGATGTTTTGGGAAAATTAAAAGGGCTGAAATTGAATGAAATAGTTTTAGTTATTGAATTTTAGTGGATGGTGTTTTCAGAAAACGTGTTTTAGGCATTGTGGTCATTGGTTTATGAAAACTGGTATTGGTAAATTTTTTAAAAGGTAAAAGGGTTGACTGAAATAGAATTTTTGTGTTGGAATTGTTTTTAAAAGAAAATGAATGGGTTCTTAATCAAATAGTTCTTGAAAAGTGTGGTTTGTTGAGATGTTTATTTTTTTTAATAAAGGGAGAAGATTTTGATGGAGACTAATGGGGTTTCATTTACAATAATGGTAAAAAAATTTGTTTTGTGGGAATTTGAAATATGTTTTTGAATTGGTGGTTAGTTCACCTTTGGAATTTAGTTGATTTTTCAATTGAGACACATGTTATCCTTTGTATTCAAAAACTAGGATTATTATTTTATCCATTGGTGTGTTCATGGGTTATCAAATGCATGGTGGTATATGGGAATGTGGATGGATGTATAGTATGGCATGATTGGATGGGTGATCAGGGTGGAACTAAAATGTGCATGTGAGTGAGACTCTATGGAACACCATTGGCGAGTTATAAAATCCACCAATATTGTTTTTTTTTCAAAACATATTTTTGGAATTAAAAAAGTTGTGGTTCTTTTTTATAAATCGATGGTTATTTGAATGTGTTTTCTTCTGTCTCAGAAGTGTTCTTCCCTACGGTATACTTATTTGTGATCTAGAAGTCCTACTATTGTTATGTATCGAGATGGTATATTGTTAGTGGCTCAGTTTAGGATCAATGTCAGTGGGTTTCTGAAGATGTGTTAGATGTTGTGATATGTCTATGGATAGTTAACTATTGGAATGATCTATATTTGATCAACCAAAGGGTACATTTCAAATATTAAATCAACTTCTTTAGAGGAATCCTTAACTTGTTGTGTGGATAGAGAGATTTTTTTGTATGATTTAACATTCCCTCCTATTATGGTGACTATCTCGGTTAAGGTATTTATGATTAGTGATATTAAGGTAATTTTTCATGTTCCTTGTTCATTCTACTCTTCATTCAGATTGAGGGAGAATGGTGGGGTGTATCCTTAGACCATGATTGGGTAATAGTGTATCATTTGAGGTAGTGATATTCATTGTGTGTCTTTTTCCTTTGTTTTAACTTAGAAGATTCATGTGGAATCATGTGGAATTATAATAAGGGGTTCCAGTTAAGGATTAAATGATCATGATTGTGAGGTAGAAGATGCTCCACACATCAGAGCTCCAGCCATATGTCCTGAAGTGACTCTAGCACCTAGTCAGGAATCTCATAGGATTCAGAGGTCTCACTATGTTTTTGACTCTACCGTTGTGATGAAGAAATTTAATTAGTCCTATTTTGGGTCATTAGACAATGAAATATTCCCTCATGTATCAAAGTGTGTGGCTGAATGACCCCTCAAAAAATTTCTGTCATAATGCCTTCTTAAATGTAGGTTTCTGATCAGTGTCCTTGTGTGGGCCAACCACGTGATTTGGGTGTGGTCTTTGTTTAATCTGTTCATAGGAGTCTAGTGTTGGTTAGTTGCCTATTTTGGTTTTAGTGGTCTAATAATTGGGAAATTTCCCTCCCCTCCACATGTGGGGGGGGGGGGGGGTTTGGTTTGTACAGGAAGTTAGGTTTCATTTAATGTCCCCTTCATTCAGTAGATGGGTAATTTATAAAATCCACTTATGTGTTTTTCTTAACTTGTTTCTTTATTAGCATGGGGAGGTCATGGTAGATGAGTTTTGGTTGGCCTATGAGAGAAAATGAAAACTTTATCTCATGTTAAATGCTCAGTTGGACATTTTTAGTGGATTATTAATGGTGGGGAGACCCATTATGGGTCTCGTTAAGCTCTCTCTTGAGGTGTTGTTGAATGATAGTTTAATTTTAATGTTGGGAAGTCTGTTCGGGCCTACCAACTGCTGGTGATCTATTTATGTTTTTTATTCAAATTAATCTAGTTGTGGAATCTTTTATTCTCAGGAAGTGGTTTTGAGTTGTTGTTGTTTTGTTTAGGTCAAGATGCTTAATTTCCATTTCTAGTGAGTGAAATTTATTTAGTAGAGGAGGTTGTATCATGTTGATTTGGAATCCTTAGATATTGATAAATCATATGGATAGTGATATGGATTTATTGGGGCAGAAAGTGTTAATGGTGGAGAGAATTGTCGCACTCGGTTTTTCAGGTTTTGGTTTATGGTTTGGTACATTGGGAATCCTAGTCTTTTTCTCGGGTCTCGGATGTGAAGGGGGTTGAGTTCCAAAGTGTTTATATTGTATAAAATTTCTATCTTGGTTGTTATTGGTTTTAGTTGGGATAAAGTGGCATGTTTCTGAGATTTTTACACCCATGACGTTCTCTTTTTGTGTTTAAATCATTCAAGCATCATTGGGTGGTGTTCCCTTGTTTTGGAGGTTTCATTTGAGGATTTTTAGACAAATTTTCAGCAATCATAATCTGAGAAAGGTTTTCCCAAATAGTGTACCCT
The DNA here is from genome assembly GCA_963277665.1 of Viscum album. Classification (NCBI taxonomy): domain Eukaryota; kingdom Viridiplantae; phylum Streptophyta; class Magnoliopsida; order Santalales; family Viscaceae; genus Viscum; species Viscum album. The sequence continues at coordinate 1,359,787,104 of OY728133.1, forward strand.
AACCATTTAATGTTACAAATTCATTCTAGTACCCCTCTCATGGTTTTCACACGGTTAGAAAAACCATGAAACAATACTATGTAGCCATTTACAGTTTTAATAAAATTTACTCTCAACAAAAAATTTGAGTGATTTAACCTCTAATTTGAATATATAAATGTTCTCTATTGACCATTCAGCGCCAGTCTTTCATTCTACATCATTTTGGTTCAGTTTTTGGGTGATTTCTCACCAAATGTTATTTACTCTTCATTAAATCCTTCCATTTCTTCTTCTCCTCTCTTCTCTTTTCCTTATCCTATCATTTTATCTTGGTTTTATATTCTCAATTGGTCATGATAGACATTGGGTTATGTTTTCACGTGGTCTTTGATGGTAGTTTTTGTCTATTAGGATTAGTATTTTTATATCTTGGGTTTCCAAACTACAGCGGGAGCTTTCAGGTGTGCATTTCAATTTTCCCATGAATTTGAGATAGGTTCCCCATTGTTCATTCCTTTTTATTTAAATAACCATTCATTTCACGATTTTAACACAAATTGTTATTGATAAATATTGATTTGTGATCCTTGGTTTTATTTTTTAATGTGAAAAGTGGTGTTATATACATTAATATGTGATAAATAGAATTTTCTTGTTAAATATTTTACACCATGTGTTTGATGAAATGCCCGGTTATGTTTTGTGAGTATTTTGTGGTATGAAAAGAATAGTTTGGACATGTTAATTTTTATGTGGCATGTGAAATTATATATTTGGTTTTTTTCAAATAGTTTTCAATTTTTTTGATTCATGTGAAATGTGTAGTTAGATTTTCAAAAATTGTTTAGTTGTGTGATAGAAATTCTGGCCTAGTTGACAATTGCATAAGAAAATGTATTTGGTTATCAAGTTGGCTGGAAATGTTTTAAAATAATTTTAATAAATTTTTTATGTGGAAATGGTATCTTTACACCCCTTTATAAATAGTGGATTTTGTACCTTTGATAAATGTTGGTTTTGAAAAACTCTTAAACACCCATTTGGATATTTTATCAAAAGAGTTGTGTTATGGATATACACTATAAATGTTTTCAATGTGGTTACCAAAATTGTTGAATAATAAAATGGTGGGTTCTCATATCCTTATTAATTTTGGTATTTGTGATTTTGAGAATTTTCAATTTGATAAAAATTTGATAGGCCTGTTTGGCCTTTCGTAAAAATCATGAATGAGTGTTCTACATGTATATAACATGTTGCATCAATTGGTTTTGTTTTATGGTCCATGAAATGATTTTATTAAATGTTGTTTGGGATGTAAAATATGGATGGGTACGGTTTTGTGGATTTTTTATCCTTAAAATAGTGTTTATGAATGTGTTTTATGTGAAAATCCTCATTACACTTCCTAAAATTGTATTACGAAACTTTTAGCTGGTTTATTGATCCGTGAGAGAAACGTGAAACATGTTGAGGGAAATTTTGGTGTGAGTTTGATTTCAGAATGAATATTAATGAAAAAGGGGATTATGTGACTTCTGTGATATACCTATGGGATGTTTAGTGAATGTGTGATGTGGATGATATATTTTCATGTGCAATGTATATCTCATGGCTTGTTGAACATGTTTGAGAACAAGAGGTAAACCTGGGTATCTACGTGGGTGGATTTGTACTAGTATGCTAGTGATCTTTTGGGGTTTGGAGTCAGTTTCACATAGATATTTGGACACATTTATTACTAAATAAAATATGATGATATTGATTGGGGACCAAAAGGTTATGGTTATATTCCATACTAGTGGCTCGTGAATAAGAACATATATTGTGACTGTTAGTTTCACTAAGATACAATGTACCTAAGACCCACAACAAGCTAGTTCCTAGGGATTATTTCCCACGACATGTGAAATGTTTTCTATTTTTTAGTCCCCATCAGTATACGGTGTGTTTGGTTGGTAAATTTAAAAGCATCTATTTTTTTTAAAATGTGTCCATTCTTTAAAGAATCCCTCTTGAAATCAATCTTCATTTTGAAGATTAACCTATTTGAATATTGTTACTAGCATTCTTATTTATAAAACATGTAATTTTTTCCTGGTAATTTTTAAAGCATGGGACCACATATGGAGAAAATAACTTTATATCTTTTATTTAAATCTTAAAATATATATTTCTATTATTTTAATTGAATTGAATTGGGAATAGAATATCAGGATAACCTATTATGTTTTAATACTCACGCCTATAGTCTTCTTCTATTTTTATCCCTTGTACAAGTTTCACCTTTAGTCTGATCCCCTTGTGCGATGGTTGATAATTTTTTTTAGAGTGACCATTATGGTCACATAGAGTTGGTTTTTTGGTTTGGTTGGTTGAGTTTTTGGGTATAGTTGTATTTTCAGTTACCTATACAAACGTTGCACTATTTAATTTTGTATAAATGTTTATTGGGATTACCATTTTGTTCCTCTCTTTTGTTCTTGTTTTTTGGTAAAAATCATTCCATATTGTACTCTAATGATACACTTGGTGCTTATCGCCATCCAAGAAGGACCATGAACACATCACGAGACTTGTCACAGGATGAGCTTAGTGACCAGTTCATGTTTGACTCTGGCCAGTTCGTGACAAAGTCATACTCCTTAGAATAATTGTCTAGCTGAGCATATAAACTATACAATTCTTGAGCGGATTTTTAGAAATATTTCATGTTTGGGATGGGACAACCTATTTTGGGTAGAGGATTTCATGATGACATTCTTCTTATTAAATAGGCGTCCCTCTTCAACTAATGGTTTTAAGAATTTTATAGATTTATAGAGTAAACATCCCCATCCTATGGACATGTTAGGGTGTTTGGAAGTAATACCTATACTCATGAAAAAAAATCACAAAATTGAGCTTATAGCTGTCAAACGAATTTTTATATGGTATCCCAACAGTGTGACGAGATATAATCCTTTGAAATATAATCCTGACTTTTAGAAGTGTATTCTTATCTAGGAAGTGGTGTTTCAAGAGTGTTTTCCTCATATTGTCCAAACTACCATTGATGTTAGTGGGGATCCTTATAAAAAAGGTATTTTAATGGAGATCCTCTTATTGTTAGTGACACTCCTATTAAGACTTCTCCATTTACCTATCAACTACATTATTCTTATACTGATCCAAAATCCAAGTTTGATTCTAATAATATGGTAGATTATGGATCCCCTAGTGACCTTAGATGTTTTTAACTCATTAGGTATAGATAGAGAAGAGTCATTAGACATTCTTCTAGTTAAATCCCTACTGATATGGTTGTCTTTACATTGTATGTGTCATAGGATCTCGGTGGAGTGGATCACTAATGCTATAATAAATATATCAAAGAAAAAAGTCTAATAATTGGAATTCAACCATGGAAGAAGAGATTATTTTAACATCCTATACTTTACATAAAAAGATATTACTTCAAAATTGATGAATATTAATTACAAAAAATAGCAAAACCAATCTAATAATGTATAGGTTTAGTGACATTAGAAACTGGGAAACATTAAAAGTTGGTGTATAAGACATCCACATTATCTCAAACTTATTCCTTCATATCTAGACCCCTTTTTGAAATATCTTACTAATAATCTTCTTCAACACATAAGGAAAAGAAACATAATAAATCATGATATTGGATTCTCAGTAAGGGTAAACATGGGAGATATCAATCATATCATTATCATAAGACAAAAGAACATAACATTTGAAAATCTATTCATGTATATGAAAGATTGGGGTATCATGTCGTGGGATAAATCATAAAAGTTCATAAATAAGAAATTAACATATTACCAAAAGTCATAACAAAATACATGGAATATTGGGCACACACATAAGCATATAAAATCATCTCATATTAGTCAAGGTTCATTCCTAAAACTATCATAGTGGACAATGTCCATTACTGATCCATTATTACTTTCCATTCCAACCCTATATTACATAATTGATATAATTACCCATTCCATACCTATCCATATCAGTAGTTAAAAAACATTACCCAATTAATTTGAGAGAGATATAGGTATCAACCATCTCATAATTAAATTACTCTTACATGTTCCAAAAAAAACATAAATCACTCATCACAGCACAACCCAAAGATTAAAATGGGTTTCTTAAACATTAATCTGTCATAAAATAATCATTATAAAACAAATGGATTTCATAAATAACATTGAATTAAAAAAATACTCATACATAAAAATAAAAAGGATATTATACTTCAAAAATAATCATATTAGTGAATTCCATCATAAAGGGAATTTAATTTTGATAGAACTCTTTAAATTAATTCTTGAAGAAAATAACCTCTCATCAAAAAAACATTTTCTTTTCTCAAAACGAGAAAAAATTTAAAAATAATTTTTTTTTAAAAAAAACCAATGACATATTATAAATAAAGCATCATAGAAATACAGTTTTATGAAAACATAAAAACCCTTCTTGCAATATAATTTAATAGTAAACATTCCTCTCGTACATTTGTCGGATAGGTCAAAAAGCACCTCATATAAAAAAATGTCAAATGATTCATTTCATACAATTTTAAAAAAATTAACTAATTGTTAAATTTTTATTTAAAACAATATATAATGATAGAAATAATATTACATATATAGGAATCATGGAGATGGATGATAAATAAACCCCAGTAAATATTTGCATATAAATAGTCTCAGATAATAATGATATTACAAAATTATCTCTTACCTTAGGTTTGTTATACTTTTCATATATCTGAACCTCTTGTATAATTATTTAAATAATGTAATTTACTTATTCAAAAATCCTTAATTTTTGTATGATATCATATATGATCGTATTCTAATTCATTTTAAAGAACTTTTCATTATTACTTATTATTTTGGTATAAATGGATTCATATTATTATGCATGTTTTATCAAATAAGTTTCTATTCATCATAATAGGTTATAGTTATATTATTTAAAAAATGATATTAGTATAATATATATCGTATTTATTCATTATATACATTTATATATTCATTATTAAATGGATATCATATAGAATTAATCGCATCGCATCATGAAGACGGTGGGTCATACGTACGCGTGAGCGATGATATAATTTCGTTAATGTATCGAAAATATCTGAATGTGTTGGTTGGTTTTCCGTATGCCAGTTGATTTTTCAATTAAAATGACGTCCTTTTGAATCATAATGCAGACACATTGAGTGGTTCCGGCTATGCCACATCTCATATTGAGGAGGGGTTGATTTGTAAACGTCACATATGATCCATGGATCATTCTCCTAAAGTTCCAATGGAATCCAATTTCGTTTGGTCGGTTTTCCGTATGTACTTAAAATGTTGTGCATTTTAAACAAAAGAGAGCCACTTAGAGTGATTCTGTCCACACCGTACCTCAGATTAAGGCAGGGTTGACCCATACATGTCACATATGACCCATGGATTTTTGTGCTAAAGTATCGACACAATCCGAATGCGTTTGGTCAGTTTTCCGTATGCCAGTTGATGTTTTTCCCATAAAATGACGTCCTTTTCAAACAAAAGACAGACACATTGGGTGGTGGAATCCACACCGCTCCTCGTATTGATGTTGGGTTGACTCTTACACGTCACATATGACCCATGGATCTTTTTGATAATGTATCGATACAATCTGAATGCATTTGGTCAGTTTTCCGTATTCCAGTTGATGTTTTTCAATTAAAATGATGCCTTTTTGAAATAAAAGGAAGACACTTTGAGTGGTGTCGGCCACACCACATCTCATATTGAGGAGGGTTAGATTCGTACACATCACATATGACCCATTAATCATTCTCCTAATGTTTCATTGGAAACCGAATTAATTTGTTCGGTTTCCATATGTACTTAAAATGTTGTAAATTTTAAACAAAAGAGAGCAAACTAGAGTGATTCCGGCCACATCATGCCTCAGATTAAGGTGGGGTTGACTCGTACATGTCACATATGATCCATGGATCTTTGTACAATTGTATCGACACAATCCGGATGCATTTGGTTGGTTTTTTTATACCTGTTGATGTATTTCACTTAAAATGATGTCCTTTTGAAACAAAAGACAGACACTTTGAGTGGTGGTTGCCACATCGTGCCTCGGATTGTGGAGGGGTTGACTCGTACATGTCACTTATGACCCATGGATTGTTGTGACAATGTATCGACATAATATGAATGCGTTTTGTCAGTTTTCCGTATGCCAGTTGATGATTTTCACTTAAAATGACGTTCTTTTGAAACAAAAGACAGACACTTTGAGTGGTGGCAGCCACACCATGCCTCAGTTCAAGGCGGGGATGACTCATACACGCCACATATGACCCATGGATCATTTTTCTAAAGTATCGACACATTCCGAATGCGTTTTTTCGGTTTTCCATATGCTAGTTGATGTTTTTCAATTAAAATGACGTCCTTTTGAAACAAAAGGAAGACACATTGAGTGGTGGTGGCCACACTGTGCCTCGTATTGAGGAGGGGTTGACTCTTACACATCACATATGACTCATGTATCGTTGTGCTATTGTATCAACACAATCCGAATGCTTTTGGTCGATTTTCCGTATGCCCGTTGATGTTTTTCAATTAAAATGATGTCCTTTTGAAACAGAAGACAGAAACTTTGAGTGGTGCCAACCACACCACATCTCAAATTGAGGCGGTGTTGACTTTTTCTCATCACATATGACCCATGAATCGTTCTCCTAATGTTTCAACGTAAAACGAATGCGTTTGTTTAGTTTTCCATATGTACTTAAAATTCTGTCCATTTTAAACAAAAGAGAGACACTTAGAGTGATTTCGGCCACCCCATGACATATATTGAGGTAGTGTTGACTCGTACACGTCACATATGACCCATGGATTGTTGTGCTAAAGAATCGACACAATCCGAATGTGTTTGGTTGGGTTTCTGTATGCCAGTTGATGTATTTCACTTAAAATGACGTCCTTTTGAAACAAAAGACATACACTTTGAGTGGTGGCGGCCACACAACACCTCATATTGAGGCGTGGTTGACTCGTACAAATCACATATGACCAATGGATCGCTGTTCTAATGTATTGACACAATCCGAATGTGTTTGGTCAGTTTTATGTATGCGAGTTAATGTTTTTCACTTAAAATGGCATCATTTTGAAACAAAAGACAGAAACATTGAGTGGTGGCGGCCACACCGTTCCTCAGTTTAAGGCGGGGTTGACTCATACACATCACATATTACCCATGGATTGTTGTGCTAATGTATCGACACAATCTGAATGTGTTTGGTCGGTTTTCTGTATCCCAATTTATATTTTTCAATTAAAATGATGTTCTTTGAAACAAAAGGCAGAAACATTGAGTAGTTCCGGCCCCACCGCAACTCAGATTGAGGCAAGGATTATTCGTACACGTCAAATATGACCCATGAATCATTCTCCCAATGTTTCAATAGAAACCGAATGCGTTTAGTCATTTTTCTGTATGTACTTAAAATGTTGTCCATTTTAAACAAAAGAGAGCCACTTAGAGTGATTCCGACCACACTATGCCGAAGATTAAGGCAGTGTTGACTCGTACATGTCACATATGACCTATGGATCGTTGTGATAATGTATCGACAAAATACGAATGTGTTTGGTCAGTTTCCCGTATGCTATTTGATGTATTTCACTTAAAATGACATTCTTTTGAAACAAAAGACATACACTTTGAGTTTTGGCTGCCACACCACACCACGGATTGAGGCGGGGTTGACTTATACATTTCACATATGAACCATGGATTGTTGTGCTAAAATATCGACACAATCGGAATGCATTTTGTCGGTTTTCCGTATGCCAATTGATGTTTTTCAATTAAAATGACGTCCTTTTGAAACAAAAGGCAGACACTTTGAGTGGTGGAGGCCACACCGCACCTCAGATTGAGGCGGGGTTGACTCGTACATGTCACATATGACCCATGGATCGTTTTTCTAAAGTATCGACACAATCCGAATGTCTTTGGTTGGTTTTCCGTATTCCAGTTGATGTTTTTCAATTAAAATGACATCCTTTTGAAACAGAAGACATACACTTTTAGTGGTGCTGGCCACACCGCGTCTCAGATTGAGGCGGGTTTGATTTATACACATCACATATGACCCATTAATCGTTCTCCTATAGTATCAATGATAACTGAATGTTTTTGGTCTGTTTTTCATATGTACATAAAATGTGTCCATTTTAAACAAAAGATAGACACTTTGAGTGGTGGCGGCCACACCACGCCTCAAATTACAGCGGGGTTGACTCGTACAAGTCACATATGACCCATGGATCGTTGTTCTAAAGTATAGACACAATATGAATGTGTTTGATCGGTTTTCTGTATGCCACTTGATTTTTTTACTTAAAATGGCGTCCTTTTGAAACAAAAGACAGACACATTGATTGGTGCCGGCCACACCGCATATCAAAATGGTCAGTTTTCCGTATACCAGTTGATGTTTTCCATATGCCAGTATATGTTTTTCACCAAGATAGAAATATTTTTTGACTATGTTTGAATACAGTTAAATCCAAATTAGAAAATGAAATTCAAATAAAATTGCAACAAATAGACATTGACAATTCACATAATGGTCAAGTCAGCTAAAACATATTTGTGATCAATAATGAATCAATTTGAATATTACCAACCTTAACACCCCAACTCGAGGTAAACCAAAATAATTGAGAACATGGATGAATGATTCTATATATTTTCAACCACAACTTTAGGTTCACAATCATCTCTGACAATTGAGCTATTGGAGTCATCAAAAGAAATAAATGGATTGATTCCAAAGGCACTAGGGATAGTGTCAATTCCATCATAACCATCATAAAAAATATGTCTTAGAATTACATCAACTATGACACCAAATTCAGGTCGAAGTTGGTCTTTGACCTAATAAACATGTTTAGCAATTGATTACAACACATACGGTTCTTTGGTTGCAAGAGTGCGAGTCATATTAATTACTCGAAATCCACAATCATCAATAAACTTTCCATGTATCGTCATCGAATCAATCCAATGACATTTTATCATTGTGACTCGTCCATGAGAGTAATAATCCAATATTATTATTTTCTCAAAAACTCCATAATAACCAACATTTTCGAATCGTGGTCTACTATCTGATGCACTGGCATTACAATCTGTTGTGGAAGTGACCATAACATCATCATGTTGTGTTCTCATGTTTTTTTCTCATTCAGTAACAATAAATTGGTACCCATTGATAAAAATTGATTTACAGTCACGAACCACAGTATTAAGACCAAAATCCAAAGTTCTTATTTCCTCAGAGACAGAGTCAGCAGACAATCTCAATACCTACAATATAAATGAATATTAAACTTAATTAAATATTGATATAATTATTTTAAACATTAATTTTTTACCTTCAATTTTAACCAAGCAGAAAAATATTTGCTAGGAAAATTCTCTCTCCTTCTCAATGATAAATAACGATGCTTCATATTTATCATTGTTTTATGTTCCCTGTAGATATAAAATATGAATAGTTTATTATACATATATGTAAGATATACATAATCAATTTAGTTACCAGATATAGTAATCAAACAAATCTAGTTGAACAAAATTGTGTGGTGTGCCATCTCCTGCTCTTCATGGATTAATGTCTTCATCGCATATGATCCAGGAATTATTCTTGTTTGAGGAAGTGATGAAAAACTAGGTTCAATTTTCTCATACTATTCTTCTTCATTTCTCATTGGTCTGTTCAATCTTGTAGTAAGATCAGACAAATACATAAAGCAGAAATCCATACATTCTTGAGCCAAGTACCCATTCACGATAGAACCTTCGGGATGATTTCTTTTTCGGACAGAAGAATTTAATGTGAACAAATTTATTATAGTTGGATACATCCAACGAAAAGATACAGGTCCTCCAAGAAGTATTTCAGTGGGAATATGGACAGTTAGATGCAGCATGCATGTGAAAAATGATGGAGGAAATATTTTCTCTAACACACACAAAATTAATGGGGCATCTTTCAACATTTTTTTTGAAAGAAAGACTTGGATAACTTCATAGCACAAAGATCTCTAAAAAAATGTCACAACCGAATAACAACCACCCTTACATTATTGGAAAAAAGGTGACAGATTGCTATTGGAAGCAACACATGCAGTAGAACGTGATAATCCTGAGTCTTTAAGGATTTTAGCTTCAACTCTCTTCTGTTGACCAGTTTAGATTTGTTGATTTAATAGACATCAATAACTCTAATAGTCTCTAATACTTACAGAAATTTATTTTTTTCATAGGTGTCATCACATAAGAAGCACATGGAAGTTTCCATTTATTTTCCCTGATACGCACAGGATGTAATTCCGGTCTAATGCCCCAATTCATCAATTCATTCCGAGATTTTAAATCATCTTTTGTCTTACCCTAGACATTTAGAAGAACTGAAAGAAACATTTCCCATATATTCATTTCAAACTTCATTAAGTCTAAGAAACAACGTAACACATTGGTTTACCAATAAGGCAAATCAAAAAAGATACTCCTCTTCCTCCAATTGTAATGGGTTTTTGTGGAAACATTATTTCTCTTTCCAGATTTCATTTGACCCTTCACGAATGAAAAAATTAAATCTTTCAATTCGTTAAGAACATCAGTTCTAGACATACGCTGAGTTAGATCATCGGTCTCTGTGGTATTATAGAATCTTCGACGATTCATTGTATATGGATGATCCTTTGGCAAGAATCGTCGATGTCCCATAAAACTAAAACTACAACAATGTTTCAGTCTTCTGGATCGTGTATTTTTCATACAAATTGGACATGACATGTTTCCCTTCGTGCTCCATCCAGAAATCAATGCATAAGACAAAAAATTATTGATCGTCCACATAAGTGCAGCACACATCTGAAATATGTCTTTCGAACATGCATCGTATGTGTGCACACCCACATCCCAAAAAAGTTTCAAATCTTTTATTAAAGATTTTATGTAGAAATCAATATCAATATCGGGATCAGAATGACCAGATATGAGAATACTCATGAAAGTGAAAAGTTTTTTCACACACAACCATGGGGGAAGATTATAAATGTCTATAAAAACTAGACATGTGATATGCGAAGTAAGAATCTGCCTAAACAGATTAAAATCATCGCATGAAAGACCCATCCTCACATTACACATGTCATCTGCAAAATCACGATGTCGAGCATCAAATATCTGCAATGAAAATCCATCTTCAGGATGAACCAACTCATCATTAGTCTTCTTTCACTCGGTATCATCCATCTCATTTTTATTGATATTTCATTAGAAGTAAAATGATTCTGGAGTCTGGGGATCAATGGAAAGTTCCACATTACTTTCTGTGGAACGCGAAATGGTGTTCCATCAGATTTTGACTTGCAGCGGGATGTGCCACATTTTATACAATCATTTCGTTCAGCGGTTTCCTCCCAGAATAAACTGCAATATTTCGGGAAAGCATTAATTTTATTTCTGGAAAATCCAAGTTCCTAAACTAAAATCCATGCCATATATTGTTTTGAGGGAATATCTGCATCATCAAGATGTAAATCCTTCAAGAGGGTAAGAATGTAATCGACTGCTGTATTAAAAATCCCATACATAGTTTTCCCATGAAACAATCGGATTAAAAATTCAAACCTTTTCATTTTATCACATTGTCAATATACTGGAGTCATGACAACATCATTCAATTTTTTCACCCTATCAATATCATCATTTTCACTAGATGCATCAGTTGCCCTCATATCGAAGTCTTTATAATTCGAAATCCTTTCTTTTTCATGATGACGAATAAACAGAAACCGATCATCTATCAAATTCTCCATTCCAGTATTTTCATTTCGATCATCACCAATTTGAGATTTCATATTCTCCCCATTGTGATACCAGAAAAAGTAGTTTTCTTGAAAAAAAATTTGGTTATGTGGTAGCTGACTTATTCATAGCTCAACCAAGGTCTACCAACACAATTTGAACATGGGCAGCATATGAGACCACTATCTGAAGCATTATGAAATGAAAAATCTATAAATCTCTCCAAATTGATTTGAAAATCGCTTGAGATCCGATCGGTTTCATACATCCATCTTCTGTCCATTCTGTAAAAAGAATTTACATAAGTCATTTTTTTATAAAAAATTCAATAGGATTGAACATGAATAGAAAATACATTTCTGTAAACTATAAAGGAAGATGTTTCTAGTCAATGTAGTGAACTATTAAAATAATGTAAAGAACAAGTACTCATAAATTAAATTAAAATTTATTTATATTCATTTTCATTAGGTCTATAAGAGGCTCATGCCTCAGGTCCCATCATGTGTTATTGGCATCCCAAATCATTCACTCATGTTCAATAACTCATTAGTGGCACCTCTATTTCATTACCCAATTACTTTCCTAAGTCAAGCGCACCCCATGGGTAAATAAATTTTAGGCATCTACACTAATAGGTTGTTCATGACATGTAAAAAGATTTAATTTCATTAAGTATAGACAGAAACATTTATTTTTAAATTTCATATTAATAATAATGTTTTTCAATGATAACAACATTACTGAATTAAACTTGTAACTTATCTAACATTTTTATGGATGTCTACACATGCCAGAATTGGCAGTGAAAAGCACCCCACCCTCATAAAAGTGAGTATTTCCCAAGAAGGAAACATAATATACAACGTACAATGAAAACCATATTTAATTGACCCTAATGTTATATTAGTATAGTCATCTTCGTGGAAATGTAATATATGATCCTGGTTAACTGATGAATTTAAAAGCTCGTATTCCATATGTTGGACACTATCTAAGGTATGAAATCATGTGAGTATGGGTTTACATCATTCAATTTCATACATGCTAGTAAGGATGGGTTTATCCATATGTTTAGCAGTAATTATATGTCTTAATCATGAACCACCTCTATAGCTCCCAGTTTTCACCAATAAACATAAGTTAAATATCTCAAAATATCTTTAAAACAACTCATTAATAGGCTCAAAATTTAAATATAATCTTGAACCAACCATGGAATCTGTTTCACAACACATTCTCACACACCAGTTACCTCCTGTGTTTCTAAATACCAAACATAGTCACATAGTGTATTATAACAAATAACATTACACAAGCCTTATTTAAAAAAATTTCATTTTAATAAAACACTTTCCTCAAAGAATTTTAAGGAAAACATTCATAAAAACTTTTCTACAAATTATTAAACATATATAAATAAATTTTCATGTAACAATTTATTACAATATGAAAAAAATCATAAAAATACATACTTAGAAAATCTAGAATCCAACGACAATGAATATGAGATTCTTCTTCTTCGATGGAGGGTTATGTATTTAATTAATTAAATGGATTGGAATGGATAATGTCTACATTAAATAAAAACACAAAAAAATGTTATAAACATCAAAATAAAAACTTAAAACTAAAATATGAGATGAATGACAATAAAAACAAGGTAGCAATTACATATTTTATGTGTATGAAGAGTTTTAAATAGTCTAACCTGGATGGAGGAGTTGCAACCGATCGGATTACAGAACTCGGTTTAGGGTTCACCTGGGCGCCGCAGCTTCTAGAAATTGGGGAAACCAAAGTTAACCCACATCATTGCACATCTTAATCACAATACAAGCTCATCACATATAGGTTAAATCAAGATATATAAAAAACACATACACATCAAAATCCAAAATAAAAACTGAAATATTAGATAAATTTCATTAAAAATAAAATACCAGTTAATAAAATACCTAATTTAGGATGGGTCTGATATGATTCGGAAGGAGATTAGTAGCTTGAATGAGATAGAGGAAGAGAAAGACAAAGGAGCTCCAAGATCGCCAAATTGCTCCCATTTAGGGTTCTGTATTGCGAATGGGGGAGAGGACGGGCCGCTGTGAATTTGGGGGAATGTTTTACCAACAGCTTTTAAAAACCGTTGATATTTATTTTCAGGCCACAGATATAACAATGGTTCCTTTTAACCACTGGTGAAACCTCCCCTAATCCACACATATACCAATGGTTCCTTTGAATTGTTGGTAAAACCTCCCCTAAACCACACCTATACCAACGGTTCTCAGTGAACCGTTGGTAAAAACTCCCACTAACCACATCTATACCAATGGTTCATTAGAACCGTTGGGAAAACCATCCATAAACACCCCTATAACAACAGTTCTAATGAACCGTTGGTAAAATATCCCCCAAACCATCCTTTACCAATGGTTTTATAAAACCGTTGGTATGGAAGTGTGGGGAAAAACCCACATTCGAGTAGTGGTGGTTCATTTAAACTCACCATTTCATGCAACACAAGCTATTGACGAATTTAAATTATTTAAATAAAATATTTCATAAAAACATTTGGGTGTTATATTATACCCCCCATAAACATAATTTCATCCATGAAATTAATCACTTAGATAAAAAAACATGAGGATACATCTACCTCATCACATCCTCAGGTTCCCATTTAGATTCTTCAAATTGGAGGTTCTACCATAAAACATTAACCAAGCTAGTGTTCTTGTTTTGTAGAACGTTTCACTATGAACCAAAATTTCTATCGGTTTTTCTTCATAAGAATGGTCTTGCTCATGTTGTACGACTACTGAGTTTAGTACATGTGAAAGGGTTCGTATGTTCTTTCTCAGGAGAGATACATGGAACTCGTCCAGAACATGAGCGTGAATCAGTGGAAGCACTAATCTATATTATACCATCCCAACATGATCCATAATTTACAAAAAAACGATATACCTTGTCCTGATCTTTCCCTTATTTCTAAATCTCATTAATCACTTCCAAGGAGATATTCGTAGAAATACATTATCACTGACTTCAATCTCAAGGACTTTTCTTTGGTTTCTAGTATAACTTTTTTTGTTAACTTTGAACGTATCATATATGTTTTTCAATAGACTTGACATTATATTCCGTTTCATTAATAAGATCACGTACTAATAGATATATTTACCCATCTTGATCTATAAAATTCAGAATTCTCCAATTCTTTCTATATAGAGATTTATAAGGAGTCATCTGAATACTAGCGTGAAAGTTATTGTTGTATGGAAATTATACCAAAGGTAGGTGTCGATCCCAACAACCTTCAAAATCCTTAGATCAAGCTCTAAACATTTCCTATAGATTTTTAATTGTCATCTCATAATGATCGTCCGTCTGAGGGAGATAAGTAGTGTTGAACAATAACTATGTATCCAGATCTCATTGGAGACTTTTCCAGAACATCAATGTAAACATTAGATCCCAATAAATTATAATGGGAAGTGGAACTCCATGAAATCATTCCACTTCATTTACATATATAATGGGAAACTGATCAAGAGAAAACCCCTCTCTAATAGCAATGATGTGTGCTGAATTCGTATGGTGATCATCTATAACCCATATAGCATTATGCCCATTATATGTTTTTGGATTTCTGATGAAAAAATACATAATGATGTTTTTTCAGTTAAATTATTTTATGGGTAAAGGTTGTATGATCCCAATATACTTTTTTTCTCTCATACTTCACTGGCTGACAAACCAAGAATTGAGAGACATATTCAACAACATCTATTTTCATGCCTTCCCAATAAAAATTCAATTTCAGATACCTATAAATATTTTTTCTTTTAGGATAAATAGAGACTGAATAACCATGAGCCTCATCCAATGATACCGTTTGTAATTCCGGTATGGCATGAATAAAATCATGGTACATGAACATTATTATTCCACCATAATCATGTTTGAATTATGGAACACTTATCACCTTATTTTGATGATCTACATCTTCCTTCTACACCTCGTTAATCATAAATTGTTTAAATATTTGAAAATTCATCTGACAAATATATGATTTCCCCCATTATATTAAAATTTAATGATCCATCCGTTTCAAATCCATAATATTTGTAATTTTTTTCCACATCATGTTTATGATATAATAGTTCTTTTGAATCAAATCATCTCCCACCTTGTTCACATTCCTAGGGTGGTAATGTATCAAGAAGTCATAATATTTAATCAAAATAAACCATCATCTTTGGAAGAATATTATCTCATTTTTTGTAAAAATATAATTTAATCTTATATGATCAGTATAAATATCACACCTTTCACGATAAATATAATCCCTCCATATATTTAATAAAAATATAACCACAAATAACTCTAATTCAGAAGTTGGGTACATTTTCTCATGGATTTTTAATTCTCACAAGGAATAAGATATCAATATACCAATTTTCATGTGAACACATCCAAGAAACTTCTTGTATGAGTCATTTTAGATCACAATACATTCTCCACTACAAGGTAGTGTGAGCACATGTTCACCAGCTAACCTTCTTTATATATATTTGATATTCTCTTCACATTCCTCCATCCAGATAAATATAACTCCTTTAAAATTAATATTTGATATTAAATTAGATAGTCGTTAAAAATATTTTATAAAAAATAAAATATATCTAACAAAACAAAGAAAACATCAAATATCAGTTACCATTTTTGGTATGGGACAATGTTTAATAACATAAATTTTTTGATGGATCCCCAGATATCCCCTCTCTTGAGATTATTTTACCCAAAAACAAAACATTATAAAGACAAAATTCAGACTATGTTATTTTTCTATAATGATTATCCTTACTTAGGTTATTCAATACAAATCTCAAGTAATATTCATGCTCAACCATAATCTTTTAATATATAAGAATATGATCTATAAATCCTATAAAAAACTGATCAACAAAGTATCTAATTATTCAATTCAATATATATATTATTATATAAGGGGAATAAGTAAGAACAAAATTCTTCACAATAAATTCCTAGTGTCTATAAGTTGTATAGAATTCTGTGTTTTGTATATAATCTTTCATTACGATTAATTGATGATATCCTAAATGAATATTAATATTGGAAGAGTATTGATCACATCATTGTTTGTCAAAAAAGTCATCAATGCGGGGAAGATGATATTTGTTCTTGATAGTGATCTTGTTTAGTTCTCGATAATCAACGAAGAGTCTGATTGATCCATCGTTCTTCTTATCAAAGATAACAGGTGAACCCTATGGTGATGCACTTGGAATGTGAATCACTTTTCAATATTATATTGGAGTTTCTTCTCCAATTCATGAAACTCAATCAGTGATATTTTATAATGTATCTTTGAAATGGGAAAAGCAACCAGTATGAGTTCTATTGAAAACTCAATAGTAAGACATGGTGGAAATCCTTTAAATTATTCATGAAATTCATCCAAAAATTTTTGTATAAAAGGTGTATTATTAATGGCGAGTTTCTACCAAACCATTTGAGAAAATATCCATCATTTATTGGAACTAAGATCCATTATATGTATGAAATTTCCACCAGAAGTTCATATTCATCCTTAAATCGATATATGGTCATAAATTGATCGATAATATGAAATGAGACTTCCCTTCCATGGAAATTGATATCAAATACTTATAGAGAAATCCAATCCTTTCCAAAAATCACATCATATTCCACTAATGGTAGGTTCACAAGATTTTCATGATGATATTTCACACAAAATTCAATGGGAGAAGAATTAAAATCTTTTGATTGAATCATTGTTCTATTATGATTCATCACAACTAACTAAAAATCTAATTATTGAGGTAATATGGTGATACTCTTATAAAATTAATCATAAATAAAAGAGTAGGTGGATCCAGAATCAATTAAATGTTTTCTACATTAGTGTGGATGTTATGTTTACAATTAAAATCTTAATTATCATACTACACATCACTAATAGTTATTTCATGTGACTTTACAGTGTATTTATACTTAATAGTTTTCTAATTCTAATAATCATCGATTCCCCTTAGATTAGGTCACTAGTAGGCATAATTCACAATTTCCTCGCACATGTAGCATTGAAGTGTAGGTGCATTATGTGCAGCCTTTTCACTATTCACATAATTATACATCTTTTACCCAACACATCTACATTTAACTACCCAATGAACATCTACCCAACATTTAAAACATTTTCTATTCCCTTTTAGACAATTTCCTCATTGTTTCTTTCCAAACATTTAGCATAATGTAAATATCATATTCTTTTCTGGAAACTCTTTATATTTTCCATTGAATTCCATTTTAATATTCTTATCAAACCCATATGACAGATGGGTTACTCCAATCTCTATCTCAACCTTGAAAACACATTAAACAATTTCATCATTTCTATTGAAGACCCATATGGCTAATTTCCTTTAAAAACATGGTTTTAAGAAACCAATGAATGGATTCTTTTTACTGTTAGTTTGGATTATAATTCTAGAATCCTACCATGAATGTCTTGTAAATTTTTTTTCATAAGTACCAAGTGATTCACCATCCTTTTTTTATGTTCATTGAACACCTTCTCCATATTAGTTTGAAAAATATTAGGAATGTTCTTATTAAAAAATAAGTTTTTCATCTTATCCTATTAAATGGATTAAATTTCATATATTTGCTTGATATTCAAGATAAGTTTACACCATTGATCAGATTCTCCTTCCAAATGATCGACCGCTATTATGAATTTATCTTGTTCTGATCATCGTCGAGATGAAAATCTATTTTTAGTAGAACTAATTCATTTCTCATTTATTTGTGGATCATAATACCCACTAATAGAAGGTGGGTGTGGAATCATGGAGGACTCAATTGAATATTGTTACTCCCTATATTAATTTGTATGTACTACATGGTTTATATCTTGAGAATGTTTTGTGAGCATTGAAATAAGTTATTTCATTCAAACTCCCAAAACATTCAGTTTCCAAGGAGTAAACTCACTGCGTTTCACCTCACATTCAACAATAATGAGGTTCCTCTATGTTTCATCTATTAAATAAATCCATAATTCATAGAAAGAAAAAAACTAATCATAATGGGATGACCACATAATAAATAATAAAATTTCATTTTAGGAAATATTAGGTTTTCTACTAGGTTATTCATGATCATTCAAAAAATAATAGGATTTTAACCTATTCATTGAAATATCCTTTGGATTTTTACTAAGGTTTTCTCATCATAGTTTCCAATGTTTTTCTATGGCTTTTCTTTGATACATATTATAACATCCCATACATTATATACATAGATATTACTTAAGAATTTAAAAATATTCCTTAAAAAACATAACAAAACCATTATAGGAACATATAGGTTTATTGTTTTTAGAAATTAGGGAACAAAAACAACTAGATCATAAGAGATTTACATTTTCTCCCTCTTATTATTTCTTATCTAGACACCATGATGACATATCTTACGAATACTATTCTTCACAACCAAGGGAAAGAAAAACAAAAAAGGGTGAGATTAGATGACCAGTATGGGTAAAAAGGGAGATATCAATAACATCATTATCATGACACACTTAAACATAACATTTGGAAATTTTATCCTACATATGAATGATCAGGATATCATGTCATGGGATAAATCATAAATGTTAATAAAGAATCAATGAACACATTCCCAAAGGTCATAACATATGAGAAGGAATTTTTGGCATACAAATAAGCATATAAAGTCATTTCATATGAGTCAAGCCTCGTTTCCAAGAACATTATAGCAGAAAAAATCAATTACTAAACCATGTTCACTTCCCATTCCATTAATATATTACTGAACCAAGATCTTTTCCCATTTCATCCCTATTTATCTAATGAGATTTTAATATATAACCAATGTATTTAAGAGATATATATGTCCCCCAAATCTTATAATAAATAAATTATTATGTGTTCCACAAAAACATAAATCCTTAATTCATCATAGCATAACCCAATTAATAAGATGGGTTTCTTAAACAGCATTCCAACATAACATAATCTAAATAAAAAAATAATTTCATAAATAAAATTACATTATAAACATAATAAAACTTATTAATAATTGGTATTTTATAATTGAAGCATAACCCTATTGAATAATTACATATTAGAAGGAAAATAATTTTAATAGAACACTTGAAATTAATTCTTCAGGAAAATAACCCATCTTATTCAAATGCATTTTCTTTTATCGAAATGCCACATAATTTTAAAAGAAAAAAATTTCTTTAAAGATAACCTTGATATATTTTGCAATAATATTCATGTAAATATGTTGTTTTGAAAATGTAATAACTTATCATTCCATATAAGTTAAATGAAAACATTTTTGCCATTCTTTTGTCAGATAAGTCAAAAAGTACCACATAACGAAAAATGACAAATGATTCATTTCATTTAATTTATAAAAAGTTCAAAAATGGGTAAATTTGATTTTAAAAAGTTATATAATAATATAAATAATGCTAAATATTATGTAAATATGGATTTCGATGATAAATATTCCCTAATAAATTTTCACATATAAACAATCTCAGATAATAATGAGATTATGAAATTATCCCTTGCCATAGGTTTGATATCCATTATGTGTTTCCAAACATAATTTATAATGATTTAAACATTGTCATTGATTTATTATATAATAATATTCATTTTTATGATATCATATATGATCATATTGTCAAATTTATGTTAATAACATTTCATTAAAACTCATTATTTGGGTATAAATGTCTTTATTTTCTTATTCATGTTTTGACGAATAAGATCAAATTATTAATCATAGGTAATAGTTTTATAATATAAAAAATGTTATTAATATAATATATATAATTTTTATTCATTATATACATTTATATAATAATTTTTTAAAGGATATCATGTAGAATTAATTACATCGCATCGTTGAGACAGTATGTCATATGTTTGCATGTGTGATGAATTAATTCCTTTAATTAGGAAATGGTATGGAAGTAGAAGGTATATATATTGTTTACATAATTAATATCATGTTATAATAATCATATAACAATGTTATTTACATCATTATACCAATCCAAGTAATGTGGCATTGAAAAAATGATTACACCACGACGTGGATACATTAAGCCGTACATATACACACGTTGGGATTTCATTTTTCATATGATCGATAAAAGGTAGAATAATGATTTTCAATAACCATAATAAAATATAATTATATATTTTAAACTATAGTTATTGCATAATAATTTAATCATCAATGTAAGAGGAATTAGGAGAAGACATGATCTTCAGAGAGTTGATAAAGGAGATCACCGCTTCATCGACGAGATACCTCTAGATATCCTCTTAAAGTCACTAAAGTTGGCCTTTTGAGAAGATCAGAACCACTAGAATATAATTAATGAGTTTTATAACGAAAATGGGGAGGTTATGGATAAAATTTAAGGCTCAATGTGTAATTTTTAAATGATGGAAGATGTTCTGTTTTATAGAAGAGGTTTTGGGCACCACTGAAATTTCCAAATATATTAATTTATAATA
Organism: Viscum album; assembly: GCA_963277665.1. Taxonomy (NCBI): domain Eukaryota; kingdom Viridiplantae; phylum Streptophyta; class Magnoliopsida; order Santalales; family Viscaceae; genus Viscum; species Viscum album. The sequence continues at coordinate 1,359,808,622 of OY728133.1, forward strand.
AAATAAAACTACTTACAAAAACATAAGAAATTTAATATTATAGATGAAGATATAGGATATGGTTTTAATATAATCATTTAATAATTTTAAGACATGTTATTATCTCCATTAAGACCATATAATTTTAATTTAACACTCAGTTATTATATTTATTATTTACTAAGTTAACAAATATTTAAATATTAAAAGTGTGACATATTAACTTACATGAAGTAAATTAGAGAATAAATGAATAATTAAAAACATTTTATACCATTTAATAATTATTATATATTTTTAAAAATGTTTTATTATTTTTAAATAAATTAATAATACATTATTTTGATAAACATACAATAGTGTCAATTTTGATACTATACTATTAATTTATTATTAAAAATATAATGATAACAAGTTAAATTAGAACCAAATATTTTATTATACTAATAAGAAGGAAATTTCACCTATAAAATTCCTTGGATATATTAGTCACAACAAATTTTATTTATTTTAATATTTTTATTAACATTCATTTATTATCTCCATTAATAAAATAATCACAATATCAGTTTTGTGTAATTTTTTAATATATCTATTTTAGATAAAATATAAAAATAAAATATGAAAATTAAGAAAAATATTCTATATTTAAGTGGAATATGTATATTAGAATATATATTTTTTAAAATCCAATATTATAAATGTTATATCGATTATAATGTGAGTGTGACACTTTAACATCACTTTAAATTAAATATTATAAGCATCATCTTTTCCATATAGATCCAAATATTCAATAACTCATCCCTTGGATGAATATGGTCGATATATACTCAATAAATAATATTTGATCAAGTTTTCTTATATTTTAATGATTTAAATCATTTTAATAAAAATTATTTTATTGATTTCCCTTCAATTAAATATTTTCGAAATCATTAATGTATAAGATATTAATGCAATTATTTATTTACTAAAAATTAAAAATAAATTTCCATGATAAATAAAAACATATTCTGTTTAAAATTATTATTTCTAGTCCAATTTATCTTATGTATATCCTTATATTAAAATTATATAGTTTTGAAAATTTGAGTCAGACATATTAAAATTTTATTTAAATAAAATATATTAAATGTCCTAATCTCATCCATGTGGATTTCAAAGGATAAAATTTATAACCATGGTTTATTTAGTGACAAATAAATTCATCCAATGATATTAGGTCATGTGTTAGAGTAATTTTATAACATTATTTCATCTGTTAATTTCCTGATTTACCCTTTTACCGTATTAAAAAAATTACCAATGTTACTATTCATAATGCCAAAAAATAAAATAATTATATTTAAATAATTTTGACCTTTTGATTTATAGTTTGGAATAAATTTTAAAAAATTCAAAACACCTGTGTTTATATAATTAATTTTAAATTAATATCATTGTCTAAATGCGAAAATAATTTTTTAAGAGTTAAAACAATACAAAAGTTTGATAGGTTTTTAATTCTAAATTCAATGTAAAATTAATTCTAGTTACATATATTATATTGAACAACAATAATATAATATATTTATACATTAAAACAATTAAATAATTAATTTTAACAAATTAAATTGATTTGGTGAAAAAACTTGTTTTCAATTAAAATTTGTTATATTTTTACTATTCATTAAAACTTGAATGTTATTAGAAAAATATCAAAAAATCATCAAAAATAAATTTTAATATCACGAATCATTATAATATTATTATTAAATATAAAAATTAGTAACTTTTTAAAATTTAAATTTAAATTGGTTTCTTCATTAAAAGCGGTAAAAATACCGTTTTCAAAAATATAGGTTTCTATACATAAATATGGTTTTTTCATATCCTATGACTACAATATATATGGTATGAAAATAAAAAATATTATATCAAATGTATAAATTATATATTTAATTAATTTAATTTACTAATTTTAATAAACTTAATTTATTAAAAAAAATATAAATACTTCCATTACATTTAATTAGTTCATATTATTTTATAAATAATTTATTCCCAAATAAGTCACCATATATTTTAATAAGTTAGTTATATTTACTCCAATTAACTTAATGACTAGGTTATAATGTTAATTTTATACCAATGGAATCTCATGGTCTGTTTAGACACATGATTACATGAAATGCAATATATTATAGAATTAAAATTATTTAAATAAACTATTGCATAAAAACATCTGGGTGTTACAATTATATTCCTATGAAATAACCATACCTAGTATATAGTCAAAAAACCATATACTACCATGTTTATTGGTTTTAAATTGTTAAATAATACAAATTAATACAACACTATAAGAAATAAAGTGATGTTTAAAATCAGGGGTATAACAAAAATATTCCTTCTAAGATAGGGAATCAACTACTCTAAATTTTTTTATCATATATTAAATAACTATTCAATAAAAATTATTCATGATTTTACTACCCATTTATACATTTATATACAATAGTTTGATGTCAAAAATTCTTTCTCCAATGGTAATTTCAATGAATAATTATATATGATTCGTCCTATAGTGTTTGAGAATTAATTCAAATAACATCAAGTTTATTTTCTAAATAAATCATCATTTATATTAAATAAAGATTCAATAAAATTTTAAAGTTTAACTCATTTATATTGTAAAGTTATTTCAGTATGAGTTAGTTTAATTAATGTGTATCATTTAAATATTTAAATATTTTCATTATTTATTTAAGGTTTTTTATTGATGAAATGTTACTCAAGTGTAGTGATATGAAATTAATCATATATTATAGAAAATGAATTCAATTTTTTAAATTAATGATCTTGGTTGTGCTAATCAAATTTTGTGACAGGAAATTAATATATATATGATGAATTGTCTTATTTATCTATATCAACATTCTAATATACTCAAAGGGATTAAGACAATTTTTTAGGCTTTAAAATTTTTTAGTGATATTTATAATCAATATTTTAAATTTCCATTGTCTCAATCACCTTCCATAGTTTTTGATATTGTATATTTGTCTAAAATATCATATGCTAATGTAGTTGGAATAATTTTGTATGATATGATTTTTAGTAGGCCTAATGTATCCTTTTATATCTATACATTGAGAAGGGTTATGGAAAATATAGTAAATCAACATTTTCATGCTCTTAAAATGTTATTAAGGTATATAATTATATAATTTATATTTCAATTTAATATAGTAAGAATGTTAATTCTTATAAAATAGTGATTGGTGTCATATATTTTGATTATAATAACAATTTTGATACTATGAAATTACTAAGCGGTTAAGTATTCACTATGTATAAAGAACATATATCATTTATGTGGAATATTAAATTAGTGGTGTACCTAAAATCCATTGATTCCATGTATATAGCTCGGACAGAAGCTATCAAATAATCTATATAACACAAGAGATTTATTGCGGAGCTCAATAAAAGTAATTCTATTAGTAATATACACTATGATTCCAATATACCATTTATATTTATAAAAAATTAGTATTACATGGTATTTATAAGAATATAGATATTAGTTTTCACTTTATTAGTGAAGTTATAGAAAGTGGAATGATATGTGTCCCTAAGATAAAAATTGATGAAAATATAACCAATAGTTTGACTAAGGCCATAACATTATCTGATTCAAATCATTATTTAGGTATCTTTGACATGGTTCCATATAAATAACACTTAGCCTAAAGAAAATCATCACATTGTTTTAGTTTCTTTTGAAAATGGTGGAGATTTTATGAAATTAGAATTCTAGATTTGCAAATGAAATTGACATTTTTATTAGTGTATTCATTAAATTTTAACATGTTTAACATTCATTGTAATTCTCTACAAATTTATCACATTCCGTTTGATTTTATTTTTCTCTTGTTTTTATACCCTTACATAATCCATTTAAGATACATTGATCCATACATGTGGTATTAGAGACCCTTATACAAGGTTTATATTAACCAGCTTAACTTTATGGGAAGTGAGTCAACCCTTATGTAAGTTGACTGATACCCTAATGAGGGCTAGGGTCAACCCTTATATGAAATTTGTATTTGGTGTGTTACCCAATCATGAGATAGGGTTTTCCCTTACATGAGAAGAGTGCTGGTGGCATACCATTACATGAGGTCCAATTTACCTTTACACACATGAATCATAGGTTGTGTACCCTTACGTCATAGTTCTGTACCCTTAAACAGTGGTTGTTAAACCTTGCATAGTGGGTATGTAGTGTGTGATATATTTTTATATAGTGGGTGATCTGCCCTTTTTTGGGAGTTAGATAGACCATTATGAATTTTTATTTAATTTTACATGGGTTTGTTTTGCTGTATTGTTTTGTTATCAGGATGTTAGTAAATGTTTCATTCTCATCCTTCATTTTCATAGGTGATTTTGATCCATTGCAATCGATTTTTATCTTCATAGCTATTTATTCATGATATATTTATATTAAAGGAAATCGATTCATGCATTGGTTTTTTGATTTATTTTTTGTACTTTCATTAGATAGAGAGTTTCCACTATCAAGGGTCGACAATAGTTTCCGGAATCATACCCTACTAAACAGATCATTTCATTTCAATTGAAGAGTGATGTTTCCCAAATGAAAAGTTCTAGGGGTGTATTTTCTCTTTTTCATGAGAGTCTTTTCTCATCATTATCAACAATAGAAAAGAAACATAAACATATTATTGTTTACAGATTATTGATTAATCAATTCATCTAATGTGTGGTTTTATATTCAATCCCCTTTAATATTTCTTATTTTTAGTATTCATTCAATTGTTTCAATATTGTTTTCTCATTACCAATTAGCCTATTATATTTGATTTCTATCATTTCTGTATATTTAGTTTGAGAATTAATAATGATTGGAAGTAGGGTAGTGTTCTTTTAATAGAGTAGGACATCCAGTTACTAAACCATGTTAAATATAAAATGTTATTTTATAATTTTTTTATCTCTTCATTAATTGTTTTTAGAGAACCATTGGATTCAAAATTTTCCAATTATACATTTAGTTCCCTCTATGTAGTGGGGGCCATGTTGTATGTGGGAATAGATATAAAATATGTTCCTAGAACCAAATCAATGGAAAACCCCAACTCCAACTCTAGAGGAAAAGCCTAAAAAAACTAATGAAAGAACATCTGGTAATTCATACACTATGGGAGGTAATCCATTCTAAAGAGCACTGTCATCATCCTCTAATAAAAGCGACGAGATTTGAAAAAATGAGGAATCCCAATTTTTGAAGTGGACATCTGGGATGACATGAACTATGAATCCATTCACCACGAAAAACATGGGTACTGTCATTTGGTACCATGAATCTCACTAGCCACTTATAGTAATCAATGTAGCCTAAAAAAGCACTATCCAATTTATACCAAGGATAACATTAAAGTTGTCCATTTCCAAAACCATAAAATCACATTACAACTCATCCATTTACATAGTTAGTGTTAAATATAGACACATGAGGCCAAACTCTCAGTTCTTACGAAGAATAATTTCCAAATCCATCGCATATGACCTAAGATAAATAGGTAATTTTAGAACATCAAAAAGGTTAGATGAATCAAATGAAACGTAAGAAACAACATCAAAGGTAGAACCAACTAATTAAGATGAAATAAGAATTGTACATCAAACTATTATAGTCCCTAAATCTAATTATTCTAGTTCTTGATCTACTGCATGAAGATGTTTTGTCTCCAGCTAAGCCTGAGAATAATCAATAGCCTATGGATTTTTCATGATGTGACTCTACCCAAAATAATATCCAACCCTACCACCATGACATCGACGTTGGGAAACTACTTCCAAGATGGGTTTATCTTGGAAAACATAACATTAAAATCCATAGATCTTACACCACTCTTATAATAATGTGTGGCCCTGAAAAACCACTGCAAGTGTCCCACATATCCACATCAGTGATAATGATTTGGAGAAGATGTGAAAATTGGACATATGTTCCCTACCATTCCACACTAATAGAACACAATTGACCCTATATCGGATGTCATGGACCAAGATTGCCTAGAATTATGGCCTATACTACCACCACCCATCTTCCCCTGCACATCCCACTTCCTCTTCCTTTCAGAAGAACAACCACTACACATAGCTAAACCCGATCCATGGAAATCAGGATGGTCACTATGATAAATCTCTACCATCAAGGAATCATCAAACACTTCATCATATGTTTTATGTTGGAAGAAAAAACACCAATGATCTGATATATGTCTACAAACCCTTCATGAAACATAGAACATTAATTTTCTCATTTGAAAGGATCTTGTGTATTTACCGAGCTATCTCAACAAAGTTGTTAGAATATTCCATCATAGACATGTGTCCCTAGATAAAATCCATAAACATATAGTATTTCAAATAATCCAATAACTCATCACTACATTACTTATTTAAAACATCCTTAATGTCTTTCCAACCAATCCATTCATACTATCCATCTTTCACCATTGTGTGCCACCCCTTATATTTGGGACCTTCTAGCATGAATTAAGCACACATCAACCTAACTTCCTCAGGAGTGTCCAGAAACTCAAACATGCACTCTATATTCTCAATACATTCTTCCAATTCTCATGGTTTCATGATACCCTGGAAAGAATGAGTCTTAATCTTGAGAAACTCTTTGGCTTTGTCTTTTCGAGGACCAGATTTGGCTTACCATACATAAGAAGAACTAGATCCCACTCCCTATCAAAAAACATAGATATATTTCACAATTTCATCCACTAATATCTGATCAATTGTTGATAATGAAATATCTCGAGCCTCTTCCTGAAGTTTCACATGAATTATTCATGGATAAATTTTTTATAAGAAGCAATAAACACAAGGGAAAACTATCAATACATCAATTCGGAAAAATTTACATCAATAAAAACAAATGTTGAACACTTATAAAAATTATATCATAATTAAATCCATCACCATATAATTTAAGACCTACTACACCACCCATACCTAGTGTCTATATACAGTCTGTAGTTTTTTTGTCTTACTTGGTGGAGAAGTAAAATCAAATCCCAACATCCCATGCCGACTCAAGATCTGTAACAAGGTTTTATGTATATGTACCTTACTCACAACTAGAAATCTATTCCCATAAAATCTTATCAATAGTTTATCAAAACACTTTGCCGAATAACTCAATCCAAAAAGTGTTTGATCTGGTTTGATACTATTTAATAAGAAACTAAGACGAGATGTGATCCAACCAGACACCCGACCTGATGCAGGGAAGGGCCTAAAGGTAATTTCTAATCCCCATAGGCTAGAAACTATTATTTGGGTGTCCATATTTTGATTTTGGGACAATTTCACCCATTAAAATAATTATAATTAACCAACAATAATAAACATTACAGTAACCAAATAGGGTACAATAATTTTCTGTTTCAAAATTTATAACATTAATCAAAACCCAAATAGGAACCATAATATAGGACCATAAAAACCATCCCATGAAACACCATGTGACTAGAGAGTCATAACTCTCATGTCACCACCACCAACACCTACAAGAATTGGAACTTTAGAAACTAGATCTGCCATCAACATGATTCGTTTTACCTTTACATAGGTCATACATAACAAAAACTACATACACCCAAAGGTGTATGTAGGGTGTGAGGCAATGCCTAGTAGGATGACACCAAAAAAAAAAGAATTACATTCTAAAACATTATAAGACAATATAACCTAGAGTATTTTAATAAGAGGACAAATTAAAATTTTACGGATAAATTTTTCAACGGAAGAAAACATGATTTGATTTTTAATTAATTCAAAATGTGCCTCGTATGCTGATGGTAAATACAGTATCTCAACATATCACCAAATCATAATAAAAAATAAAATTAAGCACTAGATAAAATTGGACACTTTAAACCTGTCATATCAATGAATCTTGGTATAGAAACTATAAACCACAACATCCCCATGCATGATCCACTAGAGAGGAATCCATCAAAAGTTACAGTGGTTTCAAATAATCATCATAATATAGTTATTGTTGTAATTTTAAATCCTTATAAATGAATCTAGGCCCTTCCAATTCTTAGTTAACTATCATAAATCCACTTGAAGAATATTGTAACTCCACTTCTAAATCACTAGCTAAATAGTTTTAGTTTTCCCACCTAGATAACTAGGTTTCCCCTTTAAGGTAAATTTTAATGTCTCAAGTAATATATATCTATATGCCACCACATTCAGATTCACACACAAGAAAATATCCAATGAACTTCTACCCAACATTTAATAAAATTTCTAGTCCCTTTAAGACAATTTCCTCCAGGTTTCTTTCCACACATTTAGAATTAGGTAAATATCATCTTCTTTTCTGGGCACTCTTTAGATTTACCCTTGAATTCCAATTTTCAATTCCCATCAATCCCATTGTACTGATGGGTTAACCGAATATCCATCTAAACCTTGAGAGACCATTGAACAATTTTCTCATAGCTATTGAATCCCATTATGTCTATTTTTCATTAAATACTTTGTTTTAAGACACTAATTAATTGATCAATTTTACTGTTAGTTTAGATTATAATTCGAGAAGCTTATCCAGAATGTCTTCTAATATTTTCATCGAAGGTACCAAAAGATTCATCATAATTTTTCTTAAGTTCAAGGAAAACCTTATCCATATTAGTTTGAAAAATATGAGGAATGTACTTATTAAAAAATAAGTTTTTGATCTCATCATATTCTATAGATTCAATTTCATCTATTTGCTTCTTTTTCTAGATAAGGTTACACCATTGATAATTTTAACCTTCTAAATGATAGACTTCAAATATTAATTTATCATGTTCAGATCATTGGAGAAATGAAAATATATTTTTAGTGGTTTTAATCCATTGCTCATCTATTAGTGGATCACAATACCCATTAAAAGAATGTGGACACTACCTCATGAAGGACTAAACAGAATGTTGTTTCCCCCATTATTCATTTGGTTGTAAAATAAGATTTGTATCTTGAAAATGTTTTGCGAGAATAAAAACAAGGTATTTCATTATAGCTCAAATAACATTTGGTTTCTAATGAGTAAAATCACTGCATTTCCCATCACATTCATCAATAACGTGATTCCTCTGAGTTCCATCCATTAAATCAAACCATGAAGAATAGTATGTGAAACATTACTCATAGTTAGAAAACTATATAATCAAGAATCAAATTTTATTTTAGGATATATTAGGTTTTATAATAGGTTATTCATTGTTATTTCAAAAACACTAGGATTGTTACCTATAATTTTACAAATCCTTTGTATTCTTACTAATGTTTTCCCATCACAGTTTCTAAATTCTTACTATGACTTTTATTTGAAACCAACTATAACATCTCATACTTTATATACATAGATATTTCATAAAAATTTATAATTATTCATTACAAAACATAAAAACCATTCTAGGACATATAGGTCTTGTGTATTTAGAAATTGGGAAATAAAAAACAAATAATTCATAAGAGACATACATTTTCTCATGCTTATTCCTTCATATGTGGACCCCTTGTTGACATATCTTACTAATTTTATTCTTCAAAAATAGTGGAAGGTAAACCAAATAAAGGGTGATATTAGGCGATCATTAAGGGTAAAATGGAATATATCAATCACATCATAATCATAAGACAAATGAATATATCAATTGAAAATATTATCATACATATGAAAGATCAGGATATCGTGTCATGGGATAAATCTTTAATGTTCATAAAGAATTAGTGAAAATATTCCCAAAAGTCGTACCATTATATATGGAATTTGTGGCATACACCTAAGCATATAAAATTATTTCATATTAGTCAATGGTCATTTCTAAGACCATCAAAGCAGAGAAAGTCCATCACTGAACCATGTTTACTTCACATTCCAACACTATATTTCTGAACCACGATCATATCTCATTATATACATGTAAATATAATTAGATATAAATATTTTCCCAATGTATTGGAGGGATATATACGTCCCACACATCTCATAATTAAATAAATCTTCTGTGTTCCTTAAAAAAATCATTAATCATAGCATAGCCCAAAGAATAAAATGGGTTTCTTAAACATTATTCCACCATCACATAATTTCCATAAAAATGTATTTTATAAATAAAATTACATTATATAAATAATAAAACATTATAATAAGAGGTATTGTATAATTTAATCATAACCATATTTAATAATTCTATTATATTAATAAAATATCTATGATTAATCACCTGATATTAATTCTTGATAAAAATATAATTTCTTCTTCAAAAGCATTTTATTTTATCAAAATTCCACAAAATTATAATAGAAAAGAAATTATTTAAAGACAAACTTGATATATTGTAAATTAACATTCATGTCAATATGATGTTTTAAAATTTTTATAACCTATCATTCCAAATAAGTTATAAGAAAACATTATTTTCATACTTTTGACAGATAAGTCAGAAAGTACCTCATAATGAAAAACGAAATATGATTCCTTTCATACCATTTAAATGTAATTCACCAATGGGTAAATTTTATTTTAAAAGTTATAGAAGAATGGAAACAATATTACATATTTTGGAAATATGGATGCATATGATAAATATTCCATAATAAAATTTTATATGTAAATAATCTCGGACAAAGATGATATTATCAAATTATCCAATTCCTTAGATCAAATATCCTTTATGTGTTTCCCAACATCCTTTATAATTATTTAAATTTTGTTATTGATTTATAATATAATCATATTAGATTTTTATGATATCATATATGATCATATTGTCATATTTTTGTTAATAACATTTCATTATAACTCTTTATTGAGATATAAATGGATTCATTTTCTTATTTATGTTTTGTCGAATAAGTTTTGAATTATATTCACAGTTAAAAGTTATATAAAATAAAAAACAATATAATTATAATATAAGTAATTTTTATTCATTCTATACATTAATATAATCATTCTTTAATGGTTATCCTGTAGAATTAATTACATCGCATCGTGGAGATGGTAGGTCGAATGTATGCACGAGCGATGATATAATTCCTTTAATTAGGATATGATATGGAAGTGGAATGTATACATATTATTTCCATAATAATTATCCTGTTATAATAATCATATAAAAATATTTTTTACATCATTATATCCACCCAAGTAAAGTGGTGTTGAAAAAATATTACACCATTGCGTGGAGATAATAAGCCATACATACACACGCAAGTGGATTTCGTATTTTATAGGATCGATAAAAGGTGGAATAATGTTGTTCCATAACCATAATAAAATATCATTATATATTTTATACTGAAGTTATAACCTGATAATGTAAACAACAATGGAATAGGAATTGGAAGAAGAAATGATCTTAAGAGAGTTGATAAAGGAGATCACCACTTCTTTGATGATATCCCTCTAGATCTCCCCTTAAAGGCACTAAAGATGATCTTTTGAGAAGATAAGAACCACTAGAATGTGATTACCAAGGTTTATATGGGAAATGGGGAGGTTATGGATAAATCTAATGGAAAAATGAAAAATGAATAAATGATGGATGACGTGCCCTTTTATAGTTAAGGTTGTGGGAACCTTTGTAATTTCAAAAAATATTAATTTACAATAAAATAAAACCACATACACAAACACACAAAATTTAATACCACTGATGATGAGATGAGATAACGTTCAAATACAAAAAATGAATAATTTTTATACAGGTTATTATCGCCATTAAAACCTTATAATTTTAATTTGACACTCAATTATACAATTTAATCTTAACTAAGGTAACAAATATTTCAATATTAAAAGGTTGAAACACTACAGGAATTATTGGTAATTGTGACGGCCTATTTTTTGACGGGATCCCGTCGCAAATAGGCATTTGCGATGGGGCCCCATCGCAAATAGCCCATTGCATAAAACCCTCTCGCAAATACATTTATTTGCGACGAGCCCGTCGCAGAAAATCTAATTTGCGACAGGAAACATCATCGTCACAAATAAGCTTCCGATTATATGTATTATTTATAAATAAAGGTTTTCCCAATGGACCTATCACGAAAACTATTTGCGACAGGCTCTCGTCCCATCACAATATATATATATATATATATATATATATCTTTCTACGACATTCCTGTAGAAACAAATTATTTGCAACGGGCAAGTAGTCTCATCGCAAATATGTTTTAAAAAAAATATTTAGTTATACTATTTGCGACGTGACCCCGCCGCAAAAGGTCCCGTTGCAAATAATAAATTAATTTAAAAAAACTAATTTAATAAAATTAAGATTAATGAAAAAATAATATTACTATTATTAAATCAATAAAAAAATAAAAACTATTAAAATTCTCAATATTCACAAAAAATATAAAAACATTAAAAATAAATAAATAATTAAATTATGTAATATCTTTACCGATATAAAAGATAGAAAATGTAAATAATTCATATTACAATGTTAAATTCAAATGATTGTAACATAAAAAATCACTGTGGGGTCGTCTTCTAGAGGAGGTGGAGGAGATGAAGGAGCTGGTGGAGGAAACTCCATCCCTAAACTACGAGTCAGGAGGCGCATATACTCTATAATCTCATGATGTTGCAACTTCCATCAACATATCTTCTCCCCGTAATGCTTCTCTTTCTGCTGTTGTCGCTGACACATCACTTCTTGATACTTCTATAATGACTCTATATTCCCAGCCAGAGATCGCAACTGCTCGTGATACTGTGAGCCAGAAGATGATGCATCTCCACGAACTCCTCGTGAGCTGGACGTCAGCATCGCAGTAGTACCATAATAAGTACTAGGAGTAAAATTAGAGCCGATTATAACTACTCTACCATTCTCAAAGCCATACTGAGTTTCCAGCATCCATGCTGCCTCATCGAAATGGTGAGAACTGGTCTGCTCAGTTGTCTCGTCCTAACCCTCAGCCTGTGTCTGAGAGGTCGCAGCCTCATATGACTCCTTCAATTCTAGTTTAAAAATAAAATTGTAAAAATACTATATGCAGTTAATTGTTAAACTGAAAAAATAATACTAAGCACAATCTGACGTAGGGGATCACCTCTAATCTCTCTAGTGGCTAGATCATTGTACATCCTCTGATAAACATCGAACTCCTTAATATCGGGATTCTCCACTGCCTTCAGAAATATAAATTAAATTGTTTATATTTAAATTTATATAATATATTTAAAAAATATACTTACTATATGCACTGTATATGAACAGAATGTATGGCTACCCGCTTGATGCATCACCTCCTGTCTCACCCGGTTCTGTCGTCCCACTAATGATCTCCTCTGAAATCCATTACCCAACCAGTGTAATCATAATCCATCCCAAATGTGTGATGAAATTTACTCTGGCCGGTGGGCTCTACATGACTCAACACATTCTGTGACCCTAGCTTTCTTAAGTGCTAACCTTCTCAAATTGTTCAAAAACTGACTGAAATGGTCACGCATAGAAAACTACCATGCCGTGTGGATAACGTCACACAAGCTATCATCGATAAGATAACATAAACCCTAAAAATAATTTATAATATCAAGTTTTTATTAAAATAAATTTGAAAATAAATATTATTTATTTAAGTACCATCCAATGGTAGAAAATTCCACATCGCACATCAACAATAATTTGTTCCCTTGTGATCCATGGCTGAGAAAACTAATTGCGCAAGATAGCACTCCCCTGTCCATTAGAAAAATGTGCAAAACCGTGAAAAATTAATAAATAATCAATCCATTAGTATATATATAAATAAATTAATGGAATCTAACTAAAATATACATGTTACCATACCTCTGTGTGTGTGGATCGAAACCAATATGTGGATGTCGCTCGAGGATAGGGTCAGGAATCATCAGTCCTGCAAGACCGCGCCCCCTCCGCAGACCCCCTAAACCTCCAGTAGGATGTGGGTCATATGATCCAAAATCCCCCTCATCCAACAGTAGGATATCCTCCTTCAACTCAAGAAATAGCTTAGGGTCCATCTGAAACACAAAATAATTGTTGTTAGTAGATATTTGAAAATAACTATTATATATAGATATATATTAGTTATGATTATAATAATCATTTAACTATGCCAATGATCATATTCATCATCTTCTTTGTAGCTTTCAATTTCAATGTATTCATCTTCCTCCTAAGCAACATCAATATCCATATGAGTTTCAGTTAAGGCATCTGTTGTAATTTCAAATTCATTTATAACATCATTAACATCATCATCATTATCGATCCTTACTTATGGGGTGTCACCATCTATATTCATGAATCTTTTTGAATCATATGGATTTTCATCAGTCTCTTGAAAAATTTCAATTCCTTCCACTTCAGTAGAACCACATTCATTTTGAGTAAAATGATTTTCCCGAGATTTCTTTTTTTTATGCTCCACCAAGATCTTAAGTCATTTAAAGTCGCACAATAGTTTTCATTATATATTTGATGTTCCTGTTGAGCCAGTAAAAATGGATCATTTACTGCAAGAAGACTTTTATATTCAATATTGATGATTCCATGAGTTGGATGAACATGCAAGCCTCACTCAGTATCCAACCACCAAAATTTAACAATTTTTATGTAATTCTGTCCTAGATAACACAACTCAAAAATTTCATCCAAAATGCCATTAAAGTCAACATAAGTTTTTATATGATGTGTTCCTCTCTAGCAAACTCCAATGTACATTGTTTTTTTGATTCCCCATATGCATGTGTATGAAATTGAAAACCATTCACCACATATTCATTATAAGATTTAATCATTTTGGATGGTGGGTTACCCAATATACATAGTCGATTATCAATTTTATCAGCATATTGAGACACATGAAAATTTTTAAAACTATTATACTTATAATAAATAATAAACAAAATTGATATTAATCCATCGATAATTTATGTTACAAGTTTTTGAAACCATCAAGTTTTTTTTTTCTACGTTCTTCAAGATCAGCTACTGTAATTTGTGGAAGTTGTATCTTGACATGATTACCAAATAACCTATAAATAAAATATGTTTAAATACTGTAACATAAATTATAAAATAATTGATAGAAGCACTCAAAGGAAAATTGATGTCATTTTTTCACAGTTTAGTAGAACGTATGTATGTGCTCTGTGATGTTCATCATCTGAAATCCATTGTTCATGAACTCCACCGAAACCATGATTTGGATGATTAAAAAATGTTAATTTATTTTCCATTTCATCATTAACATTCTCCTCGTTTCGTCCCATGTGATTGTGTTTTGAGGGATATTGAGATTCAATATAATTAGTGAAGAAAAAAGTAATTTCCTCTTGCAAAATAAAATTCATAAATTTAGCCTTCAACTGATGCTTTGTTATGTATTTTTTTCTTCAACTTCTGTATGCATCTCTTTAATGGGTACATCGATCGAAACTATACTGGACCTCCACATTTAGCTTCATGTGGAAAATGTAATATCAGATGTTCCATTGAGTCAAAGAAAGCCGACATAAATATTTTTTCCAATTTACATATAGTTACAGCAACATCTTCTTCCAGTTTCCATAGCGCATCTTAGTCTGTTGTCGCTGCACAAATGTCTCAAAAAATATATGATATTTTTGTTATAAAATTCCAAATCATAGAATTCAACAAACCTCTGAATCCACTCGGCATAAGTCTTTCCATTATAAAATGACAATCATGGCTTTCTAATCAAGTAATATAACCATTCGTAACACATCAGCCCAAATTGGAAGCCTAGCCATCTGTAAGTCTCAAATCTACAATCCAATAACAAAATAAAATGAAACTCTTTTTGGATAGTTTATAATATGCATTTGGCTTCATTAACCTCTATGATATGACATTTTCAAATAGTTTAAGTTCTAGTCACCGTCAAATTTGGGCAATATCTATTCATGCCTTTACAGTATCTTTGGTCTTAACTGGTGTATCTAAAAATGAATGAAATAAATTATCAAAAAAGTTCTTCTCAATATGCATAACATCCAACATGTGGTGGACCAACAAATCAGACCAATATGGAAGATCACAAAAAAAGATTTGTTTTATCAAAATATTTTGTTTCCCAAATCCATGAATTTTCTGTTGGTTTACTGTTGGTCCATAAGTGATGTGGGTTAATTAAAATACAACTAATTTTAACTCTATACCTGATATCATCTTTGGTGGTTCATCCCTTTCAATTGTACCTTTTCTGAAATGAGATGTGTTCCTCTGAAAATGATGATCTGATGGAAGAAATCTATGGTGAAAATCTAAATAGAGAGGTTTATTTTCCTTTTAAGAGAAAAAAGGCTTTGTTTTATTTCATATAGTAAGGACATGATTTCGGACCATGTGTACTCAAACCAGATAACATCTCATATTCTGGAAAGTCACTAATCATCCACATCAATGTAGCTTTTAATATAAAATTTTGTTCCGCAGCAACATCATATGTATTAACACCATCACTCCACAATGAATTTAACTCATCAATCAATTGTTCTAAATAAACATCAATATTGTTTTTCGGATTTCCTGGGATTAATAGAGTCAAAAAGATATAAGGATCCTTCATCAACATCCATGGATGAAAATTGTACGAAGTTTTAAAGGCATGCCAACATTAATATTGATTACCACAGGAACCAAACGGACATAAACCATCAGTAAAAAAACCGAATCACACGTTTTAGGCCTCTATAGAAAAACACGGAAGCCGAAGGTCAATAGTTATCCATTAATCACCATTAGATGGATGATTCAAGATTTTATCAGTTGAAATATTGGTTTTGAGCCATGACATCCTTGACATTGTGTTCTGAAAAGAAATAAACACTGCAACCTCTATGTAAGGGGGAAATATCTCAACAGTTTTACTGGAATCGATCAACACTTCCCTTATTGAGCTTCTTTATACCTCGATTGTCCACATGTGGGTCAACAATACAACGACTCTTTTTCGCCAGAATATAAGATGCAATCAATTTTACATGCATGAATCATCCGATAACTAAGGCCCAGATTACGAATCAGCCTCTTTCTCTCATAGTAATTTGTAAGTAACACATTTCCATTAGGTAACATTGTTTTAACCAAAGATAATATATGATCAAAATAGTTGTTGGACATTACATTATCTGATATAATAGCCATAAATTTTACAACCGATTTTAATTTTCTTATAATTCAACCAGGATATAATGCATCCTCATCAGACCTCAACAACTCATAATATTTGGATGGTGCCAACTCAGGAGTTAAATCAAAATCATCGTGATTTTCAGTTTGTTGCACAGATGGACCTGCAACATCATGTACCAAATTTTGAAACCATGATGGATCCAGAATCATGTTATTAGGATCTTCTCTTGAAGTGCCTTCACCGTGTTGATACCAAAAAAACATAATCTGGTTGAAATCCAAATCGGAAGAGATGTCCCTCTACCTTTTAAAATGTGTCAAACGTTCTCAGAACACATTTTTTACAAGGACACTTAATTGTGCCTTCTGAAACATATTCTGTTTTTGATGATGCTAATGCTATGAAAGCTTTAACACCCTCAATATATATTAAATTTAAACCAGAAAAATTTGGATTTCTGCGTTGATTTATCCAAGCTCGATCATCTAATAATGACTGATGTTGACTTCCTTGTTCCATAATTTTCTACAAAAAATATAAAATCATCACTCTTTTTGAATAATTTGAAATTATAAAAACACTATTTGAAAAAAGAAGATAAATAATTACAAATAATTAATAATTAATAATTATTACTAATTATTACTAATTATTACCAATTAGTACTAATTATTACTAATTATTACAATTTTTTAATAATTTTTACTAATTATTACTAATTATTACTAATAAGTAAAATTTATTACTAATTTAGAAATACATAGAAATAATTATCAAAATGAAAAATGCTTCAATAATGAAAGGAAATTTGGTAATCATCATTGTGGAGATGATTAAAAATTTTCCTTTCATTATCCAAGCAGATTTTATTTAATAATTATTAGTAATAAAAAATTATATTATCATTATTTAAGAAAACACAATATTAATATTATTAAAATATTAAAATATTTATAAAATATTAAAATAATCAATATTCACAACAGACTTTGCTCTATTTTTAAAATGTTCAAATCTCAAAAGGTCATAAATTGTCAATTCATGCATGATAAAACGTTTTTTCTAGTCAAGTCCAATGTAAAATCTATAATTGTTCTTTCATGGTTGATCACCTTGCAAGTAGTGTTGCAATAGGACTACCAATGTAATGATGTTCTGGTCTCTAATAATCGTCTCACATTACACATTATATAGATCATTCTTCCATAAAATTTTGAGGGGATATCATTATATTTCCCTTAAATTTTCAAGGAAGAATGGTCTTTGTAAAGGTTCATTTGAGATAAATAATAAATATAAGAAGGGAATGACTTGGTTTGTCCTATTTCAACACTACTCGTGAGGTGATCAACCATGCAAGGATAATTTTAGAGTTTACATTGGACATAGATGACACAAACGTTTTATTGCACATTACCTGACAATTGGCAACCCTTTGAGATTTGAACTTGTTAAGAATAGATCAAATCCTATTGCGAATTTTGATAATTAAAATATTTTTTAAATTTTTTTTTATTTTTTATTATTTTAATAATGTTAATATTGTTTTTTCTTAAATATTGATAATATAATTTTTTAGTACAAATTATTGCTACTTATTGATAGTTATTTCTAGTTATTACTAGTTATTTCTAGTTATTCCTAGTTAATTCTAGTTATTACTAGTTATTCTTATTTATTAATAATTATTCCTTAGTATTTCTAATTATTTCTAATTATTACTAATTATTACTAATTATTACTATTTGTTGCTAATTATATCAACTTATATCTAATTATATCTAATTATTACTAATTATAGCTAATTATTACTAATTATAGATAATTATATCTAATTATTACTAATTATATCTAATTATTACTATTTATATCTACTTATTTCTAATTATATATAATTATTAAAAATTATATGTATTTATTACTAATTGTATCTAATTATTACTAATTATATCTAACTATTACTAATTATATCTATTTATATCTATTTTTTACTAATTATATCTATATATTGCTACTAAAATCTAGTTATTGTTATTTATATCAACTTATTGCTAATTATAGCTACATATTGCTAATTATTCATAATCATTGTTAATTATTGCTAATTATTGCTAATTATTTCTAATTATTCCTAATTATTGATAATTATTACTAATTATTGCAAATTATTACTAATTATTGCTAATTATTACTAATTATAGCTAATTATCACTATTTATTGCTAAATATTTCTAATTATATCTAATTATATCTAATTATATATATTTATTACTAGTTATAATTATAGCTAATTATAGGTAATTAAATATAATTATTACTAATTATAACTAATTATTACTAATTATAGCTAATTATTACTAATTATATCTATTTATTACTAAATGTAGCTAATTATTCCTAATTATACCTAATTATTACTAATTATAGATAATTATTACTATCTAATAATATCTAATTATTACTAAGTATATCTAATTATTACTAATTATTACTAATTATTAATAATTTTTAATAATTATTACTAATTATTACAAATTATTACCAATTATAACTAAT
Organism: Viscum album; assembly: GCA_963277665.1. Taxonomy (NCBI): domain Eukaryota; kingdom Viridiplantae; phylum Streptophyta; class Magnoliopsida; order Santalales; family Viscaceae; genus Viscum; species Viscum album. The sequence goes on from OY728133.1 coordinate 1,359,828,410, forward strand.
TATAGCTAATTATAGATAATTATTACTATTTATTACTATTTATTACTAACTATTACTAATTATTCCAAATTATTCCCAATTATTATTATTTATTCCTAATTATTAATAATTATTACGAATTATAGCAAAGTTTTCCTAATTATAGCTAATTATTACTAATTATAGCTAATTATTATTAATTATAGATAATTATTCATAATTATAGATAATTATTACTAATTATAGATAATTATTTCTAATTATCCATAATTATTACTAATTATAGCTAATTATTACTAATTATAACTAATTATTACTAATTATATCTATTTTTTACTAATTATATCAATTTATTACTAATTATTACTAATTATTACAAATTATATCAATTTATTACTAATTATTACTAGTTATTACTAATTATTAATAATTATTACTATTAATTACTATTAATTACTATTTATTACTATTTATTACTATTTATTACTATTTATATCTAATTATAGCTAATTATTACTAATTCTATCTAATTATATCTAATTATATCTAATTATATCTAATTATATCTAATTTTGGATAATTATTACTAATTATTACTAATTATATCTAATTTTTCTTAATTATATTTAATTATTCCAAAATATATCTAATTATTCCTAATTATATTTAATTATTCCTAATTAAATCTAATTATTCCTAATTAAATCTAATTATTTCTAATTATATCTAATTATTACTAATTGTATATAATTATTACTAATTATATCTAATTATTTCTAATTATATCAAATTATTACTAATTATATCTAATTATATCTATTTTTTACTAATTATATCTAATTATTCATAATTATTTCTATTTATTGCTAATTATATCTACTTATTGCTAATTATATCAATTTATTGCTAATTATATCTACTTATTGGTAATTATATCTATTTATTCTTAACTATATCTAATTATATCTAATTAATATTAATTATGACTAATTATATATAATTATAATTATCAATATCAATTTCGTAGTAATAATAAATATAAATAAAAATCAATTGAAATCTATTTAAATTTCAACTAATAAAAAACAATTAAAATTAACATAAAACAAAATTAAAAAAAATTAAATATAAATACCATAAACTATGATATTTTGAAGATATTGACGCCCTCTGATTACTCTCGTTTAAAAATTTTCTACTAAAGAATTTTTTTTTGAAACTGAAGAATGAAGAGCGAGAGAGAGTTCTATATCTGAATGATTTGGAAAAAAATGTATGGGGCTATATATAAGTTAGATTAGTTGCGACCGAGTTATTAGCGATGGGTTTCCTGTCACAACTGGTAATACTAGCGACGGGGCTCGTCGCAACTACCCTCACCCTCATTAATTACAGTCGGCAGTTATAAGGTTATTTGCGATGGGTCATGTCGCAAATAGTACCTACCGACAGTCTTTTTGCGATAGGATGACATCCCGTCGCAAAAAGTTATTAACCGCTGCCGGGTATTTGCGACGGGTCCCATCGCAACCACCCCCGCACGGTTTGGCGTGCAAGTCGCGCCAAACTATTTGCGATGGGAGACATCTCCCCGTCGCAAATAATATTTGCGCGGTTTGGCACGCAGGACACGCCAATCTATTTGTGATGGGAGATGAAATCCAGTCACAAATATCTTCCTCGACTGGTTATTAGAGACGGGATTTCATCCCGTCGCAAATAACCCATCGCAAATCGTGATTTTTCCTATATTGAAATATTTACTTATTTGATGTAAATTAAAGCATAAATGAATAATTTAAAACATTTAAACCCATTTAATCATTATTATATATTTTTAGAAATGTTTTTTTTATTTTTAAATATTTTAATAATACATTATTTTGATAAACAAATAGTAGTGTCAATTTTGATAAAATAAAATTAATTTATTATTATAAATATTAAGATAACATGTTAAATGAAAACCAAATATTTTACTATATTAATAAGAGGAAAATTTCATTCATAAAATTCCTTAGATATATTAATTATAACAAATTTTATTTATTTTAATATTTTTAGTAACATTTATTTATTATCTCAATAAGTAAAATAATCCCAACATCAGTTTTGGGTAATTATTTAATATATCTATTTTAGGTTCAAGATTTAAAATAAAATATTCTATTAAATATAATTTTTCTATATTTTTGTGAAATTTCTATAATATAATATATATTATTTAAAATCCTATATTAAAAAAGTTGTATTTATTAAAATGCTAATGTGCATCTTTAACATCACTTTAAATAATATGTTATAAGTGTCATAATCTTTTGCATATAAATCTAAATAATCAATAACTGAACCCTTGGATGAATATGGTCGAAATATACTCAATAAATAATATTTGATAGAGTTTTCATAAAATTTAATGATTGTTGTCATTTTAATAAAAATTATTTTATTGATTTATCTTCAATTAAATAATTTATGCATCATTAATGTATAAGATATTAAAGTAATTATTTATTTCCTAAAAATTAAAAATAAATTTCCACGATAATGAAATAAATATTAAGTTTAAAATTATTTTTTATAGTCTAATTTATCATTTGTATAAACATTTATTAAAAATGATATAGCTATTAAAATTTGAGTGAGACATATTATAATTTTATTTAAATAAAATAAATTTAATTCCCTAATCTTATCTAAGTGGCTTACAAAGGATAACATTTTGAACCATGGATGATTTAGGTAAAAAACACTCATCCAATGATATTAGTTCACGTTTTATTGTAATTTTATTACATTATTTATACCCTTAATTACCCAATTTACCCTTTCACCGTACTAAAAAAATGTACCGAATTTACTATTCACAATTCCAAAAAATAAAAGAAATCTATTAAAATAATTTTGACCTACTGATTTATAAATTTGGATCCATTTTAATAAATTCAAAACAACCATGTTAATGTAAATAATTTATAATTAATATCATTGTTGAAATGTGAAAACGATTATTTAAGAGTTAAAACATTACAAAATATTGAAATGTTTTTAATTTTAAATTCAATTTAAAATTAATGCTTGTGGCATAAATTATATTGAAAAATAAAAATAAAATCTATTTAGGCAATAAAACAATTCCATAATAAATTTTAACCATATGAATTATTTTAGCAAAAAAAGTTGTTTTCAATTAAAATATAGAATATTTTTAATATTCATTAAAACATTACTGTTATCTGAAAAATTACAAAAACCCATCAAAAATAAATTTTTATATACTGAATCTAAATAATATGATTATTAAATATAAAAATTAGTAATTTTTCACAATTTTAATTAAAAAAGGTTCTTCATTAAAAGGCAGCAAAATTACTGTTTTGAAAAATATAGGTTTTTATACCTAAAATACAGTTTTCCCATCTCCTATGACAAAAATATCTATTGGATGAATATAAAATATATACTATCAAATGTATAAAATGTCATGCCCAAGCCCCTGAGTACCCGGTGTCGGTGCCTTATAGAGGATCGAATTCGGTTTAATTTCCGAGAAACCAACTACTTCAGAAAACATCTTTGGTAAAAACCCATACATGAAATTTTTTAATCAAAAACATAGGATGATCATACGAATGCCCAAGAAGGGGTTTAAAAATAACATAATATTCAGAATTAATATTTGGAAAACATTCCTTAAACCATTCATAAAACAATCTTCTTAATGAAAATCTGCAACACATGTGACATGTCATAATAAATTTGCTTAATTAAAGACATTCTAGAAGAATTACTAGGACACACGATTCGACCATATACATGATGAATAAATGAAATTATAAACATGTATGTCATGAGAATATGTAATCAAAAATTAAACATCTAAGAGTACTTAATAATTAGAGTTGCGCATAAAATATTAACATAAATTTCGTACACAGAATACTAAATCACTGAGTTCTAAACATATGTCATGCCATAAATATATAGGACATTATAAAACATTTTATCAAGGCCTTGGCCAAGACGTATAAGGATTTAAGGACTCGGCTGAAAATCCATAATCTCTTTAACCATATATTCTACTAGTCAAATATAATTCTGGTTAAATAAATTAAATAGTCATAATGAGGGAAGTGCATATGTCAGACCGTGTCAACGCCTCATGACAAAACCTAGGGACTAATTGTAACCGAACCCCATCCCGGAGATCCTCTGTAACCAGACACCAACCCGGAGTGCCTCTAATAAACAAACCCCAACTTGGAGTGCCTCTATAACCATACACTAATCTGTAGGGTCTACTGTAAACAGACCCCAACAAGGAGGGTTACTTTTACTGGTCCCAAACTCAGAATATACTAGGTCAAATGCATTGTCACGACCCGACACAACGGGGCTCGAGCCGCGACTCCCTAAGCCAGCCTCCAATAGGCTAGGGGCTGGCGACTAGCACCGACATGGGAGGAATTATCCTAAGGTACCTATACAAACCCCGAACCATAAATTCCTCCAAGTAAGTTCAAAAGGTCCGTCTCGACGCACAGAACGTGTCACCGTAAACGGATCATAAATCGGGGTTACGATTTGCGAGTTACGGGGTTTTAACGAACCCCTAGAAAATCCATGCCGGACCACCGCCAGCCTCGCCGAGAACCTCTGTGCCACCGCCAGATTCCACTGCACCGCCTCCGTCGCCTCCAGATTCCACCGTGCCTCCTTCGCGCCTCGCCGGATTCCGCCATAGCCACCGCCGGACTCCGGGTTTTCCACCGGAAAACTTCCGGGAACCCCTAGGAGCACCCTGGTGCTCCAAAAACAGATTCGAAACATGTTTCGGAAACCTTGGGACACAAACTATAAAATCCGTATAACGATTTTACGAAAAAGAACAAATAAATGGGTTCTAGGATTTCAATACACAAACCGCCTCCCTCATGGGAGAAACGCCGAAGCTTCGGGTGTAGATCGACGCCAGCGACGCCCTGAAGATTGATCCGCCTACGAACGGCGCAGAAAACGGACGACTCTTGCTCGATCTGGAGAAGAAACGGAGAAGGGAGTAGGGGTTCCATTCTGTTGCACATGAGGGAGGAGGGAGGTGATGAAATGAAATTTTTTTTTATTTAAAAATATTCATTTAAAACAACGCCCCCGACTCCGCGCCCGATGCAGACAAAGGTAAGGTCACCCCAAGGGAAAACACGCTGTTCTGAACACAACGGTGGACTCAGATATACGATCTGAGACTCCGTTCAGATTTTATTCGAGCCGACTCTCGTAAATGGACTTTTCCACTTATTTACGAAAATGCCCCTGGTGGCGCTTTCCACCGCAGGCCCGCGCCCACAAAGTTTACACCATGCCTATGGTAAACGGCACGTTCCAGATGCAACTGTGCCCTCAGATTCCCATTCTGTGCTACCATTTAGGAGATATTACACCCCCTCCATGTGAATAGTTTAAAAATTCTTAATATTATTATAAAATTAATTCTGGGCACACCGGGCCTCAAAATCGCCCGCCGTATTTGCGCTTAGCTCTATAATTATTCATAGAAATATTCTATAGTCTGACAGGGCCAAAAACCCGAGTCGCTACATGCATTCCTCATATCTCTAAATCAAAGTGCACATACCACTTGGATTAATTCAATCACTTATCAATTCAAGTAAACATATAACATGGTTTCTCATTTCACATTATTCAAAGTGTCTGATACCACTCTGAATAATTAAATGATTATTTCATAAATTATCATGAATACTAAATTTTTTGATTATCACAAAAAATAATAAATTTATAACTCTTCAATTTTAATAAACTTTTGATGCATTAAAATACATGTTCATTTCTCATGATCAATTCTTGTGCTGATAAAAGGAATTGGAAATAGACTAAATCATAATATTCCAGTTTCTATTCAGATATCATTTTTCTCCATGACATGCATAAGCTAGTATAAAAGAATCACACACTTAATATTGATTTAAAACACACCAGTAATGAATGGATGATGTTTCCACATAAAATTATAGTTCCGTAATTTTCAAAATCCTTGATTTATGGAAATAAATATTTATAGTTTTTATAACTAATTCTGAAATAAGACAGATGTCATTTGTACACAAAGCATGCACTGATAAATAGCCATGTCTATTTAAATAGCCTTGTTTTATGTTACATAACATATAAGTCCAAATTATTTGCAGCACATCATTTGTTTTATGTAATTCATATATTAAATTAAACATATCAAAAACATAGTTTAACGATCGATGTTTATTTTGGGACAAGTTAATTGGGACTATGATTAAGACATATAGATGCATACTGATATCCATATGTATATATATCTATAAAATATATACATGTCGCACAAGTCTTTATTTAATGATTGTAAATCATCTTTAATATCATAAAATAGAAATATACTGAATTTTGTGTGTATGTCCGTATATATCCTATGTTCATAACAGAAAATAATTATAAATTAAAATAACCCTTAAAATAAGTACACATAAAACAATGAGTTAAATAAGTATACATATATATATATGCACATATAAAAACCATAATATGATCAAATTACACCCTCACAACACATAAGATTTTGAGATAAATGCTTAAAATTTTAAACCATTATTTTTTTAAACAAAATTCCATGTTATATAGATAAATATGGTTCCTTATATATATGAATATATATATATATACATATAACATTTTATAAAAACATGGTTTAAGAAAACATTTAAAACCTCTTTCAACACATAGATTTTAATCTGGGCATATGGAGTTTATACAGGTCTAAGGGATGTGTATATTATACTTATATATTTATATACACATATGAATATATAAAACAGATTATCTATTCAAGGTATAAAATAAATTTTCACAAGGTATCCACACTTCGGGTCTACTAATACGCTATAACTCAAAATTTTGAAATTCTAAACTGGGTAAAGAATGACTTAAATAAAACTAACGAGTTAATGAATATGTTAACCCATGAAAATAAATAAGTTCAACTATGAAAATAAACAAGTTCAACCATGAAAACAAATATTAATCCCCTTAAAATTCATAGGATCGTAAAACAAATATTTGAGACCAATTATAACAAATCCTTACTTCTATCATAATTTTAATAAATTATAACTTAATTTAAATAAATGAAAAATCATACTGAAATAATAATGGAATTTCAACGAAATTATATGCAAGACCCTTTCATAATTTATATTATCCGAACCCAAAACCCAACGGCCCAGATTTATCATAGAAGAATTTTTAAACTAAACTGCAATGTTAAGATTTCCTGAGAATATATATATATATATATATGTATATACTCTCAAAGAAATAAAATATGGAAATTATAAATCCCTTATATATAATAATGAAAATAAGTGATAGATAATTAAGAAAATACCATTGAAAAACATTTTTGGTCGCAATGAAAACAACCAATCAAATAATCTGTGAAATATTATTTCCCCTTACACAAACCAGAAAATACTGAGTATAACTTGAAATAAATTAATAAATTTCACTTATGAAGACTCAATTTAAACATATAATAATGCATTACAATTGAAATATGAAAACTAAATATATAAACACCCTTACATGAATTATATCAAAATAGGGTTTGAGGGTTTCTAGAAACCAATAGAGTTCTTGGAAAATTGATGTTTGGGTCAAGTAACCATAGATGATGGGATATCTAGGGTCTCACTTATATAAATTAAATTGGTATGAGAATTATCATCTAAATGAAGATGGGTATTATATTTTTTTAACCAAATAATGACCCACAAGTAAAGAGATTTTATTATTTTTATATTAGTTCACTCAATTATAAATATATAGGTTTTAGTGACGAGCCGACATGATCCCTTTTTTATTTATTTTTTTTTAGGCACTAAAAATGAACTTGTCTTCTAGTTCATGCATCATAAAGTGTGTTCATGGTCACAACTTCTTATTTATCATTTTCATTCTAATATATTTTTTTATTCATTTGTTTAAGGACAAATCCACGTAAAGCCCTTTGATTCCTTTCCAACTTTTTTTCTTTCTTTGGATATTCTGAGTCACCAATAATCATTATTCTTTTGTGTGTTTTCCATGCAGAGACCCACATTTCATTATTTCAATATCCCATTTTTCATCTCTCCATTATAATAATATAATACATATTGGTTTTAAAATATAAAAAAAATCTATATTTTGGGACACTTATAACTATAAAAAATATATATTTGTTTAAATGAAAACAATAAATATCAATATTTATATATATAAATATCATGTTTATATATATATATAACTTTATATATTGAAAAAACATTTCACATTTTTTATCACATATATAAAAGTGTTGTTTTTTTAAAATAATTATGTATATGTATAAATTTTATAAAACTAAAACACGATAAATTTTCAAACTTTTAATATTAAATTTCGTTTTAAAAAGTGTTCCCCATTATTATTATTAATATAATTATCTATATAATAAAATATATTTTTAAATAATAAAAATATTTATTTTCTAAATATTATTTTGGTCAAAGTAGAACCATATTTTTTTAGGATAAATTTGAAAACAATAAATAACATGTATATTTAATTAGAAGTTTTATAATTAACGTATAAATTATCAACACTTAATATCAAGAAAACCCTGCTTATTTATGTCGGAAAATAACTGAAAATGCAAACATATGCTTGACTCGAACCCTTGGCATGGTTCAAAAACACTGTAGAACCCTAATCACACCTAAAAACTACTGACACCACTTAGGTATTCCTTCCCCGGTATTCGGTTCCTGCTTAGTTGAGACCGATGGTAGATCTACGGTCAGACTCTACATCCATTCTCAGTGCGACAACATCAGCAGTCCTCTGTTTCGATCGAGCTACGCGACACCTCAGGCTGCAGCATGAAACTCAAACCCATTTACCTTGAGGAGACCCTCATGATGCCCCCCTTATTTCCCCAAGTGCTAACCATAATCCCATTTTTTATTTTTTTTAATCAATTTTCATTTCAATTTTTTAGTGTTTCCTTTCATGTTTCGCTTTCCCCACTTTTCAAATATGCATTTGAACAATTCTCCCATCATAAACACTTTATTAAGATTATAATATGGGTATAGTATATTACATGTTTAACATTAATATTAAAATATTTATACCATTAAAAACAGTTATAATATTAGTAATTCTATTGTTCAAATAATTATAACTCTATGTATATATATATGTGTATATATATATATATCATGTTTTAAATACCTAAAAAACACATAATTTTAATATAATTATTCATACGTTTAATTAAATATTTATTTTTTTAAATTAATGTGTGGAAATTAATAGTTCATTTTTTTATAAAACTATTTTACTTTAAATATTTGACATCATTATTTCAACATACAATATTTTAAAATAATAATTATAAATGTCATGTTTAACCACATCTCAAATTATAATTTTTATAATAGTATTTTCATTCAAATCAAATATACCTATATATATATATCTCTCATTTTGGAAAATAAACAATCTAGTTATGTTATTATAGTTATTATTTAAAATATTATATAAAATAACTATTCGATTAGAATAAATTATGTTTGACAATAATAGTTATTTTTATTCTTTAAAAAAAGTGTGATAATATTTACATAGAAGTTTATACTTTGTTTAGATAACAAAAAAACATCAATATTACTAATACACGAGAAGCAAGTTTTTGGGGCATTACATTATTCACCCTACAAATAATTGTGTCCTCATAATTATAAAATGCTCGTACACAAACCATGGAAACACTAGACACACGTCACTCCCGAAGTTTCTTTACCGAGAACACCACCAATAGTAGGGTGCTGACGACCCCAGGTGGATTCCTATGGTCGTATTCTGCTGCTCGATCTCTTTGGACAAGACACACTGTGAATTGCTAGGGTCGTACCAGTTTCTAAAGCACTCAGCCTTCCATAAAGAGGCACATGAAGTGTGGAGGTCGTAAATATCAGAGTGTACTAAATCCCTATAAGTCCTACGCACCACGTAGTTCATGAAAATATTGATGTCGTAGAGTTCTCTATACATACTAAAACATAGGACCTGGAATAGGTAGGCTACTCAACGGTCACCATCCAAAGGAGCATCTAGAAATTTATAGACAGCTCGGTAGTTATCATCCAATGTGAAACATAGGAAAATAACTTCATGAAACTTCCCTCTTCACTGATATACTACAAACTGTGACATTTCTATATGGTAATATACCAGATTGATTTCTTGGTAAATAAGGAGAATGTTTGGGCGGTTCGACACCCGATGTATCTGTTTACAAGACAATATAAGGTTTTCGAAAGTCTCGTAGTCCCTTTAAAATGACATTACAACTATAGTTTCGACTCTCTCTATTTGGAGAGACAGAAGGTGTGATTCATCAGTCTTCTAAAAATTTAAGGAATCTACCATTATAGTAAGGCATAACCATGTTTTTATTATTTTTATATTTTTATCGGATATCTTCGAAGAGACATAAGACTGGTATATTTTTTTCCAAGACACCATACTTAGTAATGCTGAAATGATCTTTTCATTTTTCAGTTCTGGTTTTCTATAGATATCTAAACTGAATCCTCTGATACCAACTGTCATGCCCCAGCTCCTGATTACCTAGAGATGATGCCTTCCAGAGGATCGAATTCGGTTCAGGCTCTGAGAAACCATATACTTCTGAAATCTTCGTTAGTAAAAACCCATACCTGAAAATGTTTAATCATATCCGTAGGGTGAGCATACAACTTCCCAGTAAGGGGTTTAAAAATAACATACTATACCAAATTAAAATTTTAAAACATTCCATAAACCATTCATAAAAAAATCTTCTTAATGAAAAGCTATAATACATGTGAAATGTCATAATAAAAGTTTTTAATTAGAAACATGCTAGCATAATTACCAGGACACAAGATTCAAACATAGGCAGGCTGAATAAAAGATATTCAAAACAAGTATGTCACGAGAATTTGTAAGCAAAAATTAAAAAGCTAAGAGTAATGAATAATCAAAGTTGTGCAAAAAATAATAACATAAATTTGATACACTAAATACTTAATCACTGAGTTCTAAAAATATTCCATGCCATAAATATTCAATTCATTATAAAACATTTTATCAAGCCCTTGGCCCATACTTCTAATGATTTAAGGCCACGAACAAAAATACATAAGTTATTTAACCATATATTCTAATAGTCGAATAATTTTTTGTTTAATTAAATTACATATTCATAATGAGTGATGTGCATATGTTGGACCATGTGAAGGCCTCAGGCCAAGACCTATGATCTAACTATAACCAGATACCAACATGGACAACCTCTGTAACCGGACTCCAACCTGAAGTGCCTCTAATAACTGGACACCAACCCGGAGTGCCTCGGTAACTTGTCACCAACCCAGAGGGTCTGCTGTAACCAAGCCCCAACCCAGAGGGAATACTTTCACCGGTACCCAACCTGAAACATACTAGTTCCAATTCATTCCCCATATCTCTAAATCAATGTTCATGTACCACTTTGCTTTATTAAATCACGTATCACTTCAAGTACAAATATTACATGGATTCTAATTTCACATTATTCAATGTGTCACATACCACTCTAAATAATTGAATTATTATTTCATAAATTATCCTGAATATTAAATTGTTTTATTATCACATAAAATAATAACATTACAAATCTTCCATTGTAATAACCTTTTAATGCATTAAAATACACGTTCATTTCTCATGCTCAATTCATGTGCAGATAAAAGGAATTGGAAATGAACTACATCATAATATGCTAGTTACTATTCAGATAAAATGTTTCTCCATTACATGCATAATCTAGTATACAAGCTTCACACATGTAATATTGATTCTAAAACACACCAGTAATGAACGGATGAGGTTACCAAATAAATTGATAGTTCTGTAATTTTCAAAATCCTTGATTTATAGAAATAAATATTTATATTTTCATTATAAATAATTTTAAAATAAGACTGATGTCATTTGTACAAAAAGCCTGCACAAATAAATAGTCATGTCTTATAAATGGACATGCCTTAGGTTAGATAACATATAAGGCCAATAGATTTTAAGCGCATAATTCATTTTATGTAATGTATATAATAAATAAACATATCAAAAACATACTTTAACCATCAAAGTTTATTTAGGTCCAAGTTAATTCGGACTATGATTAAGACTTATAGATCCATACAAATATCCATATGTATATACATAAATATAATATGTACATGTCGTGCACGTCTTTATTTAATGATTATAAATCATCTTTAATTTATAAAAATAGAAATATTTTTAATTATGTGTGTATGTACATATATATCCTAAGTGTATAACAGAAAATATTTATAAATTAAAATAACCCTCAACTTAAGTACACATAAAACAATGAGTTAAATAAGTGTATATATATATATACATATAAAAACTGTAATATGATCAAATTAAACCCTCACAAACCATAATATTTTGAGATAAATTATTAGAATTTTAAGCAATTGTTTTTAAAAAAAAATTACAGGTTATGTAGATAGATATGGCCCCTTATATATATATTTTTATATATAAACAAATATACCATTTTTTAACAAACTGGTTTAAGAAAACAATTAGAATCCCTTTCAACACGTATATTTTAATCTGGGTATATGATGTTTATGCAGGTCTGAGGGCTATGTATATTATACATATATATTTATATTTACATATGAATATATAAAACAGATAATCTATTCATGGTATAAAATAACTTTTGATGAGGTATCCACACTTTGTGTCTACTAATACCCTATAACTCAAAATTTTGAAATGCTGAACTAGTTAAAGAAGGGTTTAACTCAAACTAAAAAGTTAATGAATATGTTCACCGATGAAAATAAATAAGTTCAACCATGAAAATAAATATGTTCAACCATGAAAATAAACATTAATCCCATTAAAATTCATAGGATCATAAAATTAATATTCGAGATAAATTATAAAAAATCTTTACTTCAAACATAGTTTTAAGATATTTAAACAAAATTTAAATAAATGAAAAATCTTACTGAAATAATAATGGAATTGAAATGAGATTATTAGCAATCCCCTTACATCTTTTATATTATCCGAACCCAAACCCGAAGGCCCAGATTCAACACAGAAGAATTTTTAAACTAACCTGGAAGGTTATACTATCATGAGTATATATATATATACGTATATACTATAAAAGAAACAAAACAAGGAAATTATAAATACATTACACATAATTATGAAAATACATAATATAAAATGAACAAACTAGCATTGAAAAACATTTTTGGTTGTAATGAAAACAACCAATCAAAAAACCAGTGAAAATTTATTTCCCCTTATGCAATCCAGAAAATAGGGAGTATAACTTGAAATAAATTAATAAAATTCACTTATAGAGACTCAATTATAATAGATAACAATTCATTATAATTGAAATATGAAAAATAAATATATAAACTACATTACATGATTTAGATCAATAGAGGGGTTGGGGGTTTCTAGAAACCAATAGTGGGCTTGGAAGATTGATGTTTGGGTCTTGTAACCATAGAGGATGGGTTATCTCGGGTCTCACTTATATAAACTAAATTGGTATGAGACTTAGGTTCTTAGAGAAACTGGTTATTATATTCTTTTTAACCAAATAATGACTTAAAAATAAATAGGTTTTTTATATTAGTTCACTCAATTATTAATATATAGGATGGAGTCATGAGCCAACATGTTCCCTTATTTATTTATTAATTTTTTAGGCCTGAAAATGACCTTGTCTTCTAGTTCGTTCATCACTTAGTGTGTGTGTGGTCACAACTTGTTATTTATTTTTTCATTCTAATATATTTTTTATTCATTTTTATGTAAAAATACACATAACGTAATTTGATTCCTTTCCACAATATTTTTCCTTTCTTTGGATATTGTGAGGAACCACCAATCATTATGCCTTTTTGTCTTTTCCACTCAAAGACCCAAATTCCATCATTTCAATGCCCCTTTTTTATCTCAGCATTATAATAATATAACACACATTGGATTTTAAAAATAAATGATAATCTATATATTTTGATACTTATAACTATAATAAATATATATTTGTTAAAATGAAAACAATAAAAATCAATATTTTTATACAGAAATATCACCTTTATATATATATAACTATATATATTTAAAAAAAATAACTTTTTTTTATTAAAAATATAAAATTGGTTTTTGTAAAATAATTATTTATATTTACAAATTTTATAAAACTAATATACAACAAATTTTCACACGTTTAATAATAATTTTCTATTTAAAAAATTTTACCCATTATTATTATTAATATAATTATCTATAGAATAAAATATCTTTTTAAATAATAAAATTAGTTATTTTATAAATATTATTATAGTCAAAGTAAAACCATATTTGTTTTTAGGATACTTTTTAAAACTATAAATAACATGTATATTTAATTATATTTTTTATAATTAACTTATAAATTAATAACACTTAATTTCATGAAAACCATACCTATCTAGGCTGGAGAAGAACCAAAAATGAAAACATATACTTGACTCGAACTCTTGGCATGGTTCAAAAACACTAGACATCCCTAATCTCACCTAAAAACTATCGATGCCACTTAGGCATTCCTTCACCGATAGCCGGATACTACTCGGTTGAGAGTGAAGCTAGATCTGCAGTCGAACTCTAAGAATGTTCTCAGTGTGACATCATCTGTAGTACTCAGTTTCAATCGACCTGCATGACCCCTTATGTTGTAGTGTGTGACTTGAACCCATATCCATTGAGGAGACCCTCATGACGACAACCCTATTTCCCCATGATCAAACCCTAATCCCATTTTCATATCGTTTTATTAATCTATTTTCATTTCATTTTTATTGATTCCTTTCACGTTTCCCTTTACCCACATTTCAAATATTCTTTTGACCAATTCTCACATTATTACCACTTTACTATGATTATAATATGGGTATAGTATATTACATGTCAAACATGAAAATTAAAATATTTATACCATTAAAAAATGTCATAATATTTTATATTCTATTAGTCTAATAATTATTACTCGATATATATATGTATATATATAATGTTTTAAATATCTAAAAAACATATATTTTTAATATAATTATTCATATGTCGAATTAATTTTTTGAAAATTAATTTGTGGAAATTAATAGTGCATTTTTTAACAAAACAATGTTACTTTAAATAGTTGACATCATTATTACAACATATAATATTATTAAATAATAAATTTAAATGTCATGTTTAACCGCCTATAAAATTATAATTTTTATAATAGTATTTTCATTCAAATCCAATATACCTATATATATATATAAAATTTTAGAAAATAAACAAACTAGTTATGTTTTTATAGTTATTATTTAAAATATTATATTAAATAATTATTCAATAAGAATAAATTATGTTTGAAAATAACAGTTATTTTTATTCTTTATTCAACGTGCGATAATATTTACATTGAAGTTTTTACTTTTTTCAGATAACAAAAAAAAACCTCAATATTACTAATACATAGAGAAGAACGTTTTTTGGGAATTAAATAAAATATATATTTCATTAATTTAATTTAATAATTGTGATGACCTTAATTTATTAATAACAAATAAAAATAAATCCTTTATATTTAATTATTTTATATTAATTTATAAATATTTTGTAGCCAAATAATTCACACTATGTTTTCATTAGTTTGTTATATTTATTCCCAATATCATAACGACTAGGTTATAATGGTAATTTTATACCGATCGAATGTAATGGTTAGTTTAAACTCAAAATTTTGTGAAATTCAATTTATTAAAGAATTAAAATTATTTAAAGAAACTATTTAAAAAAAATACAGGTGTTAAAATTAAATCCCTAATAAATAACCATACCTTGCATATAGTCAAAAAACACATACTACCAAGCTTGTTAGTTTTAAATGGATCAATAAAACCAAATATTAAAACACTATATGGAATAAGGTGATGATTAAAATTAGGATTATAGCAAAAGGATTCCATCGAAGAGAGAGAGTCAACTACTCTGAATTTTTTATCCTATAGTAAATATCTATTCAATAACAATTATTTTTGATTTTACTACCCATTTATACATTCATATATAATAGTTTGACATTAAAAGATTTTCTCACTTGTAGATTTAAATGAAAAATCATATTTGAATCATCATACTATTTTTTAGCTTGAATTCCAATCAAACTATGTTTGTTTTATTAATAAATACTCATATGGAATAAATAAAGATTTAATATAACTATAAATGATATTTAACTCATTTATGTTGTAACATGTTTTTTGTAAGTGTCAATTTAATTCCTTTGTATATTTTAAATATGTTTAAATTTTCATGCTTTATTTACTGTTTTATATTGATGACAAGTTACTCAAGTGTAGTGATATGAAATTAATCACCCATCTTAGAATGATATTGATTAAAATTTTTAAATGAAATATCTACGTTGTGCTAATAAAATTTTTTTCAATGAAATTATTATAGATATGAAGAATATGCTACTTTATATATATCAACATTCTTATATACTCAAAGAAATTAAGATATTTTTTGTTTTATGATTTAATTTTTTTAGTGACCTTTTTAATCAATATTTTAAATTTTCATTGTCTTAATCACCTTCCATAGTTTTTGATACTGAATATATGAATAAAATATTATATTTTAATGTAGTTTTAATAATTATGTATTCTATGACTTGTACTATTCCAAATATTACCTTTTATGTATGTACTTTGAGATGGTTTTTGGAAAATCTAGTATATGAACATTTTCATCCTCTTAAAAGGTTATTAAAGTATATTATTATACTTTATCTATTTCAATTAAATATGTTTATAATGTTAATTATTATAAATTAGTGATTGGTTTAGTGTATTTTGAATCTACTAAAAATTTCTATACTAAAAAATTACTAATTGGTTATATATTCATAGTATATACAGAACATATATCTTTTAAGTGCAATATGAAATCGGTGGGGTCCAACAATTCCATTGATTCTGAGTATATTGCACTAAAAGAAGATGTAAAATAATCCATATTACACAAAGGATTTATTGATGAGCTCAAAATAAGTAATAATGCTTCTAATATACATCGTGATTCCTAATCTACTATTTATCTTTCAAAAAAATTAGTTTTCCATGGTATGTCTAATCATAGAGATAATAGTTTTCACTTTATTTGAGAAGTTATAGAAAGTTGAATGGTTTGTGTCCCTAAGATAAACATTGTTGAAAATATAACCTATAGTTTAATGAAGTCCATAACATTATCTTAGATAAGCCACATTTTAGGTATCTTGATCATGGATCCTCTTAAATATCACTTAACCAGAATAACATCATCCTTTTTTTAGTTTCTTTTTAAAATGGTGGGGTTTTTTGGAATTTAGAATACTACATTTCCAAATGAAATTGACATATTCATTAGTTTATTATTTAATTTTTAACATGTTTAACATTCATTGTAATTATCTACTATTTTATCTTATACCATTTTATTTAATTTTTCTCTTGTTTTTATACACATACATAATCTCTTTGAGGTTACTTTTACCCATTCATGTGGTGTTAGAGACCCTTATACAAGCTCGATATTAAGCAGCTTAGCTTTACAAGAAGTGATTTTAAACTTATATAAGTAGACTTATACCATTAATAGGGATAGGGTCAACCCTTAAATGACATGTGTATTGGGTGTGCAATCCAAACCAACGATAGGGTTTTCCCTTACATGAGAAGAGTGATGGTGGAATACCTTTACATGAGGTCCAGTTTTCCTTTTCACAAAATTATCTTAGGTTGTGTACCTTTATGTCATAGCTATGAAACCTTACACAATGAGTGTTAACCCTTGCACAGTGGGTATATAGTGGATTATCTATTCTTATACAGTGGGTGATCTACACTATTGTGGGAGTTGGATTGGCCTTTATGATTTTTTTGAATTTTACATGGGTGTGTTTTTCTGTTTTGTTTTGTTATCACGATGTTAGGGATTGTTTCATTCTCATCCCTATTTTTCATAGGTTATTTTATGGGGTTTCCCTCGATTTTGATCTTAATAGGTATTTATAATTGAAATATATTGATTAAATGAAATAGATTCATTTGATGTTTTTTTGAGTGATTTTTTTGTACATCCATTAGAGAGAGAGTTTCCACTATCAGAGGTTGACAATAGATTGAGGAATAATACCCTATCATACTCATCATTTCCATTCTATTGAAGAGTGAAGTTTACCAAATTGAATTTTCAAGGGGATATTGTGCTCTATTTCATGAGGTTTTGTTTTCTTCACATTATCAACCCCAGAAAAGATACATAAAGATATTATTGTTTGTAGATGTTTGATAAATCTAGTTATGTGAAGTGAGGCTTTATCATCATTCCTATTTAATATTTCATTGTTGAATTATACATTAAATTGTTTCTAAATAATTCTATGATTACCAATTTTCCATTTATATGTTATTTTAATCATTTATATATATTTTTATTGAGCATTAATAATGTTTTGAATTAGGGTGTAACATCCTGGTTCTAGAATCCGCAGAGAGGCTCCCCATATCCAGTTGGTCACATGGCCTCAAGCGCATTTCCCCTAATGCTAGAGGCTACTGACTAGCATCGAGGGAATTGGGTGTGATAGTGGGAAAATAATTCTCTCATAGGCAGAGTAACACAGTGGATGTAAATCAAATATACAATATCAGAAGCAGTAAAATTCCAAACACAAGTAAAGAGTGAATGTCTGATGAAGAAACAACTGGAGAATATATATATATATATATAAGTGATGCACGACACATATGTCTTGGAATGTATCCAAACAAATCAAAATGCTGGAATACAATACAAAACCCAAGATCAATGAAAACAGTAAAATACTCCACATCATCACAAGCTAAAGCTTGGTCCCATGCTCTCCAGCTCCAAGAAGTCATGTACCAGAAGTATAATTGAGATTTCCCTTATCTATAACTGAAACAATATAATCTTTTTGGTCCCAAAAGAATGACACAAACATGGGGTGAGACTAAATCCAAGTAAGCCACCACCACGAGATCTTTTCCAAAGAGTCAGTGAATATATATTGGTAGGTAATAAGAAATGAAGTTGTAAACAAATATATACTCTATAGTAAACATTCCTATAGTTTCAAAGCATTCAAACAACACATTTTAAGTATGAAGCTAATCAAATAATTTAACCCTCTAGGAGGTACACACAACCTATCCCCATAGGTTTAGTTATTAGGGAATAACAAAGACTCTCTAAGGAATCACCCATAGTCAATTCCACTTATAGTCAAAAGTGATTAAACACTCTTTGAGGAAGATCACACAGTCAATTATGATTATAGTAAAAAGTAATTAAAGAATCTACTAGGAATCTTACTTTGTCAATTCCCCTTTAATAAAAAGTAATTAAAGTCCCTCTGAGGAAGCTCACATGGTCAATTCCCCTTATAGTTTACTATAATAGGTTTTCACGGACCTGTGTATGTCAAACATGCATATATTTACAACAAGACCAATGTAAACCTCATGAATTTCTTGGTTATTCAATCAATATCATATTATGAATGTTAGATAAAATAATCACTCCATCCTATAGTAGTATAAATAGGAAATCCTCAAGGAAGCCTTCCGGGCTAAATAGGACCAAATGGTCGTACAAAGAACATTCATGGAAAACACATCCAAAGCATATAAATCAACCCTATTCACATCCAATTAACCTCTAATCATGTATACCATCATAGAAAAAAATTAAAAGTGTTTAAATGTTAAACACACAATACCATGTTCAAGGGTATCATACAAAATTTCACATATTACTTAATTACATTGAACAGAAATGAACAAACAACCTACCTCAGTTTTGGTAGATTACTATAGGTGAACCTGAAGCCTTGAATCACCCATGAACATGGTAGATCCAGAAAAAAATCCAAAATGTTCAACCAAACATATATCTTGAAAGAGGATTAATCAGGAAACGAATCTCTAGGAGAAGGAAGAGATTACTGATTCGATCCCAACACATTGGAGGCAATTTATTTGGAGAACATACGCTCACACGGGGGCTCGGAGAAGATTTGCGGTCGTACATGTTCTCATGGACAAAACAGACCATGAAGTAATGTGTTTTGATGATTAGATTCTAACCTATAATGTTTAATGAAAAAAATAAAATACATAGTGTGTACTTTAGAAGTACATAACATGTACATTCCATTTTGGTACTCTGTTATAGGTGGTCTCGAGGTCAACACACACGGTCGTGTGTGTGGCCATTAAACGACAAGAGAATGAATACCCATGGTAACAAATTATACAGCATGTACTCATAAAGTACATGGCATGTACTTCAAAATTTTCAAGAAAAATCATCTTTTCCTCAAAAATGACGAATAAAGAAATACATTCCTGAAAAAGAAGATTCAGGTTCTTACAATCTTTCCCCCGTAAATAAATTTTTCCCCGAATTTCCCTAGAAAGGCGGTGTAGAAGAAGAACTCTCGAACAACTCTGGCCACTTTTATCGTACATCTGTCTCTCTCTCCCAAGTATTTTCTTGTACCCACCCATGATGCCATAGCACTCATAGAAAAGAAACATACTGGCCATGGAGAACCATCATACTTCAATCAAAAATCTGGATAGGATTCACCTTGAATGATGCATCCACAACCAACTCAACCTTCTCAGGTTGGAAGAGATGATATGGGTCTAATAAGTAATGTCGATGCTGGGAAACATGAAATATTTCATGCATAACCCGGTACATCTTAGGTAACTACAGCCGATAGGAAACCTGCCCAACCCTCTCCAACACCTCAAACGTCCTGACCTACCTCTGAAAAAGCACACCCTAACTCATAATTATTTTGTCTTCCACCCTCAGTGTGACATGTAGGAAATGATGATCCCTGACCTTGAACTAAAGAGGTTTTCTCTGCTGATCAGCATTAAACTTCTGTCAATACTATGCAGTATCCATCCTCTTCTGAATTAACACTATCTACTATGTGGTCTCCTAGACATGTCGAGGTCCCAGCATAGCTGCCCCTCCAACCTCTAGCCAATATAAGGGTGAATGGCATGGCCTACCATACAAAGCCTCATAAGGTGCAATCTGTATCGTTTCGTGAAAAATATTTTTGTAGGAAAACTCCACAAGAGGTATGTGCTTCTCCCAAGAACCTCCAAAATATAGGATGCAGTCACAAAGCATGTACTCAAGCACCTGAATCGTATTCTCGGGCTGGCCATCTGTTTGGGGGTGGTAATTTGTACTCAAAAGCACCTATTTATCCAAAGTCTTCTACAAACCCTACCAGACCCTAGATGTAAAAACAACATCCCCTTCCAAAATAATGGATTATAGAACTCCATGAAAATGTAAAATCTCTATAATGTACAACCATGCCATCTCATCAACAATGGTAGTCTCCATGATCGAAGAGAAGTGATAAATCTCCATGAGTCTGTCACCGACAACCCAAAAAATCCTTCCCTCGAGGAAACCTCAGCAAACCTGTCACAAAATACATCACGACATAATTCCATTTCCACTCATAAATGGGTATCTACTACAAAAATCCTGGCGGGTCGCTGATTCTCTGGCTTTACCTATAGACAGGGGGAACACCTCATCATAAAACCAACAACATCTCTCTTCATACCTGGCCACCAATACTGATGGTGAAGATCACGAAACATCTTGGTGAATCCAGGATGAACTTCCCAAATGGAGGAATGAATGTCCATCATCATCTCCAAGCGTATTCCTACTGGAACCCATATGCGCCGACAGAAATGCAATTTCCCATCCTCACCTATGGTCCACCCAGGAATAGGGTCCTCTCCTAACACACCTTCACGTAGGACTAGGCCTTCAAAATATGATAGCTACATTATTATCACTCAATATAATTGAGTAGAGGTATTATCTAATGATGAAAGAAACATCTACCCCTACCTATCGGGAACCTCCAAATGCATCTCAGAGAATAGAAGCATAAACTGCCACTCACTGCTGGCCTCTTAAACTACCAATATCTTAGTCCTCCTGCTCAAGGAATATGCCAACGTGTTGCCTTTCCCATGTGTATAGACAACCACAATGTCAAAATAATAATGTTACACAACCCACCTTCACTGTCTCAAATTCAAGTCACACTGAGTGAAGATCTACTTGAGACATTTGTGGTCCGTGAAAACCATAAAATTCTATCCCAGAAGATAATTCCTCCAAAAGCGTAATCCATGAACAAATGTAGTCTACAAAAGATCATATGTTGGGTAATTCATCTCATGTGTCCTCAACTACCGGGTCCCATATGCAATGACTCCTCCCTACAAAATCATTTCTCTCAACCTGATACCTGATGCATCATAATTCACAGTGTAGATGATGTCCGACTCGGGAAAAACTCGTATCAGGGCTGAATTCAACCTCCCTTTCAGCTCTTAAAATGAAGAATCACAAGATTCTGACCACAATAACTTTGCACACATCTTAGTCAGGCCCGTTAGTAGTGCTGCTCAGAGTGAAAAGTCCTGTATGAAATGTCTATAGTATCCATCCGACCTAAAAAAACTCCGTACCTCAATGATGTTCTTCAGCTGCACCCAGGAAACTACTGATATCACTTTCTTTGGGTCTAATGTTACTCCAATATCAGAGATAACAGGACCCATGAAGTGAATCTGTTCCATCCACAAGTGTCATTTTAAAGTATAGAATATAGTTGATTCTCTCTCAGAGTAATCAAAATGATCTCAACATGGGTATCATGGTCATGTCGAGTGTGAGATCACAAAAAGATATCATCTATGAAGACTACCATGAAAGAATACAAGTATTGATGGAACACTCGGATGATCAGTGACATGAAGACTGAAGGCGTGTTTGTGAGACCAAATGGCATAGTCGCATACTCATATAGACCATACCTTCTCAAGAAAACATTAAGAGGTATATCGAATGGTCTAACACTTAACTCATGATAAAAAAAGTTCTAGTCCATCTTTTAGAAGACCCAAGATCCTCGAAGCTGATCAAATAGATCATCAATCCTTAGAAAGGGATATTTTTTCTTGATCATCAACTAGTTTAGCTTCCGATAATCCAAAAAATTTTGAGGGTACCATCATCCTCCTACACAAACAGGACAGGTTAACCCCACAGAGAAGTACTGGATCAGATGAAACCCTTTTCCAAAACTCCTAAAACTACTTCTTGAGATCATAAAAATCTATTTTAGTGATCCTATAAGGATGAATGGACACTGGTTCCACTCTTGACACAATGTCGATAGAAAAGTCTACCTCTTTATTTGGAGGAAAATGCAAAAAGTCTTGTATGGAGACATCCCTGAAACAATCCACCACTGGAGGAAAGTCTAACTGTGAAGTCCCCTGGTCATCCTGATATAGACTAGGCATCTGGCCTGTAACTCCTCCCAACTCAGGATGCTCGGGTACCACTCTGCTCGACTGGACATCCAATTTTCCCTTTTGAAGAAATTATATTCACTCTAGTGATTTGAAACTCACCCTACAATGATATCAATTGACAACAGCCTGTAAGAGAACTAACTAGTCCATTCCTAGAATGACATCATTGCTTGTCAACTCTAGGACATAATGGTCGCATAAGAAGTGACACCAACCAACATCAAGAGGGAAATCCTAGCACTGACGTACACTAGTTATTGTCCCCGACGGTGTGTCCAATGTAATGACATTAGTAGAAGTAAAGATACAGAGCCCAAGGCTCTCCACAATAGCAATATATATAAAGTTATGAGAATCCCATGTACCAAAAATAAAGAAGATAAAACTATGGAAACTACGATCATACCTCGAACTTTAGAGGGTCCGGGATCCTGATCATGTTGGGTCTGCTCCACTGCAAGAGTTTGACCTGCACTACGGCCCTGTGTCCCTACCTGACCACTATATGCTGATCCACCTTGTTGTCGCTGAATTCCTGGTGAATTACTACCATAGTCGTGACCTCCACCTAAGCTCGAACGACTGAAAGAACTTCAGTTCCCTAACAGAGTAGTAACTAGTAGAAATAATCTAGAAATAAGTGTTATGAAAGAACACTTTTCACCTACTACTGGTGAAAAGATCTGACCGAAGAACTGAGGATGACCCATCTTGCCTCAAGATCTGCACTCCACTGGGTCTCTCAGGAAATGTGGCCTCTTATGACTGATCTTCCCACATTGTTAGCACACCACCTGGATTCCAGAATATGCATCCCACCTACTCTAATATCCTCATGCAGTCTCTCTACAGCGCTTCCAGATATCAGCAGGAGATGCACTAACCCTGGATTCTAAACCTCCAGGGTCCACAGCTCCAAAATCCTTCAGATTATGCTCTGTGATCAGTGCCTGGTTGACAATAGAGGATATCGAAGTCAACCTAAATATTTTCATGTAGGATTATATTTCGTGCCGGAGACCATCCTCAATCTTCCATACCATGAACAACTTGTCGATCCCAAGAAAGGGTGTAATTCACTGCAGCTTGATGAAGTGAGAAGAATACTCTATAACAGAAATAGTACGCAGATCCAGACTCATGAACTCTCAGGCTCAATCAGCCCTCAAGGTCTATGGACAGAATTAATTGTAGAAGGTGTCCTAAAACTCATCCCAAGACATATTCTTCAGGAGACCATCATATGAGATCACATCCCACCACCTCTTGGTGGATTCTCGAATCATGTAGGAAGCGATCTTGACCCTCCTCTATGGATGCATCTCCAGATTATTGAATATCATCATCATGGATTCTAGCCATGGCTGTGGAGCCTGGGGTCCCCCATCACCTAAGAATGTGAGTGGATGTTTTTGCTAAAAGCCCCACATAAATTCTTCCATCTACAGGGCAAGATGTGGTGCTCCCTGGAAGGTCTGCATCATTCTCAAAAGCCCTCCCTAAAATGTGCATTGGGACCTGTGTCAGGTAACACTATTGGTGCCAAGACTGGCACAATTGGAGAATCTACTAGAATTCCTTGACCAATTATGTCTGGTGTCTAATCATTTCCCTATATCTGGCAGAAAACCAGAGGACGTCTCAGTGGAATGACTCTGTAGGGTCAAGTGTACACCATAGATCAAGATTATCAGGTACTGAATGTTAGAAGCATAAGAAGGGAACATAAGAGAGATCTTTCATGCTTTAAAAAACACATATACATTGAATGTATATCCACTACACGATGGGTACTTAAATCCCCTTCCCCTACCCAAGTTCTCATACACGGCTAAGCCACATGGTTCTCCTTAGAATGAAACTAACGGACATCTTAGTAAAATACATGGAGTGTACTATTCATACATCCCCAACAAGTGTCGTTAGCTACAGGGCCGGTTACACTGATAACTGTACATGGAGTGTTCCAAATGGACACAACATGTATAGCTTAAGTTTTTATCTATCCCTATCGTAGTCACATGGGAAGAAACAGGGTCAACACAACACGACGTGTAAAACCGGGACACGGCGTGATCCCACTACACATTCCCTATCCCGTGTCTCTACACACATGGCCTGTGACACGATTATAGACTAAAAAGTGTGTACATACGGTACACAACGTGTAATTAATAAAAATAGTTTCTTCCCAAACAGAAGAACACATGGCATGTAGTCAAAACTTCATGGCGTGTATTCTTGGTTTTTCTGAACATGTAAGCCTTAGAAACTACTCTAGAAGAAAGAAAACACCAAAACAGTCCCTTAAGTTCCAAATTGTGATATGTGAGGGCCCATACACTGCACTAATCAAAAATTGGTAACTTATAGATGTTATAAACAAGCATAATAGTGAACTGATCCACGAAATTCCGGTCCATGAGGTCCCATAACACCTCAATAACCAATGATTGGCGTTCGTTCAAATAAAACCATACACCCTTTAATAATATATCAAACAACAAGTATAATATCAAGGCATATATCACAATAGCAGGCATACCTAGAACAACACCAATCACAACAACATGCAATCACTAATGGACCCTAATTGGCTTGACAAGAATGCATGACATGTAAATTCCAACAAGATCATATATGATGCATGATATGTAATACTCTCATATCATCAGGTTGCAATAGAAATAGAACCTCACTATCATCCATAATAATTGTACAAAACATGTGAATCACTCAAGACGAAATCAAATCAAATGTATTTTTTGCAAAACCAGAAAAATATCAATAAACGAGGTAGATTGGTTTTTCCCTGTACATGGGTTAGCTACTCTTGGGAACAACTTATTACCAAGTACCTATTCCATTGTATCCCTGAATATCAGCTCCAAACAGTAAGTCAAGAAGAAACAAATTCCTCTGATACCATTATGTAATGTCTTTGTTCCTGAAGCTGCTCAGAGGCGCCCTGTACCCGATTGGTCAGTGGCCTTAAGCGCATTTCCCTTAACGCCAGAGGCTTCCGAATAACAATGAGGGAATGGGGTGTGATAGTGGTAAATCTATTCGATCATTGGCAGAGTAACACATCGGATGTAAAATAGATATACAATAGAGGAAGTAGTAAAAAGACCAAACAAGAATAAACACAAGAAGACTAATGAAGATACAGCTGGAGCACATATATATATAAATGATGAGTGATACATATGTCTACGAATGTAGGAAAACAAATCACAATTTTGGAATTCAATACAAGACCCAATCACAATGAAAACAGTAAACATCTCTACAACATCACAAGCCAAAGCTTGGTTCCATGCTCTCTAGCTCCAAGTAGTCAAGTACTAGAAGTAGAAGGAAAATTTCTCTTATCTATAATTGAAATAACACAATCAATTTGATCCCAAAGGTATGACCCAAACAACGTGTGAGATTAAATCCAAATAGGAAACCACCATGAGATCTGTTCCTAATAGTTGGTGAATATATATATGGATGGTAATAAGCAAAGAAGTAGTAAACAAGGAAGTACTCAAAAGTAAAAATTCCAATAGTTTAAAAGTATTCAAACACAACATATCAAGTAAACATATAATCAAAGAAGGTAACCCAATGGGAAGTAAACACATCCTATCCCCTCTGGTTCATGTATAAGAGCATAACAAAATCTCTCTGAGGATGCACCCACAGTCAATTCCCCTTATAGTCAAAAGTTATTAGTGAGCCTTTGAGGAATCTCACATAGTAAATTCTCCTTGTACTCAAATGTGACTAAATACACTTTGATGAATCTTACATGGTCAATTCCCCTTATAGTAAAATGTGATTAAAGACTCTATGAGGAGGCTCACATGGTCAATTCCCCTTATTGTCTACTACACCCGGTTCTCACGGCCCTGTGTAAGTTAAACCAGCATAGCCATGCAACACAACCAAAGTAAATCTCAAAACCTTCTTCGCTAAACAGTCTATAGATTATCAAGAATGTCAGATAAAATAATCAATCCATCCTACAATACTAGGAATGGGAAAACATGAATGAAGCTTGATGGGCTAAACATGACCCAACGCTCGTACACAGATCAAGCATGTCAAACACATCCCAAGCAGAGAAATGAACCCTTTTCACATCCAATAAACCTATACTCATGCATACTAGTATAGAAGGCAA
Organism: Viscum album; assembly: GCA_963277665.1. NCBI lineage: Eukaryota > Viridiplantae > Streptophyta > Magnoliopsida > Santalales > Viscaceae > Viscum > Viscum album. The sequence continues at coordinate 1,359,856,223 of OY728133.1, forward strand.
TTAACAGGGTTTAAACACTAAACACACAATACCTCGTTCAAAGGTATCTAACAAAATTGCACATTTTACTAAAATAATTTCAACCGAAAGGCACAAAACACCTACCTTAGTGTTGGGAGATCTTTATACGTGAACCTCAAGGATTGAATCATCCAAGAACATGATATATCAACAAAAACATCAAAAAAAATCATTATATGATATCTCTTGAAAGGGGAGGAATCAGAAAACGAAGCACTAGGAGAAGGAAGAGCTTACTAAGGTGATCTCAACTCAATCAACGGTGGTGGATTCGATGAACAGATGCTCGCTCGGGGGATTCGAGAAGATTCTCGATCTTACGGGTTCTCTTGGATGAACATGACCTAGAAGTAGGGAGTTATGTAAATTAGATGCAACCCCGCAACATTTATTGAAAAAATACAAGACATGTACTTTAGATGTAAAGAACAAGTACTTTCTGTTTGCGTACTCCACTTTAGGCGGTCTCTAGGTCATCACACACAACCGTGTGTGTGGATGTTACACGACTATTACTCGGCTACCCGGTATAACAGAGAACACAACGTGTAATCAAAAAATACATAGCGTGTACTTCAAAAATTTCCCAAAAAATCTCCTTTTCCTAGAAAACAACAAGAAAAGAATGACATACCTGAAAAACAAGATTTGGGTTCTTACATAGGGTAGTGGTCTTGCCATGGAGTAGGACCTCCTGGTATTGAACCTTGTTAAATATATAATGTTCTTTAAAATTTCATTATTTATTCATTAATTGTTGGAAGAGAACATTTTTTCATTATAATACTAATAAAATATTTCAATATATATTTCCAGATCTTGGATATGAGACATCATGTGACTCCAAAACCCGATGTTCCCACAATTAATTTTATAAAAAAATTATAAATAATATTTTATATTTCTAGTGCATGATATCTCAAAAAATGAAAAAAAATTAATTATAGCTTAGATGAGAAATCCAAGACCACGGTTGGGTCTGGAACATGGTGTTTACAATAGGTGCAACATAAAATGGGTCACCATGGGGAGTTTGGACACCTCACTCATTGTCAATGTATTAAGTGGATTAATTAATTATTAAATTATTTATTTAACTCTTTTTAGTTTAATAGATAATTATATATGAATATAAATAGGTTTAATTCTCTTGGGTTAGTAGCATAAACCCTAGGAGAATTCCAGAGCTCTCTCTTCCTCCTCTGTTGGGGTATCAAGTTGGACGAAAAGAAAACTACAGATTAGAGCAGATCTAGATTCAATGTATAAAAGGACTCCTCTAAAATCATTTGAAAACAAATAATTCATAAAATAATGTTCGAAAATATTTTTAGGAATATTTATTTAGTGTTTTTTCCATCTTATTTAATTATTGATCAGACCATCCTTTTTCATGGATCTATAACAATTGTTTGAACATTGCATGCACCCATGTAAAAAAATTAAATAGTTTTCCATTTTTTCTAATATAGAATCCCTATTCATGATTTTTTTTCCTTTAATTATTTTTATCAATCATTTAATATTTTTTCTTGTTCTTTGCCCCTTGTTTCATTACGTTCCTTGCTGATTGGACCCTACGGTCCTGGTTCGATAATTAATGGGAAATTCTGAGCCCAAATGAGCCCCTAGATTCATAGAGGTTTCCAAAAAAAAGTTGAGGATCAATGATATAACCATAGATCAATGATCATTCTTAGGTTAGGATGTTCAATTTTGTGACTAATTGTAACAAAATTAAATATAGATGTTTTTTTTTGCGTGGAATGAATGAAAAAAACCCATGAAAAATGACGATCGTTTTCCAAAGAGAAAAGGTCATTATCCACAATCTATGCCTAGATCCATAATTTATAGACCAATTTTAGGTGGGATATAAGTTTTTTATGTATATTAAATGGTATAATTTCATATATGGGAATCTGAAAAAAAAACCCAACTCCACCCTATGTTGAAGGATAAACACATGGCATGTAGCTCCCTCAAACGTGGCTGCTAGGTTTTCAAAAAACATGATGAAAAAAATGTGTGATTCTATTAAAAAAGGGTACCCCATCTCTATATGTGAACCCTTTGTGATGGATCACATTGGCATGAATCAATATTGGTGTTCATGTCCAGGTACACGAACATGGGGTATGGTTTGCAGACATATGGAGAAGGACAAAGACCAGTCCCCATTATCCTGAACATGTTATATAGTTCAACGAAATGTTGGGTACTACTACATGGGATGGAGCTATGTTCTGGTTAGGGACACAACCAGGTGGTGGATTGAGACCACAAGTCATGTGGGTCCCCTCTCAATATGTGTACACATTGGACAGTTTTCAGAAAACATCAAGGATCTGTATCTCTTTTTTTAAATCGGATAATGGACAATGAGTTTCCTATCTGAAGTGTTATTCATCATAGAATGTGAAAGTTAACTCTCATTGAGATTTAGATATGTGATTTTAAATGTTTTTTGAATGGTTCTTACTTAGGCATCACTCGACAATAGCGGTGATCATGAAAGATCACTAGAGACCTTCTAAGTGGAACCATCATATGGGGCCTAGAATGGGTCCTCATGACTTAGAGTTTCACCATCTAGATGGGCTGAGAATGGTCCCAAAACCTTCCAAATGGAACCCTCCAGTGGTATCAAGGCAAATATCCCCAGTCACTTAGTGTGGCACCCTCCAACTAGGCTAGGCATGGGTCCTTGAACTTCTGAGTGGCATACACTTATGGTATCCATCCAAAGGACCTTTATGACCTTGAGTGGAACACTACAAATTGGTTGGGAATGGGGAATCAATAAATTAGATTTGAACCTTCCATATGGGATGGGAATGGGTCTTCGATGACCTAGAGTGGAACCCTCCAGTTGGGATGAACATGGTTCCTCAACAATCAGAGTGTAACCCTCCTGTTGTGCTTTGGCTTTAGTCCTATACCTAGAGATTGTTCCCCCTCAACTATGTGTCATAGTAATGATTTTTTGTTTGACAAGGATGGTTATTTATGGTAATATACACGAGGTGATGGGAATCATTGAAGGAATTTTTGAATTATTGAATACTCTTCTTCCTGGGTTGATCAGTGAGAGGCAGTTCCCCGTACTCTCTCATTTGGGCCTCAGTGACTGAGCATATATATATTATTCCTCTATATCCATGACATGGATTTGGTTACTCTCCTTTCAGTAGAGGAAAACAAAATTGGGTTATGACACAGGCTTTTTATATTTATATTCTCATGGATAGTTGAGTCTAATATCCAACAATGGGTAGAGAAGAATTGATTGGTAGTTCAACTACTCAAAATTTTTGTCTTCCTGTGTTTGGACAATCATACATTCACTCTTTTTTGGGTTGAGATGTACTCTTTCACTATAACATATGCTAACAAATTTATTTCTCTTCTTATTTTATCTCTTACCTCCCTTTCAAGTTTCGGTTCATTCTATTATGTATGTATATACTCACTCTTAAAATGTATTTTCCCACATGTGTACTATCTTGTTTAGATGATGTATAGGCTAAGCATTAAATTATAGGATCTTAGGGATACTAAGTTCGTGGACCACATACAATGGATGTAGCTAGGTATAAATGAGATGGACACTCTCAACTACTTACTTTCCTTGTTTTTTTCAGGTTAGAACATATTTCTACTAGGGTGTGTATTTTTTCCATTTACTTTTATTTTTAAAATACCCCACTTTTTTTGTCAATAGTTTCATCCATTATTGGTTTAATTAATATTAGTATTTCATGTTTTTATCTATCCCACTATACTTTTTCCTCTATATGGTTTTGTGTGACCGTACAATTACATTGGAAAGGCCTCCCTGTGTTTTTATGCTTTTAGTGCTTGTCTCCACCCATTTCCTATGGAAGTGGGCTTGGGGTGGTTGTGGATCAATCCCCGACTTGGGCCAGGTCATGAGCAATTGGTATCAGAGTAAGATCATTCCATGGGACAATTTTTAGAGTACTCCCCATAAAAGGATTTGGTTGGGTTTACAAAAAATTGTCAAATGTCTCATGTATGAATCTCATGCTAGTGAATCTAGAGATGGTGTGGTGGCTGACATATCCCTCACCATGTCCCTGGATACCTTCTTGTTGACTCAGCATGATGAGACATTTTTTGAAGGGATCATTGGAAAATCATTCATACATTATTGAGTTTCTGACTATCTATCATGAGTCACATCCCCATTGTATTTGAAATATATAATCTCATCTGGCTTTGGTATGTCTTGATAAATCCCAGAATTCCACTGTGTTGATAGCCATCTTGGATATCAGTTCCCGTTCATGATAATGATCCGATGAGCGATGAGGAATCATTTTTGGGTTCATCCCATGATCCCATTACTCTAGGCAGGCATGTAGCCTCACATACACCAATTGAGTAGCAGATCATTCTAGTAGAGAAGGTTGAAGATTCGTGTAGGTTTATTGTGATTTTCAAGTTCCAGTGAAAATGTCCACTGAGGTTCTATGGTGATATATATCCTCAGGAAGAAGAGGATTGGATAATGTTGATGGTCCAAATATTATTGATTTTTGGGACTCTGACAGACCAGATGGTTTCAATGGTAGCTAGACTCTTCCACAAAGCTTCTAGGAGTTGATGAAGCCTCATTATGTGAATGTATGATTAGTCGAAACTCTAATGAATTTACTTCATGTAGCTATTATGTGGGGACTAGTACACATCCATCATGGATTTAGTCTATATTTTTGGAGCTTTTGAATCTGCAGCATAGAGGGTGATGGTTGTGGAGTACACAAAAAGGCTCAGAGACCACACATGATACTCCCATGATATGATACAAGACAGTTAATTCATTTCCTGGATTTTTGATCATGGAATATATAGAGAGATTAAAACCATCATGGTGACTTAGTGAATCCCCACATATGGAAAGGTGGTGCAGAACGTAGTGGTGAAAGAGAGATTTATGTTAGAGGGATTCCAGATAGTTGGAGCCAGTAGTGGGTCCATAGAGTAGAGTCATCTGCAGTATCATGAAGATACTAGCTTCCAGGATCTCAATGTAGTAGATCCTCTTGTGATCAAGCTCAGACATGTGGCCATTGGAAGGTTAAATTTCTAGGGAAGCCGAAAGAGTGGTGGAGCATTACTTGGGATGTGTGAGGCCACATGGTGTGAGAATGACCTTTTAGAAATGAAGTGATGAGCATGGAGATAGCTTATGTACCATAATGGCAGAGGTAGAACCATGAGAAGGGATTTACTTGGTGAGGAAAAGGTGGTCCCCCTGGAGGTGGAGCTTAAAGAAGAATTGGAACAGATATAGGTGGTGGACACTACTATGAGATCCTTACACCACCATTAGGTGGCCCTTTTCATGATCAGGGATTTGGTGGTCATGTTCGCAGATAGCTGCAAGCTATGAATATCTATGATCCCACAGTGTGTGAGAGGATAAGAGGTACAATATTGGTGTTTTGTACTCTTTGTCAATGGTATTATATAAATGTTTCATACATTCATTTATCGTTATACTCTTTGTGTGGGATATTGAACTCCATTTTGAGGCACTAGCCCAGTAGCTTCGTCTTGTGGTTCCTAAATGTAATTCTTCTTCTATAATATTTATCTACCAGAAGTGAAAGCTATCTCTTGGTTGAGAGAGGTTCATGTAGTAACATTTTTCGTCATGATAGACCCCAATGATGTCATCTAGTTTATGGATTTCCTTTCAATTATTCGAGCCCTGATCAATTGTCCCCACTGACAAGTCAGATGCATATTCATTGATGGGATGCAGATCTCCTTTTCTTGAAACCAATATCTCAGGGTAGGGAAAGTGGGTTCTATGAGAAGTAGGTTTTATATAATTTCCCATTAGTTTTCAAGTATATAACATGGTTCATTAATCTCTTTAGACATCTTGGTTCTTTTAGTTTTGAAGGATTATGTGGATGTCTTCCCTATGGATGTTCCGAGACAACATATAAGGTGAGAGATGAAGTTTTTCATTGACATGCATCCATTAATAAATATGATATCTTCTGTTAAATATTATATTTCCCCTAATGAGCTATAGGATTCATAGTTATAGTGGTATATTGTAACGCCCCGACCCTAGTTACCCAGAGTCGGTGCATTATTACATAACATTGGCATGATCACAAGAAATATCAAATCTCGAAAGACCGATTGGTTTAGTAGCCTTGGAAACACTAGATATATTCATAAGTTTTACATTACATAATAAAATGAAAAACTACTACAACAACATAATGTTTCCACAGTCCACACTATAATCCCCTCATAATATCCCTACAGGTCATTCATAACTTACATCTTCACATCTTGGGAAAAATAAAACATAGAAAAGGGGTGAGCTAAAATGCCCAGTAAGGATAACAATATAGTGGAACATTCCAAAATAAGCATAAATATTTAAGGCAATGAATTACTAAAACAAAAGCCTTTTAAACTTGAACTTCAACATAGTATGGAAAAAGTAAAATGAAATAATGCCATTTACTTGTTCACATGGATATTATACTAATCTAATAATCACATGAAAAATCAATAACCACTTTCATAATGTTGGAATGCATAATGCCAGACTATCATAACCACATAGCCAAGGCCTCGTGCCAAGACTACAAATAAGATTTTGTCAAGGCCTTGTGCCAAGACACTAGTTTGTCTCATGAGACCTACCGATGCATCGAGGAGCGATAGCGGGCTCCACCCGTCACATATTAAGTCCAATGCATTCCCATATGAAAAGGTTTAAACATAACATAAACATTCATATTAAAACTTGCATACGATATGTCAATACTTTCACTATAAACTATGAATGGTATAAAAATAGCACATCCACAGTCAAACATATCACAAAACCTTCAATACAATATAGAAGTTTTGTATCATAATAAATCAACTTCAAATAATCTTAAAATCCATCAAAGGATGTTGACATAGATTAAATCAAAATTCTTTTTAAAGAAATATCTCCTTTTATTTTGAAATCATTTAAGATCCATATAAAATAAAACAATTTCTTTGAAAATATTCTTATAAGCTTGTAAGGGAAGATTTGAAGATTTTATAACGGCGGAAAATAGCCGCACCCGCCGTATAAGTTAAAAAAACATTCTTACCTTAATTCTGTCGAAAAGGTTAAAAAGGACCTTGTTTTGAAAACGACGGAAAGATTCCTTTATAAACCTATTATAAAAATTCAAACAAGGGTATAAATTACTTTAACCCATATTCTTGTAAATAATAAATATGTTTTGAAATATATTTCGAAGAAACATGGATGTGGATGATAAAGAAATCCCAGTAGATTATTACGTATAAACAACCTCAGATAATGAAGAGATTGTGAAATAAATCATTACCTTGTACTTTTCCTTGGTTGGGGTAGGTTAACCTCCTGTATAATGGTGAAATAATTGTTATTAAATTATAAAATAATCATATACATTAATATGATATCATATATGATCTTTTACTATTGATTTGATAATAATATCTTAGTATTATCGTTGTTTCGGGTGTTAACTTACTTGTTTTCTTTTATATGTTTTGTTACGTAAGACATGTTTGTAAAGGATAGGTTTTATATTATTCATATCTAGAATGATATCAAGTCCTTAAACATCATTTTTTTAAATCATCAAATGATAATTATACTTGAAAGGATATGATGGAGAATGAATCTCATCGCGTTCGTGGAGACGGTAGTCCGTACGCACGAGCGACAATATCATTCTTTTGATATTAAAATAATATATAAATGGATGGTATATGATATATACAGAATAATTAACATGTTATATTTATTATTTACATGAGTTACACATCATTATTATACCCATCCAAATAATATTATATTGAATAACAATTACACCACGACGTGGAGACGGTAAGCCATACGTACACACGTATGGTGACATGTTATTCAAAGGGTGGATAGAATACTGAATATGGTTGTAACATATTTATAATAACATCACAGTATATATATGATACTGGATTTATTATGTTAGAATGGTAACAACAAGAGAAGAAGAAGTGGAAGAAGAAATGAACTTAGAAAAAGGTGGTGAAATCATTACCTCTTCTTTGGGTTCTTCCTTTTGATTTGATCAAAAGGGCTCCTTAGGTTGGCTTTCTGATCAAACTAAGGCCCCTAGGTTGTAGTGAGGGAATTTTGGAGAGTATTTTGGCAGAGTTTGGCCGAACCAAATGGCTTTGAAGGTGTGAAGAAATGAGAAGGAGGAGTGCCCTTTTATAAGAGGGGTGAGGGGCACCTTTGGAAAAGCTAGAAATATTAGTTTATAATAAATTCATATTCGGTTTCCAATGGCTCCAAAGTTGAATATTCAAAGGTTAAGGTTGGGATGGGTCGGAAACAACTCAACCAATAGAATTTAGACAGGTTTGGGTACATATATTAACCTTATCTTTAAGTATTAACTCTAAGTTAATTAGTTTCACTTTTACAATGTCTCTTTGTATTTTTAAATAATATGGTTAATAAACTTACTATATACATCCAAGAGACCTCCAAGTGGTCCATTAATGATGAAAATATCATGATATATGTCTCTTGGAAGAACCTTAGATTTTTAGAAATTTAATATCAATAAAAAATATAATATATGTTTTAAGAACTCTTTTATGTCAATTTTGACACTATTCAATAGTTGATTTTTGTGAAACTCATAACTGATTGATTACTTCGAACAAAGTCAATTAAATCAATCCTAGTATATCATATTATCCTATAAAATTAGTTTAATTAATTAAAAGTTTCATATTATATTTATTTGGGTATTTATAATATCAATTATTTTAATTGTTCACTATTGTAGTAATTACTGCATCATCATTGTGTCATAAATAAAATAACTTATTTAATGTCTAAAAATTATAAATAAAATATCATTATGTATTAAATCTTTTTATCTTTATAATGAATATTTATAATCTAAAATCCAACATATATAACCCTATGTAACAATTGGTTTACTAAAAGATATATGCTTGTGTCATTTTTGTATTCATTTTATCTTAATTAAAATAAAGTGTCATTATCACTTACAAGTGGATCCATCGGGTACCAAAATCGACCCAAAGATGTACATGGTAGACCATGTATCAACCAATAGGGTTAAGACACGTTTTAGGGTAATTTAGTATTATTATAATATTATTTTTTAACCCTTATTTACCGGATTTACCCTTAACAATGGTAAATAAAATATTTACCGCAGTAATTATTCAAAATGTCTAAAAATAAAAGTAACCTATTTACACAATTTGAACATCCTGATTCAAAATATGGAATCCATTTTCCTAAATTCAAAACATAGAAGCGGAAGAAATTAATTTAAAATTAATTCCCGCTGTCAAAACAAAAAGCGTGTTTTTAAGAGATAATAACTATCAAAAGATTGACACTTGTTTATGTTCGGTTTAATTGTAAAATTATGTCCAATGACAAACATTATATTAAATGGTAAAACTATATTCTAAATATACTTTAAAACTACTAAAATTCATAATTTATCACTATTAATTATTTTGATTAAAAAAGTTGTCTTTAATTAAAATTTAGTAATTTTCACTATTCATCAAAATATGAAAGTTATCCGAAAAGTACCAAAATTTCACCTTAGGATAAATTAGATTTTCCGAATCCAAAAATGAAGTCCATTTTGAAATATAAAATATATATAATTTTAAAAAGTAGGTATTACTATTCATAACAGCTAGTTTGATTGGTTGTTAGAACTCGGTGTTGCGTACAACACACGCTATCGCATTAATCAAAGAGAAGTGTACCGTAGAAGCTTGGGGTGTTACATTCTCCCCTCCATCAAATAATATCTTCCTCGAAATTTCTAGAATACTATCGCATGAAAAGACTCGGGTGGTTCTTCATCATAAGTTCCTCGGGTTCCCACGTTGCCTCTTCCATCTTATGGTTTCTCCACAAAACATTTACCAGACGCGTCGTCCGGTTTCTCAGCACTTGTTCTCTCGTATCAAGAATCTTGACGGGCTCTTCGCAATAAGAAAGATCGGGTTCCAGTTCTAATTCTTCATAGGTGAGTACATGCGTTGGGTCAGTCAAATATTTCCTCAACAGAGATATGTGGAACACATCGTGAACTTTAGAGAGACTTGGCGGCATTGCCAATCGGTAAGTTACAACCCCAATTCGTTCTAGAATTTCGAAAGGTCCGATGTACCTGGGACTCAATTTACCTTTCTTAACAAAACGTATGACTCCCTTCCACGGAGATACCTTCAGGAAAACATGATCACCGACTTGAAATTCCAAATCCTTCCTTAGATTATCGGCATAGATCTTCTGCCTACTTTGAGCTGCTTTGATGTGATTTTGGATTACTTTCACCTTTTCCACTGTTTCCTCTACCAGTTCTGGGCCTACAAGTTTTCATTCACCAACGTCATCCCAACAGGTTGGTGTACGACATCTCTTTCCGTATAACGCTTCATATGGTGCCATCTAAATACTTGAATGGAAGCTATTGTTATAGGAAAATTCTACGAGAGGTATGTATTGATCCCACATACCCAGAAAGTCAAGTGAGCAAGATCTCAACATGTCTTCTAAGGTATGAATAGTCCGTTCTGATTGTCCATCTGTCTGAGGGTGGTAAGCAGTGCTCAAATGAAGTTCAGTATCCCGGGATTTATGAAGACTTTTCCAAAATCTTGAAGTAAAACGGGGATCACGATCAGAAACAATTGATAAGGGTACTCCATGAAGTCTCACAACTTCATTAATATATAGTCTTGCTAGACGTTCCAGGGGTAGATCTTCTCTTATAGAAAGAAAATGTGCTGACTTGGTAAGACGATCAACAATAACCCATATTTCATCATTCCTTCTAGGAGTCTTTGGTAGCCCCATGACAAATTCCATCGTAATATTGTCCCATTTCCACTCCGGTATGGGAAGAGGTTGCATGACTCCTCCAGGCTGTTGCCTTCCAGCTTTCACTTGTTGACAAACCATACATCTTGAAACAAAATCAGCAATCTCCCTCTTCATGTTGTCCCACCAAAAATGGTCCTTCAAATCCCTATACATTTTTGTGCTCCCAGAGTGTATAGAGAAATTGGAACTATGAGCATCATCCAACAATTCCGTTTTTAGATCAGGTAAATCGGGAACACAAAGTCTCTTCCCGAATTTCAAAATTCCATCTTCATACACAAAGTTTCTCAATCTCCCATCATTCACAGCTTTAATATTCTTTTGGAATTCTTCATCATCGGTCTGAGAACTCTTAATCCTTTCTAGTAAAGATGGTTTGGCAACCATTTGAAAAAGCATTGATGTTTCACCTTCCCTGGTTATTCCCATGTCCATCTTTACTAGATCCATGAAAATTGGATCCCTTTCAATTCTCATATTGTTCAAAACTCCATGGTCTTTTCTACTCAAAGCATCTGCCACCTTGTTTGCCTTCCCCGGGTGGTAGTGTATCGTACAATCATCTTCCTTGATTAATTCAAGCCATCTCTTTTGCCTCATGTTCAGTTCTTTTTGTGAGAAAATATACTTCAAACTCTTGTGATCAGTATAAATCTCACATTTTTCACCATAGAGGTAGTGCCTCCATATCTTCAAAGAAAAGATCACAGCTGCTAACTAGAGATCATGAGTAGGATAGTTTTGTTCATGAATTTTCAACTATCGTGATGCATAGGCAATAACTCTATCATTCTGCATAAGGACACAACCAAGTCCTTTCTTTGATGCATCACTATAAATAACGAACCCATCATTCCCTGATGGTAGAGTCAATATAGGAGCATTGACTAATCTTTTCTTCAGTTCTTCAAAACATTCTTCACACTCATTTTTCCAAATAAATTTAACCCCTTTACGTATGAGCTTTGTTAACGGGTTAGCCAATCAGGCAAAATTCTGGACGAAACGTCGATAATAACCTGCCAAACCGATAAAACTGCGTACCTCAGTTATACTCGTAGGTGCTGGCCATTATTGGATTGCCTTGGTCTTAGATGGATCAACAGATATTCCATCTTTAGAGACCATATGTCCAAGAAAAGAAATCTCATGATGCCAGAATTCAAACTTGCTAAACTTCCCATATAATTCATGCCTCCTCAGAGTCTTCAAGATAATGCGCAAGTGATTTTAATGATCTTCGTAAGTTTTGGAGTATACCAAGATATCATCAATAAATACCACCAAAAATTCATCAAGATACTCCTTGAAAACTCTATTCATCAGATCCATGAATACAGAGGGTGAATTATTCAATCCAAACGGCATTACAGTAAACTCATAATGCCCGTACCTGGTTCGAAATGTTGTCTTCGGAATTTCTTCCTTCTTCACACACAACTGATGGTATCCAGATCGAAGGTCAATCTTTGAAATGTATTGAGCTGCATGCAGTTGGTCAAATAAATCATCAATACGAGGTAGGGGATACTTGTTCTTTATCGTTATAGCATTGATCTCCCTGTAGTCGATACATAACCTCATAGATCCATCTGTGTTTTTAACAAAAAGAACAGGGGCTCCCCATGGAGAAACACTAGGGCGAATAAATCCCTTATTACTCAATTCCTCTAGTAGATTCTTTTGTTCGACTAACTCTATAATGTCCATTCTATAAGGGGTCTTCGATATAGGCCTTGATCCAGGAATCAAATCAATGGAAAACTCAACTTCTCGTTCAGGAGGATGTCCAGGTAAATCTTCCAGAAATACATCTACAAATTCTTTCACAACAGGTACATCCTCTATTTGAACATTCCTTTCCTCACCGACAATTATTTCATTCTCTTCCTTCCCAATAATTGAATTAAGTTTAGCTACTGGGGGTGGATCTAAATAAGAATTAGGTGGTGACGATTCTGCTCTAAAGATAAGGTGTTCCTTATCATTATCATCAAGAATCGTAACCTCTTTCTTCTTACAATAAATCTTCGCATCATAGTCTGAAAGCTAGTCCATACTGAGGATTATATCAAACTCAATCATAGGTATGACAATGAGATCAGCAGATAAAGAAAATTTATGTGCTATAATGGGGACTGATTCACAAAACATTATTGCAATGATACTTCCCTTAGGAGTTTTAACTGAAAAATCCCTTATTAAATCAAATTGGAAATATCTAATTTTCTTAGAAAACAGGGAAGATATGAAACAATGCGACGATCCAGAGTCAAATAATGCATTTGCTAAACTTGAGGAAACCATTAAATTACCTGCCACCACGTCTTTTGGAGCTTCTACCTCTGCAGTAGTGATAGTATAAGCCTGGCCTTGATCCCTTGGCCTTTTCAGAGGTAAGTTCTCCTGACTCTTAGGACATTCATTCGCATAATGTTCCATCTCCCTGCAATTGTAGCACTGAACGTTGGTGGCTTCCTTCTGCCCTTTCCAATCATGAGCTTGGTGGCCTTTTTTACCACACTTGTAATAGACTCCCATTCCCTTGAAGAAAGCACAAGGGTGTTTCTTCCCACATTTACCACATGATGGATATTCAACCATTCCTTTCTTCCCCTTATTTCCATTCCCAGATTGATCAGCAGGCCTCTTCTTCTCTTGCTTTTCTTTAAAGTCATAAGACTTAGAGAATTCCTTTTCGGTCTTGATAGCACATGAGACAATGTCTTCGTACGATGAAAAGGATTGTGAGACTAACGCTCGACAGAGAAATGGTTTTAACCCATCAAAGAAACGATCAATCTTAATTCTTGGGTTGCGAATATAATCTCCATCATACCTCTCTATCCTTGTAAAGTTAGCCTCATACTTTGTGACATTCTCATCCTCCTTTTGTCTCAGACTCAGAAATTGCCTTTCCATATCTGCTCGATGGTCGCGAGGAAAGTATTTTTCTAAAAACAGATCTTTGAACTCCCTCCATTCCATATTTGATACTTCATCATCTTCCTTCATGTTTTGAATCAATGACCACCATTGATCAGCATCTCCAGTGAGGCGGTAAACTGCCATGATAACTTTTTCCCTTTCACTGCTCCCCAAAGCCTGAAATATTTTCTCTAGGGAATTTATCCACTTCTCGGCTACCAAGGGATTTGTATTCCCATTGAACGTTGGTGGTTGTTGCCTCATGAATCGATCTAACATTGATCCTCCACGCTGCGGATCAGGGAGATCCATACGGGTAAGGTTATTATTCATAACCTGAGTAAGTTGTCCCAGTATGGTGATTAGCTGATCGGCTCCAGTTGAATCACCAGCTCCACTATAATTATCTTGAGCAGGAGGGCAATCCCTACACGGAGTGCGTGCATTGATACGGTTTCCATTTCTTCCACTAGGCGCCATTTCTAAACAATGGCATAAACTAGATCAGTTTATGATTCAAAATACATAATCCCATACTTATAAAACACTTAACATAAATTGAACTATTTATGGATATAATACATAATCATAAAAATGTTTTCTTTGAGAAGTATATACTCATAAACCCTTCATAATGATTTGTAAAGAAAATGAGAGTTATCCTAAGCATATCCCCCGGGAGTGTCGTAACCAAGTGTGCAGCAAGGCCCGTTATCGTGCACCAGTTCCCGTTCGAGTCTAGCTCAAAGCGGTGTTTTCGGGTTTTACCCCTAGGTACATCTATGCCAGAGCTGCCTCTACCTGCTCGTATCCAGACAGGGATGTATTGCTCGAAAAACTCACAAAATCTCTACAATACCAAAATTCTAGGAAGTTCTTCTATACTAATCTTCAAAGTTCATCTTAGGTCTACGTGCTCTAATCATAGTTTATCTAAATCTATCTTCCAAGGTTTGTACTAAACTTCCTCTGATACCAACTGTAACGCCCCGACCCTAGTTACCCAGAGTCGGTGCATTATTACATAACATTGGCATGATCACATGAAAGATCAAATCTTGAAAGACCGATTGGTTTAGTAGCCTTGGAAACACTAGATATATTCATAAGTTTTACATTACATCATAAAATGAAAAACTACTACAACAAAATAATGTTTCCACTGTCCACACTATAATCCCCCCATAATATCCATGCAGGTCATTCATAACTTACATCTTCACATCCTGGGAAAAATAAAACAATGAAAAGGGGTGAGCTCAAATGCCCAGTAAGGATAACAATATAGCCGAACATTCAAAAATAAGCATAAATATTTAAGGCAATGAATTACTAAAACAAAAGCCTTTTAAACTTGAACTTCAACATAGTATGGCAAAAGTAAAATGAAATAATTCCATTTACTTGTTCACATGGATATTCAACTAATCGAATAATCACATGCAAAATCAATAACCACTTTCATAATGTTGGAATGCATAATGCCAGACTATCATAACCACATAGCCAAGGCCTCGTGCCAAGACTACAAATAATATATTGTCAAGGCCTTGTGCCAAGACACTAGTTTGTCTCATGAGACCTACCGATTTATCGAGGAGCTATAGCGGTCTCCACCCGTCACATATTAAGTCCAATGCATTCCCATATGAAAAGTTTTAAACATAACATAAACATTCGTATTAAAACTAGCATACGAAATGTCAATACTTTCACTATAAACTATGAATGGTATAAAAATAGCACATCCACAGTCAAACATATCACAAAAACTTCAATACAATATATAAGTTTTGTATCATAATAAATCAACTTTAAATATTCTTAAAATCCATCAAAGGATGTTGACAGAGATGAAATCAAAATTCTTTTTAAAGAAATATCTCTTTTTATTTTGAAATCATTTAAGATCCATATAAAATAAAACATTTTCTTTGAAAATATTCTTATAATCTTGTAAGGGAAGCTTTGAAGATTTTATAACGGCGGAAAATAGCCGCACCCACCGTATAAGTTAAAAAAACATTCTTACCTTAATTCTGTCAAAAAGGTTAAAAAGACCTTGTTTTGATAACGACGGAAAGATTCCTTTATAAACCTATTATAAAAATTCAAACAAGGTTATAAATGACTTTAACCCATATTATTGTAAATAATAAATATGTTTTGAAATACATTTCGAAGAAACATGGATGTGGATGATAAAGAAATCCTAGTAGATTATTACGTATAAACAACCACGGATAATGAAGAGATTGTGAAATAAATCCTTACCTTGTACTTTTCCTTGGTTGGGGTAGGTTAACCTCCTGTATAATGGTGAAATAATTGTTATTAAATTATACAATAATCATATACATTAATATGATATCATATATGATCTTTTAATATTGATTTGATAATAATATCTTAGTATTATCGTTGTTTCGAGTGTTAACTTACATGTTTTATTTTATATGTTTTGTTACGTAAGACATGTTTGTAAAGGATAGGATTTATATTATTCATATCCAGAATTATATGAAGTCCTTAAACATCATTTTTTTTAATCATAAAATGATAATTATACTTGAATGGATACGATGGAGAATGAATCTCATCGCGTTCGTGGAGATGGTAGTCCGTACGCACGAGCGAAAATATCATTCTTTTGATATTAAAATAATATATAAATGGATGGTATATCATATATACAGAATCATTAACATGTTATATTTATTATTTACATGAGTTACACATCATTATTATACACATCCAAATAATATTATATTGAATAACAATTACACCACGACGTGGAGACGGTAAGCCGTACGTACGCACGTATGGTGACATGTTATTCAAAGGGTGGATAGAATACTGAATATGGTTGTACCATATTTATAATAACATCACAGTATATATATAATACTTGATTTATTATTTTAGAATGGTAACAACAAGGGAAGAAGAAGTGGAAGAAGAAATGAACTTAGAAAAGGGTGGTGAAATCATTACCTCTTCTACAGGTTCTTCCTTTTGATTTGATCAAAAGTGATCCTTAGGTTGGCTTTATGATCAAACTAAGGCCCCTAGGTTGTATTGAGGGAAGTTGGGAGAGTATTTGTTCAGAGTTTGGCCGATCCAAAAGGCTTTGAAGGTGTGAAGAAATGAGAAGGAGGAGTACCCTTTTATAAGAGGGGTGAGGGAAACCTTTGGAAAAGCTAAAAATATTAATTTATAATAAATTCATATTCGGTTTCCAATGGCTCAAAAGTTGACTATTCAAAGGTTAAGGTGGGTATGGGTCGAAAACAACTCAACCAATAGAATTTAGACAGGTTTGGGTACTTATATTAACCTAATCATTAAGTATTAACTCTAAGTTAATTAGTTTCACTTTTACAATGTCTCTTTGTATTTTTATATAATATGGTTAATAAACATACTATATACATCCAAGAGACCTCCAAGTGGTCCATTAATGATTAAAATATTATGATATAAGTCTCTCGGCAGAACCATAGATTTTTAGGAATTTAATATCAATTAATAATATAATATTTTTTTTAAGAACTCTTTTATGTCAATTTTGACACTATTCAATAGTTGATTTTTGTGAAACTCATAACAGATTGATTTCTTCGAAAAAAGTCAATTAAATCAATCCAAATATATCATATTATCCTATAAAATTAGTTTAATTCATTAAAAGTTTCATATTATATTTATTTGGGTATTTATAATATCAATTATTTTAATTTTTCACTATTGTAGTAATTACTGCATCATCATTGTGTCATAAATAAAATAAATTATTTAATGTCTAAAAATTATAAATAAAATACCATTATGTATCAAATATTTTTATCTTTCTAATGAATATTTATAATCTAAAATCCAACATATATAACCCTATGTAACAATTGGTTTTCTAAAAGATATATGCTTGTGTCATTTTTGTATTCATTTTAACTTAATTAAAATAAAGTGTCATTATCACTTACAAGTGGATCCATGGGGTCCCAAAATCGACCCAAAGATGTCCATGGTCGACCATGTATCAACCAATAGGGTTAGGACACGTTTTAGGGTAATTTTGTATTATTATAATATTATTTTTTAACCCTTATTTACCGGATTTACCCTTAACCATGGTAAATAAAATATTTACCGCAGTAATTATTTAAAATGTCTAAAAATAAAAGTTACCTACTTACACAATTTGAACATCCTGATTCCAAATATGGAATCCATTTTCCTAAATTCAAAACAAAGAAGCGGACGAAATTAATTTAAAATTAATTCCCGCTGTCAAAACAAAAAGCGTGTTTTTAAGAGATAATAACTATCAAAATATTGACACTTGTTTATGTTCGGTTTAATTGTAAAATTATGTCCAATGACCAACATTATAATAAATGGTAAAAATATATTCTAAATATACTTTAAAACTACTAAAATTCATAATTTATCACTATTAATTATTTTGATTAAAAAAGTTGTTTTTAATTAAAATTTAGTAATTTTCACTATTCATCAAAATATGAAAGTTATCCGAAAAGTACCAAAATTTTACCTTAGGCTAAATTAGATATTCCGAATCCAAAAATTAAGTCCATTTTGAAATATAAAATATATATAATTTTAAAAAGTAGGTATTACTATTCATAACGGCTAGTTTGATTGGTTGTTAGAACTTGGTGTTGCGTACAACACACGCTATCGCATTAATCAAAGAGAAGCGTACCATAGAAGCTTGGGGTGTTACATATATCCTTCCAGAAAAGGGATTTATTTTTACTGGTCTGTACCCCCTATAAAGCTCTAATGTTGTATTTAAAAATTAAAGAAACAATCTCGTGACATTACATATATTATCATTTCCTAAACGAGGACACGATATTGAAAAATTACCCCATATTGAGGGTTGAAAAAATAGTTGACCAGTTGCGAGGTGATAGATGGTTCTCGAACACTGATCTTAGGTCCGGATGTAATGAATTTGAGGTTTTGTGAGGATGATATTCTAATGATGGCATTATGATTTCTCTAAAAACACTATGAGTTCCAAATTATTCCATTTGGTGTGATGAAGGACCCAACATGTTTATGGATTTGATGAACCAAGTATAACATCTATACATGGACCAGTTTTTTGTTATCCTCAGTTATTAAACACTCATATACTCTGTATCAGAGGAGGAGCATGTGGAGCACTTGAAGAAGGTCGTAGATCTACATTGAGGGAACCAGAATTATAGAAAACTATATAAGTTCATGTTCTGGATTCATGAGGTTCACATTATAGGGAATTCTAGTTCTGATAATTGTTTATTAGTGGATCTAGAAAATACTGATGCATTTATTTCTTGGAAGACACTATAGAATCAGTCAGAGGTGCAGAGCTTTCTTGGCTTGGTAGGGTAAAACATGAGGTTTTTGGTATAATTCTACCAAATCACATCCCCTTCAAATAACCTAATGAGTAAAGGGAAGTTTTTTACCAAGTATGAGAAGTTCCATATAAAATTTTAAGTTTTTAGGATATAGTTTATTAGTTCTCCAATGATGAGACTATCAGAGTAATGTGTAGATGTCAAATTTTTTGTAACGCCTCAGGAGTTGGGATTGGTTGGATGTTGATGAAATAACATGATGTTATTGTATACAGATCAATGGGGGTTTATAAAACATTAGAAGAACTATGAGACCCACAAACTAGAGATGGTATTATTAATCTTCTCCCTAAAGATGTGGAGACACTAACTTCTTGGGGAGAACATTGTGGTTTACTTAGAACACTAATGTCTCTGGTACATATTCACCCAGATAGACATAAACCAGATAAATTGATACTAGATAGAGTTCCTATCGTACTATGACATTGAGATAGTATATACTCTTAGGAAGGAGTACATCATAGAAAATTAACTTATAAGGACATCCCGTGACCGCTATTGTAGGTTGTTTTGGAGAAATTATCCTCTATGAAGTTGACCTTGGCAGAGAAGGAAGGTACAATATTTCTACAGTCGATGGTGTTGAATCATCCGCTTCTTGAAAATGAGAGGGAGTCCCATCTGGGATACATTGATTGTGTGGTGGTACATGATTATAATTTCACAAGTGACTTTCTACATGGATTTTATGAAGGAAAGACTCATGTCATCATGTTCTAGGCGATGCCATTGGTTCTAGTCACATTGTTTGAGGATGTGATGTGAGAGTTTTACACTTCTCCACAATACATACATCATTGTATGGATAAGATGTAAAAATACCATCAGTTTTAGTTTTGGTTGTCTAGAATGAGAGAAAGAATATAATATTTCATATATCAGGGCATCACCTATAACCAGGTGAAAGATGAGAACCATGCTCTGGAAGGATCCTTACATACCCATGACATCATGAAGTGGAAATGAGATGTCATATTCATGGAATTTATCTTAGGGATTCCACACATAGTGAATATCCCTAATGTAATATGGGAGATAGATCACCGAATCACAATGTTAGTGCGCTTCAATTCTATTAGAGAGTACCATTCACTTGAGATTTTGGGACAGTATTACTTACGAGTGATCATTAAACTTATAGGGGTTCCCTAAATGATTTTATCTATTCATGATTAATTATTTATTTAATGATTGTGTAGAGGCCTATAGGAGGAATTCATGACCCAAATGAGAATGGGTACAACCATTAACACCCAGACCACTGTGTAGACTGAGCACACAATGAAAATGATGGAGGATATAAAGAGGGAGTGCATGTAATAATTCATCCAGAGTTGGGAAGATCACCTTCCCTTGGTATAGTTTTTGTAAAATAGTACCTACCCCTCTAAAATCATCCTGAAACTTTTCATGTTCCCCTAATAAATACCCTATAGTTCACCCTTGTGCTAAACATAAAATGGTGAGTCATCTCTTATGGGTTCATAGATGGTGCATGTGATGATGGAGAGAGTCTAGGTCATCGATTAGCGGATGATGATGGACCAGAGTAGAGATAAATCTTACACAAATTACCATCGTAGGAACTTGGAGTTCTATTAGGTAGATTGAATTTTCTTGAAAGTCTCCCTAAAATGTGGAATGTATAGGTTCAGCTGGGGATGCATGTTGTCCCTGAGGTTTATTGGGAAATTCAAGATTGTATAGAGGGTTGGTGAGGTTTCATACCACCTCTACCTAGCCCCACAACTAGAGTGGGTGCACTAATTCTTCCATTTCTCATATTTGAGGTGATACATTAATGGATTTGTGCACATCATCAACTGGGGTGAGCTAGAAATCGAGGATGGATCCACCATTGTGGAGTACCTAGTGATGATCTTGGATCGATAAAAGAGGACCATTTGGGGGAAAAATACCATTGGTATGTATGATGTGGAAATATGAAAATGTGTAGGAGAGTTCCTGGGAGTTGGAGATCCCTATGAATTATTAGTATGTCGTGTTTTTTCTTTTTTGAATTGAACTGATTGAAGGAGAGAATAAAGTAGAGACACATTTTTCCCATATAATACTATAAATTTTTTCTATACATATATTTATAGAGATAATGGGTGAAAATAAATGTGAGTACATGTTTCTTAATTCATGGAATTTATTTAATAAAAATTATTAAATATATTTTATATTTTGTGTGCATAATACCTCAAATAAAACTGGATAACTATGAAAATGAAGCTCAAATAAAAAATCTGAGACCAAGGTTGAGTCCAGAAAGCATGATGTATGGAATGATGTAAGGACATGGTTTTTGAATTGAAATATTTTGAAATCTTTATATATATATTTTATAGTTACGTGATGAGATGACGTCAATTTCTGAGAACTGATGTACTTAGAATGAATTGTATAAAATATTAATAAATATATTTTATATTAAATACGAATGATAATTCAAATAAAATATCGTAAATGTTATATGGTATATTAGGTCATAAATATGAGGGCCCAATTGAGTCAATCATTTTGTGTTTACTCTATGTGAGACATAAAATTGGTCTTCACAGGTCATTCAGTTTCCTCATTCATTGGAAATACATTAATTGTATTGATTAATTATTAAATTAATTAATAAAATAATTTATCCAAATTGATAATTCAATAAGAATATATCTATGAATAATTCTATTAAGATATCCACAAATAGACCAAGATAATTCTAAATCTCTCTCTTCCTCCTCCATTTGCGAATCATGTTGGATAATGATGAAACATCAGATCATAGAAGATCAGAATGCAACATATGCAATGACTCCTCTAAAAATAATTATAAGATTCATTCTTAATCAACTAACAATCCATAATAAATGTAAGATTTTTCATTTAGTGTTATTATACCCTTTGAATAATATCATTAGTAGATCCGTACTTATTTTTTGATTTGCACCAATTGTTGTACAATTGCATACAACCATGTACAAAAATTAAATAGTTTTCAGTAGTTTTTTCATTTTGAATCCTTATTCTTGATTGATTAAACAATAATGCTTGGGATTAATCATTTAACCTTTTTTATTGTACTTTTCACTTTATTTTCATGTTCATCACTGATTTGACCCTGATGTCCCAGTTCACTAATTATTGGGCGATGCCGAGCCCGATCAGACATTCAGATTTGTATTGGTTTTGGCAACAAGTGGATCGATGAAACAAGAAGTGATATGGGATTGTTGCAAAGTGAGGAAGTCCTTTTTGGTTATTAAATATCAATAAAATGAATATATAAGATTTGGCATCACGCATAATGAATAATGAAAACCCCATGATGAACGATGGCCGTTTTTCGGAAAGCGATAACCGAGATACACAATCTACGGCCATATATGTGATTTTTTGGACAGATTCTAGGTCAGTTCTAAGGATGTATTGGAATATTGAATTATTGTGGTTTGGATATGGAAATATAGTAAAACACCTGACTACACGTTGTGTTCATGGATTAACACACGATATATATCCCCCTTAGTGGTAGCATGTAGAGTTTCATAATATTTAAGGATGACATGGCATGTAGTCCTTCTACATGATGTGTAACACCTTCCATGGATGGGAAACCATGATATGGATCACATGGGAAGGAAACTGTGTGATATACATAGCCAAGTAAATGGCCATGCACTCTGGTACATGGAAATGAGGTCTGATACATGGATATAGGGTCTGGTACACAGACAAGGCGATCAAGCCATGGCCCAGTCCTAGTTATCTAGGAAATGACATCTATTCGACCTACATGGTATGTAATAATACATGAGATGGAAACCTATTCCATCGGGGGTCATGACAAATCATTGGATTAGGACCAAATATCATGTGGGTCACCTCATATAACATTTAACCCTTGATCGTTTTTTAGGAAACATCAAGGCTCCATATCTCATTCATTTGAAATTGGATTTTTCCCCATGAGTATCCTTTAAAATGTTTTTTCATCATAGAACATGATGGTTCCCTCGGTAGAGGCTTTGAAAATGAGATGTAAAATTTTTCGGTCATGATGCTTAATTAGGGGACACTTCATGAAGGATTTTATCACACCGGATCACTAGAGACCTTTTGAGTGCCACCCTCCATTAGAGCATGTCATGAGTCCTCAAAGACCAATAGTATCCCCTCCAGATGATGTAGGCATGAGTCCTCCTCCTTCAGAGTGTCACCCTACTACGATATTAGAAAATGGGTCCTTAATGACTAAGAGTGGCACCCTTCAATCGAGATGGACATGGTTCCCCGAACTTATGAATGGTACCCTCCTACAGTATCAGGGAATGGTTTCTCAATGAATTAGAGTGGAAATATCCATCTAGGTTGGGAATGGGTCCTTGATGATGTAGAGTGTAACCCTCCAACTAGGACCAACATGGTTCTTCATTCATCATAGTAGAACCCTATAATTGTACACTATAATGGGTCTTTCACCTAGAGATTGTGCCCCTAGAATTTGTGAAGTAATGATAAGGCATGTTTTTAATGTTATGGTTACTTCTGAGAAGATCTGTGAGATGTTGGGAATCATATATATACATTTGGGATTATTGGATACTATTTTCCCCAGCTATTCTACGAGATAGAGATCACATTACACTCTAATTTGAGTTTCTTTGACCGGGTATATACATATTATTCTTTTTTATCCGCACCATGGATTTTGTTACTCTAATTACAAGAGTGGGGAATAAACAAATGGAATTCCACTTGCTTTCCATGTTTTTCTTCATGTATTTTGATGATTATACTCTCCTACTATAGGTGAAGAATAATAAGAAATTATTTTATCTACTCACTATGTTTATCCCCTACTTTTGGATGATCTTATGTTAAATATAATTTTTTTTACCTTTCACTGTACCTTGTGATATCTATTGTCCCTCTATTCTTCTTGTATCTCTCACTACCCCCTTTGATTTAGGGGTCTCTTATGGGGTATGTATTTACTCACACCTACATTTTATTTTCCCACACTATCATCCAACCCGAAACACAACTCGATTCATGGCATGGCTCGATGCGTGTTCCTGATCCCCAAGGTCTAGAAAGTAGTTCTTGGGTATCAATAATGTTATTTGAGAATAATATCACTGATTTTTATGATATTAATTAATCTAAAATAAAAAACATTACAATAACCAAACATGGTACAACAATTTTCATATTCAATGTTTACAAATTTAAACAAAAATAAATAGGTACAAGTTAAAGGGAACGTCAAAACCAACCCATCTACCTCTTTGTGATAAGAGAGTCATCACCCTCAAGCCAAAACCTCCAACACCTACATGAAGTGGAACAATAGTAACGAGATCCACCAACACCATGATATATCTTAACATTTCCTAGGTTATACATATATAAAATATATATAATTACGAAGGTGTATGTGTGGGGGGGGGGGGTGAGAGAAAGCCTAGTTGGAATCCACCCAAAAGAAGGATTCCATGGAAAAACATTATAAGACAATATAACATGATGTTTTTTAACAAAATAAATACTCACGTATGAAGAAAAACATTTTAAGAAGAAGAAAACATAATTTTATTTTCATGTAACACTATAATGGGAAGCATATGAAAATGTTAAGTGCAATATATCAAGAGATCACTAAGTCACAATAAAAGCCCATATTCCATATATAAATGCGACAATAGAAACACCATATCTTGGTGAAATGTAGTTTAGAAACCACAACCCACAACATACCCTGGCACGATCCACTAGAGTAGAATCCATCAAAGATCTAATTGTATCCAATCATCATTATAATTTAGATATTTTTGTAATAGAAAATCTATTTATTTTAATCCGAGCCTTTCCACTTCAAATAAACTAGCATAAATTTACTAAATTAATTCAGTCGTTCACTTCTAAATCACTGGAAAACTATTTCAAGGTTTCCCACATTGATACATAGGTTTCCTCTTTGAGCTCAATTTCTGTGTATCATTCCATATATATATATATGTCAGCATATTCACATGAAAACAAAATCAATATAAACAAACAAATAAAAAAAAATTTCATATTCCAAACCTATTTCAAATTAAAATAAACACCAAATCCATTTTTAGACAAGTTTCACACAACATTCACAAATTTTCACGCCACTTTCAGAATTAATGTAACACCTTCAAGATTCACTATAAGGGGTCACACATGAAATACAGTCAATTTACTTTATAAAAACCACTTTCAAACCATACACATGTTAAAAACATTAAAAAACACGTTTCGAACCACCCACATATATCAAAAAACACCATTATAAGTCATATAATGCATTTCAAAATCATCAAAAAATGCTTAAGCATGGAACCACCTACCTCAGGCTTGGAAACATCCATAAATAAGTGAAAAACCATAACCACACAACCTCACGACCATATAATGTTAATATTGAACATTAAACATCATGATCTCACTCAACTAAATAAGAAAAAACCTACTTTAGGTGATACAACCCATTGGAAATTAGGAAATCAATAAAAAGGGAAGAAGAACCCTAGAAAGAGGGAGAAATAAAACTATGAATGGCTTACTTGATGATTAATCAATGAAATAGGTTTAAAACCCCCAAAGGATTTAGGATCCATGGATTCATGAAAAATTAGAGGAGACTCCCATGGCTGAAAATCCCAAATGGGGAGTATGTTAGTTATTTAGGGTTATAAATTTAATAGGGACGAAAGGTAAATTCCCATTTTTTAATGACATAGGTAAGTCACACAATTTACTTGTATGGTTTGAGAGCCACATGGAAACCATGCACCCATATATATTTAAGTTGACCAACCAACATCATCATCCCACATGGTTGAAAAACCATTCTCCAACTATGTGTTTCTCCACGATCCAAAAAATGAAATTGGCCTCAAAGTTTCCTTGGAAAGAGAACATAGTTTCCCCTAATCATTCACCAACCATGTTCCCCTACTATTAATCCCAAATTCTCTATTGATTCCCAAAAATATCATGGGGAAACCAAGGGATAAAGGTAGGACCCAAATAAAAAAAACTGATACCTGAAAATTAAAACCCAGACATGATAATTCCTCAAAAAATGAAAACTTTCCACTCCCATAAATTCATCCCAAAGCATGATCAGAGAACAAAAACAAATATTATACATCAACCAAATAAATCCACTCCTAAGTATCATCCCCATAATTACCATTCATCCAAATATCTATGACCAAAAAATTTGAATTACAATGAAGCACTTTCTATTGGGAATCTACATTCTACACTAGCTTCTCAAAAACCCAAAAATCGATATCCAATTTTAAATCATCCAAATTCAACACATGAGAAGGATCCAGGTTATACATTATTAGTTATGACAAATGGAAAATGTCCTGAATTGATGTCAACTAAGAGGGAAAATAAATCCTATATTCCACATTTACTACGCAATCAATAATCTCAAAAGTACCAACATATCTCAGTATTAGCTACCCTTTCTTACCCAAATGGTGATGACCCATGAAAGGTACCACTTTTAGGAACACCCAATCAGAAATGAAAAACATAAAAATAAATGCCTATGGTTAGTATAAGACTATTATAGACTATGATCTATAAATAAATTCTACCTGATAAACTTGACCTTGTAATAATTCTCTAGCATTAGGATCAGTCCCAATAGTGATATCTCACCGACCATATCCCAAAATAAGGGTGACCGATGTGACCGATGATAGTGATCATAAAAATAATCCATCTTAATCGATGATTGATAAGCCTTTTTATATAAAAGCACAACCTATACAATATGGTTTTCCAATGAACCTCTACAATATAACACACAATCATGAAACATGTCTTCTAAAATCTGATTCACCAACTTTTGAAGTATATTTTCACAACATCCTCCTCTCAAAATATGACTTGGTTATAACCAGAATGCATGACAATTTTGGAAAATCACATTTCCACCATAAGCTAATAGAAATGATCATAAATATGGAAAAAATGTTTCTTATTTTTAATTATTACATATTGAAATTCTAGTAATCAATTCAAATCTAGAGGGATCCATCAACCTTCTTAGAAAATCGTACTGGGGTCATCCAATTGAGATGCTCGGGAAAATAAATCCTTTGTATTCCAAATTGTCGAATTGTACCTTTAGTTTCCTCTACTTTGTGGGGGCCATGTTGTATGTGGGAATAGAAATTATCTATGTTTCTAGAACCAAATCAATGTAAAACTCCACCTCCCACTCTAGGGGAAAACCCAAAATAACTTCTGAAAAGACCTCTGGTAATTCATCCACTACGGGAGGTAATCCATTTTAAGGAGCAGTGTCATCATCTTCAAATAAAAGCGACGAGATATGAAAAATGAGGTTTCCAAATTTTGGAAGTGGAGGTCTTGGATGACCTAAACAAGGATACCATTCACCATGAAAAACATGTGTACTTCCATTAGGTTCCATGAATCTCACTGTCCTCCAATAACAATCAATGTGTGCCAGAAAATGAACCATCCAATCCATACCAAGTATAACATCAAAGATGATCATTTACAAAAACATAAAATCACATTCTATCTCATCCCTTAACATAGTGAGTGTTTAATATAGACACATAAATACCAACTCTCACTTCATAAAAGTAAGAATTACATATTCCATCGCATAATACCTAAGATAAATTGGTATTTTTAGCACATCAACAAGGTTTAATGAATCAAATGAAACATAAGAACCATCATCAAAGAGGGAACTTACTATAGATGATGAAATAAGATGAGTACCTAATACAATAGAAGGCCATATATCTAATTATTCTAGATCTTGATCTACTGCATGAAGATGTTTTCTCTCCACCTGAGCCTGACACTGATCAATAGCCCATGGCTTTAACCCAAAAAGAGTGTGATCTGCTATGATACTATTTAATCAAAAACCAAGATGATTCACAATCCAACCTAACATGAGACATTATTCGTGGCAGGTTCTAAAGGTAATTTATAATCCCCATATGCTGGAAACTATTATTTGGGTATCCATATTGTGATTTGGGAACAATTTCAACAATTAATATAATCAAAATTAACCAAAAATAATAAACATTACAATAACCAAATTGGGTACAACAATTTTATGTTTAAAAATTTAAAATATTAATGAAAACCAAAATAGGCACAAAAACTAGGACCATCAGAATCATCCATTGAAGTACCATGTGACTAGAGAGTCATCACTCTCAAGTCACCACCACTAATAACTGTTAGAAGTATAACTCTAGTAACCGGATCCACCATCACCATGATACATCTTACCCTTACATGGGTCATACATAACAAAAACTACATATAACAAAAGGTGTATGTAGGGTGTGATCCAAAGCCTAATAGGATGACATCCAAATGAAGAATTACATTCCAAAACATTATAAGACAATATAACATGGATGTTTTTAATAAGAGGACAAATTCACTTTTTAAGCATATAATTTTCAAAGGATGAAAACATTCATTGATTTTAAATTAATACAAAATGTGCACAGTATGTCGATGGTGACTATAGTATATCAAGAGTTAACTAAGTCATTGGAAAAAAACCATAATCACTAGATAAAATTGGTAACTAGAAACCTCTCATCTCAATGAAATGATGTATATAAACCATAAACCACAACATCCCCATTCATGATCCACCAGATAAAAATCCATCCAATGTTATTGTGGTTTCCAATCTCCATTATAATTTAGATAATGTTTTAATCATAACTACTTATAAAAGAATCTATTCCCTACCACTTCTATGTTAACTAGTATGAATCCACAAGATGAGTATTGGCTTTCCACATCCAAATTACTAGCCTACTAGTTCTAGTTTTCCAACCTAGATAACTAGTTTCCCCTTTGAGCTATATTTTTATGTCTCATTTCATTTATACGTGTATGTCACCACATTCACATGCACACAAAAGAAATATGAAACCACAAATAATACAACCATTTCTTATAAGAATAAAACATTGCGCATTCACACACACACCAAATACATTTTTAAACATGTTTTTCAGAACTTGCATAATTTTTAAGTCACTTTCCCCATAGATAATACATATTCAAGAAGAAAAATACGGAGGAACACCGAAAATACAAAAAATTTCCTTTAGAAATCCCAATTTAAACCCATACACATCTCCAAACCTTTCAAAAACACATTTCTCACCACACACAGAAATCATGGAACACCTTTATAAGTCATAAAAAATATTTCAAAATCGTCAAACAATTATTAAGCATTTATCCACCAACCTTGCAATTGGGAGCATCTAAAAATTAGGGTGAAACCACAACTTCTTGACTAAAATACCTTATAAACGAAATATTTAACAAAAAACATCAATATATCACTCCAAAATACAATATCAAACCATCTTTAGGTCATACATCCCACAAAAAATTAGGAACTCAAGAAATAGAGAAGATAAACCCTAGAAAGAGGGTGAAATCAAAAAGAGAAGATATTACATGATAATTCCTTGAATAATAGGGGTCAGAAATACCCATGGATTAAGGTTTTAAGGATTCAAGAAATATTGGAGGAGGTTCCCATGGATTGAAATCCCGAATGGTGCAGATGGGAGTTATTTAGGGTTAAAAATCAATGAGGGTAGAAAGGAAAATTCTTGATTATTAATGACCTAAAAAAGTCACACAGTTTACTTGCATAGTTTTTAAACCATGAAGAAACCTTTCTACCCTCTCAGTAAAAGTAGCTCAAGCCATATAGTTAGCCAGTGCGGTTTGAAAACAATGCACTAACAGTGTGGTTAACCACTATCCAAAAACGCATTTTCCGCACAGTTTCCTAGGTAAATACACACAATTTCACTTAATAATGCACGAACCGTGGGCTACCTACTATTAAGAAAAAATTATACATTTTTTCACAAAAAAAATATTGGGGAACCTAATGGATAAAGGTGGGACCAAAATAAATAGAATAAATACCTCAAAATGAAAATTATGATGTGACATGTATCTTTGCAGCAACCCTATAACATAGAATGATTTGAAAAATATAATCAAATTGGAATGGAAATATTATAAAAATAAAGAATTATATAAAAATTTACCATTTCACTATCATTTCAAATCAAAATTTAGAGTTAAAATATTTATATTTGATGTGATATTTATAATTAATAAAAAAATTACATTCCAATATACAAAAACATAACTTTTTTAGCACACATTATCTAATGACCAATCTCAATACAAATGTTTGTCCCTAAAATAAAACCATTTATTTAGTAGCAATACATAAAAACTAAAAAAATTATAATTTCAATATTATATAATCTACATATAATAAATTATATTTTTTATTACTAAATATATTAGGAATATTCTCCGTTATACTATTAATTATATTATTAATGATTATATTGTTAATTTATTATTAATTATAAACTGATCATTATAATATTAATTAATAATTACATTTTGAATTATTAATTACTCTGTTATTTAATATTTTATATAAATTATATTGTAAATTACTAAATATATTAATGAAACTGCTGGTTATTAATTATCTTAATTTCAACGACACAAATGGTAATCAATAAAAATAACTTTTTTATTTTAATTAAATTTATTATTATATAAGATGGATATAGAAAATACATGCACTTATTATGTTTTATTATATCCAATTGGGTTTAAAAGACCGTAATATGTCACTACCATTGATAATATTTCAATTGAACAGTGATCACATGATTACTATAAATATATAGTTTTAACAAATCCAATTGACACAAACAAAGGAAGTGATGACCTCAACCAGTTAGATTATACCCTATAAAGCCAAATTATCATAGATTTTGAGGGAGATTTCATTTCACAATTTTTTTCCATTGACTCATCACATATAAGATCCAACAACTAAAGCATGATTGAAACCATTTATAGGATAAACTCATGCTCATAGAGACTGGAGGACAAACCATGATTTCCCAATAGCCCCAAGAAAGACTAACCATTGTGCACCTTTCTCATAGGGAATTTTTTGGTGTATTAAATAGATATGTATCAAAACTCTAAAAATAGGAATTTGTATATTATGTTTTATATAATAATTAATACTTTATCATACTATTATTGTTACTTTGTAAATGATTTTTATTTTGATACATTACAACATAAATTGTTTGTTTGGTTAAAAATAAAATCTAATTAATAAATTTATGATTTACAGGATTTTTGAAATAATTAATATTTTAATATAATAATTTTATTAAATAATATTTATCAAATATAAAGGATCAAATAATATTTATGAAGTAAAATTTAATTTTTTTCAATAAGGTTTGAGAATTGATATTGCAAAAAACCCGTCATTTTGAATAAATATTGTCATTAATTTAAAAGTGAAAATTAAAATATTTATAAAAATTTAGATAAAATTAATATTATTTTTGGAATCAAAATGCTTAAATTATCCAACGGTGAATTTTTCATAATTTTTGGAGACAATGGAATTTAATAGTAAAAATTTAGTACTCATTTAATATAAGCTATTTTTTATGACATCATAATGATGAAAATGTGATATTACAAGTAATATAAATGAGATAAAAGACCAAATAAATGTTTTTCATTTAAAATAATAAAAGTTTACGTTTGTTTGATTTATTTCATAAATCTTTTAAAAATTTTCTAAAACATATGATATATTTTATGTTTTTAAAAACATTTCTTTAAGAGAATTACTCTCCACCAAATAAAAAATGAAATTATTTTATTTTGTTAGGACCTTGAAATTATATAATAATTTAAAAAACTCTATTTTGGTAAACACCTAGGATGAAAACCATGGGATGATTTTGGGTTTTTGATATTTTATAATGTAGTGACCAATAAAAAAATAATAAAGAAAATCCTTCTTTTTCAATACAAACCCACCCAAGATACCATTTATCTTCACTAAAACTACTTTTGTCACGATCATACTCATCCCTAGACTCTACAGAGTCTTCCAATGGTTCCCCAATATCTCAAGAAGAAACTACCAATTATTTTAAGTAACATTCTCAGGTATGGGATCTTACACTCTCCTCTTTCATCGAGCTCTACATTTATGTTACATCATTTAAATTTCATTTTATTATGTTGGGATATGATATGATATATTCCCCTTATTTTATATTTTTTTTATAAATTATTATAGCATCCATTCACTCTCATTAAGGCTCGCATTATTCATTATGTACACTCATTACAATTATAAAATTCCATAATGATTCTTTTCTCTATTCATGTTTCTTCATTACCTTATGACTTATATTTCAAAATTTCTAATTTTGGGATATAGTTTTCCACGTCATTAAAACATAAAATTTGATTTAAAAAAACTAGATACCCGTTTATCTTTCATAAAACATATTTATAATTTTTTTGTATCACAATTATGCTGCTGACATTTCACTGTGATTTTTTATACCAAAAAAATTGTGTAGTTAATATTATACCCATTATCTTATCACAAGTATTAACATTTATGAA
This sequence comes from Viscum album, assembly GCA_963277665.1. NCBI lineage: Eukaryota > Viridiplantae > Streptophyta > Magnoliopsida > Santalales > Viscaceae > Viscum > Viscum album. Next base: position 1,359,889,163 of record OY728133.1, read on the forward strand.
CATATAGTTAATTATTGGGGGATTACATGAATATATTCCAAATTTATTTACCATGGAATAAATTATGATGATGAATGAATCTAGGTCATATGATCTATGTTGCACACATAATCATGAGAATGAAATGAATATGACGGGAGAACCTAGATAGTGCTATAATTCATTTTGTAATGTTTACTATCATGATACATAATCTTGGGATAGGGGTGTACAAGATTAATTTATCATAATTTTTCCACCATTAAGTCTTCGTGGTTTAGAATTGACATATATTTATGATTCATTGTTTTATGTTTTTTTTCACATATCCAATGTTATGATAGTCATGATATATCATGCATTATTAATCATGAATCTTTTATTTCTAATTGATATGACAACAGTCTAACATTTTTTCACTGATGCCATATTTATTACCTTACTAGGATTTGAATCTATCCCCTTTCTTATGTATGTCCCTAGGTAATCCCATTCATTTCTATGTTCAATGGAGTATTTTGATCATGTTAATGATGTTATTAATATATTATTTTAAGGATGTTTTTAATAATGTTTTTTCATCCCATGTTTAAGATGTTATGTTATGTACCTAATTCTAAAAAACACTACAATTATCGATCTTTTTGGTTGTATTAAGTGTAGTTTTATGTAATAAATCAATTATTATTGTGTAATAAATAGTAGGGTGGTCATATTAATTACATTAATATTTATTAATAAGTATACCATTAAATTAAAATTACCTTTTATTTTGAAAACACAGACATTAAGTGATACTGAGCATATCATATATCATATTTATGTGATAGAAATTCATACATGTCACAAATGAATTATGGATTTTTGTCCTAAAATTTTAAAACAATTCGATAATGTTTACATAGTTCTGAAAATGTGGCATGCATTTTAAATTAAAATGAATATTTGATATTAAAAACATGAATTTGGAGTTAAATTAGCCAGATTGTTTATTGAATTGATCTGAGGTTGATAATTACATGCAATAAATTTATTGTGGATCATTTTTTGAATGTATCTACACAATATATGTTTTTTTAATTAGTTTTGTCTATGGGATGCATGTTTTAGAGTAAAGTGGCAGTTTTAATGTGAAAACATATACCTTGAGTCACACCGATCACATCATCTATCAGATTTATATATAGTTAATTCTCAAACATAATAAATGAATTATGGATCCTTTTACTATTGTTTCAAGAAAATCCAAACTCTTTTACTCTATTTTGACTATTTGACTTGTGTTTTAGAGTAATATGACACTTTTATTATGAAAACACATAGATGGGGTCATACTGGCCACATTGTGTGTTAGATTGATGTGAATTTGATTCTTACAATCCAAAAATAAATTATGGATATCTATTATTGGGAATCAAGAAAATCTGAGATTGTTTAATTAGTTTTGGATATGTGATGCATGTTGTAGAGTAAAATAACACATTTAATTTGAAGACATGTACATTGATTCATATAGACCACATCACAAATTATATCGATGTACCTCCAATTCAAACACATCAAAAAGGAATTTTGGATTATTTTCCAAAAATATCCAGTTAATCCATGCTATTTTACTCAATTATGGCTATGGGATGTATGTTTTTGAGTAAAATGACACTTAATATAAAAACACACAACTGTAGACATACTTGCCACATAATTAATTGGATTAATGTGCAGTCAATTTCCACATGAAAAAATTAATTATGAATGAATTTCCTAATGTTTGAAGAGATTCGGAGAACATTTAATCAGTTTTGATTACGTGACAGACATTTTAAACAAAAATAACACAGCCATTGAGTCAAACAAACCACATCTTGTATTATATTGACATGTAGTAAATTATTATATGTCAAAAATGAATTATGATTTTTTCTACAAATAGTTTTAAAACAATCGAAAATTTTTTTTTCTTAGTTTTTTCTATGTGAGATGAATTTATAACACAAATGAATCTTTTATATTGAAAACTAAATCTTTGAGTCATATAGAGAACATCATTCTAGATTGATATGGGCTGAAATCATACATGTCAAAAATAATCTATGGATCTATGTTCTAATGTTTGAAAATAATAAGAACTCCTTTTCTCAATTTTGATAATGCGACACACATTTTAATGTAAAATGACACTTTTATATTGAAAACAGATTCATGGAGTCATATCTGCCACATAATGAGTTTGATTGATGTGTGGTCAATTTCTACATGTAAAAAACAAATTATTAATTGTTTTAATAAATATCCAAAATAATATGATATTTTTTACTCGGTCTTTTATATATGACTCACATTTTACACTAAAATGACACTTATATTGAAAACACTTCTTAGAGTTATACCTTCCACATCCTGTGTTAGATTAATGTGATGTTTATTCCTACAAGTAACAAATTAATTATATATTATTTTCATAAATTCTTTAAACTAGCTTACCCCATTTTCTCATTTTTGGCTATGTGACACATGTTTTAAATTAAAAATTACATTTTAACATTGAAAACATGCACTTTGACTCATACAGGACACATCATGTTACAGAATAACGTGAGGTAAATTAATACATGTCTCAAATTAATTATGAATATTTTTCCTAAAATTTTAATAAAATACAATCTTATTTTCATAGTTTGGGCTATGTGACATGTGTTTTAAACATAAAAGACACTTTTGTATTAAAAACACAGACATTGAGTCATACCTACCACATCACGTGTCATATTGATATGTAGATGATTCATATATGTCACAACTAAAATATGGACTAGTTTTCGAAAATTTCGAATCAAATTTAAAATCATATTCATAGTTTAAGCTATGTGAGTTGTGTTTTAAACTAAAATGAAACATTTATATTGAAATCACAAAGTTAAAGTCATATACACCACTTCATGGATTGAATTGATATGCGGTCAATTCCTACACAAAAAAATGAATTATCTATAAATTTTATAAAGATCCAAGATAGTACAAGATCATTTAATTGGTTTTGTCTTTGTGAGGTGATTTTTACACTAAAATGACACTTTTATATTTAAATATGCAATATTATCCATACCGTTCACATCAAGTTTCAAATAAATCGTAGGTAAATTATTAAACATTAAAAATAAATTATGGACAATTTCTCTAATGTTTGAAATAAATTTGAGATAATTTTCCCAGTTCGGGCTATGTGACATGAGTTTAATCTAAAATGAGACTTTTAATTGAAAACATTCACATTCAGTCATACCAGCCAGATCATGTGTCAGATTATTGTGTGGTCAATTCATACACATCATGAATACATTATGGATCATTTTACGAAATTTTAAAAATAATATGAGTACATTTTCTTGGTTTTGACTATGTGACTCACAATTTAAACTAAAATGACACATTTATATTAAACAAATTCACATTGATTCAAACCAACCAAATAATGTGTTAGATTAATTTTTGGTAAAGAATTATATATGAAAAATGATTTATGAATATGGTTCCAAATTTTTAAGACTAATATGAGATCATTTTCTTATTTTTGGTTACGTGAAATGAGTTTTAATGTAAAATGAAACTTTTATATTGAAATCACAAACTTGGATTCATACCATCCACATCATCTGTGTTATTTACGTGTTTTAGATTGTTAAATTCTAAAAAGGGATTTTGTATTGTTATTATAAATTATCAATAGAGTGAGATCACTTTTATTCGAATTTGGAAATATGATTCACGTTTTACAAAAAATGAAACTATTATATTGAAAACATGCACATAGAGTAATACCAACCACATCGGTTTTTAGATTATGGTGTGGTCAATATATATAAATCAAAAATGAATTATGAATTAGTTTCCTAATGATTGAAAATTATTATATATCAATTTCATAGTTTTGGATATGTGTTGTGTGTTTTAAACATTAATTAAAATTCTCTATTGGAAACATGGACATTGAGTCATATCATCCTCATTGTGTTTCAGATTGACATGAGGAGATAAATATAACTAACAAATAATTTATTGGTTGTTTTACTAAATTCGTAATATAGTATGAGCTCATTTTATCAGTTAGGCCTATGTGACATGTGTTTTTATCTAAAATGACACTTATATTTTGCAAACACACACTTTGAGTTATATTGACCACATAATGTGTCAGATTTATGTGTGGTAAATTACTACATGAAACAATGATATAATGGACTGGTTTCCCAAATTTTTAAATCAATATGTAATCATTTTATTGGTTTTGGATATGTGATGATAATTTTATACTAAAAATGTTAATCTTATATTAAAATCATGTACATAGAGTCAAACCAGCCACATCATGTGTGGGATTAAAGTTTTCTCAATTATAATAAACCAAAAAATGAATTATGGATAATGTTCCTATTATTTAAATATAATTGTATATTTTGGACTCGGTTTTGGCTGTGTGATGAATTTTTTACACTAATGTGACACTTCTATATTGAAAACACTCACTCAGAGTCGTACCGGCTACCACATGTATCAGATTAAGCTAAATGAAACTAATACATATAAAAAATGGATTATGGATAGTTTACTAATGTTTGAGGAAAATACAAAATCATTTTATATGTTTTGGAAATGTGACATGTTTTTTCAACTAAAATGGATCCTTTATATTGCAAATACACACTTTGAGTTATATAGGCCATATAATGTGTTAGATTCATGTGTGGTCAATTAATACACATCCAAAATTAAGTACAGATCATTGTTAAATTTTTTTAAAATAATATGAGGCCCTCATATTTGATAATGTGACATGTTATTTAATCTAAAATGATACATCAATATTGAAAACATGAAATTTTAGCCATACCGACTACATCATCTTTTAGATTGATGTTTGGTCAATTCCTATATATCAAAGATGAATTATTTGTTGGTTTCATAATGTTTTAACACAATTCAATCTAGTTTTCCCTATTATGATAATGTGATGTGCGTTTTGAACTAAATGACTCCTTTTTTTTGAAAAATCACACTTATCTCCATACTAGAAACATCATGTTCATAATGATGTTCAATTGATTCTTACACATAATAAATTAATTATTGATGGTTTTCCTAAAATTTAAAAATATTCTATGTCTAGTTACTTGTTGTTGAAAATGTGACACATGATTTCAACCAATATGATTCTTTATATATGAAAACAAACACATTGATTTTTACAAGATACATCTTTCAATGGATTGATGTGTGGTTGAAACCTACATGCCAAAAATATTTTATATATATTTAACCTAAAATATCAACACAATATGACAACTTTTTATTAGATATGAAAATTTAAAAAACATTTTAATGTAAATTGACAATTTTATATTAATAAAACACACTTGAAGTCATACTAGTAAAATCATATATAATATTTACATGTTACCAACTAATACACATAAAAAATGAATTATAGATTACTATAATGAATTTTGAAAATAGTATGAGCTCATTTTCATTGTTTTGACAATATGACAAGTGTTTTAAACAAAATTACCTTATAGATGTCAATCAATGTGAAAATATTTTCAACATAGATCCCTAGTACAACATCATTCATAGTTAATAAATCTAATATAATTTTAGAATTGGATTTATATATATGAGATGTATATATATTAGTATTTACATTATCTTTAACTATCATGAATTTCGTATAATAAAAAGTGAATGTAAAGGAAATAATCTTTCTTCTTAATCACAAATGTAGAAGTGATTTTAATAGGGCATGTAGTATTTTTAAAATATCATAATAACACAACAATATACAAAATTAATATGAAGATGATAGTATGGAAATAAATTCCATAGTAGTAGGAAATATTTTTCAGCTTTGTGTGTAGAAGGATCCTTGACCCATTTACCACTATCCATTTTCTATGTTGTAACTTTGTAGTCTAATAAATCGTCATAATGAGAAACATGGGACACATTACTACATGTTCTAGAATTCATAGAGTGAGACCCTCCATGATACTTCAACATGATAAATGGATAAAATATTTATTTCTTTATAGGATCATCACCAAATCATTTTAATGTTTCAACTAACTCATCCTAACCCCTAATGGAAGGAAATTAGTGAATAGATGAATTTTATTTTAGAAAAAATAATAACTATGAATTATGATACTAATGATTCAAAAATGAAGTATTTCTATAAGTTCATAAATTGTACTAGATTTCAAACATAATATTTAATAACCTCAACTTGATGTTGGTAATCATTCTAATACCATGTACTCTACCTAATCATCTTTAAAAAAATTAAATTTTTATTTTGTGTAAGTAGAATGTTGGTAATCCTATTAGAAGTAAAAATATATATAAAACAAAAAAAGTTAATTTAAATTATAAATATGATTTTAATTTTCATGTTTGTGGATACTAGTTTATTGATGGTATATAATATCCTTAAAATTTTTACAAATTTAATATCCACAATCATTGTCATATATGGTTTTGAACACTATATAATCATTGAAAAAATATTTATATTGTTTTGGAATGTTATTTGATCATTAAATATTACTATATATACCATAAATTATTATGATTTGAATAAATCCATAGGGTTTTTTAGTCACCGAACTCATACCATCATTTAGATAATATTTATAAATCATCGTATCACAAAAAAAAATTAGTTTTAAAACAAAAAATTAAATATATAATTTTTAGTTTATATTTATAATTTTGATTATAAGGGATTCAAAATCCTTAATTGAAATTATGTGGGGTAAATTTGTTGGAAATACATTATTTGAAATTAAAAATCAAACATATGGGGAGACAAATTGATTTTGAATAGCATGCAATATTTCTTAAAAAATAAAAAACAAAAAATTAATGAAAAAAATATATTTTAATTTTTAGATTAAAGAGTTTTACTATTATATTTTAGGTATTAAGAGGGGTCAGGCATTTGTTATTTCATTTTTAAACCCCATGATTATGTCATCTTTTTTATAAATTTATTTCATTTATAATGGTCATTTTTCTTTAAAAATGATATAGTTATTAACGAGTATATATATTTATTTTTAAGGTTTTATATTTATATTGTAGTAATATCTATTTCTATAGTAAATATAAATAGTTATCCCATGAAATTAATATAATAGATAATTTTTTGGAAAAAAATATTCTGAAAATGTAGCTCAACCATGTATTGACAACTGAGTCTCATAGCCATTAAAAACTGATAATATCATTTATACTCCCAAGACCAATCATTTATATTATGTAATCTCCAAATATTTATTATTAATATTCAATATAAAAGATATTTTCTTTTTTAATGTTTTATTCACATGAACATGGGATGATATTATAGGCAGTAGTGGAACAGATGGGGTGAAGGTACTCTTGAAAGGGCCTTTTGATTTATTGGTTGATCTACTAGATGTTTTTGGTTTAATGTTCTCCTTCCACTTCATTTTTTTCATATCTAATACAATAACAAGTAGGACCCCATTACTCCCTGAGAGGGGAGGGGTGAATCATGGTGAAATCTTTTTCTTTTAAAGTGATAGATCATGTTCCCACGTTGGTAGGAATTTGTTAAACCTGTACGATGGATATGATCAGAAAAAATATATTAACATGAAGAGAGATGACACAACACTTTTTACATGGTTCACCACTATGGGATATGTCCATGGAGCATACGCTGACAGCTTTTCAGACATACCTAATTCCACTAAACTTCAGTATATGTGGATTACAATGTTTCAGGAATAGTCACTCTGTCCCAGGCTCACTGCCTTTACAAATGTTCAGGGATAGCTCACTACGTCCCATGGGTCACTCCTGTTGATGCCCCTAGCTCATTGCCTTTGGTGAGGTCCCACTCAGTTTATAGATGTGAATGTCTCATCATCATCACTAATTAATACATCCTTTGTTGTATGTAGATTCTCTGTTAAAGTCTGACATCCACCCGTAGACTAATCTCACTTTGCATCAAAGGTATCAGGAAAACATTCACCTTTCGCGCAGCTCCAGAAAGACTGACGTACATCAACCACACATGGCGCGCTTATCCTTGCGCGACAAGAATGTTTCAAGACGGTGTGCATGTTCACCTATCCCAATTGTGCGACACTCACTTATTCAACATAAATCGTGCACAACTCACATCCTTTTACGCCCAAACTGATTTTGTCCTGCAACTATGAACTATCATGCTTCTTCAAATCCTAGCGCAAAAGTTTCACTAAACCACATGAATGAAACCTCATTCACCAAATCCAAACATGGGTGAATCACACCATTTCTCACATAAAACACCTTGTACGTGAAACAAACAAATGTCGTGCATCTTCAACTTGTGCGACCCACCACCACTTGCGCGACCACAACACCTATGCGATGGGAGCTCTAATTTTCTCTTAGTCTGAAATTCATACTTAATGAAGAGGGGTAGACCATTGTTTATAAGAATTTGGATACCTTGCACGACGACGTTCAAGTCATCCCTCAGCGCACATGTTTCGGCACGCATGTCTCTGTCGCGCAAGTCACTTGTGCGACCAAACATAAAACTTGGGCACCCTTCTCCCTTTTCCATATTTTCATGTTATGATCTTGAAAAACATATGGAATGCAATTTTCCTCTCCTTCAAGACATCAGAGTGCACGTCTCTTTTCCAAAACCACTTTTCCCCATTTGTCGATTTTTAGGCCCAAATATTTGTCAAACACAAGAAAAAGTAGTCACCTTCAATACTGTTATCTGCTTGTTCAGTATGATCACTTTGTTGAAACACATTCTGAACTTCCACTGAGGATTAACAACAAACAAAACCATACTCCAATTAATGCAATGAACATCCATGGTTCCAACATAATAGATTTTTTATTTGTAATCATCAACTATTTATGGTTTTTTAATTAAATATTTTTTAAAGTTGTACTTCATGTATCTTACTAAAATTAAATAACAATGTTATGAAAGTTCTAATAACATTTCTGACTATATTAACTTCTATATCATGAAGTGAAAATAATTAGATACATAAATACCATCTCTCATGTGATATAATGGTATTTTTTTGTTATCTATCATGTATCCTCTGATATTTTACAACATTACCTTCGCAACAAGGCGATGCATTACTGTTGATAGAAATAAATGAATTATAATATCACCTGGAAGATTTTTAACAACATAATGTTATTAGATGTTGTTTGACTCACATTTAGGGAAAAGATCTATGAAAAATTTTATTAACTAAAATAAGAAAGTTAGTTGGTGGAAATAACTAGACAAAATGATGGTGGGATCATGTGGCTCTTCATGAACTGATTCCACTATTGGTTCTCATTGATCCTACTACATATATTGTTCCTCCAAGTTTCTCTAGATAATAATTTATTTTAAGTCATCTATATGTGTCGACATTCCATTCATTATCTCATATGTATATCATGGTGGATTTTTCTTCTCCAAATATTTCGGAGGTGATACACAAAAACCTACACCTCTAATGCGATCATATTGTTCTGGCTGTATCAGAGCTACTGAATGTAGTTGTTCTTCAGTTAAATTAGATGTTGATTATTGTTTCAAAACCCTATAATAGAACTCTCACAAAAATACATATTTTTATATAATTATTTTATAAATCTTGGAAAATTACTATTTTGTTCCACTAACACATGATTCATATATTGATTGTGTGTTTTCATCTACCAGTTTTCCCTGTTTATTTATATGGAAATCCTTCCATAGCCCATAACGTGGGTAGAACTAAATTTGGATTATGATTTATCAATATGCATATTAACAAAGGAACATATGTTGTTTTATATCACAAAAAACATTTAGTGTGGATTTAAAATAAATCTCATTTTCTTTTCAAGTGAAGAGTTCCCTATTCTTACGTTACAATAGGGTTACATTGGTTTTTCTACAAGATTATTATTTTCAGCACTCCGTTACTATTTCATAAATTAGCAGTTTTGAATACTAGTGGATAACAAAAATAATGTCAAATAAAATATTATCAACTAAAATGCACCTGAAATAATTCCTTATCACAGTGACCAATGAAAGCTTTCCATGATTCTTGGTTTTTAATGTGTGCCTATGTAGTTTGTGGGGGGATTTTAGTTTCCCCTTATCATCCTAGAGATGTAGATTTTAAGAAGTGTTTAGTAGCCTCTATTAGATTTTTGAGATATTATTATGAAAATTTTGTTATGAAAATCATATAAAATAAACGAACACTATAATGGAAAATGAGAACTAAATTAATATTTTATAATATAATGTTTCCGTTAAATAGTGAAGTATATCATAACATTACCCTAATATCATATCAAATGGTTTTCATTAATATAATAATAACATTATTCCACATATCCATATCAATTGGAATATGCAATATTGTTGTGATCCCAATGATACAAATGAACATTGACTAGTTGTGGAAAAAATGTTGGTCGCATTTATTCCTTCCAACCCCAAATTTTATACGATTAATTATTGACATGATTATTTAAGTTAATATGGTAATTCTATACTCTTATTTTTTTCATAAACATGTTATTATGAAACTAATAATTACATAGCTACAGTATCAATCATTCATTATTACTCAGGATTGGTAAAATTATCATATAGAGAAGTAATTATTATCATGAGTAGTTATAAATTTATTATACATTATATAAATTTAGTATAGAACACATAATATTATTTAGAAAATAATAGTATATTAAAAAACCCTTTAACATAATCATATAATTCCCTATTTTCTTTAATATTTGAAGGTATTTGGATCCTCTATCATGTATCTAAATCCCCTCCTTGTGGTTCTATCTAACATGTGATACATTTTCTACATTGGTACCTTCGTAAAATGATTGCGATATCCTAATTAAAGGTTCATCATTAATTGATTTTTTGATCTAATCTTGTATTTTTTTGGTCACGAATATATCAATGAAAACAATTCTTATTTGATTGAAATGTTATGTAAAATACATTAACAACTTGTGATTCCATTATTAATGGTTCATATTTATACCATTGTACACTAAAATTCACCTTCATGAAGAGTAGTTCATCGAATTTCACTGCACTTATATTTTCAACCCATTTTCATTGGAAAATCGGAAGATGACATGTTATATCATCCACCTCATATATCTATTCGATGATAATGAAATATGACAGATTCACATATATTAGATTTCTATCCTTGGAATCATATACATGCATTGCATCCTCCATAAGTGTTACATTATTTTTTTTCAAATTAGTGGGTACATATTGTTCATTTCTATAAAATGTATAACTATTAAATAGATAACCATAATCAGATATAAAATTTACACTTTCTCCCCACGATATCCATCAAAGTTATTTATCAATTGAATTCAAATTTGTAGATAATTTCGTATAAATATGATATTGGAACCATCTTTAAAAACATTGATTATGTGTATTTGATATACATCCTTCAGCCCTTGATGAATTTGATTTTCTATGAATTACTTTTTGGGATTAATCATATATAGAAACCACTACACTATTATTTAAAACTATAATGGTGAGATTTCTCATGTTATGTAATGGTAATTTTAATATCATCTATTATTAAAATATCTTTACTCCAAAGGTGTCTGATGTGATGAAATTTTGGGAAACCAATGCTATAAATATATAATAGGTAATCTTTACAAAATTCAACAGCTTATTCAACAACATATTCTATAGTACATCCTTCTAGAAAACATTGAATCTTTAGGTAATTTTTGATAATATTTATATACCATTCAATATGGTACATCCATCTATAATGTACATCACCACATATTTTAATCACTCTAACCAAGTGATCCATCAGGTGGACCATTATATCAAGTAATTATGAATGGAAGAACATCTACAATTGACAAAATACAACTAGATTTTTCTTATTATTCTTGGGGAACTTCTCCGGGTCTATAACATTACTGAATTTAGATTTGAAAATGATTCTAATTTTGGTTAATTTATGTTACAAATTTTCTTCAAGAATGCAATGTAAATCAACTAACATTAATATTTTCATCAAAATAATAAAATAATGTGATTTTAGATTTTTTAACCTCAAAATATTCAATAATATGAAATTACTAATATTTGATGAATATCCTACAGGAACGTTTCACAATTAAGGACGTTTTAAAATTGAATATTTTCTTGTATGGATAGAGTGTAAAATATTAGAGGAAAAAAAGGTCATCTTTCACCCTCCACTAGTTTCAAATCTTCCCTTATGCCCATGTCAATCATATTATTCCTATCCTTAATGATATATTTTTTTTATCTAACACATTTTTAAATTTTCTAATAACTCTATGTTACACATTTTTTTTCTACGTGCATGACACTTAGAAAATGTGTGTTGTATAAACAATTCAATTACAAAAAATAAAATAAAAATGATCACTTTTTTGAAATTAATTTCATAAGGTTTTTCAAAATAGCGTTAATAAAATTAGTGTTAATATTTTTTACGTCCTCAAAAAGTTGACGAACCTATTGTGGAGACAATATTGATTGAAATTTTTTATTTTCATCATGTGATGTCGTCTAGGATTATTACTTATATCATCATGGTAAAAATATGAGATTTCATAAAAAACTCATCTTTAGTGAATGTTTCATCCTAATTTAGTGTATACCTTCTTATCCAAGGGACAGCACAATATTCATTTATTTATATAGACTGAAAAATTTACATAAGTAGAAATTTTTTTATCATCCTATATAACATGGATCTCATTATAAATTCTTCACCTCTATAGCTTCATACAATGTAAGAACTATTTCCTAATGAAATATCAGGTCTTTAATAAATGTATCAAAATAGACATCAATATCATTACTAGGTCATTTTGGTATAGATATAATGAGGGACAAAATAATGTGTTTGTGCTACATGTATAACCATAATGGAAGGTTGTAATTTAACAACAAAACTACCCATATACTCCGAGTACTAATTTATAAACAGAAATGATATAACCCATCTATAGATAGAACAAGAATGAGGTTTCTCAAAAAAATTCCAATTTAGGATACTCGAAATCAATTTTCGTTCCCTAAGGATAGGCCACTCGATGATGTAGTTTCTCATCTTCGATTATTTTATTTTCATGCAATGTCATTTTCTTGAAGTTACCCAACATCCATATTTTCATATAAAACACGGAATTAGATTAAAATACTATACATATTTTTAAGGACCTGATTCGTAATTATATTATTTAGCCTTAGCACACTTAGGGTGTTTTCAGGGTTATTCATGGTTCTAGCGAAACAATACACAATCCTTCTAATTTACATGCCTTTTTTAGAGATCACACCCATTGAATTTATAATTTTATTATCATCATATATTTGGTAATGATGATCATTTTATTCTGGTAGCATATAATTCATGTGAAAAAGTACTTTTTTAGAACTTGTGTCTCTACATCTGCTTCCCAATTTCAAATTATACTACTTTTATACAAATGAAAATGTTTTTTATTTTGTACTAATGATATAAAATTATGTCTTTGCAAATATATTTAACTTCTCAAATACCATTGGATTATCACAATGGTTGTCATTAATTATAAATTCCATTTCTTCCATATGATATCTAATATCATTTACACTGGTATTCATATTAAATGATCTATATATAGAAGCATCCTCTTAGTAAGTTTATGCAAAAAAATTTTCCTATATATAGTTACAAATTTTATGCTCTGATATATTCCATGAAAAATCAAATATTTTTCCAACTACTTAATAGTAATTAATAATTATGAACAAAAATATAAACATAGAAAATGGATTTGAGAAGGGTCTTATTCATTTTGTAATGAAATATTGATGAACTCATTTACTCCATCCTTATACTCCTTTTTAATATGATTATAATCCATACATTTTATATTTATATCCATATTATATATTTCAATAATATTAATTTAAAAAATCAATAAATACACATAATTTATGAATATATATATATATATACATATACATTGAAATGTCAACACAATATCATAATTTTTGTTAATTCATGCTATAATTTTGAAATTTCGATATTGCTTGAACATTTTTAATTTCACTACTAAAAATCTAGTTCTTACTTTTCAAAAAACATAAGTTATTCTCCTATCAAACCTCATTAATTCTTTTATTAGTTATCTATTCTTAAAACCCCATTATTTCCACACTAATTTTCCAATAAAAATATCAATTTTCAATTGCATGATAATTCTATTATCAATAAATGAAATTCAATTGATTTTGAATCAATAAATATTTTATGATACAATAATGTAAATTATAAACCACATTAGAGATAAAATTTAAGATAATAATATTTCATTATTAAGAAAAATATATTTTGGGTATCCATTCCGATTGAAAATCATATTAATATATGATGAAATAATTTGATGAAATCACATGTCAATAATATGTATATAGATACATGTATGTGTTTTATCTAAGTGACATTTTAATAATATAGAATTTTCAAACACTAATTACATATGATGAAATAAAATTTAATGGAAGATTAATACACATATGAGATAAAATAAAATGGATAGATGACCAATTGATTTCCACTAACACTTAATAATTAGAATACAACTGGCCTATATTAATTGTTTTGGGAACTACATAAAAAGGCAATAAGAATAAACATTACCAAGCCCAAAATACAAAACTATTCCCCACCCATTGCTACATATATTCAATATAAATAACAATGTATATAGATATATGTGTTTGTGTATATATGTATATTCATATATGAAAATTCTTATATTTCATATGTGCATGTGTGTTCCAATATATATTTTATAAATTTATATATTATCAAATAATTAAATCAACATGTGTTATGTTCAACTAATATTATCATGTGAGACAATATATTACGAGTAGAAGCTTGATTTATAAAGAACAAAATTTAATTTTTTAATCCCAATCTATATCAAATTTTATTTGACAATGAGGCTTTAATAAATTAAGGATAAGTTAATTTTTTCATCATTAATTTGATAAGGAATTATATTAATTACAATGTGATTTTTGTAATATATTTCCATCAACGAAACAATTATAGATGAAATATCCATGATGTGTTCATTCAAGGTCCACGTAATGGAACTCCATCAACTATATTGGTAACCATAACTAATCATGATAACATTTCCCTTATAATATAAAAAATAAGGGGTGATTTAAATGTATCCTCATAATATATTTATATAATTACATACTATATAAAAAAGAATCATATTGGTCCAACATGCTTATATAATATGTAGTATAATAGACATGTTAAAGAAGAAAATAAATATCTTTTTATTTTTCATAAAGTCATTTTTTATTTCAATATATATAAAAATTATAAAAAAATATTAATATCATAATTAAAAGTAAACATCCTTCTGATTGTATTACCTCAAAAATTATCTCTTAAGACTAATTACAAAACAAAAAAATGATTAAAGGAACATATAAAAATAGATTCTCAAAAATATACATCACAACAAGAATGAAATTGAGGAAAATACAATAAAATGGTCATCATAAGGGTTTTCTAATTATTAAACATTTATAAAATAATGTTTAAAAAATAAATCCCTAATAGTTAATTTCCCCCCTCCCTATAAAGTCCAGTATCCATCCCTCTTGGGGATATAAGTCCATATATCTTATTATAATTTATCTCATGCAATATTCAATCATTTAGACACAATTTTATTATTACTTTTCAAATAAAAAATTTAACATCATAATTGAATTCTAATTTTCATAGAAATGTTTCCAAGGGTAACTATAAAGATTTAATTGAAAATTCTACCGATAATATGTTTAGATCCACTTCTAAACATGAAAATATAAAAACACTAAAAAAATGAGTATCTGAACACTCTGGAAATTGAAAATGGTGTTCGTATGGTACATGAGAAAGCCAATATGATTCTCTATGGGGAATATAGGTTTTATGGTATATGAAAGGCCACTGAAGAACTGAAAATGGTAAAATAATTCATTTTTTACAAAATATCAGTAGAAAGAATCACATACCTTGGGTTTTGAATTTGTCAATTCATATATGAAGTACATGGTGAAGTGACGATGAAGATTAAATTCTATGAGAGCTTAAAAAACACGAGCAATGTGGATCTCTATTAGGGTTTTATTTTAAATACTGAAAGAGATTTACCATTTCTTTCCAAAGGGTGTTGATAAAAAATATATAAAAATAAATCAAAAATATTAAATGAATTTTTATTAACAATGAATAAATTATAAAAAACATAAAATTAATTACAGTAATAATGAATAAATAATATTAAACCCATGAATGTTATAAATGAGTGAAATTTAATAAATAAAAATAAATAGTAATCAAAAATATTAAAAGCTCAATAATATTTATTATTTATATAAATTAATAAAAATTTAAAATGATTATATATTAAATTTAATATAAAAATATATTACATGTAAACACTAAAAAATAATTTTAAAAAAAATACTAATGAATAAATATATTTAATTAAATACTAAAAATAATCAAATTACAAACTAATTAAATGATTAAATATTAAAAATGATTAAATTATAAGGAGAAGTAAAAGATAATAATTAAAAATAATAATGAATAAATAATACTAAATAATATTAAATGAATGTATGTTAAAAAATTTTGAAATTTAATAATTAAAAAATCAGTAGATTGTAAAAATATTTTAAAAAAGAATTAGTGTTATTAATTATATAGATTACTAAAAAATAGAAAAAATATTTGTTTAAATGAAATTTAAAATATTTTAATTAAATTATGTATAACCATAGTAAAATCATTAAATGTTAATTAGTAAAAATATATCAAGACTTATTAAAAATAAATAAAATCATAAAAAATTTAATAAAGAAAAAACTTAATACATTTCAAAAATACTAAAAAATTATTAATATTATTAATGAATCAATATTATTAAAAATGATTGAATTTAAAGAAATATTAAAAGGTAATAAAAAGTATATATTGAATAAAAATATATCATTACGATTACAAACCCAATATATATTAAATATATTATGTTACTTAATAAAATTATGAAATGAATTTTAAAAATTGAAATAATTAAAGAAATATTATGTGTGTATGCATTTCTATATAATAACTCATTAATTATGTATATGTGTGTGTGAAATTAATTTAAAAAAAGATTGATATATGTTAAATTTAAAAAACAAATGATATTTTATTATACATCCCTTACTCCATACAAATTAATCAATATTTTTAATTAATATTAATTTTTAATTATAAACAATTATTCACTAAATATATGAATTTTTTAATGTAAACACAAATTTATATTATATAAATAATTTTTAATGAATATATATATATATATGAATATATTCCTATATTAAAAAATATTAAATGTATCAATGAATAGTTATGTATAAATATATTAAATATCAATACACTACTAAAATATTATAAAAATTAAAAATTAAAATGAATAAATTAAAATGAAAATTAAATAAATTTAACATAAATAGTGAATATATAATAATAAATAATATTAGTTGAATGAATTTTATTTTTTTGTAATAATTAAAAAAATCAATTGATTGAAAAAATATTAAAAATCGAATAAGTTTTATTAATTATATATATTACTATAAAAAATAATAATGAATATATGTTAAAATGAATATGAATAAAAATTAATTATGTAAATTAAAACCTTAGTAAAAAAATACAATTTACATGAATAAACTTGTATAAATATATATTAAAAATTGAAAGAATAAAAAAAATTAAACAAATAAAAATTCAAATTGATTAAATTTAAAAAGTATAAAAAATAATTAAGATTATTAGTGAATAAATAATATTAAAAATGAATAAATTTTTTAAAAAAATATTTAAATGTAATAAATAGTATATATTGAATAAAAATATAACAAATGAATGAAATTTAATGATTAAAAACAAAATATATAAAACATATATTATTTCAATAAATAAAATATTAAAATAAATATTAAAAATCGAATAAATTATAAAAATATAATGTGTGTGAGTTTATATTTAAAATTACACTAATTATGTATATGTGTGTGTGAAATTAATGGAAAATAAATTTGATATATGTTAAATTGAAAAAATTTCATTTTATTAAGCATCCATTACTCAATATATTTCATCAATATTATTTTTTAATTATAAACAAATTTTCACTAAATAGAATCCTTTTTTTATTATAAATTGATCACCAGAAAGAAAATAGGACCCCTTAAATATAAAAAAGAAACATGTCAAACTAGTCTAAAAGAATGAATATTACATTTATCCATTTGAGAGATTGGGATTATATCATTAAGAATATAATCAAGCCATGAATGGTTCCCCACATCTCCTCCTTTGTGAGCCAGAATACCAACCATATCATTTTCCTCCCTGAAAACATGGGTAATAATGAAGTTAATAGATGATAGGATCTGTAAATAGTAAATCCATCTATTCATTATCCTCCAAATTGTATGTGTAAAAGAGGTTCTGATTGCATGAACAACTATGTTGGAATCACACTCCAACCAAATCTTATTCGTACCCCTCTGCATATCATGATCTAGCGATGAAATGACTCATAGATTCTCATCATTAAGAGAGGAGGCCATACCACAAGAGTTGAATGAGCAACCCAAAACATCTCCAATGATGTTCCAGAAAAAAAATACACAACATGAATGACCCAGATTCCATTTCGAAGAGCCATCAATATTAATTTTAATACAACCCAAAATGTGAGGCTGTCAAAACACTTCTATTGTACCCAAAGGATGGTAAAAATTACTGTTAATCTTAATACTCCTAAGAACTAAAAAATCATGCACCTAGATAATGTAGATACAAATTTTTTATTATATATATTATATTTAAGGAAATGTTATATATATTAGTATATATATATAGGAATATGTTTTTATTTAGAAAATATAATAAATATTATTGAAAAATTATGTATAAAAAACATTAAAAATGAATAAATTATAAATAACTTCAAACAAAAAAATATTTAAAATTATTACGTTATAAACCGATAAAAAACAAATAAAATTATTTATTAATAAATAATATTAAATGAATAAATGTTAAAAAAATGTGCTAAATTTATTTAAAAGATGAATAGAATGAAAAAATTTCGAAAAAATGAAATAAAGTTATTAATTATATTAATTTTATAAAAATAAATAAAAATATATGTTTAAATTAAAATGAATACATTTATTGATTATTTAAATTAAAAATGTATTAAAATAATTAAATGGTTATAAATAAATATAAATGAAAATTAAAAAAATCATTATATTACAAAAAAATAAAAAAATAAAATAAAACTGATTTTTTTTTTAAAAAAATTAAAAAATTTATTACAGAAATAAATAACAATATAAATGAATAAATTATATATATATACTAATTAAAAATTAACAAATAGTATATATTAAATATAAATATAAAAATAAATAAAATTTATTTATTTAAAAAATAATATATTGAATATAAAATATTAATAAATAAAAATCTAGAATGAAACTATTAATAATTTATTATTTTTGTATGTTTAACTATATAAAATCTAATTAATTTAGTATTAATATGTGTAATATTATTGTATGATATATTAAGTGTAACAAATTTAGTCTCTTTTTTATTAGTAATTAAATATTTATTTTTTGATATATATTTCAAATTGAATAACTAGTGAAATTGATAAAGTAGTTTTTATTAGTAGTAAATTAATATTATTTAATCTATATTTTTTAATGAAAAACCATTTTTTACAGAATTATAATCCATTTTTCACTAATTATATATTACGTATGAAAATGATTTTCAATACATATATAATGTTATATAAAATTTTTTTAAGATATATATATATATATATATATTTCTATGTGAAATAATTATTTTAATAATATATAATTTTTATTTAATATTTTTTTAATTAAATTTCTATTATATCAAGTAAAAATTTATATTTAGTCATATATAAATAATATTAACTAAAATATATAATAAATTTTTGAAAATATATATATTTATATATTAATATATGATATTTAACGATATTTTTTATGAAATAAAAAATTTTCTAGTGCTTTTTAGCAGTGGTAAATGGAGAGCTTTTTCAGTGCCAAAAAGGAACTCACAAAGGTTCCCTTTTATTATCACTAAATAAGTGATGATATTGGGGTTCCTTTATCAGGTTATTTTTTAGTGATTATAAGGGGTACCATTATCAGCATTTTTAGCGCTGGTAAAGTCCACCCATTATCAGTGATTTTGAATAGCACCAACAAAGGGTAACAATATTTAGCAAAGGTTTTGTTGTAGTGTAAAGTGTTAAATAATTAATAAGATGAGAATTCATAAGTGCTAATGATTTATGTATTGGTTTTACAATCTTATATGATTAGTGTTCAATTAATGGATTGATGTGATTATATTATTATTTGTTTGATACACTTATAGATGTGCTTATGAGATTTAATTATGATATAAAAATTGGTTTTAATGGATTATGGTTATATTATATGTTGACATGGGACCATGGTGGGGGTGAGCAGAAAAGCTAGGGGTCATGAGGTTGATTTCATTCATGATTACATACCTTACTATGCGGAGGAATGTGCAGATGAAAGTGAAATGGATATGGATATATTAACACATTGTGATATTGATGATAATATGGTTGGTTTGTGTGGTGATTTATTATTGTGGTGTAGTTGATAATACATCATCCTTATCAAATAGGGAGGGTTTTTCGTACTAGGCTCACTGCCTGATGGGTTTGAATAACCACTAAACTGATTAGTAATAGTTGTTTAATGTTTTCGACCCCTTTTCATTTTTATTACTATAATGTTTTGTAAATATGATTAATGGAAATGGATTATTGATTTAATGAGGTGGTTATTAGTGATGTAGTTAAATGTGGTTGATTAGAGATATCATATTTTATCAAAATTATGAATTTTTCCTCATGATTTTTCTTAATTTCTATTATACATTTTCATAGTTGATGTCATGAATGTATAACCTTTCTTATTTATTTTCATAAAATTATATTCATAAAAATTTCTATAATTTGCTTACCCATTTATATATTAGTTGTGTTCTTTTGTAGGAAAAATCGATGTATATTAGAATACTATTATTTAGGTGGTGTATGTTGATTCTATTGAGGTTCTTACATTATCTTTAGTTTTATTGTATACATTGACATATAGTTATTATTAGTGTATGGGAGTTGTTTTTCAATATGGAGTTTATTGATGTCTAACTTTATCATTATGGGATATATAAGGTAAATCCTCCTATATTAGTGTTGTATACCATATGTGATTGTCTCTAACTCAGGGAATTTTGGAGGTGGGATTCATGGGTCACACATTCCACTTTTACATTCTAGAGAGTTGATCTAGGTGGGGTAGGTCATGAAAACAATTATTTCTAAATGATAGGAGTGATAGAGATGTCAATAAACTAGATAAAGCGATTTTACCTTCAATAAAAAAGGACCTATTCAGCTATTTGAGAAAAATATTTTCACTTTGATGTAAAAATATTAAAAACTATTAAAAATTGTAACCACCTGAAACTAGACAGCTGAGTAGTACCCTAATCGTGTTGTTATAACACATCATACATTCTTCCCAATTGTGAGAGTCTAGTTTAAATGCCAATGGATGATATAAATATCAAATTAGGTAGTAGTTCCTATCATATTAAGTGAAATTATGTTGGTAATGTTTTATAATGAAAATATAGAATTTCTATACTAGGATTATGATAAATGAAAAAAAAACATATCTGTTAAGATACATGTATGTTACAATAAATGTTTCAAATCGAAAGTATTATGTATGTAGGAAATATATGTACATGAAAATCCCAAAAAACCCAATAAAAAAACAAAAAAATAATAATTAGAAACAAACCTTAAAGGAATATAAATGACTAGGTGAACCAAAGAGACCGAAAGTATAGAAAAAAGATGCTTAATGTATAGAATAATCCATGTAAAACAACCATATAAAGTCATAATGTACCAATTGGTTTTATCCATAAGAAGACCCAAAATTGCCCGCTTGAATCCAATCCCATGTTTGGTAGACATATCAACTATAGTGATTTCCCCATTCCCCAATCATGCAAATCATGGTTTATGTGCATATTAAGGGAAAATGTTTATTGTGAGATTACATTATACATAGAATGAAATCACCACCTAAACCCTTTAAAATTCAATAAACTAGGTGTATATTGTTGAATCAAATTTTATAATATGATGAAATATTTTTATAACACAACCATATTTTAAGCAAGAGATAAAACTAAAAGCAAATTTCTATGAAGGTTAGTTTCCATGTGCTGATCAAGCCGCCATTGAAACAAACTATGCTGATTTTAAACCCTAATCAGGATCTATAATGATAATCACTACCCCTTCAGATGATATCTATTTTATTTCATAAGGAATTTCAAGATAATATGAAGAAATCACAATACATCATCCTAGGTTGGATAATATTATGTCTTAAACTAGAAATAATTTTTTGTAAATATTTGGTAAATAATTTAATGGAACGTACCAAAATGACATGACTATATAGTAATAAATAATAAATAATATATAACATGTAGATGAAGTACACGTAATGATGGGAAGTCGGGGTACCCATAAAAAACCTTCATCTCATCACCATGGATCTGAAAAAATTATCAATTAATATAAATGATCCATTTTCTAATTTTTCATAGTAGTTTAGTGAATATATTGGTCATGGGGCCCAATCAAATAAAAAATTATAAAACTCCCAAGAGAGTTGTATAATAACAAATCTGAGGTTCCATATCCATTAAATATAACATGGGTAACCATAATTATTTTAAATAAAAAATATATTTTTATTTACATATATATAAATTCACTAAAGAAATTTGTTGTGCGCTGTTTGGGTTTTATATTTTTATAAGAATTAAGGAAAATTAAAAAGTATAAAAAAACACAAAATGGAGATAGCATTAATTATAGATGGTACATAAGTGAATTATAATGAGTTAGATGACCATTATATATTGTTTTAAATAAAAATTTTATATAAGTGGAATCAGTATCATTCATCCCCTTACCGGTCACTATTTTTCACGTATAAAAAAAATAACTCAAGGATTCTTGAGACAACTTATCACTAAATTATCCCCATTTGTGTATGGTAAAGAACTGTAAAATCCCAGGTAAATAAAGAATAAAACATTTTCATATTTATTAATATTTGTGAATTAAATATTAATTTTACTTTAAATGGGTTTCTATGTTCGATAGCGTACCCGATACGCAACAAAGAGTTCCTTTGAAATCGTACGTTGCACACTAGTAATAAAATAATATTATTTTAAATGTTTGTTAACACGTAGCTGTTGTACTTGAGGTAATCGATAGAAATAACTAAAATATGATTATATATGTTTGTTAAATGTTTTTTAAATTTATCTAATAAAGGATAAAGGCTAAAAATATGAAATGAATTCAATTTTAGGCTTATATACTCTAATTTTCATGAAAGGTCCACTTATCAACATTTCATGGAGAATCTTCATTAAATATAGTTTTGGTCACTCTTATAAATTCTATTGTACCAAATAAAACTCTTCTTTAGAATCGGGACATCAATTATTACTTTGTGTAATTTGTTTGTATTTTTCCGATAAAGTTCATTTTTTAATGAATAGTTTAAAATGTTGTATTTTAATTCAAAACCTCTTTTTAATCTAATTTATTATGATGATTAGATTATCTTTTGAATAGGTTTTAAAGTAATATGAGAATATATTTTTACCATTTAATTAAATGGTTGTCATTGTAATCAATTTCACTATGAAATTGGACTTAAACTGATGTCAATCTTTTGATACTTATTGTTTCATAAAAACATGCTATTTGTTGACAGTGGGAATTAATTATTAAATTAATTAATGCAACTTATATGTTTTGAATTTTTTAAAATGGACTTCACTTTTGAATTTGGAATATCAAATATAACTTAGGGTGGTGTTTTGGTTTTTTCTGAAAAACTTCAATTTTTGATGAATAGTGAAACCGCAAAGTGGTGGTTAAAAAATTTGATTTTTTGTTTAAATGGGACTTTACCACTTCTGTGTTTTGAATCTCAAAAATACAATTTAAATTATTTTCATTATTATGTAAAATTTGGTTCAATGTGATTAAAATAAATGTTGGTGAATAGTAATTTTTATGTTTTATTAATCACGATTAAAGGTAATTAGTGTAATTTAAGGTAAAATGATATTATAATAAAATGAAAATATCTTGACACTTGTCCTAACCCTATAGGATGAGTTATGGCCGACCAAGACAACCCATGGGTCGATTTTTGGTACCCCATGGAGCCACATGGGTATGATAATGACATTTATGCCTTTTATTTAATGTTAATGTTAAAATGACACAAACATGAGATGTTTTACTAAAAAAAAATTTACATGGGGTTATACAAGTCATATTTCTTACTATAAATATTCATTATAAATTTAACAATCTTTACTACATCATGATATTTTTTTTATAATTTTTATTCATAAAATAAATTAAATTCTTTAGGACAACATGATGATGCAGCGATGACCTCATTATTTAATGATTTAAATAAAATGGAAAGATAATGTAAAATATAAGACCTAAACATGTCCAAAAACTATTGGATGGGTTGATTTCGAACCCTTATCACCTTATCCTAGAATCACATCAATGTGGGACCATTAATACCCGAAACTCATTCTAAAATAAAATAACATTTCTTTACCTTCCAAGAGTGCCCCTCCTCTCCTCTTATAAAAGGCCTCCACCTCTACCTCAATATCCACACTTAAAAAGCCTTTGGCTCGACCAAACCCTGCTCATTTTGTCTCTCCACATACCTCTCTTATTCCTTTAAGCCTCACTTTGGGTAGAAGTCTTCCCAATGAAGCTTTGAGCTCAAACCAAAGGGAGTTACCCGATTATGAGGTAATGACTTCACTTGAGTCGTTTTGTTTTATTTTTCTTCTCCAACCCCCTAAACTCTTTTTATTCATTTATTTTGTAACAAATATAGTACATTACATATACTAGGATGTTTTTATAAGAATTATTATATCTACACATACACACACCTACGTCTAATGGTTAATGAACATACTGTTTCCGTGGATGGCGAATTTCTGCCTCACGAAACTATGTTTGTTCGATATTCTTCTAACACATTAAAAGGTGGCCTTTAAGATGTCACTATATTTATATATGATATATAATATATTTATGTTTTCCTAAATCTTATGTATTTTTCATTTTGGGCATACCTTTATGGTTTCCATTATGGGTAAATGTGATATCTTCATTTAATGAAGTGCGGACTACCGCCCCCTCAAAGTGATTTGATTCGTTAATGACATATGTGGGATGTATAAAGGATAAATTTAAAGTTATTATATATGATGTTATACTGGAATTATAATATACCTCTATATCATTATTATTTCTTTTCATTAAATTATGAGATAGAAATGAAAGTAGTGTTCATGCGTACGTACGGCTTACCATCTCCATGAGCGGTGCATTTCATTTCTTATCCCCAAATGTAATGTACTGTTATAATTACATGTATATAATTGATATATATGATGAATGATACATATAAAATATGAATATAATTCTGAAATTAAGATATACATACCTCTCATTTAGGTTTAATTTAATTTATATGAAAATGAAATGAAAGTAGCGTTCATGTGTACGTACGGCTTACCGTCTCCATGAACGGTGCATTTCATTTATTACCTCTAAATGATTAATTAAAATTATAAATACATGTGTATGATAGATATATATGATATATATTATATCCAAATCAGGAATATCATTCTTGATATAATGAACCTTTGACCACACGAACAACATGTAATTGTAAGAAGTCCACTTTCGACCTAAGGACCAAATATCGAAAAAACAAACATTATTAACTTAAATGATTACATAATGTTTATAACATGGAAATAAGTGATATAAAAGGAATAGTGAACTCGAAAAAGGTTCTTAATAAAATATAAATTAACTCAAGTTTATTATTTAGGACATTAAAGAATGATCGAGTCATGTCGGACCTGAGGTAAGGGACTTCGTCTCAATCTCCTTTCATTGAGGCATCTTTCGTTTTATACAAATCATTCTTTTATACACTGTATAAACCCCTATTAATTTTACTTTTATACAAAAGGAATCTTTTTCTATGAAGCGTTTTACAAAATGGCAGAAAGAAATGTTTTTTTTAACGTATGCGGTGACAACGAACTTTTCCGCCACCATGAGTATTATTTGGTCTTTGGATTCCTCAACATGCCGTAATGTTTTTAAAATAAAATAAATACCATATACTCTTTTATGTATTTTGGTATTGAAAATGGTTTTGATAAAGGATTCTATTGTGTCAATATATTTATGATATATTGTGATTGAAATGTGGAAATATTATTATTCCTTTATATTTGTTTTATGTTTTATGATTTTATATTGGCACATGGACATTTTACGGGTAGTTACGTGATAAACCATATGATGGGTGGTGCCTTGAATACCAGGATGGGTGGTTACGTTATAACCTCCAATGCATTGGGTAGGGAAGTCGGTCGTATGGCTATTCTATAAAGTATGTATGGAAGTTGGCCGGATGGCTATTCCATTAAGTGATATGTGTGGAAGTCGACCGTATGGTTATTTCACTTATGTATGTTTATTTCCCAAGATACCTTTATATGTTATGTTTTATTCATATGGGTTTTATGGTAACGTTTTGGTTACAAAAGGGTATGTAATGATATTTTATTCAGTGAAGATTTTTTACTAATTCATGAAGGTGAAGGTATTACTTTGATAATGTATACATGGTTTACTTGATGTTTGAAAAAATAACAGTTTTCATTGTTTGTGTATCCCTTACTGAGCTCTTTATGCTCACCCCGTGTTTTTTTGAAATGTTTTTCACAGGACATACTGTGGAATAGGGTCAAGGATGGAATCAAGGGAAATTCATGCTATATAAAACATGGAAGTAGACATGTTTATTTTTAAGAGAGTTTTTATTTTATGGAAACATAGTCTACTTTGTAATCTTTTGAGATGTAACAGTTATGTCCTAATTCTCTAAAACACTAAACCTGAAAAGATCCTCAATGTGAATTATGCATTTAATTCAATATTAAGTATGGTTTAAGGCCGGGGCCTTATAATTGGTATTAGAGGTCGGTTTAGACAACATTAGGAGTTAGAAAATTGTTAAATTAGAATTTAATTTATGGTATGACTGAAATGATATAGAATTTAAAGATTACCATGTTGCTTTACCTAAGATATTTATGTGTTCAGAATGGTTTTCTGCAGAGGAAACAAGGCAGCTATGTTGGGACGACATCAGGAGGAAGACAACCTTCCAAATCAGGAACCTGAGATGGTCGGAATCAGAACTGAACAGTTTGTTGTAGTGATGGCACAGTTGACTCAGGCTATAAATGGTGGTGGTATCCATGCACGAGATCAGCCAATTCAACCGCAGAGGAACATGTCAGTGGTGGAACATTTCATGAGGCAACATCCACCATCATTCAGAGGATCATCTGACCTCGTACAAGCTAAAGGGTGGATTAAAGCACCGGAGAAGATTTTTGAGGTCATGGGGTGTTCAGAAAATCAAAAGGATAGTCTTGTTGTTTACCATTTTGAAGGTGAAGATGATCAGTGGTGGTCGATGGTAAAAAATATCAGGGATAGTGATGAGATTGATGATCTTCACTGGCATGAATTCAAAGCTATGTTTTTTTGAGAAGTATTTTTCTAAGGATGTTTGACTTAGGATGGAAAAGAAATTCTTGGAATTGAGGCAAGAGGAAGACTCAGTGGCTGCCTATGAAGCAATGTTCAGTCGATTGGCAAGGTATGATCTAAATTCATACGAGATCTTGATAGAAAAATAATCCTTTTTTACTTATGGTTAAAGCCAAAGTATCGAAGGGCTTTAGCTTCTCGTGAGTTCAAAAGTTATGAAAAACTTGTTCGATGTGCAGAGAAGGTGGAAATGGAGTTTTCTGATGATTAGGTGTTCTATGATAAATAGCGGAATAAGTGGTCTAGGTGGCAGGAAAAGGGGAAGAATTCATCAAAGAAGCAAGGAGGTAAGAAAACCAAATATCCATCCTATGAGAAGTGTGGTAAAATGCATCCTGGAGAATGTTTATCCATGTCTGGTAAGTGCTTTCGGTGTGGTAAGTCTGGTCATATTGCTCGTAACTGTAAGGAAGATGATCATGCAGGCAATGAAAAGCCAACGATAAGATGTTTTAAGTGTAATGAAATGGGTCATTATGCAAATGAGTGTCTAACGAAGATCTCGACTGTGGGAATGCATCCAGACTACGAGAAAAAAGGGGTGGTGAAATCCTTTGCAACATCATCAGCAGATGTTGGGCCATTGAATGAAGTAGTATTAGGTACACTGTTTGTTTGATCAGATTATGCCAATGTGTTGTTTGATTCAGGGTCTACACATTCATTCATTTCTGAGAAGGTTTCTAGTAAATTGGAAATTCAATCTCAAGATATGAACCCTGAACTTATAGTAAAAACACCCGGAGGGAACGTTGAGACAAAAAGGAATTATAAGAACCTTCCTATCCTTGTGTGTGGAAATAATCTACCACAAAACCTTATTTTTTTTTTGCCTCTAGTAGATTTTGATGTTATTTTGGGCATGGATTGGATTTTTGTTTATCATGCTATGATTGACTACAGAGCTAAAATGGTTTCCTTTCAGAAAGATTTTCGGTTTGTGTACAAGAATGAACCCTTGATTTTGATAACATGTCAGGAAGTTGAGAAACTAGTAAAAGATGGAAATGAATGTTACCTTGCACATATTTTTGAAAATAATGGAACTGTTCAGATTAATGATGTGCCAGTGGTAAATGAGTATCTTGATGTTTTTCCTTATGAGTTTCCTAGTATTATTCATGATCGGGAAGTTGAATTTACTGTTGAGTTAGTTCCAGATTCTAATCCAATTTCAAAACCCCCTTATGAAATGGCTCAAGTTGAACTTTTAGAGTTAAAGAAGCAATTACAGGAGTTATTAGATAAAGGTTTCATTCGACCTAGCACATCACCATGGGGTGCTCATGTCTTTTTTGTTAAAAGGAATGATGGCTCAATGAGACTTTGCATTTATTATAGTTCCTTGAATAATATTACTGTTAAGAACAAGTATCCTTTTCCTCATATCGATGATTTGTTTGCTCAGCTCTAGGGAGCTAAGTATTTTTTGAAGATTGACTTGAGGTCGGGGTACCATCAGTTGAAAGTAAAAGAAGCAGTCTTTTCGAAGACTACGTTCCTTACTAGATATGGCCATTATGAATTTTTAGTTATGCCTTTTGGGTTAACCAATGCACCTACTGTATTCATGAACCTTATTAATAGAATTTTCCATGAGTTCTTGGATTAGTTTTTGGTTGTTTTTATTGATGATATTTTGGTGTTTTCTAAAAGTAAAGAGGAGCATGATAGTCATTTAAGGGTTATCTTGCAAACCTTAAAAGAAAAGAAACTATATGGAAAATTCAGCAAGTGTGAATTTTTGTTACAACAAATTTCTTTCCTGGGTCAAATTGTTTCAAAAGTTGGCATAACTGTTGATCATTCTAAAACAAAAGTTGTTGATGAGTGGCCAAGACCCAAAAATGTTACCGAGATACTTAGTTTTCTTGGTTTGGCAGGTTACTACTCAGGGTTTGTTGAAACTTTTTCACGGTTATCTAGTCCAATGACTAAGCTAACTCCTAAGGGTGTTAACTTCATCTGGACAAAATAATGTGATGATTGTTTTCAGAAGTTGATATGAATATTGGTGAATGCTCCAGTTTTGGCACTTTTATCGTGGAATGGTGAGTTATTTATATACAGTGATGCTTTTTTGAAGGGACCCGGTTGTGTCCTTATGCAGAATGATCAGGTAATTGCTTATGCTTCATGTCAGTTAAAAACTCATGAGGTAAATTACCCTACAAATGATTTAGAATTAGCTTCTGTTGTTTTTTCTTTAAAAATTTGGAGGCATCATTTGTATGGATTAAAGTGTGAAATATATACTGATCATAAAAGTTTAAAGTATATATTCACTCAGAAATAATTGAACATGAGACAGAGGAGATGGCTGGAATTAATCAAGTATTATGATTGTAAAATTCACTACCATCTGGGAAAAGTAAATAAAGTGGATGATGCTTTGAGTTGAAAAAGTAATGCTTCATTAACCATGATACGTTTGGAACGAGATCCATTGGTTTTTGATTTGATGAACTTTGGCATGGAAGTTTTTGGTGAAGGATGTCCTTCTTTTTTGTTTCAGGTATCAGTGAGATCTTCTCTATCAGACAGAAGCAAGCATGCACAGAAGCAAGACAGTGAGTTGTAGAAAAAGGTTGAGCTAGTTCAGAAAGGTAAGTTGCATGAATTCAACATTGATTGTGATTGTGTTTTGAGATTTAGGAAGAGATTATGTGTGCCTTGTGATTCACAGTTGAAGAATGAGTTGTTATGTGAAGCTCATAGTTCTCCGTTTTCAGTTCATCCTGTCAGTACGAAGATGTATAGCGATCTTCGGGAGTATTACTAGTGGGATGGAATGAAAAGAGATATTGCTGATTTTACTGTGAAGTGTTTGACTTGTCAGCAGGTTAAGGCAGAGCGGCAGTTACCGAAAGGGATGATTCAGCCTTTACCAGTGCCAGAGTGGAAATAGGAGAATATATCCATGGACTTCGTTGTGGGATTACCGAGGACATCTCGAGGTAATAATGCAATCTGGGTTATTGTTGATCGCTTGACTAAATATACTCATTTCCTTACCATACGAGATAATATTTCCCTAGATCAACTTTCCTGTTTGTATCTTAAAGAGATAGTCAGGTTACATGGATTTCCTCTCTCCATTGTATCTGACCGTGATCCCATGTTAATTTCTAACTTTTGTAAAGGCCTTCATAAGTTGTTGGGAACTGAATTAAATTTTAGTACAGCTTTTCATCCTCAATCAGATAGGCAGTCAGAACGAACAATTCAGACCGTGGAGGATATGCTACGAGCTTGTTCGATGGATTATCAGGGATGTTGGGACCAACATCTTTCTTTGGTTTAATTTTCATATAATAACAGTTTTCATTCCAGTATACAGATGGAACCATTTGAGGCATTATATGGGAAGAGGTGTTGAACTCCAACATTTTGGGATGAAGTGGGTGAAAGGAAGCTGATGGGACTAGAATTGGTAGAAGAGATGGTAGAAAAGGTTCAGTTGATTCAAAAACACGTGAAAAAAGCTCAGAGAAGACAGAAGAGTTATGCGGATAACTGGAGGAAGGATCTATCTTTCGAGGTAGGTGATCATGTTTTTCTCAACGTCTCACCATGGAAAAGTGTGATGCGGTTTGGTAAGAAAGGAAAGTTGAGTCCAAGGATCATCGGACCATATGAAATTCTGGATAGAGTTGGATCAGTTTCATACAGAGTGGTATTACCTCCGAGTTTATCCCAGGTACACATTGTTTTTCATGTTTTGATGTTGAGGAAGTATATTCCAGATCCATCTCATGTATTGAGCCCAAAGGTAGTTCATATGGAAGAGAATCTCTCTTATGAGGAACAACCAGTCCAGATTCTTGACCACAAGGAGCATGTGTTACGGAATAGGTGACTAATCAGTTAAATGTTTTGTGGAAAAACCATATGATTGAAGTGGAAACATGGGAATCTGAAAATGCTATGAGGGATAAATACCCCCACTTATTTTGATAAGTGAATAAAATTGCGAGGACGCAATTCCCAAAAGGGGGGAAGGATGTAACATCCCAGGTAAATAAAGAAAAAAACATTTTCATATTTATTAATATTTGCGAATTAAATATTTATTTTACTTTAAAGGGGTTGCTATGTTCGGTAGCGTACCCGATACGCAAAAAAGATTTTCTTTGAAATCGTACGTTGCACACTAGTAATAAAATAATATTATTTTAAATGTTAGTTAACACGTAGCCATTGTACTGGCAGGAATGGATAGAAATAACTAAAATATGATTATATATGTTTGTTAAATGATTTTTCATTTATCTAATAAAGGATAAAGGCTTAAAATATGAAACGAATTCAATTTTAGGCTTATATACTCTAATTTTCACGAAAGGTCCACTTATCAACATTTGATGTCGAACCGTCATTAAATATAGTTTTGGTCACTCTTATACATTCTATTGGACCAAATAAAACTCTTCTTTAGAATCTAGACATCAAATATTACTTTGTGTAATTTTTTGTATTTTTCCGATAATGTTCATTTTTAATGAATAGTGTAAAATGTTGTATTTTAATTTAAAACCCCTTTTTAATATAATTTATTAAGATTATTATATTATCTTTTGAATTGGTTTTAAAGTTAAATTAGAATATATTTTTACCATTTAATCCAATGGTGGTCATTGGAATCAATTTCACTTTGAAATTGGACTTAAACTGCTGTCAATCTTTTGATACTTATTGTTTCATAAAAACACGCTATTTGTTGACAGCGGGAATTAATTATTAAATTAACTAGTGAAACTTATATGTTTTGAATTTTTGTAAAATAGACTTCATTTTTGAATTCTGAATATCAAATATAGCTTAGGGTGATGTTATGGTTTTTTTCTGAAAAACATCAATTTTTGATTAATAGTGAAACCGCAAAGTGGTGGTTACAAAATTTGATTTTTCGTTTAAATGGGACTTTACCAATTCTGTGTTTTGAATCTAAAAAATCCAATTTAAATGATTTTCATTATTAAGTAAAATGTGGTTCAATGGGATTAAAATAAATTTTGGTGAATAGTAACTTTTATGATTTATTAATCACGATTAAAGGTAATTAGTGTAATTTAAGGTAAAAATGATATTATAATAAAATGAAAATATCTTGACACTTTTCCTAACCCAATTGGATGAGTTATTTCCGACCAAGACAACCCATGGGTCTATTTTTGGTACCCCATGGATCCACTTGGGTATGATAATGACATTTATGCCTTTTATTTAAAGTTAAATTAAAAATGACACAAACATGAGATGTTTTACTAAACCAATTTTTACATGGGGTTATACAAGTCATATTTCTTACTATAAATATTAATTACAAAGATAATAATCTTTCCAACATCATGATATTTTTTTTATGATTTTTAGACAATAAATAAATTAAATTCTTTATGACATCATGATGATGCAGCGATTGCCTCATTATTTAACGATTTAAATAAAATGGAAAGATAATTTAAAATCTAAGACCTACACATGTCCAAAACCTATTGTATGGGTATATTTCGAACCAATATCACCTTATCCTCGAAACACATCATTGTGGGACCATTAATAACAACAACTCATTCTAAAATAAAATAACATTTCCTTACTTTTCAAGAGTGCCCCTCCCCTCCTCTTATAAAAGGCCACCACCTATACCTCATTACCCAATCTTCCAAATCCTTTGGATCGACCAACCCCTGCTAATTTTTCCTCTACACATCCCTCTCGTAATTCTTGAAGCCTCAATTTGGGTAGAAGTCTTCCCAAGGAAGCCTTTGAGCTCAAACCAATGGGAGTTACCCAATTATATGGTAATGTCTTCACTTGAGTCCTTTTGTTTTATTTTTCTTTTCCAACCCCCTAAACTCTTTTTATTCATTTATTTTGTAACAACTCCAGTATCATACATATACTATGTTTTTTTATAATAAGTATTAGAGCTACACATACACACACCTACGTCTAATGGTTAAAGAACATACTGATTCCGTGGATTGCGAATTTCTGCCTCACGAAACAATGATTGTTCGATATTCTTCTAACACCTTAAAAGGTGGCCATTAAGATGTCACTATATTTATATATGATATATAATATGTTTATGTATTTCTTAAGCTTATGTATTTTTCATTTAGGGCATACCTTTATGATTTCCATTATGGGTAAATGTGATATCTTCATTTAAGGAAATGCAGACTACTGCCCCCTCAAAGTGATTTGATTCGTTAATGCCATATGTGGGATGTATAAAGGATGGATTTAAAGTTATTATATATGATGTTATACTGGAATTATAATATACCTCTCTATAATTATTATTTCATTACATTAAATTATGAGATATAAATGAATGTAGCGTTCATGCGTATGTACGACTTACCGTCTCCATGAACGGTGCATTTCATTTCTTATCCCCAAATGTAATGTACTATTATAAGTACATGTATATAATCAATATATATGATGAATGATACTTCTAAATGATGAATATAATTCTGGAATTAATATATACATACCTCTCATTTAGTTTTAATTCCATTAATATGACAAAGAAATGAATGTAGAGTTCATGCGTACGTACAGCTTACCGTCTCCATTAACGGTGCATTTCATTTCATACCTCTAAATGATTATGTAAAATTATAAATACATGTTTATGATAGATATATATGATATATATTATATCCAAATCAGTAATGTCATTCTGGATATAAAGAACCTTTTACCACACGAACAACATGTAATTGTAAGAAGTCCACTTTGGGCTTAAGGGCCAAATATCGACAAAACAAACATTATTAACTTAAATGATTACATAATGTTTATAACATGGAAATAAGCGATATAAAAGGAATAATGAACTCGAAAAAGGTTCTTATGAAAATAGAAATTAACTCAAGTTTATTATTCTGGACGTTAAAGAACGATTGAGTCAAGTCGGACTCGAGGTAAGGGACTTCGTCTTAATCTCCTTTCATTGAGGCATATTTCGTTTTATACACACCATTATTTTATACGGTGTATAAACCCCTTTTAATTTTAATTTTATACAAAAGGAATCTTTTTCTATGAAGAGTTATACAAAACCACAGAAAGGAATGTTTCTTTTAACGTACGCGGTGACAACGACCTATTCTGCCGCCGTGAGTATTATTTGGTCTTTGGCTTCCTCAATAAGCCGTAATGTTTTTAAAATAAAATAAATACCATATACTATTTTATGTATTTTGGTATTGAAAATGGTTTTGATAAAGGATTATATTATGTCAAATATTTATGATATATTGTGATTGAAATGTGGAAATGTTATCATTCCTTTATATTGGTTTTATGTTTTATGATTTTATATTGGTACTTTGAAATTTTACGGGTAGTTACGTGATAAACCATATGATGGGTGGTTCCATGAATACCAGGATGGGTGGTTACGTTATAAACTCCAATGCATTGGGTATGGAACTCGCCCGTATGGCAATTCCATTAAGTATGTATGGATGTTGGCCGAATGGCTATTCCATTAAGTGATATTTGTGGAAGTAGACCGTATGGTTATTCCACTTAATTATGTTTATGTCCCAAGTTACCTTTATATGTTATGTATTCATCATATGGGTTTTAGGGTAATATTTTTGTTTTAAAAGGTTAAGTAATGATATTTTATTCAGTGGAGAATTTTTACTACTTCATGAAGGTGAAGGTATTACTTTGATAAAGTATACATGGTTTACTTGATGTTTGAAAAACTAACAGTTTCATTGTTTGTGTATCCCTTACTGAGCTTTTTATGCTCACCCCAAGTTTTTTTGAAAATTTTTTCACAGGACATAATGTGGAATAGGGTCAAGGATGGAATCAAGGGAAAGTCATGCTATATAAAACATGGAACTAGACATGTT
Source organism: Viscum album (assembly GCA_963277665.1). Taxonomy (NCBI): domain Eukaryota; kingdom Viridiplantae; phylum Streptophyta; class Magnoliopsida; order Santalales; family Viscaceae; genus Viscum; species Viscum album. The sequence goes on from OY728133.1 coordinate 1,359,925,150, forward strand.
TCTTTTTAAGATAGTTTTTATTTTAGGGAAACATAGTCTACATTGTAATCTTTTGAAATGTAACAGTTATGTCCTAATTCTCTAAAACTCTAAACCTGAAAAGATCCTCAATGTGAATTATTCATTTAATTCAATATTAAGTAAGGTTTAAGGTTGGGGCCTTATAAGAACAATCCCCAATTAATTGAGTAAACATACTAAATAAACTAAAAACAATCATATTCCACTCAACCCCACAATCCAATCACCTCAATAGATAATTCTATAGAATCCATTTTCGGAAGGAATTGATATTCAAAAAGTGAATGATCAATTTAAATCATAAGAAAAGAAAGCGAATATTTCCCATATACCTCCTAACATCACTTCATCACATAAAATATGATATCAATATTGATATTAAATTTATAATTTTAATAACACCATTATGATTCCCCTTTGGACGATCTATAAAGGGATAAAACATAACCATCATGATGTATGATATCACAATAACATTATAATTGATGGGAATCATAGTGAATGTAGAGATAATAAGATAAAATAATTCATATTCTAAAAAAGAAACAAAATATAATTTTATTTCAAAAAAATAGACTTAGATAAAAGAATATAAAGGAGAAATTAATCTAGTCATAATGAATTCCCATGATGTGGGAATGACTAATACTAGATATCCCCTTACCATTTTGTAAATAATTTTCCAAACCCATTTATAAATTAGTAGATAATTAATGAATATTAGTATCAATAATTATTCTTTATTGGTCTTCTATCTCTACATAAATTTATTTCCATGGTATAATTGATAAAATTGTTATAGTTTAGATTTAGTGATTTATCCAAAATGGTAGATGATGACTTTTTTAGGTGATTTTTTATGCATATGAGAAATTTTGGGTTCTTATACACTGATTCAAATATAGGATTTGGGATTATTTTGGTGTGACATTAGATGGGATTAAAAAATGTCATATAGGATAGTTGGGTTTTTAGGGTGTCAACTTGGTTGAATTAGAAATCTAGTATTTGTTTTAAGAAAAAATTGAGATTAATGTGGATAGATTATTAGTAGTTGGAAGGTAAAGTATATTCATTCCATCATATGTTCATTCAATAGAATAAATTTCACCAACATTTCTTAAACGATATGATCAGTTGAACATGATGTGCAGAAAAGAGTAGCAGGGTTCTCCAATTATATTAGGATCATTATAAGTTCACATTTATCAATGGTTATATAGTGGAAAACTATAATTATGAAATTTTTGAAAGATTGGATGTGTTATCAGGTGGGAAAATAAGATCAGGCGGTCATGTAGATTGGCCAGTTATCAAATAATAAATAAATTTTTGGGACCTTACTGCTATGTGTGAGTCATCTAAGCCTTTGTTATTGATATGAGAAGTAAGTGTAAAATACAATTCTTTTGTAATTTCTTTGTATCACTAGTAATATATTGGTAATAATAAATTTATGAAATAATATGGTCTCACTATGCTTTTAGAACACATCGTATAAAGAACAGTAATCTCTTATATAAATTTTCATACATTATTTTCATACCTTTTCAATACTTTCATTGAATTTATTTCTTTTATATAATATTCTTGTGTGTTTTTAGTGTGTACAAGGTCAAATATGTGTGATAAGTATGATTCCTTAAATTCCTACTTTTGGTACACTATGACAAAGGCAATAAAACTTATGGAGATCAGTTTTTCTATTGTGTAATGTCTCTTTCATGATATCTTTTTGTAGGCCACCATTTGAAGATCCTATTATTGTATAGAAAAATGTATCATAATTTTTTAGGACATTCCTCAACAAGTAATATTTGAGTGACTTATGGTTTTGTGATGAGTATACATATTATTAGTATATCATGAATAAAATTAGTAAAATTTAAGATGTATATTGATATATATTTTTTAATGGATTTTGGATTCTAGAGGATATATATAGAAATGAATCTTATTTAAATTTATTTACAAGATTCATTATCTAGAGTTATGCTAATGATGATATAGAAGTAATAATGACTAAAATTTTAATGAAATTCACTAGTGCTGGTAAGATTGTATATTGAATAGAATGTTACCTTAAATATATGATAGAAGAAAACTATAGATGATGCATTAAAGGCATCGTCATAAATGTATGAAAACCATATAACATTCAATAAAATGATCATTATGTGAAGGTTGTTTGTCTTAAGTATATAAAAAAGACGACCATAGGAAGATCATGTAAAGGATTTCAACATGATACGGGGGAATCGTGATTTACTAAAGGTTACATTCACAAATTATGTACGTGAACTTTTATTACATTCATCAATACCAGACACCTGGGGTGCAATGGTCAGATTAATTAATAAATTGTCCAAGAAAATAGGCTTGGTATTTATTGATATCATAAATTAAATACTCAATGATGAACTCCAATTGATTGAAATAAATGAACTATAAGGTAATTCTATCAATTCTGGTGGATGAGGAAAATCATATCATTAGAATCAAGTCCATTAAAAGAATCCATAAAAAATGAAGTGATAATAATTGTGGAAGGTTGAATGATTGTAGTTTAACCTTATGGATGTGTGTGAGTAAAGGACACATGAATAAGTATTACAAAATTATAAGATAGAATGTTGGAAAGGAATCAACCAATGGTATATTAAATTATAGTAGTTTAACAAAAGAGAGAAAAACATTATATCGAGTGTTAATACTCTGGTTGAATATTTGGGGATTGAATATGGAGAATCCTTCCATTTATATAGAAACCAAAAAAATCATCAATTATTATTTAGCAGTTTTGGTAATGTTCATTTGGATAATAGAGAATTCCTATAAGTTGTCAAAAAAAGTATATTTCAATAATCGAATGAAGAATAAGGGAATATATAAACTACTAAAAGTTAAAAAAATTTATATCTTATTGAAAATTGTAATTTCGTTTAGATATTTAGGAGATGAATGATATAAAACTACCATTTAATAATGGGTAGGAAATATAACACAGTGATACATGGTAATTGAAATAGGAGTTAAATATGGTAACTTTTAAATGACTAAAAATTATGTTGGGATTTCTGTTACCAGAATTATAACTTTTGAGGTTCTGGATGTTCGACATTGTAGGTGTGGTTACCTTAGGGATAAGAATTTTAAAGATATAAGGGCTAAATTTATACCAAAACATGGTCATACTAAAATAAGAAAGTGTGAATGTTTTGTGACTAGAAATAGAAGAAGACACTATGTCAAGATAAATATTTTGTGGCAGTTTAAAGTGAAATTAAATCACCTCCTAATAGTTTCCTCAAACCCCCACTAAATCTTGTGTCTCTAATAAAAGAGAAGTGGTTTTTATAACCATTGTTAAATTATTTAGCTGTCGGAACAAAGGATGTTCATTGATAATAATAGATTCTCATTGGTCTTTATTGTCATTATGCACATGGATGACCAGAGAGTTTTAATGAAATATTGTCCTACAATTGAGGTTGAAAAAATTATTGAAGGTGGCATATATTCCTATTGTTTTCCAAATTTTTTGGCCTACAAATCAGGATTTTTATGTGGAATAAAGAATGTTCTTAATTTGGGAGTGAATGAAATGTGAAATGGAAAATAAAATTTGAAAAATAAGGGAACCACATACCTCGGAACATGAACCATATAACATGTTATGGGAATGGAGCATAGATTTGTACCAGGCAGCGTGAATCAAACGTAGAGTGATTCACAAAACTGAAAATAGTTTGTGGGACTATTCATGTCAAATTCATGCAGTATTAAAAAAGATGGATGTTTGTAGGACAGTTCTAATTCAAAAAACCAAAAGTAGTTAGTGGAAAATAGTTTGGGGTGGTGGAATGTCATAGAGGGAAGGAAACCACATGTGGGAACTATTTTTAGCAAAGTATTGTAGTATGCGGAAGGAGTATGGTTCGTTTTGTGGCTCTCAGTTTGCGGGAGATGCACAATACATGGTGGAGCTAGTGCCATATAAAATATTTGGAAATTATATGATTAGAGTATTTTTAATATCCATTAATGCCTATATAAGGAGTAGTGTTCCCCTTTATTGATATGAGAGAATGTAGATTAACAATATGGGAAAAATTTGGAGAAGCCCAGAGTGATTCATGTGAAGGAAATTACGCATAGGAATAAGTGATCTACAGAGGAGAAAAATACTCCATGGAAGAGAGTGAGGTTTTCATAGGTAGATCATATAGTATATGGTGGAGGAAGGAAATATGAATTGAATGATGGGTTGTATGTATAGAAATCAGAGTTGTACATGGTGAAATAAGAGTTAGTACGCAATGTTGTGGCTCTTTATGGAAGGTAGTTTACGAAGGAAGTTTATGGAGATGGTACACATTGGAGAAGGGATATAAAATGGAGTAGAAGTGTAGTACGTTCTAAAGAAATATTGTATGTAGAAAAAAAAGTGGTACGTGAAGGAGGTGATCTGCATACCATACCCAAAACACAATACAATGAAGAGTAGATTGGTATAAAGAACACTCAAGGAGTCCTGCAAAGTGACCAAATCAGTATACAATAGTAGTTTCCATAGCCTACCAGTGGTGGGAAAAATATACACATATGGGGTTGAAATAATGGCCACAATAGAGAATCCATTTACAATTGAGGATGCATGATTCAATGCTAGACCATTGATGTGACCCTTAATTTGATTAACTGAGATAAAATTCTCTTAGAGTAGTGAGCTAGGGGAAGTCAAAAGAAGTGATCTGAGGGATGTAGTAAGCTATTCCTAAGATTTTTTAAGGGCAATGATCCTAGAACAGAGTGTTTATTTCCTAACCATTATATTCCATATCTAGTGAGATTATTAGATTTTGGTATGACTGACTCACTTTTGGTGTATGATCCTTGATCATAGCCCTCAACGGTGAACCAATTGAAAGTGTTGTGTGTTGTCTTTTCATGTGATTGATTGATTTCTATTCTTTTCCATCATACAGCTTTAACGAGTTCCTACCAATATGGGAACACGATCAATTACTTTTATAGAAAAGGATTTCACCGTGATTCAACCCTCTACTCTTAAGGTTTTTCGAGGTCCTATATTTTTTTGGAGATTTTTTATTTAATTTTGTATATAATTTATTAATTGTTAATTTATCTTACCATGTAGTCATATTACAAGTAGTATATAAAGATATTTAATATATATATATATATATATATGATGGGTGAGATTTTAATCCCTTAACTTTATATTATTCTATAACGACATACCAATTCATCTCGATGGCACTCTGACGCCTCTCCTTATTCAGTGTCCTTCCATGAGGTGTAGGGACTCTATCCAAAATTCTATGGGATGTGGTCATGTTTTTCCATGGTGGATAAGGGTTGTTCCCACATCGTGTGATGTTCCAGTGCGGGAACATGTGACCCATGAATGACATTAATTATAGGTGAGGGTCATGTAGTCATCAATGGAAGAAGTGTGGTGTTGGCCAATATAGGGATGGTTTGAATTTAAGGGTTTTCATTCCACTTTAGGATTTTGTTATAGTGGTTCATATCTTGAATTTATGTCATTGAGTTCATAGGCCATTTGGGTCTTCATGTATTTTTTAGTATTTTTTCACTGATATTTTGGAATTTTTTTCTGTTATTGGGCTTTCAGGTTGTGATCTATTTGGGCATTTCATTCACATAATTGGTCCCCTCCCAATTCAAAAAAGGTTCTTTTTTTTATTTTTCCAATAAACGGGATTGAAACTAACTATTTTAAAGAAAAAAATTCACATTACATTAATATATACAAACACACACAGACACACACACATATATTTATATATTAATATAAATCCATATATAAAAATATTTATTTATAAATATATATATCTATACCCCGATAATATATATAAGTATATAAACTGAATTACATTAAAAATATTTATAAATGTGTGCATATATATATAAATAGAGAGATATACATAAATACAAATAAATATATATAGATATATAATATTAAATAAAATTTAAATAAATATTTATATATATATTTTCTAAATAAATTAAATTAAATGTATAAAAAACATACAAGAACACAAACACACACACACACACATATATAATAGATAATAAATCATCAATTGAGAGAAATAATCCAAAATTGAAACACCATAAAATCAATAGGAATGTAAATACATTTAATAAAATCATTTATGGCCCAAAAAGAGTATAAATACACACTTAATTGAAGAAGAAATCATATCAAATCATAATAAATCATAGTATTTAAATAAATAACTCAATTTTGGAGACCTTATAGGCCCCTTTTTAAATTAAAAAATGATAACATTCCACCTCAATCTATAAGGCAAATATCTATTTATAGGATTTGATTTGAAATCTCGCGGAGACCAAATGAAAAACTAGATAATCTTTTTTAGCCTTTTGAAGTATATGTTGGATTTTAATCTTTTATAAAAATAGTTATGAATTCCTTTCTTTTAATTTGTAAAAAATTATTATTTAATTATGTTTTAGTTAATTTCATAATGATTATTCAGACTAGATATGGAGCTAAAATGGACACTCAGATAAAACATTTGGGTGATTTTATGGTGATGTCTGATTTTCAACATATCCAATAAATAATTTAGATATCTAATAATTGATAATAATTATTATAATTTATTAATAAATAAAACATAATAATTAATTAATATTGTAAATAATAAAAATTATCGACTATAATAATAAATAATAAATATTAATAATAAACCATAGTTTAATATTATTTCCATTAATTTTTGATGGTTTTTTAAAAAGGACTTATAATTCATGGTGGGTTTTAAAAAAATTCCTTAAAATTTTAAAAAAATAATTAGCTATTCTAAAAACTACCTATAAAAAACCTATGTAAGTTTCATTTATTCCTATAGTGAGAGTGTGATTTTAATTATATGTTCAAAAGCAAAGGAACTAAAAGTTTTATATTTTACACTATGATGTTTGGGTACCTAAACCTGTTTAGACATATAGTGGTTCACTACACTTATATTCATTGATGATACAATAAATAAAGCATGTATTTACTTATTGAATCATAAATCAGATGTATTTAAGTGTTTACTAAGTGGAAATTCATGGAATAAAGAGAATGTTTCTAGATTTTAAGTGTCTTTATTTGAAAAAGGGTGGTGAGTACAGCAGAAAAACTATTGAAACATATACCATAATAAGGGAATGGGACATGAGAAGATGGTTTCTAGAACTACATAGTAGAATGGAGAGGCTAAAAGAATATACATTAGTATGTTTGATAAACCAAGGATTATGATGTTGAACATGGTAATGATTAAGGAGATTTGGGTAGAGGTACTCAATGCAGTGGATTACCTCACTAATAAAAGTACTTCATTAGTATTTTGACATGTTCTTATAGAGCATTAATTTTCTATAAAAATACTAGAAACTCATCATCATAAGGACGTCAATAGTTTACCATATATACATGTAAATTCAAAGGATCATGATAAGCATGATACAAAATACAAAATGAATTTTTCCTTGGTTATGGAGATGAAAATTTTGGATATCTCTTTCGGGAGAGTGAATGAAAAAGAATCATTAGGAGACAAGATATTGTATTCAGTGAAAATGTTATCTATAAATACATGAACATGGTGAAGAAAAAAGATGAAGAGAATATGACTGTTAATGTACTTATTGAACATAAAAAGGATAATAAAAGTTTGAAACTTCTAGAGAACTCATATTTATTTACTGAAAGAACTATAATCCCATGATAAATTCCATAATTAGATCATCGATAATGTTCTTGGGTGGATGAATCTTGAATAGAAGAACTAAAAGTACAACCATTAGAATTTTAGGTATTAAAAATTTATGTACCTGTAACAAGAGTAAAGATGAGTAGTTTAGAGTCGGAAATTTAATTTAAAAGAACAACTAAAATCAGAAGACCAATTAAATTGTTTGGGGGAGATATGATATTTCTACTTCTAATGGATATTGGACATCATAAAAACCATAGGAACCTGATTCAATCATCAAGGTGAAACAAAAGGATTCATCCACGAAGGAGGGGATTACTTCATTAAAGTTCCATTGAAATTGGTAGATGGATAAACATATAAAAAATCAAAATATACTTAAAATATTGGTTTAATAGATAATATAATAGGATGATGAAACAAAATGATATAAATCAGGAATGGTAGTGAAAGGATTTCAAAAGAAGGAATGTGTTGATTTTTTTAAAATACAATCACTCATAGTAAATCATTTTACCATTAATACAGTGTTGAGTATGGTTGTATAGAAATATTTATACCATGAACATGTTTATGTGAAAACCACTTTCATTCATAGTGTTATGAAGTAGGATATCTACATGAAACATAAAATAGTTTATTTATAGATGGGAAAGAAAATATGGTTAGTATGTTGAAGGAAATATTATATATGCTAAATAAAGTCCCTAGATATTGGAATAAAAAATTATATGTGTTCATGTTAGAATAAAATTTATTAGGTACAATATTGATAATAATTTTTACATAAAATAAGAGGAAGAAAGAACATTTATCATATTTCACTTATATATTAAATAAATCTTGACAGCTAGATCATATTATTAGAAAATATGAAATATGAATAGTAACATGATTAGAGTATTTGAGATGAAATATATTTAACATGAATGAAATGTTATTGGGATGAATATCATGTGACATATGTGATATGAAACATTGATTTAATCTTAGAGAGGCTATATTTGAAAAATTGAAGAAATATTTGGGATGTCAAAAAGTAATCCAATATATATCACTATTGTATCTCATTTAAAATCATAAATTTCACATGAAATAACAATCTAATTTGAGGATATGTCTATAGAGAGAGTTACATATGCATCAGTGGTTAAATATTTTATGTATGTAATTGTTTTCTCGCAGATAGACATTGCCCACATAATGGGAGTTGTGAGTCTGTTCATGAAGAATACATATAATATAAATTTGGAGGATATGAAGTAGATCTACTAGTATCTAAAATAATTCAAATATCATGAACATTGGTTTTGAATGGATTATTCCCTATAATGGTATTTAGAATTAGACCTTATTGGTGATATAGATATAAGGAAAATTACAACTTGTTTTGTATTTAATTTTAGAAGAATAACTTTTATATGGTTATAAAAGTTATGCCAAAATTTTTAGTCTATGTTTAACAGAATATGAGTATTTATATTGAACAAATTTTGGGAATGATGTGATATGGTTGAAGAAATTATTGAAGGATCGAAGAAGATATCATAAAGGTGCAGTGATTTTCTAGGACTACCAGTGTGAAATTGACTAGGATAAAAGATCGGAGTTTTAATCTATGATAAAACTCATAAAACTAACATATCATTTCAATTGAAATTTAGTATAGGAAATGGAATTATAGCTAAAAAAGATAATTGTAAGCCAAAATCAGAAATATGGTTTGACCAAAATGGCAGTTCAAGAAATTCTATGGTAGTATCGAGCCTCACTAAGACTAGTGTGAATAAAAGAAGTTATAAACGGGGAAATTGGTTCATGCTATGACTTATAGAGTCTCCAAGGATATCTAGAACAAAATTCATGTGATTGATTATTAGGAGATGAATCATATTCAATTCATTGAAATTTCACTATTAAAAATTACATTCACTAGATTTTCGTGCACTAGATGTGTAATTGAACATGATGTGAAGACAATCAAAAAAATACTTATAAAATTATATAAAGATAAATTTATGTTCATATATACTGATTTTTCTTTGGTGGAATACTAGATGTATAAATGTTAAGGATGAAGGGTCAGTAAGTTGGTAATCAGGATCTCTCAGTCTTGTTTCGTGATATGTGATTTCAGGGGAGTGTGTAATATAGGTTGATAGGTTGACACATTATATATTTATTCTAGGGACATCAATACTAGGTGTGAATCAACTGGAACATTATAGTAGAGATGAGAAAAGGGTGTATATTAATTATCTTTTTTAATCTATTTGTACCATCTGTAATCATTAAATTATTATAATATCAAGAAACATAATGGTTTTCTCATGAATGTTGGACACATCTTCCAAATCACATTGATATTTTTTTTTATTTTATTAAATTATATTTTACTATTTCATGTAATACGATTGAATGAAATTTTATTAGTTTTTATACATATGAGTTTGTTGGTGTGTGTAAAATTTACTTTGTGTGGTTACTAGACTGCCTTAAATTCCTAAATATGGTACACTCGATCAAGGGGGAAAACATCCATAGAATGATTTTTCTATTACATAGTGTCTCTTATGCATGATATTACTATTAAATAATGTGAGAGGATATGATGGTTTTATCTTAAGGATAGATTATAATATTATGGGATCATCCCTAACTCAAGAATCACAAGCTAATAAATTGGAATATGTGTGATAGGTTCCTTCAATTAAGACTATTCAAAATTTAATGAATCAAGATGATAGTCCAGTTAGAAAGTGGATTAGTTCATAACATTTATCCAGTATTTCAATGTGATTTTTATTACCAGATTAGAACAAGAAAAGGGATGTAGCTTGAATTGAGTGTATGAGAATATTTAGTGAATAAATATATGATAGTGTATTTCAGTAATATATTTTAGAATTTTTTATGTTTTGATTTTTTTATTTAAATGATAAATCATTATTATATTGTAATTTATTTTCTATTTTTATGTTTTATTGAATGAAATGATGAATTTTTGAAAAATTAATGAAAAGCGGTGGAATATTGAGCTAATGGAACCTTTTCACTGCTTCCCTTTGCTCACGGTGTGACACTGGATTTTGGAAGAGGGAGCAAAGATAGAAAATTGGTGCAAACTACTACACGATGTGTAATTCACAAACATGTCGTGAAATCATCAGAGAAGAAGGCCTTTTACAAAACAAGCTGTGTTGAGAAAACACACAGTGAATGCCAAGTACATGTTATGTAACATTCGTACATGACATGAATAGTTTGAGATTTAATTTTGGATGAGATTTTGGTGAGATCATCAATAACAATTGACCAAGAAAATATATTACATGAGTCCCCCAGTCTTGACATGACAACCATTAAACATAGAATTAATGAACAAGATACGTGAAAGCCTTATGTCGACATAGAGGCAACACAAACAGTGGGTACATGATGTGCACCTTCAGTACATATCATAAAGAAAGTCAGGAATATCCCATCCATCACCTCTAAATATATGCTCTGGAAGCACTAAATGGGGCATCTTCTGGATGATGTGCCACCAGCAAACGCCCGTGGAGAAGGAACACCACCAACTTCTCCACTTTTGTAGGATTTTTATTTATTTATTTTTATACACATACTCAAGGATAGCATGAGCGAGTGATTTCATTGTGATGTGCATGCATGATGAAGGGTAGTTAAAGGTAATGTATTTTATATTTAATGAAATTTATGTTGGGATTTCTTATTTACTCATCAATTCAATCCACTTTCCTTATTCTCCTTGCATGACCATTATGAGTAGGATCTTTGGATTGGGTTTATTTGATTTCTTTGTGCCTGAACATTTCCTATATTAAATAAATTTTTTATATATGTGATCTAGAAACAATAATTCCACCAGGACCATTCGGTTTGTCCTTCCCTTTGTTTAAAAAAGTTTTTAGGTTACCCATCCTTTGTAAAATGTTGTACCTGAAAATGAGAAAAGGATAAATTTGTATATAGAGTGTTTATCAGGACCATTGAACTCGCTAAGACCTGATTCTGAGGACTACATGATAGTTAATTAACTATTTTATACATGGTATTCTAATGAACATAGAATAAATGATTCTTGAAAACCATTATATATTATGTATTCCCACATTATAAACAAATCCAAAGCTAATTATTTTAGATTTAATTTATTCAAATCAAAATTAACATAGGTTTATCTTATTTAATTAATATTTTCTCCAACCCTTTCTCTATGGGTTTGACCTCAGACATTCATATCTTATACTACCTTTTATTTTAGTGATCTGTTTGTTTTGTGTTTTTAAATTTATAAATTCATTAACCCAGTGATAGTTAACGATGACCGTAGGGATATCAAAATTCTGGCACTGTTTTCAGGGATACGAGTAGAGGATTGGTTAATTAAATAATTTAATCCATGTATTTTCTCATCTATTTGGTTTTCTAATTATAGCCTTGAATTTTTGTTATTATTTTGTCATTTTCCTGACACTGGGTATTTTGTGTTGTTATGGTAGGACTGCAATGTTAAATGAATACAAAGGAGAGGTTATCCTTTATACTGAAAGATAAGAAGAAAACACTCATTGATATTAAAGATAAGATAAGTCAACCATATGAGTTCACACAAGTGTACCAAAGTGCTGATTTCACCACACCACATATCCTAGAGACGGAATTACACAAGGACAAATGCATATATAATATAGATTATCTAGGTACCACTTATGATGTTTATATTAGTGCTAATCAGGATCCCATTGATTTGGCAGAATCTGAAGACGATGATGAGGTTGAACTTACTACAGAAGATGAATGCTATGAAGGACACTAGAAAACAAATATTCGAAAAGATGATGAGTAATATGATAATGATAATGAAGAAGGTGAATATGATGATGAAAAAGATGAAGAATAATAGGGGGGAATGTTGGTTCCCCCATTTATGAAATATTTTAGATATTTGAAGTGCACCACAAGAAGAAGAAGAAGAGGAAGAATAACAAGCTTCACCCTACAGTGACTAGGAAGAAGTGGAAGGTAGTAAAAAAGTACAATGAAATACCTACACATATGAATTCAATTAATAACTTCTAATGGGGGAAATCATTTAAAATATGAATTTTACAATTATATTCGCCACATATAAATTGTTTTATATCCTTATTTATAAACTAAAAGCCTTGTATTTGCTTCAACATTTACTCAAATGAACTTAGAGGCATAAAATATTTTAGTATGTTTATCATTCCATGAACTTTAAATTTATTTATCAATAAATTTGAATGAAAAAATCAGGAAAAAAATGAGTAGAGTTAAGAATGTGGATTTGGATTTTACAAACAATTATTTAGAAGAGAATCCTAATCATTATAGATTATATTTTTCTTATATTTGGCCATGTTTAAAATTGAGGATGTTTTCATTAATTTATTTAATTAATTCTATACACTTCTATGAAAAATTTACCAACCATTCATCTCATTCCGGAGTCATATGCTGAGCCAAATATTTAAATTCTGTCAATAATATATTCTTGAGAAACTCGGGAATGTTTTCTTCCAGAATATTCACTGCATCTTATCGAAGTTTTGACTGAATATAATCACATTTAAAATTATTAATGAATTTTTTATCCCTTATCCTAAGACCCACCATGGATTATTCATTTTTAATCCCATAGAATCCATTGATTTCTTTCTTATAAATTGAGCCATGTTTCCAGATAATTTTACCAATTCCTACCTTCCATAAAATGTTTTTCGTGATATATAATAGAATCTGTGTTGGGGTGGAAATTAATTGTGTGAACTGGGATATATAATGTTGTGGATATTTTGTAGGGTGATTATATATTATTATATTGGAATGACCATGAAATCCTTAATTGTATTTCATTATTCAAATATCATGTTAAAGAACATTTAAAAAAACAATAACAATAAAAATTGGGTTGTGTCTTGGGAGGATAAAAAATCACCATTTTCATGACCAATGAATTTCAAGATCATTTTTAGTTAGTTAATGGATGTGATATTTTTCCAGATTTTAGATGCTGAAAAATATAAAGAAACGAGAAGAAAAAATGATCAAGAGGGGATGATACATTCATTGTAATCATAAGAACCATAAGCCCACTTTGAGATTTTTTTGGGGGGAAGAAAGAGATTAAAATGGAAAAGGGTGAAAATCAATGAGATTATACTTTGTTATCATGAAAATTACATTATAGTCAATATTAATTTTTTATCCTTACATTCTAAATCATTTACCTTATTAGCCTAAATCCTCAGAGTCATTTGATCTTGAATGATGAATTTCTCATGATTAATTGTGATTTTTTCATTACACAGTGGAGATAATAGATTCATTGAAATCATATGGAAAGTTACATGTTCTATAGGTATGTGTTGAATTATATTTAAATTTTTACCTAGATGATGAGTGGAAAAATTAACGTGAGGAAAAATTACAAGTGGAATGCATGACGATAATGAATTTAAAAATGAAAATGGATGAATTAAAAAGCATGGTTGTTTTGAATGTGAAAAAGTAAAACACAATGTTTACCAGTTTTGATTGACATGTGAGGTGTTAATGATTTTTCTCATGTGATAATTGAACATTTAATCTTAAATTTGATCAATTTTTTTATTGAAATGGAATTCAAATCTATTAAAAGTTAGCATCCATTGTAGTACGTTGAGATTCAATCCTTGTGGACTAGGAGGAATACAAGTGTGGGGTGATTTGAAAAGTGTATTTCATGCATATATTTTAGAATGTATTATGTATTGAAATTTGTTTATAAATGTTTAATATTTACAATTTTGTAACGTATTTACTTGTTTTATGTTTTACGGTATGAAATGAATAATTTGTGAAATAGGAATGAAAATAGGAAAATAATTGATCTAAAGGACCCTTTTGCCACTTCTCTTCGCTGGCGGCACGACACTAGATTTTGGAAGTGGAATAAAATCTAGAAAAATGGTAAAAACTACCACATGGTGTGTAATTTAATTACACATTATGACTTCATCAGGGAAGCATGCCTCTTCTAGAAAAATGTCATGATGAGTAAACACGCTGTGAATGACAAGTACATGTTGTGTATCATCATTATACAACAGGAATCTTTTCGGATATAATTTTTTAGAATATTTCGGAGAGATATGTGATAACTATAGACCATAGAATTATCGGTCATGATCCCCTTATACACAACATGATGATGGTAAAACATCAAATTAATGAACGCGGTATACGGAAGACTCATGTAGACACATTGGAAACATAGATCGTGGGTACACGATGTATACCTCCAGTAATCATTTTGAAGGAGGTCAGGTAGATCCCATCCATTACCTATCAATAGAGACCCTAGCTACACCTTGTGGAGCCACATTATAGATAGAATGCCACCACCAGATTCCTACAGTGAAGGCTCACCACCTATTTCTCTACTTCTGTAGGATTTCAATATTTTTATTTTTATACACCCACTCATGGTTAGCATGAGCGGGTTATTTATTTATGCGAATGCATACATGATTAAGGGGAATTATATGTAAGGTATTTTATAATTAATGTAATTCATGTGTGGATTTCCTATTTCCTCTTTAATTATATACAAGTTCATGATTATTCATGCATGACCATTATGAGCTGGTTTCAGGATTGGGATTATTTTCATTATTTTCACATGACCATTGACTAGATTGAATGCAATTGTTTAATAAGTGATCTATGGACTTGAAATCCACCACGACCATTGATGTTTTCCATCCATAAGTATAAATTTGAAATTTTTTACCCAAAAGTGAATTAAAAATAAATAATAGAAAGGAAAAAACAAAAGGTGTTATAATGAAATGAAGATGGTCTGTATTTTAATTCCAATGAGTTACATAATCATTATCCATTATTCTAAATTACATAATTCACTATGTAGGATCAATATCATTCATCCATTTACCTCTCATAGTTTTTTATGAATGAGAATAAAATTTAACTCAAGGATCCCCAACCGTTATTTTCATTCATTTATCTTCCAAGGAGCATAGGTTAGAACACACCTTAATCGAGAAATTTATATTACTTAAAAATCAGAATTAAATCACTTGAACATTAAATTTTTTAATTCAATAACCTCTTCTAGTATGTTGACAGAATCCATTTTCAAAACAAAATTTGTTCATAACTATAAAAGTGTGATTTATTATTGATGTAATGTGGAGTGTTTATTACACATTCCTCTTCTTAAATTAATTAAATGACTATAATTATGATTTTTTAATGAAATGGAATGATGAAATTCAAGAATAACAATATAATTCTTCATTATACCACCCAAAATTCATTATAGCCTCAGTATAATGAAGTAAGAGATCACTAGAACAATATAGAGATTGAGAAACATAGAGAAGGATAGATTATATATGATAATAAAAATATATAAAATAAGAAACATAATAAAATATGGTTTAAAAATAAATAATTTTTTTACCTAGATTTATTTTCCATATATGATTTTCCCCCACATGGATTTCATGCGATAACATATGTAACAAACACAATATAGGTGAGATTCAGATCTTCACAAATAATAAAAGATATTTTCTCATTCATGGGATCTTTCTATTATGTATGAGTGATATTATGTGACTTATAAACAATGTTAGACAAGGTATTTGGTCTTGGATTAGTCGGAATTAGTCCTTGGCATGGGTAACTTCGTTTCAATAGGTTGGTTCTTTAAGGTGTTATCTTGGAAGGATTAAAAAGATGGGTTTTCATAGTGTAAATCAATTAATAACTTATAAGATGATAATAGGTTTCAATAGAAAGATATATAGGGAATGTGGGATTGGTGCCTTAATTTAGGACCTGTTATTATTTATGGATTCTAGATGAAAGTCCAGCTAAAAATAGAATCTATGTGAAACACTAATACACTAGTGAAAAGTGATTATGTAGTGTAAAATTATAATTATTTGGGGGATGAAGCATTCATTAAGTGAATAAAAATATAAGGTAAATAGAGACCCTTGGGAACATTGTAAGGTGTTGGTCAACACTATCTACTGAGCTTTATGGATTTTTCTTTGAGAGTGTAACCTATAAGAAAAGTGGGGTGAAATAGAGCTTGGTATTTAATTAATTTTTTATTGATTGAATTCTTTTTGTGAGAAGGCACTGATGATAGGATATAATTGAAAGGATTTTATTTTGTCAAATTAAGGATATTGATTTTATGGGTTGATGTAAGGGATAATAAATACTCTTGATGTTGGTTTGTTTCTATTTATTATAGGTTTTTCTATTATAATAACATTAGTGGTTCGAAAAGTCTAGATAAGCACTACAACATCAAGATTGATTCATATTTATTTGAATAAAGTTCTCTTTGATACCTAATATGATGTTATTGATAGTATATATTTGGGTTAGTGTAGAAAAGGATATTTTTTTATTATTATATATGATGAACTCTCCCAGTAAACATTTTTCTTAAAAAGATGCATTTACCTATTTTAATATGATTTCTAATAATATTTTACTTAGACAATTAGTCAAAAATAAAATTTGGATACATTAATCAATAAGATATGAATATTAACCAATTTTCACACCTACTTCCAAAATCACAAAATAATTCAAATATAATGTCAGTGTCCTAAAATTATGGAATTTTAAGGGATATATTAGATTAATGACTATGTATTTTGTTTTAAAATTTATATTTTACAATCTTATAAATCACATAACAATTTTTTAATTACCAATAAAATGTTTTGTTATACATATGAAAAAAAATAATATTATAACCTATAATGAAGCGGAAATCATTTGAATTTTTTTTTCTTAAATAAATGGAGATTTTAGGAGTCTGTGGTTTCTGACGGCGCCTGATTTCGAGGCCCGATGTTCCCGGAATCAATTTATGTATTTTTGTTCGGGTATGTTTAGTAAACGTACATGTAGGATTTTATATCTTTTGAACTGGTTCTTCGAATTGAAATTTGAGGAAACTGTTTAACTCACACCACCGGTATTTGTTTAAGGAGGCCTTTACCATAGTTGTGTTTCAACATGAATAGAAGCTATAAATTGGGGTTTCTAATTAAAATTAAAAATTAATTAAAAATGTGGGTTTAAAACATTTATATTTGAAAGGTTGTTAATGTCTCTAAGTGGAGGTTAGGGGTGGGACCCACCACACCCTAACCTCCCTTGGGAGGATATAACTAGGGGTGGGGCCCACTATTTTAAACTCCCCTTAAATACCCCAAGTAACTCTCTTTTAATTAAGTGAGTTTCATAAACTTCTAACTCTCACTTTTTAAATTTTAAAACTCTGCACCTTCCACCTCCACTCTTTAATGTCCCAACACCATTGATTAATTAATTGAGCTTCCACAATTAATTAAAAAATTTGATGTTTTATGAATTCTTTTTAATTAATTTGAAGTGCATGGAAATATTAAAACGATAGGGTGGATTTTGTTTTTTTTGGTGTGGTGTTTTTTCTCTCGAGAGCTTTGGAGAACACATGGAAGAATAACCGGTTCCAACATAGAATGCTCATCATCTACAAAGAACACGAAGAACATCATCAATGACCTCCTTTCACTATTAAGGAGTAGATGCCTCTCAAAAAGAACACCACCAATGACAACGTCATTTCCTCCGACATTAACAGAACAACGTCTGTCTTTCATGACACCGTATTCACAATTTCGACAACGTACCTTGAATCGAGGTAGGGGTTACTTTAATGTTTGATTTTTCCCTCTGTTCTACATCGTTAAATTGGTGGATTTATGTGCCGATTGATATCATATGACAAGGATGGTTCGGGCCGCACGAACACTACCTAACCCTCCCCATTGTTGCTTCCATTTGATAATGTTAGAGGTGGATCCAAAAGGGTGCAGTGCCATCGCACCACGCCAGAGAATAACTGCTGGAAGCAGGACCGCGACAGAAGGAATAAGAACCACAGTCGTGAGGGCTGTAGTGGATTAAGAGGCGCGACGTCGTCGCGCCGCGCTGTGGAGACGAAGGCCATGGCCAGGCCAGGCCATGACAGTGGAGGATTGGATTCATCGCACTGGCCACACGGAGGAGGAGGACGCGGCCTGCGTCCTTGTGCCCCACGGCCGAACCGATCCGACCAGCCTTTTTCCCGCAGGGCTGAAGAACCGCGGCGCCCGAAGGCGCCACATATAGGAGGATCGCTGCCCGAAACCGAGGGCCGCTCTGCTGAGTGAACTATATGATGAGGAAGGTTTACCACGGCGCCTATAGGTGCCTAGTAGAGGAGAACTACGACATGCTCTGTGAGCCGCCTGCACCGAGAAGGAACGGCCGACTACGGTTGGCCGGGCAGGGAGAGGCAGTGCTGGTTGGCGCCACCGGGCGAATCGAACCAGCCCGCAGCGCGGGCCTGGTCCGCGGGTGGGTCACACCCCACTGGTCCAAGCCGACACCCCATCCGGGTCAGACCTACCATGTCTGGGTGGTCTGACCACCAGCCAGGTCAGACCCACCGAGCCAGGTCGGGCAGACCCGCTAGCCTACTAGGCTTGACGGGTCGGGCCCGACTTCGCCTAAATGAGAATATCTCCAAGACCACGCATCTGAATGATGCACCGTCTGCAGAACTAGGACCCTCGCAACACAGAATTCCTTTTACCATATTCTATGTGAGTTTTGGATAAATATGGAAAATGGATGGGTTTGGATCGAGCGTAAATCTATCCGGCCCCCTAGAATAGAAATCCATATAACACTCAGACTGGGCGTATGATTGACGCGCTGTCTGTCACGTTGGGTTCCTTTTGATGAGACAAATCATGGGAATACATCAACCAAGGACTTAATTATAGTTGATGTATCGACACTTGACTCGAGGAGCGGACCTTCCTGGAATCAAGCAAGTTGTGTACGGGAACCATAGAGCAGGCTGTGGCGACTACTGTACCAGAATCCTACGTGGGTTCGACAATGATAAATACTATACTAGAATACTCTGTGGGTTAGAAGAAAGTGATACTATACCAGTATCCTTCGTGGGTCTGATAGTTTTGACTTCTATTTCTATATCCTGTGTGGGTCTGACAACTTAGCTTGTCCTGTATCCTATGTGGGTCTGACATCTTAGATAAATCAGTGAATACATCCGATAATATCTATCAATCTACGATATATGTATACCTCTATGAGATGAGTCTTGTCTTTAAATCATTATCATATATGTGATTGGCCTTACTTCTTTTGTGGACTGGGTTGTGTTTGGGCTCGAGTGTTGGAGTCGGGCTGTGACTGGTAACATAGGTATATGTATGGTAATATACCTAAGTAGGGTGTGATAGACTTAGTGATTGTATCTATCATCAATGGTTTATCCTTTGTGGATTTTAGGAGACCATTGTGGGGGTCTCGGGGTCCCATACTGAGTATTGTTATACTCACCCCTACAAGGGCTTCGCCCGCACCGTGTTGTGTTCTGTGCAGACGACATACTATAGTGATCGAGGCCGAGGGTGATGGACATAGGCTACTCAGAGATGGACTAGAAAATACATATGGAAGGGACAAGTTGATCGAGTTCTATACCTACCCTTCAGGTAGGATTTCCTGATAGACGATCCATGAAATGTTTTCCCTTTTTAACTTGTACTTGTACCTGTTGTTCAGTTGGGTTTGTATACTGACCCACTTAATTTATACACACCATACTTTTCTATTTTATTAATTTTTCCTCATTTACTTATTTTCGGATTATGTGTGTGTGTTACAGGTTAAGAGGCAATGCCTACCCTTTATTCAGGGATTCGCTTTTGGTACTAGTCGCCAGCCCCTTTCCTAATGAAGGCGGGATTGTGGTTGTCACGGCATGGGCCTCATGGATGGGTCTTGAAAAATTAGTATTAGAGGATTCAGTTCTACCATATAACTTGGAATCTATTTTTATTTAACAGAAATAGTTTTAAGTGTTTTGGGTGTGGTTAATAGTTCCAGGAAACCGGTTTTGCTGCAGCGGCCGACATATCCATACACTAAGACTCCGACTTCTGATTTATGACTCAGTGCAGGAAAACACTAATTTCATGTGTGTTTACTTTGAAAATGTTTTCATCGTGATTAATTTTGTGTAAGCTCAGTAGGTATACAGTTTTAACAGTGGCTCACTGGTTTCTTTTCAGGATGGCCCAATGAAGGCAGCCAGCTAGGGATCCGAGGTTCGTATGAGATGGCAGCCCACCGAGAAACGAGGCCTTAGTGCAGGGCCCCATCACAGCAGAGGTACCAGTGGTATTACTACCCTCTGGGTGGCTAATACCACCAACTCCAGCAGCAGAGAGTGCATGCCGCCTAAGTGTGTTACATGATTTCAAGAACCAGAGACCGCCAAGGTTTTGAGGAGAGAAGGACCCACATGAATCATAGGATTGTATGGAGGCTATCGTGAGAGTTTTCAAATTGGTAGGGACACCATCCGACCACATGGTGATCTTTTACGTGAGTCTCTTGCATGTAGCAATAGGCAGATGGTTGAGCCTGATGCTCCATGTTCATGATGAGGCATCATTACTCTAGACAGACTTCAATAGTCTCTACCGCTCAAAATTTTTTCAGGCAACCCTTCATACGGTGCAGATTCTGATGTTACTTCATTTACAGCAGGGCAACATCATAGTAGCTCAGTACTCAGTGAGGATCACTGAAATATCGTGCTACTCCATGGATATGGTATGAGACCCGTTCTTCAGGGTCCAGACCCTTGAGCTGGGACTCATGAATGAGATCAGGGCTTCGACGATTCCCCTTATCATTCCGACGTCGGGGGGGCAGGGGTTCTGGAGCAATCCCTTCTAGTGGAGAGTTTTCTCGCTGAGCATTCACCAGTTGGGAGACCCACCACAGGGAGACACATATTGGAGTATTCTACAGCCAGTAGTAGATAGATGATGCAGAGGTCCAAGTGGACTAGGCCATCAGGTGGGTGACCCCAGGATACATGTTCGATTGTGTAGGGAACACGAGAAAGAACCACCTATACGAGGAGCATGCCATGATATGCATGCGGTGGTTAGGACCACATGGATTTTGACTGCCCGACCCACCATGCAGATGAGCATCAGATAGAATAGGGACATCCTAGGCAGAGGTAGAGGATCGACCGTGGTGGTCCGCCAGGATCCGGCAGACGTGGCAGTGGAAGTGGTCGAGCAGCGGGTGGTGAATGATGTTTCGAGGCTCTACCACCACCACCCCAACAAAGTCCACCCCAACCACAAAGAGCTGGAAGGAATAGGTGGGCTCAGCTCTAGGCCGTCGAGCTCTACGACCACGACGCACCTGATATGATTTGAGGTACTATCTCTGTCTACTCCTCCCTTGCTGCAGTACATATAGACATGGGTAAAAGTCATTCTTTTATTATGACTACCCGCATTCGGAGCTCGGAGATTCTGATGGTGTTTTTGGCTCAATCCTTACATATATAGACTCCAATGGGAGAATACTCAATGATTACGCACTAGTGTCGGCAATGTGAGCTTACTCTAGTAGGAGAGAGCCTATGCAAGGATCTTCTAGTAGTGGCGTCGAGGCCTTATGACGTCATATTGAGTATGAACTTTTTATCCACAGTTCATGCTCAGATTGATAGTATTAGGCTCAAATTGTGGAGTATCCATATGGATGGGACAAGGTTCACCTTAACCGGAGAGAAGGGAGCCTTAGTAGCATAGGATGGACCTACACGGAGAAAGGGGAAACCGATCATACATGAGTTGGCTAGTCTAATCCTTAGAGCGGTTGATGTGCGGAGTCCGAGATTTCTTGTTGTGGTGGATCAGTATGGGGATGTTTTTCCTGAAGGCATTTTCGAAATACCTTCCCGTAGATAGGTAGACTTCTACATTGACATGTACCATGAGACAACATCGATATCTTCTCTAACATATTGGATAATTCCCGCCGAGCATCATGAGTTGCAGGTACAACTGGATGAATTGTAGGGGAAGGGATTGGTCCGACCAAGAGTTTCACCATGGGTATCTCCAATTTTGTTCGCCAAGAATGTGGATTGGAGCTTGCGATTGTGTAATGACTACCGTCGCCTGAATCAGGTGATTGTGAAGAATAAATAACCACTCCCAAGGATTGATGACATCTTTGATCTGCTCAAGGTATCATGATGGTTCTCAAAGATAGACCTCAGGTTAGGCTTTCACCAGCTCAATGTTTGAGATGAGGATGTGACGAAGATGGACTTCAGGTGTCGTTATGGACACTACTAGTTCTAAGTTATGACCTTCAGCTTAACCAACAAAAAATCAGTGTTCATGAGTCTCATGAATGGGATCTTCTAACATTACCTCGATCTCTTTGTCTTAGTCTTTATCGATGAAATACTGATTTACTCGAGAAATTAAGAGGATCATTCCTACCATTTGCGGGTAGTACTAGACACACTACGAGAGCATAAACTATATAGTAAGCTATCGAAGTGCCAGTTATGTATTTGAGAGGTTCACTTATGGGGAAACATCATCTCAGAGGATAGATTTGTAGTGGATGCAGAGAAGATCAAGGAAATACTTTATTAGGAGCCACCTAGGAGTGTGATAGAGGTGGGGAGTATCTCGGGACTTGCTGGTTAATATCGGAGATTTGTGCCATACTTTTACAGAGTTGCAACACCACTTCCATCATTGATGTAGAATTAGAAACCCTTCGTGTGGTTAGATAGATTCTAGCAGTGCTTTCAAGATATGAGGCAGAGGTTGACCAGTGCGCCCATCATGAGGCTACTAGAGGAGGACGTGGTATACATAGTTTACTGTGACACATCAGGGACCAGAATCGAGTGTTTCATGATACAGGAGCAAGCAGTGATCTCATATGGTTCACATCAGTTGAGAAAACACGAGTAGAACTACGCTACACATGACCTCGAGTTAGTATCAGTGGTATTCACCTTGAAGATTTGGCGGCACTATCTGAAGGGTTAGCGTTTTATAGTCTACTCTGACCACCAGAGTCTCAGTTATATCATCACACAAAATGACCAGAACCTAGGACGACGACGAATGATCGAGTTTCTCTAGGACTATGACTTCGAGATAGTGTATACTCCTGGAAAGGAGAATGTTGTAGCCAATTCTACTAGCAGGATATTGGGAATTCAACTGCTAGGAGAGGCAGCCAAGTAGCTGGCAGTGTTGCTGATATCCTTTGTGCATAGAGATGGGATGTATAAGGCCCCGACATTAAAACTTACTTAATATTGAATTAAATGAATAATTCACATTGAGGATCTTTTCAGGTTTTGTGTTTTAGAGAATTAGAACATAACTATTACATCTCAAAAGATTACAAGGTAGACACTTCTACTAAGTTTCCATAATAAAAAAAACTATTAAAAAGAAACATGTCTAGTTCCATGTTTTATATAGAATGACATTCCCTTGATCCCATCCTTGACCTTATTCCACATTATGTCCTGTGAAAAACATTTCAAAAAAAATTGGGGTCAGCATAAAAAGCTCAGTAAGGGATACACAAGTAATGAAAACTGTTCGTTTTTCAAACATCAAGTAAACCATGAATACTCTATCAAAGTAATACCTTCACCTTCATGAAGTAGTAAAAACTCTTCACTGAATAATGTATCATTACTTAACTTTTTGTAACCAAAGGATTACCATAAAACCCATATAAAGAACACATAACATATATAAAGTTAACTTGGGACATAAACATACTTAAGTGGAATACCCATACAGTCGACTTCCACACATATCACTTAATGGAATAGCCATACTGCCAATTTCCATACATACTTAATGGAATAGCCATACGGCCGACTTCCATACCCAATGCATTGGAGGTTATAACGTAACCACCCGTCCTGGTATTCAAGGCACCACCCGTCATATGGTTTATAATGTAAACACCCGTTAAAATGTCCAAGTACCAATATAAAATCATAAAACATAAAACAAATATAAAGGAATGATAACATTTCCACATTTCAATCACAATATATCATAAATATATTGACATAATAGAATCCTTTATCAAAACCGTTTTCAATACCAAAATGAATAAAAGAGTATATGGTATTTATTTTATTTTAAAAACATTACGGCTTGTTGAGGAAGTCGAAGACCAAATAATACTCGCGACGGCGGAAAAGGTCGTTGTCACCGGGTACGTTAAAAAACATTCCTTTTTGTCGTTTAGTAAAAATCTTCGTAGAAAAATATTCCTTTTGTATAAAAGTAAAAGTCAAAGGGGTTTATACACCGTATAAAATAAAGTTGTGTATAAAACGAAATATGCCTCAATGAAAGGAGATTGAGACGAAGTCCCTTACCTCAGGTCTGACATGACTCGATCGTTCTTTAACTTCGTGAATAATAATCTTGAGTTAATTTATACTTGATTAAGAACCTTTTTAAAGTTCATTATTCCTTTTATATCACTTATTTCCATGTTATAAACATTATGTAACCATTTATGTTAATGATGTTTGTTTTGTCAATATTTGGATCATATGTCGAAAGTGGACTTCTTACAATTACATGTTGTTCATGTGGTCAAAGGTTCTTTATATCCAAAATGAAATTCCTGATTTGGATATCATATATATCATATATATCCAGAATATACATGTATTTATAATATTACATAATCATTTAGAGATAAGAAATGAAATGCACCGTTCATGGAGACGGTAAGCCGTACGTACGCATGAACGCTACTTTCATTTCTATTTCGTATTTTATAGAATGGAATCATAATGATATTATAGTATATTATAATTCCAGTATAATAACATATATAATATCATTAACTTTATCCTTTACACATCCCACATATGGTATTAACGAATCAAATCACTTTCAGGGGGCGGTAGTCCGCACTTCCTAAAATGAAGATATCGTGTTTACCCATAATGGAAACAATAATGGTATGCCATAAATGAAAAATACATAATCTTAAGGAAAGAATAAACATATTTTATATCATATATAAAAATAGTGACAACATAATGGCCACCTTTGAAGGTGTTAAATGAGTATTGAACAATCATCGTTTCGGGAGGCAGAATTTCGCCATCCACGGAAACCGTATGTTCTTTAACAATTTCATGTAGTTGTGTGAGAGTTTAGCTCGAATAAATCTTATAACAACATCCTAGTATATTGAATATACTGGTTTTGTTACAAAATAAAAAAATAAAAAGATTTTAGGGGGTTGGAGAAGCAAAATAAAACAAATGAACAAGAGAGGATGAATTACCTTTAAAAGTGTAACTCCTTTTGATTTGAGCCCAAAGGCTTCCTCTGAAGGGATTCTGCCCAAAGGGAATCCTCTAGGATGAGTAGAGGGATGTGGAGAGAGTAAATGGGCTGGGGATGGCCGAGCCAAAGGCTTGAGGAGTGTGTGAAATGAGGTAGAGGTGGGGGCCTTTTATAAGAGGAGAGGAGGGGCACTTTTGGAAATAATGAAACTATTATTTTATTATCAAAAGTTTTTCGAATTTATAAGGTCCCATATTGATATATATCAAAGATAAGATGATAAGTCTTATAAATATTCCCATCCAATAGGTTTTGGACATGTGTAGGTTTTAGATATTACATTATCTTTCCATTTTATTTAAATCGTTAAATAATGAAGTCATCGCTGCATCATAATGATTTCATAAATAATTTAATTTATTTAAAGTCTAAAAATTATAAAAAAATACTATGATGTAGGAAATATTTTTATATTTCAAATTAATATTTATAATAAAAAATCTGATCTTTATAACCCCATGTAAAAACTGTTTTCGTAAAACATATTATGTTTGTGTCATTTTTACTTTTATTTAAAAAAGGCATTAAAGTCATTATCTCACCAAAGTTGATCCATAGGGTCCCCTAAATCAACCCATGGGTTGTCTTGGTAGACCATGACACAAAAAATAGGGTTAGGACATTTTTCAAGATCATCTCATTTTATTAAAGCATTATTTTTACCTTAAACTGCACTAATTACCTCTAATCGCGATTAAAAACTTAATAAGTTACTATTCACCAAAAAATTATTTTAATCTCATTGAACCACATTTTACTTCTTAATGACAAAAATTTATGTCGGATTTTTGAAAATAAAAACACAATGATTGACAAATTTCATTTAAATGGAAAATCTGTTTTTATAAGTACCACTTAGTGGTTTCAGTATTCATCAAAAATTTAAGTTTTTCAGAAAATTACCAAAAATTCACCCTAAGCTATATTTTATATTACGAATTCAAAAATGAATTCTATTGTACAAAATTCAAAACATATATGTCACATTAATTAATTTAATAATTAATTCTCGCTGTGAGAGCAAATTGTGTGTTTTTATGAAACAATAAGTATCAAAAGATTGACACTAGTTTAAGTCCGATTTCAAAGTGAAATTAATTCCAATGACCACTATTGGATTTAATGGTAAAAATATTTTCTAATTTAACATTAAAACAAATTCAAAAGATAATCTAATCAAATAAATAAATTAGATTAAAGTGAGTTTTTGAATTAAAATACAACATTTTACACTATTCATAAAAAAATGAACTTTATCGGAAAGGTACAAAAAATTTACACAAAGTAAATTTTGATGTCCCGATTCTAAAGAAGAGTTATTTTTGGTCCAATAGAATTTTTAAGATTGATCAAAACTATATTTAATGACGGTTCACCGTCAAAAGGTGTTAAGTGAACCCTTAGTGAAAATAAGGGTATAAATGCCTAAAATTGAACTCTTTCCATATTTTAAGCCTTTATCATTTATTGGGTAAATGTAAAAACATTTAAAAACATATATAATCATATTTTAGTTATTTCTATCCATTCCCTCCAGTACAACGGCTACTTGTTAACTAACATTTAAAATAATATTATTTTATAACTTGTGTGCAACGTAAGTTTTCAAAGAAACTCATCGTTGTGTATCGAGTACGCTATCGAACGTAGAAAACCCTTTTAATTAAAATTAATATTTAATTCGTAAATATTAATAAATATGAAAATTATTTATTCGTTAATTACCTGGGATGTTACATCCTTCCCCCCTTTTGAGAATTGCGTCCTCGCAATTTTATTCACTTATCAAAATAAGTTGGGTTATTTATCCCTCATAGCATTTTCAGATTCCCACTTTGCCTCTTCAATCACATGGGTTTTCCACAAAACCTTTACCTGATGAATCATCTTATTCCGTTACACCTGCTCTCTGTGGTCAAGAATCTGGACTGGTTGTTCTTCATAAGATAGGTTCTCCTCCAGCTGAACTACCTCTAGACTCAAAACATGAGATGGATCTGGCATATAATTCATCAACATTGAAACATGAAAAACATTGTGTAACTGAGATAAACTCGGAGGTAAAGCCACTCAGTAAGAAACTGATCCAACTTTATCCAGAATTTCATATGGTCCAATAAACCTTGGACTCCGCTTTCCTTTCCTACCAAATCTCATCACACTTTTCCAAGAGAAACCATGAGAAAAACATGATCACCTACCTCGAAAGATATATCCTTCCTCCGGTTATCCACATAACTTTTCTGCCTGCTCTGAGCTGTTCTCATGTGCTTCTGAATCAACTGAACTTTTTCTGCCATCTCTTCTACCAATTCTGGTCCCATCAGCTTCCTTTCACCCACTTTATCCCAAAATGCTGGAGTTCGACACTGCTTCCCATATAATGCCTCAAATGGTGCCATCTGTATACTGGAATGAAAGCTGTTATTATATGAAAATTCAACCAAAGAAATATGTTGGTACCAACTTCCCTGATAATCCATAGAACAAGCTCGTAGCATATCCTCCAAGGTCTGAATTGTTCGTTCTGACTTCCCATCTGATTGAGGATGAAAAGCTGTACTAAAATTTAATTCATTAACCAATGACTTCTGATGGCCTTTCCAAAAGATAGAAGTTAACATGGGATCACGATCATATACAATGGAGAGAGGAACTCCATGTAACCTGACTACCTCTTTAAGATACAAACGGGAAAATTGATCTAGGGAAAAAGTATCTCGTATAGCAAGGAAATGAGCAAACTTAGTCAAGCGATCAACAATAACCTAGATTGCATTATTACCTCAAGATGTCTTCGGTAATCCCACAACAAAGTCCTTGGATATATTCTCACATTTCTACTCTAGCACTGGTAAAGGATGACGCATCCCTTTCGGTAACTGCCGCTCTGCTTTAACCTGCTGACAAGTCAGACACTTCACAGTAAAATCAGCAATATCTCTTTTCATTCCATCCCACCAGTAATACTCCCGTAGATCTCTGTACATCTTAGTACTGCCAGGATGAACTGAAAACGGGGAACTATGAGCCTCACATAACAACTCATTCTTCAATTGTGAATCACAAGGTACACACAATCTCTTCCCAGATCTCAAAACACAATCATTATCAATGTTGAAATCAGGCAACATACCTTTCTGAACCAGCTCTACCTTTTTCTGCAACTCACTGTATTTCTTCTGTGCTTGCTTGATTCTGTTTGATAGAGAAGATTTCACTGATACCTAAAACAAAACAGAAGAACTTCCTGCACCAACAACTTCTATGCCAAAGTTCATCAAATCCTTAACCAAATTATCATGTTCCAAACACAACATTGATAATGAAGCATTACTTTTTCGAATCAAAGCATAAACCACTTTATTTGCTTTTACCGGATGGTAATGAATTGTACAATCATAATCCTTGATTAATTCCAGCCATCTACTCTGTCTCATGTTCAATTAATTCTGAGTGAATATATACTTTAAAATGTTGTGATCAGTATATATTTCACACTTTAATCCATACAAATGATGCCTCCAAATTTCTAAAGTAAAGTCAATAGCAGCTAATTCCAAATCATGTGTAGGGTAATTTACCTCATGAGTTTTCAACTGTCATGAAGAATAAGCAATTACCTGGTCATTCTGCATAAGGACACAGCCATGTCCCTTCAACGAAGCATCACTATATATAACAAACTAACCATTCCTGGAAGGAAGTGCCAAAACTGGAGCATTCACCAATCTTATCTTGAACTCCTGAAAACAATCCTCACATTCTTTTGTCCAGATGAACTTAACACCCTTACAAGTTAGCTTAGTCATTGGAATAGATAACCGTGATATTTTTCAACAAACCTTCGGTAGTAACCTGCCAAACCAAGAAAACTACGGATCTCGGTTACATTTGTGGTTCTTGGCCATTCAT
The DNA here is from genome assembly GCA_963277665.1 of Viscum album. Classification (NCBI taxonomy): domain Eukaryota; kingdom Viridiplantae; phylum Streptophyta; class Magnoliopsida; order Santalales; family Viscaceae; genus Viscum; species Viscum album. The sequence continues at coordinate 1,359,955,268 of OY728133.1, forward strand.
CAACAACTTTTGTTTTAGTAGGATCAACATTTATTCCATCTATTAAAACAATGTGACCTAGGAAAGAAATTTGTTGTAACCAAAACTCACACTTGCTGAATTTTCCATATAGTTTCTTTTATTTTACGGTTTGTAAGATAACCCTTAAATGACTTTCATGCTCTTCTTTACTTTTAGAAAACACCAAAATATCATCGATGAAAACAAGCACAAACTTATCCAAGAACTCATGAAAATTATATTCATAATGTTCATGAATACAACAGATGAATTGGTTAACCCAAAAGGCAAAACTACAAATTCATAATGGCCATATCTAGTACGGAACGCAGTCTTCGGAACGTCTCCTTCTTTTACTTTCCTCTGATGGTACCCCGAACTCAAGTCAATCTTCGAAAAATACTGATCTCCCTGGAGCTGATCAAACAAATCATCGATATGAGGAAAATGATACTTTTTCATAACAGTAATATTATTCAAGGCTCTATAATCAATGCAAAGTCTCATTGATCCATCTTTCTTTTTAACAAACAAGACAGGAGCACCCCATGGTGATGTGCTAGGTCGAATGAATCATTTATCTAAAAACTCCTGCAATTGTTTCTTTAACTCTAAAAGTTCAACATGATCCATTCGATAAGGGGGTTTTGAAATTGGTTTAGAATCAGGAACTAAGTCAACAGTAAATTCAACTTCCCGATCATGAATAATACCAGGAAACTCATCAGGAAAAACATCAAGATACTCATTTACCACTGGCACATCATTAATCTGAACAGTTCCTTTATTTTCAACAATATGTGCAAGGTAACATTCATTTCCATCTTTTACAAGTTTCTCAACTTCCTGATATGTTATCAAAATCAAGGGTTCATTCTTGTACACAAACTGAAAATCATTCTGAAAAGAAACCATTTTAGCTCTGCAGTCAATCTTAGCATGATAAACAGAAAGCCAATCCATGCCCAAAATAACATCAAACTCTACTAGAGGCAAAACAATAAGTTTTGCTGGTAGATTCTTTCCACACACAAGGATAGGAAGGTTCTTATAATTACTTTTTGTCTCAACGTTTTCTACGGGTGTTTTTACCATAAGTTTAGGATTCATATCTTGATATGGAATTTCCAATTTACTAGAAAAATTCTCAGAAATGAAAGAGTGTGTAGACCCTGAATCAAATAACACATTGGCATAATCTGAACAAACAAATAGTTTACCTGATACCACATGATTCGATGGCCCAACATCTGCTGATGTTGTTGCAAAGGATTTCACCACCCCTTTCTGCTTGTAGTCTGGCTGCATTCCCCCATTGAGTTCTTTGTTGGACACTCGTTTTCATAATGACCCATTTCATTACACTTAAAACATCTTACCGTTGGCTTTTCATTGCCTGCTTGATCATCTTCCTTACAGTTACGAGAAATATGACCAGACTTACCACACTGGAAGCACTTACCAGACATGGATAAACATTCTCCAGGATGCATTTTACCACACTTCTCACTGGATGTATATTTGGTTTTCTTACCTCCTTGCTTCTTTGATGGATTCTTCCCCTTTCCCTGCCAACTAGACCTCTTATTCTGTTGTTTGTCATAGCATACATGATTATCGGCAAACTCCATTTCTACCTTCTCCACACATCGAACAAGTTTTTCGTAACTTTTGAACTCACGAGAAGATAAAACCCTTCGATACTTTGGCTTTAACCCTGAGTAAAAATGGTTTATTTTACTATCAAGATCTCGTATGAAGTTTGGAGCATACCATTCCAATCGAGTGAACTTTGCTTCATAAGCGGCCACTGAATCATCTTCCTGCCTTAATTCTAGGAACAGTTTTCCCATGCTAAGACGAAACACCTTAGGAAAATATTTCTCAAGAAACATACCTTTGAATTCATCCCAGTGAAGATCCTCAATCTCATCACTATCCATGATATTTTTCACCATCGACCACCACTGATCAGCTTCACCTTGAAAACGGTAAACAACAAGACTAACCTTTTGATGTTCTGAACACCCCATGACATCAAAAATCTTCTCTGGTGCTTTAATAAACCCTTCAGCTTGCACAGGGCCAGATGATCCTCTGAATGATGGGGGATGTTGCCTCATGAAATGTTCCACCACTGACATGCTCCTCTATGGTTGATCTGGCTGATCTCGTGCATGGATACCCCCACCATTTATATCCTGAGTCAACTGTGCCATCACTATAACAAACTGTTCAGTTCCGATTCCGACCTTCTCAGGTTGCTGATTTGGAAGGTTGTCTTCCTCTTGATGTCGTCCCAACATAGTTGCTTTGTTTCCTCTGCGAAAAAAAATTATTAACACAGAAATATCTTATGCGAAGCAACATGGTAATCTATAAATGATATATTATTTCAATCATATTATAATTTAACACTTTTCTAACTCCTAAAGTTGTCTAAACTGACCTCTGATACCAACTATAAGGCCCCGACCTTAAAACTTAGTTAATATTGAATTAAATGAATAATTCACATAGAGGATCTTTTCAGGTTTAGAGTTTTAGAGAATTAGAACATAACTATTACATCTCAAAAGATTACAAGGTAGACACTTCTACTAAGTTTCCATAATAAAAAAAACTCTTAAAAAGAAACATTTCTAGTTCCATGTTTTATATAGCATGAAATTCCATTGATCCCATCCATGACCTTATTCCACATTACGTCCTGCGAATAACATTTCAAAAAAACTTGGGGTGAGAATAAAAAGCTCAGTAAGGGATACACAAGGAATGAAAACTATTAGTTTTTCAAACATCAAGTAAACCATGAGTACTCTATCAAAGTAATACCTTCACCTTCATAAATTAGTAAAAACTCTTCACTGAATAAAGTATCATTACTTACCTTTTTGTAACCAAAGGATTACCATAAAACCCATACAAAGAACACATAACATATATAAAGGCAACTTGGGACATAAACATACTTATGTGGAATAACCATACGGTCGACTTCCACACATATCACTTAATGGAATATCCATATGGCCAATTTCCATACATACTTAATGGAATAGCCATACAGACGACTTCCATACCCAATGCACTAGAGGTTATAATGTAACCACCCGTACTGGTATTCACGGCACCACCCGTCATATGGTTTATAACGTAACCACCCGTTAAAATGTCCAACTACCAATATAAAATCATAAAACATAAAACCAATATAAAGGAATGATAACATTTCCACATTTCAATCACAATATATCATAAATATATTGACATAATATAATCCTTTATCAAAACCATTTTCAATACCAAAATACATAAAAGAGTATATGGTATTTATTTTATTTTAAAAACATTACAGCTTGTTGAGGAAGCCAAAGACGAAATAATACTCATGACGGCGGAAAAGGTCGTTGTCACCGCGTACGTTAAAAAAACATTCCTTTTTGTCGTTTAGTAAAACGCTTCGTAGAAAAAGATTCCTTTTGTATAAAAGTAAAAGTCAAAGAGGTTTATACACCGTATAAAATAATGTTGTGTATAAAACGAAATATGCCTCAATGAAAGGAGATTGAGATGAAGTCTGTTACCTTAGGTCCGACTTGACTCGATCGTTCTTTAACGTCCTGAATAATAAACTTGAGTTAATTTATACTTGATTAAGAACCATATTAATGTTCATTATTTCTTTTATATCACCTATTTCCTTGTTATAAACATTATGTAACCATTGAAGTTAATGATGTTTGTTTTGTCAATATTTGGTTCTTAAGTCGAAAGTGGACTTCTTACAATTACATGTTGTTCGTGTGCTCAAAGGTTCTTTATATCCAGAATGAAATTCCTGATTTGGATATCATATATATCATATATATCCAGCATATACATGTATTTATTTTGTTACATAATCATTTAGAGGTAAGAAATGAAATGCACCGTTCATGGAGACGGTAAGCCGTACGTACGCATGAAAATTACTTTCATTTCTATTTCGTATTTTATAGAATGAAATCATAATGATATAAGAGTATATTATAATTCCAGTATTATAACATATATAATATCATTAAATTTATCCTTTACACATCCCACATATTGTATTAACGAATCAAATCACTTTTAGGGGGCGGTAGTCCGCACTTCCTAAAATGAAGATATCATGTTTACCCATAATGGAAACAATAATGGTATGCCATAAATTAAAAATAAATAAGCTTAAGGAAAGAATAAACATATTAAATATCATATATAAAAATAGTTAAATCATAATGGCCACCTATGAAGGTGTTAAATGAGTATTGAACAATCATCGTTTCGGGAGGCAGAATTTCGCCATCCACAAGAAACCGTATGTTCTTTAACCATTTGATGTAGTTGTGTGAGAGTTTAGCTCGAATAAATCTTATAACAACATCCTAGTATATTGAAGATACTGGTGTTGTTACAAAATAAGTAAATAAAAAGATTTTAGGGGGTTGGAGAAGCAAAATAAAACAAATGAACAAGAGAGAATGAATTGCCTTTAAAAGTGTAACTCATTTTTTATTAGAGCCTAAAGGCTTCCATTGAAGGGATTCTGCCCAAAGGTAATCCTCTAAGATGAGGATAGGGGTGTGGAGAGAGTAAATGGTCATGGGATGGCCGATCCAAAGGCTTGAGGAGTGTGTGAAATGAGGTAGAGGTGGGGGCCTTTTATAAGAGGAGAGGAGGGGAACTTTTGGAAATCATAAACTATTATTTTATTTTCATAAGTGTTTCGAATTTATAAGGTCCCAAATTGATATATTTATAATATAAGATGATAAGGCTTCGAATTATTCCCATAAAATAGGTTTTGGACATGTGTAGGTTTTAGATATTACATTATCTTTCCATTTTATTTAAATCATTAAATAATGAATTCATCGCTGCATCATAATGATGTCATAAATAATTTAATTTATTTAAAGTCTAAAAATTATAAAAAAAATACTATGATGTAGGAAATATTTTTATATTTCCAATTAATATTTATAATCAAAAATCTGATCTTTATAACCCCATGTAAAAATTGGTTTCGTAAAACATATTATGTTTGTGTTATTTTTACTTTTATTTAAAAAAAGGCATTAAACTCATTATCTCAGCCATGTGGCTTAATAGGGTACCCTAAATCGACCCATGGGTTGTCTTGGTCTGACATGACACAACCAATAGGGTTAAGACATGTGTCAAGCTCATCTCATTTTATTAAAGCATTATTTTTACCTTAAACTACACTAATTACCTCTAATCGTGATTAAAAACATAATAGTTACTATTCACCAAAAAATTATTTTAATCTCATTGAACCACATTTTACTTCATAATTACAACCATGTATGTCTGATTTTTGAAAATAAAACACCATGATTGCAAAATTTCATTTAAACGGAAAATCAGTTTTTATAAGTACCACTTAGTGGTTTCACTAATCATCAAAAATTGAAGTTTTTCATAAAATTACCAAAAATTCACCCTAAGATATATTTGATATTATGAATTAAAAAATGAAGTCTATTTTACAAAATTCAAAACATATAAGTCACAATAATTAATTTAATAACTAATTCCCACTGTTAGAGCAAATAGCATGTTTTTATAAAACAATAATTATCAAAATATTGACACTAGTTTAAGTCCGATTTCAAAGTGAAATTAATTCCAATGACCACTATTGGATTTAATGGTAAAAATATTTTCTAATTTCACTTTAAAACCAATTCAAAAGATAATATAATCATATAAATAAATTATTTTAAAGAGAGGTTTTGAATTAAAATACAACATTTTACATTATTCATTAAAAAATGAACTTTATCGGAAAGGTACCAAAAATTTACACAAAGTAAATTTAGATGTCCCGATTATAAAGAAGAGTTATTTTCGGTCCAATAGAATTTATAAGATTGATCAAATCTATATTTAATGAAGGTTCACCGTCAAAATGTGATAAGTGAACCCTTAGTGAAAATTAGGGTATAAATGCCTATAATTGAACTCTTTCAGTATTTTAAGCCTTTATCTTTTATTGGGTAAATGTAAAAACATTTAAAAACATATATAATCATATTTTAGTTATTTCTATCAATTTCTTCCAGTACAATGACTACTTGATAAAAAACATTTAAAATAATATTATTTTATTACTTGTGTGCAACGTAAGTTTTCAAAGATACTCATCGTTGCGTATCGAGTACGCTATCGAACGTAGAAAACCATTTTAATTAAAATTAATATTTAATTCATAAATATAAATAAATATGAAAATTATTTATTCTTTAATTAATAGGGATGTTACAGGAAGTAACTCCTACACTTCTTCAGCGAGTCAGAAAGGAAAAACGTGAGGTCGTTTACTGTGAGACATGACATGAACATGTATCCTCAGGGAAGGCACCTGATGGGTTTTCTGAAGATGGGGATTATGTCATCCAATTCCGAGGACGTAACATGGTACCAGTAGCACTATAAGAGGAGTGGTTGAGGGAGTTTCAGACTTCCACTATAGAGGTACATCGAGGAGTGGTGAAGATGTATCATGACCTTAGAAGACAACACAGGTGGTCGGGTATGAAGAAGGTGGTAGCAGAGTTTGTCTCATGATGCCTCACTTGTCAGCATGTGATGGTAGATCACCAGGTTCTAGTAGGCTTGGTTCAGCCCTTAGAGGACCCAGAGTGGAAGTGAGACCGGATATCCATGAAATTTGTGCTGGTAATTCCACATACATTCAGAGTACATGACTCTATCTTGGTGATTGTCAGCCGACTCACCATGTCAGCCCACTTTCTACCAATCAGAGATCTGGTCTCAATAGAGATAATGAAATTCCTCTACATACAAGATATCTTACGTATTAATGGTGTTCCATCAATGTCCGTCTCTGATTGAGGTTCTCGTTTCACTTCCCATTTATGGAAGGGTTGTCTGAGTCTTTCAGGTTGTAGCTTCACTTGAGCACCACCTTCTATCCTCAGAAAAATGTTTAGACTAAGAGGACCATTTATACTCTCAAGGACATGCTCCGTGCATGTGTCGTTGACATTGGTCACAGCTTGGAGGATCACGTACCCATGGTGTAGTTTGCGTAAAATAAAATCTACCACTCCAACATCACGAGGGAACCATATGAGGAACTATACGGTCGACCTTGCAGATCACCACAATGCTGGACTGACCCAGGGGAGTCAGCACATTTAGAACCAGAGATGGTGTAGGCTACAATGGTGAAGGTGCAGATCATACAGCAGTGGATAAAGACTACATAAAGAAGACCGAAGTCCTATGATAATAAGAGATGTAGACCACTGTAATTTGAGGATAGCAACCATGTATTCCTACGGGTCTCACCAAGACGAGGTCTATATAGATTTGGCTGAGGTGGAATGTTATCTCCATGTTTAGTCGGATCTTTCCAGGTCCTCGGCAGAGTAGGAATGGTGTATTTCCACCTGGCTCTTCCACATCAGTTGCTCGGGGTACACGATGTCTTCCACGTATCTCGGCTGAGGAGATACGTGCACGACCACTCCCACATCATCGTCCATGGGGAGCTGGACATCGATGACAGGGTGAAATTCACTGAGGTCCCAGTGTAGAATGTGGATCGACATGAGCAGGTCCTACATGGATAGCCAATTTCACTAGTGCACATTGGATGGCAGCACGAGAACCTCCCAGAGAGCACATGGTAGCAGGAGGCTCAGATGCATGATCAGTACCCCCATTTATTCCCTTAGTGTGTGTTGTAGCATACATAGACATAAATCCATGAGGAGGGGATAATGTAACGAGTGGGAAATCCTATGGAATTTTTTTATTAAATACATAAGAATTTTACGAGTCCGTAATTTCTGACGGCACCCGATTCTGAGTCCCAGTGTGCCCAAAATCAATATTTGTAGTTTTGTTTGGGTACGTTAATTTAACGTACGTGCATGATTTTTTATCTTCTGAACTGGTGCTCAAAATTGGAACACAAGGGAACCGTTGAACTCGTGGTGTCGATATTCGCTTAAGGAGGACTTTATAGCAATTGCGTTTCGACGTGAATGGAAATTATAAATTGGGGATTATAATTATAATAAAAAAGTTTGTGTGACACATTTTTATTTGAAAGGTGGTTAAAGTCTCTAATTGTAGGTTATGGGCGGGTACCCCCACACCCTAACCTCCCTTGGGAGGATATAACTAGTGGTGGGTCCCACTTGTTTAAACTCCCCTTAAACCCCCCAATGTAACTCTCTTTTAATTAAGAGAGTATCTTAAACATCCAACTCTCCCTTTTTAATTTTTAAAACTCTCCACCTTCCACATCCTCTCTTTAATGTGCCAACACCATTAATTAATAAATTGAGCTTCCAAAATTAATTAATTAATTTTTAGTGTTATGAATTATTTTGAATTCATTTGAAATGCATGGAAATATTAAAATGATATAAAGGCTTTTTTTTATATTGTCTTGGAGTTTATTCTCCGGAGAGCTTAGGAGAACTCTTGGATGAACAACCTGTTCTAATTAAAATGCTCCTCATCTACGAAGAACATGAAGAAATTATTCAACGACCTTCATTCACGTTAAATGAGTAGACGCTGCACTCAAAGAATGCCGCCAACGATAGCGTCATTCCCTCTTATATTGATGGAACAACATCAGTCTTCCATGATGCCGTCTTCCACGACATCAACAACGTACCGTGAATCGATGTAGGGGTTACATTAATGTTTGATTCTACCCTCCTTTATACATATATAAATTGGTAGAATGATGTGCCAATTTATATCATATGACGAGGTGGGTTTGGGCCACACAAACACGACATGATCCTCCCCTTTGTTGCTTCCATTTGATGATGTCGGAGGTGGAGCCGAAAGGGCGCGGTGTCATTGCACCGTTCAGGAGAATAACTTCCAACATGAGGACCACAGTGGATGGAAGAGGAACCATGTTCGGGAGGGCTGCAGTAGATGAAGATGTGCGACATCGTCATACCGCATTGCAGAGCCAAAGGCATTGGCCAGGCCGGCCTGCTGTCGTGGAGGATCGGTACCATTGCACCGGCCGCATGGAGGTGGAGGATGCGGCCAGCTTACGCAGGTCGGTCGGCCGAACCGAACCGGCCGGCCTCCTGTCGGCCGGGCTAATGAACCACATCGCCCAAAGGTGCCGGGTGGAGGAGGACTATGAAATTCGGTTGTGGGACGCTCTACTAGACAAACCGATCGACCGCCTTCCATCCAGACTAGTGGATTGCGGCTCCCACATGTGAAGTGAGAAAGAGAAGCGGGGCCCGCTGTGTGGGTCGCATGCACTGGGAAAAACAGGCATGCTACAACCGGCCGGGCAGGGAGAGGTGGTTCTGCTTGGCTCCGCCTAATGAATTGAACTGGCCTGCAGCACGGGCTGGGTCCGCGGGTGGGCCGCGTCCCACCCGGCCGGGCTGACCCCCCAGTCGGGTCCGACCTGTCGAGCTGGGTTGGGCCGACCTTCCTACCCACTGGGCTTGATGGGCCAAACTTTACTTCGACTAAATGCAAATAGCTACAAGACCACGCGTCCAAACAACGCGCTGTCTACATCACTGGGACCCTTGCAACAAGTTGATCCTTTAACGATACTCTAAGTGAGTATTGGATAAATTTGGAAAATGGCCGGGTTTGGATCGATCGTAAGTCCAACCAGGCCCCATGAACAATAATTCCAACAACTCTCGCACTGGAAGTCTAATTGATGCACCATCTGTCGCGTTGGGTTCCTTTTGAGGATACGGAACATCATGATTCAACAAAACTGGAATTCGTGATAGTTGATGTATCGATACAAGACTCATGGAGGGGATCCTCCCGGAATCGAGTGTGCTCTGTGCGGGAACCCTAGAGTTGTTTCTGACAACTTCTGTACCAGAATCCCACATGTGTTCAAAAACGATGACTACTGTACCAGAATCCACTATTGGTTCTACAACAGTGCTACTATATTAGGATCCTCCATGGGTCTGACAGTTCTGACTTATTTTCCTTTATCCTATGTGGTTTTGACAGAGGAGATGGTCCTATATCTTGTTTGGGTGCGACATCTTAGCTGGTCCTGTATCTTGTGTGGGTCGGACAACTTAGAGGAATCAGTGACTACATCTGATTATCTCTATCTCTCTACGAAATATGTATACCTGTGTGAGCCTAGTCTTGTCTTTCAATCATTATCATTGATGTGATTCACCTTACTTTGTAGACTGGGTTGTGTTTGGCCTAGAGTGTTTTATTCGGGCTGTGACTGGTAACTTACGTATATGTATGGGAATATACATAAGTAGGGTTAGTTAGAATTCATGATTGTATCTATCTTCTTTGTTTTATCCTTTTAGGATTCTGGGAGAGCTTCGAGTGGACTCGGGGTCCCCTATTGAGTATTGTTATAGTCACCCCTACACGGGCTTTTCCCGCACCTTGTTGGGTTCTGTGCAGAAGATAGACAATAGTGATCGAGGCTGAGGGTGATGGACGGAGGCTTCTTGGAGAAATACTGGACGAGACGTATAGTAGGGATGAGTTGATCAGTTCTGTACCTACCCTTCAAGTACGACTTCCAGGCGGATGATCTAGGAGTTGATTTCCCTTTTTTTACTTGTAATTGTAATTGTTGTTTAGTTGGGATTGTGTATTGGCCCAATTACATTCAGAACACCTTACCTTTCTATTTTAGTACTTATTGCCTCTTCTTCTTGTGTATGGACTGTGTGTGTGTTACGGGTTAAAAGTCAATGCCTTCCCTTTATATCAGGGATTCGCCTTTGGTGCTAGTCGCCAGCCGCTAGCCTTTGGAAGGCGGGCTTGGGGTAGTCACCGCACGGGCCCCGAGGATGGGTCTTGACATAACACCTCCTATAGTTTAAGACTTAATTTGACCCAACTCACAAGATAATTATAAAATAACCAAAAAATAAAATACAAATAAAATAATCCTAAAAAAATTTATATATCCAATTTAAAAACCGTGCTACACTTCATTCATAATATCATATGAGAAGAGATATACCATGACATTAAATATTTTATTTACCATAAATTCTATAATGTTTTGATACCACAACCACTGGATTAAAGAAACACCTAAGGAAAATTATGATTTCACAATAACATGAACTTATTAACAATGTAACCCTATGACACACTTGGAAAAATATATTATAAACATAATAACATTGAAATGTATGATGATTTAAAGAGTTCATTATTTTTTTTGGAGGACTTAAAATGCTAAAAACAATCTTAAATTCTATAGGTAGGCATTATGTTGGATTAAAACATTGTTGTAAAAACCCTATTCTAATACTTTCTAAACAATCATGAAATATTTACAATGAGTACTTATTATATAACCACTAGGAACTAGGTGAAACAAATATAAGTACATAAAACAACACCGGGATCATCGAGTAGCTATTATAGAACCAAAAATACAATTATTTTCTCCCACATCAAATCTTTATCCATTATTACACCTTAAAAATAATTAATTACTATATTTAAAAAATAAATAATTTAAATTTAATGGAAAATAAATAGGTAAAAATATTAATATCATTACAACTCATCCATAATCAGCCTTATCATACATAATAATCTTTAATGAGCCTCTTGAGAATATAAAATTATCCAATCAAGTATCATTTTATCCTCCTGATCCCATGTTTTGTATTGAATTTTCCCATATTTTAACTTAATATGGACCAAATAAAATAACTACCCTCATAGAACCTTCTCACTATGATTGAAGATACATTTATTCTTCTACATATAGGAACCACACTCATATAGATTTATTTCATTAAAACAAATCCTTTGAATAGGATCAGTAATTAGCTTCCTAAATAATGAAAAATATATGAGAATGTGTATAATACATAATTTTGGTTTAAAATAGCGTATATTGGTTGATTCTATAATTTTATCAATGATATCAAATTTATTAAAACACCTCTGAGTTAATTTTCCCAACATTCAATGACATTAGATAATTAACTAAATTGAATATTTAAGAAAAGATAGTATCACTAACTGAAAATACCAAAGGTAAAAAAAAATTATTAGTATAATTATTTTTGTGTCCTCGAGCAATTTTAACCCACTATTGAATTGGATTATCCATATTTTTATTTTCTTAGAAAATAATAGGCCTGAGTAAATATGATTCACTAATTTTCATCAAATAGAGAGGATTTTGATAAGGCCAACCATATAGGAATTCAAAAGGATACACCTAAATTGATGACTAAAAATAATATTGTATGTAATCATTAATAAGGTTCTGGATGGAATCATCAATAAAATTATTTCTCTCTTCTTTCATGATTGAGTTTCATAAGAACACCATGGTTTTATTAAATACTAATATATCCAAGAAACTATCGATCTAGCATAGGAAATGGTTGGAGACAACTATTTTAAAATGAAAAGCTCCAATATTTCTCTTAATATTGATATGGATAAAGCATTTAATAGAGTTGAGAGTTTATTTATTATCAATGTGAGGTTGAATATGGGTTTTTTATAACAATTTTTTTAGTGTTTTTTAGATGTTATAGTTCACCATGGATCTCCTTTACGATCATGGGTAAGAATTGTGGTTACATTAAATTAGTAAGGGGCCCCAGGTAGGGTGATCCCCTTTTTCCAAACACATTCATTCTGGTTCAAGACACTCATAGTATATATATCATGAGGAGCATGACTAATGGTAACATTATACATTTTAGATGAAAATGAAATCTTAATGGTATTTACCATATTATTTTTATGGGTGCAATCTTGATCTTGGTTAATGGTAATATCTAATAAATTCAAAACCTAAATAATTTTTATGATGAGTACACCAAGTGGAGTGTTCAAGTTATTAATAAGGAAAAAAGCACTGTTGAAATTTCAGTTTAATACTTGGATAGGAGAGTTAAAAAATTTTGAACTCTCTTGGTTTCAAAAGAAAAATAATTCCTTTAGAGTACATGGGTAACCCAATTAAAATATGCATGAAATGTATTCATCATTTTGAAAGGATGGTGGGAAAAAATATATATCCATATTCTGAATTAGAAAAACCACCTTTTTTCAAATACTACATTACTCTCATTAATTATGTTATCACATCAATTCGAATGAATTTTCCTTCCACTCATAGTGCGCCCAAATCAATGATATGAAGGATGGAGTGAATTATGGATAAATTTGTTTGGGATGTACATGATGAGGGTCGGTACCATTAGGAAGCTTGGGAATGGATTGAAATTAATCTTGACGTAGGGTTTATTAATTTTAGGAGCCTTTAATAAACAATGTAATTCATGCTGGCTCAACCATTATGAGAGGCAATAGATGGAAGATACAAGTGGGACAGAATAATTTCCACATGTATGGTTGTACCTTGACAAAGTCGCACAGATGAATCTATAGGATTTTGAGGAGAATACATGGCCACAAAGATATACAACAGAAACACTCAAGATGGATTATTTGGAATTGTGACATCAAATTATAGTTTCATATCTTGTTTGTTACACTGTTGGGATATCCTGGTTGTCTGAATCCTTACATGTCACTCTCTCAAGAATGAAGTTTCCCTTATTTTATCTATTTTGTCTTCATCCGACACCAACTTCAGATCTTTGGGGGATTTATTATCAATAGTTATCCCGATAAATTGATTTTCATGTATGCATCATCTAGTAATTTATTTGGAAAATATATTCATGATTTAAGGGATGATTTTTTTTTTCTAACCAGTCCGTGATGATTTAGATGACATTATTTGTTGTCAAAAGATCCCTCCAAATTATTGTTACCTAGTTTGGAAAACCAGGGATCATATTATCCCTACTTATAGAGAAGTCTTGCGTAAGGTATTCCTCCACACCTCAAATGCGAATGTTGTAGGGACCCCAATGTTGAACGTATGGTGTACCTATTTTTTCATAGATATTCGAAAAGCCCTTTCTGTGGAATTCTTGGAGAAATCATCATATTCAATCAATATGGTGGTACCATTTATGCATTTATCTCTAGCTAGGTTTTGGCACTTGAGAAACAAAAACGAACAGAAATCCAGGTCGGATCTTATGGCAGTAGTGTGTCGGACCATATGTTCTTCATGAAACAAATCTCACTATGAAGGCTCCTTCATCACTTGGATGAAAATAGTGTATATATCCTAGAATACAGTAGCCTATATTAGAGAATTAATTAAGAACTGGGTTATATTTCCCTCATTGATATCTCTCATTTCCTCTTATACACCCCCATCCTATTACATGAAATATGACCACATGGCACATGTGTGAAATGGATTCCTCCTACCCATGGTGTGTTTCTGATTACTGAAATGTCCTACACAAAGGGTTTTATGAGGGTTGGTGGGTTCATATTTGAATTTAGGGGGTCATTTTTAGAATAATTTTCTACTCTATAAAGACATGAAAATTCCATTTAGGTAGAGGCCCATATATTTATCAATGGTATTCTTCTCTATTGGTATAGGAACCTCTTCAAGGAGTATGTGTAATCTAATTCATTGATTATATAAAACTCTACCCAAAATACTAATAAAAAACTGTTTTCCATAAAATATCTCATCCAAATAATCATGTGACTATTGAATTATAACATGGGGTTTCATCACACATGAAGAGAAGTTAATAATGTGTTGGATTTTATTGCCTCCCAAAATACTCCGAAAAATAAATTTTGATTGATTTCTAGCTTGGGATCTATTTTTTCTAAGTGAGTAGTCTTGTTAATGGCCAATGCACTAAGATTACATTATTTCCTTCCTCTGTGACTTTTCCTTGATAAATACTTTTATGTGAAATTTCTATGTATCTATAATAAAATTATAAATTATTATAATGATAAATGATCTTGTAATGTTCCATAAATGTTTATGATATGAGCCCTAAAAACAAATTAAATGATACAAATGATATTCTAAAACCAGCCCTTGATCTAGGATTAATATGTTATACTATTTTTAACTATAGTATCGAGTTCTATATGTATCCATTTCTCAAAAAAAATTGAACCTTAGGTCTTGATTTAAGACACTTCAGGATGGTACGCCATAAGGACATATGAATTCATGAAGATATGAAATTACTTATTAATATATAGATTAAAATTCCATGATATATAGGAAAAAATATTCTATCATCAAGTGATCAAAAATCCATGACACAATATCTCTACCTTTTTGGGATTAGGGTATGATAGTCACAAAGTCATTCAAAATATCTTCCCAATTTAAAATAGGCAATGAAAGTGTTTATATAACACCACTAAGCCAATTGTTCTGTTCATTAACACAAGTACAAAAATACATTTAAGGAGATTAATTTTTCACACTGGATATTAAATAACTAACATGATAAGTAAATTAAGTTTACATTAGTTATCAAACAAACAACATGAAAAACTTTAAATTTTTTATGAAACACCATGAAGAGTCATCTTGTGCTCTTATTCTCATGGTACTAATTAGTTTTATTTCTAACAATGAACCCTAACCCATTATTCATTGATCTCGGGGAATTTAATCTTCTTTCATTGATATTAACCACCATCTTCTACCCTTAGTAATCATCGGTAGCCAATTTAACTCTCTCTATGCCATCCTTCCATTTCCATCACCTTCTCATTCCTATTATTTTTGATATCTATTTCAGTTTGTGTTTATTGTTTTTATATTTTGTGTATCCAAGGTATGTTTAAAATAATTAATGATGTTTTGGGTTTTTTTATTCAATGATTACTTTATTCAGTTTAATCAGTCATATCTTCTCTGTTTTTATTTCCAGTTATGATTATTCTCAAATCTACAATATTATTTAATCGATGATTGATTTTTCGGTGAACTATTTTATGAAAGTTTTTATTTCTATTTATAAAAGAATTTTTGAAATTAAATTTCAAAATATAATAACTTATTTTCAATTGTTGATATTTATTATAGATAATAATGATACTTATTTGAATCACTACACTACACACAAGTGATTAATATAACTGAGGAATTGATTCTTTTTTGGAATTTTAAAAATGATATGTCCCAAAAAATGAAAGGTTTTCCATCCATGCTTTAAATGTTTAAATATTAAAAAATTTAAAAGTCAATAAATAAAAGTTCATTTGTATTTTCATGTTTTCAAAGTGATTTAAGGGCTATGAATTTGTCATGTTGAAATTGGATAGAATTCTCGATAAATTAATTACGTTGATTTTGAATATGATATGTGTAATTCAACTAAATAAAGGATTCATGACACTAAGGTAGTGGGAATTGTTAAGGAATTGATAATTGAGAATTTATAAACTGATGTTGAAAAACACATGTATATAAGTTTTACATAATTTATGGTTTAATAAATTGTGTTACAATTTATAAAAATGAATGTGAAAAATAGATGGATTGACAACTTTTTTAGAGTTTTTATAGATTAAGAATGTCATACATCCCAAAGACAACAATATTCTAAATTCACATTATAATGTGAATAAAATATTATCTTCAATTAGTTTTTTTTATAAGAATATACATGGCAACTCAAATAAATATGTTATAAATAAGAAGAAATACAATTTTTAGTTAGAATTTCCAAAATTCGGGACATCACGTTATAAGTTGAATGAAATATCCAGACCGATTTAGAATTTACATAGACTAAAACAAAGGAACATTTTTATCTTCCTATAATTCATCATTTGAAACAGTTATTTAAAAATTTAAATAATGAAATACGTTAATTTGGAATGAATTTTAGTGGATATATAATTGAAAATTACAGTATATTGGGAATTTTCCGTAATAGAAGAATATTGATCCACATTTTTCTATATACTAAAATTATGTTAAAAATCTAATACATGGAGTATGCATAGATGAAATTGTATCATATATAATCCTTATTAGTAAATATTTTTTATTGTATATTTCATTGGAAATTTAAAACATATCTATTGGAATTTTTATGAAGTGGAAATATTTCATGATGAGTATAATCATTTCAGGGCCAAAACATCCTAGAAATGATAATGATTCTTTATTTAACTATTAATTTAATATTATAATATTTTATGGGAGGATGGAATTAGTGTTTATGATTTATATAATATGGATCATTTTCAATCATCCAATTATAATATGCACTATACATGAATTCCCATCATAAAATGTTTTTGGATATAGTTTTAAGGGGCATAAATCTAATCCAATCCATGAACTACATGATTAATATTATGAATTATAACATTTTAGAAAAATAGTATACATGGCCCATAAATTTTTTTCTCTAAGGATCAATAATATAAAATATTTTAAAGTCCTTAAATAACTCTCATTAATTTTATATTTCTCCAAAAAACATTTTTACAGACATTAATTTCTTGATAAGGTGAAAAACATTAATATCAAATTTATAAGAACATAAAAATATTTTTATGATATTAATATTTGGAAGAAATAATAATTTTTTTGGGCATTAATATTATAGATAATATAAGGTTAAACATATCATTGATGTCATATATATTCAAAATACTATTCATAATAGTGTTATTGGAATATTTTTTATATATTAAAGAAAATACTAAAGATGGGTTGAATGAAATATTTTGGTTACTCTCGATGGGAATAAACATGGAGTTGAATCCTAAAAATAATGGAATTCAATATTACCTACCTCCACTATGTCATAAATTATCCAATATTTAGAAAATTATATTTTTTCCAGTGTCTCCATGGTATCAAAGTGCTCCAGGGCAATCCATAAAATGTAACAAATATCATGTCACTAAAACAGTTGAAGTTGGAAGAAATAAAATATAATGATTTTAACATCAAGATAAAATAACTCCTTCCAATTGAATAAGGATGAAAATTCCTCATCTATTTCAGAATTATTGTCACGAAGGATTTTGATTTTTTCAATTCAATTTATTACAAAGTGGTTGATCTAGATTAATTGAACAATTTACAGAATGAATCATTTTCTGTACATTGTCAACTAAAATATTTTTCTATCGATATTTTTAATAAAATGATTAATAAAATGATTCATTTGGTGTAATAAATAAATATTTACAAACCTATATGTATATGTTATATTTATCCTTTTTAATGGTATATAATTGTGTTGAATGGATATGTTAAAACACCATATCATCCTAAATCCTCAATTGTTGAGAAGTATATTTTTAGGGGGATGTAGAGTTTTGTAAAAGATACTTATATATAGAGGAGCTTATAGACATGAAAAAATCACTCTTGAAATGTGTTAATTAGGGGGTAAAGTGGATCCCTTTTTTGAAAGTAAAATCTTTGGTAGGTGAAAAAATAAATTTGGTACATTTATACATACTGAATAACATAGATGCTGATTAACATATATAAAATTGAATATTAATGTGTTAAAATAATGTTTTCCCAAGATGAATGATATGTGGATATTTAATGAATATAACAAAAAAAATTCCATTTTTTAATGAGTTCGTTCATTATAGATTAGATTAATTAGAAAAATAGATATGGTTAGTGGGTAGAAAATGTTTAAATTTGATAACATTGTCAGGGCATGACATTAATTCCTATACATTTCATATGAAAGATTAGAGAAAAAAAGTACAGTTCAAAAGAGTAATTTATAATTGATTATAGAATTAAAATATTTTTTGAGTGACAATGAAAAAAATACAATCTCTATATGAAGTGCATATTATATAGTCAATAAATAAACATGGGAGGTCATTTACGTAAAATTTCATGTTCTAATTTTTAATGAAAAAATGGGTTATTGGTAATAATAGATTTAGATATGATGAATTCAGTATGAAAATATTAAATATGAATATATTGTAATACAAATCTAATCCTTTTATCATTGAAAACCATAACGTTTTTTATTTTGTTCATGATCTATCAAATATGCAATGGTTTATCAGTTTACAAGGGGAAAAATATTTTTTTATTGAAAAACATGAAGGTGATGATAATTAAGGTGCATACTTAATTCCATGGAAATATTAATCGATAATATTTATAACCACATCATAGACATGGTATGTTTCTTACAGAATGACCATAAAGAAAAAATATGGAAAAATAATCCATTAGTAATTTAATAATACAACAAGTAACATATATTTCTTGTTATATTTTTAAAATTATATAAATATTATGACAGAATAGTTTTATTTTATTACATAAAACAGATATTATAACTAATATGTAATTTTTTAAATATAATTTATCTTGGTTTTTAACAATTTTTTAATTATTGTACTTTATATGTAACTATTGAATTGTTATTAATTTTTACAAAAGAAATATTTCATATGTTTCCATAATTTTAAACATTTTATTTAAATTATTCTATAATATTTTTAATTATATATCTTCAATCATAAGGTTTCTAATAAAATTAATTTTATTATCAATTTTCTTAAATATTTTAGAAAATATGAATAACAATGTGTTTAGTTTATTATGCATTTTATTAGATAATTTTTCATTCATATTTAATTTTATATTTAATTGTTGGATATTTATATCATAGGACTAATTGTTTTTTAATTTTATTTATATATTTGATTTTTATGCTATTTCCATATGAAACATCTCTGTCACCTAGAGTATTTAGGGAAGAACAAAAAAAACATCTACTAAGGAGCCTCTCCATCATTCTACACATGATCCCGTAACTTCTTACCAGATAAATAAGACTTACAGGGTTGGAAAACATGGTAGCACACATTTACCAAAATTATCAATTTCTTGTACCCATGACCTAATGATACCAGTTGAGATTGAAGATAATGATATCCCTATAGGTCCAAATTTAAAACAATTTAATTCTTTTATTATAACCTAACCATGAGATAAATTTTGTATTTTTATTTGATATTAGAGATGTGTCTATAATAAAAAAATATCTAAATTATGGGATGCAATTTTGGTAAGATGATTTATTATTATTTTACATATCATGAAACATTTTTACATATATAAGATTTTTTCCATTCCTATCGGATAAAATATTATATACATAACAGTAGATAATTATAGAATAAATATTAAGATCTGACTAATATGATATAAATGTATTTTAAATCAACCCTCACTTCTAATTTCATTTTTAGTGAATGAATAAATAAATTACCACGTGAATGAATCATTTTTTGAGAAATATACATGGAATTGGTTTGTGGAAAGTAGAAAAAAATGATATTTTTTTGTATGTAAAATATTATCTTTTAGAAGTTATTTTATTTTAATTATCATATAATGATTTATATATTTTTAATTTTTAAAAAATGAAGAGATTTAATTGGGATACACAATCCAAAAACATATACACTCACACTTCATTTAATGGAGGGTATATGTTTTTATACAAAAAAATGTTGGGAAAAATCAAATAAAAAGAGTTGAGTCATGAGGATTTATAGAGGTTGAACTCCTTCCCCCTGCATGACATAAATATATGAAGAGTCTTAGAATGTGGAAAAATAAGCTATGCATTATGAATGATATGAGGGATGTAGGTGATAATATTTTAAGAGTTTATTTAATTTATTTATGATATATATGTTAATTTAAATATTTATACATTATTTTCACTAAATATTATTTTTAGATGTTAGATATATTAATACCTTAATAATTAGATAACACATAGGACCTTCATAACCAAGGGTAGGGGAAATATTTTCGAATCTGTATTGGGAATCCTCAAACACTCGAGTTTCATATGAGGATACACATAATGTCTATCGATAATTGTTTAATAAATATAGAGATTCATAAAATGAGGACTTATATAAAATAAAAATAGAATCTTTAGAAGCGAAATTTTTAGATATTGTTGAGATGAAAAAGGATAAGAACATTTATATTGTATGGTTTATTTTTGAAGACATTCAAAAAATAATTTATTTTTCAGATCACACTCCTCCAACTTTTCTCTTAGATCCCACTCATTCACCATCACCTATAGATCACACTCCTCTAACTCGTCATTATCATCTAATTCCTACACCTACTCCACAATTATAATCAATTTTTAGTTATATGTTGTGGAAAACCAACATCATATTATTTAAAATGGGATTATATATTACATTGGGGATAAAATTCATCATCAATAGATTGATATGGAGAATCCTAGGGTCACGATTTATGATATTATAGATAGATCAACAAGAGTAAAACATCTTATATATTAGGTGAATATAGTTGGAAAAAGTATCAACCATTTTTATTTTGTAAATCAAAAGTTTTTTGACAAATTAACACTAAGTTATGTATTTATTATATCATTTATTTCAAATAATTTTTAATTTTTAATCTTTTAATATTTATATATTTATCGATTTTTACAGGAATAATTTAAAACTAAAAACATATTTTGTTGAAAATATAAATTAAATTTTAATTTTACTTCAAATACTACTTCATATAGACTTAATATATTAACAACATATTTATATTTACTATTGTAAGTTTATGAATTTCGAAAGGATGTTATCTTTTGTGGGTGTTAACTGACTATGTTGTTGTTAAACAGATATATCATCAAGATTATAACTACAGATATTCTATAGATTAATGTGATTCAAGTGTTTTCCATGTACGTCTTCTATCATATATCTTTTACTTATTTTATGTTATTGAAACTTAATAATTATAATTTTTTATACTAGGTATATTTTTACAAATTGTACTCCGTATGATACAACAAAAGTTAATAGATTTTTGGACCCATAATGTATTTCACCGATAACAATGATAATAAATGACATAGAAAGAAATGTATATATTACTAAAAGATTTAAAATTAATACAATTCATTTTTGGATGATTCCTTATCTTGAAATTCATGGAACACATATTTCTTAAAGTATTATTTCCCTTAAATAAATAACCACTCGCATACTATATTTTAAATAATTTTGTCCATTGGATATAAAGTGTTTTTTATCAATTGATATGTCAGCTAACTGGTAATTACCTTTACCTGATAATTTTTAATAAAATTTTAGAAACATATTAATCATGCAAGTTTAATTATTTTAATAATTTAATATTACAATGAATTTAAATTTTATTTCATATATATCATTTTCAAATAGATAATGAGAATACTTATAGAGACAACACAAAAGAGGAGTTAAGAGATAACGTATATAAAAGAAAAGGTGACTTCTCATTTATAAATTACTACATTTTGTATGCTAGAACATAAAATTATATTTTTAATTGAAAAATACTTTTGAAAAATAATAATTTAATCTTTAAGAATGATTAATGGAATGTGGTTACTATGTTCTAAGATTTGTGTTTCAAATAATTTATACCTTTATAGTTAATAAATTCCACAAGGTTATATTTTGTAATAAATTTTCCTTTAATGTATATTATATTTTTATTGAGAATAATTATTAAATAATTTCATTTTAATTGTTATCATTCTATCTACCCTAACTGTTATACTGATCAAAAATATTTATAAATAGAATGGGTAGAATAATTTGTATTTTTGATTGGGTTTTAATTTATTTATAATATATATTACAATTTTAAACTTTAAAATTTAAATGTTTAAATTAAATAAATTTGTTTTGTTTTTTTCAAATAATAATATATACTATGTTTTTTCTCTGGTTTAGCTATTATACTACTCAGTGATTATGTTTTCGGGATAGTTTTGCTAATAATTTTTTTATGGAAATATTGTTATACTTCTAGGATAATAAATTTGAATTTTTTAATTTGTTTAAAAAAATTCGATTTTCAAATTGGTTAATGTATAACCGACATCAAAAAATTAAATAAAAAAATATTCACATTAGTTTTTATATAACCAATATGAATAACCATTCCAATTTAGTAGTTTTAGGTAGGTTACTATATCTGGTTTTAAAAAAACAACATTAAAGTCACATTATCACTCTAGTTATCAATAAATGACATGAAAAACATATTTAAAATTTATATTATAAGAACGTCACATGGTTACTGACGTTTAAAACCCCAAAAAACCAATATCAAAAACCATGTTTTTCACTATAGTCACCTTTTTAAAATTAAAAATCCTACCACTAAACTAAATCGAATCCCATTTGTAATAATGCAATTTTTTTGATTCATAACATAGTACATAATTAATATATAAGGGTGAATAAACTAAATAGAGTAATTATACTCCCTCACCACATACTCCCACATACTTTTCATAATTTTCATCATTTTATAAACATAGATAATGAAATGAAAACACTGAGCCCAATTTAGAATTATATACCTATCATAAATAGTATCTTAAATTATGATTCAATAATGTTAATCAATTTTTGATTCCTTAAAATGATCAACAATATATGGAGTCTAATCAATATGATATTGAATAACCCCTTCTATTTAATGAAGTCATCCAGGTGAATTTAATCCAAAAGCGACATCATTCTCTCTTGTTCTTTTTCCGCTTGTAATTTGATTGGTGGAGTGTTTTAGATAAGGTAATCAATAATTAAAGTTACCATTTTATATGTATAATAGAGTTTAAAATTAATGTAATTTCTGTATTACACTCTCTAAAAATGTCTCAAGATTAAATCATACTATGAAAAGATATTCCCAAGATTTTATAGTTTGTATATACCACAAATTATTAACTGAAATGACAATTTCTACACTAAAATAGATAAATTTAGGACAATTTTTAGGTAGTTTTTTCACTTTATGTTTAAGTTATTTAGACCCATAGGCTACAATATAGTGTTATTTCATTAGAACACAACGAAGACCTATTGAAGAGAGGTTATAATAAAACTTGAATCAGTTACTTGTCTAAGGTAAAATAAATATAGAAACCATGATTAATAACGTTTTCAATCCCTAAATATAGATTCATATTGATCTAAAAAACAAATTTGACACCATTATTAGTTATATTAGTCATAGGATCTATAATCATGAAAAATTACATTACAAAAAAATGGTAACAACTAATTATCCCAAGAAAACTCTAAATAAAAAAAAATATTAGGAACCACACATGATGTAAATACCCCCACCTTCTAAGGATCAACTAAGATACCAACATATTAGATCACATAAATTTAAAACTTTACTTCCCATATACAAACAAAACATTTGGATATCATAGAATTAAATCAATTCTATAAAAACACCTTTCAGATAATTTGAAGATTCTTTATATTCTTATCCCAAGAAAAATATTATTCCAAGATATAATAAAAAAACAACAAATGAATCATGTAAAATATGTAATATCTCTTTTATCTTGTATAAAAACACTTCATGAAAGTTTTTTAACATAATGGGCTTTAGTATATACTCTTAGTGGAAATAATTACTCTAAAAATATATTTTAGGAACATCCTCTTGTATTAATAATATATGATTAAAACCTGATATTAGAACTATAATTGAAAACACTTTCCACTATCTAACTAGTATAAGGATAAATATTATTAATTTTAACTTGATTTTACATATGGTATTCTAGAATTACAATAAACCTCAATCTACATTCTTAGCAAAGTGAACTAGATCACCCCAATGAGTCTTTATTGTTGTAATGAATAACATTCCCCATATCTAGCCAAATTTAATTTTCAATTCACATACATTATTTAGAAGAATTTGATATAGAGGAATAATGATTGGCCATTTTTTATTTTTCAACACGATTAAAATTTTATCCTTTAGATTTTGTGATGACTCTGAAAAATCATGAGGGAAAATATTATGGGAAAAATTAACCATTGGAGGTATTTCATTATTTTATCCTTTACAACTTCCTAGATTATACTATAAATATTTTTTTGATAGCCCTCACTTTCTCATGATTTATCCCTTCATGAATAACATTTAATTTCCCATATATACAAAATATATAATAAATATATATAAACTAGTTTAAACTAGTTCATCTTTTATGATAGTTAAAGTGATCTTATAAAATGGTTAACTAGTATATTTAAAATTTATCATAAAATATCCCCATTTAAAGTATAGATAACTCCTTGATATTTCTACAAAACCACTCTAGAACTGAACAATTCAGACATCTATTTATCCTTTTGAACCTATTTCCCAAAGTAGTGTAAATTATTATTAGCTTAAAAGACACATCATGTTTAAATCAAGGAGTAATGAAATATATTTAAATATAAGGTAATGGGATTCCCTAATATATAATAATTCCCATGAATCGATAGATGATACTAAAATAGTTGTCACACCATAACCTAGCACATTACTGTCATAGTTAGTTTATTTGTATTTGAGTTTTTTTTTGAAGTTTAAAATTAGAAAATAAAGTTGTATGAAAATGATTTAATAATAATAATATTATTATTATTATAAATAATAATAATAATGATATTAATATAATTATGAATAACAATAATATTATTGTTATTATTATTATTATTATTATTATTATTGAGAATATGAATATGAATATTTTTATTTTTTAATGATAGTGTTTCATACCCCTCCCACACACATTTTTGGATCACTTACCCAATTTTTAGTGGTGCCAATTCCCCCTACTAGTAAATTCACCTTCTCCTTTACTAGAGACTCTATGCCTCCCACCTACATGAAACCACTTCCCCGTTGGTGCCCTATTCAATGACTACAGCAACCAAGCCGTCCACCTCCCCTGTACGGCCCTAGTAGACTACAGCAACCAAGTCGTCCACCTCCTTGATCCAGCATCCATACCCTCTACATCTGGGTAGTAATCTCTTTATTTTTAGGGGAATCAATTTTCATGTGGTTAGGGTGTTCATTTTAGGGTTAGATCTCTTTTTTAGGTTATAATCAGGGTGTATATGGCCGAATATTTCCTTATTATTGATTTTTTTAGGTGTGTTTGATGTGAAGATGGGGTTTCACACCATTTTATTGTAATTTCATCATTAGCGGTTTGTGATTCCATGCCTTATCATTTTTATAATATTTTATTTGTTTTTTAGTTAATTTTAATGTGTTATAAATTTATTTTGTCTTGTAAGAAGTGTGATTTAGTAATGTTTTAACCTAATTATAGGTTATAAATGAGTTTATACAAAATAAATGGATATGTTTAGTTCATATTGTATTGTTATTTTCCTTAGAAAGAGTTTTATACCTTGTATGAAATGTGTTAATTTTAATTTCAAATGAACATAAGGTGCACATCTGATGGTAATGTGTTTTTTATTGAATAATGGAGTTGTGTTAGAATATAGTTCATGTTGTATATTTTTAATTATTAATTTTAAATTGTTTAATCAGAAATGGTATGTTTTGGAAATGATTTAATGTCATGTATGGATTTATAAAAAGCGTACTACAATGAAATTGGTTGAGAAATGGTGTGTTCTTCTTGTGTTTGTAAAAATGTGAATTTTATGATTTGTGTAGGTGATGGTAAAATCATTTTAATGGAATTTTTGTGTATGTAAAATGTAAAATGTATTAGTATTGTAATGTAGGTCTTTCTATGATCATTTAGTATGAGTTGTGAATTGTCTAAATAAACGGAATATTTATTAGAAATGAACCTATTTTATATGTTGATTCAAACATGGGGTCATAGACAATGGTTTTCAGTGAGAAAAAGTGTGTCTTTATTGTGTCTTGAAAAGTGATGTTTTTTAAACTACAAATGTATCTGAAAAATGGTAGTGTCATTAGTTAAATGAATAGTGGTTTGTTAATGAAATTAGTGAATTTTTATTCTGAATATGTTTATTAGATTGATCATTGGCTCCTCGAAGGGTTGCACACACATAAATAGGTACGAATATCTATATAAATATCTATTTTAGTCCTCCATTCACAAATTCCCTCATAGAGTAAGGAATATTTTCTTTGGATTAAGTGGTATATATATGTATGTGTATGTGCATTGAATTATGGATTGATCATCATCAAAGGCATTTGGGGCCGAATATTTTATCTTGGTTCAATCTTATTGAGTTAGCATCTCTATGCATTGACCTTTAAATTTATGAAAAAATTATTTATTTAATTTTTCTTCAGGTTTTTTGTATTATTTATTCATATATAACGGTTATTAGTATTTCTTGTCTGGAATTGTACATGTTTATATGTTTTAATGTATTGAAAAAAATGAATTGATTGAATTTTTCTAATCACGTTCTTCATGAAATTCCTCATGAGACATTATAAATGTGTTTTATATTTAAAATTGTGGTTTTGGTTTCTAATATGAGTTTTCAAGAATGATTTTTAATGTGCTGTGAGATTGGTTATTTAAGAAATGGTTTCACATATGATGGTTTACTAAGGCACGTTTGGTAGTTTAAAAATGGTTCCATTTGAAAACCTTCCATAAAATGATTCATCAACATGTTGGTTGATGAAAGATGGGAGTTTTATTGGTTTGGGACATCCCTTTGGTATTGCTGGTTTAAAGGCGAGGGTGTTTTTCCTTTGGGTGACGCGGGGGTGACCTTGTGGTGTGTAATCGCTGTGTGTGATGAATGTACATGTTAATGGACACTTTTTTGACATTGTTGGCCCACACCCTTTTTAATTTTAACATGGTAACCTAGTATAGGCAACAAAGTTTCAGTGAATGATTTATTCACTAGTTTATATTATGCACTAGCTAGTGGCCCACAATAGCGGGATATTTTGTTGTCATTCCTATGTGATTGGGATCCTCGGTTAGGCTATGTAGCGTGATGATCGGGAGTTGCGGCGTTATTATATCGTCAGGATGGGAAATCATTAAGCATTAGTCACATGTATAGAATGTTTTAGATTATTCAAGATCGATTAGATTTTACCATGTATTTTGGATGCGAGTAATATGTAGCCGATTACAATGGTGCATTTTTTGGTCGGAAACACTTGTTTGATATATTCCCATTTCTCTTGCTATATGAATCTTGAGATTACTTTTTGAGTAGTGTTGATTTACACCAAAATTGATTAAATATTATAAAATGTTTGTAGAAATGGTTTTAAAAATGTTTTAAACTTTCTTCTTCTCTATCCTTCTGTATTTAAAAGGATAAATCTTTTTTATTGTAAAATAATCATGTTTAAATATATAGGGAAATGAACTATTATTTTATTTTATGAGAAAATGTGTAAAAAAATTCTGTTATACATTTTATCCTAAATCTAAAATAAATGTTTCTTTATTTTTAAAGTAAATTCATTACGAATTGATTTCTTGGGCACTATTACCATGTTTTAATACTCGCAAATATTATTTTTACTTGTTTTCAGTCTCAGGTGATGTTTTTTGATTGACCTCAATCACTATGGGTGATGCTGATTATTGTTATTTGAGTGTGACCCACAGGGCCCTGTGATGTTTTAGTGGTCATTTGGTTCAAATAGTTTTATTTTACAGTTCTTGCTTAATCGTTCTATTTTTTTAATTTATTTTTGGATTATCTTTTATTATTTTCTCTAATTTTTTTTATTTATTTATGAATAAATCATTCCCATCATTACTCTATTGAAGCCCTTGGTTCTTGTCGCCATCTAGGGGGGATCAGGGATGCCTCTCTATCCTTATCACAGACCGAATCTGGCGACTGGTTTGGGATCGACTCAAGTTAGTTCAGGGAAAAATTGTATCAAATGATAGGTACTTTAGAGGATTTATCATTAAAAGAACAATTTGTTATTTGGGTTGTCAAGGTATATGTGATAGGATTGTCGAATCTTGGAGTGTAGGTCTGGGGGAGTGTTTGGACAAAAATTTTGGGACCGAACCCTGAGTTCTCATGGGATGTATAGGGTTTTCTTAGTTTATTTATTTCTTGTGGGTTTTATAGTTTTTGGGGAAATGAATAGAGAGTCAGGATAATGGTCCTGGTGAGCTCATAGGGCCATTAAAGCCATTCAGATTATGTGGAATGGTTCTAAAAGACTTTTTGGTGAATGATTCTAGTATGTTTTGGCCAAATGACTAGTTTTACTAGGTCCCTAGATTTTCCCTATTGGCCAATGCAATCCCCCATATGGAATTGATGTATATTTAAAATTCAACCATGGGTGATTCATTTTTGGATGCTCCTCCAGTTGATCAAAATAAAGACTCTCTTCTTGGGGTTTAATGTATAGTTTATCTCTATTTTTCAACTTAATATTGGAAACAAATGGAATTTAAGGAAATCATAATTTTTTCAGTTGCTTCAAATTACAAAGGTGATGCTGGGCATCATTAAGCCAGATGTTCTTGCTTGGGTGTGGTGAAGAGAATTCCAGGGACGAAAGTGGAAATAAGTTAGGGTTGTTTGTGTGGGATTTTGTCTAAATGGTTCTTCAAACATTTCATTGGTTTAGTTTAATCGAGGGTTCATGCTGGGCCACCTGTGTGGATTGTTTGGTCGTAAGAGGATTTTAGGGATATATGCTAGAATTGTGTGCTAATTGGGACTCAGTTTATGTTCTCTATAATTTTAATGTTTTTATTAGTTTTAAGGGCCATGCATGGTCGTGTCTTGAATATCCATGTTATATTATAGATGCATAGGTGGATGTTTTGGAACCTTTTGAGAGAATATATTTTAACATAATAATGTTCCTCTTCTTAAAATTCATGAAATTATCCATTCTAAATGAAGGTGACTTACAATTTACCCTTTATTCATTGTTTCTTGTTTAGGATGAAAGGTATAATCCTTTATGTTCCCATTGTGGTGAAGTAACATGTTGATACAAAGTGAGTCTTGGGTTGCATGTGTTCCTTTGGTGTTGTCTGATTGCGGTGTGGTTGCATGTGGAACCAAAAGGAGAAGTTCTATTCAAGAGTATTCACTTTTTGACTATGAGGTAGAAGTTGCTTCAAACATTAGGGCACTATCCCTAGGGCCTAGAGTGATGCTGACACGTAGTTAGGAAACCCCATTATGTGTAAAGGACCATGGTCTAGTTTGATTCTTCAGTATGGGAAATAAAGGAAATTTAAACATCGTGGGTAGCTATATTGTTCTTAGAAACCCCATTTGGTGAACATAGATATGAGGAATCTGATTCTTCAATGTGTGCCGCAGTGGTGGAATAGTTCCTCCTTTGATATAAGGATGTTTGGTCATCTAATTTTATTGAACCTTAGTGCTTATACCCCTGATGGTGTGATCCTCTATTTGGTGGCCATTGTATGTCCATAATTATAGATTATCCTATGTTTTGGTTTGGGATCGTCTGAGGATGGTGATTCCACATGGGAGTAGTTAATAATGGGGTGTTTCTGTATGCTTCAGAGTCCTTTTCATCAGACTCCTTGGGTGGAATGTTTTATATTTGTTGGATTCCCACATTGTCCATGCTGGTTGGTTCAAGATGTTCTCAAGTAGGCCCATGTCATTCTCCCAATATGGCCTAAGTCATTTTGGTAGGTAAGTTGGTTCTAATGGTGGGGAGACCCACCTTTGGTCTCACTATAATTCTTGTAGGGTGATTCGTTGTAAGACTATCTCTTATGGTAGGGAGTCTGTTTGGGCCTCCTATATTGTTTTTCCAGTTTTTATTCTGATGTTACATGGAAATGAGTGATATTTTTTTCTTGATTCATTCTAGTAGTGAGAATTTTTTTGATAACATAGGATTTTTTTTGGTTTACGGGGTGGTATTATGTTTTGTGCGAATTCATTCCGGTTGATCGATCAACTGGAGGTGTATAGACTTTTGGGGGTGGGTGGCACATTGCAGGGAGTCCATTTTGGTCTCATGAGTTTGATTTGTAAGTAATTATTCTTCTTTTTATAGTGTTCTTGAATTATTCTCATTCAAATTTCATTGGGAATTTCCTTAAGTGGTATAGTAGAGTTGGTTTTTGTGTTTGGTTGAAACCATTGAATGGATTTTTAGGGGAGGAAAGTGTCAATGGTGGGGATAATTGTCACACTCTATCCTGGAACCCTGCGGTCATCGTTAGTTTATTTATATTTGCAGTTGTAACGATTAAAATTATAAAATAAAATATAAATTAAATGATTTCATAATAATAAAAATGATAATATTATTATTTTTAATAATTATCATATTATTTATATGTTTCTTCTTAATAAAAATTTTATTATTGTTATTATTATTATTGAGAATATCAATATTATTTTTTCTTTTGGTGTTAGGGTTTCCTACCCCTCCCATATCCCTTTTTCATCCCATCCCCATTCATCATTCTGTGCATTCCCCCTACTGGCTATTCCACCACCTCTATTTTAGAGGCCTCCCACTCTCCCTCCACTGATGGCAGCTTCCCTACCGGTGCCCTCTCTTCTAGCGACCACAACCCAACCACCTGCTTCCCTCACGTGACCCCAGCCTGCTAACTCTATCACGTGACCCCTGTTGGACACCTCTATCATGTGACCCCACCAGCTTTTGTCCCTCGTGCGACCCCTCCCCCTCACCCCCTCCCTCTTGTGACCACACACTCGCACTCTAGTTAGGCTTATCTTTCCTTTTTAGGGGTTTCAATTTTCTAGGAGGTAGGGTGTTAATTTTATAGTTATATCTCTTTTTAGTATCTAATCATGGTGTCTTTATTATAATATTTCCTTCATAGGGAATTTTCAAGGTGCATATGGGGTTTCACACCATATTTCTAAATTTACTTCATTTGAGGTGGGTGATTATGTGGCTAAACAATTTTTGAATATATGGTTTCTTTGTTTAGTTAATTTTAATGTGTTTTAATTTTTTTTGGGTGGTGAGAATTGAGATTTTGTAAATTTTTAACATGATTATTTTGTTAGAAATATGTTTTTGAATAATAGATGGCTATGTGTTGTGAATATTTTATGGTAATGTTTCTTGAAAATAGTTGTATTCCTTGTTTTGAAAGTGTGAATTCTAATTTGTATGGAAGTTAAGGGGAATATTAGTTCGTAATGAGTTTTTATTGAATAATGGAGAAATGTTTTCATATAGGCCTTGTCGTGTTATTTTTTGGTATGAATTGTAAATTTTTTAATTATAAAATGGTATGATTTGGAAATGATTTTTGGTTATGTATGGATTTATAAAAGGGGTATTTCTATGGAATTGGTTGAGGAATGACGTTCTATTCTTGTTTTTGTAAAAAAGGGAAATTTTTAAATTATGCAGGTGATAGTAAAAGTGTAAGAACCTAGATCTTCGTTTTAGGTATGTCTTTTCTTTTTATGGAGTTTTTGAGAAAAGATGAGTTTTTGGTTAATTTGGAATTAAACACCTTGTACTTTTTGAGTACACATTGTGTACTCCCTTGCCGCGCTAGGCCGTGTGCTGGCCGTGTCTAGGCCACACACAAGGTGTGTAGGGGTGAAGTGGAGGCTGTATATAGAGGAGTACGGAATAATGGATTACACGCTATGTACTCAAGTAGTACAAGCCGTGATTTTTTTTTTCATTAAACGCATCAGGGTCGCGCCTGACGGGCAGAACGCTCTTCTTCTTCATGTTCTTCGTCTGAGAGAACCCGTATGGCCGAAAATCTTCTCCAAGCCCCAGTGATCCCGTCTGATTCCCGTTTTATCCTCCATCAATTGTGTTGGAACCACAACGTTGAATTCTTCTTTCTCCAAGATCCTTGTTTTCCAATTCCTCCTCCTTCTCATGATATCGTGGGTTGAGCGTTTTGGATGTTTTATCAGATCCTCGACGTTCCAAGGAGAATCAATCATCGTGGTTTAAATATATCATCCTCCTAGCATCGAGGTAGGTGGTTTGTGCCATTCTATAGGATTTTTGTAAATATTATGTTCAATTTTCCCCAATACCCATGAATGATTTATTGCATGTTTCTTGTTTTGTCTTGTTGTTTACCTGCTTTGCATGATAGCTTGAGTAGTGGAAATTTCTTGAGAATAGGGTAATTTTTACTGTACTCTAGATGTCTTTCCTTGATTTTTTTCATTGTTCATCATTTTTCAAGTTTACATTCCTAGTTGTAGGATAGTGGGACAATATTACTGTTATGTTTTTGTGACTTATAATGATATCCAAGTTGTTCTTGTCGTTTACATGGGCCGATACGCGTGATTTGAATGTTTGTTTTACACATGGATGTGAGAACCTCGTGTAGTAGACCATGGGGATAATGGATGTAATGGATTCTCCAGAGTGTCTCAAATTTAAGATGCAAGACCACAGAGGGAATTGACATTGAGTTCTTCCTCAGAGAGTCTGCAGTTCCTCGACGTGGGCCACATGGGGAATGAGACATTGAGTGCTTCCCTAGAGAGCCTTTAGTACAATATGAAACTATAGGGTGGAATTGATGGTGTGTGCTTCGTCAGAGAGTCTATTCATTATCTAAACCAGATGGGTGATACTATGTGTGCCTACGAAAGGGTTTCTAGTACTTTTATGTTAAACCATATGGGTTAGACTGTGAGAACTACCCAGAGGTTACCTTTTTGTTCTACTTGCTTGAGTGGTTGTTTCTTGTATGTAGATTATATGATAGAAAATATGTATTGTTAATGCTATGTATTATCCAGTTTACTGATTACTATTTAGTGCTTACTATAGTTTACCTACCATATATTCACTGACTGTTAAGCACAAATCGTTGGGTGGTTGTCTATTGGGACTTTGTATCAGAACATGTTTGGGTTATGCTTTTGGGCCCAAAAAGTTATATTGTTGCAGGTATGGATAAGGGAAAGCACCCTTCTACTTCAGGTTCTTGATTGTACTAGAGCTGGAGAGCATGGGACCAAGCCGAGGCTTGCGATGCAGAGGAGTTGCTCATCTGTTTTTATTTTGTACTTTGGATTAGTTCTGTATTCAGCATTGCGACTTGTTTTTCTATTTTCCTAGACATATCAGTATCATGCATCATTTACATATATTTCTACTCCAGTTTTTTATTTATCATCCATCCTCGAATATTGCTGTTGGATATTTACTGTTTATGCTGTTGTATGTGTTTTTACTTCCATTGTGTACTCTACCAGTGAGGGCATAGTTTCCCCACTATCACATCCAAGGCCCTCGCTGCTAGTCGGCAGCCTATGGCATTTGGGAAAATGCGCTTGAGTCAATGTGACCAACTGGGTACAGGGCGCCTCTGTGTGGATTCCAAAATCGGGACGTTACAAAGTGGTATTAGAGGAGTTTAAATTTTTATTGATTATTGTTTGGAACCTTTAGTAAGGGATATGATGGATTCGGTTCTTGGTATTAAGTTGTGCTCGGGAGTAGCTAACTCGTGTACATGGAAATTCCAATCTACCTCGCTTATTATAGTTTTCTGGTTTATCAATGTTATAATTGATCTAATTTCAGCTGGATTGATTTACATGCCTTGTGTTGTAATTGTTTTTGATATTTTGGTTCTATTTCTATCACAACACGATGAGATGAGGGTATTCCATCTCATGCATCATATAGTCACTTGTTAGAAATCAAATGCCACGAATTCTTTCCATGCCATCTAAGGTGAATTAGCGATTACATGTTGTTGTGATATAATCTGTGTATATTATCCATGTTTTTGTGATAGATTCATTGATATAATCTCTGATTTTTGATAGAGGACTGTTTGTATCGTACTTTTCTTAATTGAATTCCATGTTTTGGTTCATGAGGTGTTATGGGCCCACTAGAATCGGAAATTTGTGAAGCAATGACATTTTTTCGTTAAATATGACTGTATTAGATGCCAAGGCTTTATTCATGGGAAGAATGGGCCCCCATGAATCAGAATTTGGCACCTTCAGGCTTTTTTTTCACTGTTTTCTAGGCTTCGTTGTAGTTTCAGATCTACTGCCTGGAAAACCTAGAATACACGACATGTACTTTATTTATACAGGCTGTGTAGTCTTTAAACCGTGTCACTGACTTTTAGAGCAGAAACATGGGTTGTGAAATTTCTCCAGGAAAATGCCATGTACGGTAGGTACACACCGTGTATCATAGATCCGTGTACGCAGTTGTGTAACTAACAAAACAGGCCGATGATGCTTGTGTAGAACACGCCGTGTTGGAAAAGAACATGTCGTGTAGTTTTGTTCTAGGTACCCGACCGTGTCTCGAACTACATGGGTCGGTGTTATCTCCTCCAATGCACAACATGTTTTTTTAGAACATTACATGTAAGGGTTAGTCGTGTACTTGGTCGTGTCTCCAACAACACAGGTCGGGAAGATATTCAATTGCACACTATGTTTGTTTGGAACACTCTGTGTAGTCTCATCCATGTAGTCGGCCATGTAATTAACGACACGGGTCGTGAATCCTCGTCCACTACACACCATGTCCACTAGGAAGATGATGTGTAGTCTACGTTCAAGAGGACCGTGTGAGTTAGCTATGCATGAACACACGATAAGGGTAATAGAGTTATGTACATGTCGTGTAGAGTTTCTACAGGCCGTGTAGTCATGTTTTGTAAATATTGAGTATTTTATTCGCTTGTTTACATTCTGTACCCACTTTTTTCTCTGTTCTTGTTTTCCAGATCTAAGGTATGATTTTGATATTTTAGATCTACTGCTCCGAGATGTCCCACGGTTGTACGTCAGTTATTAGGCGGTCATCAGACACCATATATGGATGATCAGGGACATCTTCCCGATCCTCCAGTCATGCCAGCCATGGAACCGAATGTCATACCTGTTGCAGGAGCTGATGCGCAGTTCTTGGAAGGCTTTATGAGGATGATGTTGACCTTTTAGGGAGCACCGCCTCCTACCACGACTATGGGAGACTTGTTGCGGGTTTCCAAGCAACAACATCCACATACTTTCTCTGGTGAAGGAGGATCAAATGCTGCACATTCATGGCTAGAAGCCATGCTGACTATCTTTTAGTATCTGGAGACGCCTCCAGAGAGGTGAGTCAAGCTCACTACCTATTTTCTACAAGACTCTGCGAAGAGGTTGTTGGATGTGATCTCATAGGCGGGTCATCAGCAAGTTATGGCTTGGTAGGAGTTCCAGCACATGTTCTATGACTACTTTAACCCGGAGACCCTGTGGGTCGACCGAGCCTGGGTGTTCATGAGTCTAGAGAAGGGTAATCATTATGTCATGGAGTATTCCTCTTTTTTCATCGAACATCACTATTTCACACCCCTCTGGAATTGAAATGGGGTGTTCCTAGCATAGAAGTTTTAGGATGGTTTGATGTGGGAAATCCTCTAGCAGGTGAATATCCTCCAGTTGACTTCCATCACATCCATTGTCAACCAGGCGCTGATTGAGGTAAGCAATATGAGAGACTCCAGATCTCTGAGCCAAGGCGGTTCGGCTTCTAGATCTAGTGTTCCTCCAGTTGACAACTGGAAGCGCCCAAGGGAGTCTACGTGCAGTTATCAAAGGAGGCGAGAAACATCTTCAGGTAGCCATGTAGTGTGCTACTAGTGTGGAAGGGTAGGGCACACGAGGACACAATGCCAGAGAGACCCAGTGGAGTTCCGGTCTTATGGCAAGATTGGTCACCTTCAACGTTATTGCCAAGTTTTCTCACCAGTAGCTGGTGATGAGGGTTCTTCCATGACTCCTCTTTTAGATGAAGCACAACCATTTTCTCACCAGTCAGGGAACTAGTGTTCTTATGGCCGTTCGGGAGGAGGTGGAGGTTGAGGCCGTGGTAGTCAGTCACCAGTCCTTCAGCGCCAGTAGGGAGGGTCTGCTCAGAGTGGTCAGGAAGGGACACAGTGCTGCAGAGAAGGCCTGAATTTTGCGGTGGAGTAGACCTATCAGGGGAAGGATCTCAGACCTTCTACCGTTCGATGTACGATTATAGTAGCCTCAGTTTTATCTTCATCTCTTTTCGATACTGGTGTTATGAAATTCATTATCTCGTTTGTTGTTGTGGAGATCCTGGGGCTATGTATCCTCTATTCTACCACTTTGTTGACACATAAAACACCTTTGGGGATGAGGACATATAGTGTACGTCAGTGTAGAGAGTGCCCTATCAAGGTTGCAAGGTATCGTTTAATATGGGTTCTATATGCCCTAGAGATGATAGGCTACCATGTCATTATCTGGATGGACTGGTTGGTTCCCTTCCAAGAAGTCTTCGATTGTTATCACCACAGGGTGAGTTTCATTTCACCAGAGGGTGAATCTTTTATTCATAGTGGTGAATGGGATGTTCGGACGAGTCGAGCAGGACTCGAGCATCATGGTCTAGGAGGGGTGATGGCCCTAATTTCTAGTCTTTATCTAGATGACATGGGGACATCACAGTTAGACATTCCTCCTATGGTGGATCATGTGAAAGATGTATTTCCAGGGGAATTTTCAGGTTTGCCTCAGGAGTGTGAGGTAGAGTTCTTTATTGAGGTCATGCGAGGAGTGGAAGAAGTGTCCATTACTCTCTATAGGATGGATACACCTGAGTTGCAAGAGATCAAGAAGCAGTTGGAGGAGTTGAAAGAATAGGGTTTCATCTAACCCAGAACTTCTCCTTGGGGTTCTCATGTCCTGTTTGCATAGAAGGCGGATGGAACCCTTAGGCTATGTGTGGATTATCAGATGATAAACCAGTTGACGGTCAAGAACCGATATCCCTTTCCTAGGATTGATGATCTTTTTTAATCAGCATCGAGGAGCCTGAGTGTTCTAAAAGATCGATTTGATGTCCAGTTATCATCAGTTTTGTGTTAGACCATCAGATATAACTATGACAGCCTTCGGGAGAAGGTATGGTCTCTACGAGTATATAGTTATGCCATTCGGTCTCACGAATGCACCATCAGTTTTCATGGCACTAATGAATAGAGTGTTCCATCCTTACTTGGATTCATTCGTCGTGGTCTTCGTGGATGATATCTTGTTGTACTCTCACAGTCGACAAGACCATTCTAACAATCTTAGGATTTTTCTAAGTACACTTAGAGAGCATCATATTTATTCTAAAATCTCGATGTGCCTCTTTTGGATGGATCTGATTCACTTCTTGGGCCATTTCATCTCAGAGGCAGGAGTATTTATGGTCCTAGAGAAAGTGAGAGATTTAGTTTCCTAGGAGCATCCGAAGAACATTTATGAGGTACGAAGATTCCTAGGGCTAGCTAGATACTACAGACACTTCATTCAGGACATTTCATGCCTAGCAGCACCATTGACATGTCTGACCAAGAAGGGGGAGATGTTCTTATGGTCATATTTTTGTGAGTTAGCCTTTCAGGATATGAATAGAAGGTTGAAATCAGCACTGATACTAGCCTTTACATATCCAAGGAAGAGCTATACTATTTATTGTTATGCTTCAAGTATTGGGATGGGCGTTGTGCTTATGCAAGGAGATGGAGTCATTGCGTATGGCTCTCAATAGTTGAGGCCACAAGAGAGGAACTACCAGACACACAATCTGGAGATGTCAAACGTTGTTAATGGTTTACGATATTGGACAAATTACCATCTGGGAGAGAAATTTGTGGATTTCGATGACCACAAGAGTCTCAAGTACATCTTTACTCAATGTGATATGAATCTGAGACTGATCATGTGGGTCGAGTATCTACAGTCATTTGATTTCGAGCTTGCATATACGCCGGGAAAGGGAAACGTAGTGGAAGATGCATTGTGCAGGAGAACTCGGATTCTGGTAGTTTAGGAGGCCAAAATTGTGTGGCAGCTTATGGATCTGTTCTCTGAGATGCATCTGGAGGTGCATGATAGACATGGATAGACATACCTATCTTTTGAAGCTGTTACCTCTACACTACATGATCAGGTACCAATGAGGCAGCTATCAGACTAAGACGACATAGTTCTGCGAGAGAGTGTTTGAGGAGAGGACCCTCTTCCTGGATGGACAGTGGGCGAGGATGAGATCTTTCATTTCCAGGGATGCATATGGGTTCCATAAGACACACATTAGGAGCTAGTGTGGGATTTTCATTCCTTAGTTTGGGAAGTTGATCCTGGAATCACCAAGATGTATCAGGATCTTCATCGCCAGTACTGGTGGCCAGGTATGAAGAGGGATGTTGCTGGTTTCGCCTAGAGGTGTTCTACTTGTCAGCAGGTGAAGGTGGAGCATCAACAATCAGCAGACCTTTTACATTTGTTACCCATTCTTGGGTGGAAGTGGAACGATGGCGTGATGGACTTCATGGCTGGATTGCTGATGTCTCCTCGTGGGAACGATGTGTTTTGGGTTTTTGTCGACAGACTTATGAAGGATGCTCACTTTTTACTGATCAAGTATACCTTCAGTGTCGATGATCTGGGATGGCTATACATCCAAGAGATTGTACGTCTGCATGGAGTTCCACAGTCCATTATTTCAGACAGGGAAGCACGCTTTACATCTCCATCCTAGCAGAGGATTCAGAGGGATTTGGGCATGCAGGTAATATTGAGTACAGAATATCATCCCCAGACAGATGGCAAGTCTGAGTGTATGATCCAGGTGCTTAAGGATATGCTCCGAGCGTGCATTCAATACTTTTTAGGTTCTTGGGAGAAGCATATCCCCCCTGGTGGAGTTCTCATACAAGAAAAGTTTTCAGGTGACTATTCAGATGGCGTCTTATGAGGCTCTGTACGGTAGGCCATGCCGATCACCGTTATGCTGGCTGGAGGCCGGAGAGGCAGTTTTGATGGGACCTCTTCCTGTTCAAGATATCTCAGAGAAGATGGAGTTGATTCGGAAGAGGATTTCTATAGCACAGTCTTGATATAAGTATTATGTTGATCACAAGAGACGACCTCTAGAGTTCGAGGTCGGGGATCATGTTTTCCTTCATGTCGCACAGAGGATGGGACACAAGAGGATTCAGAGATAGGGTATGATTTCACCATGGTATGATGGGCCGTTTGAGGTATTGGAGAGATTTTTACCATTTTCCAATCGGTTGCAGTTACCTTAGAGGTATCGGGCCATGCACGACGTCATCCACGTCTCTCAGCTCCGACGTTAAATTTCAGACCTGCCTCATGTCTTTCATCCATAGGAGTTTGATCTTGAAGCAGATGCATCGTTTGAGGAGAATTCTATCTGGATTGTAGATCTTAGTACGAAGTTTCTCCGTGGATATTCAGTTCCTCTAGTATGGGTGCTATGGAAGCACGAGTGAGTATAGGACGAGACATTGGAAAGGGAGGCTGATCTACGATCGCAGTGGCTAGAGCTATTCAAGGTTTCTTCTTCTACACCTCTCTAGGGACATTAGAGGATGAATTTAATTAATGGGGGAAGTTTTTAAGAACCCAGATCTTCGTTTCATGTATGTATTTATTTTTTCTGGAGTTTTTGACAAAAGAGGAGTTTTTGGAACATTTTGATGTAAATTCCATCTACTTCCTTGCCGCGCCAGGCTGTATGCTGGCCGTGTCCGGGACACACACATGGTGTGTAGGGGTGAAGTGGAGGCCGCTTAGAGAGGAGTATGGAAAAACGGTGTACACAAAGTGTACTAAAGAAGTACACATCGTGTGTTTTCTTTTTTTATTCATTAAACGCTCTGAGGTCACGCTTGATGGACATAACACTCTTCTTCTCTTGGATCTTCATCTGAGATAACCCGTATGTCCTAAACTCTTCTCTGAGCCCCCATGATTCTGTCTGATCCCCGTTTCACTCATATTCAATTGAGTTGGAACCATAGAGATGAGTTATTCCTTCTCCTAGATCCTTGTTTTCCAATTCCTCTTCTTTATCAAGATATCGTGGGTTGAGAGTTTTGAACATTTTCTCAGATCCTTGACATTCTAAGGAGAATCAATCACTGTGGTTCACGTATATCATTCTCCTAGCATCGAGGTAGGTGGCGTTTTCCATTCTATAGTATCTCTGTGAATATATTGTGAAAATTACACCAATACCCATGATTGGGGTATTGCGTGTTTCATGTTTTTCCCTGTTGTTTGACTACATTGCATGATTTATTGAGTAGAGGTAATTTCTTGGTAATAGGGTATTGTTTACTGTACTCGGGATTTTTTTCCTTACCTGTTTTCTTGTTCGGTGTTTTTACAGTTGTCATGCCTTGTTGTAGATTAGTGGAACTATTGTACTATTATGATGTTGTTCCCCAGAATGATATCCAAGTAGTTCGTGAGTTTTATTTGGGCCGATATGCGCGCTATGCATATTTGTTTTACACAAGGATATGAGAAACTAGGGTAGTGGACCATAGATAGAATGGACGTAAGGTCTTTTCCAGAGTGTCTTTAATTTATGATGCAAGAACACACGGGGAATTGACGTTTAGTGCTTCTTCATACATTCTCTAGTTCCTCGACGCGGGCCACAAGGGGGAATGAGACGTTGAGTGCTTCCCCAGAGATCCTTTAGTACGATACAAGACTATAGGTGGAATTGTGGGTTAGTGCTTCCTCAAAGAGTCTATTCTTTAGCTGAACTAGAGGGATGAGACTGTGTATGCCTCCTAGAGGGTTTCTAGTACTTTTAGGTTGAATCATAGAGGTTAGACTAGGATAACTACCCATAGTTTACCTTTTTTTTCTACTTGCATGAGTGGATATTGCTTGTTTGTGGACTATATGATAGAAATTATGGATTTTTACTACTGAGTATTATCGTGTTTACTACTTATTTTTTACTTATTACATTACCTTCCATATATTCACTGACTGTTAGGCACAGATCTTTGGGTGGATTCCTATTGAGACTTTGTCTCACACACTGTTTGGGCCATGCTTTTGGTCCCAAACAGATTATATTGTTGCAGGTATAGATAAGGGAAAGATCCCTTCTACTTTAGGTTCATGATTTCACTGGATCTGGAGAGCATGGGACCAAGACAAGGCTTGTGATGCTGAGGAGTTTCTCATCTGTTTTTCTTTTGTACTTTGGCTTAGCACTGCATTCAACATTGTGTCTTGTTTGCTGGTCTTCCAAGACATATACATATCATGCATCATTTACATATATTTCTTCTCCAATTGATTATTTATTAGTCTTCCACAGTTATTATTGTTGGATATTTCCAGTTTCTGCTATTGTATGTGTTGTTACATCCACTGTATACTCTGCCAATGAGGGCATAGTTTCTCCACTATCACATCCAAGGCTCTCGCTGCTAGTCGGCAACCTCTGGTGTTTGGGGAAATGCTCTTGTGGCAATGTGACCAACCGGGTATAGGGCGCCTCTTGGTGGCTTCCCGAACCAGGACGTTACAAAAAGCAATGAAATATATTTCAAATTTGTGTAAAACCGAAAATTGATTAGTATTGGAATATAGGTCATTTTGATAACTTTTCGTATGAGTTGTGAATTGTTCAAATAATGGGATTATTTTTTGTAAATGAACATGTTTTATGGGTGGCTTTAAACCTGGGGTCTTAGCCCATGGTTTTGAGTGAGAAATTGCGTGCCTTTATTTTGCCTTTCAAAATGCAGTTTTATGAATTGAAAATGTATTTGAAAAAGGATTTTGGTGTGTGTTAAATGAGAAGTGGTTTGTTCAATAAATTTTTTATTTCTGGTTCCCTATTGGTAAATTTGATTAATAGGTGGTTCCTTGATGGGTTGAACACACATACGTAGTTATATATATATATATACTCCTTTCATGTGTTACCTCATGGAATGGGTAATATGTGAATTGGATTAAGGGGTATATATATTATAGTGTATGTGCATGTAATTTGAAGTGATATGAATCAAAGGAATCAGGTGCATAATTGTTTGTATTAGTTATCTTATTTTTAGGTAGGATCTCATTGTATTGGCCATTTAATTTAAGAATAATTTATTTCTTGAATTTTACATCTAGTTTTTTATTAACTATTGATATAGAAATTTTAGTAAAATTGTTTTTCTGGAATTAGAGTAGGGTTCTATCTTATAATCTATTGCAATAAATATATTGATTTCATTTTTCACAGCATGTGCTTGATGAAATTATCCTTTTTCCTTTTTAATTGTGTTTTATATTTAAAATGGTGGTATGTATTTTGTAAATGGGTGTCCAAGTATGTTTATAATTTTCAATGTGATGTGTGTGTTGTTTTTAAGAAAGTGTTTAGCATGTGATTATTATGCGTGTCCTATTTGGAACATTAAAAATGGTTTCATTTGAAATCCCTCCTTAGAATGGGTCACTACCTTGTTGGTCAATGAATGTTTGGAGTTTTCTTCATTTGGAACTTCCCTTGTGAAATGATGGTTTAATGGTGGGGGACGTGTTCCTCAGTGTAACTCGGGGGGTGACATTGTGGTGTGTGTTGGTAGTGTGTGATGAATGTACTTCTTAATGGATACTCGTTTGACATTGTTGGCTCACCGCCTTTTTATTCTAAACCTAGGAACCTAGCACATAGAACAAATTATTGATGAAAAATGGGTGCACTAGTTTAGATTACGCAATCTCTAGTGGCCTATAACAGAAGGATATTTTGTTGTTATTTTTATGGGATTGGGCCCCTCGGTCAGGAAAGGTTCGCG
The DNA here is from genome assembly GCA_963277665.1 of Viscum album. Taxonomy (NCBI): domain Eukaryota; kingdom Viridiplantae; phylum Streptophyta; class Magnoliopsida; order Santalales; family Viscaceae; genus Viscum; species Viscum album. Next base: position 1,359,998,695 of record OY728133.1, read on the forward strand.
ACGATTGGCTGTTTGGGTGTTATGATGTCATCAGGTTGGGCATGCCATCACGATGGGTTACATGTATAGTATATTTTCTATTATTCATGAGATCTTAGTTTTTACCATGTATTTCGGTAATAAATAATCTGTTCTTGATGATTGTGGTGTATTTATTGGTCAGATACTCTTGTGTTATATCTTCCCATTTCCCTTACTGTATGAATCATATGTTTAATTTACCAGTATTGTGGATCTATGTTGAACATTATTAAATATTTTCCAATATTTTTGAGAAGTGGTTTTAAAAATGTTTTACACTTTGTTATTCTCTATTCCTTGTTCATTAAAAGGATAAAGCTTCCATCTTAGAAAAGAAATTGAATTAAATAAAAAGGTCAATGGACTATGATTTGATTTTATAGGAAAATGTGTAAAAATATACTTTTATACATTATACCTCAAACCAGATATTAATTTTTTTTATTTAAAGTAAATTTATGGAGAATATATTTCTTAGGAAAACCTAATGAGTTTTAATACTCATTCCTATACATTGTTCTTGTTTTTAGTCTCAAGTTTATGTTTTAGCTTGATCACGAACACTATGGAAGATGTTGAGTCTTGTGATCAGAGTGTGACCCAGGGGTCACATAATGTTTTAGTGGTCATAAGTTTAAATTAATGTTTTTAGTTATTTATTAATTATTATATTTGGTTTATTTATTTGTGGTTTGTCTATTATTATTTATGTTGATTTTGTTTATTTATATTGGGAAAAACCTTTCCCATCATCACTCTGTTGATTCCCTTGGAACTTTTTTCCAGCCCTGGTCGATTAGGAATGCCTCTCGGGCCTTGACACGGACTGACTCATGTTGGTTCGTGACAATAGTACCTCACACTATTGAAGGCCCCTCTTCATTATCAATCATGGAATTATTAGTAGATTAAATTTAGGCTATACCATTAGAATAACCCTATAGAGGAAAACCCAACCTAGAATAATACATCATAGGCAATCTATCATTTATATAATAATTGTCTTCTCAATTGGACCTACAAATAAGTGTCCAATTATCACATAAAGACTGAGGTTTGATTCACAAGTATATTGTGATCGATTTCCAACACATAATGATATATTACTTTGAGAAAACCTATGAATATTCCAAAACATTCCAATGATGTTGAATTTCTTATGTTTTTAAGTAAAACGTAGATTTATATTACTAGGATACCCATGATGGTAATACTTCTATATATTTCCCATAATTGTGTCGAATGAGTACTTCCTGTTAGAGTACACTTATAAGATCCACCATTACATGAATATTTCTAACGTTACATTCACTCACCAAAATACTTAACCTTATATATAACTTAAATGTAGAATTATAACTTCTAAAGATCCTCCAAAACCTATTTTAACTGATAATTACATCTGGGAAACCATATAAATTTTTTTACGTTTAAACATAATCACCAATGCCTACAATGGTTCTCATATTCCTATGAAAATCTACATGGGTATAACATAACCAATATCACATAAATTTGGATTAAAATCGATGATATCTGAAAACCAAGCTATATATTCTATCAAAGAAAATATCATTCACCTATTACACCTTAAATCTCAAGATTTGATTCAAAAAAATTTATCTTCATCAAACATCTGATCATTTTTTAAATCCCTTTTCATTGAAACCCTTTTCTTTTTTTAAAAACAAATATTAAATCAAACCATTGGAGAATATTTTCTTTTAATTATATATATAGATAAATTAACAAGTAGTTTTTCTATATCCTTAATACTAGAAAAACATTTATAGAAGATATCTACACAATTCATTGCTTCTTGAGGAGAAAATCACTATAAAAAATATGGGGTTATGAAAAAAAAATCATTATAACATCCACATCATAGAGTTCCCTCCATTGTAAGGTCTTCTAGACATATTTAAAGAGAGTTTTCTAACCCATAAAGAAATTAAGGAAAAATAGTGGGTCTAGTAGGTGGATCATGTTTTTTGGATCCATTCAATCATGTAATTGAAGTTAAAAAAGGATAAATCCACTATATTTAAGTAGATATCATATAAAATTACCTTTATATTTAAGAAATCAATAACCCATGAAAAATAAAATCATAATCCCATCCACTATCTCATTAATTCCCCTTTTATAAAATTATTACATACATTAAAAATCTGTTAGAAAACTTATATATAATTATTAACATATAAGTATAATTATACAGATATTAGTAATAATAAATTTAATTTTTAAAATCAATGAAAAAATAATATAATTTATATTATCCAAATTATCCCTTTTAAATGGGCTGGGAAACTCTATTAAATTATTATTTATGATATTCTTATTATTATTCATCAATTAATTTATATAGTGAATTTAAAAAATATATGGAAACACATAATAAGTTATTCCATCTTATATGCACCTGCATATATACAACTACTCTTGTTTCACATGACTCATAGAAATAAGACTAAATATAAGATGAAAAAACAATAAAAATCAAACTACCGATAAAAACATAGGATTTCGACGCAATTATATAGGGAGAAATTTTTATGGATTACTTCTTGAGTCTTGAATGTCCAAAAACTTATGTAATACCTATACCACAATCCCATTGTGGGATCTAAGATCATTTTATTATTTACCCGACCTAGATACCTATGAAATACCTAAACATGGTTACTATAATACATATAATTCAATTATCAATTCCTAAAGATTAACATAAATTATAAAGGATGATATAAGTATCTATTTGAGAAGTGGATTCCCACATATTGAATGAAAAATTATTATTAAAGGTTCATGATGAAGATATAGAATGATTTTATAAGGAATAATATAAATGAAAATATAAACACGTCTTCTGAGATATTGATAAACCTTGTATACCATTTATACAAGGAAAATAATATTTTATTCAACAAACTATATTTCCATGTGGGTATATATATATATATACTCTAAAATACCATAAAAATACAAAAAATAAGTGTTACTAGATATAAAAGTGATAAAAAAAACTAGGTGAACTAAAAAACCCACCATAGTGTAAAATAATATCCCATATATGGTGTAATCAATATAAAAAAACCATGGGAACCCATGATGTCCCAAATTGGTTCTTCCATGAATGACTCCACAATGGTCCACATAACTTCATATCCCATGTTCTACAAGACTCCATACTCTGGTGAATTTCCCTTTCTTAGATCATGTAAAATAAGGGTTATATGTATCCCGAAGTGACATGTGTGAGGTTTAGGAACATCATGCCAAGTATTAACTCGCCACATGATCCCTGTAATTTATAATAAAACATGGTGTATATAGTATATTAATAAATAAAATTGTGATGATAATACATAAATTTATATGTATTTTATAACCCATGTTGTGAAATAAAAAACTAATTACTACATGGGTTGATTTTTAAGAGAATAATAATCCCCCCAATAAACTATCTATATCTACTTTTACCCCACATGAAATATTTAATTTTTATTGGTGTTCCATAATAAATCATGGTGTTTCTATCATATTTTTTTAGTTTCACGATGAAAAGTTGAAGTGATATAATCTGTTATTAGATGATGGGGCACATCATGGTCTAAACTATCTAATTTCATTTTCTTATAAAAACGTATTATGAGAAATATTGGGAACCCAAATTAAAAACAATGACTAACCCCAAACCATATCCAAATACTAGAAAAGAAACCATAATGGATAAAATAAAAAATTTAATCAAGACCCAAAGTCACTAGATATGCCTTATAAAGAATGAATCATATCAATTATTGTGCCCCTAGAACCAATTACTTCCTTGGGACCCCGTGAAATAAAGTATTTGAGGATTCTAGTCAGTATCACCACAATCATCATCATCCAAATTTAATATTTATAGATGAATCAAAATGATTAAAAAATAATAAAAATTTACCATAAACACCATGAAGAAACATAAAAAATACATTTATAAATATCAACAAACACACCACTTCAAAAAATAAACCACTTAAATATCAATATATCAGAAGAAAATATGAAAATATGAAATAAAAGATGAACGAATACTATATAACACAAACTAATGAAATGTCGAAAGATTATATAACAAAAGAATATATGAAAAGATGAAATATAACAAAAATGTTTCTTTAAAAGAAAAAATCATCACTAATTGAAACTATATCGAAAACCATATAACACATGAAAATATGAAAGATCATCACCCATTAACATTAGACTCTTAATCACCATTGTGCTATATTGTCACAATTTAAGGACTCCCACATGAATAGTATTATGTCCTGAACCTGATTTCCACTCTGAGGTTCCCTGAGCCTGGTGGGCCCCATTTCCTAAAGAAAATATCAACAATCGCCAAAGGCTACAGACTAGTAGCGAGGGCCGTGGATTTTTCTGTGGGGTGACTCATCATTATCATAGTATAAAAATGGTATAATTATCATAAATATAAATAAATCAGTATAATGGCGAATAAGAAGTGTAAGAAGACATGAATAATGACACAATTCATAATAATAACATGCAGAATGCTGGACCTTATTCCAAAGGATGGTAATTAATTTAATATATCTAAAAATCATTAAAACAAGGATACTAGTAGAAGGAAACACTATTAAAAAAAGGAAAAAAAGAAAAATTTATCTCAGCATCGCGAGATCCATCACAGTCATCTACTACCAAGATCCATCTAAAGACCTGCCAGAATGTCACACATTCATAGGTGGATGCATCCCCTTATCTACACCTTCAAAAATATAGTATTATTGGGCACCATAGACAAACCAAATATGGTGTTAGATACAATATATAGGCCACCACCAATGAAATTTATAAATATACAGTCTATGTATACAATAAAAAATGTAAAGATATATAAAGGAAGCTATAATAACAACTGTAAATGGATTGGTTATGGTTCGTAAAAAAAAGGTTGATAGCACCAACTTTGGTTTATGCTGAAAAAACTCTAAACTAGTACCAAGGGCTGCAATTCTAGATATCACCTTTATAAGGGATTTCATGTCAAATATCATAGTAGTATAGGGGACACCATTCCTTTTATCACGATATTATATGGGACACCATGCCCAGTATCACAGTAAGGGACACCATTTCAAGTATTACAGTAAGGGAACTATTCCCAGTATCACTGTAATGGATTCCATTCATGTATAGTTTCATAAGGGACTCCATGCCTATATAGTATCATAATAACGTGATGCCCATATAGTATCACAATGGATGTCATTCCCATATTTTATAAAAAGGGATGCCATTCTTGTATAGTATCACATTTATATAAGGGACATCGGGATAATTTATATATAACTAGAGTTATCAATCCCATTTGTTTTATTTATAAAGGTTCTTCATACCCATTTTTTATAATAAATTTTAAAGGATTACCAAGACCACTCATTTTAATTATTACGGGTCATCATGTCCATTCATTATAATTATATAGGGTCTCCAAACCCTTATGTACAATCATTGTTAAATAACCATTATATTTAATATTATTCAAGGTATAATCCATTTATCATTTACATTTAATGATGACAAGGATGTAAAAATATTCTATTTAATTTGGATATGTGGTACTACCCTCAAATACTATTAATTCTATTCATTATAGGTTCCAATAGTGTTATAAATGCTAAGTCCCTATAACCATCAATATCAATATGGTATAATCCTTTTAATTTAAAACAAAACACATTATTATTTTGGGAATAATAGATTGAAAGGAAAACAAATCATATTAGATGGCACACTCAATGGGATTGATCACTCATATGTTTTCCATATTAATATGTTATTGGGTTCAAACTAGTCATTATGCTCCAATAAAGGAAACCAATTCAAAGAAGATATAAATTAGAGGCAACACATGATGAAATAGGCAGGCAGATCAATGACACATATTATAAAACAAAAATTCATGAGGGATAAATTATATACCATTTACCTCATAATCATATAACTATCTTCATATAGTTTCATCCTTTAATTCATCCTATATTTGAATAAATATGAATTATAGAGAAGAAACTGAAAATAACACATATAATCATGAACCGAACAAGAAATAGGTAAAAAGGAATGGAGAACTTTTTGATGTGCATCCAATGAGACTAAAAAAGCTTGAATTAGACATCAGAAAAAGTGTCTAAATCAAAGATATGATTTTCAAATCCATTCTTTGAAATTAAAAACAACAATAAGGGTTTAATTAATATTATTTTGAGTAAAAATAATCATTTTTAATAAAATACCAGGGTCATATGGTTTGGATGCCTAGTTGTCTTATCTGTGTTCCTACTATGAACCTCCCACTAAATAAGGAGGTAACTTTCATGATTAGACCTTACGATTAGGTAAATCATGCTCTAACAATTTGAATCTCCTCTTTTAAATGATATAGAAATTTCACATTGGTATGCATCCCCTGGAACATAGTTAGGGAAAAATGTGTGCCATCAGTCCCTCCCCACATGATTTGGAAAGACCTTGGAATCCAATCTTCTTGGTTTCTACTTATCATTTGATCTATTATGTTTACCCACTAGATGAGGTTCTGAGATCCAATCAAGCCCCAGACACACCAAAACCATTATAATCTCATAGGGAATTCACATCCCGTATAAAATATGAAAAATAACTAATTTTAAAGGGATCCATACCTCTGATAAAATTTATTCTCCATTAATGTAACTCATCCTGGAGATAACCTTCCAAAGGATGAAGAACACTATTTAAGTATAATAATATCTACTAATCAGGTATACCTGCCATCTTATCTCAAGTCTCACCATGTACATGGTCGTTCTTCAATTTTACCCGTATCAAAGGGATAAAATGACCATAGAGATACTTCATGCTCGAATCAATTATCAATATATGGTAGTCCTCAAATGAAGCATCAATATCTTACTCAACCTCCTAAGGATCCAAAATATGACATGGGTTGGCATGATTACTATTAAGCTATGACACATGGAAGATTTCATGCATGGAATGATACATCTAAAGTAATAGTAACTGATTGTCTACTGGCCTAAATCTTTCTAGAATATCAAATGACCTAAAAAAGAGTGGTAAAAACTTCTCTTGCCTATGTATCCATCTATTATAATGTTTGGGTGATTACTGTAAAAAATATGTTCCCCAACCTCAAACTAGAGAGGTGTGTGGAGGCGATCTACATAAGATTTTTTTTCTATGCTAAGTATTAGAAATCTGCTACCCAGTTATCTAAAAATTCTCTAAAGACTCCTAATTGAGATGCAATCCTAGTAGTGATCCCTCTCTTCCCTCTCACCAGCACAAGGTTGAATGGAATTACCTATTGTATAAAGCCTCATAGGGAAACATCTATGTCATCACCTGATAGTTTTTATTTTAGTAAAAATAGATGATATGGATATTCTTCTAAAAATAACCTCTAAAAACAAGGATGTAACCTTAGAGTACTTCTTATAGAACTGATAGTGTCTGTTCTGATTGGCCATTTGTTTGAGGGTGAAAGAATATTCTTAGAAGCACCTATGTACCCTTTCCATTTTGAAACCCATTCCAGCACCTCTATGTAATTTTTACTCCCCTGCAAGAATTATAGTGTGATGGAATCATGTAGTTTTATGATTTACAAGAAAAAAATCTTCCTAGTCCATAAAATTTTAATGACTCTAGGATATGAAGAATGTGAGATACATTAATCAGTCGATCCACGACTACCCAAACTATGTCACTACCTCAGGGTTAACTCAGTGTGTGAACTAAAAAATAAGTAAAAAAATACTCCCATTTATATTTTGGGAATGGAAATGGTTTTATCAAGATAGTAGGTCACACATGTTCCACCTTCAACTACTGAATTGTGGAATACATAGTGATGAAACCAACTACCTTACACTTTATCCTCATACCCCAATATTTTCGACACAAATAATGGTACATCTTGAAGATACCCAGGTGAACATATTATTAAAAAGAATGTGATACCCACATCAGATCATCTCTAATATATGTGAGAACCTAGATATGCCCATTTATATGATTTATGTCATCATCACTGATAGACCAATCCTTGGGTTGGTCCTCTATAGTTATAATCATTCATATGACTAAGCCTTTGGGATTAGAAAAGTACCTCATATTCATGTTCAACATATGTAAAGAGGTCATTGATAGTGATGCAAGTCCAAGCTGTCCACGATAGCCCGAAACTCCTATATGAATATATGCAAATAGTACTATAAGTTATCATTCACTACTGGCCTCCTAAACTACCTTTATCAGTGTCCATCATCTTAGATAATTTACGACAACATTCCCTTTCCTAGGTGTATTGAAAATCACTATGTCAATGTACTATAGATATTCATCCTATCTTTTCTACCCAACCTTAATGTATTTCTGTGTAAAAATACATAAGAGGCTCTTATTGTCCTTAAAAACCACAAAACTCTTGCCTAGTAGGTAATTCCAACAACAGCACATAGTGTGTAAAATAGTTTTCAACTCGAGATCCTCCATTAGGTAATAATTCTCCTGATTTGTCAACTTTCATGACTCGCATGTCATGTCCTAATCTTCCTATATAAAAAATTCTCCTCTATTGATACATGATGCATCACAATATAATTTATAGAAAATGCCTAAATTTATAATAATCATGATCCGTGCTATATTTCATCTCTATTTCAACTCTTAAAAGGACGTATCATAATATTGCAAGCATATAAACTTCACACCATTATAGTCAGGCCTGTAATAGGAGATTCTATGCATGATAAGTCCTGTATAAAATACATGTAGTGACCAAATATCGCCAATAAACTATATATATAAATAAATTCATTGGATTATTTCAAGTATCCATATCTCTCACCTTATTTTGGTCCAATAGAACTCTTTCCTATAAGTTAATGTGACTCTGAAAGTGTACCTTGTTAGTTGATAAGTGAAATTTACTAATTTTAGTATACAGTTGGTGCTCTTTTATTGTATTCAAATTGATCTCAAAATGTGTGGCATGGTCACTTAAAGTATGTTAATACACCTATATGTCATCTAAAAAGACCATTATAATGGAATCTTTCTATGTATGAAAATAATATTCCTAAAATCCATGAATATGATAACCACTTTCATAATACCTAACAAAATCATGAGATACTCATATAAGCCATACCAACTACAGAATATTGTATATGGAATATGTGATGTCCTTAATGAATCATGATGGCATACCAATCAGAGGTCAATCTTCAACAACATCCTTACTCCTTTTATATGGTAAAAATACCATTTATTAAAGGCAGGGGTTACTATTTTTCGATGTATGTTCGTTAAACATTGAGTAATCCAAACAAATACTAAGGATTACATTCACCTTCTTGGTGAGATTGATTACTGAACCCCAGGGAGAAGTACTAGGACATAAGAATCTCATAGACCTTTAATCCATTATATTCTTATTGAGCTCATGAAAATCGGTAGTATCCATACAATAAAGAGGAATGGATACTGGTGTTGCTCTAAAAAACAGCTCTATAGTAATATATACCCATCTCTCAATAGGTAGTCTGGAAAATTCAATGGGGAAGAAAAAATTGAATTAATCAATAATAAAAGATAACTCAATATAATATAGTCCCTAATAATTCATGTAAGTATATAAATCATGGAAGTCAATCCACCTATCCCAAGATGCAATGGTCCATCTCTACCAGACTAGACATCCCACATACCCTTATGAAGATAATACAACCATCTGGTGATGTAAATGAAACCTACTAATGATAAAAATACATAAAGGAATGGTAGGGAACCCACCGGTCTATCTTGATAATGTCATCAAATAATATCATCTTGAAGATAAAGAGGTTTCATAGGAAATGACAACATCCAAAATTAATAGGAGAGTCCATGAACTATCGTATGGTAACTTGTCATATACCCAATGGTGTATCAAGAATCATAACACTGTTATATTACTCTACATGAAAACATAGAATCTCCACTATAGGTAAAAATATGAAATAATGTGATGAAGCTATATCAAAAAAGTAAAAAATTGTTGTAGAGGCTACTACAATATTACCTAAAATAGTATATGACTAGTATCCTACTCCATTGATATAGGTTTCACTAAATAGATTTGGCATGATCGATGACCGTGTGCTGCAACCTAACTACCTTTAGTAGTTCCATTATATTGGAACTATATATCTAATGACTAATAACCATGGAAACGACCTCCTAATATACATTTATGTCTAGTTGTACTATAGATACATATTTGGAGATGTTATACTAAACATATTCCAAAAGGTGGAGTGCATGGATCCTCTCCCATATGTAATAAATAGGAAGGTCCTAGAGAATCACTAAAGATTCCCATATATTTCATAGCCTCAACACTCAATGGGGTATCTGGGAAAATGGGGAATCTTTTTACCATGATTCCCAAAATAATTAAATACCACATATCTATCTGTGGAAGTCGTATGGTTTCTTCTACTTATTCATGTAGTCTTAAAGAATCACTTCTGACCGCTGGTCGATCCACTACTCTATCTGGGTTCTAAAACATCCTATCTCACATCATCATATTTCCATGGGTTCTAATAGTTGATAAAGGAATAATTCACTATTTCAAATATGGTTTTAAATTGGAATAAATTTACCTTATAAGGAACATGATACTTCATTCCATCCTTAAATCATTGTTCTTTCACTCGCTCATTAGTAATAAATATATACATGAATCCCCAAATCATTTTAGAACGATATGAATAATCTATAACTATAAACAAACACTACTACATGTTCATGAACTCCATGGAATGACTGGAAATCAGGGTCTTATGAAAATATATAATTGAATAAGTTTTACTAGAAATCCTTCTACTTTGCTTTCCGATACCGACAAGCCTGATTTAGATATGTAACAAGTGTACGGTAGATCCTCTAAACATGAATGTAGTTAGTTTTTATCTCATTTAATAAGGTATCTCTAGATTCATGAATATAAATATGACATTATAGAGTCACAAATATATATCTTGTAGTCTGCGATCCTATGAAATCAGGGGTGGATGCCGCTACTAGAACTCCCAAGTCAACTCTCCATAAAAGGAGTCGAGCATGGTGATCTTTGTAATGTATGTATAAGACAAAGAAAATCTCCTCAGAAATTGGAATCATAACCCACATTTGGGGATAAGAAGAGGTTCCTCTATTGGATGTATAAATGGAATCATGGGGCCCACCACCTTTGGGGAATGGTTGTCAGCACCCTCCTTGTGTATGAATAGAGGAAATCATTGCAGTATTTCTCTACAATTTCAAAACACATGCCTTAGATAATGTTTGATAATAACACATGCCCCATATATTGTAATAGATAATATTCAAATACTATCTATGTAATAGTCACACCACTATTCCAACTCAATGATTCATGCATGGGTGATTGGAATATTTACACCAAACAATAGAGATGCTACTTAATTCCCACTACTGAGGTAGGGACTCGGCCTTGCGTTGTGTTTTACTATTTTGATTATATTTTTTAAACCATAGTTATATTTAAATTTAATATATTGAAACAAATGGTTATCCACATAAAACGATTAAGGGATCGTACTCCTTATGAACAAAAATGTGACATTCAATCAATCCATATAATAACACATTCTAGTCCATGAAACCAATGGTATCGAACTCAACGTTCCATAGTTGAATTCATAGGGAATCTTCTATATCCTATTTAGGGAAACACTATTAGGTTAAAATAGGAAATCTATGTATCAACTATGTTTTTATTAACTATCTATAAGAATCATTATCCTTTGAAAATTCTATTTATAATCGTAAAATCACTCATCAAAATCACAGGTGATTCAAAAAAAATACTCTAATACGGAATGACATATTCATGACATGTGAATGTACTACAAAGAGTATAATATGACACATGCTCAAATAATCCCCGATCTCATCTCATTGGGCCAATAATAAAAATATAAACCTCAACAATATCAATAGTAACATCACAATTCATTAGCATCACCTAAATGTGGAACTAAATAAACTATAATAGAAAAAACCCAGAATATAATAATTTATATTCAAGGAAATTTATATTTTATCATAACATGGTTTAGTTAATCCTAGGCACAAATCATTAAAAAATATATAACTTTCATAATCTACTGAATACGATCTCATAATAGTAAATCAAGGAAAAAACATTTGATACAAAATTGTGAAATCCCAGACATAGATGTCACATAGAGGTGCCCTGAGCTAGGTGATCCACATGACCTCAAACTCATATCCCCAAATTCTAGGGGCAGGTAACTAGCACCGAGGTATTTGGGCGTGTCTATGGTAATACTATTATATCATTACTAGAGTATCGAAACATTAAAATCAAAAAATAAATAGAAACATCAGTATGATAGTTAATAAAAAGTAAAAAATAAATGAACAACCAATATATGGATAATAATAAAATTAATTCATCTAAAAAATATAAAAAATGATGATAATATATTCCATGTATCTATAAAGCTAATCAACATGGATAATTACTGTAGGAAATAGTACTATACAGAATGACACAAAAATGAAAAAATAGATCCCATAATCACTTGCTCCATATCAGTCATCTACTACCATGATTCATCATAATACATGCCTGAATGTCACACATTTATCAAAGGATGAATCCCCTTGTATACGCATACAAGCATATAGCCTACTTGGGCACCATATGCATAATGAATATTGAATGAGATTACCTCAGTATGGAACCAACAAATAACATCTATAAATATCCATTTTATTTATAAAAGATCATAGTAATATAAGGTATTCAATTCCTAGTATCATAGTAAGTGATTCCATGTCTCCATAGTATCCCAAGGGATTCCATGCCCATATAGTATCATAAGGGACCTCATGCTCATATACTATAACAAGTGAAATCAAACCATAATGTTTCACAAGGGTCATCTTGCTTGTATAGTATCATAAGGGAAACCATGGCCATATAATATCACATTAATATAAGGGTCATTATTAAAATTAAAATATATCTATGGTCATCATTCCCATTTGGTTTATTTATAATAAATATTCATTCTCCTTTGGTATAATAGATGCATAAGGTTCATCCTTCCCATGAATTATAATTATTATGGATTTTCATGACAATTCATTACAATTATTATGGGTCGTCATTCCATACTTTCCAGTCATTGATAAATAACTAATAGATTTTATACGAGCTAAGGTACAATCCATTTATCATTTACATTTAATAATGATAAGGCCATAAAAATCATGTATTTAATTAAGTATTGTGGTATTACCACTTGATTCTAATAAATTTAATTCATTATTAGTTTTTAGAGCATTATCCATGGAATGCCTCTACATCCATCTATATCGATATGGTATCATCATTATAATTAAACACAAAACACACCATTTGGTGTTTTGGGAATAAATATTTGAAGGGCTAATCAAGAATATTGGAGAGAACCCCCAATGGGATGAGTCTCTCTGAGAATGTCAATCCCAATATGAGCTTATGTTCTAATGGGTCATTAGGCTCTAAAAGAAAACCAATTCATTTAAGACATAAATTAATGACCATGCATGGTGAAACTGGCGTGTAACACAAGAACACATATTATAAAAAAATAAAACATGATGGATAAATTATAGGCCACCAACCTGTTACTAATATAACTCTCCTTGTACAATATCAACATTTATTTCCACATTTATTGGAAGAAATAAAAGGAACATTTGAATTCCCTAAAAATAGGGAATTTTAGAGAAATATTAAATAGTTTCATTGAGGAAATGAAGAATGAAAATAGGGTAAATAGGAATAGATTACATACAAATTAATTTCCAACAAGATTGGCGATGCTTGAATTGGGTTTGGATGGAGATTCAAGATGGAAATCTTATATTTGAGATCAATGGGATACTCCCATGAAAAATATGTCTGCTGGAATTAAAAACAAGATAAAAGGATGAAATCACAATATTTTAATGGAAATACGGTCATTTTAGTCAAAATAACTAGGTATCACATTTTGTCTACATGGTTGGAAAAATAACATGCCAACCACTTATCTCCCACTACATAAGATGGACACACGTATATTTAGTCTACACATTTAGGAAAATTCTCTGCCATCCATTTCAATATACTATGTTAAAAATTGGAGACCTTCCACATGGGCATGCCGATCCTAGTGCATTGTTAGGGAAAAATGTTCACCCTACTTCAACCCATTGTCTTTCCCCACAGGGTTAATAATTACTATCCTGGTAGGGTCTCATGGTTTCTACTAACAATGTGGTTGAGTGTTTTTCTCCACTAGTCGGGGTTGTGAGCTCCAAACTATCCCCAGACACGACTGGAACCTTTATGAAATCATACGACATCTTATTTAGTTTATAAGAAGTAGTTAGAAAAAATTTAAAAGGATTCACACCTAATATAAAAACACGGTTCTTACAAAATTCAACACATATAGTGAAGAAAAAATTCTGGGAACCATAGAAAAGTACCCACTCTTAGAGTAAATCAGAAAGGGAAAACCAAAAGAATAATGCACTAGAATAATAAGACCCAAATGAAAACCCACCAATTCATAAAGAAGACATGTGAACTAGTGTAGGTGAGGGGAACAAGAAATAAAACCTAGTCCATTAAAGATGAATTAAGTACAAAAATAAAAAAAACTCATTCTAAATATGAAAATATCCCCAAAATCAATCTCATCCACCCTTCACTACAACAAATCATGAACATAAAAAATCACTTATTACATACTGTAACAATATGGAAATATAATCCCCACTATATTTTGGAGTTAAATATTTAATACCTAATGGGACCATTAGATAAAAAACCCAATTACACCTTGAATAAAAACAGCTTTGAGGAATTTTCCTTGAATCAAGATTCAAAAAATGAAGATTAAAAATAGTTGATGTGATAATATATAAAAATAAAATCATAAAATTGAAAAAGATGATTAAAACAATATAAGGTATGAAAAATGAGAAATAATAAGAATAAATAACAATATAATTCCAAAATAAAACAAAATGACACCAAAATCACATGTTGAGGGTGAACCAACACAACATCTCAAGGAATATGATGGATGCATCGCCAATCATGATTGAAGAGAGAACCCAAGGTTAGATGGGGAAATTTTTGTCGCATACCAACATGTGGTTGACATATATGAAAATTTTATTCATAATATATAACTTGTATCTAGAATACCTGCCAAAAACTTATCCCATCTCCAAGGAACTACAATAAAGTATCAAGAAATATTCAAAATCCATCTTATACATTATCGAATTAGTCTAATAAATATCATAAAACATATTAACAACCAAAAATATATTTGGTAATCCATAGTTATAATAGGAATATTGAAATATATTCCAATTCTTGATACTTAATTATACAAAACTCATAAAAACGTAATAAAATAACCAAATCCTGGATTGTAAAAATAATAATCACAAAACCATACATTACAAGCCTAATATTAAAAAATATTTACAGTTTAATAATATGAAAAATAAAATGATATTATTAAGAAAATGGTGTTGTATAAATCCCTATCATACCCTATATCTCCACTAGTATATAAATTATAATATTATTAGATTTTTCAAGGATTCAACTACCAAAATCCTGCCCCACATGAATCAAAATCCCATAGTATAAGTGATTTTTCAAAACATAATGATTTGATCAACCTTATATTCACAAATTCATTGACATAAAAAAATTGAATAAATAAATTCCATGATAAATTAATTATTTTACAAATCCATGATTTATTATACAACATAATTGTGTGAAACCCATTGGAATCAATTCTATTTTGCTATGATGATGAAACACTATAGAGACAAGGATAAGAAAGAAGGGACCTTTATAGAAATGAGACAACATCCAATATGATAACCAAAAAATTATACTGATTATTTTTCCGTTATCTTAATATTTAATAGAATCTAATGTTCTATAATCATGGTGGTTTTAATATTTCATTAGAAAGGAGTTATTGGATCATTTTTTTGATGTTGAAAAATAATTTACTATTTGACAATAAAATCATGATACAACACCTGAAATGATGATTTGACTAGAGTTTAGAAAAGGTAAATTTAGAGAACCAAAATAAACTATCACATAACTAATTCCTCTATGTTGTAATGCTACTATATTTTAAAAATATAACGGATTTAAAGGAATAATTAAATTCATTTTTACGATTATCACTATGAAACAATGAAGTTGTGTATGAATAAAACATTTTTGTAGAAAATATTGAAGTTATAGACATGAATGGACAATAACAATTACACTAAATCAATAAAGAGAAGATCCTAGTAGCACATCAAAATAATATCATTCTGAAGATCAACAATCATATAGGATGAATGCATCAATAAGAATATTTGGGAATATAAAACCACATAATTTTTTTTCAAAGTCTATGATTTGATCCATGGGAATTCAGATATAAAGTAGTAGGAGGTGAAATTTGAATAATGCCACAATGAACATATTTGTGTCATGATAATTGATACCAAAGTAAAAAAAATGTTGAATATATCTATTATATATATTTATCATCGTGAAACTGTAATCCGTTTATAGTGATATAATTTATGTTTATAAGTAATTCATGGATTGTGTATTTCAGAAAAATATTACCAATTTTGATGTATTTTACTACTCTAGAGATGTTTAGGATAATGATATAATTATTATGATTTTTTAGGATTGAAGCGTTGAATAAAATATCATTTAAATAATTTTCATCCACTCTTCCTTTGAAATTCCATTCTCTTTTCTTGTTTTTAAATTACATAATATTGAATCTTCCCTCATCATCAATTATCAATAATTCTTGAGTGAGTAGCCACTTAAGGTGTGACATATTGAGATTTAGAGAATGTTTTTATGGATCAATTAATTTATTTTATGGAATAACTATTTTTTATTTATTATCAAATTGTGATTTATTATTTACATATTTCCTTATTCATTCATTGAGAGAAGTAATGGGTAACTAAGGAGAACCCATGTGACAGAAACGAATTTGATAGAAGTGAAATTTTGTGTTTTCATTTAGGATTGAGATAATTACCTAATTCCCTTTAATTTATTTATGATTAATTGATCAGAAATAAATTAAACAATTAATGTTGTATTCATTTCTTTTTAATCAATGAGGATCAATTATTTTTCATTTGTTAATATAAAAAATAATTGAATCATTTCTATCCATTTGAGAAATAAATTATATTATTAGTTATGTCATTATTTAAATTTAATACAACGTATCTACATTTTAATTGAAATGTTTTTATTTTCATTAATTTTATTTATGTTTTTGTTTTGAATCAAATTTTTAATTTTTGTTTAAATTTTCATCTTTTGAAATCAATAATTAATAATGAATATAGTTTTGGTATTGTGATTATATTATATTCAATGGATTTACATAGTAATCTATATTATTATACCACACCATTGTAGTTTTAGTTGTAAAGGGGTCCTAGAATCAATTACAAAAATTAATCAATTTCCTTGGGATGTAGATAAAATAGGGGGGGTCATGTTCCTGGAGTCATTGTTGGGGAAAACATAAAAATAGATAGATCATTTATTATTAGTTTATTAGACTAATATGTTCCTTCAATTTTATTTTTTTTAATTATATATTCATCATTTACATGCATGTGTTATATTTTTTTGGACTTTAAAACTCACACATGCATAAACCACACCCCATTCGATAAATCTTGGATCATGGATAACACCATACCATTAGATTCCAACCACACGATTAGACGATGCATCTTTAGATGAAAAACATTTGTCATATATACTAGGTTTGTAATGTAGTGAATTATGTTATGACATTCTAGCCTTTTTTGATCAATAATATTATACAAATTGATGTAAAAATGGTCACAAGTGTTCCTCCCTCCACATTGGATGCTGCTGACTAAAATTGAGGGATATTAAGAGTATGGTGGGGAGAACATACCCTCATGATCAGTGTATGAAAAAATGGTAACATAAAAACATGAATAGAGGAAGTATAATAAAATAATAACCAAAAAATTAGTAGAACATATATATATAATGATGGGAAGAAGAAAAATCAAAAACATATACAAAAGGATTTCATTTCAATATGATATAAAAATGGGAATACCTAAATGTATAGAAACATTATTACACAACATGTGATAAAAAATGAAAAATACTAAAATATATCTCAAATATAATCACATGAATATGCTTGGTCATCTAATCTCATACTTCATCATATTAAATTATGTTAGGCATCCAAAGATGGACCATTCCCTTTATCTTAAGTCACAACCATGAATTCTTATCAGGTATCGAATAGTATCCCAAATAGGGCCTAAGATTTAATTCAAAAGTCACTACTAACTATGTCTAATATCATTCATTCTATGAATATATATAGAATTTGTGTGTTGTTAATAATTAAAGTTGTAAACGAAATATGTAAATCACATATAATATCGAGTTTCGAATAAGTCCCCCATCCAATACCACCTTTTTTGGAATAATCTAGAAATTCTATGAAGGATTACACATTTATTATTTTATTTATAATAATAGATTAGGACCTGACTCATAGAAATGTACTGTACTATGGTTCATGTTTGTATAAGGCATGGACACAACCCAAAGTATTACGTTTGATGAGTGAATATTAATAAAGTTTTCATGTATTTAAATCTATAACTAATCCTGAGCTTGTTTATTATCTTCGAAGAAGTATTAAATAAATTATATAATAAATTAATTTATTAGTAAACTGATCCCATAAAAGGAATCCCATATGAGGAAACCAAATATTAATCTAGTTGTAAGATGAATCCATTCCCATAAAAGAAAGTCCATGTCATTCCTCATATGAACCGATGTATCACTATAGGCATGGTATAAGGTTATCACCCTATGATTCCATCTTTGGTGTTCCGTTTAATGAAATCAAGTTTCACTCATATCATAATAACAAGAATATACCATAGAGAATTTCCCTATGATCCCATGTATGTAACTCAAGTGTCAGTCATGGAATAACATAATGGGTTTTACATGGATCTTATCCTTGGATTTCCACACCGGGAAAACAAGTTCCATTCACAACAGAACTAAATTTTATTTTTTAACATATATCTATTTAGTTAAAAAAACAATGATTCCATCGATAGTGTTTTGAATCAGAACACATGTATCACCTCGGCATGGAATAATTAATTTTCATGAGCTCTCATTCATACCATAAAATCTATCATTATAGTTAATTTATTATAGGAGTTTCATTTTATGATTAACAAATCACCTTAGAAGGTGGTTTAAATAATTATCCTAAGATAAAAAGGCCTAAAAAGGGATCAATCCATAAAACATTTTTTATTAATCCATTTCCATTAATTAATTATATCCAACATATTATAAGTGATAAATAATACTTCTTAAAAGGTGAATAAAATTCATAAGAAACTCATATATTATTTACCTTGTTTAGAAACACACCCAAATGGGTAGTTCTATTTGTGGTATTCATCCTTCATCAGTAATTATCGGAAAAATGGTTCGTATACAAAAATAACACACAATTTATTTAATAAAATCCTTATTTAAGAGGTGATACATGGGAAGCCTTGTGTGTGACACAATGGTGAAATATATATACAAATAGAATTGATGGAAAATCATGATACCAACTACCAAAGCACTATAGTTTACTCCATTTAATATAATAGATACTGATTCATTATATAATGGGAGAAATAATAAGAATATATGTATTATATAATAATATTCCATATTATCCTGCAAATATTTAACAATCCAGATAAAGAGAGGAATGAAGAAAAGAAGAAATGATATTATAGAGCTTACTACCATAGTACCAATTTGAACGATGATGATCAAATAAGAAATTGTATAAATAACCTTGCTTAATGAATATGTGATGGAGGATGGTATATCTCCCTTCACTATATTTATGTTATGTGTGAAATAAATAGGAGAATGTATTTTTCGGTTATAAGGAATTAGGGATGAAAATATTATTACCATATTTTTTAGATAATAGAAATATTTATGGTGTAATGTAGGGATTTAAACCATAAATAAAACCTCCTCATGGGGTCTTCATGTGCCATTTTTGACATAAGAGGGATTTATTATGTAAAAAATCTGTTCAAGGGGATTTCCCATTATGAACTAAGTAATAAATTCCATTTATACCAAAATACTTCAATGTATGGCATAAATGTTGTTTAAGCTGTAAAACCACGGTATATGGTGTAAACAATATGAAAATAGAATCTCCTCTATTTTTTCTATATAAATCCCCTATAAGTGGAAAAATCATTGCCGAGATATTAATTTAATGAATTGAAGTTGATATCAGAATGAGAGAAAACAAAGAAATCAGGATCATACAATTCCCATCCTTAAGACAAATCATCTTTGTGTTTCACATACGTGGGTATAAAAATATCATACAAGAAATAATATGGAAACTGAGAAAATACATCAACCTCTCAGTCTGAGGTCATGTATTGTATACGGCCGTGATTCCACAACACTTGTACCAGAGGAACTTACCTACCTAGAAGATACTCCATGCTATGATATATGATAAATATAGGATCATACACAATGTTTTCATCCATATCCAACTAAATATCATCATTCTAAAGAATATTAGATGATACTGAGTAATAATTGAAAAGTTTAGATATATAGAATATGTCATGTATGTTTATGAACCTCTGAGGTAACTCCACTGATAGTCTATTGAACCTACTCTATTCAAAATATAGAAATACCATACATAATGATGTGATAACTTCCCTGGTTTCTAAATCAATATATTCCCTAGTATAGGTGGAACACAAAAGAAAAATCAACCCCACCTTCAACTCTAATGGTCAGCAGTGGTGATCAGTGTAAGACTTATGACTTGACTAAGCTGTAACCATACTCTTCCTCATATACAGTACCTTCTCCAAAGTCTCCTAAATGGGACATGGTCGTAGTAGTGCTTCATAGAATTATATTAATTAGCAAAGGGATTAATTAGATATCCTAATGTGAATAGCCTCATTAGGATCCATATGTATAGTTTCATAGAAGATGTTATTTTGAAAACATTTACCATAATTTCAGTGTTTCTATCAGGATCCTCAAAAATGAAGGCTGCATTCCAAGTGCATTTCCTCTAACACCTAGATCATACATTGTAACTTATCATTAGTCTATAGGTGAAAGGATATTATTAATAGTACCTATAAAAAAGGATCCCTTTTAAAAAACATCCTAAACAACGAATAAAAATGATAGTCTCTATCAAATATGATTTTAGGATTAAATCCATGAAGGTGTAATATCTCTATGATTTATATACTCTATCTCTCATCCCCTAAAAGGTCTCTTTAAATGAATGAAATGGGTGACATTTTTTAATCAATATACAATCACCCATTTTTCATCACAACCTTTATGAGACCTAGGTAATCCTATCAAACATACTAGAGTCGTGTTATCACATTTCAATTTAGTAAGGGTAAATCAATGTATATTAATTGATTGATACTAGTGTTCCTCCTTCACCTGATAATAGGTGAAACACTATGTAAAAACTAGATGTCTTCCTTTTTCTTACCAAGTCTCCTATACTAGTAGCATAAATCATTGTACATTATAATAAGGATAAGATGTGCCACCTAATTTGAGGAATGAGACTCTTGCATAAATTTCTATTATATTTTTTTTGATCTGAGATGCGCCTATAAAATCATGAGACATCATCCTCATCTACAATCTAACTAGATGGTGGTTCCCCACCTTAAATAATCTCCTTTAGGGCGAAGACATTAGGATTATAAATTTTACTCATCTTTACTCTATATATGACTATATAGGTCGCTAATAATAATGGTATTATAGGATATAGGTATTCAACCCAACATAGTTTCATGAGATTCATGTCATACCATGTAAATATATAATTGAAAATTTTGTGGTCTGTTTACACCATAAAACACTCTCCCTATAATTAATTTCTCTAAAAATGAAATACATGAACCAAAACGAATATCTTGAGATCATGCATTGGGTAATTACTCACATGAGACCTCAAATGACAAGACACAAACACCAGAACTCAGTCTCCCTGCATCAAAATGGGTGGCATCTTAATGCAATATGAATCCTAAGAAATCATGTAACCTATTAATTGTCCAAGTAAGGAAATGATCAGTAGTAAAGTCTATCTCTCATTCAATACATGAGAAAATTTTGTGCCCACATAAAAACATGTAAACATGAAAAAATTATTGGTTAAGACTGTGAGTGGTGCTACAAGATGTGAGAAATCGTTTATATAACACCTATAATATCAAACTATCTCCAAGAAACCCCACATATCAATGATTTATTTGGATTATCCAAGAAATATATGGATATAAAATTTTATAGGTCAATTTATACTTCTATGTTTTGGATAATGTTTCTTAGGAAGTCGAACTTATCAAACAAAAAGCGGAATTTGGTGAGCTTAACATATAGATCGTTCTAACATAGAGTGATTAAAACAATATCATGATATTGGGAAAGTTTGTGTCGAGAATGAGAGTACACTAAGATGTCATCCAGGAAGATTACTATAAATGAATCTATATTTGGATGGAAAAAATGATTTATCTAATCCATGAATACTGTTACCATATTCATAAAACTGAATGAATTGAAAAAATACCCATAAAACTTCTATCTATTATATATATTTTTTTATTTTGTATATCTCATCGTATAACATCCACCTCATAATAGTCTGAGCTCAAATAAATCTTGGATTTAACCCTCACTCCTTAGAGTTTGTTGGAGAGCTTGACTTTACATTGAAATAGATATCGATGATTAACCATTAGACAGTTCAACGAACATTAATCTATAAAAATCCGGAGGTTACTATCCAACATTATGAAAACAAATTATAGGTGATCCCACAAGGTAGTATTTGGCCATATAAAACCCTTATCTTCTATATCCTGTTGATTCCACTTAAGAATCTCCAACATTGTAGTATCAATCATATAAGGAGGAATGAATACTAGTACTACTATTGGTACTAGATCAATAGTGTAGTGCCATGAGTTTTTAAAATAGAATACTATGTTTGATAGCTAATGAGATATGAAACACGGATCCCAAACAAACAATGCTTATTTTAATATGATGTTTTGGACCCTTACATTAAATTTTTGGATATAAGTAGGTTAAAATAATTTAGGATATATATATATATTAGAAATATTTTAGAAAATTCACAGTAAATAATCAATCAATTTTTTTGAAATGTCTATTTTTTCTTCAAAATATTTTTTCATCAGAAATAATTTTTTTTCTTATTATAAAAAATATTATAAATATTTTATAAGAAATTTAGATTTATATAAAAAAATTAGCTCCATTTTTATATCATCACACCAATATTAACATAGTTTGAAATTTTGGGACTTTAAAAAACATAGATTTTTTAGTGAAGAGAGAAAAAAAAATTCCATTTCATGTAAAATTGACATTTTTTTGATATATTAAGTAATATAAAATCCTGAATATTATTTTAATTTTTTTCAAGGTAACATAAATATTATTTGGTTATATTTAAAAAAATTATTTAAAAATTAATCATATTTATATTGGATTTTATTACTTGATTATTTTTACAATTCCAAACAAATTCTATCTGAAAACCATATTAAAATGCATGGTGTTTCGTTATTTATATAAATTAAAATATCATCAAATGAGATATGATCTAAATTAAAATTTTATATTATATATTAATTATTATTAATCTATACTCATTTAATGATGAATAATAGTTATAGAGTTATTTTAAAATTAAATTTTCCTAAAAAAATCTCCTCTTTAGAAAACCACAATCCACCATGCCTATGAGTTTCATATTATTATAAATTATTAAAACTATTTGAATTGATTTTAATAAAATGGATTTCATATTTTTAATCATCATAAATATTATTAGATAATAAGTTCAACATAATTTTTGAACAATATGAATTGTAACTATAGAAAAAATTAATTACCACGGTAAAAAAATTGGTTAATTAAGGTTAAATATAATTAAAAAAAACTCTTAAAAAAGTAAAAATAATAGAATAAATATTTTTATAAATTTTTATTAAAAATATTATTATATTTATAGATTATTATTTTTTACATTATTAATGATTAAGTCATCAATTTGATAAAAAAATATATTTTGATATGATAGAACATTAATAATATTTTAAATAATATGAAATTTCAATTAAGACATTAATTTTTATTATTTATTGTTTATTTAAATAATTTAAATTTTAATAAAATATTTATATTAATTTTTTTGGATAAATGTAATCGATAATATAATTTTTATGTCTTTAAATTTAATTTATATAATGGATCGAAAATTGTTATTGTAAAAACCTAGCATTTAACAAAAAATATAAATTCTATTTGAAAAGTAAGGATTCGTAAATTTATATAATTATTTTTTAAAAAATAAATATGATATTTTAAATAATCACATTGAAATTTTCCAACTCTGAATTTTTAAACATTTCTTGTGATAGTCTAATTTTTATGTAAAAATTAAATATGAAATAAATAGAAGGTGCTTATTATGACTTCATAATGACCGAAAAGTGATGAAATAAATTTTATAAATCTGATACATGAATGAAAATATTTTTTTTTCTTTTAAAATAATATGTTTTTAGCTTTATTTTATTAATTTTATAAATCCATTATTAATATTCCATAACATATATTTTATTTTAAGGTTTTAAAATCATCCCATTAAGTACATGACTATCTTTAAGATCAACATGTATAATATTTTAATAATTTATTTCATTGGTATTATAATGTAATTAAATCCAACCGTATTTGGAAGAAACCATGGTAAAAAAACAGGGGATTGTTTGTGGCTTTGGTAAATTTAATATATGGAATTCAAACCCTACGTTTGAGAAATAATAAATAATTCCGCACTCACTTCATATATAAACCCACAAATATGCCATTATATCTTTACTCAAAAACCATTGATAATTTCCTCACCATTACTTTCAATCTATATAGTCCTATCAAGGTGTCACTAAGCTCTCAATACTGTCCTTCCAATCATTTGGAATCACCCTCTCAAGGTAAGGGATCGTCTCTTTACCCTATTTATTCAAAAATATTCCTTATCTTACATATATTATCTCTAATTAAAAATGTTGGTATATGTTCCTACATATCGAAAATACTACCCATTTTATTTAAAGATCATTATATACAATTTTAAATCTTATTAAACCCTCCCATAAACCTTTATGTACGCCTGTTAGCATGCCTAAATTTATTAAGGGATCTTCTTTATCTTCCCTTTGTTCAAGAATCTTCATTATCATATATTTTTAATCTATAATTTCTAATACTAGGATATGTTATTACATATCCCCCTAACTGTAAATTTTATTAATAAATGACTATATACCCATTTTACTCCCTATTTATCCTCCCATATTTCTTTTAAATACAATTATTACCATGCCGAAATTTAGTAAGGGATCCTATCCTTCTCTTCATTATTCAAGTCTATTCATTATCTAATGTATTTTATCACCAATTCATAATGTTTGTATATATTCTTTAATAACCACCTTATTATAAATTTTACTTATAAATTATTATATAACCCTCATACTCTCATTAAACCCTCCCATTAACCCTTAGGTTCACCCATTACCACGTTGAAATTTAATAAGGGATCCTCTCCTTATCCAATTTCTTAATGATTCTTCATTATCTTTTGAATTTTATATCCATATTATAATGTTTATATATGTCATGTAATATTCTTCTTTACTGACCCTATTATTACTAAATGATTAGAGACCTCTTTAACTGTCATTAATCCCTACAATATACATTTATACACCCTTGTTTTTCTATTGAAACTTCACTGTGATTTTCTATGACAAAAAAATTTTATAATGTAGACCCATACACATTTAATACCAATGGTGTTAAAATTTATGAACTTATACTTCATTTATAATGGATTTACAAGTATTTATTCCACACTCATTGATTATGAAATAATATGTGATGATAAATGTGCCCACTTGGTATGATATATGTGGAACACTTATGAATGTGAGTGAAATTAATGTGATTGGTGTGCCTATAGTTATATAGAAATCTAATTTATTTTGAAATATTTTAGTCTTAAGAGACATCATGTGATGGATTAGGTAGGTAACCTAATCTATCAAGACATAGGTGTTACCAAAATTATACAGCATTCCATTTCATTGAATAATGTTTTAGTCTCATGATACATTATGAAAATAATTATGGAGTGAACCTAATCCATCACAGAACGTTGTCTATCAATAGTTATTGGATTGATGGCATGACCTATGTTAAAAATTCCATGTTTTAAGTTGTTTCACCTTTTTCCATGTTTCCTTTATGATTATCATGCTATATCATTCCTCATTGATCATGTTTTTTATTATCACCCATTGTTGTATCATTGATATGAATATTGTCTAATATGAAATAATTTATTCATATTATACAATGATTATTCCCCCAATGGGATTTAGAGATCATCCCTTTCTTATTTATTTCCCTAGTTTATCTCATATAGTTTTAAAAAGATATCAAATTTTATATTCATGTTAAAGAAGTGTTCAATAATGTTATTGTATCCCATGTACAGGATGTTATTCTTTGTATCTAATTTCTAAAGACACTATAATTATCAATTTGATAAGTTATATTACATGTAATCTAATGTAATAAATAAAAACTTAATGAAAAATAAAGAAAATGGTTGTAATATTTGGTATCAAAATAGAGTATAATTTTTTATTAATATTAGACAACTCTTCTGAAAGATTTAGTGATAAGACAAAACAAATAAAGACATACCTAAATTGTGGTAATGTATAGATTAAGTGCATTCCCCACAAAAAATCCATATCTGGATACTACAGATGGATGTGGTTATCAATCATATTTACCTAGATATAAAACACAAAAACAATGCATTGGGCTACACTTGATCAAGAACAGCTGCATGACAATAGGCCATACTGCACACCTAGTTTGACACTCCATGGCCATATACATTGTTCAATTCTTAAGATAATTATGAACCATTTTAAGAGAATATAAATTCCAATAAGTAACTATGTTACAAAACATTTCATGGATATCATATGTTGTATACAAGAAATTATTAATTTATAGAATTAATTTCATTTATAAGTTATCTCTTTAATGTTAATAGGATTCTTATTTGGGTGTATAATAGTTTGAAAGTACTCATCATTTGGATAAAAGATGATCTAATAGTGGAAATTGATTAAATGATGAAGTTATACTTTTCAAGAAATTATATTTCATTAATTACTTAATCAATATGGTAATGTAATTCCTGAACTATAGAAAAATAATCTTAATACCAAACTTTTGTAATATTAGGATCATTTTGGATGAATTTATAGTCTTTTCACACATCATAGATTTATGGTATTGTAGTCATTGAATTTATCATGACCATTTTCTCTATCACACCCTATTAGTTTCATAGGGTTATTTTTCTCTTCAATGTCCATGTAATCAATTTAGATTAATTTTATCCAACATCGAAACCTAATTATGTGACGATGTTTGTTCAACCATTTCTCTCTTTTCTGTTGATGTTTTATTAACCATTTTTACGATGCAGGGTTTCAATAAATATATTTAAGTGTTTCAATTTTTTTTACTGATTTCAAGTTTTAAATTATATGATTCAAATTATTAAAGTGTTGTAGGATTTATTTCCCAAATATTTTAAAATAGAACACTATGTTTGATAGTAAATGTGATACATAGCACCGAACTCCAAAAAAATATTATTATTTAAATATAAAATTTCTGACATCACCATTATATCTTTGGATATGAGTAGGATTAAATTCATTAAGAATATATATATATATATATATATATATATATATAAATTTCATAAATATATTGATAAATTATTAGTCAATAGTTAATCAATTTTTGGTGATGTCTTTTTGTTCATCAAAATATGTTTGTTTCAAAAATAATTTCTAATTTCATGTTATAAATATTAGTATATTTATTTTCTATATCATCTATGAATTGTATTTGATAAAATTAGATCCATTATTGATATAATTATATGAATATTAACATAGTGTGAATTTTTTGTTCTTTTCCAAAATATAGATTATTCAATGAATTTTGAAAAATGGATTTTTTTATTAAAATTTTCATTTCTTTTAGTACATTATGTAATATAAAAGTCAAAATATTATTTTATTTTAATTTAAAGGTAAAATATAGATTATTTGTTTTTATATAATAAAATTAATTACATTTAAATCCTATTTATACTATATTTTAGTATTATAATATTTTAAGGATTAAAAACACTATTTTCCTGAAAACCGTTTCAAAATTAATAATGTCTCTAAAATTTAATAAATTAATATAATATATAATGAGAAATGATATTAATTTAATATCAGAATTATATATTTAAATTTATGAATTGAAATTTATATAATATGGATTAGTAGTTATTGAGTTAAAGTAAAATTATATTTTTCGTAAAATATGTATTTTTTGAAAAACATCTTCCCATAATGTTTGTGGGTTTTATAATAAATTAAATTATTCCACCAATGTTAAATAATATTTTTAAAAATTTAATACATATTTGGAATCTTAATAATTAATATTATATAATATTTTCCTTTTAATTTTTGATCAATATAAATAGTAACTATATTAATTATTTAATCCCAATATAAATAGAAAATATGTTAATTAAGGGTATAAATAATTTAAAAAAGTCTAGAAAAAAAAGAAAAATATTATGAGTATTTATATTTCCTTTAAATAAAATTATTATAATATTTATTCCTTATTTTTTTCTGTATAAATTATTATAATATTTATTCCTTAATTTGTGTACTTGAATGTTTATTGGAGGGTTCAATGAGAGTGAAATGGGTAGATCATCAAAAATAAATAAAATTTAGAGTAATTGGGTTATTTTATAACATATCCCATCATTATGAAATGTATATAAAGTACATAAGATAATTAAGATAAATAAATAAGGGAAGGAGATGATCCATTATCATGCATGGGTGATTCCAAATGCTTAGGATGAGCCTCTTAAAATATTGGGGGAACCTTTGGAGAATTATTGAGATGTGAAATCTAATTAAAAACAAAGTAATAATTTTTTGTGTTATGATAAATGTGGCCTGATGTGGGATATTATAGGAAATGATTGCGGAATGTTTTATTATTTCTCAAACTTATGTTTTAGACTCTAAGTAATAAATAAACCATATCCCCAAAACATCCCATGGACTGTACACACGGTTTTTAACAAATATGGTCGTTTTTAATTATTTTCTAAGTACCAAGGACGAAGTTATTAAAATAATAAACTTTTTGATGTTGAATTGAGTCATGTCCATAAAGAAATTATTTTGAACCCTTAAAATATAATATATGTTTTACATGATTCATAAAGGATTTATCAAATTAATAAAATAAGCATAAAATCGCATTATTTAAAATAAAAAACATGTATTTCTTCAATTATATATTTTATATAATTTATTACCTCACTTTATGGTCATTATGATGTCTTAATATGCATCATATATTTATACAATACATAATTTTAACTCGAAAATTCGATTATCTCATAAAATGATGAAAAAATTTCCAATTGATAATTTTGACATGTTCATTAAAAAATAATATTAATTTTATCAACATAATTTTGTGAAAATATGATTTGTCACTTTTAAAATATAATTTAGATTTATTGAGAAATTCTTTCTTTTTACAATAACAGTTTTTGAATCATTCTAGAATTTAAATGTGACATCATTAAAATTATGTTACCAATTACATCAATTAGTAATAATTTAATGATATTATTTTATTAAAATAAAATTTAAATTAAAAAAAAATTAATTTTTCAAAAGATATTCCCTAATAGAAAATTTATATTACATGAAAATACAATCTCTGCTTTATCATATAAAAATGTAATTTTTTTCAAACTGATTACTTAATAATTTATACAGAAAAAAATAAGGAATAAATATTATAATATTTTTATTTAAAGGAAATATAAATACTCATAATATTTTTCTTTTTTTTTTCTAGACTTTTTTAAATTATTTATACCCTTAATTAACATATGGTTTATTTATTACTTAGAGTCTAAAACATAAGTTTGAGAAATAATAAAACATTCCGCAATCATTTCCTATAATATCCCACATCAGGCCACATTTATCATAACACAAAAAATTATTACTTTGTTTTTAATTAGATTTCACATCTCAATAATTCTCCAAAGGTTCCCCCAATATTTTAAGAGGCTCATCCTAAGCATTTGGAATCACCCATGCATGATAATGGATCATCTCCTTCCCTTATTTATTTATCTTAATTATCTTATGTACTTTATATACATTTCAAAATGATGGGATATGTTATAAAATAACCCAATTACTCTAAATTTTATTTCTTTTTGATGATCTACCCATTTCACTCTCATTGAACCCTCCAATAAGCATTCAAGTACACATGCTATTATGTCAAAATTTAGTAAGGATTAATTTTCTTCTCCCATTTATTCAAGTATATTAATTATCAGATCTCTTTTATCTAAAATTTATAATGGTGGGAAATGTTCTTACATATATAAATTAAAGCCCTTTTTATTTCTAAATTATTATATTCCCAATTCACTTTCATTAAACCCTCCCAGGGACCTTTATGTACACCAATTACCATAATGGAATTTAGGAAAGAATCTCATCCATATAAACGTTATTCAAGTATATTAATTATTTTATGTCATAGATATCTAATTCCTAATGATGGTATATGTTATTACCTATACATTTCACTATAAAGTTTATTTATAAATTATTATATACCCATTTAACTCTCATTAAACCGTCCCATCAACCATTATGTACACACGCTACCATGCAAACAATTTATTATGAGATCGTCTACTTCTTCTCTTTACTTAAGAATATTTATTAGCATATCCCATTCACCTATATCTCCAAATGTATTTATATGTTATTCTATATCCCTCATTACTTACCCTATGATTCCTAAAAGATTAGGGACCTCTTTCACACTCATTAATCCCTCCGATGAACATTTATATTTCCCCATTATGGAGTCGAAATTTCATTATGATTTTTCAGGACTACAAATTCGAGAAGTCAATACCCATAACCATTTCATATAATATTTTTTCACCTTTATAAGCATATAATTATTTTATTAGGGTCTTACATTTATTTATTACAAACAAATTGATCACGGAATAGAATTTTATGAAAATTTTTCCATGTCGTATGATTTATGTGGAAAACTTATTCTTGTGAATGAAATAAAAGTGATGGGTGTTCCAGGAATTATATATCACTAAAATTCATTGGGTAATGGTATGGTATAATAATACATCATGTGATGGACTATTGAGGAAACCTAATCCATCATGTGATGGGTTTTTCCAAAATTATATAGTTCACCATTATATTTTGTAAAGTTTTAGACTCATGAGACATCATGCACGAGATTTTGGAGAGAACCTTATCCATCACGTTAATTTTTCCATCATGATGTCTGGGTAGTTATCCTTGTAATATGGTAATGAATCTAGGTTTTATGTTTTTTCCTTGTTTCCCATGTTTCATGTATTATTATCATTCTATATCATGCCTCATTTTTCATTTTTATGATTGTCATAATTTTGTTTCTCATTGATATTCCTATTGAATAACATGTAATAATTGGTTCAAGTTATTACATGTTTGTCACATTACATGGATTTATAGATCCCCCAATTCTTATTTATATCCCTAGGTTATCCCTTGAAGATTTAAACATCTATAAACATTTACATCATATTAAGTAACTGTTCAGTAATGTTGTTGTATCCCATGTTCAAGATGTTATGATATGTACCTAATTTCCAAAAACACCAGGATTATCAATATTATAGGATTTATTACATGTAATATAATTCAATAAATAATGATCTAATCAATAATACAGAGTAGAGTTGTCATAAATATTAAACTCCACCTCTATCTCAAGAGGTTGTCCATAAAAATCACTAGGTATGACATCATTAAAATGATACAATATAGGAAAATAATCCCAAAATGTTCCATGATTATCCATATAATGGATAGTAATCCGGGCTATCACTTGGATGAACCCACGATGCTCAAGTCCATATCGAATTTTTAGGACATCACATTGAACTACATAAATATAACTACCACCCTCTTGTGATGAAAATAACACCATCCAAAAATAAATTCAACATAATCATGATAAGAAACTAACCATTCCATGACGATAATGATGTCCAAACTATAATATCAAGGATAATGATGTCCCATAAGGAATGATACTGCCTACCCCAAGGAGGCAGTCCTTACACTAGCATACTCTCTCCAATAAATTTCCCAAAAAATAGTGAGTATCATCATTCCATAAACATACATTATCACATTCCAAAGGATCTCCATAATAGAATAAAAAATAACGGAGTGGGAAGAGCTTGTATCAAATAATATAAAAAATAGAGTAATGGTCACCAAGATTTAATCTCTAACTATTGATATATAGGGACTCTGATACTAAGGTATCTCAAAACATGTATATACCTGAACCTATTTGCAATCGTATGTTACAACCTGAATTCCATAGGTTGGCCCACTCTATTGGAACATTAATCTTGGTGTCTAGATCCCTCTACAAGAAACACCTTTTTGACTTATTTGACTGGTCCTTATCCATCTCCTAGCCTAATCAGGGGCTACTAACCCTGGTCTTGAATCTGTTGTTGGTGAAAATAATATCTCACTAGATACAAACAAATCACTAAAAAATCAACTAATATGGACCATATTTCTACAAAAC
Source organism: Viscum album (assembly GCA_963277665.1). Taxonomy (NCBI): domain Eukaryota; kingdom Viridiplantae; phylum Streptophyta; class Magnoliopsida; order Santalales; family Viscaceae; genus Viscum; species Viscum album. The sequence continues at coordinate 1,360,031,975 of OY728133.1, forward strand.
CAACACTTGACTCAATCCTTGATGCATCGGGTCATCATATGTGTCAGAAAACTGTAATGATGAAAAACCAACCAACTACTTGTGTACACACATTGGCTGCTTATACTCCCATGAGAAGACTCAAAATGTCACTTACTACTACTAGTCAAAGAAGTTCTCAGTCTAGAGGATAAACTACTCTAGCTCACACCTTCAACATCTTTAAGTTTATGCTCAGTAATAAGTGCATGATTTTCTATCCTTGATATGGTTCTATCAAAATATGTTCACATGTGATCAGATTTCACAACCAAGACCATCCTCAAATAACTTAGACCTAGATTAATTTTCACCTATAAGGATCAGTGAGAAAATTTAGATATCTCTGATACAAGTTGATTAGTCCATAACTAATTTCTCCACGTGTATAAAATATCTAGCTATATCAGATCTCAACATTTTACTATTGAAATAATCATAGTAGGCCATATGAAAATCCCTCTAAACCATATCCCAATGATTTTTTTTCCATTTAATAATATTCCACCATCACTTTGAATAATCACCTAGAGTATATGTATAGAGCCTCACTCAACTCATAGGAGGTGTCTTAGGATAGTCAAAAAAAGATAGTTTGGCCGCCATCCATGACCCCACATACAATGAACTCTCATCCCCTGAAATATTGGGCGGAAGTTGCTACTGAAATCCCACATCAACTCTAACATAGTATGGGTGGGTCGTGAGGATCATTGAATGGTATTCATTATCCATAAGAATCCCTCTAAAAATTGGGTGTTAATTCCATGGTATAGTATAACAAGAGGTGTTGTAAGTGGTACTATAGGTGGAAATATAGGTGGATCAGTTCCCACAACCTCTGAAGCATGGTCGTCACCAACCTCCTAGAACAGAATTTTATGATTTTGAGGTGTAATGGATTTATAATTTTCAATATAACAAATCAAATGATGATCTGATCACTACATAAATCTATGACATAATAGAATGTTATGTATAAGACATATAATAATTAGTCACACCCCACATCATTCTCCTAAAAACAGTTATAGGTGGTGTAATAAACCATCAATAATCATAAAAGCTATTTTCAAATAACACATTATGATTTTAGGTACTCCCTTGTTTATATTTTTTTATAATCCTTTTTTGGGTGTGTTTTTGGGATTCATAGGGATATAGATCCTATAATGTGTAAAATTATTTATCGGTTAAGGATATATGATTGTTTAAATTTTTAGAGACCGAGTTTAAATATTTCAAAGAAATAGTGGGGTTCTTCACATGTTCATAGAACACTCAATGTAGGGTCTTTGAAATTTTATATGTAAACAAGGAGCTTCTGTGGTCTTCTAGGGATTTTATTTCCAGGTATTGATGCTACATGACATCTAATCCGGGCCAGATAGAAACCAGGAACTGATATCAGACATGAAAGGTTTACAAACACTATAATAAGCTCATGATGTGTAATGGTCAAAATTTGTTTTTTTAATGGAAATGGGTTATTCATTGTACTTGAGTTTCATGGATTAAAAACAAGTAATGGGATTAAAAACTATATATTCTTCACAAGTTAGTATTTTAAGGTGTTTCATGAGTGATTTCTTATTTCATTCAACATTAGGCTTTTGGATGTTGCCCTATATTCTATGAAGGGTTATTTAAGATACCTCTACTCAGTGTGAATCACTTCATTAATAGAATGACTTCCCTTACAGTTGTGGTGATTCACCATGGGTTTGTAATACTTCTAGTTTGTCATGAATTTTGTTATAAAAATCTTGTTGGCTTCATGTATGTTTTGAATTTGTTATTAGATCATTTTTTTATCGAACCATTTCAGTTTCATTGTGTACCGTGTCTTTTGACGGTCATTATAATGGGTTCGAATCCCTATGGTCCATGGAATCTATGTTTATACAGTTTTGATTAAGTTGTTTCTATACAATGGGTCAGTTAAATTAACTGATTATCATTCTTGGTGAATTAATTTTTGATTTTTCATTGTGATATGTGGTTTGAATTGATTTCTTGTAAATAAAAATGTTTTCTAAAGTGGGTTTTTATTTAGAATTGGATTTTATTGATTTGAAAATGGATTTTCAAACACTAAAGTAGATTGGATTTATTTAAAAATCTTTAACAATACAATGATCATAGATTTAAAAATGCATTTTTAAAATTGACTCATTGGGATATATATGTGGGTTAAGAATGAGAAACATTTTTCTTTAATGTGCATAAAACCACTTCGAGGTAACCTTATATATAGCAATGGGATAAGGTAGGACCCAATATTGGTTGGATCCAATGTTATGACTATTTAATTTATTGACTGTAGAGTTCACATTTTCCTTAGGATAATTCCCATTATTAAGTGCTTTGTTAATTATGGTGATTTAACACATGATTATTTTATCATGTATTTTTTCTCATAGGTTTTTATATGAGTTTATATCAAATAGCTTCACATTATTGGTTATTTCGTGGATATGGGTTTACTTTATAACCTATTGATGCATGTAAATGATTTTCTATTTACATCACTTTTACTTTTCATTTTTATTGTTTTGAGAATTTGAATTTTTTTATAAAAACCTAAGTAAAAATGATTTTAAAATGAATTGTATTTATGAAAATGATTTGTAAAAATGTATTTATTTTAAACTATGTTACTACTGAAATATTGTTAGTAGACCTTGTATAAAAAATATGGTGGTATCCTTATAGAATTTTTCCTCGCACCCATCTTTTTTCTTTTGGGTAATTGTAGATAATGTATTACAGGATACATGCAATTGGAGGTGAATCCAATAGCATGTTGTCTTCTCCTTTAGTTATTTTAGTTGTAGTGAGGTGGTTTAAAGGTGACTGATTGTCACATGGAGACATGTTGGTCATTTTTTATTCATACTTTAAAATTTATCCAATTATTCATGGATTGTATAGATCTATGGGTATCATTTTTTTCTTTATAATACTTTTAATCTATTTATTCATTTCATTAAATAAAACACTTTTTCTGTTTTCTTTTTTCACAGCACCATGTGATTGAGACATAAGTGTATGGTTGGTTGAAAAAGGATCATTTTTTATAATTTAGTATCATTTGGAAGGCTCAAATTGAGGTGTGTTAATAGTAAATACATCTAGTATTATGAATTTGGTTGATAGTAGTTAGGATAGTCAGAATTCAGATAATAATTTTGAAAAATGGGCATGACCAGCTCACTTATGAGACTGAACATGAGTTACTGTGGGCGGTCAAAGAATTTTAACTGGCTTGAGACTCAGGATGTGGTGTAATTTTATTAAATTGAATGGGGAGTTTATTTAAATTAACCTATTATTTTTGAAAAAATATTTCATTTATAGAGTTTCTATTTAATTTAAATTCTTGTTGTTTTAAATCAATTATTTTAATTCTAGAAGTGGTCCTAATATATTTGGAATATTCTTGTGACCTAAATGGTTATTGTTTGGTGTTTATTATAAAATTACTCTGAGAAGAGATCATCCAAATACAAGATGGTAAGATGTTAGAAAGGTTTTATAGGCTAATCCTGTAGTGGACCAATCTTTAGTAGAAGCCATTACCTACATTATTATGAATTTGGGTCATGTGGTTTTTGAGAACCCATGATGTGTGGTGGATCATGGAACTGATTTTACTAAGAATAATCCACCCATATTCAATGGTAAAAAGGACCATGTGAATATGAGGAGTACCTTGAATTAATTTAATATAACTTTATTTTCTCGAAGGCTCCCGATGAATTGATGGTGTGTTTTCCCAAAAATGTGCTTGATGGATTGGGAAGGATATGGTGGGATTATATTATGAAATTTAAGTTGTCGGGTCTAATTTCAAGAAAATAATTTACCATCAGTTTTACCCTAAGAAGTTACCTACATAATATGCATGGGAGTTTCTAACCATGGAATCGGGGGAGGAAACTGTTCTGGAGTATCCAACCTATTTTCTTGTGTTAGTGAATCTAGAACCGAAGATTGCCTCTAATGGGTACCTTATGGTATAGTGGTTTGAGTTGGGACTGGGGCTTAATATTTTGTATATTTTAATACTCATATTCTTTCCAAACTTTTTGGTGGTACTTGATAAAGAAGATTTTTCTGAGGTAGATATAGATGGGAAGATAATTTTTGGTGTTGATTTAGTTGGTTCAGTTATTAGATAAGGTATATCTTCAATCTTGAAAAGTGAACACAAGGGTGGTCAGCTCTTTTTAGGACTAGTTTTGGGGATACATCAGGGCATGATTATATTTTTTTCTATTATCATGGGCAATCTAGTCATACCAAACCTAACCGTATAAAGGATCCTAGGAATTATCAACATTTTGGATTATTGGGATATCTAAATTGTTATCTGTGAATGGATATACTAGGGTAGTAAGGTAGGATCCATTATCTACAGGGTTTATATGGTTTTATTGATGCTTCCAAGGGTGGTGGGTCAAATACACTATCTAATGGGATGTTCATGTGGCTAATAAAATACATCTTAATACAACTATGTATGTGAAAGAGGAATCTAAGGTAGGTCTAACTACTATTAGAGGTATGAGGTTTATTTCATCGTCTATGGTTATTAATTTATTTGACTCACATTCTACGCATTCATTTATATCATCAATGATTATTTAAGTGTTATGATTATGTTCATAACATATACCATAGTTTTTTTTATCTTTATATTCCATGGGTAAAGAGTTCCAAATAATGTCTTAAATGTCCCATATATAAGGTGATGATATCATACTTTTAGGTAGAATAAGACTTCATGGTGATTTATCTTTTTATATTTCACATGATTATTGGTATGGATTGAATGATCAATATTATAGGCAAGATATATAGTAATCACCATCGGGTATAGTTCTTATCTATTGATGGGGTAACACATCCATACAAATATATATTTTTATTAAGAATGCACTTTGAGGAGAAGTGGGAAACCAAAGTAAAAAAAATGAAACCACTACATACAGAAATAACTCTCCAATTGATTGAAAAAGAGACTAAGATTATTTGAATTAGGGACTCTATATAAACACTAATTGATTGTACGTACTAAAATATTTGGTTCCGCATTGATAATATCTTAAATGTTATTATCCATTAAATCCATAGTTTGTATTGATCTTCCATGTTAATTTTACAATGATTAATGACTCGCAAAAGAATGTGTTCTTACCTGTTTATCCACTCCTCTTGTTTTTAAGTGGTATCAATTCGTAATATTATTTCATAAATTTTTCTATTAATCAATTTTGAGTTGTTTAACCGAATAAATTATTCATTAATCTCTTCTTAGGAATAAATTAGGACCTCCAAAGTCAATTCATTGTCTTCTTCCTCTATTTCTGTTTCCTCGGGTTCTTCTCCACCTTATGTTTTTCTACTAGCTAGTTGCTCAATTTTTATGAAAGGTTTAAAAATAACTACATCAACAATTGTTAACCCATCAACTCCTATTTTTCTTTCACATTTTTTATAGTTACCTAAAAATCATGTAATAATTGTTTTAGGGAGTTCGATTAGTCTCTTTGGGGCCCACATTTGTTCCATCTATTTTTTTTTTAAATTCACATATTGAATGTTCCCTTGTTTTCCATTTTCCAATTTGGATCCAACATTCATATCACCATTACGTTTGTACTCATTCTCTATCACTTGTTGGGGGTCACTATCACTATCACTCATATCTGAGTTCATAACAAATTTGGGTTAAACCAAATTATTTTTATTGATATATTTTCATCCACCCATCATGATCATTATCTCTTTTATCAATTCCATCTAAATACATTACTCATTTACGGATCTTAAGAGGGATTCTGTCATCCTGATTACCAAAAGACACCATATCCTTCTGATTAGTCACACACGGTGCCAATAACTCTATCCCCTCATTTACACAATCAATAATAGAAATTTGATCATTAATAGGTTTCACTACCCCTTGAAAAATATCAGTATTCACAATAAAGGGAGGACCTCACAAATTGGTCAATAGGATCATGAAAATATCAGTGAACATCAGTTTATCCTTGGACTCTTATGATCCACTTTCTAATTTTCTAATGATAAATTAACCTAACTAAGTGTCATGGTACATTACTTCATTATCATGTAAAGAAATACCAAAATATTTTACAACCTCATTGAATGAAGTAAAGAATATTTAAATGTGACATAGAAAGGAATATATCATCTAATAATACCCTATAGACTCATTATTTTGTAAAAAAGAATATCCATTCTGACTAGTGCCTAGTTTATTCCCATATAATGGATCATGTTGAGTTGGTAGATCATAAATTCCATCTTTATGGCCAAGAGGTTAATGTATTTATTCCTTATAACATGTCATCACGGGCTTCACCTATCCTCTTTTTTATGAAGATAAATGAGAGTCTCAAATATTGTATTGAATATTTAAACGTAAATCTGGTGACTGTTAAGAAAAATATACTCTTCCTATGATTTATGATCATTTTGAACAGTTTAGATTGGAATGTTTGTTTTCAATGATTTAATATAGTCATGAAATCACTAGTCGATGGTCTGTGAAGATGATATACCATATATAGTGTTTAGGTTTCATTATGGGTATTTTGAGTTTTTGGTTATGATATTCGGTCTAATTAACTATATTGGGGTGTTAATGGATTTTATAAACTAGACATTTCATTGATTCTAGGAATATTTTTTCTCTTGTGTTCAATGATGATATGTTACTATAATCCAAGTCATAAAAAGATCACAACTTCCATTTAGATATCATTATTTGAACCTTGGAGGAATGTTATCAATATTTCAAGGATCCAAATGTTAGTTCTTGATACAAGATGTACACTTTCTGGTGAATGTGTTATTTGAGATGGGAGACTTAGTGTATTATGATAAAATACATGCAGTGGTTTCCTTGGAGCAGCATAAAAATTTATTTGATATCCAAAGATTCTTGGGATTGGTTGGTTACAATAGACAGTTTATTCATAATTTATCCAAGCTCACATCTTCAATGACTACTTTAAACCATAATAGTCTAAATTCTGAATGGCATGAAACCTTTCATAGATCAATCCAATAGATAATGATGAGGTTATCTTCATCACAAGTTTTGATTCTTCAGGAATGAGGAATGAGTTATGATGATTTCTTTGATTCTTATAATATTGATTTTTTATTTTTCTTATAGCATAAGAAATATGTGGTAGAGTATGAAACATTCATATTATGACCTCACAAGAAGAAATACCCAACCCAAGATCCTGAGTTGGTAGTTACTATGTATTCTATAGAAATGTGGAATCACTATCTCTTTATTGAAATGTTTACCATACATTTTGATCATAAGAGAATGACATATATTTTTACTCATAGACATTTGAATTTGTAATAGAGTTATTGAGTTGAGATTCATAATACTTTTGATTTTGATATTTCATACACTGTAAGGAAGGTAATTATGGTTGACAATGCATTAAAAAAATTAATGATACATGGTGTGAAGGAATCAGCTGAGGAGTGGTCTCTGATGATTTTTTTTACTGAGATGAGTTTCGGATTAGAAGATGTTGGAATACAAGTTATATTGGATTTTATGAAATTTGAATCATCTTTTTATGAGTGATCTCATCTTTATTTGGTGCAAGACACCATTTTCTAATGTATTAGTGATAAACATTATGTTGGGGAGACCTCGGGTGAGTGGTATATGTCTCTCAATGGGTATTTTTGTTTCTGTAGTAGTTTGGTTGTTACATTTTCCATGAGGTAGGAGTTATTAGACCATGAACACCTTTCCTATTGTTTTTTGAACCAAGGAGATAATAATATGTATAAAATCTTTAGATGACAGTATTGTTAGTAGTGGATGAGGAAGTCAATTTTGTATTTTGAATCACGGTGTCTTACTTATCAGATAATTAATATAGAACACCAAGACCTATTGATTTTTTACATCACATACCCATTATGGTATTAAAGTGGGTTGAGTTTTCCACTGAAGTTTTCATTGGGTTTTCATAGAATCATAGATTTATGTATGAGATTTGAGTGGCCATTGATCAACATATAAATCATAATTTTTCCCAATCAAGGAGAAAATAAACATGGAACATCTTGGAGACATTTATATCAATTTGATTGTGTGAAATCATGTGGTTTTCTATTTGGTTGTATTTGATAGGGACATGATGTACATATCTAGGTTATAGAATGGTTTTCTGGTGGTTATGGTTTCCTAGATTATATTGATCCAATCATATCATCCATATATGGATGGATTGATTTGTATGATTATCTAGGTTATTAAGTATATTTTTAGGCATGTGTTCTTGATTTTTGGGAATATTTGGAAAATAATTTGAATCTAGTGTAGTTTTCCTATATAAATAGATATATGTATTTTATTAGGATTTCACCCTATGTGTATTTTTATGGGTGGACATGGAGATCTCCCTTATGTTGGGTAGAGTACGGAGAGAGGTCCATGGTTGGGTTGAGTCTCAATCTAGAGATGATGAGGATGATGAAGTTGATCTGGATGAGATTGAAAAAGGAATAGAGTTTTCATAAATATTATGAAAAGAATCTCTATTGGATACCAGCGTTTGAGATTGGTGAATGTGGTCTTATTATATTTTAAAATTTCTTCGGAAATCACCAATTGGGTAAGTACAGTATGTTGGCACTGAGGTATGTGGGACCCATGGAGATCATTGTATGATTAGTAATGGTGGAATATCAGTTGGACTAAACAACTTGTTTTACTTCTATCCATGATGTGTTTCATTTTTCCAACCTGAATAAGATTATACCGAATCCTACCTATGATATTGGATTGGAGGATGTTTATCATGAGAATAAAACCACTTCTGTAGAGCATCAAATTCAAATTATAGATATGTGAGAGAAGGTATTTTGAGGTAAAAATATTAATATAGTACACATTCTATAGAGGTATTGAATGGACGAACATGATATGTGGGAGAGGTAATTGTTGATGAGTAAGTAGTTACCTTTAATTTTTTTAGTTTAGAATTTTGAAGGATTTATGGGGAAGGATTGAATTTATGTTGGGGATATTATAAAACCACGTTAAAATTTTAAAGTTCTCCATATTTTATTATATGCTTATCATCATTGTTTTGGTGTGTTTGTGGGATTCATGGGGACAAAGATCCATTACTCGGTAAAATGACTGAATTTTTAGGATTTTTTTTTTGAATTAGTGGGGTCCAGGTATAACTCTGTCAAAGGATTAGTAGGGTTTCTAAAATGTTTGGATAACCCTCAGCATAGGTTATTTCAGTTTTTTTGTCTAAACCAAGAGTTTCTTCAATATATTGGGGATTTACACACTGTATAAGGTGTTTGATAGTCCTTTAATCATGGGATGAAATATGTTATGAAATAATAAATATATTTAAGGATTTATATAAATTGTAAAATTTTCATGAAGTGTAATGGTCAAAAATAATGTCTTAATAAAAAGGATATGGATTTTTGGTGTGCTTGAGCTTTATGGATTACATGATGTGTAGTGGGATTAAATTTCATGTAATCATAATGAGTTAATATTTTAGGGTAATTCAAGATGGATTTATTATTTCATTCATCTTTTTGATTTTGGATCTCATCCTAGAGGCTAATATGGAAAATATTTGAGGCCTTTGCTCCATTGAAAACACTTCATTCAGTGTCTGATCTTTAATGCAGTTGGGTCGCTTCTCTATGGGTATGAAATCCTTTCATTCAGTCTATCCATTAGTCATTGAAATAACATTGCATATGTTTATGGTTCATATCTAGAATCAAATAATTTTATATATTATTTCACTTCATTTTTTGGTGTGCCTTATCTTTTGAAGGCCTATTTAATGGTTTCCAATCACCATGGTCAAAGGAAGAATGTTTTATACCATTTTATGGTAGTTTTTTCTATATAATGGGTTAATGAATTTTTTTTATAAATGGTAATTTATGTTGGGATTTTCATATAATTGAAGTGATATTTCATTTTGAATGATTTATTAGAATATATTTTTTTTAAAGGAATTTTTTTTTCAGAAATAGATTTTATTAATTTGGAAAAAATTTTAAAAATAGAAGTAGATTCGATTAGATCAGAAAATTTTTTATTATATTTTGACCATGAATTTCAAAATTTATTTTAATAATTAGAACATTGGGAATATTTGGAGAATTTTGAAAGAGACACAGATCACCTTAGTGTGTGTGGAACAACTAATAGGTAACCTTTTTGATATCGATGGTCTGTGTCAGGGATCACTATATGTTGGATCAAATGTTATGATTGTTCAGGATCATGATTGTTTATTACACATATTCCCATAGTTTTGGGCCAAATATGATTTTATTTCTCATTTAAAGTTATTTAATGTATTATTGTTTTGATCATGGATTATTACTCAAATGTTTTATATGGGGTTGTATCATATAGATTTGCATGATAGGTTATTTCCTGGATATGTATTTACTTTGTCACATCTTGATGCATGGAAATGATTTACAATTTATATCACACTCACTTTTCTTGTTTCTTGTTTTTAGAATATGAAAGGATTTTTTTATAAATAGTTGGAAAATGATTTTAAAATTAATTCTAGTTTTAAAAATTATTTATAAAACTATTTTTTTAAAATATATAGTTTCTGAATTATTCTTATTAGACCATGTATTGGGAATGTGGTTGTATGCTTCTAGTATTTTTTCTCATACCCCACTTCACCTTTGGGGGTTTTTAGATGTTGAATTTCATTATATTGGTAAATGGAAGGTAATCTTGTATCATGTCAGCTTTTACTTCACCTAATGGTTATATAGAGGCTTGTTGGCCTTTTTTTGGATTTATCCCATTTGAATATTATTGTATAGATTTGTTTGTTTCTTATTCTTATATATATTACTCTAGTTGTATTTCTTGTTTCGTTATATAAAAAACATGTTCAATTTTGATGCTTCATCTAACCATGTGACAATTGGCTTGGGTGTCTGGTTTTATTATCCATGTTTGGTCAATTCCATACATTCGTCTACCCTCTAATAATGATTTGATAGGGTCTAGTTCTCTATTTCCAATATTGTGTTCTAGTATAAAGTGTGTTAATTTCAAATTGGAGAGGATAACACCCTTTATGTTACAATTGAAAACACTATTTAATGGTAACCATTTCATTGTATTTTTTAGAATGAATAGTTCATACTAATTTATGTATATAATTTTCTTCAATTAGACATGTATACATTATGAGGTTATATAGTTACAATACTTTATATGTTGTAATTGTCATGTCATGAAACTATGATCAAGTTTTACGTTTAGTATCTGAATGAAACATGCCGAAATATGATGGTTTGATAATATGGGTTAAACATCCCAATTTACAAAGTACCATACACTTTATAAATCTTTATTAGATCCCATTAAATCTCAAATGAAAATGTATCATCCCATGAATCTTATGGAGATGGATCAAACATTTCATAGTTGGTAAATAAAGGTTCCACCAACAAGCTATATGGGAAAACACCTTTTTGGTTGATGAAACCACCTTAATAACCAACCTTATATCATAAGTACAAAAATAAATGTTATCACGAAGCCATAATACCAGTGAACATGTATATAGTCACAAAATCATGGTATAAAATATACCTGTTGAATATGTACCTAATAATAGTACATAGACAAACATGGAACATGATCAGGTATTAATGAAATTCCATCTATATTTCTTGTCTTTTTCATGATGTGTGAATCTCCATGTGCCTAAATTGATGCATGAGTCCCATATATCTCTATATTATGCAGAAAGGGGAAAATGCGAATACATATTGACAATAATAATTTAAAATATCATGTGCATCCTCCAATGGTGATATCAATATAATTGTAATATTCCTTATCCAGAAAGATAAGTTCCATCCCATACAATATTACGTCTAAATAGATATGGGATAACTAATACCAGACATAGGATCATTACAAAATCATGATTAATTCTTAATATCCATTCTACTAACCCAAATATAAATAAAAAAAATATAATTTGTACACCTTTGGGATGTCTCTTCCCAGCTAACTTAATAACATTTTCTGAATCCGTGTCCACTCGGCATCAAGTGTGCCTCCTAATATTCCTCTGGTTGTAAAATAGCAGTAATGGTTAGTAAGAGTATAGTGGTAAGACCATACCATAATTAACAGGATGTGGTAAAGTATTAAAAAAATAATAATGAACAATATAAGAATAATAAATAAATTATAAAAAGTGAAATAAGTAGATCATTGATCGAACCACAATTCAATATTTTATTTCACCATTACATCATTTTAATAAATTGATTTCTTATTGTAAATTAAAAATATTATAAAAAATTGAAATTAATTTTTGATTAAATTATTTAATATTTATCACTATAAAAGGATCAATTATATTTTTTTGGATTATTACATTATATGAGGTGGTGATTAGGAGGTCCATAGATGATGCTGAATGAAAATGAGCCAAAAAATGGAATTCCAAGAAAACATATCAACTTTTTTTCATGGTCCATGAAATTAGTGCATCAAAATGGTATTAAATTTCCTGATTTGACTCAAAATTATATTGGAGATAAGTCAACTCAATAAACACAATCCCAATTCCTCTATCTTGTGTCATATTCAATCTAATATGTCCAGGGGACCGAATCTGCACAAATTCAAAAGTTAGATTCAGTATTTTGACAATATATCCCATTAGATATGTCAAATGACCATAAAATGTAACATGTAGATAGTAAAAAGTCCATAAAAGAACTCTCCTCTTATTTTATTGTCCTGATATGGGCATTTACATGTGTGAAACCGATATAGAAGAGGTATAACAAAAACCGGGTGCCCAACACCACTTCCCATTTTTCTTAAAAAAGGGAACCAAGCACACCTCATTTGAAAGTTAAACATTGACAAAAGGTGATGTTATATTAGAGTCATATATAAGTCCTATCCTCATCCATTAATTTTTGGGGGACCCTATCCTTATAGTGGTATGGATGATGAAGAAGGAGATCCACCCAAGCTTCCTTCTCCTATCATTGTTGTTCTAAACAGTTGGTGTTTGTTATGAGGGAGTTAAATAAATGTCAAGGGAGTTTTGAAACCAATAATTTCTTCTAGTTTGGAATATATTAGATTTAAAAACCTATCATTCTTTTTAAATAATATTATTTCTGTGATGTCCCGACCAAGGAGACATTGAACGACGCATTGAGACAGTTGGCCACATTCCCTCAATCGTTCCACCCCATACGCCAGCAGGTGCCGACTATCAATGAAGGTCTGGTAAGACAGTCTTGAGGAGACAATACCAATTTTAATTAGAATAAAACACCAACAAAAATAAATAAAAATTAACAACTGTGGAAGAATATTAATAACTAGAACAGGCAATTCCATATGTTAACTAAAACATGGAAAATACACTTCTCAACTAAAAGTTAAATCATGTTATAACAATTAATATGTCATGTGTCTACAATGAAATAGAAATTAAAGACAAATAAATTATGAAGAAGGACCCAAACCATGGATGATTCCCCAAATGATGATTTATTACAAACAAAACCCTATCTTAGGGACTTTCCCTCATTCTGTTATGCAATAAGAAAATCTACTCTGGTTTTGATCAGGTTGCCTAAATAGGGTGTGAGTAAATCTCAGTAAGCCACCAATAACGCTGTATAAATTGAGTCCAGTCAAAATATAGAGCATTTATATTTATGAAGAAATAAATATAATGCATATTTTAAATAGTTATCAAATATTTATGAATCTTTAATCATCATATTAGGCTAACTATAGTTCATGTTTTTCATTTGACTCATCATACATTATGATTAATCATTTTTTATAAGTTTTCATTCCACGAAACCCAAATCTCATTAGTGTAGGTATCTATACCTATCAGTAAATATATCATTTAGTGTAGTTATTAATTACTAGAACCCCATAATCTCAAGCTTGGATAACTGTTGTGGATGAAATCCATGTCTATGTACCAAATTCTAATTGGCCTAGAACTATATGTCTAACACCACAAAATTCTCCACCATTTAATCCTTAATTAATTGAAAATAATTTTCCACATAATTCCATTACTAATAAAAATATTATTTAATCATTTCAAAGTCTATTAGTTAACATAACCATTAACTAAGAACACAACCCATTAATTAATTGATCAATTAATTAATTAATCAACACAATTATCATTCCATAATTTATTCTTCATAATTAATAATCCATATAAAAAATAAAATTTACATAATAAATTATCACAATAAATTATTTTTTATCATCATCATGATACATAATTAATTATCACAATTAAAAATCATTGGTAAAAATCATTTCACATAATTAATTCTTACAGTTAATTATCCTTCACAGCTAAATATAAATTTATAATTAATTACCAGGAAATTAATTATCATAAAAAATAAATTCAATATCTCAATTAAAATATATCAACCAATATCAAATCTCCAAAATACCTATTTGTAAAACCCCATTCATTTTTCCTATGATTCAATTATCAATTAACTGCCAAGGAAAACTCCTTTCAATAAATCTTTCCTAATTACTCCAATTTAGGATATATCTTATCTAGGGAATCTATAAATTCATAAACATGCATTTACATATCAAAATCATGACTATGAGAGTTCAATTTATACCACATAACTCGGTTTATTGATGGATGTTATCCCAATGAAAATCCCCAAGATCTGTATAGCACAACATCATCTATTTATCTCCAAATCTAAATCTCTAAACCATAATTAATATGAAAGGCATCAATATCAGGGAAATATTATATGAAGAGATCCAAAAAAATATAATGGAAAGAACTAGGGATGTAACGGGATGAAATCCACTTACCGGGAAGAGAACAGATCTTCAATCTGGGTTTTCGATCTCAAATAAGAGTGTTAAAATATCCTTGGAATCCCTCTGGAAGGATCTGAGATCAAATAAAAATTGTTAAGCATGAGACTAGGTTGAATTAGAGTGGTTTCGAGTGTTTGGGTGTTTTTAAAACCAATGTTTGGATTAAACTGCTTAGTGAAAATAGTTTCACCCGCATTTCCACATGGTTAGGCCAAAATGTGTCCCAATTGTGCAGTCATCCTCTAATAAAATGGATTGATGGATCAAGGTTAGGAAAAAAATGCACAAATTGTGCCAACCACCACTATCATAATAGTTAGCTTGTTCATGGTTTTTTCAAATCCTGCAAAAACCATGCATAATCCATGTCTTCCCTGGTTTCATAAAAACATCATCCAAACACACCCTAGGTCATACCACAACCCAATGTCAGTTAATGAGAACAAAAAAGTACCTAAAAACAAGTTTGATATTGCATCATAAAAGACCAGGATCTTATAATCTCCCCACCTTATAAAAGTTTGTCCTCGAGTTTCCCTCCAGAACTCCTCTAGGATTCCAGGCCATATAGATTTAGACATTGGGTCCTTATATCTACTTCATGCTCCCAAAATCCATCTTAGACACATCCATGTTTCTATAACCCATTAACTAATGGAACGATCATTCCCAATAACCCTTTATCACTGCGACCCATCGCACAAATCAGTTTCTCCTCATAGGGAACATCTTTCTCGACGTCAACCTCTTCCACAAAAATTAAATGAGAATTGTTGGGGTGATACCGTCGTAGTTGTGAAACATGAAAAACATCATGAATATAAAACATTTCCACTGATGTGACAATAGGTACGCCACCAACCCAATTCTCTTCGACACCAAAAATGGTCCTACTAACCTAGGTGCAAAATTGCCCTGCCTATGTATCCTATGGTGAACCAATCTGGGAGACACCCAAATGAATACAAGATCACCCTCTGAAAACGTTATGGGTCATCTCCATCTATGAGTAGATGACTTCTGTCTACTCTAATCCTTATCCTTAGTTTACGAATCAACTGCACATGCTATGATGTCTCTTGAATGAGACTCAACCCCAATAGTTCCAACTTACCCACCTCTAACAAACATACCTATGATGTACTAGGTCTACCATAAATTACCTCATATAGTTTCATCATTATAGTTTCTAGATATGTATTGTTACATGAGAACTCTACTAAAGCCATGTGCTTATCCCATGAACCATAAATTTCAACCATAAATGCTTGAAAAATATATTTTAACACCTTCATGTTATGGTCTGACTGCCTATATGTCTGTGGGTGGATGGCCGTACTTAACAGAACACATGTACCAAGTTCATTCACTATTACGTTCTAGAAGCATGAAGTCAATAACAAATTATAATATTAATACATAGTCTTTGGAACTCCATTTAAATGAATTGTCCCTTGCATATATATTTATCCCAACTATTCAATAGTAATGGTTTCCCAGATATGACTTAAATGTTTTTCATTCGTTAGTCTATTCACAATGTCCCAAATACCATATTTATTCCCGAGAGTATTTTGAATTTCTACATGAAAAACCATCGTCACGTCATCCCACTTATATTCCGGACTATGTAATGGCTACAATACGACCCCAAGTATTTTATACTCTTTCTTATCCTTTTTATTAACCCATGATGTAACTCCCACCTTTGGGCATTAAATTCTTGAATGATTTCTTCTCATATACACATATGAACATCGTCCTGAGTTTTTACATAGAAAATCTAATCCTCATAAATTATCTAGTATTAAGGTGTCCGTCCACCTTTTAGGATTTTACTTACGGTTACACACTCTAGATCCTTGTACAACATTTCCTTGATCAATCTCAAAAGTGAGGACTCCACTGTTACATAAACTAGAGTCATTATATCCTAACTCTTCGGAACTACTACAAACATTTCTGCCAGAATGTCATCATCTTCCCTTCTGTAATCGACTCATGTACCTACTGAGTATGAGTTTTTTCCTCAAGGAATCATCCAATCTATTCCCCTTTCCATATGTATATACTATTTCAAAATACAAGGACTGAATATACTCAACCCATCTTCGCCACCTACGATTTAATTCATTCCATGAAAAGATATAATTCAATAGTTTTTGATCTCTAAAAATGTTAAACCTTTCCCCCAGAAGATAGTGGAACAAACATATTAAATATTAAACCACTAATTCCATCTTCTAGTCATGTGTAAGGTAATTCTGTTTATGTGGACACAACTGCCTATGCCCACAAGCAACGAATATATCCCCATGCATCAACACGACTCCGAGTTTGATCCTAGAAGAGTCACAATACACTGTGTACTCCTCAATCAACTCAGGTAAGATCAAAATTATTGCTGATGTCAAGCGCTTCTTCAAATACTAGAATGAATTCATGAATGATTATGTCCCATCAAACATTATCAAATTGTTTTTCAAAACTCTAAGAGGTGCTTCCAAAAGAGAAAAGTCTCTTATTAACCTCCATTAATAACCAACTAATCCCAAAATTATAAAGATATCAAAAATATTCTTGTGATTCTCCCAAGAAATATTGGTCATCACTATATCTAGGTCCACTACCACACATTCTTCTGAGATGATGTGCCCTAAAATGTGTACCCTTTAAATCCAAAAATGAGAATTTGATAACTTGGAATATATTCAATTCACTCTCAGTGTACCCAAGATGATGTCAAGACATTGTGAATGGTCGTCATGAGTTTTAGAGTACACCCAAAAGTCATCTACTGACCCCACCACAAACTAATCTAAATACGAGTTAATGATCCTATTCATCATGTCCATAAACCCCAATGGAGAATATTTCAACCCAAACAACATTAAAAAAATCATACAGTACATACCTTCATTTGAAAGAATTTCATGGTATATTAGATGTCCTAACTCTCACATGAAGATACCATAATCTCATATCAATCTTTGAGAACATAAAATCCCCCTTCAGTTAGTCAAACAGATCGTTGATACACGAAAGAGGATATAAACTCTTCGTAGTCATTCTATTAAAATTATTTTAATCAGCACAAAAGTGGAAACTCACGTCGAACATCTTTGAAAAAAATAGTTTATCCTCAAGGATACATACATGGAAAAATAAACCCTTTATCCTCAAACTCCTCCAACTCTATTTGGAGATCATGAAGCTTAGTTGGAACCATTCTGTATAGTGGAATAGATACCAACTTAGCCAAAAACATGAACACAATAGTGATTTCCACATCCCTCTCAAGTGGAAAACCTAAATAGTTCCTTAGAAAAGACATACGGAAATAGTTCTTATTCTGGTGGAAGGAAATATTTCCTACCAATCCCATTATCCAGCTAAATTATAGAAACATCAGTTGTAAGTACTCCTAGTTGCTGAGTAATTAGCCCCTCTCTACCTGCTTGGATATCCCATTCTCTACAATGAACATACTTGTCACCCTTAAGAGACACAATGGTCACTCTCCTTTTGTAACAGTATATGTGGTCTCGGTATATGACTATCCATTATATACCCATAATTAGGTCAAATTCTGCTCTATTAAGGACATAAACATCCCAATAGAAATGATACTCTCTAATGTATAGCGAATATCCCTTGCATAAACTCATATCCCTAGACTGTGTTCCCAATAGTGTATTGATATTCATTACCCCTCTAATCGCCACCATGCTCAATCCATTAACACGATTTTCAGATATAAATGAATGATAGGGAATGATATCATACAAGTACTTAGATAAAGCTGATGCATCAAGAACAGTTGTAATCACTATCACGGGACCAGCCTTGCTCTCCACATGTGTTGGCTACATAACATGTAACTACCTTGCCCCTCATTCCGATGGTGTCATCTAACTCCCCTGAGTATCACCACTCTTCTTGTACGGGAGCTCAAACCCCGAATTAGAAGCAACTTGAATAGCTCATACCAATATCGATGGACCAGACTTGCTCTACACAGCTGTTGGTTGCACTACATGTATCAACCATGCCCCTCTTCCTGGTGGTGTCATCTGACTCCCCTTAGTGAAACCACTATGCAGGTACAAGAGTTAAAACCCTGAAGCACCACACCATCATCCTCTTCTCACTTTTCCATTAGAACTCCGACTACCAAAACTATATGGTGTAGAATAACCCCTTCCCACACTATGACTCTAGGAAGCTTCTCTCTCCACACCAGTCTGTTGTTGCATCCTAAAAAACATCTGTAGGTGCCCCATCATGCCACAAAATTGGAACTCCACTAGGGTTCTATGAAAATGTGTATGATAGTGTCCCTTCCTACTGCACTGGTGGCAAGGCACATCAGAAAGATCTAGTGAAACTGATCCTCCTAACTATCCATGTTGTTTTCCAAAGTCCTGATGAATATCCTCATGATGGAACATCCTACTCTCAAACGGAACATTCCCAAATAGTCCAGCTACCTATCCAATACTGTAGACTCCTTCATGTTCCCCCATGTAATGAGAGCATAACTAATAACTTCTGATAATTTCTTCAGCCTAATGATATTCACCTAGGACTTAATTTCACAACTATGTCCATCCTGAAATTATTTTTCTGAAGAAGCCTCATCTTCCACCAAAATTGATTCCAAACATTGTAAATCCATGAAATGTATAGAGTAATCCATTATGGGGATGCTTCCCTATGTCATATTGATAATCCCTAATGCCTTATCTTGTCTGGGAATCTCTATATAGAAGTTCTCTAAGAACTTTCCCAGAAAATTCTTCCATAACACATCATCAGTCTCTCCATATTGTACCTGAATGTCCCACCATCACTTCACTGAACCCCCTAGGGTATATGTTTCCAACATGGACATCCTCTCGGCAGGACTCTCCAAATGATCAATTATAATTTCTATGGATTCAATCCAGAATTAATTTCTCTTAGTTCCACCCTCTCTAGTAAATGTAGGAGGGTGCTATAGCTGAAACTCTCTTGTCAACTCAGACATAATTTTCTGAACCCGCACTGGGTATCTCTCTCGGAACTACATGAAATGAGTAATGTTCTATCAGAACTATTCCCCATTCACATCATCTTTCACCAATGGTGCCTTAAGCTCCATGTTAGGATGTTTGTTCGAGGACAAACCCCTCAGTCTCTCCCTCAACAAGTGTCATGGAGGCATATCCCAACAATGTAAAACACACGTATTAGGTCTTATAATGAAACCTTATAACCTTTACATAAGTGGTGAAAATAAAATTACATTTTTCAACATGTCCTTTCCCCTTTTTCATGCCACACATGCAACATCGAGTACATAAAACTTCCTTTAACCATCCAACTCCAATGTCTTCGTTAACCAGGGTACAAATATTATCATTATTTAATACCACTATTAATTAATCAAATTATCTCATATTAATTAATATAACAATAATTAATTTGTAATACTCAATTAAACAGTAAATATTATCATTAGGCACACATTTATTCTCATTTTGAATCATTATTTCAATCTCACATCATGGACAAATAGTTCAAATTCAACAACTTACACATAACACGTATTCCCATTAGTGTAGAGAATGATGCATGTCACAACAACCCTGAATTCCTAGAATGATGCACACAGACTCATCTATCATGCCTCTATAGGCCACAGATAAAAATAAAAAAAATTCAGAACAAATATCACATCACACCACATGTGTGTCCCCCAAGGTGAAATAGAATAAAATTATAACCACAAAAAACAATCACCACAATCCCAGCATGAGTACTCACGTTCCCCCCATACATGGGTGTGAAACAATCATTCATAGTCTCCTTACTAAGAATCGACACATCATATTATCCTATATACCTTTACAGAAATAGTAAGAAAAATATGAAGAAAGAAAATAAATCTCATTTGATACCACTTTATGACATCATGACCCTAGATCCACTAAACAATTTCATGAGGAAGTTAGAAACCAGCCCTAAATAATTCCTCTACATATTCTATAGGGTTCCCACTAGAAGCGAGTGTTTGGTAAACCAATCTTGGGGAGAATGTACCCTCTTTTATTAGAATAAATTAGCAAGGGAAATAATTAAAAAAAATACGAAGTGCGAAATAATATAAATAACCCAAAAAATAAATTTCATATGATAACCAAAACAAAAAACAACATTGCTCAACTAAAATGTTAAACATGATATGACAATGAAAATGCCAACTGTCTACAATGAAACTAAAAGTAAAGACACAATGACTCCCAAGCATGTCCTGAACCAAGTCCAGTTATCTCACCCATGCTTCAATTCCAAACAGTAACTTATCCTAGGGACATTCTCTTATTCGGTCCTGAAATAACAAAATTTCTTGGGTGTTGATCTGGAATCCCAAATAGTTTGTGAGTACAACTCAGTAGGCCACCACCAACAGTGTCTAAAACGAGTCCAGTCAAAAGATAGTGCATGTAGTTTAATGAAGAAATAAATAAAATTCATAATTTAAAAAGTTATCACGTTGTCTTTTAACCATTGACCATCAAATTATGCCAATTCTAGGTCATGTTTCCCATTTAAATCATCATTCATTAGCATTAATCATTTGTTATTGGTCTTAATCTTTAAAACCCCAAATATCATTAGTGTAGGTCCCCATGCCTATCACTACATATCTCATTAGGTGTAAGTCCTCATTTCTAGCACCCAATAATCTCAAGCTTCGATAATTATTAGGACGGATAGCCATATCCAATTCTCAATTTCTAACTTGTCTAGAATACTATGTCTAGCACCAAAAAAATCTCTTCTATTTTTTCATTCATTAATTGACAATAATTTTCCAAATTATTCCATTAGTAATCCAAATATTATTTATACTTTTCAAATACATTATATAATTCAATTATTAACTAATAACATAACCCATTAATTAATTCATCAATTAAATAATCAATCAACACAATTCACATTCCCTAATTAATTCATCTCTATTAATTATCCACATAAAATATAAACTTGTAAAAATTAAATCTCACGATTAATTTTCTTCGATAATAATCGTAGTACATAATCAATTCTTATAATTAATAATCTTTTGTCGGAATCATGGCACATAATTAATTTTGATAATTAATTATCTTACAAAACCAAACATCATTTCATAATTAATTACCCCTATTAATTATTTGAACACAATAAATTAAATATCTCAATTAAAATATCTCAACCATTATATAATCTCCACAATATCTATTTGGGAAACCCCCTTAATTAGTTATATGATTTAATTATAAATTAACAACCAAGGAAAACTTAATTCAATTCCACTTTCCTTATTACTCCAATTAAGGTAATCATTTATCAAGGAAATATAGGAATTCATAAAATCACATTCCAATATAAATATAACGAATATGGGAGTAAAAGTATGACCGCCTAACATGGTTTATTGACGGATGTTATCCAGATAGAATTACCCAAAATCAGAGAGGCATAATCTTGTCGATCTAGCTTCAAATCTAAATCCCTATACTAGAATTATGATCAGAGGCATATAGATTATGAAAATATAGACCATGATCCAGAATCATAGATCTAGATTTTAAATCAATGGTTTAGATTGAAGAAAATGAAGTACATCTTCAATGAAGTGATATAGAAAAGTTAATAGATACAATGGTGAAAGTAATGAGATGAAATCCACTTACTAGGAAGAGATATGACCTTCAATCCAGGATTTTCATATCAATCATAGGTGTTTGAATCACCTTAGAATACATAGATACGACTTTGAGGTCACCCATAAATTGTAAATCCCATTCCCAGGTAAAATTATAGAGGTTTATGGGGTTCAGGTGATTTTAAAACCAATTTTTAGATTTAGCAACTTCAACACATTGTTTCGCCTTGGAATCCGCACTTCTAGGAAAACCGTGTGCCAGACCTGTTGTCTTGCACTACCTGAAACACTTTATGGAACGCAGTTAGGAAAACTGCAGTCCAATTATGCCTAACTCCACTGTCCACACAGTGATCTTGCGTATGGTTTGTTAAAACAGTGTGCAAACCATGCCCAGTCCCGGTTTTCCCTAGTTTCGTAAAAACTTCACCCAAACACACCCCAGGTCACACACCAATCTAAATTCACTTAATAAAAACCAAAAATATCTTGAAAAAATTCCATATATTACTCCATAAATCGTATTGATCTTACAATTTCATAATTTAATGTTTATTTATTCATGTTAATGATATAGTCTAAATTTTTAACCGATCGATGTAATGTTATGAATGTGTGACATGTGTTGGTCTTATTCGAAACACACGAATCATTTTATTACCCAAATTCATGAGATTTCATTTGTCATTATAATTTATTATATTATTCACAAGAGATGGATCACAAATATATTATTTTTATGTCATGTTTTTGTTCTTGAAACATCGATATCAATGATTAAAATTTAAAGAGGATTCCGATTAATTTCGCACAAACACATACACAAAAGATAAATGAATCCCTAAGAACAATGAACCTGATGTGTCTGGAGTGAAATCAAAATGAACACTTTCATCACATATATTTTAAAAATCCACCTGGTTTTTCAAATATTAATCTTTTTAATTAATTATTTTTATTTTAAAACTATTTTCAAAACAACACATATTTTAGAACTCTTTATTAAAAATAAAAACATTAAATCCCAAAAACACTTTGATAGATAACCTAGGGTCTACCATAAACTACATGTAAACATAAAAAGTATATTAGTTTTTCTATTCAATGGCAACACAGCCATATTTTGGCACCGTTCCAAGGAGTTATTTGGTTTTTTGTGAATGTTTTTTATAAGATATTTGTAAATTTTGTGAATATTTATTTATTTTATCTTATATATTTATATATATATATCTTTATCATTTATTTTATGATTAGATTTTTTTAATTAAATGTTATACAATTGGATAATTACCACCTTTCAAACCTGAATTAGAGAGGATGCAATGGAAGTGACTCCGAGACCCATAGGAGAGAATTTTGAAGGATGATTCCCAAAACATTGACACTCTTATTATGAAAAGAATCTCCATTGGATACCAGCGTTTGAGATTTGTGATTGTGTATTTATTATATTTTAAAATTTCATAGGAAATCACCAACTGGGTAAGTATAGTATGTTGGCACTTAGGTATGTGGGACCCATGAAAATAATTGTATGATTAGTAATGGTGGCATATCAGTTGGACTTAAAAAGTTGTTTTAATTTAATCCATGATGTGTTTCATTTATCCAAGATGAATAATTTTATACTGAATCATACCTATGATATTGGATTGGAGGATGTTTATCATGAGAATAAAACCACTTTTGTATAGCATAAAATTCAATTTATGGATATCTGAGAGAAGGTATTGTGCAATAAAAAAATTAATATAGTACGCATTCTATAGAGGTATTGAAAGGACGAACATGAGATGTGGGAGAGGTAATTATTGATAAGTAAGTAGTTTCCTTTAATTTTTTTAGTTTAGAATTTTGAAGTATTTATGGGGAAGGATTGAATTTATGTTGGGGATATTATAAAACCTCATTAAAATTTTCATGTTCTCTATATTTTTTGATATTCTGATCATCATTGTTTTGGTGTGTTTGTGGGATTCATGGGGATAAAGAACAATTACTCGGTAAAATGACTGAAATTTTTAGGATTTATTATTTTTTTGATTTCGTGGAGTCCAGATATAACTCAGTCAAATGATTAGTAGGGTTTCTAAAATGTTTGGAGAACCCTCAGAGTAAGTTATTTCAGTTTTTTTGTCTAATCCAAGAGTTTATTCAATATATTGGGGATTTACACACTATATAAGGTGTTTTATAGAACTTTAATCATGTAATGACATATGTTATGAACTAATAAATATATTTAAGGATTTATATTCATTGTAAAATTTTCATGAAGTAAATTGGTCAAAAATAATGTTTTATAAAAAGAAGATGGATTTTTGGTGTTCTTGAGCTTCATGGATTACATGATGTTTAATGAGATTAAATTCCATGTAATCATAATGAGTTAATATTTCAGGGTTATTCAGGATGGATTTATTATTTCATTCATATGTTGGATTTTGGATCTCATCCTAGAGGCTAATGAGGAAAATTTTTGAGGCCTTTGCTCCATCGAAAACACTTCATTATGTGTCTGATCATTAATACAGTTAGGTTGCTTTTCTATGGGTATGAAATCCATTCATTCAGTCTATCCATTACTCATTGAAATAACATTGGATATGTTAATGGTTCATATCTAGAATCAAATAATTTTATCTATTATTTCATTTCATTTTCTTGGTGTGCCTTATCTTTTGAAGGCCTCTTTAATGGTTTCCAATCACCATGGTCAAAGGAAGAATGTTTTATACCATTTTGAGGTAGGTTTTTCTATATAATGGGTTAATGAAATTATTTTTTTATTATAAATGGTAATTTAAGTTGGTATTTACATATAATTGAAGAGATATGTCATTTTAAATGTTTTTTTAGAATAGGTTTTTTTAAAAGGATTTTATTTCGGAAATAAATTTGATTAATTGGTGTATATTTTTAAAAAAATAAGTAGATTCGATTAGATCAGAAAATGATTTATAATATTTTGACCATGAATTTTAAAATTTATTTTAATAATTAGAACATTTGGAATATTTGGAGCATTTTGAAAGAGACACAGATCACCTTAGTGTGTGTGGAACCACTAATTGGAAACCTTTTTGATATCGATGGTCTATTTTAGGGATCAGTATATGTTGGATCCAATGTTATGATTGTTCAGGATCTTGATTGTATATTACACATCTTCCCATATTTTAGGGCCAAATATGATTTTATTTCTCATTTATATTTATTTAACGTATTATTGTTTTGATCATGGATTATTACTCAAATGTTTTATATGGGGTTGTATCATATAGCTCTGCAAGATATGTTATTTCATGGATATGTATTTACTTTGTCGCCTTTTGATGCATGGAAATGATTTACTATTTATATCACACTCACTTTTCTTGTTTCATGTTTTTAGAATATGAAAGTATTTTTATATAAATTCTGGAAAAAATGATTTTAAAATAAATTCGGTTTATAAAAATTATTTATAAAACTATTTTTGTTTTGAAGGATATAGTTGTTGAATTATTCTTATTAGACAATGTATTGGGACTGTGGTGGTATCCTACTGGTATATTTTCTCATACCCCACTTCACCTTTGGGGGTTTGTAGATGTTGAATTTCAGTATATAGGTAAATGGAAGAAAACCTTGTATCATGTCGGATTTTAATTCATCAAATGGTTATATGGAGGCTTGTTGGTATTTTTTTGGATTTATCCCATTTGAATTTTATTATATAGATCTGTTTGTTTCTTATTCTTATATATAGTACTCTAGTTGTATTTCTTGTTTCGTTATATAGAAAACATGTTCTATTTTGATGCTTCATCTCACCATGTGACAATTGGCTTGGGTGTGTGGTTTTATTACCCATGTTTGGTCTATTCCATATATTCTTATACCCTCTAATAATGTTTTGATGGGGTCTAGTTCTCTATTTCCAATCATGTGTTCTAGTATAAAGTGTGTTAATTTCAAATTTGAGAGGAGAACACCCTTTATGTTACAAATGAAAACACTATTTAATAGTAACCATTTCATTATATTTTTTAGAATCAATTGTTCATACTAATTTATGTATATAAATTTTTTCAATTAGAAATGTATACATTATGAGTTTATATAGTTACTATACTTTATAATTTGTAGTTGTCATGTCATGTAACTATGATCAAGTTTTACATTTAGTATCTGAATGAAACATGCCGAAATATGATTGTTTGATAATATGGGTTAAAGATCCCAATTTACAAAGTACCATACACTTTATAAATTTTTATTATATCCCATTAAATCTCAAAAAAAAATGTATCATCTCATGAATCTTATGGTGATGGATCAAACATGTCATAGTTGGAAAATAAAGGTTCCACCAGCAAGCTATATTGTAAAATACATTTTGGTTGATGAAAACACGTTAATAACCAACCTTATATCATAAGTACTACAATAAATGTTATCTAGAATTCATAATACCAGTGAACATGTATATAGTCACAAAATCATGGTATAAAATAAACATGTGGAATATGTACATAATAATAGTATATAGACAAACATGGAACACGATCAGGTATTAATGAAATGCCATCTATATTTCTTGTCATTTTCATGATGTGTGAATCTCCATGTCCCTAAATTGATGCATGAGTCCAATATATCTCTATATTATGCAGAAAGGGGTAAATGTGAATATATATTAAAAATAATAATTTCAAATATCATGTGCATCCTCTAATGGTGATATCAATATAAATGTAGTTTTCATAATCTAGAAAGATAAGTTCCATCCCAGATAATATTGCGTCTAAATAGATGTGGGTTAATTAATCCCAGACACATGATCATTACTAAATCATGATTAATTCCTAGTATCCATTCTACTAAACCAAATATAAATAAAAAAATAAATATAATATGTACCACGTTGGGATGTCTCTTCCCAGCTAAATTAATAACATTTTCTGAATTCGTGTCCACATGGCCTCAAGTGTGCCTCCTCATATTCCTCTGGTTGTAAAATAGCAGTGATGGTTAGTAACAGTATAGTGGTAAGACCATACCATAATGACCAGGATGTGGTAAATTAGTAAAATAATAACAATGAACAATTGAATCATAATAAATAAAGAAATAATCAAAAGTGGAATATATAGATCATTGATCACACCACAATTCAATATTTTATTTCACCATTACAACATTTTAAGAAATTGATTTTGTATTGTAAATTAAAAATATAATAAAACTTTGAAATAAATTTTTTATTAAATTATTTAATATTTATCACTATAAAAGGATCATTTATATTTATTGGATTATTACATTATATGAGGTGGTGATTAGGAGGTCCAGAGATGATGCTGAATGAAAATGAGCCAAACTAAATGGAATCCCAAGAAAACATATCAACTTTTTTTCATGTTCCATGAATTTCGTGCATCAAAACGGTCTTAAATTTCATTATTTGACTCAAAATTATATTGGAGATAAGTTAACTCAATAAACACAATCCCAATTCTTGCATCTTGTGTCCTATTCAATCTAATATGTCTAGGGGACCAAATCTGCACAAATTCAAAAGTTAGGTTCAGTATTATGACAATATATCCCATTAGACATGTCAAATGACCATAACATTTAACAATATTATAGTAAAAAGCCCATAAAATAACTCTGCTTTTTTTAATTGTCTTGATATGTCCGTTTAGGAGTGCGAAACTGATATAGAAGAGCTATAACAAAAACCGGGTGCCCAAAACCTGTTCCCATTTTTCTTAAAAAAGGGAACCAAGCACACCTCATTTGAAAGTTAAACTTTGAGGAAAAGTGATGTTATATTAGATTCCTATATAATTCTCATCCTCATCCGTTAATTTTTTGGGGACCATATCCTTATAGTGGGATGAATGATGTAGAAGCAGATCCACCCAAGCTTCCTTCTCCTATCAATGTTGGTCTAAACAGTTGGTGTTTGTTATGAGGGAGTTACATAAATGTCATGGGAGTTTTGAAACAAATAATTTATTCTAGTTTGGAATATATTAGATTTAAGAACATATAATTCTATTTAAATAATATTATTTCGGTGATGTCTCGACCATGGAGACATTGAACGACACCTTGAGACGGTTGGCCACATTCCCTCAATCGTGCCTCCCCATATGACAGCGGGTGCCAACTAGCAATGCAGGTCTGGTAAGACAGTCGTGAGGAGACAATACCATTTTTTATTAGAATAAAACACCAACATAAATAAATTAAAATTAACAAGTGTGGAAGCTTATGAATAACTAGAACAAACAATTCCATATGATAACTAAAATATGACAAATACAATTCACAACTAAAAGTTAAAACATGCTATAAAAATTAAAATGTCAAGTGTCTACAATGAAATAGAAATTAAAGACAATTAAATTATGAATAAGGACCCAAACCATGTTTGATTCACCAACTGATGATTTATTACAAATGAAACCCTATCTCAGGGCCTTTCCATCATTCTGTTATGAAATAAGAAAATCTACTTCGGTTTTCATCAGGCAGCCTAAATAGGGTGTGAGTAAATCTCACTAGGCCACTACTAATGCTGTATAAAATGAGTCCAGTCAAAATATAGAGCATTTAGATTTATGAAGAAATGAATATAATGCATAATTTAAATAGTTATCAATTTTTTTCTTATTCTTTAATCATCATATTAGGCGAACTACAGTTCATGTTTCTCATTTGAATCATCATACATTATCATTAATCATATGTTATCAGTTTACATGCCTCAAAACCCAAATCTCATTATTGTAGGTATCTATACCTATCAGTACATATATCATTTAGTGTAGGTATTCATTACTAGAACCCCATAATCTCAATCTTGGATTATTATTGTGGATGAACTCCATGTCTAAGTACCAAATTCTAATTGGTATAGAACTATATATCTAGCACCAATAAATAATCCACCATTTAATCCTTAAATAATTGAAAATAATTTTCCACATAATTCCATTGCTAATCAAAATAATAGTTAATCATTTCAAAGGACATTACTTTACTTAACCATTAGCTAAGAACACGACCCATTAATTAATTGATCAATTAATTAATCAATCAACACAATTATCATTCCATAATTTATTCTTCATAATTAATTATCCATATCAAATATAAAATTTTCATAATAAATTATCACAATAAATTATCATTTATCATCATCTTGATACATAATTAATTCTCACAATTAAAAATATTTGGTCAAAATCATAGCACATAATTAATTCCCACAATTAATTATCCTTCACAGACAAATATAATTTCATAATTAATTCCCAGAAAATTAATTATCATAAAAAATAAATTCAATATCTCAATTAAAATATATCAACCAATATCAAATCTCCAAAATACCTATTTGTAAAACCCTATTCATTTTTTCTATGTTTCAATTATCAATTAACCACCAAGGAAAACTCCTTTCAATTAAACTTTCTTAATTACTCCAATTTAGGAAATAACGTATCTAGGGAATCTAGAAATTCATAAACTCGCATTTACATATCAAAATCATGACTATGAGAGTCCAATTTATACCACCTAACTCGGTTTATTGATGGATGTTATACCAATTAAAATCCCCAAGATCTGTGTGGCACAACATCATCGATTTATCTCCAGATCTAAATCTCTATACCATAATTAATATGAAATGCATCAATATCATGGAAATATTAAATGAAGAGATCCAAAAAATATAATGGAAAGAACGAGGGATGTAACCAGATGAAATCCACATACCAGGAAGAGAACAAGTCTTCAATCTGGGTTTTTCATCTCAAATAAAAGTGTTAAAATATCCTTGGAATCCCTATGGAAGGATCAGAGATAAAATAAAAAAATTTAAGCATGATACTAGGTTGAATTAGAGTAGTTTCGAGTGTTTGGGTGTTTTTAAAACCAATGTTCGGATTAAACTGCTTAGGGAAAATAGTTTCACCCGCATTTCGGTATGGTTAGGACAAAATGTGTCCCAACTATACAGTCTTCTGCTAACAAAATGGATTGATGGAACAAGGTTAGGAAAACAATGCACAAATTGTACGAACCACCACTATCATCACGGTTATATTGTTCATGGTTTTTCTAAATCCTGCACAAAACATGCACAATCAATGTCTTCCCTAGTTTCATAAAAACATCATCCAAACACACCCTAGGTCGTACCCCAACCCAATGTCAGCTAATGAGAACCCAAAAGTACCCAAAAAAACGCTTGATATTGCATCATAATATATCAGGATCTTATAATCTCCCCACCTTATAAAAGTTTGTCCTTGAGTTTCCCTCCAGAACTCCTATAAGATTCTAGGCCATATAGATTTAGACATTGGGTACTTATATCTACTTCATGTTCCCAAAATTATTTGTAGACACTTACATGTTTCTATAACCCATTAACTAACGGAACGATCATTCCCAATAACCCTTTATCTCTACAACCCATCACACAAATCAGTTTCTCCTCATAGGGAACATCTTTCTCGAGGTCAAACTCATCCACAAAAATTAAAAGAGAAGGGTTGGGCTGATACCGTCGTAGTTGTGACACATGAAAAACATCATGAATATAAAAAAATATCCACTGATGTGACAATAGGTATGCCACCAACCCGATTCTCTTCAACACATGAAATGGTCCTACAAACCTGGGTGCGAAAATGCCCTGCCTATGTATCCTATGGTGACCCAATCTGGGCGACACCCAAAGGAATACAAGATCACCCTCTGAAAACATTATGGGTCATCTCTATTTATGAGTAGATGACTTCTGTATACTCTGATCCATAACCTTAGTTTACGAATCAGCTGCACATGCTATGATGTCGCTTGAATGCTACTCAATCCCAATAGTTCAGACATACCCACCTCTATCAAACATACCTATGATCTACAAGGTCTACCATAAAGTACCTCATATTGTTTTGTCATTATAGTTTATTGATAACTATTGTCACATGAGAACTCCACTAAAGCCATATGCTTATCCCAAGAACCATAAATTTCAAGCATAAATGCTTGAAACATATCTTTTAACACCTTCATATTATGCTCTGACTACCTATGTATCTGTATGTGGAAGGCCATACTTATCAGAACTCATGTACCAAGTTCATTCAATATTCCCAACTAGAAGCATGAAGTCAATAACAAATTGTAATATTAATCCATAGTCTTTGGAACTCCATTAAAATGAATTGTCCCTTGCATATATAGTTCTCCCAACTATTCTATAGTAATGGTTTCCCAGATATGACCTAAATGTTTTTCATTTGGTAGTCTATTCAAAATAACCCAAATACCATAATTATTCCTGAGAGTATTTGGAACTTCTACATGAAAATCCATTGTCACGTCATCCCACTTCTATTCCGGAATATGTAATGGATACAATAGGACACCAAGTATTTTATACTCCGTATTTACCTTTTTATTACCCCATGATATTACTCCCACCTTAAGGTAATAAATTCTTAAGGATTTCCCCTCATATACACATATGCACAACATCCTGATTTTTTACATAGACTATCTAATCCTCATATATTATCAAGTATGAAGGTGTCCCTCTACCTTCTAGGATTTAAATAAGGTTACACACACTAGATCCTTGTACAACATTTCCCTGATCAATCTCAAGAGTGAGGACTCCACTGTTACATAAACTAGAGTCATTATATCCTAACTCTTCTGAACTACTACAAACATTTCTGCCAGAAAGTCATCATCTTCCCTTCTGCAATCGACTCATGTACCTACTGTGTATGAGTTTTTTTCCTCATGGAATCATCCAATATATTCCCCTTTCCATATGTATATACTATTTAAAATCCATGGACTTAATAGACTCAACCCATCTTCGCCACGAACGATTTAATTCATTCCATGAAAAGATATAATTCAACTGTTTTTGATCCCTAAAAATGTTAAACCTTTCCCCCAAAAGATAGTGGCACAAACACATAAAATAATAAACCACTAATTCCATATTCATGTCATGTGTAAGGTAATTATATTTATGTAGACACAACTGCCTATGCCCATAAGTAACCAATATATCCCCATGCATCAACACAACTCCGAGTTTGATCCTAGAAGAGTCACAATACACGGCGTACTCCTCACTCGACTTAGGTAAGATCAAAATTTTTACTGATGTCAAGCGCTTCTTCAAATACTAGAATGAATTCATGAAAGATTATGTCCCGTCAAACATTATCATATTGTCTGTCATAACTCTAAGGGGTGCTTCCCAAAGAGAAAATTCTCGTAGCAACCTCCATTAATAACCAACTAATCCCAAAATTATACTGATATCAAAAATATTCTTGGGATTCTCCCAAGAAATCATAGTCATCCCTATATCTATGTCCACTACCACACATTCTTATGAGATGATTTTCCCTAAAATGTCTACCTTTTCAATACAAAAATGACAATTTGATATCTTGGAATATAGTCAATTAACTCTCAGTGTACCCCAGACAATGTCAAGACATTGTGAATGGTCATCAAGAGTTTTAGAGTACACCAAGAAGTCATCTACTAACACCACCACAAACTAATCTATATACGAGTGAATGATACTATTCATCATGTCCATAAACACCAATGGAGAATATTTCAACCCAAACAACATAAAAAAATCATAAAGGACATACCTTCATTTCAATGAGTTTCATGGTATATTAGATTTCCTAACCCTCACATGACAAAACCCTAATCTCAGATCAATCTTTGAGAACCTAGAATCCCCCTTCAGCTTGTCAAACAAATCGTTGATACATGAAAGATGATATAAACTCTTCATAGTCATTTTATTAAAATTATTTTAATCAGAACACAAGTATAAACTCATGTCGAACATCTTTGAAAACAAAATAGTTTATCCCCAGGGATACAAACATGGAAAAATAAACCCTTCATCCTCAAACTCCTCCAAATCTATTTTGAGATCTTGAATCTTAGTTGGCACCATTCTGTATGGTGGAATAGATACCAACATAGCCAAAAACATGAACACAATTGTGATTTCCACAACCCTCTCTAGTGGACACCCAAAATAGTTATTTAGAAAAGACATACTGAAATAGTTCTTCTACTGGTGGAATGAAATATTTCCAACCAATCCAATTATCCTGCTAAATTATAGAAACCTGGGTTGTAAGTACTCCTAGTTGCTGTGTAATTAGCCCCTATCTACCTGCATGGATATCCCATTATCCACAATGAACATACTGGTCACCCTTAAGAGACACAAAGATCACTCTCCTTTTGTAACAATATATGTGGTCTCGGTATGTGACTATCCATTATATACCCATAATTAGGTCTAATTCCACTCAATTAAGGACACATACATCCCAATATAAATGATACTCTCTGATGTCTAGCGAATGTCCCTTGCATAAACTGATATCCCTAGACTGTGTTCCCAAAGGTGTATTGATATTTATTACCCTCTTATCACCACCATGATCAATCCATTAACACGATTTTCAGATATAAATGAATGATAGGGAGTGATATCAAACAAGGACCTAGATAAAGCTGAAGCAACAAGAATAGCTCTAATCACTATCAATGGACCAGCCTTGCTCCCCACAACTGTTGGCTACACAACATGTAACTGCCCTGTCCCTCTTTCCTATGGTGTCATATAACTCCCCTGAGTAGCACAACTCTGCTTGTACGAGAGCTCAACCCTGAATTAGAAGAAACTTGAATATTTCATACCAATATCGATGGACCAGACTTTCTCTACACAACTTTTGGTTGCACTACGTGTAACTACCCTCCTCTCTTCCTGGTGGTGTCATCTGACTCGCCTTAGAGGAACCACTATGTGGGTCTGAGAGTTAAAACCCTGAAGCACCACACCATCATCCTCTACTGACTTTTCTAGTAGAACTCCGACTACCAAAACTATATGGTGTAGAATAACCCCTTTCTACACTATGACTCTAGGAAGCTTCTCCCTCCACACCAATTTGTTGTTCATCCTAAAAAACATATGTAGGTGCCCCATCTTGCCACAAAATTGGAACTCCACTAGGGTTATATGAAAATGTGTATTATAGTGTCCCTGCCTACTGAACTGGTGGTAAGGGACATGAGAAATATCTAGTGAATCTGATCCTCCAAACTATCCACGTTGTTTTCCAAAGTCCTGATGAATATTCTCATGATGAGACTTCCTACTCTCAAAAGGAACATTCCCAAATTGTCCAACTACCTGTCCAATACTATAGACTCCTTCATGTTCCGCTATGTAATGAGAGGCTAATTAAGAACTTCTGATAATTTCTTCAGCCTAATGATATTCATCTAGGACTAAATTTCACAACTATGTCCGTCCTGAAATTATTTTTCCGAAGAAGCCTCATCTTCCACCAAAATTGATTCAAAATGTTGTAAATCCATGAAATTTTTAGAGTAATCCATTATGGGAATGCTTCCTTGTGTCATATTCATAAACCCTAACGCCTTCTCTTGTATGGGAATCTCTATATCGAAGTTCTCTAGGAACTTACCCAGAAAGTCCTTCCATAACATATCATCAGTCTAACCAGATTGTACAGGAATGTCCCACCATCACTTCACTGAACCCCCTAGGATATATGTTTCCAACATGGCCATCCTCTCAGAATTACTCTCCAAATGATCAATAATAATATCTATTGATTAAATCCAGAATTAATTTCTCTTAGGTCCACCCTCTCTAGTAAATGTAGGAGGGTGTTATAGCTGAAACTCTCTTGTCAACTCAGACTTGATTTTATGAACCTGCACTTGGTATCTCTCTCAAAACTACATTAAATGTGTAATTTTCTATCAGAACTGTTCCCCATTCACTTCATCTTTCACCAAAGGTTCCTTAAGCTCCATGTTTGGATGTTTGTTCAAGGACAAACCCCTCAGTCTCTCCCTCAACAAGTGTCATGGAGGCATATACCAACAATGTAAAATACACGTATTTGGTCTTATAATGAAAAATTATCACATTTATATAAGTGGATAAAATAAAATTACATTTTTCAACATGTCCTTCCACCTTTTCATGCCACACAGTCAACATCGAGTACATAACACTTCCCTTAACCATCGAACTTCGTAGTCTTCGTTAACCCGGTTACAAATATTCTCTTTATTTAATACCACTATTAATTAATCAAATTATCTCATATTAATTTATTTAACAATAATTAATTAATAATACTCAATTAAACAATCAATATTATCATTAGGAACCCATTTATTTTAATTTTGAATCATTATTTCAATCTCTCAACATGGACAAATAGTTCAGGTTCAACAACATACCCATAACATGTATTCCCATGAGTGCTGAGAATGTTGCATGTCACAAAAACCCTGAATACCAAGAATGATGCACGCAGACTCCACTATCATGCCTCTATAGGCCACAGATAAAATTAAAAAAATTTCAGAACAAATATCACATCACACCACATGTGTGTCCCCCATGGTGAAATAAAATAAAACTATAACCACAAACAACACTCACCACAATCCCACTATGAGTACTCACATTTCCCCCCATACATGGGTTTGAAACAATCATCCATAGGCTCATTACTAAGAATAGACTCATCATATTATACTATCTACCATTACAGAAACAGTAAGAAAAAGATGAAGAAAGAATATAAAACTCCTTTGATACCACTTTATTACGTCGTGACTCTAGATCCACTAAACGGTTCCACGAGGAAGTTGGAAACTATCCCTAAATAGTTCCTCCATATATTCTAGAGGGTTCTCACTAGAAATGAGTGTTTGGTAAATCAGTCTTGGGGAGAATGTACCCTCTTTTATTAGAATAAATCGGCAATGGAAATACTTAAGAAAATACCAAGTACGAAATAATATAAATAACCCAAAAAATACATTTCATATGATAACCAAAACAAAAAAACCTTTCTCAACTAAAAGGTTAAACATGATATGATAATGAAAATGCCAAGTGTCTACAATGAAACTATGATTAAAGACACAACGACTCCCAAGCATGTCCTGAACCAAGTCCAGTTCTCTCACCCATGCTTCAATTCCAAACAGTAACTTATCCTAGGGACATTTCCTTATTCGGTCATGCAATAACAAAATTTCTCAGGTGTTGATCTGGTATCCCAAATAAGGTGTGAGTACAACTCAATAGACCACCACCAATAGTGTCTAAAATGAGTCCAGTCAAGAGATAGTGCATATATTTTAATGAAGAAATAAATACAATTCTTAATTTAAAAAGTTATCACATTGTCTTTTAATCATTGACCATCAAATTATTCCAATTCTAGTTAATGTTTCCCATTTGAATCGTCATTCATTAGCATTAATCATTTGTTATTGATCGTAATCTTTAAAACCCCAAATATCATTAGTGTAGGTCCCCATGCCTATCACTACATATCTTATTAGGTGTAGGTCCTCATTCCTAGCACCCAATAATCTCAAGCATCGATAATTATTAGGACAGAAAGCCATATCTAAGTCCCAACTTCTAACTGGTCTAGAACACTATGTCTACCACCAAAGAAATATCTTGAATTTTTTCATTAATTAAGTCAAAATAATTTTCCAAATTATTCCATTAGTAATCCAAATACTAGTTATACATTTCAAATACTTTATATAATTCAATTATTAACTAATCACATGACCCATTAATTAATTCATCAATTAAATAATCAATTAACACAATTCACATTCCATAATAAATTCATCTCTATTAATTATCCACATAAAATATCAACTTGTAAAAATTAAATCTCACAATTAATTATCTTTGATAATAATCTCGGTACAAAATTAATTCATACAATTAATAATCTTTGGTCAAAATCATGAAAAATAATTAATTTCGACAATTAATTATCTTACACAACCAAACATCATTTCATAATTAATTACCGCTATTAATTATTTGAACACAATAAATTTAATATCTCAATTAAAATATCTCAACCTATATATAATCTCCAAAATATCTATTTGGAAAACCCCCTTCATTTGTTATATGATTCAATTATAAATTAACCTCCAAGGCAAAATCAATTCAATTCCACTTTCCTTATTACTCCAATTAAGGAAATCATTTTCAAGGAAATCTAGCAATTCATAAAATCACATTCCAATATAAATATAAATACTAAGGGAGTAAAAATTTGACCACCTAACTTGGTTTATTGACGGATGTTATCCAAATAGAATTCCCCAAAATTAGAGGCATAATCTCGTCGATCTAGCTTCAAATCTAAATCCCTATACTAGAATTATGATCAGAGGCATATACATTATGAAAATATAGACCTTGATCCAGAATCATAGATCTAGATTTGGAATGAAGGGTTTTGATTGAAGAAAATGAGGTAGATCTTCAATAAAGTGATATAAAAAAGATAATAGAAACAACGGTGGAAGTAACAAGATGAAATCCACTTACTAGGAAGAGATATGATCTTTAATCCAGGATTTTGATATCAATCATAGGTGATTAAATCACCTTAGAATACATCCAAAAGACTTTGAGATCACACATAAATTTTATATCCAATTCCTAGGTCAAATTATAGAGGTTTATGGGGTTCATGTGATTTTAAAACCAATTTTTAGATTTAACAACTTCACCGCATTGTTTCACCGTGGAGTTCGCACTGTTAGGTCAAACCGTACGCCAACCTTGCGGTCTTACACTACCTAAAAAACATGATGGAACACAGTTAGGAAAACTGCATTCCAATTATGCCTAACTCTGCTGTCAACACAGTTATCTTGCACATGGTTTTTCAAAACCGTTTGCCAACCATGTTCGGTCTCAGTTTTCCCTAGTTTCATAAAAACATCACCCAAACACACCCCAGGTCACACACCAAACAAAATTCACCTAAGAAAAATCAAATTGTTCTTGAAAAAATGCCATATATTACTCCATAAATCGTATTGATCTTACAATTTCATATTTTTGTGTTTATTTATTCATGATAATGATATAGTATAAATTTTTAACCGATCGATGTAATGTTTTGATTGTGTGACATGTGTTGGTCATATTCGAAAACACAAAAATCCTTTTATTACTCAAATTCGGGAGATTTCATTTTTCATTATAATTTATTATATAATTCACAAGAGATGGAGCACAGATATATTTTTTTATGTCATGGTTTTTTTCGTGAAACATCGATATGAATGATTAATATTTAACGAGGATTCCGATTAATTTCCCACAAACACATACACCAAAGATAAATGAATCCCTAAGACCAATGAACCTGAAGTGTATGTAGTGAAATCACAATGAACACTTTCATCACATTTCTTTTAAAAATCCAACTGGTTTGTCAACTATTAATTTTTTTAATTAATTAATTTTATTTTAAAACTATTTTCAAAACAACACATATTTTAGAACTCTATTAAAAATAAAAACATTAAATCCCAAAAAATACTTGATAAATAACCTAGGGTCTAACATAAACAACAAATAAACATAAAAAGTATTATATTTTTTCTATTCAATTACATCGCGGTCATATTTTGGCACCGTTCCAAGGAGTTCTTTGGTTTTTAGTGAATGTTTCTGATAAGATATTTGTAAATTTTTTAATATTTATTTATTTTATGGTATACCTTTACATATATTTTTTTATCATTTATTTTTTGATTATATTTTTTTCATTAAATGATCTACAATAGGATTATTACCACCTTTCAAACCTGGATTAGAGGGGATGCAATGGCAGCGTCACCGAGACCCATATGAGAGAACATTGAATGAGGATGCCCAAAACATTGACACTCTTATTAATCCTTATTATTCTTCTAGAACCTAATTAAAAACTGAACATAAATTGTATAACATGGATGAATAAAATATCACATTAAAATAACTAACCTCTCCTGATGTTTATTTCCAACCCACATATATTCAAATGAAAAGTGAATCACAGAACACTGATATAAAATCCAGTATAATTGACATATTTCCATTCTTTCATGGATTTTCTTGAGAATTACCACATAAGCATTTAAAAGAATTTTATGCTTTATTTTCAAAATTAGAACTAAATAATTTTGATAAAAAATAATTAAATCTTACATTGTTGACTTTTTTATTAGGGGACACTGCAAAGAATTTCATATATAATTTTAATCCAGCAATTGAATGATGGGCGGACATGAAACACATTTTATATAGAAAATTATTTCCCAACCAATCAATCATAAAATATAAGGAATGAAATTTGTGGGATAATACAATCTCAAGTGGAAACACTACCAAAATTCTAGGAAATACTTGAAAGGATTAGTTTAAGATTCCCACAACACCAAATAAGTGATAAAATTTTATTACAATATATTTATGAATGTTTAATTCTTACTGTTAAAAAAAGATTGATGCTACTGTAAGTTGTGAAATAGATGATAATACACCAATTAATGTAATAACCAAAATTGAGATCATGCCACATAATACAAAACATTTTGGTTCTAGTTACAATATATAAATTTGAGGTGTCCATGAGTTGAAATGTACTTATTTAGGTAATAAGGTTGAAATGAATTTTGAAGAGGTAAGTACCATTATTCGACCACATGGTCTTTAATAAGGGAAATACAAATATAATCTTCCACACCATTATGATATCTTTTCTTATGATAGACACTATTTTGACCAATTATCTCAATTTAAGGAAATATATATGGTTTGTGAGGAAATATTCCTACGATTCCCCTATAACAAACATATTAGAAGAAAACTTATTATACAGCCATCCTTGGGTGAAATGTTAACCAAGACTATAGGAAAGGGGGTTAATCAAACCAACATCACCAACCATAAATCCATCCTTGGTAGAGTAGTCACCCACCACCACCACCCATAAATACTCAACCACTACAAATTCCTTACCAATAAACCCCTCCAAAACTAGATCATATCCTAGGAGACATGATGAAACAAAGTGATGTGACTAATATACAATTCCAAAAAAACTCCCAAGAATCCATACAAGACCATGAAACCCAATTAGTCCATATTTTCAATTCTCTAGAGGAAATAAAAAATTAGGAGTTGGGTAAACTACACTCTAAACAAATAATTAGCCCTAGGGATAAGGGTAATGCTAGTGGAATCACCCTTATAATAGGAAGAAAACCTAAAATACAAATAAACCATTCATTTGAGTCATCAAATCCTGAAGAAACCACCATCCCAACCACTGATAATGGTCTACAAATCAAAAACCATTATGAGAGAAAAATACCCATAATGGAAAGAGTGTATCTTTTGATGAACCACCATGTCAAACCACAAGTATTCTAATTCCCCAAAGGTCCACCCAACCAAGGAACAAAAAAGAAAATATACTTTTTAAAGAGATCTATGAAACATTCAATAAACTGATGGTTATAATTATATTGACTGATTCAATAAATCAAATTCCATGATAAACCATGTTTCTGAAGGAGATGTGTACACACAGAAGGTAACATCTTGATGATGAAAAGGTGAGTTTAGGGAGGAACATTTCATCCATTTCTGAGCCATAACCTCCTATCAAATGCAACGATCCTAGAACATTATCGATTCCATGAACCATATGAGATTATTCCTTTTCTAATTAAATGATTGATTTGGATGATTCTAAAAATGCGATGCTTCACTCCATTTATTATTAAGTGTAGAACAAATAATTGATTATCACTGGAATAATCATTCATCTAGAAAACATTAGAATTACACACCCCACTAGTGTGTAAGATGATGTTTTTGCGACAATAAAAAAAAATAAATGTTCTTATTAACGTTTATGTGCATAAAATCATAGTTCATATGATGAATTGACATTCCACAATTATAATGGGCAGACCATTCATTAAATTAATCAAAACCAAAATTAATGTCCATAATGGTACATTATCTATAGTGTTTGGGAGTGACATTTTTATCTTTGACATCCTTCAATCCATGAATCACCGCTCATAAGAACATTCATCTCTCTGTTAATTTAGTTATTGTACTCCCTTATTCAATATAAATTTATTTTTTATCCCTCAATCCCATTTTTTTGTTACCAATATTGATAGACCCGATAGAAAATGATTCATTCATATAATTTTGTATTAGTCTAGACAAATTTCATGCCCGTCTGTTAATTGATGATTTCTTAAGCACCAAGAATTCAAGGATCATCAATGATACTTATTCACTTGGAAATTATTATTACCCATCTAACAATGTTACTATTAAGAATTTAGATGTGATCATTGACAATTCATATAAACATTAACTCACTTCAATCCAAATTCCAACTGAATTTTAACATAAACAATTGTCACAGGATTTAAAATATTCTAATCTTTGGAATTGAAACAAGGTTAATATCATCTGTACTATTTCACTCCCTCTATATCTTTAATTAATATAGATAGAAATTTTTTAGGAGTATAAAAAAGATTTGGGATGGAGACATTTGGATATTCATAGTATTAGACTATCAATTTTCACACATCATATATAGTTATATGGTGAGGATAAACTAGTGAGGAAGAAAAAATGATTATTGAAACAAGACATAATAAATGTTATTAAAATGGAGGTAACATAATTATTTGGTACTATGAATATTTACTCTGTCTCTAAGATCCAATAGGCTAGTCTAGTATAGGTTGTTCTTGAGAAAACTGGTCATACTATAATTAAAAATCAAAATAGAGATTTATTTCCAATCATATAGTAAAATATATTGCACATATATATATATATATTATCACTGATTAAAAAAAATTCTCACAAAAAATCATTTCCCTTATCCATTCTTTGAGAAGTTGATAGATAGGCTAGAAGGTAAGTCTCACTACTTTTTTCACGATGGGTATTCTGGATGCTTTCAAATATGAATTTCCCCTAGGCATTTGGAAAATATTACTTTTACTTTCCCCTTGGGAACATTTTTCTATAGGAGGGTTTCATATGGTATGTAAAATTCTCCATGTACATTCCAAAAATACATGATTAGTATATTTTATTACCTATATAATTTCATGGATGTATTCATTGATGAATTCATAGTATAAGGATCATCTTTTTATAAATTCTTTAGTAGTATTGGTTCTATCCTACATCTCTATATTTAAAATAATATTGTATAAAATTACAATAAATTCCATCTCCGGGTGCTATAAGGTATTGTTATTAGGAATGTGATTTTTGGGGATGGTATGCAAGTTGATAAATAAAATGTGGATGTCATTTGTTCCCTGAAATTCAAAAAAAATGTATAGAATGTTTTTTCTTTCTTAGGTAATGATATATTTTACCATAATTTCATTCATTAAATTAATAATATTTCACTCCCCCTCATCCGTTTACTCCATAAAGAAAAATAATTTGTTTTTGACAAATAATTTGAGGAAGATTTTATGAATTATCAATGGAGTCTCACATCTGACCTGGTAACCCAACCACCTCAGTGGGATCTACTATTTGAGATCATGTGTGATGCCTATAAAAATGATGTTGGGGATATATTATCACAACATGTTGATCAATTACAACATTTCATATCCTATTCCCTACTTACACATGATCCTTCCCCAGAAGACGACAACAAAATTTGAAAAATAATTCCTTTCCATTTTGGTTTCCTTGGATAAATTCAGGTCTTAACTATTCATGTCCAATGTAATTCTATTCGTAGACAAATAATCTCTCTAGTATCTTCTTATGTAACCAAAATCCAAACCACGTGTCATTCACATTGTTCTCTAACTTCAGGAATTTAATTTAGAAATTAGAGATAAAAAAGAATCATAGAGTCTTCTTGGTGATCATATTAGTAGGATCCACTCATCCATGGAAATTTAATAATCCCCTAGTATTTCCATACATGACATGTTTTTGGATGAAAAATTGTACTTCATGAAATATACTATTCATTAGTATGATGAAATTATAATGTATTCAGCCACATATTCCATTCAAACTAATTTTAAAAGAAACCAAGAAGACCATATGAAATATCAGTCCCACTGGTATATTTTGGATGACCCCTACCTTTATCACACATGCAATGATCATGTTATTAATAGTTATCTTTCTGATATTGAATTTCAGTGTTTCCTTATGTTCTAACACACTCTGGATTTGGTGACCACTTTAGTCCCCAATGACCTACTTGTAATGCCCTCGATTCCGGAATCTTTTGGCCATTTTTTTGGGATGCCCATGATCTTTATAAATATTTTCCTCACTATCAAATAATAGGAAATGTATCTAAATATAATTAAATTCCACAATAACCCTTTATCATTCTTCAAATTTTTTATTTTTATGGAATTTACATTATATGACCATTATGAAATTCATTTGGGATTATATGAATTTTTTGGGAAGTGGATTATGTTACAAAATGGGTTGAGGGATGAGTTATTAAGAACGATGATTACAAGATACTTGTGTAATTTTTGATAACCTAATTTTTTTATAGGTTTGGATTACCCAAGATAATTATCACTAACTAGTGTTCTCATTTAAACAACTAAATAATGCAATCACTTTTTCATTAATATGGGGTTAGGCATAGAGTCTATACTTCTTATCACCCAAAAATCAATTTTCAAGATAATGTGTCAAATTGATAGGTAAAGAAAATTCAAAAAAAAAATTGTTCAACACAACAGAAAAGTATGAGTCCTAGACTCAATGATTCATTAGGGACTTTTCTTAATGCCTTAAAAACTCTCATTGGATTGTCACCTTATCAGATTATTTTCGGATGTAGTTG
The DNA here is from genome assembly GCA_963277665.1 of Viscum album. NCBI lineage: Eukaryota > Viridiplantae > Streptophyta > Magnoliopsida > Santalales > Viscaceae > Viscum > Viscum album. Next base: position 1,360,076,523 of record OY728133.1, read on the forward strand.
TCAGCTACCATTTTACCAATAGAACTGGGCCTTTTAGGCCATCAAACAATGAAATTCTAATATTTTTGGTGCTGGTTTCCAAAGGAAGTGGTAGATTCAAGAATAAGAGGAAATTCATAGAGTTTCATATGATAACTCTTGGATTTAAAAGGATAAGACCATGGATTCCCAAGACAGTCTAATCCTTCATCATCAATTCAACTTTGGAAATAATATCCTCATTTATAATGAAATATGAAGTTGCATCTAGGTATACTTTTTTCCTATGGGTTTGATCAATACTATGTTATTATTATTTATCCATTTTGTATTGATTAGGTTAAAAATGAAGAAAAAAACCTTCACTATAAATGGGAAGTAGTTGAATCACATTCACAATTCCTTTTTGGAGTCCCTGATAGAGGAAATGTAGGTTCATGAAGCAAACATCCATTAAAACCCACCAATTATTATCCTTCCTCAACACATTTTATTTTTTTAAAGTATGGAAATCACCCACTCTAGGTGTGGAGGGATTGATAAATTCCTACATTACTTAATAATTTTCATCTTATTTTTTCTTTTCATATATTTTTTTCTTTACTGAACAATATTGTTACCTTCCCCCAATAATCCACCTAACATTTGTGCCGAAATATTCATCTTTGTGCACACATCATCTTGTAAATTGATTCCCACTAAATCATGGAAAATGATACCAACCTAATCATAGATATTATTGAAAATTCATAAGTAATTTACCCATTTCATATTGTTTTATCATTTCAAATAAAATTCATGCATAGAATGTATGTTTTGACATGAATTTAACCTTGATGAATGATTTTTTTTGAAATGTTCTTATTTATCAATGATATAAATGGTTGTATCATTTTGATAAGTTTGTGATTGATAAAAACCTTTATGTGAGTAATTTATAGGAAAAATGATTCACTATATATCTCCACACATCTTCACAGCCATCCATGAAGTGTGAATACTTCTTACTCAATAAAATTTAAATATATGTAAGGTGACAATAAATCATCCTTCCAAAATTAATTTTCCATATGTTCATTCCTTATCCAATATTTTTTATTTCTACACTAGATTGACATATATATATTCAAATATTATCCGAGTGTTGTACTCTATAAAAAAAAACATAAAAAAAATATAATTTTTTTCTTTGGATTTTCAAAAACCACTATTCCATGACTATTGATCTTGTTAAATATATTACAGTTAGTGTTATGAGGAGATGAAACAAGGGTTTATAGATGAGTATGATAATTTTTCCAAATTAATCTTTTCAAAAAAACTCAAATAATAAATTATTGGTGTGGAAAAATGTAAAACATAATGGGATATATATTTTAAAAAATCAAGGTTTGACTTATGAGAATACTTATGTTAGTGGGTCCTAAAATATGATTGTAAAGGATATTGGGAAGGTTTGGTGGAAAAAATAAATTAAGAATATTTTTTTAAAAAATAAAATATATTTAATGAATTGAATGTCAGAATAATAGCATGATATAGTTGTCTTAAACATGTGAATAATTAGTGAAATTGTTAAAATCTGAATTACATTCTTGGAATAGTATAATGCATCTCTAATAAATGTTTTCTAACAAAAGTTCTGAGACATATTTTGTCATGATCACTGGTAGTAACTCCTGGGTGTCATTTTTTGATTTGATAATATTGCTATCACAGATTAAAATTTAATTAAATGTTAGATATTCTTGAGGTTGAGTATATATCCAAGCATAATTTTAGGATGTGTGACTTTTCCTAGGAGTGAAAATGTTTTAGTGTGGAAGTGTGATCGCACCACGATTCACTATTTTATTTAACCTTTACAACATTGTATTAATCTGATTTTAAATTTTAAAATAAAAATATAATAAAACATTTAATTTCATAATGGATTCAATTTTTTTATATTTATCACTTTTAAAAAGCAAAAATTATATTAATTTTGATTATTTCACTTTAGTAAGAGGTGATTTGGAGGGTTGGAGATTATATAGAAGGAAAATGGTACAAACTGCAAGAAATACCATAAACACATGTCCATTGTCTTTAATTTTCCATTAAATATGTGAATAAAAATGGGCTAACATTTTGTCATAATATCAAAAACTCCATTGTCTACAACTCATCCAAAGAATACCAATCCCAATTCTTTAATATATTGGATCTTCCAAACAGATATGTCTAGGGGAATGAACCTTCATGAAATAAAATGTTTGGTTTGATATTTTAACAACATTAGTTAATAGATATGAACAATGGAAAAAAATTATGAAATGGATATTTTCACAAGGACTTCAAACAACTATCTGTTTGTTTCCAATTTGTATGATAACTTTTTTTTGACCTGGTTAATTTTACGAATGATTCTGAAATTATAATTCAGTTTATTAACAGGTAAATCTTTTTAAGTTGAGCTTCAGAATTTTTTCCAAGTGTTGGAACACCTAATGATGTCGTTTTTGGAACGTTGATAGATGTTTTGAGGCAAAGGAGAAGTCGCATGGGCGACACACGGTTTGTCTAACTATGCCGCCAAACCATGCGTAGTTGGAGTTTTGAGGCAGTAGAAAACGCATGGTTAGCGCATGGTTTGTGTAACCATGTGACCTAACCATGTGAGGAGTGTTTACCAAGGTAGTAACTAACACATGGTTAGCACACAGTTTGTCTAACCCTGTGAGAAAACTGTGTGGGCAATTAAATTGAGATCCTTAAATTGTGGATCTCCCTCCTTTAAGACTCTAGATGGATCATGTTTCCTCTTAATTGGACATAACATGGTATTACTCTTCCTTGGATTTTTGAAAACCTCTCACAAGCATTTAGGAGGGGATACAAATGATTCTATAGGTTAATTGAAAATGAATTCTTGATGTAGGTAGACGTTCTTCTTTGTTCTTGTTCAGTTTCGTAGATCTACATAGATATTCATCTCCACTTCTTATGGTTTCATATATCTACACCCATTATAGGTACATCTATGTCTATGGATGACAAGTATGATGAGTTTTGGTCTTGGAATTTCATGGAGAGTGTTTTAAGGAGGGTTCCTGAAGAATCAAACTGTTTCTCTTGAGGGATATTCATTTGTTGTGGTTTCTATCAAAAAAATGAGGTAGGGTCCCAAATCATTAACTCTTTATTCATGAATAATATATTCTTTAAATAAATGTAGTATGTGACTTTCCATGATTTTGAATTGTCTATGCATGAAACTTTTAATGTTATTTATTAATGTCACCCACATGAGATAAATGAGGACATGAACATATGTTGATTTTAAACATGGGTTTCTATTTTTGTTAAAGTGATATTATTAATCAATCGAATGAATTGAATGGGAAGAATGGGTAATAGGATTATTAATTGTATAATTAATTATCAATTAATTATTTGGTATAATATTGTGGATTTAACTTAATATTGGGAATATTGAATATTTGACATGTTCGGAAGATAATAAGGAACTAGTAATAATTAATGGAGGGATTAATTATTACATGTCAAATGGTAAACAGTTTACTAATTGATTATTTGATAAAGAGATAAGATTTAATTAATTAATTTTTGAATTAATAATTTTTCACTCATTCAATTATGATGGTGAATTGATTGTTTGTTACGATTGTTGTTTGGGAGTATCTTTTGATGTGTATTATTTTTCCATGCCTTATGTTGTCTTGGATGGAGATATTAGAAAATAGGATATGATGGGTGAGATAGTTTCTAAATATCTTGGCATTGATAAGCATTTTTTATGATGATTATGGGGTTCTTGTGGATTTTCAATGTTCTAAGGGAATAATTGTTTGATTGGATGGGTTCAGACTTGTTAAAGATTTTTTTTAATTAAGTGTTGACTTATCTGAATTGAAATTATTGTTGCAAATTAGTTGTTTAATTAATTAAAGGATTCTTTTTGTGGTGTTAGACAAGGTATTCTACACCAATGGTTTAAATATATATATGAATGATTGATTAATGGTATAAGAGAGAAGACTAAGGCTCAAAATACTCACAGGTGGTTAGACATGGCGTTCTACACCAATGATAGATATATATGAATTTTTGATAGATGGGTTATGAGATAGGGACTGATGCTCCAAATACTCACGAGGGTGCTATACATGGCATTCTACACCCATATTGCAAGACAATATTATTTAATGGGATAAAGATTGGTTCTCCAAATAGCCATGGGTTATGAGACAAGGGCTGATGCTCCAAATACTCACGAGGGTGATAGAAATGATGTTCTACATCCATTAACTAACATTGGAATGTGGGTACATCTTTTCATGAATGAAATGGGGTAATGGTTAATAAAGGCTGTTGTGACTTGATGATTTGAGATTTATTATGAGAAAGGGTTTAGGATTATTATTTAATTGGGTGAACCACTGTTAGTGGACGGACCAATGAGCGAATCAATATTTTAGTGGACATTCTTAGACATAATATATGAAATATTAAATAGATATACTTATGACACGTTATCCAAGACAAAGAATAAGCTTGGATTTAGTCTTTACTATGATTACATAGATGGTCTTTACAGACATCTATGGTGAGTGAATTATGTTGGGAATGTCTGGTGTAGGCCAAATATTAAGAATTTCATAATATGATTTGATTAATTGATAAATGAAAAATAATTATGTACTTATTGTTGAGTATGCATGACTAATGAATAGTGAAGGTTCAAAAATTAGGTGAGTGATGAAGTAGGTACTTGCGTATATAGTTATGTTGTACTGCTTACTTTATTTTATGCATGCCTTCACGTGTTTTAAATTATTTATTAAATTTTTGGATTTGGGTAGACATCGATTGTCCCAACCTACTGATATTTTTATCTCACACCCTACTCGGGTCAACTTTGCAATGGGTACTAGAGTAGATTTTATTTGGTTTCTGGATAATGATGTTTGCATTTACATGGGAGATAAAAGAAGAGGACCGAGCAGATGATCAGGATGCTCGAGGAGATCACCCATGGGGATTTGAGTCATTATTTATTAATTTATATATTGGAATGTAAATCATTCTATTTTGATCACTATTTTTTACTTTTATTTCATTAACATGTCATGCATGCATCAGCTGTATAATTTGGCGTCGGCCAATTTTATAAAATGAGTATTGTTTGTCTTATTCTATTTTTCATTTATGAGTTACTGATTCCGCTTTTATTTGTAATCTACACTGATATACCACTATGATACTCTGATAAGAGGGTTTAGTCTCCCCAATATATATCATTATACCCTTGCTGCTAGTCGGTAGCCTCTGGCATAAGGGGAGATGCACTTGATGTCATGTGGCGACCAGTCTGTCCACCGGTTTAGTGGTGAGTCGGGTTGGGACATTACAAAGTGGTATCAGATGTTTGTGTTTATTTATATTTCTTTGTCTTACTGGTTTGGGGTTGATAGATATGATACTAGGAATGTGTCGGTGCATGGGTTGATAGCCGTGAATGGGACAGATCAACTCATGTACGGGAAATGACCATGTGTCTAGGGATGGATATTGCTGTTTGTACTATTAGATGTTATAGTTGATATGATTTCACCTTGAGTGACGGGTTTATTTTCTACAGTTTTTTGATTTTGAGAATTTTGGAAAATATAATTTTCTTTTCCTGATATGGAAAGGGTGTTTGATACATGCATCATCTTAGGCTCTTATAGATTCACATGTCATTCATTTGACATGACATTTTGTTCCATTAGTTGGTTGGCTGTTAATTTGGATTGTGTTACATTGGTGCAACACCATGTTTGATCTCCTTTATCATTCCTTTTAAGATAGCCTGTTATAATGATATATTTTACACACATGAGTGATTATATTATGTATTTCCTTGGTTATTATGATGATTTGTAGTTGTGACATGCATCTGTGGTATGGCATGTTGTTGTGTTACTACTTATGCTAACATGTTAGAGATGTTTTGATATTTTAATGGGTTCCTAATGATAAAATGTTAAAAAAATGATGATTTTGTTAAATTGGACCCAAAATCTAGCGATAAGGTGTATGGTCACCTTACCGATTGGTACGTGGCCACCAATAAAATTTTGACCATCGTGTTGATCATTTTAATTTCTAAATTTACATTTGTATTGATTAATGAGAGACAATTTTCAATCCATGGATTCTATGGGCACATCATGAATTTGGAAATGACGTCTCATATTCAATTTGATGACTTGATGCCACATGAAATGATTATAAATGTGAAATATGTTTAATGTTGATCTGGAATAAAATGGCTAGTTTCTAAAATGTAACTGGACCCAATTAGGTCTGTTGGGGAGTGTATTTATGGGATGAACCATTTGGGTGTTTCGAATTTTAATACTTGTGTATTTGCTATTGGGTTTCTTGATAGGGAACTGAGGTTGGTTAAAATGGGATCATCATAGGTCTCCTTATATTCTTAAAAGGAATTTATTTTGATAAGTTTGTTGAAAATGATGGGATGTTAACTAACATAAATTTTCTAAAAAAGGAGTTTTATGAAACATTCATGTTTTGCCTTGGGGAAATTAAAAAATCGTTCTTTCATGTTTTCATTAAATCATTTAACGATTAATGATTTAAATGTGTTTAAAATAAGAGTCTTGGAAATTGAAACTATTGTGGTGTCCACTATTAAAAACCCTCATGTAATGTGTAGTTTGGACTTCTCTTGAGTTTCCATGGAATAGAAGAATGAGTACTTTCCGTAGGTTTTATTATCTATAGAAATGGACTTATATTTGACTTTTGAGCATAGTCTGTTGTTTGAAGTGACAGGTTTATGGTTGAAACGTTTTTTTCATAAAGGGATAACATGTGGTTAGTAGAGCCCTCAGAACTGAAATTCCATGCTTGCGCTATGGCGTTTCTCACTCTTTTAGAGTTGTTGGGTGTCGTTGACCAAGGTAGGAATTGTAGTTTCCAATTAAACCCTTGTTCGACCGGGTGGTGATGTGTTTCTTGACCTGTGTAATGGGCTTGAGCATCTAGTAATTCTCTTTTTCATCTAGTTAGATGTTCCTCTAGCATAGTTAGCAGCTTTGTTGGCCGTTTGACACTTTCTTTTTAGTAATGGATGACTGGTTATGGCGTCATTTAGGAAAATGGTTATATGAAGAAATATGACTCCATAATAAGTCATTGTGTACTATTGATTATAGTCTCATGTCATCTCCATGGAGTGTAAATTGAATGTTAAATAATCAGTTCCATTTCAATACATGGAATGGTTTCCAAAAGACCCGAGTGTTTTGACACACCAATCTTGTTGTTAATCTAGAGAACTGGTGAGCAGCTGATATTTTCTTGAGACATCATTGGAAATATTAAGGTGGGTATTTCCACTTTTTCATGATGAATGGGATAGAAATTGATGTCGATATTTTAGAACAGTGTTGTTTAGTAATGGATTGATTGATCTTCATCATGACAATAGTTTTCTCTTAGTGTGCTCTTCTAGAAACGATGAACATGTCCTCTATCTTGACCTTGTCACATAAGCAATAAGATAGCGTCAGTATTCTGCCACACAACGGTTTAAATGTTTTTGGGCTTGGTGATTAGTTGTTATATAGGTAGTACGCGAGATGCGTTGGTTCTTTGGGCGACATTTCATTTCGTGTTTGGGAAAAGTTGTTTTTAGAATATTCCTACGATGGCATGAATTGGAAATTTTACCAGATGTTGTGTAAGGAATTTTTTATACTGGCAGTGTTATTGGAACAGTTTTAAAGGTACATCTTCAGATAATGGAAAAAGTTACTTTTGGGTCCATGAAATCTTTTGAGGGAATCATGTGAAACATGTTCCATTTATTGATTTCGGTTCAACCATTAACGTTGACAAGGAACTTCTAATGTACTATGATATAGTATATTTTTTTATTTTTAAGCATTCGAGTAATCATTGGATCTAGTTAAAAGGGCTTATCCATCAGGTTTGAGAAGGGTTAATGGTGTGTTTGTACTTGGCAATGCAATACATCACTTCTAACGAGTTTAAATGAACTTGGTAAGTCAGTTGTTTTATTATTGTTTCCTGATGGATTCTTCTAGAAGAAGAGTTTTTATGGTGGGTATAATGTAATATCCTTTGTTTTTTAACTTGGTTAATCTTACGAAGGTTTCTGAAATTCATATATGATTTTTCAACGGGTCATTCAATTTAAACCGAGCTTCAAAATTTTATTTTGAGTGTTGGAACACTTACATATGTTGTTTTTCAAACATTGATAGATGTTTTAAAGCAATGTAAAAGTCGCATGGGTGACACACAATTTGTCTAATCGTGCAGCCAAACCATTCCAAGATGGAGTTTTCAGGCAGTGGTTAATGCATTGTTAGTGCACAATATGTCTAACCGTGTGGACTAACCATTCAAGGAGTGTTTTTAGAGACATTAGCTAACCCATTGTTAGTGCATGGTTGGTCTAACAATGCCAACAAACCTTGCTGGAACATAAAATTAGATTCTTAATTTGTAGATCTCGCTCGTTTAAGCCTATATATATCTCGTTTTTCCTACTAATCCATAACAACTCAGGATTTCAATTCCATGACAGCTGTAAAACCTCTCACAAGCTTCTTGAAGGTGATCTGGAGGCTTCCCATGGAGAATAGAATCTAGATTCATTAGGTAGGTAGACATTCATCTTTGTTCTTGTTCGGTTTCTTAGATCTACATAGATCTACATATCCACATCTCACAATTTCTTGGATCTACACCCGTTATTGTTAAATCTATGTCTTTGGATAACAAGTATGATGATTTATTGTCATGTTATTGCTAATAGAAGTGATCTATGTTGGGTTATTGAAGAATCAAACTGTTTCCCTTGAGTGTTCTTCGTTTCTTTTGGTTTCCGTCAAAACCCCGAGGTAGGGTCCCTATTCATTAACACATTATTCAAGAATTATAGATTCTCTAAATAATTTGATAATTTGTGTTTCCTTGATTTTGAATTGTCAATGAATGACACTTTTAATGTAATTTGGTAATACTACCCACGTGAGATAAATGAGAACTTGAACATGTGTTGATTTTAAGCATGGGTTTCTATTTTAGTTAAAGTGATATTATTAAAGAATTTAATGATTTGAATGGGAACAAAGACTAATAGTATAATTAAATACATAATTAATTATCAAGTCATGAGTTGGAATAATATTTTGGATTTTACATATTATTGGGAATATTGAATATTTGACATGTTTGGATGATAATTGGAAACTGTTAAAAATAAATAAAGGGTTTAATTATTACATGTTAAATGGTATATGGTAAACTAATTTATGATTGGTTAAAGAGATAAGATTTAATTAATTTATTGTTGAATTGAATAATTTCCATAAATTTAATTAATATGGTGAATTGATTGTTTGTTACTATTGTTGGTCGGGAGTATCATTTGATGCATATTAGTTTTTCATGCTTCTTGTTGTCTTGGATGGAGTTTTTTTCGAAATTATGATATTTTTTTGTGAGATAGTTTCTAAATATATTGTATTTGTTAAGAATGTTTTGTGATAATTATGGGGTGATTTTAGATTTTTAATGTTCTGGATGAATCAAATTTTTAGTGGATGTGTTCAGACATGTTACAAAATTTGGTTAATTAAGTTTTGTCTTATATTAGTAGAGATTTTTGTTGTTAATTAGTTGTTTATGTAATTAACGGATATTTTCTGTGGTGTTAGACATGGTATTCTACACCAATGGTATATATATATGTATGATTGATGAATAGGTTGTGAGACAAGGATTAAGGCTCCAAATACTCATAGGTGGTTATACATGGCATTCTACACCAATGATTGATGTATACGAATGTTTGATAGATGGGTTGTGAGATAGGGACTGATGGTCCAAATACTCACGGGGTGCAAGAAATGGCATTCTACAACCAAGTTGCAAGGAAATATTCTTTTATGGGATAATGAATGGTTCTCCATATACCTATGGGTTGTCAGAAAATTAATGATGCTCCAAATACTCATGATGGTGATATAAATGATGTTCTACATCCATTAATTAACATTTGACTATGGGTCCAATATTTCATGCAGGAATTGAGTTAATGGTTAGTGATGGCTGTTTTGATATGATGATTTGTGATTGATTATGAGAATGGTTTTAGGCTTATTAATGAATTGGTTGAACCACTGTTAGAGGACAGACACATGAGAGAATCAATATTTTATTGGATGGGATTAGACCTAATATATAAAAGATTAAATTGAATAACTAATGAATCATTATCCATGACAAAGCACAATCTTGGAGTCGAACTTTACTTTGATTACTTAGATGGTCTTTAGAGACATCTGTGGTGAGGGACATATAGGGTAATGTCAGGAACACGAGGAATATTAATAATTTAATAATAATATTTGAGTAATTGATAAATGAAAAATGAATATGTAATGATTGTTGAGTATGCACGACTAATGAATAGTGCATGTTCAGACACCAGTTATGTGATGAAGAAGGTACATGTGTATATATTTAATTTTTATTTTTTACATTATTATAAGCAAGCATTTACGTGTTTTAAATTATTTATTAAATGTCTCTATTTAGGGAAGATATCGGGGGTCCCAGCCTACTATGATTTATATCTCACACCAAACTCACCCCACCATTGCCCTGGGTTCCCGAGTAAATTCTATTTGGTTGCAGGACTATGATGTTTGAATTTACATGTGATATAAGAGTAGAGGATTGAACGGATGGTCGAGATGCTCGTGGAGATCGCCCTTGAATAATTGGGTCATTATTTATTTATTTCTGTATTGGAATGTAAAGAATGATATTTTGTTAAATATTTACATTTTTTGTATCATTATCATGTCATGCATGTATTTGCTATATAATTTGGCATTAGACACTTTTATAAAATGAGTATAATTTGTCTTTCGCTGTTTTTCATTTATGAGTTACTAATTCCAATATTGTTGGTTATCTACACTGATATTTTGCGGTGAAATTCTGATAATAGGGTATAGTCTCCCCCACTGACTATATTTAGACCCTCGCTGCATGTCAGTAGACTTTGGTGTATGGGAAGACAAGCTTGAGGTCATGTGGTGACCGGTCCGGCAACCAGTTTAGTGGTGAGTTGGGTCAGGACGTTACACAATTCATTAGATGAATATTTACTAGACCAATATCAATATAAAATTGGTATAAATAAAATTGGGTTCCCGAAACCACTTCCAATTTTGGCTATAGAAGGGAACCATGGGCACCTAGTTTACAATTTATACCAGTATGAAAGGTCCATCTATTTTGAATTCTTATATGAATCCTATTACAATCCTATAAGATATATATTCCTTTATCACCATGGTGGGACCATGGATGAATAATGATATCCACATGAGCTTCCTCCTCCTCTCGATGTTGGGCTAAATGGTAGACGTTCATTGTAAGCGAGTTAATCACATGTCATGGGAGTTCTGGAAATAATAATGTCTACATGTTTATATTTTTTTTCATCTAACGATTTATAATTCCATGTACTTTACTTTATTTTATATTTGAATGATACATGTGATTGATATATTATTAATTTAAAACTAATTGGTGTGATGTTTTGAGTGCGTTACATGTGTTGGTTAGATTAAAAAATAAAAAGAATAAATTTCTTACCAAAATAATTTAGATTTAAATTTTATTTTGATATTATTATACCATGAATAGGGTAATACCCTGGCTCTATTATTTGTATGTAAGTGTATGGTTCATCAAAAATCGATATAAAATCATTTAAAATAAACAAGATTCCGATAAATTTCCCCCAAAGACTTACTATAAACCAAAATGAATACCTAAGAACAATGAACTTGTAGCCTTTGTAGTGAAATCACAATGAACCCTTTTATCAGATAATATATTAAAATCCACTTTTTTACAACTATTTAATTTATTAATTAATTTATTTTACTTTTAAAACTATTTTTAAAACCACCCCTATGTTTGTCATTTTTATTAAAAGTACATGATTTAAACCCCCAATTCTCGACTAGAGATTATCTATTGTCCACCATATACTATAAATAAAATTTAAAATAATAATAAAATTTACATGTCAATAAAATGTAGTCAGTCATGAAAATATAAAGAAAGGTAGAAGTAGAACCAATAACATATAAAAAATGATTTCATGTTTGTAAACTATACAAAATTAAAATACATCAAAGAAGAGATAAAAAATTTAAAAATTGATAAAAAAAATTCCAAAATATATATCCAATAGTATCATGAGAATAAGATCAATCCTCTACTCACATATTCTATCATAGTATAGTAAATTAGGCATCTGAATCAATAAACTTCCCTTTGTCCCTACTAACAACCGTGAAGTATTCATTAGTACCAAATAATGGTCTGAATTGTGTGTGAGATATACTCATTAGAACACCAACAATGATGTCTAATTTGATCAGTCCATGAATATATAAAGAATTAGTCTCTGGATTTTCTGAGTGGTAAAGGAACCCTGTAATATAGCATCAGAACTGGGTTCAAATCATGGTCGGTGTTCATTTATATTGGTAGGAAGTGACACATGCACGATGCATGCATATGGTGATATAGGAATGATGCATCACTGGTCCATTAGTATAGTTTTTGGGAATGTGGTCCATGTTATGTTCTTTATGCCCACTGGTCCTTCAGGTCATGTACTGAATAAATAATTTTTGATGTGTGGGCTATACATTGGGGGTTGGGGGCTATGGCCTTTTCATCATGCCTATATGTGTTGTGTGTGCAATTTTAATGTAATTTTACATTTAAGAACCTAATATAAATATATATATATATATAATTAGTTTTTAGGTAATAATTAACGCTATAAATGAAATATTTAAATCACATTTGCACTACATTCCAAACATGTCACCCATCAGATACCATCTGATTCAGCCTCAATCAGAAATTCTCTAAAATATTAAACATTTATGATATTAATTTTATAAATATATAAGGGCCCAGATCATATCTGTAAAATACCCCATAGATCATGAAGGTATAATGGATGAATACATCCCATAGTATTACACTTGATAAGGGAATTATAACAAGATTGTCATGTATATAAAGCTCTGACCGAATCTGAGACATGTCACTAATATTTATTTATTAATCAATTTATTGTTAATATGATCATATCCAAGATGTCTTGCAAGGGTATCCTAGATATTGATCTATGTGTAACATGATCCCATCACACTATAAGCTCATCAATGGCATTCCTCATTGGAATCCAGTTATCACTCTTGGAATGTTATATGGTCATTTATGTTTGAGTCCATACTTGGTGTTCCATTTAATGAACCTAATTGTCACTTAAGGTATAATAAAAAGCTCTATCTTGAAGCATATACTTATAATTCCATGATTGGAACCCAAGTTTTACACCTTGCATAATGTAATAAAGTACCCTCTAACTCTGTCCTTGTCATTCTATACGAGGAATTCAAGTGTCACATGCGACACAATACCAGTTCATTTATTGATATATATCTCTTTAATTCAAAATCCTTGATGAGTACATCCATGTATTTTTTAATTGAAACTCATTTATCCCAAGAAATTTGGAAAAATGAATAATCATGGGCTCTAAGTAAATAAAAATCATTTTGAATCCATTAAATTTGTTATGGGCATTTCATTTTAAGATAAACAACACAACATAAAAGGTGGTTTAAATACATAGAATAGTCATAGAATGATTATGATGGGATCAATCTAGTCATCATATTTGATTAAGAAAATTTGCTTAATTAATTATAACATGTGTATTACAAGGGGTAAAAAACACAACACTCAAGATGAATTAAATTCATAAGAAACTCATGGTTTCATTTTCTATTATAATATCACACCCAACAGGGTAGATATATTTGTGATCCTCAATCCTCAACAGTGATAATGGGTCACCTGGGTCATATAATCATAGGTCTAGACATTTAATTTCATAAAAAATTAATTTATTAAGTGAAAATCTGGATGTTCGACATGTGAAAAAATGACATAATATATGTATATAACTAAACATTATGGTAAAACAATGAGAACACATATTGTAGCTTGATAGTAGACTACACATCCAATACATGCTTCTATTTTGTCAAAAATATGAAAAAATCAATGAAATATATGAAAATACTAAAAAAATGGCATGTTATATTTCATGAATTTATCATTCTATATAGAGAGATAAACAAATAAAGGAATTAAAATTACTGAATTTCTTACCATTACGATTCCAACATGACCAACAATGATTAAATTAGATTCCATATGAAGATCATAGATTAATGATTAGGAGAAAGAGGATGAGAGCTCTTGATCCACCAAAATGATTATGTGAATGAGATGAAGAGGATAATGAATTTCCATGTTATAATGTTTCAGGGGAGAAAAGTTAGTTCCCCCTATTTTAAATCTCATATCTATATTTATGGCATTAAACAAGGATTTACATTGTTAATAACTTAATATTGCAAGGATTTTCTTAATCGATTTATGATATAACATGGGTTTATGTTGTGAAAAGTACTTCAATAGGGTTTTCACACTATTTCCTAAGATGTAATTTCTATTAAAACCATAATCCTTCATCTTATTATATAATTATGATTTAGACTGTAATCCATGGATTATGTTGTAAACTGTCAACAAAAAACCCTCCTCTATCTTTTCTATAGAACTCCCCAAAAAGGGAAAAAGTCCATTACCATGATCAAAATTAGAATAATCAAATTTGTTAACTAAAAGAGATTGTGACCATAAAAATGGTTGATCTTACAGATGAACTAGGTAACATTTTTTATAGACATAAAATAACACAACGAGAGATGACCTTGATATACTTTTGGATTGCCATTAGTAGATGATGAATTACCTAATATAATGATTTAATTGATATAAACCAAAAAAATTGAGTTAAAACCCATCATAAATTAAATTATCCAAAACATAAAATGATTTGGTAGCCTTTAAAGTGAATGTCCTCTTAAACAACCCTCTAATTTTTTATATATATATGATTTATTTAAGAAAAACGAGGTGTTTGATAATAAAAATTTGATAATATTAATTTTTTTTTCAGTAAATTATAATGAAAAGGGTTAGTTTAAATTACTACCCACCAATTAAATCACTACATGGGATGAAATAGAGAAGTGGGTTATAAAAAATTACTTCCCTTCAATAAAAACATTAAATCTCTGTATGAAAATTCAAAATGTTTCTCAAAAAAT
This sequence comes from Viscum album, assembly GCA_963277665.1. Taxonomy (NCBI): domain Eukaryota; kingdom Viridiplantae; phylum Streptophyta; class Magnoliopsida; order Santalales; family Viscaceae; genus Viscum; species Viscum album. The sequence continues at coordinate 1,360,091,840 of OY728133.1, forward strand.
AGAGAATCCATTAATGTTAAAATAGAGTGCATTAATAAACAATTGATAATGTTTCTACAACATTGATTGATTATATAATTAATTTGGAATCACTTATATAAAAATTACATAATTTTAGATGAATATTAATTATATCTCACAATATTATATGCCCAATAACCTTAATGGTATACTTAATTAGGAAACTAGATACATAATGAAAATATTTCATGAAGGATATTCAACACCTAAATCAAAGATCTTCTCACATTTCACCTTCCTTAGAAATGTCCTACATAATACCTTTCTACATAAAATAGTGAAATAGAATGATAGAAAAATTTGCGCTCATATTCTTTACGAGGGTAATAATGGAAGATATCAATAGACGATCAAAAGTTAGAATAAGATTAAGAGAGGGGTCTAAAAACCTGATCATATCTTATGAGAACATATTCAACAAGTCATAGAATATAAATCACAACTCATAACACAAGGATTTATCATAACAAATGGTATGAGTGATAGGAGTAAAAAATCATCAATAATTAATAATGGCCAATGAGAGAATATCATAAGAATAGGAAATAATTTTTTCCCTAAATGCGTGGAATAAAAAAATTCATAAGAACCATAAATCAAGGGTACCCACCAATATGTTGATCAATAATTAGGCTTTATCTACCCACCAATGTACAAAATTGGGCTTGGTCTAACCACCCGTATACTCAATTGGGCATGGCATAAACACCCTTATACAATTTTGGGTTTGGTCTAACCACATGTATACAACATGGGATCATGATATACACCTATATAATATCATAGGAATAAAATATATAAAAAATTAACCAATTTATTTAAGGGATAAAATGGACCCACCTATCTTATAATGACATACTATTCAAATGTTTTCCAAAAGAACAAAAAAGATACCATCTATTTTTCATAGCCTAATTAACCCATATGGAATAAATGAGTTTTCAGTGAAATTTTTTAATGCATCATCATAATAATCCATCTAGATAAAGAAAACATCGTGAAATTATAATATAATATCATCATTGAATCATAACTATCCTTAATGGATGTTTACACAGTTGAATAAAATACATTTATAAAAGCACTATGTTGATTCTTTGAAAAATAAAAATAAATATCTTTTACATTTTGAATCCTTTAAAAACTAAAAAACCATAGAAAAATTATATTATTATTTTAATTTCAAAACCATGGTAATTTATAAAGGAATAGTAATGATAATGAAATTATATGATGGAGGTAAAATATATATATTCTGCAGATTTTTTAAAAATAATCTTTCCTCACTTTTGTAAAGAATATAAAAATTACCTGTTAGGAAAATTAAAAATATGATTAATTAAATATAGCTGTAATGAAATTAAAATATAGTATAAAAATACGTTTAAGAATTTTTTTTAAATTATATAATAGCGTTTATAATTATTTTTGAGAACATGGATGTGGAGGAGAAAGATACCCAAACAAGACAGAAGAAATAATATTGGATTTTCATAAATATATTCATTAATAATTTTTGAGTAACAATGGGGGGAAAAGGAAATAATACATGAAAACCATAAAAATAACTATATTAGTAAAAAATTGTTCATTGGTATGAGATAAATAATATGAAATTCTCTATAATGGAAATTGAAACATAAACAATTTTAATAAATAGGGATATTGTCACATAAAACCCTTAAAATTTAGTATCATTTGAATCAAATCCTTCTGAAAGAGAGGACCTTCGATGAAATACTAATTCCTTATAATTTTCATAAAAATTATCATTATATTCATTCATGTTCGTTATATACACTATAGAAAACAAATAAGGTTGTCAATTTAGAAAGTATCTCAACGAAGCGAAATTGATATGAGGAAAACCTTACCACAAGTCTTGAATTGATTCATAAATATATATAGTCATTAAAAACGAATTTATATTTATTATAAATATATAATATAACAATATTAACACTTATATTACTATATATAATCCCATTATTAATTAGAATTTCCCATTTATTAAAAACCATTCATTTAATCAATATACTAGAGTCAACTCTTCTATTTTACACTCAAGTTTTGGTTTATAGAATACATACCATTCAACTTGGTTATGAATTAATAATAAAAAAGTATTAATAATTTAACACATATAATGTAACACCCCATGATTTCGTAGTGTGTTATTTCTTCAAAATAGTTCAATAACATGCACTACACGCAACACTGAGTTCAAGCACACCATAACTTACCAAACAAACCGTTCAAAAGAGGTTATGAATAGTATTAACTATATTTTAAACTTTATATAATCCTTATAATTTTAGAATCCCTAATATGAGTTTCTTAGACATAATGTAAGAACAAATTCATTTTCAGTATTACACTTTTACCAACTTTTAATAGTGAACCATATTTAAATACAATATTTTATACTTTTTGACTAAATGAGGATATAAAAAATTTAAAATGAAACATCCCAAACTTCTACGGTACGCTTCTCTTTGAATAATGTGATAGCGTGTGTTGTACGCAACACCGAGTTCTAACACAACATAACCAATCAAACTAGACGTTATGAATAGTAATACCTACCTTTTGAAATTATATATAATTTATATTTCAAAATGGACTTCATTTTTGGATTCGGAATATCGAATTTAGCCTAGGATGAAATTTTGGTACTTTACGGATAACTTGTATATTTTGATGAATAGTGAAAATTAATAAATTTTAATTAAAAACAACTTTTTTAATCAAAATAATTTATATTGATAAATTATGATTTTGAGTGGTTTTAAAGTATATTTATAATATATTTTTACCATTTAATACAATGTTGGTCATTTGACATAATTTTACAATTAAACCGGATATAAACAAGTGTCAATCTTTTGATAGTTTTTATCACTTAAAAACACACTTTTTGTTTTAACAACATGAATTAATTTTAAATGAATATATGCCACTTCTGTGTTTTGAATTTTTAAAAATAGATTCCATATTCGGAATAAGGATGTTCAAATTGTGTAAATAGGTAACTTTTATTTTTAGACCTTTTGAATAATTACTTCGGTAAATATTTTCTTTACCATGGTTAAGGGTAAATCCGGTAAATAAGGGTTATAAAATAATATTATAATAATACTAAATTACCCTAAAACGTGTCCTAGATGTATTTTTTGATACATATTCGACCATAGGCTTCTTTGGGTCTATTTTGGGACTCCATGGAGCTACTTGTAGGTGATAGGGACACTTTATTTTAATTAAGTTAAAATTAATAAAAAAACGACAGAAGCATATATCTTTTAGAAACACAATTTTTACATAGGGGTATATATGTTGGATTTTAGACTATAAATATTCATTAGAAATCTAAACATATTTCCTAAATAATTATATTTTATTTATAATTTTTAGAGATTAAAAAATTTAATTTATTTATGATACAATGATGATACAGTAATTACCCTAGTAGTGAAAATTTAAAATAATTGATATTATAAATACCCATATAAATATAATTTGAGACTTTTACTGAATTATAATAATTTTATAGGATAACATGACATATTAGGATTTATTTAATTAACTTTTTGAGAAGTAATAATTCAGGTATCAGTTTCAAAAAAATCAACTATTGAATACTCTCAAAATTGACATAAAAGTGTTTTTAAAAAACATATTATATTATTAATCGATATTAAAATCCTAAAAAACTAAGGTTCGGCCAATATACTTATAGCATTATAGTGGTATCATTAATGGACCACTTTGGGGTCTCTTGGATGTATACAGTATGTTTATTAACTATATAATATAAAAATACAACGTTACATGGTAAATGTCATACTAATTAACTAAGAGTTAATTCCTTATGATAAGGTTAATATAGTAACCTAAACCTATCTAAATTCTATTTGATGAATAGTTTTCGACCTATCCCCACCTTAAACTTTTAATAATAAACTTTTGATCCATTATACACCGAATATGAATTTATTATAAATTAATATTTCTAGCTTTTCCAAAGGTGCCCCTCACTCTTATAAAAGGGCACTCCTCCTCATTTCTTCACACATTTGAAGCCTTTTTGTTCGGCCAAACTCTGCCCAAATACTCTCTAAACATCCCTCACTACATCCTAGAGGCCTTAGATTGATCCGAAAGCCAACCTAAGGATCCCTTTTGATCAAATCAAAAGGAAGAACCTGAAGAAGTGGTAATGTTTTCACCACCCTTTTCAAATTCATTTCTTCTTCCACTTCTTCTTTATTTGTTATTACCATTATAAAATAATAACTCCAATATCTTATATATAATGTGATTTTATTATAAATATTGTACAACCATATTCAGTATTCTATCCACCCTTTGAATATCATGTCACCATACGTGCGTATGTACGGTTTACCGTCTCCACGTCGTGGTTTAATTGTTATTCAATATATTATTATTTGGATGGGTATAATAATGATGTGTAACTCATGTAAATAATAAATATAACATGATAATGATTCTTTATATATGATATACTATCCAATTATATGTTATTTTAATATCAAAAGAATGATATTGTCGCTCATGCATACGTACGGACTACCGTCTCCACGAACGCGATGAGATTCATTCTCCATCGTATCCATTCAAGTATAATTATCATTTGATTATTTAAAAATAATGTTTAAGGACTTGATAATATTATGGATATGAATAAGATACAACCTATCCATGAAAAAAACAGCTTATGTAACAAAACATAATAAAGAAATCGAGTATGTTAAAACCTGAAATGACGATAATACTAAGATATTATTAACAAAGCAATGTTAAAAGATCATATATGATATCATATTAATATATATGATTATTTTATAATTTAATAACAATTATTTCACCATTATATAGGAGGTGATCCTACCCTCAACCAAGGAAAAGTACATGGTATGGGTTTATTTAACAATCTCTTCATTATCTGAGGTTGTTTATTCGCAATTATCTACTGGGATCTCTTTATCATCCACATCCATGTTTTTTCGAAATGAATTTCAAAACATTTTTAATATTTACAAATAATATGGGTTAAATTAACTTATACCCTTATGAGTTTTTAAAGGAATCTTTCCATTATTTTCCAAACAAGGCACTTTTTACCTTTCGACAAATTTAAGGTAAGAATGTTTTTTTAACATTATAAGGCGGGTGCGGCTATTTACCGCCGTTATAAAACCTTCAAATCTTCCCTTACAAGATTATAAGAATATTTTCAAAGTAAATGTTTTATTTTATAATTATGTGACTTTTACATGATTTCAAAATGAATATTTTAAGAATTTTTGAAAGGTACTCTTTATCAAGATCATAATTATAAATGTTTTAAAGATTTATCTTTAATTAATGTCCATGTTTTCAAAATGATTTTAAGGATTTATTTAGATGGACATGAATGTTTTGAAATGATGTTTCTTTTCAAAAGCTTCCAATTGGTATGGGACACTTTGATTCAAAAATCTCTTTTAAATTACATCCGTTATAAATGTCTGACTTTTCAATGATTTTGTGAAAAGAGATATTTCTCTCAAGTAGTTTTGATTTCATCTATGTCAACATCCTTTAATGGATTTTAAGCTTATTTTATGTTGATTTATTATGATACAAAACATCTATATTGTATTTAAGGTTTTGTGATATGTTTGAATGTGGATGTGCTATTTTTATACCATTCAAGATTTATCGTGAACGTATCGACATTTATTATGCTACTTTTAATACGGATGTTTATGTTATGTTTAAACCTTTTCATTTGGGAATGCATTGGACTTAATATGTGACGGGTGGAGCCTGCTATAGCTCCTCGATGCATCAGTAGGTCTCATGAGACAATCTAGTTTCTTGGCACAAGGCCTTGGAAAAATCTTATTTGTAGTCTTGGAATGAGGCCTTGGCTATGTGGTTATGATAGACTGGAATTATGCATTCCATCATTATGAAAGTGGTAATTGATATTGCATGTGATTATTCAATTAGTAGAATATCCATGTGAATATGTAAATGGAATTATTTCATTTTACTTTTTCAATACTATGCTGAAGTTTAAGTTTAAAAGGCTTTTGTTTTAGTTTTACATTGCCTTAAATGTTTATACTTATTTTTGAAAGTTTCCACTATATTGTTATCCTTATTGGGAATTTGAGATAAGCCCTTTTCAATGTTTTATTTTTCCCAGGATGTGAAGAAGTACATTATGAATGACCTGGAGGGATATTATGAGGGGATAATAGTGTGGACTATAGAGACATTATGTTGTTGTAGTTTTCATTTTTACGATGTAATGTAAGACTTATGAATATATCTGGTGTTTCCAAGGATACTAAACCAATCAGTCGTTCGTGATTTGATACTTCTTGTGATCATGCCAATGTTATGTAATAATTCACCAACTCTAGGTAACTGGGGTCGGGGCGTTACAATTGGTATCAGAGGAATTTTAGTACAAACCTTGGAATCTATATTTAGATAAACTCTGATTAGAGCACATAGATTTAAGATGGACATTGAGGATTTGTATAGATGAACTTCCTATAATTTTGGTATTGTAGAGATTTTGTGGGTTTTCCGAGAAATACATCCCTGTTTGGATATGAGCAGGTAGAGGAGGCTCTGGCACAGATGTACCTAGTGGTAAAACCCGAAAACACCGCTTTGAGCTAGACTCGAACAGGAACTGGTGCACGACAATGGGCCTTGCTGCACTCTTGGTTACGACACTCCCGGGGGATATGCTTAGGATAACTCTCATTTAATTACAAATCATTATGAAGGGTTTATGAGTATATACATCTTTAAAGAAAACATTCTTATGATTATGGATTATATCCATAAAAAGTTTAATTTATGTTAAGTGTTTTGTAAGTATGTGATTATGTATTTTGATTCATAAATTGATCTAGTTTATGCCATTGTTTAGAAATGGCGCCCAGTAGAAGGAATGAGAACTCAATCAATGCACATGATACAAAGAGAAGAAATGATCATATATTTCATGGTCCTAAGCCAGAATTTATAAGAGAAATAGTCTCACATGTATTATCATCATATGAAGAAATAATATCATTTGTTGATAAGATAAGTAAAGAGTTTACTGAGTCCTATGACATTGAAGGGAAGTAAGAGAAGAAAAGGATGGAAGAGGTAAATATGGATAAAGGGAAGAGGAAAAGAATAATTTTCCCATATGTGATAACTGTGGAAGAAACACCCAAGAACATGCCTGAAAGGAATGGGAGTTTGTTATAAGTGTGGAGGGAAAGGGCACAAAGTATGTGACTACAAGGGTAAGAAAATGGTTTCAAATGTACAATGCTTCACTTGCAAGGAGTTTGGACACTACGAGAACCTATATCTCATTCATCAGACTATGCCGCAAATGATGCTATTAGATAATAATCAAGTTATGATACTACCACAGATGAAGAGGAATGATTAGAGTTCTTATGTTGATTTTTTCATTTGAGTGTTGTATCAACAATGTACTTGTTATAATAATTATGGAGTATATAAGGATTGTACTGCTGTACTATTTCATTATGGACTTGAGATTGTGTGGAACAAATAAAAGTGACTCAATAGCAGGTTAAATTTGTGGAAAATATATGGTTTAGAGAATGATAAACCATAATATTGTTCTGATACCGAGGTAGTGATTTTAGAATAATACATTATTGTTTTGGATAAATTATATTGGATATTCTTGACTACCTTGAAACTGATTAATGATTTGTATATTCCATCGTTGTTGGGGTTTAAACCATTTTTGGATTGAAGGAGTATATCTATTATTATTTAATGAATAAGGTATCATGAATGTATTCAATAAGGTTTTATTGTAATTCAGGATGTTGCAGTGTTTTAAAAGAATACATGATGAATATTTTCACATGTTATTAAGCAGGAAAAAAGGATTTTTATTGTCTTTACCTTCCTTATAAAATTTGGACTGAAGTATTTTGGATAGTTCTACTTGGATTGTTTTGGATTGCCATAAAAAGACAACCTGGAGGTCGGGCGACAACCCGTCGCGTCCGTAAAGGCCGCGAGACATGAACCCACAACCGAAGGGCGACAAGGGTGTATCACCTACCACTAACCCACATGATGTCTGGGATTAAATAATGTAGTTTTTTTAAAATATCTGGTAGATGAATTATAAATTCGTTTTTTTATCCCTATACGAATAGGATAAATAGAATATATTTTTTTACGTTCTATTATATTTTAGAGTGAAAGATGAGTTTATGGTAGAAATTAGTTAAAGGATGGAACTATACTTCTCAAGAATATATTTTTATTCATATCTTATTCTATGAAGAAATTAATTCTTATACTTTATTTAGGGAATCCTAAAACCAAAAATGTGTTATCCTAATACCCTATGTTTTGTTGAAACGATGGAATTTCAAATCATCGTAGATTGATGAATTTAAGGACATTAATTTTAAAAATGTTTGCGATTGATGACCTCAATCACTACCTATAAATATTTACGTTTTTCCTCCAATTATATCTCTCTAATTACAACCAATGTTCTCCTAATCGAGATCATAATTTGGTGGTGACCCTTTCATTTCTCTTTTCCTTATATTAAGACTAAATTTTAGTAACCCAATTTTCTATATGGGTTTTCCCACAAAGATATTTTCTATTTTCAACCTTTTATTTTCGAAAAACAATTTCAAATTGCGAGGACGCAATTTATTGAAGGAGGGGATAATGTAACACCCCAAGATTTCATAGTGTGTTATTTTTTCAAAATAATTCAATAACTTTCATTACACGCAACACCAAGTTCCATCGCACCATAACTTACCAAACAAGCCATTTAAAAGAGGTTATGAATAGTATTAACTAAATTTTAAACTTTATATAATCCTTATAATTTTAGAATCCATATTATGAGTTTCTTAGATATAATGTAAGAACAAATTCATTTTCAGTATTGCACTTTTACCAGCTTTTAATAGTGAATCCTTTTTAAATACAATAATTTATACTTTTTGACTAAATTAGGACACCAAAAATTTAAAATGAAACATCCCAAGCTTCTACGATACGTTTCTCTTTGAATAATGTGATAGCGTGTGTTGTACGCAACACCGAGTTCTAACACAACATAACCAATCAAACAAGCCATTATGTATAGTAATACCTAAATTTTGAAATTATAAATATTTTATATTTCAAGATGGCTTTATACACACTCTTACAACCATTATAATAAATTAAAAATTATTATAAATATTTAATCATAAAATATTATTATATATATTCCTATATTTATTTTTATTTTTATTTGAAATTATCAATTTATTAATAATTAATCATTAAAATCAATATTTGGGTTTTAATTATTCTGTTTTCCACACATTTTTTAGATTACTAATTCAAGTTCAAGAAATTTTGTTATGGTTCACTTATATATTTAATATTTAGCATTTCATAAATATCATATTTATTTATTATATACTATTTTATAACAATCCATGTAATGTATTGATGAAAATTGAATTACATCACTTCATGGTGGCTATAGTTCACAAGTACAGAAGAGTGTTGTTTTAAATTTTTATTGCATGTAAAGAAAGGAATGTCAAAAATAATTTAAATGTAGATATTAATAATTCTTATATAAATATAATATATATTTATTAAATAAATATATATTACCATCCATGATAGGTGGTGATGGAAAATGAAATATGTTTCTTCCTAGAGGCTATAGTTTGCACACAAGTGTGGAAATAATTTTTAGATTATATTAGATAGAAATGATGTATATAATGATAATTATGTTAACATAAAATGGTTTTTATTAATTATTATACTAATGTAATTATATTAGGATATATATAACATATTTTGAGAACATGGAACATGAAATTAACTTAGAAGTTCATGGTTAATAGAATTACTTCTTCTTTTTGGTATCCTACGTTTTCTTACTCCTTATGTCTTATTTGGCGAGAAAAAAACTCTATAACGTGGGAAGTATTTTTTTAAAGAGATTTGAAAAAACATTGGTTTAGATATGGTGACAAATGTATGTGAATATTTTAGTATAAAAGGTTCCCTTTGATAAGTGAGTGTAGTAGAACACTTGTAAAGACTCTTAACATTAAAAATTATATGATGTAATTTTCATGGAAATGTGGGAAAAAGTAATTATAATTAATAATATAATTCTTTTGGGAAATATATAACCCCAAAACAATTATAGTATAATTAAGTTATTTATGACATTTTAATAAATATCCCTTATTTTAATCCCTTTTTAAAATTTTAATATTTATTATGATAGCTTAACTCTTTACCATGATAAATTATATTTTATGAGACAAAATGAAATAGTAATTACTAATAAATTAGAATATGATGATTAAAAATAGGGAATAAATTTTAAAGGATTCTATTTATAGAGGTGGGGAAAATGTACTTTAATATAATTATGAAAAATTTAACCAAAAACAATTTTAATAAAAAATCACTTTTTACGAATAAAATGATGTTTACACAAAAACAATATTTAGAATTGATCACTATGATACATATTGTTGTATATATAAAATAATAATATTTTTATGTATTTATAATCAATCCAAAATAGAATTGATCATTTTAAATTCTTAATTAATGGAAAAGAACAAAAATATTTTTTTATTTGAATAAAATATATATGAGGTTCCAAAATGTAAAGTATGAATTTATAAGATCCAAATATTGTTTTTAAATAATTTTTTATACTCCTTTGGAAAATATTTTATCAAAAAAATGTTATAATATATGTTATGATTTTATTATATTATAATCATTTCATAAAAGAGACAATATTTGTTAAAATGTTATTTTTCAGTATTCACCAAAAAATCCTTATTTTCAAGAAAAATTCTAATATTTTGCTATAAATTAATTTTGAAATGAATAATTAAAATTTTAAGTTCATTTTATCAAACAAAATTTCAATATTTTGTAAATCTATATTTTAAATAATATATATATATATATATTATACAATAAAAATAATGTTTTAAACATTGATTTATTGTTTGAACTAGAATTATAAGACTAGTATTCCATATAATTAACTAATAATTTAATTGATCTAATTAATTGTTTTTATTAATTATTAATTCAATATTTACAATAAATTTTTTTTATATCATTCCTATAAAATATTAAATCAAAAAAAATAATAATTTAATAAATTAGTTTAGATAGTCTCTTTAGAATCAATTTTATTTTCATAAGTGAATTTGACCATTTTATAAGTCATTTATTTTATTAATTTAATTTAACAATATAATAATTTTGTTAATTTTATATTTTAATAAATAATTATATACTGAATTTTGGCATGTCACACATCCCATGATTTAAATGGATCAAATTTATAGAAGAGAAATATATTATAAAATCATGGGGGTGTTGCACATACGTTTGATGCCACTAAAAACATTGAATTTTATTTTTATACTTATTCTAAGAGTTGTTTTATTCTTTAGATAGTGATAGTTTTGATGAGGAAAACACCATATGATGAAAAAATAGATTTTTGTTGAATTGATCCACAATATTTATTTACAACAAGGAGAGATAAGTCCTCTTCAATAAAGAATTAATCTAGTAAAGAGATCTCTATGATAGTGGAACATGTAGATACAATTGTAAATAAATATAGGAGATTATATTTATTTAGTAAAATAAAACACCATCGATGTCATCGTGAATGTAGTGACATGATATTTTTGATCCATTAAAATATATAAAATATTATATAACTTGTGTCATAGGATAAACCCAAAAAAATAGATCAAAAAATATTAATAATACACTATTAATAAATCTATATTAGACACTAAATTAAAAAAATTTACTTGTTATCATTATTAGGTAATCAATTAATATGTGTTAATATTAAAAAGGTCATGTCAAATAAAATTTATTTTATTTATGTTATATATTGTTTATTTTTAATAGATACATTTAAAAAATTTTGAATTGAAATTTGATAAAATGAAATTTATTTTGTTAATTACTAAAAAAATGTATATTAGGATGTATTTTTGAGATTTTTCTAAAATGATTGATTTTTAGGTTAATATTAAAAAGGATGATTTTTATAATATCTAAAATTTTATATAAAATAGATTACTTTGAACTCCTTTTTATTTAATAAATTATATATTTATAATGTAATATAAAAAATTTAATGGTAATATTTTCAAATTAAGAATTCCATTAATAAATTTTTTGAATAGAAGGTAATATTTAATGAAAAACTATTTTTTCGTTTTTTATTTTATTAAATTTATGCATTGGAAAATTTGGAATATGTATTATTTTAATGTAAATAAAATAGTATTTAATTAATAATAATATTATTAATATCATAAGAATCAATAAAAATGATAACATTATTTTCAATTATTAATTTTATGCTTTAAAATACATTTTTCATGAAGAATAGTTTTTACACTTTACACATCCTAACATTAAGATTAATATTCCATTGTTAATAATTCTATATTTACAAAATAATAAATTAATTGATGTAATAATTTTACTATTAAATGAAATTGAAAATTTAATTTTTTTGTATAAATTATTTATTTTTAGGATTAAGGCTCATATTCACGATATTGGTGAAACAATTATTTTAAAAAGATTAATTTAAAAAACTCAAGGAATTGAAATCCAATATATTGAATTAAAATTATTAAAATAATTAATCTTATATTATGTATAAACACATTAATAAATATATAAAAAATCATTTAATATGCAATAAATACATGATATGATTAATAATCCATAACGGATAGAATGACATTTTTCAACTAAAATATTTTTTCTACACATTATATGTTTTAATTTAAGAGTTGTTTTTATAATATTTAAAAAATTAATTAGAAAAAAATGATTTTTTATTTAGTTCTTGAAACCCCAAATTTGGTTATATTTTTTATCCTATATTCTTTATAAAATACAAAAACACATAGTTAAAAACTTGTTACCTAGTTTTAGTGTAATAAAAAAAATTGTCAACACATAATATTAAAAACCCTATAACATGTCTAAAATAGGCGTGGAAACTATAACTGAGCTTTAATAGACCCAAAAATACCCCATAGTCCAAATGATTCAATTTTATATATATTAACCCTTAAATAATGTCATGACATTATTTAAAAATGTAAAGGTGTTTCCAAAATATATCTTAAATTGACTTATAAAAACATATCACATCAACCATTCAAATATATAATTAACCTTCACATTACTACATTAAATTATTCCATTTTAATCTCCCTTTATAAATATTCATCAATAATAATCTCCATTTCACTCATAGTTATCCAAATCCATCCATTTTCAAGGATACATCCATGGAAGGATCAGATCTATCATGTTGGTACTATATTGTTCTAATGTTTTCTTTCTTAATCAGAATATTCCAAATATATTATCATCATAATAATATTACAAAATCAGTATAATTATTAAACTTTTATATTTTCATATATATTATACATCCCTTATTTATTAATTTCCACCCACTTAGAAGAATAATGGAATTTTAATCATAGGTGTGCACTGACTACCAAATCTACCCATAACATTATTTCCTTTTCCATCTAGTTTTCCAATATTTGTTAGAAAACAAAATTATTATAAAATAAAGACAGTAATATTACAGGTTAATAATAAAATAATTATCATTTTCTTTCAAATGTTATAAATGATATATAACTTATTATTATTAATTTATCAATGACCACTAAAATTACCAAAAAAATCCATTATCAATTCAATTATCTCATAAAATTAGCAAAACACATATGGATTGAAATAAAAAAATTTAAATAAATTTAAGATATATATTAATTTTTTTTTAAATAATATATCAATAATTAAGTTCATATAAAATTATTTTCAATGATACCAAATTTATTAAACAAACACAAAATTGTTAAATTTATTTACTCCTGATGGACATAATTAGCTATAAATAATTAATGTAATCATGATAAAAAATATTATAATAATGAATATAAATGAAAAATATTTATGAGGAATTTTAGTAAATAATATATTTAGTTAGTACTATTTTTTTTACAGGAGTTTTGAGTGTGATTAACTATGCATTAAAACAATGTAAGGGGTTTGTCTTTTAAACCTCACTTTTATTGAAGCATGATTTCATATAAATACTTCACAAATGAATCATTTCAAAAAAAAATATTTAATGAGTTATAAGTATTTAAATCACAATATCTCCTACATATTATTTTAATTAAATCACTTCTCAAATTTAAATGGCTATTTGTCTCTAATTTGAATTCCTTGTGGAATGTTTGAGATCACACACCATATTTTATTTTATATAGTGTATTAATTTACAAATTGATTTACATTATGATTATTTTAAATTCTTAAATTATATTTTAAATTAAATTTTATGGGTTCCCTATCTTTTCCCTTTGATTCTAATGATACCATTACCATAAGGGTTTTTTTCTCAAATTTAAATCACTTTTGACATGTTTAAGTTATACATAATGTTTCTTTTTCAATGGTGTAAATAAATTCCTATATTAATTTTTTTCATTATGATATTGTATTTAATTCTAGTAAATATCCTATTTATATTTGTATGTATGATGAGGTTTTTATTAAATTGTTACAAAGGCTATATGTGGTCTTTGTGAATTAAATATTTTCCATGGGTCCTAATCTATCTTATTTGACTATTATCTTTTGTGATTAATATATTATAAACAATAATGATGTTATTTTTTATTTCAAACATATTTTATGGGTAAAATCACGTTTCACACCAAATAATTATTCCATTGTGATTCGATGGTTTTGTTGAAATGCATTTGATTAATAATAATTCATGTCTCATTTAATTGAATTTTCTTTAATATACATGTTTTTAATTCCCATAAAGAATATCATATACATAATGAAAAATTATTTTTTATGTCCAATGATAGTTTTACTCAACTAAATTAATTTTAAGTTAAAGGATTATTTCCTTTTAACGATGTGTTTTTTTCAATAGAAGCATTTCAAAATATTAAAGAAAATGGATTTTCCATTATTTAAAAAAATAAAATATTTTATCTACGATTCCTTATTATTGGATAACCATTATATATTATCAATGATATTTTATTTTTAACTTTATATAATACATATTTTAAAATCTATTTTCTTTCCTTTCTCCAAAATATATTTTTAAAAGTAATGTATTCTACATGTTTTATGTCAATTTTTAAAAGGTTTATTGAAGATCATTGAATTTTTACTTATAGTTTTCCACAAAATATTGTCAATCATGATGTTATTTTTTAATCATCGTCTATATATTATTATAATTTGATATCTTTTTTAAAATTGTAGTATTTATTTTCTACGGTTTCTTATATTCATGTTATTTTTTCTTTGAATGGTCTAAGAATACCGTTATTTTTTATGTGGGTTATTAATTAGACGACGGATATTTTATTTTAAAGTGGTACACAAATGTATAATATTTAGATCGGTGTGAACTATATCTACCACCAATGTAATGTTTAAATTATTCTATATCATGATATAAAAATTTTATATAAACATGTTGGTGAATATCTAGGTTCACAATGGTTGGGTGTGATTGAATTTATCTCTACCCAAAATTTTACATGTGAATAGGTTTGTGAGTAGCTATATTCAGAAAGGGTGACTGTTATGAAATTTTTCACTAAAAAAAATCATATGTGAATTTTTTGGCGGATATCTAGGATTACAATGATAAAAAGTTTTATGATTATGATTATTACACATTCTTTCCTATGTTCCATGAACAAAGTTTTATGATTCTTGTTTTATTTTCTCATGCCATGGAAATAGTGTTATAGTTTGAGATGATATATCTATATTTCATGTTAAGTGTTAGAATTTATTTATTTATATTCTTTTAAATTAGATATTTTCTATATTCCTACTTTCCCATATGTTTATAATCTAACCATTATGAACTTTGATATGTTATACCATTGTAATCATTTATGATCAACCCTTTCTTCTGTTTTCATTACCCATGTTATAAAGATAATAAAGGTATATAAAATATAGACGAATTTCATATATAGTTACATTTTAGAAGATATTTAAGCTTCTTTTTTTATTAAGAAGTTGATATAATCTTGAAATAAGTCCATTATTTAAAAAGTGATTTAGTTTTGTTAGTTAATGTTTTTCCTATTTTTTTAAAAACTCGAATCTTCAATGTTCGAAAGAATTTATTATAAAAAATTATTTTATTTATGTCATGTGATTTCGAGATGATTTGTTATGGGTAATCATTATAATGAATATTAGTGAGAAGTGTGCATGTCAACACTTATTTTAAGATTTCCAAGCAAAGACTATAGGAAATCAAACAGGACAACTGAATATTATTGGATAAAACTAGACACACACATAAATTCATAATTTTTTTAGAAAAAAATATTAAATAATAATAGAAAATAAATCATGGAAATAGTTTAAGTTAGAATATAATGACTCATTACCAAATTCTTCATGTATTTATAGAAATATAATTGCATCTCAATTGATTGGGTAATAATTCTAAGATCCCATGATATAAATTATGAAAAAATACTTAACCAAAATAATTCCAGTTGTATGTTTAATGAGAACAATAATCTTTCAAGTAGTTGGTGACCAAATATATTTATAAAAATAATATTTTACTCTATTAATTCTAGAATAATCTATAAAATAATGAATCATATTTGTTAAATAACTGATCTTTACTATAAGTAATATAGAATAAAATGGGATATATTTCTTAATTTTATGTAAATAGACCACTCATATTTCTTTTGGTAAAATTAGTGGTTCTAAGGGAGGAAGAAAAAGTCATTAAATTGAGGAGTGGAAAACTGTGGAAGGATATGGATACCCATAAGGAGAATTTTTTAGACAAGAAAAATGAAAATGTTAAAATTAAATGAAGGAAAATCCCACCAGATAATCTATAAAATATGTTTATGTGAAGGTAACGATGATTATAATGGTAAATTTAAAGATGGTCGAAGTGAAACCATACTAACCACCTCTTCAATTTTCAAATAGAATGTTCTATGTGAAGGTGGAAGTCTAATATTAGTAGTTTGTACAGGAATTTAAATATTTTGATACCAATATTATGTTTTCTAAAGTAACATATCAAATAACATAATCTGATACAATTTTAAAGGAACTCCATTTTATTAAAAAGATATTATAGGACTTTAGAACTATCTATTTGAGATAATAGATCTTAGTTGGGTTTCAATGGAATCAACCAATAAATCCTCATGATCTGTGTATGTTTTCTATTATATGCACCATATGTAGTACCCCCGGTTTCTAATATGTAACCATTAATTGATGAATTTAATGGTTTTAAAGTAATGGGTGATGAATGGGAGAGTCAGGAGAACGTTAAATGATATTTGAGGCAAGGCAGAAGTCACACGGGCGGCTCACAGGTTGTGTAAACTATGCGGCCAAACTGTGCTTAGTGGGACCTTGAGGAAGTAGCTTCGACATGGGCAGCACACGATTTTTCTAACCGTGTGGAAAAACTTTCTAGGGAGTGTATGCCAAGGCAGTGGCTAACACACATTAAGAACGTAGTTTCTCTAACCGTGCGAGAAAACCATGCGGCCACTTAAATGATAACCTATAAAGGTGGATATCAAATTGTTTTGCCTTTATGTTTCTTGTTTTTTCTCCTAAGCGGTCCTAACTCGGACTTTTTCTTCTCCTATGATCAAAGAGGGTTCTCCCATAATTCTAGAGGTGATCCGAAGGCTTTTCGTGGCGAATCAATGATGGATTCTTGAGTTATGTGATCGTTCTTCTTCGTTCTTGATCGGTTTCGTAGATCTAATTTAGATCTATTTTCCCCTTTTATAGGTATCTTAAATATACACCTGTTATGGGTAGATATAAGTGTGTGGATGCAAATATTTTATGCGATTTGGTCTTGATATTTCTAGGAGAAAAAATCTACGGTGGGCTCTTGAAGAACAAACCCATTTTTCTTCAGCATTCGTTGTTCGTTGTTGTTTATGTCAAAACCCTAATGGTTGGGGACTTAATTCTAAACAAAAATTAGTATAAGTGATTGGAATTCTTTCAAATTGATTCTGTGGTGTATAATGTATTTTCAAAATCATAGAATAAATCTTTTTTAATTAGGATTTATGGTTTTTGTGAAATTGATAAATCATGGTGAACTATTGTGCAATGTGATTTGGGTTCGTGAATTCAAAATATTGATATTAAATTAGGGATTTGCTGAAATTGTAAATGGTTTGATGAAAAATGGGGTTTCAATAAAAATTATGTTATATTGAAATGGTTCGAGATTGAGATGACTTTGATGGAATTGCTTCATGATAAAAAGGGATTTTTTTAAATTGTTTGTAATTGAAATGGTTTGGCATTGAAATGGTTTTGACAGAAATAATTTTCAATAATAATGTGTTTTTATTTAAAGGTTGTTTTGGCATGAATGATGGAATGATTTTGTTTGTGTTAATATTGAATTCGAGACGGACAAATGTTAGGAGTCTCACCAATTAGTGTTGGGATGGATAAGGGTTAGGGCTCTCCACGGTCAAAAATTCATTTTGTATTTAGGACAGATAAGGGTTGGGAGTCCCCCCCAGTAGTGTTGTGATGGATAAGGGTTAGGGTTCTCCCCCATCAAGCATTAATGTGCATTTGGGTTGGATAAGGATAAGAAGTCTCCCCCATCATAGTTTGGATGGATAAGGGTTAGGGCTTCTACCCTCATCCAGGTAGCATGCATGGTTTGTTGCATGATTTTGTGAAATGGGTGGGTATGCCAAAAAAGGGAATGTTTGTTAAATGGTTCTTAAGCTTGTTTTAATATTTTTTTAGAAAAATAACTATCTGGAAAATCAGTTTCAATTGATCTTTCAATGCCATTGGTGATGAATGGTTTTGGAAACTTGTTTATATTTTGTTCTAAACTGCTTTTGAGAAAAAGTTTTATAAAAAATATTTTCATATAAATGTGGTTAACTATTCTATCCTAGTTGAATTGGTAGAGAGGTCATTGGGGGGAAACCTGCTATGTTTTATACTCACCCCTACTTTGGCACGTTTGTGCTTTTTCAGATGTCGTATTTCGGGAAACATTTAATGGTAAAGCATGAAATAATGATATACATTATCCATTTGGTGATAATATAATGGGTTGGAGAGGTGGAATATCAGTTGGGATTAACACCATGGTTCAGTTTGGTGCATAATGTCTTCTATGTATCTCAGTTGAAAATGTATCAGCCTGATCCTGACCATGTGATCAGAGATCACGTTGACCTAGAGCCAGATTCATCATTGATACATATCACAGTATAGATAATGGAAAGGAAAGATAAAGTATTTCATGGAAAAATCATCAGTCTATTGTGGGTTTTATGGCTGTAAAGTCAGATTCAGGAAGAGTCATGGGAACATGAGAAGGAAATTAATTAACAATGGCCATAACTCATTCATTTGGGTGAAGGTTTTCAACTTTACAAGGATGGAATGACCAAGGGTGGGGAGAATGTAGTACCACCAGTTTCTGTTATGTAACCCTTTATTGATGCTTTTAATGGTTTTAATGTCAAGGGTGATGAATGGGAGAGTCGAGAGAACATTAAATGATGATTGATGCAAAGGGGAAGTCGCATGGGTGGTAGACGAGTTGTCTAAACCGTGTGGCCAAACCATGCGTAGTGGGCCCTTGTGGCAATAGATTCCACACGGGCGGTGCACGGTTTGTCTAACAGTGCGGAAAAACCATTCATGGTGTTTCTTCTAAGGCATTGGCTAACGCACGGTTAGCGTATAGTTTGTCTAGCAGTGCGAGGAAACCGTGTGGCCACTTAAACAGGATCCTATAAAGGTTGATCTCCCACATTTTTTCCTCTAAGTGCCTCATTTTTCCTCTTAAGCGGACCTAACTCTGTATTTTTATTCTCCTATGGTCAAAGTGGGAACTCCCATTATTCCAGAGGATTTCCGAAGGCTTCTATTTGCGAATCGAAGCCAAATTCTTGAGTTATGTGATCGTTCTTCATTGTTCTTGATCGGTTTCTTAGATCTACATAGATCTACTTTCACTCTTTTCCTAGTTTCATAGATCTACACCTGTTATGGGTATATCTACGTGTCTGGATTCCAAAAATGTTGATATTTTGTCTTGATCTTTCTAGGAGAAGAGATCTAAGGTGGGTTCATTAAGAAGGAACTCGGTTTTCTTAAGCGTTCTTCATTCGTTGTGGTTTCCGTCAAAACCCTAAAGGTAGGGGGCTTCTTTCTCGACTCCAATTTGTATAAATGATTGTCATGATTTTAAAATGACTATGTGGTGTGGAATTGATTGTGAAGATTGTAGAATAAATCTTCTTTATTGATGATTTATCGTATTAGGGAAATTGTGAAATATTGGTCAATTGTAGTGCAGAGTGAATTAGATTCTTGAATTCAAAATGTTGATTTTAAATTATGGATTTCCTAACATTGTAAATAGTTTGATGAAAAATGGGTTTCAATAAAAATGGTTTTTTATTGAAATGGTCTGAGATGGAGATGACTTTGATGGAATTGGATTTCATTTAAAACGGAGTATTATTGAAATGTTTTGGAATTGAAATGGTTTTGATGGAAATGGTTTTCAATAAAATGTTTTTTCTATTGAAAGGGTGTCTGTCATGATTGACGGGAATATGTTGTGTGTATTCATATTGAATTCAGGACAGACAAGTGTTAGGACTCTCCCCCACCAGTGTTGATATGGATAAGGGTTAGGTCTCTCCCCCTTCAAACATTCACATTACATTCGGTACGGATAAGGGTTAGGAGTCTCCCCCATCATTATTGTTATGGATAAGGGTTAGGCATCTCCCCCGTCAAGAATTAATTTTTATTTAGGATTGATAAGGGTACGAAGTCTCCCCCATCATGGTTGGGACAGATAAATGTTATTGATTCTCCCCTCTTCCATGTATCATGCATGGTTTGTTGCATGAGTTTGTGAAAGTGTTGGTTATTCCAAATAGGGAATGTTTGTGAAATGGTTCTTAAGCTTGTTTTAATATTTTTTTTGGAAATATAACTTTCTATAAAATCAGTTTCAATTTCTCTTGGAATTCCTTTGGTTATGAATGGTCTTGGAAACTTGTCTATATTTAGTTAAAAACTGCATTTGAGAATACGTTTAATATAAACTATTTTTATAAAAATGTGGCTAACTATTCTATCATAATGTAATGAGTAGGGAAGTCATTGGGTAAACCCTACTGAGTTTTATACTCATCCATGCTTTGGCAGATTGTTCCTTTTGCAGATGTTTTATTACGGGACACAGGAAAAGGTAAAGCATCCTATAGCTAGTGGATCATGGTGATTCTTAGGAGATGTTGTGGACCTTTGAGCTTCTGGATCACAGAGACGTGGTGTCTTTTGAGAGTCTTGAGTTCTTTGTCTGCTATATAGGTTGATTCATAGTTTGGTCTTCCGCTATTGTGTAGTTGATGTGGTTTAACAGAATCAAAATCTTTAGTGGACTTTCTTTTGATCACGCTTCATATAGTGAATGTTTCATTATTCTGGGTTGGATTATGGGTTATTTCATATATGGTAAATCACCCCATCTTATATTTGAGACCCTTCGACATTTATTGCCAACCTTTGACATTTTGGGGATGTTTCTTAAGGAATAGTAATGACTCGTTGTACTCTCAAGACAATGAGAATTGGCGGGTCAATACACCATCTATCATAAAATTTTGGAAAATACCTTTTGGATTTAGGGGTAAGTTTCAACATTATTTCACACATTGTTTTAAATAATCATTAGTAATTAATATAAAGCACCTAAGAGTTTCCCTATAATAGAAATACTAATCAATCATGTAATCAATCAAAATTATTCAGTCTGTCATTGTGAAAGTGGAGAATGTTATTTTTCCCACAACTTTTATAATACAATGAATTGATGATGTGGGAGATGAATTTATCATCCTTGTCCAGCCTTTCCCTACAACAATGAATGAAATCATTGATTTAAACCTAGAATAGTTAACATTTCAAGTCGGGTAAAAGAAAATATAATTTTACTTGCTGATGGTAATTAATAATAGAGATAAAACATAATATTTTCATAAAATCATCATCAATAAGGAATGATTATGGTATTTTGAGGACATAATAAGAAGTGGAAAATGAAATGACAAGCTTTATCAATGATAAAGTAAAAAAGAGGACTATAGGTAACATGATAGATATTGAACAAGGTAAAGGATTAAATATAATATAACTACATTCATGTGAATTAATTTATGAATTGATTACCTTGATTGTAAATCTAATCAATATATAATATAATAATCATTAGTAACTTGTGGTACTTATTCATTGGGAGAATGAAAAACATACCATTGATATTAATTATTCATGTTTTGAAGGAAAAAATGTACCAATTTGTTGAAGTGTTGAAGAAAATGAATATTTCCATTTTCTAAATCATAGACAACTTCAATGGGATAATCCCTTCCATTTTTACTCATAAGGAATATATTAAATATAGAAAAAATACAATGAGGTAGCAATAAATGTCGTTATCTCCTCTAAAATAGTAATTTATAAACAAGGTGATATTAAAAATCTTTTATTCTTGGATCATCTAAATAATGTTTAATTATGAATGGTTGGTCCCACTCAATGATGTGCCCAAGAAATAATGTATATCAATGGTTATGAAGGATGATTAGTTGATAAAACTCCAATTTATTATGTGGTGTAGAGTTTCCATTGATTCAAATAAGCTCAATGATATAACGGGGAAGGATAAATTTAACCTTCCATTCATCGAGAAAATAATTATAGGGTTAGAGGGACAAGAATACAATTATTTTCTATATAGATTCTCTGGTTACAACAAAATTCTAATGGCATTAGAATATAGATGAAAAATGACATGCACATACCCTTATGGAATCTTCACATACTATATCATGTAATTTAGTAGGTTTAATTCACCCACCACCTTCTAGATGTTTTCAAAATACATATTTCATGGGATATAAGAGCTGTTCCTTGAATCATTAAATTATTATTAGAGACATGTGAAGAGTGAAAAATAGTGCTAAATTTAGATAAGTGTTATTTTATTGGGAAACATGTTATATAACTTGGTTACTAAATTTTTAATGGTAGGATGATGGTTAATTCCATGTATATCAAATTAATAATTATATTACCAGAACCCATGATAGTGAAGAGAATTTACAGCTTATTGTGTACATATATATTTTTGTGAGATGTTTGTGAAAGATCCATCCCATATTGATCAACCCATCACCCAACTATTATCTGTAAATAATCATTTGAATTGTTGAATAAAATATTAGTCATTAACTTAATCACAGTACCATTTAGTTAGGTAAAAAAAATTATTTGATGCATGATTATAGTGATTATGTATTTGGAGTGGTGCATATAAAAAATATAAAATTTAATAGTAAATCAATTTTATAAGAGAGATAACGATAGAGGAAAAGTTTAACTAAACCATGGATAATAAAAAAATTATTAATTAGTGATTCCATTTTTTATATGTTTAGAAAATATATTGTTTTATATAATTTAGATTCTTATAGTGATCAAGAAACATTAAATTTATTTCCTAAAAAATAATGCAAATATTTTTTGATTTGAGGGATATTTTTTATCTTGGATTTCAACATCAAGATTAAAGATATGAAATCATCATAGGATATTGTCACTGGCCATTTATCTAGACTAAATTTATGACCTATTTTTTGGGATAATTAATTAGATATTAAATTCAAATTTCTGGATAATAATATTTTTGAAAAACTGTGCATTACATGACCATTTATTTTTAGCATTCCAAGTTAATTCGAAATATGGATTATAAAACCATAATTCACATATCAAAAAATAAAGATAATACAATTTTAAGTTTAAAATTACTTTTGGGATGATTTTATACTCGTTAAGAAATCATAGAATGGAAATATTCACCAGTGTGTGCTCGATAATGAATTGGAGAACATGTTAATTTTTTTTTCACTCTTTACCAACAAGAGATCATCATAAGAATGAAATAATATGGTATAATATCTATAAAACACGATTTTTTAGTCAAATCCTCATAATTAATTATGAATATTCATGAAATAATGTCATCACTAAAACCATATTGGAAATATTAGATAAATGGATGACATTACATAGTTTCCCATCAAATATGATGATATTTTTTTTGTATGGAGGTTAAATGTTATTAGTTCTTTCAACAATTATTATTTTTTGCACATGAATCCTTATATGTGTTGATAATGTATTTAAATTGTTGGAATTAGAAGCCACCTCATCCAACATCATCCAATATAGCATATAAAGTGAGATATTTTTATGTATAATATATTAACTAGGATTGGAGTAACTATGTTATTACTAAATGTCCATGGAACAAATTTTAAAACCTTTTATTAATCATACTATTTTAGAAATATAAATTATTTACAACATGAGTACTTTATTGAACCTTCATATGAGTGCTCTACTAGATTTCTGAAATCATGAATTGATGAAAATTATGTACAAGACCAACAATGCATGAAAAAATATGGTCCTATGATACTCAATTATGTATTATGGTGTTACTAAACAACCTACAAGACACCATTGGGAATGTCTCTAGGCCAATTGGTGCATGTGAAAATATTTCACTTTTTGGTGGATCATTCCAAAAAGACATATTAGGTGAACAAGGTTTTGAATTTGATATATGATTAAACTATAAATAAATGTTATTTGGTGCTTTATGAGTTAGAAGAGATGATGATATATTATTATTCCAATTCATCTAGCTAGATAGAGAAAAAAAATAAGTGGACTAACTAACAAATAATAAAATATTAAACTACAACTGGGATTACAATAATTTTGTTTCAACTTATATTTAAAATTATTTATATGAATGTTAAATTTGAAATAATTAGGAAGTTTTGTCTTATTTACAACATTTCTATATATATCTATGAATATTTAGAAGAATTTAAATCTATCCTTTGAGGTGAATAAGTAGTTTTTAACGCAATTTATTTATAATTATAAAATAGTGTGTACCCCATCTATATGTTCTTAAAAAATATAAATATGTACATTTTTCCTTCAACTGAAGAAAATTTCTTTATATGTGGCAACCTAATTATATTTTATTTTATATTTTTCACTATTTCACTTTAGGTCTTTAGATAATAATGTTTATGATTCCTGTGATAGTATAGAAACACTAATGGATCCTCCTTAAATTAGCCATTTCCCTTCAACACTCTATTAAGAATAATTACAATGAATTGAAAATAATTTATAGAAATTTGATTTCATTTGAAGACGGTTATGGTTTTAGTTTGAAGTAATTCACAATTATTGAATAACTCCAATGGTTATACAACAATGAATTTCCCTGATTAGTTTTTAGGGATGAATCCTAACCAAATATCACCTATCACACCAAAAAATATTTTAGGTAAATAATCATATGAGAATATGAATTTCTTGAGGTCTATTATGTTGTAGTCATTACTCGTAAGTATTGATGAAATACACATAATATGAGAATTTATGGTGCATCGACTTCAACCATGATTTAGTAACTCATTTAGAGGTTGAAAACATAGATCAAATATTTTATAGGGTCCTCCAACATGTTTTATTCTATATCCCAATCCTCCAAGGAAAATATAAATTGAAATTATCAAGGTGTGGTGCCTCATCTAACACTGTAAGATACTAAGGAGATGAAACAATTTATATAAAAATATTTATATAGTCGTTAAACATGTTTTAGTGGTACACGATGAAGTCACCCATGAATTGGAAAAGATGAATTAATTTTGATACTTTTTATTTTATGTTTCCACACCATGGGTGATGGAAAAATATTGTAAAAATATTTCATATGGTTCCATTATAGATATAAAACTACCCACACAGCCACCATAAAAATAAAATATGGTAGGACTTCCCTATATAAAAATATTCAAGTCATAAACATGTAAAAATTATGTATTTTTGAAAATAACATGATTTTAGAAACTAGGGAAATCATGGTGAAAAATTTATCACCATGTTATAATAATGGAAATATTTTTTAATATCCATCATAAAACTTAATTTGTGTAATGAGATAATATTCTGACGTCTTCCTCCATCCTTGATTAATCCCATATAAATTATCTCATAATAATTAAAATCTATTTCATAGTCGTATAAAAATAATTTATTTTGATTCATAACTCCTCATGTAACTCTTGTATAATATTCTCCACATATTTTCCAAAACTGAATCTTCCAGCCAATTTTTTTCCAACAAAATGACACTGATCATCCCAAAAAAACTATAACCCTCTAAAATTTTCCCAAATAATCCATTATATATTAAAAAAACACAATACCATGGTAAATAGGTAAAATATCAATTAGCCTAAAAAATTTGGAGTTATATTCCCTCCAAACTAATAAAATCCTACTCAAAATCTCAAAAAGATGTAAGGTAGAACCTTCCAAACCAAGAGCTTCTTCTAACTCCCCATGATCCCCATCCTAATATAACCTATCATCCAATAAATCATAGTTGATTATTTAATCATTCTATAAGTTCTTTAATACCCAAATTCTCCTTAAAAATTCACTCTTATTTGGAAAAAATATTTTCTTAAGTGATGTTTTAAAAATAAGTTGGTTATGAAAAAAAAAATTCACATAATGTGTTGTATTTTTTTCAATGAAAAATACTTATAATTATTTATAAAATAAATCACTAAAAATTATTGAACTACAATGGTAATATAATTGATTCAAATACCTCAATGTTAATGTAACGATTCTATATATATTAATTGATCAGATAGAGTTTGGCACAATTTTTTTATCCAGGAATGCACAAATGTTCCATCAAATAGCTATATACATCAATTTTAATTGGGTGATTATTTCTAATATTCATTATACCAATGATCATGACTAATAATTGTTCTGATGATCCAAGACTAATTCACAAGCTATAGATTGAGGTACATTCATATAATTATCTTTCTATACTGAGTTTTTAAGTACCAAAAAATGATTTCATTGAAATGAGTGATATGGGAATTTTATTTACATGAAATTTATAAAATAAATTATAAAAATTCATCTTACATTTTCCACAAAATATGCCATATTTTATCATTCCATCAGTTATAATTTTTTTTCAGAGTCCACTGAATGAAATTTTATATGTCGATTTATAATAATAATTTTTCATTGTGTAATAATTATATAGGATGGACATGTACAAGCGTTATTTGGGAAGTCATGGTTTAAAAAATTATCCAGCAGAAGTCCATGAGTCATTAGAAAAATCATTCCACATGAATACATAGGATAAATGTTTTCCCTAGTATGTTAATTATATAATGGTTTCCAATTGATGGAAATAGTCAAATATTTCTTTAATGTTGCTACCATGTTTTCATGAAACACCATAAAATGTTGTCACCTAAAAAATAGGTGATATGAATATTTACCAGTTATATGGTTGTAATATATTTATGAAGTCCTCATAAATTCATTAATATGATGATACTGAGATGGGTGTTAAATGAACTATTTCTTAATGAGGAATGTCAAGATTGAATTAAAGTTCATATGAACGCAAGAAGAAAAATTTTCAAACCAGGTCTTAAGGAAAGTTTATATCTTCCATAATGTTTAATGGTGTATGGATTTTTATTGGGATGTTTAAATTTTTTATTGGGATATTTTAATTTTAATGTGAATGATTCACCTTGAATATTTTCATAACCATGACCAATATTAAGCGGGATGGTGGGCTATGAATAAGTGGATACATTTTTTTGGGAGAGTTTATTTATAATTGAAAAGAATAAGAAATGAATAGTGTAAAGAAGCATCATCCTAATGGATACAAAACAAAGTCTCAGATTAATTGGTATTAGATTTAATTTAACAACACGAAATTCTAAAATAAGAACCTTATATTCAATAGTGTGTATTTCACATGACATCAAGAATGTATGTCAATATAATATCTGTATATATTAAAATATATTTGTTATAAAAAATATATTCTATATATTTTAATACACTCCACATTGGGTTATCTTTCATTACATTCCAGATCAACCTTCCCCGACAGTTTGTGTTACATGAATGAGAGAACATCATCAACAGTTTGTATTACAAGAATGTCTTAGTTTCACCAAATAACAATGTAGTATTAAAATATAATTATTTAATCTAGTATGATATGTCCTATCCAATATTTTTGAAATTATGAATAATGTTGACTAATTTATGAAAATTTATGGTTTATATAAATATAATATGAATTCAAGAGTTATCAATTAACGTGAAATGAAAATAAGAACCATGTGGATATAAAAAGAAATATTTTTTATGCTTGTAAAAGGAGTTTTTTCATAATAAACATAACTAATTACAATTAGTTAATGATTTTAATGAAAAATATATTTTACATATTCAATCAAATATTTTTGTATTTATCCATCAGTTTTGATTTTCTTAAGATAATAACAAAACATATTTCACATAAAAATATATCTTTTTATTAAGGCATTTTTACTGCATTTTAATGAATCACCAATTTAAAATATGAATTTTTAAAAATTTTAGAATTTAATTTTATAAAATAAAATTTAATTTTGAATTCATAATATCAAAATCATATTTAGGTTAATTTTTGGTTTTATTCTGAGTAACACCATTTTTATGAATAGTTAAAAATATAGTATTTTATTTAAATACTTCATTTTTGCCCAAATAATTATTAATGTTAAATTATATATTTAATTTTTTAATATAAAATTATTTCAATTATAAATTTATTAATAATATTTATTTCATTATAGTGAATTTCACTTTGAAATTAAATATAAAATGTTAAAATTATTTTGAACATTTTTCTACTAAAACCAGTTAATGTGTCAGTCTAAAATATTAGAATTAATCGTAATTTTACAGATTATATGAGTTGAATTTAGAAAAAATAAATAAAACACTAAAATAAATATTATATTTATATTGTAACAAGATTAACTAATTATTTATCAAAATTATTAGCGAAATTTATTAAAATTAATTACATTGATTAAGGTGTAATTATGCATAAAAATGTATTAAACCGTAAGAGCTCAAATGTCCAATAATTTTGTACAAAAAAACATTAGACATATATAATTAGTCCATGAATTTTACATTATTTAGTATTATTGGTTTTTTATGACTTTTTTGAGGTAATAGAATGTATATACCTTACTAGTTGAAAAAAATTTATGCGAGTCATTTTCTATCCGTGTAAAAGGCCACCACATATCTCCATTAATCATTCCTCTCAATTCATATTGGATCATAAAATATTCTTATTAGTAGTCACACAAAATACATAACCTTTACATATAATCCTTCCTTTATACATGAAACCACCTAAGGACGCTTTTTGGCACAATCCAAGAGGAGTTACCGAGTGAGGTTTAATGTCTTCTCTTAATATTTTTAGATACATTTCAATTCTTTAACCACTATAATCTTATAAATATTTTTTAAAATAACAAAAATAGTATTATAAATATACTATTATGTTTTTATGTCTAAATTTATACCAATATATACACACACCTCGATCTAATGTGCAACAAACATATTATTTCTATGTATTTCAAACTATTTCCTCCTAAAACGACTATTGTTCATTTTTCCATTTACAACATTAATGGTTGGAAAATATGATGGAAACAATGTTTTTATATATTATAAATAAAATGTATTATTGTTGGCAGATTATTTAATTATTTTACAACACATACCCTTTTTCATTCCATTTGTTATTAATATGATAATATCATTAGAGGTAGTATGGACTTCCGCCCCCTTAAAACAATGTGATTTGTTCACATGATGAAATGAATGTATAAAGTATGATTATAATAGAAATATAAGACATAAATAATCTATATTAAATTAATGAAATAATTATTTTTCTGTATATATATATATATATATATATTTCTTATTATCCTTTCACACACTAAATAGTGATAATGTCGGTCGTAGACATGTGGAGTACTTCCTCCTCGACACGATGTGATTACATTCACATCATAATAATTTTATATATAAGTATATATGATCAAATATTATTGTATTAATGATTTTATTATCATTCTGCAAATATATAATTCTACTTATATTATTTCAATTACAATCATTAAAAAATGAGAACATTACTCATGCAAACATACGCCCTATCATCTCCATGAATGTAATGTTGGTTATTTTTTCATAAACATATTTAAAGATTGATTTTAAATCTATAATTATTGTATATATATGAAAAATATTTAATGATAATTTTTCTTTAGATGTTCTATATTTACCCCTTTTTCCATATTTGTCCTAAAAATGTAATTTTAGACTAATAAACTAAACTTGGTCAAAACACCCAATGTAAACACAATTTTTTAATTAGTTTTCTAAAACATAGTAATAAGTGAAATAAAAGTGATGATAAAAATTAATAATGTTATCAAGAAAGTATAAAACTAACAAAAGTTTAACATAAATGATTTTGAAGGATGTTTAACCAAAATGAAACAAAAGCTAATGGATTATCATATTTAATTTTTACATTTGTGACATAAATATCTTGTACACCACTTACATATTTTGTGTAGTGTGTCTAAGAAACCTTTTTTATATTAAATCATTAATCATTTTCTCTTTATGGTATCTTAAAATATCATTTAATATTATTCCTTTCATGAGTATTACGATTTAAAATGTTTCAAATTGGAATATGACACTTTGGAAAGTATAATTATTATCTTCCGCAATATCAACATTAGTGTTCCCTCAATAGTATTTATATTCAAGTTAATTTTATGAACATTATTCGAAAAAACCATGAATTTTATCTCTAATTATTCATTTTCATTTTCATGTATTAGTACCATTTTTCTACTCTTTATTACTCAATGGTTTATAAAAATATTTTTAGGAACACCCAATATCATTTATCTATTTAGTAGGATAACCTATTTTCATATAAATAACATGTTTTATTAAAATGTTTTATAACATGATTGAAATTATTTGGTATCAAAATTTTTACATATTTTTGATTTTACCAATATTTTTTGATGAATCTTCTTTTCAATTTTTCAACATGGAATTTTTATTAAATTATTACTGTGCAAGAGGAATATTAATTTTCTGTTTAATATCATGTATATATTTACACACAGTCATTCCTTAAAGGATTTTTTTGATTTTTTTAAAGTTTAATTTATAAATAATTTTTTTTAAAATATTTTTCAAGGAATAGTTTTGTCAACTGTTTTTTTATACAATAATATATTTTCTTGAATAATGTTTTTGACTAATATCCTTATAATATTTCCATTCATCTACAACAACATCCATTTATTTAACTCTAATTGGAGTTTTTAGTACTGATACAATTTTTTATTTTTCCATTGATGGTTTATGACTATATTTTACAAAGACAATATTCACATTCACTTCCATGATTTCTTTTATCAAATTAAAATATTTATTCTCTACAAATTATTTAATTTTCCATAATTATCCATGTCAATTACCATGGATAATTTAATTGACTAAACAATATACCATTTTTTATATGGTCTCTTGTTTGATAATTATTTATTCATTTGGGGGAATATTTTTAATTATGCATTATTTATTCTATATGGTTATTTGATAAGTCACATTTTTAAATATATTTTTTTATATATTAATAATGTTTTGGACACATACGAAATGGGTGGGGCCCAGTTATAGATATCCCCTCTATGCATCAATTGTTTCATGGAATGAGTCATTTGTCTAGCCGCCTTATATGGGTTTTTATATATCATTTTGTAAAACTTCTTGGTAAAGGTCATCACGGTAAAGGTACCATGTACCTAGGAAATATTCTATCCAACAATCAAGCATTGAATTCATATTTTCTTCTATTATTATTCACCCATTAGATTTTTCATCAACATATATTTGGTTGAATTTAATTTTTAGTTGTTTATATATAATTTGTTTCACTTTATTATATTTCCTTATTTATTTTCATGCATCTAGTTTATGAATGTTATGTGTTTCTATTTATTTAAATTTCCATATTTATTGATCTCATTAATTCTTTATTTATTCTATATATTTAATTTACAAATAATTTTAGCCCAACATTATTATTTTTCATTCCCTATGAATCCAAGAAGCGCAATATGAATTATATACATGGATTTACTAGATATATTAGAGTTATTCTCGAAGATATTTATTTATAATTTTTTTATTCGGGAATAATATATGTTGTAATAAATTTATTATTTCCCCATGTATGTATATATTTTACCAATACTACTAAACATATGTTAGTTTGACATTTTTTTCCTCATAATCAAGCTAATGCAATTAATAAAAGACACACTCTCTATGCTATCTGGGGATGGGTCACTATAGTGTGTATCAACAGAAGATTAGTAGCAACATTAAGAACTAAATTTTGGAAAACATAGATTACATAACATAACATTATGGTATAATTTTAGGGTATGTGTAGAAGAATATCCTAGAATTTTGGTATAATAGATATTATGTGGTTCTAAATAGAAATTCATCCTTTTCTAGATACAACTAGTAGTTGTGGTTCTAACATATATGTAACTAGGATTAATAGCTCTGAAACGGTGTTATATGGCTGACTCAGGTAAGCTGGTACATGACTATGTGCCTTACTGCGCACCTGATTTGACAATCTCTAGTGATATTCTTAGAATAATCCATGTTTTATTTACAAAAATATATAAATAATTTTAACCAATAAAGACAACGAATAACCGCAGTTAAACCTAAGGTGTTTTAGATTTAATATAAGGTTTCATGATTTAGAAATTCATTAAATTAAAATATAGTAAAATCCATGAAAGGGGAAAGACCTATTTGGAAATAATTGGATGAAGTACTTGTGTATTGAGGTTATATTGAAAACATTAATTAAAAGGATATTTAGTGAATAACCTTATATTAGGTATTTACATCCAATTTAGTTAATTAATTATATTAATTTGTGTTTATAAAAAGAGTAACTATAATCCGGGTGAAAAGAAATAAAATCTAATAAGGATGTGGGCCTTGGACCCCTAAAATGATGATAAAGGATTCACACCAACCACTAACCTACACAATGTCCTTATTACATTTTTATTGTTTTCATTTAAATTATTTTATGAATAAATGTTAATGATGAACGATGTGTATAAATTTTGAGGAATATAGATTAATATATTCACCACATTTGTTTTGGAAGATGGATAATGACAAATAGTTATACTTTTCAATCTTTTATTAGCTTTATGATACTTTAAAAGTTTATTTTTTTGTTTAGGAATAAAATATTCATTATTGATAATTAATTTTCCGATGTAAAGGGGTGAATTAGGATTTGATCGAAGAAAGAAAAAAAGATAGTTTTGTTAATAATAAATTTAAAACTATCATGTAAGGATATATCATAATATTCTTGGTCAGAAAATGAATTACCCAAAAGTTGGAAAAAGATTTAGAAATAAAAAAATTTCCTCATACATTAAATTATGTTAAACGAATGGTGTTCTATATCATCAATGATTTATGGATTTGACGACCAAAAATTTCCATTCATTAATCACTTGTTTATGATTGATGACCTCATTCACACCCTATAAATATTTAAAATTTTACTACAAGTACATATATCTACTTTCAAATAATGTTCTCATACGTAGTGACCTAGTTGGATGGTCGTCATTTTGATATTTTTACATAACATTCTTTCTTTTCAATGGAATGTTTTATGAACCATTTTTAGGATGTCGGATTTCAATGTATTAAATATTAAAAAATATATTTCCATGATTTTGTTTAAATGGTTTGGATGTAGTTTTTTTATGTTCTGTAGAATGGAACACCAATAAATTTTAATGTATGATCCTTTTATTGGATAACGTGTATGAAATGCGACACCAAGAACATAAGATAATATAATAGCAATATACATTAAAAGATATTTATTATTTAAAATATATTTTACATATTTGAATGCATGCAACACCGAGTTATCTTATGTAACATGTAATAGAAACCTTCTTCGATTTCCTGCGCTAAACGAAAGACCAACCTTCCTTGATAGCTTCTTTTACATGAAATACCGTGTTTCACCAAATGAAAAAATATAAATAAAATATTTTTATTAAATATAATATGATATAACATAGATATTATTTTAGTAGTTTTGAATAATATTAAATAACATATAAAAATATATGGTTTATATAAATAAAAAATTAATTCATGGTTTATCAATGAATGATAAATGAAAATAAGAACCAATTGAATATAAAAAAAAATGTTATTATTTTTATTCTACAAAAGGAGTTTTTCTAATAAAAATAATAAATTACATTTATTTAATGATTTTAATGAAAATATATTATATATATTTAATCAATTTTTTATATTTATTTATATGGTTTGATATGCATATGATAAAAACAAACCATATTTCACACATAAAAACAGTTAATTTTGTATTGCATGTCGCAGACATTTAATGGTGCACCTATTTTAAATATTCATTTTGACACATTTATGAATTTATATTTATATAATAAAATTCATTTTTATGTTTAAAATATAAAAAATTTATTTGGGATAATTTTTTGTGTTTTTATGAGAAACATCAATTCTTGATGAATGTTGGACAATTCTGTATTTTAGTTAAAAAATTCATTTTCATCAAAAACAGTATTATTGTTTATTTATATATTTAAATTTTTAATATCAAATTAGATAAAATATACATCTATTAATAAAATTTATTTCATTATAATCAGCTTCACCGTAAAATTTACTATGAAAACTTTACAATCTTTTTAACATATTTTTATTAAAACAGGTTAATATATCCTTATGCGAGATTTGCATTAATCATAATTTTTCCACTTTTTTGAATTGAATTTCTAAAAATATAGAAACGAAATTTTAATAATGATTATATTTATATAATTATAATATAAAATTAATTTTTTTTACAAAAATTATTGATGAAATGTATTAAATTTAATTACAGTGATTAAGGTGTAATTAGGCTTAAAATGGACTAAACCTCACATTTAAGGGCCCAAATAACCTAGAAACTTGTCCAAAATACATTTTATTTATATAATTATTCAATAAACCATAAATTAGTATTTTTTATTTTTTATGATATTTTTAGGTAATAACATGTGTACACATAACTTTGTTCCAAAAATTCCAAGTGAGTCCTTTTCCTTCCAAATAGAAGGCCACAAACTCTACCCCTTCCTTAAACCTCTCAAGAAACATTTTCTCATCCAAAAACATTACAGGTAGTCTCCAAAAAACTGTACCCTCTACCTAGAAGCCTCTAATTTTGTATTTATCCACCTAAGGAATCCTTTTGATACAATCCATTAGGAGTTACCTGATTATGAGTTAACATCTTCTCTGAAGTTTTTTTGTTTCATTTACATTCTTCAACCCATATACTATTATTATTCTATTATTAAAAAACAACACCATTATTATCAATAATATATTATTTTTTATTTTTATAGTTCTATAGAAACTTTTATAAACCACAATCTAATGGGTAATAAACATACAGTTTCGGTGTGTGGTGAAATACTATAACATGAAATAATGATTTTTCATTTTCCCATTTTCAACATTCATGATTGGAAATATTAATAGACACACAATTTATATTTATTATATATGATATTTATTATATCATTAATATTATTTAATTATTTTACAACACATACCCCTATAATTTCCATTTTCATTAATATGATAACATCATTTGAGGAAGTGTGGAAAATGACCCCCTCAAAGTGATTTTATTCGTTCACATATTCCATTGAATGTATAAAGGATTACTAAAATTGAAAATATAAGACATAAAAACCCTATATATAATATTCATGACATAATTAAATTTATGGATATATTTATGTATATAAATATTTCACTTTCATTATTATCCTTTCACACATTAAAATGTTACAATTTTGGTCATGGATGTGTGGGATACCGCCTTCTCGACAAAATGTGATTCCTTTTACATCATGGGAATTTTTTTTATAAGTATATATGATGAAATAATATGGTATTAATGATATTATGATCATTTTTTAAATATATAATTATACTTAACTTCTTCCCATAATGATAATTTAAAAATGAGAATGTTACTCATGTGTATGTACGACCTACTGACTATATTATTGTCATGGTGGTTAATTTTTCATAACCGTATTTAATTATTGATTTCAATATAATAACCGAGGTAAAAGTTATTATAATTATTTCATTAATTTTATTATGTAGATGTAATATGTTGACCCCTATGACCAAAGATGTCCATCGAATTTATTTTTAGTCACGTAAACCGATTTTGGTCAAAACATTCGATGTAAACATCATTGATTATGTAATTGTATACCAAATAATTATAAGTGAAATAATATTAATGATTATCATGATAAAGGTTCTCAAGAAAGTACAAAATTAACATATTATTATTATAGAGGATGTTAGAAGACGTTCACCTAAAAGGAAACTCATGGTAAATTATTCTCATCTAATCATTTTTACAACTGTGACATGAATGTCAAGTACACCAAATACAATTTTTTTGTGTATCTACTAACCCTTCTATTATATTATATAATTAATCCTTTTATATTATTTGTTTCTTAAATTTTAATTTTATATTATTCATTGAACATGTTTTAGAATTTAAATCTTTAAATGTGGAATATGACATATTGGAATGTTTATTTATTATTTTCCTCAATAATAACATCAATGATCATTCACTAGTATTTTCATTAGAGAAAATTTTCGGAATATTTTTCAATAAAACATAAATTATATCTCCACATGTTATTAGTGACCATATACAAGTATTAGTACCATTTTTCACTCTTTGGAAATATAAGTGTATTAAATATGTTTTTAAGAAAACCCGACTTCATTTATCTATTTATCCAGGGAAACATATTTCTTCAAAAATGTTTTTTCATTAAAATTGTTTAAATTTTTTAAATGATTCCGTAAATACCATTTTCCCCAATTTTTTTACCAATGTTTTCATTGTAATATTCCTATCTATTTCTGAACACGACATTTTTCTTAACTTTTTACTATGTAAAAGAAATGTTATTTTTACCTTGTATGAAATGTATTAATTGACATTCCATTATAATTTAGAATATTTCATTGCATTTTCGATATTTTAATTACTAAATAAAATGTTTTTCAAAATATATTTTTAAATTAATGTATTCTCTAAAAGGTTAAAAAAGGATATATTTCCCAAGAATGTTTTTATGAAATATTTTTTTAATATTTACATTCATCAATGGAAGAAACACATTATTTTACTCCACTATGTGAATCATTTATTGATACCATCCTTGATGTAACTTTGGATGGTTCATGACTAATTTGGCCAACGATAATAATCTAATTAACTTCCTTTATTTATTTTGTCCTTTTCAAATATTAAATCTCATATGATAAAATGATTTTATTTAATTATGCATATCATATATCATGGATATTAATATTTTTTAAAGTTGTTACAATTTTACATAAAATGTCAACATTGACAATTATTTAATTATTCGGAGGAATTATTTATAATTACATATTTTTTATTAAATAATATTATTTGATAAGGCATATTATTAAATTTATAATTCGATATAATAGGAATGTTTTGGACTGGAATGACACAGGTGGTTCCTGATTATAGATATCCCCTCGATTCATCGGTAAACATATGGGATGAGTCATTTTACCCCTACTGAGTTTTTTATTTGACCCTTATATTCATTATTTACCTTGGAATTCAAAAAGTGTACACTGTATGATATACATGGATTTACTAGATGGATTAGAGTAATTCTTGATGTTATTTATTTAGATAAAAGATATTTGAATAAAATATATTCAATAATTAGTTTATTATTTTCATATCTTTTTATATATTTAATCATGACTAAAGAACTCACATTACATATAGATTTTAATCCTTGTAATCATGCCAATATAATTGATAGAAGACATTGGCTCTAGACTATCTATAGTCAGGTCGCTACATGGATGTTTTGAAGAGGTTATTGGATGAACAATATCTGGATGAGGCGATCAAATAATCAATGTAAATGGGTAAAATTAAAGAGATCACATGAATATTAAATCATTAAATGATTAATCAAATATAGTGAACCAGAAAAATAATTGACCGAATGTATTGTTTCATACAAAATTCTAGGAATAAGTTACTGTCATTATTGTTTATGAAAGTGATGAGAATGAGGAAAAATTTAAAAGAAGGAATGACTGATGAAAAAATAATAGTGAAGATATATCTAATCATATCGGTAAAGGTTCATACATCTATTTTAAATTCAGTTTTATATAATGTTAACCATGGAAGGATCACATGCATTGCTGAGAGAAAAAATTATTATGCAAGTGAAAGGATATTCAATACATATTTTAACCACCATAATGATTAGTGTATTGTTCATGAGGTATTATATAACATCTAAATCATTCAAAGGACTATATACACTTTTTGAGTAGTAAGCCTTGTAAATAATTATGATTCTATAATTTTGTTTTGATTTATTTTAGTAGAGTTGATTCTCACTAATTAGAGGTGAAGGTTATTTCATTTGTAAGAAAAAATTAAAATAAAATATCAATAATTATCCATTTTCCCTATCAATGGTCACACATATCATTATAGGTTCATTACATTTTTATAAGTGTGAATGTTTCCTTCATTTACTCTTTGTTGAAGTTTTATGAAATGAAAAACTACTATGTAAGTTCATTACTCTATGAAATTTATGGGTATTAATTTATTTGTTTGAAATAACAATCATATATATATAAGGATAATATGTTATCTTATTTTATATCTATTGGCTAAGATGTTTTCAAAGATTCTACATATTATTTATATACACTTTTAGAGGGTGTTATATTAAAAAAACTATTATATGAACAATTAGGATAATATTATGAGTGATGTAGAAATTCTCTTCTATCCTCACTCTCTGAAAGTGAATTCCTAACTGTTAAGGGTATTGTAATATCTAAATGAATCTAGAAAAATTTGAAGAAAATTTATTAATTAAATATTATGTGACGAAATCATGAATAACAAAATGGAGTTGAACGTATGGTGGTTTGAAGAAGGGTGATAATGAATCTGTTGGTGAATTTCTTAGATTATTTAATGACATTGTAAAAACTATAAGAAACTTTTGTGTGATATTTGAAGATTAATTTATTGATGAAAATAATTTAATAATTATTCTAGAAATGTTTAATGCCAAGTTATCATCCTTTAGAGATTGAGATATTGAAACTATATATGCTGATGAAATGGATAAAATTCTCATCACATGACAAATGATATTTAAAAAGTTATAAATAAGAGAGAAAACTTTGATCAGGAAGCTTATTTAAAAGTATATATGAATGTAAAATTTATAAAAGTCCTTATGTAATAATTCAGTGAATCCAACATAAAAAGATGCGGTATAAATTTTTTTTATAAACTTATGTACTCATCTTCAAAAATGTAAAAATATATAAATGGACGTACAAAATAATGTTATCTTTGAATTGTTTTGGATGTGGAACAGTTGTTCATTTTTTTTAAAATTTTCCAAGACTTAAATGAGATAAATATAGTGATAAATATTATATAAAGTAAATAAGATCATTGAAAAATAAGGTCTAATAATAAAATTATTTTTCAAAAAGAAATTAAATGATGTTCTCTAAATATAAAAATAGAAATTTTCATTTCAAATGAAATGATGATAATGACAGTGACCTGGAAAATGATAACTAAGGTGAAGATATTTTTGAAAGTTTATCATTGACAATGAGAATGAGAATAAATTCAATATTGATGAACATATTATATCTGAAGAAGAAGAATAAGAGACACAAATATTGATTTTTTTAGGATAAAATTGAAATAATGCAATGATATGATTATTATTAATGAAAATAGAGAATAAGATGGTGATGAACGAATGTATTTTATAAAATAATAAAGATTATTTTCTTTGAGAAAAATAAAAGTTTTTAAAATAGATTAATTATATGAAGAACTTATTTTATACTGAGAAAAAAACAACATCAATATTCAAGGAAATATAAATGTGATGGGGAATGTGTTTGATATTGTTCAACAAAATTATTTTGATGTTGAGAATGGAATAAAAAAACCACAAAATGGTTTCAGGATTTAGTGATATTTGTAAGGAATGAAAATCTAATATGGAGAGAAAATATTATACATAAAGGTTAATTAGGTCATTATAAAATGGGAATATATCTTTAGAAAAAAAATTAATTATAGAAAAAAATACACTTCATACAATTATATCTTATATTATGAAGGATTTGGTAGTATGATGAGAATGAGATGTTTCAATAAAAAATGAAATAATTAATCTATGGGGAACTAAGGGTATGGTTTTAATATGACTAAACCAAATTAATGAAGGAAACCTCAAAAATCAAATATAATAATTGAAAATAGATTTCATCCTTTGGAATATATTTGCAAAAGATGTGATAAACCATGAAATATTCTTAAAGGATGTATTGTTATGTAACCAGTTAGTTTATTTTTATATAACATACCTCAATATCCTCAACCGTAGAAATAAAACGGAAATGATAAGACCCTAATTGTAGAAAATTCTCATAAAGACACAACTTGAGAATGACCATGGATATTGGATAGTGGTTGATCATCATATATGATTAGATATTTGAAATTATTTCACAATATAAATGTTTATAAAAAATAAATAATGAATTTAGTAAATAATGGTTCTCTTAGAAACAAACGAATTGTATTTCTTTTCATTAGAAAGAAAATTTGAAATCCAAGAAATTATTTTGTATTAATGGCTTGGAAACAAATATGTTGAGAGTTTTACTACATCATGATGAAGGAAACAATTTTTTTTAGAAGAGATGGTTTTTGGTTAAAAATAAATTAAATGGGATAGTTTTTATAAGTGGAAAATAAACCAAGGACACAAGTTTCAAATTAGATATGGATATGGTTAATGTAATTTGGCCATGATGGAATAAATTAATTATTTTATAAAAGGATTTTACATATGATCCATAATAATATAAGTAAGAATATACTAATTTTGATATACATTGCATGATAATAAGAAGATATTGATTTTCTTTAATATGATATAAATGGAATATTATGAAATATATCAATTAGAATGTTGAAATATTTTCAATTCATCCATTGGAGCTTATAAATTCTAGTATATGCAGAACCCTGAGAAAAAAATCAATATATAGAGATGATTAATTTGTTTCATTTATTGAAGATTTCAGTTACATTGAATTTATAATATTTTTTAGAAATAATTTTCAATATCTCGAGATGTTGATGTGTTTTAGGAGAAGTTCAAAAAATGAATGTGGTTCTTCCATGTAGAATATTTGAACTGATAATGGTGTTGAGAATACAAATGGGATGTTTAAATACTATTTTTAAAATCATGGAATTCATTATGAATTATGTTCACCATACCCACCACAATGTAATTGTGTCAAAAAAATTTAAAATAGATGTTTTCTTGATTTGGAATGACCTATATTGATGGTACTTGATAATTGTAAATTTTTTTAGGCAAGATAATAGTGTAGTAGTTCATTTTCAGAATTAATGATTCTACAAGATGGAATTTGATATATCTATTTACATGATTTATTAAAAAGAAACCAAATTATTGAAATACCAGATGTAATTTTCATGTCCTAAAATAAAAAATTCATGTGTTTTAAAATTGTGATGTTTGATTAAGTTGGTGTTGATGGATTATTTCTTAATGTTAAAGGATACAGGTTCTATTATATAGAGAAATTAATTTTTTTTGACTCTATAGATATAAATATTCTATAGCCATCTAATAATAATGTTTCAAATTGAATTGAATATATGAAATAATGTAAATTTGAAATGGTTATAGTTAAATATCACAATGAATTTATTGATAGATGTGATAATATTAAAGTATAATAATATGAAGATTATAAATTATCTATGTCGAGTGATAAGGGATAATTAAATTATTCTCATCCTAGTATAAGAATGAATGTGGGGATATAAAATATCATTTATGATCAAGGGAAATAGGTTCAAAAAAAATAAAATCATGGTTAATTACACATACAAATTTATATTTATAAATTCGGCTTAGAGATGTCGAGGAATCTCCATAACATCAAGATTGGATTGATACCAAGGATTAAGAGTTTATAAAATTTTGAGAAGTATTTTATATGAGAAATTATACAAAAAAATTAGAAAATGTGACTAGTACAGAATGTGGATTCTAAAAAATGATGAATGATAATTTTAAAGTTAAGTGAAACAAGGCATGGATGGTTTGAAAATTTTACTTATATATGGAAGGTATTAATTTTGATGAGACATTTTCAACAGTAGCAAGTCCGAAAACTATTAGAACCTTTATCTATATAAATATACAATAATGAAATTTGATAATCCAAATGGATGTAAAGTTAAATTTTATAAATAGGGATCTAGATTACTAAATTTATATTGATCAAATGTGTGGATTTATTTTTTCATAATAATATGAATATGAATGAAAGTTGAAGAAGGATTTGTTTGGGATGAATCATGATCCAAGATAATGTTATAATAAATCAGATACATTCTTTTGGATTCTAAATTTAAATAATGTAAGAGTTGATTTAATCCACTACTAACTAAAAATTTATTTTTTATTATTAAATTAGACCCCCTTTTAAGGGGTAAGTGGGAAACCAAGACATTATTGAATTAGAAAATACAAACAGCCACAAAA
Organism: Viscum album; assembly: GCA_963277665.1. Lineage (NCBI taxonomy): Eukaryota > Viridiplantae > Streptophyta > Magnoliopsida > Santalales > Viscaceae > Viscum > Viscum album. Next base: position 1,360,135,081 of record OY728133.1, read on the forward strand.
AAATGAATAATCAAGACAAAAAACAACCCTCACTACAAGATATAAGCTCATACCATTATCAAAATAAATTATATCCAGTTTCCACTATCTCAATGATTAATATCTAGTCGTCACATGAAAAAGCGCATGGGCCTAGAACTGATAGCCGAATCCATACCCTCCCAAACATCCGATTACGAGATCCAAGAAAGTGTGAAAACCTTATCCCTACACCTAATCAGAATCTTATTCTTGCAGAAAATTAGCTGCAAAGACCCTTGAGTAGTGGACCGCTGAGGACAAATCAAAATTCACAACATGAGAAAGCAAGATCTAACCTAAACAGACCAAAACACAAATATCAAACAAACTGTAACGTCAAATTGAGTTTCTTGATAACCAAACCAACATGAATTAAATTTCACTGGTGAGGATAAAATATCCCCCCTACCTACCCCGGTCTCCCTATCTCACCAGATCCACCACATATCACGACCAATGCTTCCAATGATGAGACCCACCTACATGACCATCCTTAAGCTAGAGAGCCCACAATGTCTCCATTTTCACTGCATCAGCATACCCACCATAGTTGTGGAAGGACCCCAATGATAATGAAGCCGAATCACTACCATATAGGGATAAATAGCCCAACAATAGACCCATGATGCATCATCATAGAGGGGTCCATGGCTGATCCCACAAAGAAGCACCACCTTGGGAATGAATCTGAGAAGATCTGAGAAAGGGAAAACCCAAATGGCAACCAAAATCCATGTGCATACAATTACCATGAAAGGAGAATGAATAAAAACATGGACATGGCCATGGGACATATGTAGAGTTATGCCTCCAGTAATTCAAATAAAAACCCCACCTTTATCTGGTTTAGATGAACCCACTAAAAACTGGTTAGAAGTAGAGCCATGCCGGAGATAATGGAAATCCAAAAACCATACCTGCTTGAAACTGAACAAAAATCCAATTCATGAAATCCCCAATCACAAAACAGTAGTCAAAATAAATATCCAAAATATCTCCTCTCGCATAGGTCACTGCAGCGCCAACATAGAGCCACTCTAGAGAACACTAGATTAATCATTGATCCATTAAAACCCCACAAAGCCAAGATCTTGACACTCAAGAGATGTTGGACCAAACTAGTTATGATGAAGCCTGAAACCGCGCTGACGATGTGACACACTAAACTATAGATGAAGACATCGTCAAGACTCATGCATGCTAGAGGAGGGGAGAAGATGACTTCAGAAGGAAACCCTATCCACCACGAGTTGGAGGAAACCAACCACTTAGTGGATCTGTCTCTTATTATAATATCTACATAAATGAATATCAATAGATTTCTCACATTGTGATTGTTTATGTTGATGATATATTATTCATAATGTATGATAAAGAAATGTGTGAATATTTTCTTGTGGAATCAAATATGTTGTTTGAAATGTATATTCACAGTGAAATTAAATACAATATTAACCATATACCCTCTAAAATGTTGAAATAAATTTTCTTATCTTAAAAACAATTACTAATAATTTCATGAATATGCATGATATGGAATATTTAAAGACTCTATCCACACATATTTCATTTAGAACATTGTTTTTAAAATATGATATATGAATTGAAATAGATCCCAATGTGTTTAAAATGATTATTAGATGACTTTTATATCAAAACACTTCAATGAATGATATAGTATATGATATTATTCTATGTGAAATGAATTGGAGATCTATTTAAAAAACATTATGTTATGGATAAAAGATTAATTATCAGAAATATTGATGAAATAATGGATTTTGGAGTAAAATATGATAACTCATGATATATTGACCTATTTGGTTATACAGATGTATATTTGGATGGTGGTGTGGATGAGAGGATATATAAATCTATTGGAGTTAGAATATTACAAGAAACATGTGTTAGTTTCCATATAAAGAGGGAAAATTATGAAAATCTATGTATGTTGGATGCTGAGACTGTTTCCACCGATCAAGTTAAAACATAATTGACGTGGATGAATAAAATATTAGAATTTTTTTAGTTTATGGAGAGTTTCCTCTTCTATTAGGTTGTAGTACTAAATGTTTTATAAATACCACTACGAATATAGTAAAAAATTATTATTCTATGAACATTGATATTAAATATCACTTCATCAAAGAGATTTCATAAATAAATAAACATATTCTTGAGTTTGTTCCAACAATCGATAATGTTGTTCGTATATTTACTAAAACATTTCAAAAGGAACCATTTTATAAACGGAGGGTAATCGTGGGCATAAAACTCACTATATTCAAGGAAAAGTATGTTACTTTAATCCATATCATATTTTTTCATTGTATATTATTGTCAAATGGGTATAAATTGATGTATTATAATCCTATCCATTGGTATATGTTTTAGCTTTTGACAGAGATCATAAATTTAGGGGGAGTTTTCAAAAGCTTTAAGATGTGATTTTAAAAAGTGTAAAATATTATTGAAATTAGTTAAAGTGGAATCAAGAATATATTATTATAGGATGAGGTTTTTTATAATTTGGAATGTTCAAATAGAAAATCTCAATTTGATTCTATAATGAAATTTTATTACAATATAAAATTTAAGTTTCATAAATCACTGATTACTAAAAAATGATATTTTTGTTCAATGATTCTTGTTTCCCACACCATGTTCAGTCAGATAGGATTAGACTTTCTATAAATTAATTCATTTACTGTGTTTCAATATTTCAATGATTTATCTTCATTGTTTGATAAAAAAATCAAAATGAGTATATTATTAGGACATTGATGTTTTGAGGTGATTTTTTTAAAATGTGTTTATTATGAATGAAAATGGGTTTATTAAAGTGTTTTCATTTGGGGTTAAATGTAAACATGTATAATTTTTGAGAACATAAATCACATAACATTGTTATGATAAAAATATAATCTGACATAGTCCACTATCAGGAGGTCAACAGAACTTGTCCATTGGTTCTAAGTGATATGATAGAGTGCGTTTTAAAAATATTTATCAATGAAATCTAAGATGTTCCAAAAAAATAGATTTTTAGTCATGTTAATCAAGAGGATATTGAAAAATATTCAAATCTGAAATAATCATGATTACAGAATGTTAATATGATACAAGATTATGTCCCAAGAGAGTTATTGAGGTACATTTATATGATGTTCATGATATAGAGATTTATAATGTTACCAAACTAATGTTAGCAAGAAGTAATCATCAACCAATGCCAATGGGTGACATTTATCAGATGATATTATACATATTCACCTATATAAAAAAAATTTCATGTCATTAGTCATAAAAAGGATATGTGTTCAGAAAATTACATTTTATGTGTCCATATTTTAAAGGATTGTTTTCTTGGTAACATTGTCTACTGGGTGGAATTAATGTTGAATATGTTCCAATGTTTAGTTTTTAATGATTTATTTGATGTTAGTATTTATGTCCTCAGATAACTGTTTTTTTATGATTTCATTATAAAAATGATTCATTATGAGGTTTATCTGATACAGGTTTCCATGTAAAGAAAACAATCAATGGTTTTTACATGATGGTAGGTTTATAAATATTTGTGATTTTTTTTTTCAGAAAGTCGTTAATGTAAAATCTCTATGATAGGTGTTTAATAATATAATAGCCATAGAGAATAATTAAAATTCAATCCAAGACATTAGGAATGATCGATGAAGAATGAAGATACAAGGTAATAATAAGTGTTCTTAATTTTTAGGATATTTGATGGTGGTAATACATTGTGTTTTTTAAATAGAATGTTATAATGTTTAAGTGGAATATTTAAATTTGAAAGTGTGTGATTCACCCTAAATCATCAAATAATTGAGGCCTATATAAATGGGGTGGTACATAAATATGTAGTGGGAATATTTATTGTTTTTGGGAGAATTTTTGTGGAAGTGAGGAGATGAATAAATGAAATGAGTGAAGATGAATTCATCTAATAGATGTTATACATAGTTTTATTTCAATTGTTATCTGAAAAATAGCCTGAAGTGGTGATTAGATGAACATTGTCAAATAGACATGATTATATAAACAATGGTGATCTATCAAACAAAAGAAATCCGATAAACACTGAATTATATTGAGTTCAATTTGGAAAAGTACAATACACATAGAAGTTATCAAAGAAATAGTTTCAAAAAAATCATAAGAAGACGTTATTACTCATTTTTTGTATTAAATCGATGTGGTAGAAGAATAACATATACGAAGGAATGTTTGGATAAAGAAGAACAATGACAACATATCAAAACCTACAGGTTAATGTCCTTAGTATTTTAGAAAAACATTGTTATATAATATTATCTATTTGAGGAGCATATTCACTATTGATATATTATAATTAATTCATAGGGAAAGGATATTCCCTTTTTATTATTACCAACATAAGGATTGTTTTGTTGTGGTTGAGTGGTCTTTTATTACATCCAAAAAATGATAAGAACTAGATTATATTCTGAATTGATAAAAATATAAATAAATATTTTTATGTGGATTTTTTTTTATGTTTTTCATTACATTCCATTCCCACTAATCAATGTAGAATCTTATTTCATGATTAATATAACGAAAAAATATCTCTGATTCACCCATCCCCATTTAAGTGATCACATATGTCCATATTAGAACTATAAACTCAATTAATAGAGGCTATGTAATATATAAATGAAAATAATCTAGGTGATTATGAACTTGAACATTAATATGATAGATAATATGAGAATGAATGTATCGTTTATATAGGAGTTAACAGACATAAATATCAAATGCATCTTATATATGTAAAATGAGGCCTATACATAATTTATATTTGAATTTATGGATAAAGTTATGTAAAAAAATAATGATGAGTAATTATAGTTGTGTGGTATGAAATAAAATTTATCAATATTGAATATTGTGGTTTAGTTATTAATGATGTCAATAAGTTTTCTAGGGCACAGAAATATATTGCTAGGGTCATGGATCATAATAAGAAATCTTATATCTAGAATTGAATGGATATTTCATCTTACTCGATGAGAATGAATTAAACAGAGAAGACCAAGAATAAACAAATAAAGAGTTTCCTCCTTAATATAATCCACCAAACAATTAACCCCACTTGGATAAATAATGGCGACTCACAAGGGAGTGTGATTCAGCTTTGGGTTCTTTTAATATATATTATTTTTAGTTTCAATCAATTAATAATGAAATTTTGTATCCCTTATAATAAAAATTAAACTATAAAAGTATTAGGGAATAATAAATGGTGACCATTTTCTATATACCTAGATGAGAACATGGGAAGAATTTCTTATCAATAATATGACATCTCGATAATATCATGTAATGTAGGATATTGATAATATATTATGAAGAAATGATGAAGCTATAACATAATTAAATGGGGATTCTATTTTTGAGGATCTACTGGCTACTATTTATAACCTTAATGATTTAGAAAATGTTATAAAGGTGGGTATTATGGACTATGAGGGGAAATCAAGGAGTTTTAGAATATCCCTCCACTAATTTATTTATAGTCAATTATTTTTTAATTTTTATGATGTTTTATAATGGCCATATATTTTATCTATTATAGTTCTCATTGCCTATGTTTTTATTTCTTTTTAGCTAAATTATGCAAGAGATGATATTTTAAATAAACTACCATTTATGAATTATTTTTATATTATGATGAACATACATGTTACAAAAGGTACGACATTTTTTTGTACAATTATATACAACCAACCCTCTAAAAATACAGAAGGACTACACGTAAATGGTTTATTTCAAAAAATCAAGGACAAAAAGATATAATAAATTGGAATGATTCTTAGTTTATTTATTAATTTTTAAATATATTCCTTTATGAAATATAAATTATTATTCACATTTAACTATTTTACATATATTAAAAACTAGGTAAAATGTGTACATTAATCATGTGTTTCTTTTTATATGGGGGGGCCTTTGGAAACCATTTGATTTCCCATAATTTACCTAATAAAAAATACTCTGTTTGAGAAATAATTTTACATGTGAAAAAACATGGTTGATGATACAAATATATGATAAATTCATAGGTTAAACATTACTTAATATTTCATACTCATTCCAATTTAAAATTAATTATAAAATTCTGAATCAAATTATTTCTTATTATTGTGATAATACATGGAAATTTTCATTACAATTTTTTTTATTATTATTCATTCAATGATGTAACAAACTAATATGTTTGATTCCCACTCATGAGAGGAACACTAAGAATATTTTATATTATTTATTATATTATATTTCTTGACAGACTATAGATATATGAATCTCTACTCAAATAATATTTATTTAATATTTTTCTAACATTAATTATTTGAAAAAATTTAAAATGACTGAGCCCATATTTATTAATTTTAAACCTATTGGAAATTTGGACACACCTTTTTTAATCTTTTATTGACTTTATTGAGACCATTAAATACCTTATTGTAACGCACAATACTTGAAAATTTATACTTCACACACTAAATTATTTATAATTAATGACTTGATTTTTTATGATCCAAAAGAGGGGAATATTTTTGATTCATCGTACTACTAGATAATAAAATAATTAAAAGAGAATAAATTTATGACAATTAACATTTTGAATCTTAGAGTAATGTTTCATAATATATTTATTATTTTTATTATAATTTTAAGGGAATGAGTATTGGAATATGTTCATTAAAATTTTCCTTTTCACCATCAAAATTCTTGTTGAAATTATTAGAAATTATTTTAGGACGAGTTTTATAGTGGGGATTAAGGTTTTATTATTTTACTTCAGTGTATGCTAGAAATTATTCTTGCATAAATTTCATAGACAAAAAGTGAAACATTGAGAAAAATGGAAAAATCATCACTGTTTGGTATTATTGAAGATGTATCCCATTTAAAAAATATGAAAAACATAAGTGGTAGTCATTAATTTTTTATGTAATAAATAGAATATACGTTTAATTATTATTATTTTAACATTAAAAATTGTATTAAAAGAATCGATATGTCATATTTATCCTAGTATTCAATATTATTACTATATGAACAAAAAACCTTAAGCCTTAGAGTATACCCTTGAAAAATTATCTCTTGACTAGTTTTGTTGCATATCTATATAGATATTTAGATAACTTGAAAGAATATAGATAAATTTAATACACTTGAGAATATTTATAACTTGAGTGAAATGATATTAATCGGTGAGTGGAATTAATTTTTGGTAAGGTAGATAATATGTGTCTTAGATATTAATCAATATTGGAATAAAGTATGTATAATTGGAGAGAAGTTTTCATTTGGATTTATATAAGTGAAAACATTTCGAAAAATAGAATTGGAAGATTTATATTATTTTCGAATTATAAATTATGACATTATGTTTATCACTATTATGTATTAAATGTTTCTATTTATAAAATATATATTATTTTTCAATATATGATGAAATTTTTCTCAGGGGCAATTTATTTTTCAGATATGGAGGAATATAGTAAATGAAAATTATGCATATTATTTTTCCAATATATTAGTGATTGAATAGTTGAAATATTTCTTAATAGTGGATGTTTTTGTTAATTTATAAATGAATATAATAATAGTAAATTTTGGATATGTTTCGGAAGAAATATCATGTTGACATCAATATCACATCATAGATTCTAGAATCATTAAGTAAGTAGATTTGACAAAAAATTAATTTTTTGGACCAAAATAAACCATGAAAAAATTATTCGACTATGAGAAAAATCCCTTTTATATGTATAATTTGGAAGATTTTAATGAAGAATACATTTTTATAGTGATTTAACTACACCACGATGAATCTTTGTACGAATATAATTTTTTTTTTGAAAAAAATTTGGTTGATTCAATCTTGTCTTGAAGAAATCTATTACACCACAACCATGAAAAGATATATTAGGTAATGAAAACCCAAAATATGACACCACAAATCAACACCCATTAATGTTTCAAAACCTTTAGGAATATATGATAAATGAAAATAATGGATAATCATTATAGAGGTTTCTCTAAAATCTTATAGGAATAAAATTTTTAAGGAGGGGGAGATATGTAAATCATGATATATCCAAAAAAATTACATGCTACTAGAAACTAAAGGATAAATGATTGGGGATTGTATACATAACAAAAATATTATTTAATAACCATTATCATTGTATAATGATATAATTAATGTATGTTAATAAGTCAATTTTCAATTTTTTTGAAGGGTTAACCACGTATAATGATTTATATTGACATTAATAAATATGGGATAGGATAAACTTACCATGGATTCATGAGATTGATGTATTGAATGAAATATGAGTTCCAAAATCCTATTGTATTTTTTATATGTTCTTATATTTTATTTACATGTTATTTGGCTTCCTTAATATGAACTATTTATTCATGATTCAATATTTGTGAGTCCTAACAGTGTAGTCACTTAAGGGGAGATATATTAAGAGTAAGAATAATGAATTTTTTTATATATTAATTTCTTCGGTTTATATATTAACAATATTTAATTGAATATCATATTTTGAAACAATACATACATAATTTCTTATTTAATATCCAAGAAAAATATAGAGAAATAGTGGAATACAAATCTGATAAAAAAATAGATATAAGAGAATTTTTTTTATATTCTTCAATTTGGATTGTTACTTGATGAATATTATTTTAGTTAGGATTCCCCTTCTGGTCTGTTATGATGGAATATATTTAAAATGTTCTGGTCCTGTAATGTTAAGGGTTCTCCTTTAAACAATAAAATGGGGACTATAAATAATAAATAAAAAAATAAGGCCTTCGAGCCATTGGGAGAGTTTGTTTTCCTTTGGAATAAAGAATTAACAATAATTAAAACTGTATTAATTAATATTTAACCAGTGACGATTTATTACTATTTGAGAGTATTATAACTAAATGAATTAATTTTATCAATAAGAAAAAGAAAATATGTTTTTATGAAAAACATATTTTGAAGTTAATCTATCTTCTTTACATTAGATTATAAATTTTTTCATTTTCATTAGTTTGCATTTATTTACATTCCTTAAATTAATTTTTTCATTTATTTTTGTTTCTTTTAAATTCTATATTTTTAGAATAAATATGTATGAAAAACTATTAGTTAGGATTTATATATATGTTTGTAAAAGGTATTCGACAATGGTATCTTTATTTTTATATAACTATTCAGTAATTTAAATATTAAAGTGTCTATAAAATAAATTCTAGACTTTTAACTACATCCATTGGAATTGAAAATTATCAATATTGGGTTAAAAAACCCAAATTCCCAATCTATAGGGTTTGTAGAATTAATCCTTGTGTATTAAAACTATTATCTAAACAAAATAATTTAGGATTTAAATTGGATAATTTTTATAGGACCATTATGTACCCAATTTTGTTGAAAAAAGAATCTAAAATAACACAAACACGGCAAAAAACCTGTTTTCTATCCAAAGATAAAGAAATGTTGTTGATCGAACCGCCCTTATCTATATTTTCTCATTAATAATTCCCATAACAACTAATATAACTTAATAAAATATGTACTATAATAAAACAAAAATAATAATAAATTAATACAAAATAACTTAGCATAAAGATAAGCTTGATTAAATAAATACTTTTATTTTTCTTCTCAATCATCCATTGGTTTTATATGAAAATTGGGGTTTCAATTTATGATTATGTTTAAAATGGATAAATTATTATTTCATGTATGCTTTTGATACATGGTATAATTAAAAGGAGCATCTGGTCAGGTATTTTTTACTATACCAAAAATGAAAAAAGATTCACAATTTTGATATATAGTTTCACAAGACCATATATAAAACAATAAAACCCTAGAAAAACCTCTCCCAACTTATAAAGAATTTTTTTTCTCTTAAAAATTAAACCATAAATTATAAAACCCATTCTGATTCCAAAATTTTAAATAAAAAATTACTTTTATATCATATAAACCACATTTTCACAGTTTTTATTTGCATAATCAATGTATCATCTGTATAAATGAAAAATATCAATAATTAAAATAAATCATTATTATTGAGGGACCCATTACATTCAATCACATTGGAGATGAAATTTCATGATGGCGTATTTCCATACCACAAGTTATAAGTATATTTAATATTTTTCATTATTTACCTATCTAAGGACACCATGGTCTTAATCGCATGGTATAGTAGATTTCCAAAACTGGAATATTTTTTCAATTTTTCAATAATAATGAACTACATTACATAAAATCGTGAGATCATTGCATATGAATCAAAACAATTAATATTTGGAATAAATGTTTTTGTAACCATGTCTTATAATTCTTAGTAATCCACATATGGAGAATTAAATTCAAGAAATAATTTAAAAATTCCTTCACTAAATCATATATATAATTGAAATAGAGCTATGTCTCAAAAAGGGTGTATTTGGAGGTAACATAAAAGCATATAAATAGTTTCATTATTATGTTATTGGGGAAAATATATGTTCTCAATTTTTAAAAACATTATTAATCATTAGTGATCTACAATATCTATTCAAAAAATCATTATTTTAATTGGATTGATAGAGATAGATGAAGTAAAATACAACAACAACACCCCATGTATCATAAAATATACATAGAAAATAAAAATATATAATTTTATGATCAATAGAATGATGGATAAAATAATTTTCATAAATATAAAATATTAGTGAACAAATATTAATGATGCACTCTAGGTGTACCATAAAACCATCAAAATAATGAAAGGTATATATCTATTCATGTTAGTATATGTGAGACTATAACACTTATTAGTTATTATGATGGAAGATTTTTCTTATCATATGGAAAATATCCTCATAAAAGTATAAATAGATATACAATGAATATTGTAACAACTGGATGAGATTAAAGAGAAATGGATATATGCTTAAGGGAATGTGAAGAAATCAAAAGAAAATTATAAGAAGAAGCATAGTTCACAGATAATCTATATTGAGTTTGCACTAATATATATGGTAGTTTTATTATAGTCACATTGGGATTCATTTTTTTGAACTAAATTGCTCTTGGTTAAGATACTTTAGAATGATCAATGTCTACCATCAAGATTAAATAGAAATTAAATGGGATCATAAACCATCATTCAAAGACAATGGAAAATGGATAATTATATACTAATATAATTCACATGAGGGTTTCATTATCTTCATTAAAAACTATTAAAAATGTAATTGTATGCCTAAATTTAGATTCAAAATGTTTTATTTACTAAGAGACCACCAAAATACAATATGAAAAAACAATATTTAATTTTACTTTTTGGGTCATTCTATTAATTTAAAAAATCTATTTTTTTAGTTTATTGGCATTAGAGACATCAAAAGAAAAACCATTTGAACCCTAAAACATATCCCAATACTCGACATTGATGAGAAAATATAGTCATGAATTTTGAAAATAAAATGGACTCCAAGTGAATTTAAAAATTTAAAATATTTATATGATGAAAAAATAGTGTCATAGACATTAAACCTAAATGATGTAAAAAATCAACTAACATAAACTACTACTTGTTAGTTATTTAACAAAACTAAAAAATTAATTTATCAGTGCGAACAATGTTTTCACTACTTGAGTGTGGTTAAAAGTATGACACTTTTATACATGCTAAATTTCACTCTAAAGGGAAAACATTAACATAACTTTTTTATCACTAATAAATGAAACAATGTGAAAGGGGATACAAAATATTTTATTAGACATCCATGAGACCAACCCTTTTATTAGTATTTCCATGACACCTTTAACATCACCCGCCACCATTATTAGCGATTCTCACCCCACAATCCCTTCTACTGACATTTTGAGAATATTGATCCCCATTCACACCCATATGGTATTGAAACCTATATCTCTCTAACAAATATGGTAGACCATTACCACTACACCATTTGGTTTCATTGTTAGTTTAATGATATTTCTATATATATATATATATTTTATTCACACAAACACACACACAGATATATAAATATATTTAAAAAATATATATGTGTGTGATATATGTACATTTATTTATTTAAATATACTATATATAATATTCATCTTAATATACTAGAATATAATATAAATATATATATTTATGAATACTCACATATATTTATTTATAAATATTATAAATATTTTTTTCATAATGTAAAAAATTTCTAGATATTGTTTTATATACATTATTAGAATATATATTTATTTAAATATATCGAAATTTACTTTTTCACATAAATACATTGATATATATAATTATATAAGTGATTTATTATAATTAAATACAAGTAAATGTGAATATATTTAATTATTAATAAAATAATGGTGTGAAAAATGAAATTTTTTTTAAAAAAATATTATGAATTTGAATTTATACCGTCCAAATAAATCTAGTTTCCACCAAAAAGGGAAATAAGCCCCATTAAATGAGGCTGAAAATCCATCGAATGTAAAAAAATTGGGGAATCCGGACTAAAAACTCAGTTTGGGAGGACGCATGGGACGTTTTTGTACTTGAACATTTTTATATAGGGTTACATGCATCATTAAGGATATAGAGATCATCTAATACATTGATTTTATATGTTTTGGAGCCCAAACGAACAGTCGAATAAAATATTATGTTCATTTGAAGTTCGAGTGAAATTGAAAACGTATTTCAGATCATCCATTAATTTTTTGAATTTTTATATTTAAATTTATATTAAATAACTATTACTCAATAAGAATTTTATAATTATTAATTAAATATATGTTTTTTTTTAATTTATACATAATTATAATAAAATATTTTATATATTTTGTGTAAATTTTTATTTAACCCATCTAAAACATATTTTTTAAAATATAAACTATAATCATGTTAATATAAATATATTTATATTTTAATAAATTATTTATCATTAATTTTTCTTGTAATATACGCATTATCAGTGCTTTTTTACAAGAACTAATAGAAGGCCCCATTTATCATATATTCTTTACAATTAGTGATAATGGTCTACCATTAACAGTTCTTTAAAAAATGGTGTCAAAGAATCACTTTGACGACCCTTGTTTCAGCGCTAAAAAGGAGTGTCTTTAACATAACATTTATCTTGTGCTATTAAATCTATAGTGCTAGGTAAACCCTATTTTTTAATAGTGATATTAAACTATAACAATCTAAAAACTCTACAACCATAACCATTTACCCACTCATTTCTATAGATAATAAAAATAATTGGGTTCAACCATATCATGGACCTTCCACTCGAATTTTTTTATATGTAAATCACATAACACAAATTAATCCATGACCAACACCACCCCCATTTTTGAAACTCAATTTTTTCTCATCATTTAACCCATGAACCATTTCCAAACATGCCTATCCATTTCATAGATTATTTTCAATTAATTAAACACAAAATTTTCAACAACATCCATCTATTTCAGGGTTATATTGAGATACTAACATTGAAGATGTAAAAAAACAATACATTATAACACATACTATTTCATGGTTTCTATTCCATTATTTTTCACCTTAATGTTTATCAGATGAAAAACATAAATTTAAATTTCATCAGCTCTAAATTGGAAAAGGATTGTGCATTTAAACATCAATAGAAACCACAATGATAGACTATATCATAGAAAAATGTATCTAAATTGTTTTATTGTAATAAATAAAAAACATCCATATAATTAATGGTTTTTACCTGAATCAGTATTGTAAGATCCCATGTCCATACAAGTTTTTAAATTTGACTTGTTAAGACATTGAGGGGTTGATTTTAAATTATTGATCCGAAATATAAATATGAGGGTTGAATAATCAAATAGGTTGTATTTTGTGTGTCTTTTTATGCTTTAATGGTAGCCCAGAGAATTAAGAATGTAGTGGAGGTAGACCATGGTTGCTGGGTTGTTGGAAGCAGCATCCTACAACCACTATCCATAAAATGGATGAATAAAACCACATGTATTCTAAAACATTCCATTATATAGAAAAAGGAAATTATCTATCTATTATTGTTGTTTGAAATTAGTATGATCATATTCTAGGAGGAACCGGTAAGCCGGTTTCCACTATCGGATTCCTAGTCGGGGTTTTAGGACAAAACTATAAATATGACCCTCAAAATCTTATAGGGGAAACCCCACTTTCCCCTTTCTTATTTCTCATGTATATGAGTGGTGGATCCCCCAATCCTATCATTGCATTATTTATTTGGGGGAGTATTTAAAATCTCTACTTATATATTCTTGGTATGTTCTTCCTATGGTGGTATGTATTCTTATCCTCATCCTTTATCTCTAATTTTTGGTTATTCAAGAATGGGATTTGAGTGGTGATTTCATCGGAGAATTATGTAATAATTTTGAAATAATAGATATTCTATGAATTATTGTGATATATAATCTAGATACAATTCTTATATATCATCAACAATCACTTTTGTGGAGGTTGGTAACCATTTGAGTTTTTTAAGGGCATGGTGAAATTAATGGAAAATGATCACGGCATTGGTTCGGATGGATAGATACATGCTCTAGCTTATGGTCAAGAGTTCACTATGGACCCCATGTGGATGGTTGGTTAAGGTTCATGCATGTGGGTATTGATTTATGAGAATTTAGGCCTTATACATATGATGAATATATTATTAACATTAATTATTCTTTTTATAATTAATTGTTTGGTGAGGATTGGAATAGGATAGAGCATCTGTTGGATGGTGATTTCTATCATATCCCACATGAGTCTTGAAAAAGCATTGGTAATAGATATTGGGTTTCATGTTAAATAAGAAAAACCTGGATTGAAGTTCGTGGTCAACAATGGCCTCCTTATGTTTTAATGTATGTAATTTATAGTGCATGTGGGATATAGTAACGAAGATACATGAGTTGATATAGTTTAATTAACTAATTAAAATTTTTAATTAAATTTACTTTGAAACATAAATGAAATGCTTTATATAAACTTAACAAGGTTCTAATGCCACATTGGCCATTTTACCTTGGCTTTCTTGCTTCCACCATTGATGACCAATGTATTGGTTGAAATGATTTCCCTAGAAACTTGGACCGATTGAAGTGTGTTCTCAGGTTAATTTTAAATGGGTTTATTCTGGATGAAATTCTTATAAATCCTTAAAACCCTCTAAGAGGGGATGTGAGAAGTGTCAACTAGAGCGGTCTGGGTAGGCCAATTGAGGTTACCGAGGTCACCTTAAAGTTGTTGTTTCATTGAGTTGGCTTTGGTGATTGGAAAACTCTAGTATTATGTAATTAATAATGATGGGATATGATTCATATAAACTGGTTTCCCGCAATTTTTCTCTACTAGAACTGTGATGCGATAATATCATTTGATACTTGGCTGTGTTATGTGATATCCCTATGTAATAGGTTTGACCCTAGTGCGAGTTATTCCAAAATAGACCCCATTTATGGTTTCTTTGTAGTTTTTTAACCTGAAGGAAACCATATCTAGTACATTTCTTATTAATTTATTTAGGGAACTGTAGTATGTTCTCTATATTATAGTTGACCCATGGCGAGTGTGTGAGAGAAAATAAGATATGGTTAAAGGTTTCATCGTATAACTTTTTCCCATCACGTCAGAAGATGCGCTAAAGATAGCAATTATAGGTTTAAGCGTTTGATTATACCTTTATTAATCAATATATAAATTAAAAATGAAATGGATGAAATGTGGTCATAATGTTATTATTATATTATATGGAGTACTTTATGATGCGATAGGGCATATCCCCTCCTGGTGGTTCAGATAAGTATTGAAAACACCATTGGATAGGTATTTTATTTGAATGGAAAAGAGCCCTCATGGGGTAGTATGTGATACTAATAAAATATACCACTATATGTAGTCTTTTAATACTACTTATGGGGATATGATGGATATAGATATGGGATTATATTTTTTTCTAGTAAGAGTGTAGGTCCATCCACATGCAAGTTATTTGGTCCTATTGTGTCCTCAGTGGAAATGGACATGTCTCCATCACTGATGGGGATTATATACCAAAAAATATTGGGTACTGGGATAGTGTATTCCCTATGTCGTGATATAAAGACATAGAATTCCAAAGGTCATTATACTATATACCATAAGGTTTACCCCCATGTTCATTATCACTGTATAACTGTATAAAAGGACCATTGGTCATTATTATGGTCGGCACAGACACCGCAATGTTCTCAGAGACACTTTGATACTCTATAAAGTTGGTTAAATTGACCAGGGTTGTGGACTTAATGATTGACAATGTGTTTTTATATATGTATTTTTTTATGTTTAATTATTTATTCAGAGTGTATCACCTGAACATATTACTACATTTTCACTGCGTATTGGATCAAATTGGGGGTTCCCTATTGAGTAATATACTCACACCATTCTTGAGCAGTTATTGAACTTGGGTACAAGATAAGTCTCTCACCTAGTTTTAGGTATAGGCTGGGGAAGCCTAGAGTTTCTATCAATCAGGTTAAATTAACTCTTGTTTGATATGAGATCGAGATGTGGTGTGGCTCAGTGATGTAGTGTAGATTCATTTGTATTTTATTCCTTTGTTTATATTTATATTTTATCAACCCTGTGGGTGATCGATCATGTGTGCTTGTAAGAATGCATTACATTTTGTTATAGCATGTTCAATTTATTTATTATTTCTATATAATATAATATGTATAATTCATTGTTATTTATTGATGATTGGGCACTATGATATATGTGGAATAGTCTCATCACGTCACTAACCTATAAGTATAATATCAATCAACAAACTATGACATATGATGAGGTGCGTTGAAGGTCAGGTAGTTCCATTAGTCTAGATTCTATTAATTGTGATCCATGAAAGGCTGCTAAAATAGATATTATTGTATTTTTATTCTTTGTCCTTGATATTTTATATATGGTAGCTAGGTGTCATATCAATGTGTGGGAGATTTTGATATACTAAACTTTGATGCATATTGAAAACCATTATTTTGGGAAATCCAATTTACATAGCGATGTTTTTGATGTTTTGGATTTCAATGTTATGGTTGAATCATTTCACCTTGTGTGATGCACATGATATTTTAATTTATGATATACGTTTAATTTTAATTTTTTCTCTTATATGAAGAGGTAATTGGTGTATAACAACTCATTCTTGGATCATAGGATTCACAAGATATATAAACATTCTAGTGATATTTTTAAAACTGAAAATATATGTCTATCTATTTAATGTGTCAAAATATAGTGTATAAAGGGTTTCCCTATATAAGATATTTATGTAAAAATATTCAATTATTCCATCATTTATCTTCATTAGATTCTATTAGAAGGTTATGTGGATCTATATTGAGATCCTTAGTGACGAGGATACTGATTTAATCCCATGTCCATGAGAGGTTAAAATCCTATGTAGTTTGACACATGTATTAGATTCCCATTTGATAAACCCCTTATAGGAGATTACTATTTATTTTTGATTACTTAAATTGTTAGTAAAAACCAACACGATTCATGAACATTTAGTTTGAGACTGAATTCTATTTAACCGAACTATGTGACTGTGATTCATGAGATATTGAACATGATAGAGTGATTTCATTACATTTCTATGTATGATCTAGGATGATAATGTGGTTCTATAGGGAGAAAATTCATAGGTGGATTGTTGGTGAGAATAAATTTTCTTTTAGGTGGATGATTTTGGTATGAAATTATGATTCTATATATGTGAGTCCCTAAGATTGGCTGTGGTTTTAGCTCATGTTTCCAGATATATATGGAACCATGGAGAGATAGTTATTCATGTGAGAAACCATGGGACGTTTGAGATGGTGCTTATTGTGGTCTTTTGAGTAATGAGATTCATTAATTACTATATTATGGTCTAGATGTGTGACCCCAGTGGACCATAGTATACGGCCCTGGATTTAATGATTTGGAACCTAGTGTTATTAAAGGTTGCAATTAACATTTATTATCTTGATCATACGATTTCCATTAGATATAAAATCACGAGTAAGTGATTAAGTGGAGATCAATCCATAGGAGGGGGTGATATTGAGTACGTGGGATGTAGTAAGCATGATTATTGTTTGGGATTCCATAGGATAAGTTCCTTAGATTCTTGAGTTATGGTTTAAGATTGGATTCTACGGGAACTGTTGTTCGTGTACCTAAACATGACTTTAATAGGCATGTTTCATTATGCTGTATTGTTTTAGAAAGACACAAGTTGCTGTGAAATGTAACTATTGAATGATAGTCATATCATAGTTTTTAGAAAAAGTTAGGAGTTTATTTTGAAATGTTATGATAAAGGTTCTTAGGACTGATGAAACTGAATTATAAGATGTATTGTTAGTCATTTTATTAGGTGTCTTAACATTGAATTAATGCAATATGAATTGTGGTGTCATGATTCGAGGTATATGATCTGGTGGTGAATGTGTTTATACCCATTCCACATCAATGAGTTTTAATAATCCAAAATGATTCACAGATGGGTCATGTTGAATTATAAATCAGTGATGGTCATGGGTGAGCCGTGGACAGATATAGTTTTATGAGTTTCTTGTGGACCTTGTAAATCCATAATCTATTGAGTGTGGCTTAAGAGGAGTGGTACACATTTGATCATGGAACCATTGGATGTCATTCTTGAGGATTAGTCTGAGGTAGGAAATATGGTGGTGAGTGTTCCATTATCCATTTGATGGTGTGGCCAACATTATTTATGTATTTTAACAAGTATTGTGGTTCAATTTCCCATGAGTAATGAAAGGGAAGTGGTCGATGTTTTAATTTAGTGTTTGGTCCTAAATAAATATTTCATATCTAGTCATTATGGGTGAAAAATATTGATATGTGCCATATATATTAGGTATTTAATGTTGTGATGAAAAAAATGATACTTTTGTATTGGGGAGAAAAATTTCATCTATGTTTATATGAACATCATGATAAAGTGATCATGGATGTGTGATACCAACCATTAGGTATCAATTAATAAATATTTATTCCAATGAGTATATAGATCTTGATACATATATATTTCTAGGAGAATCATAGGGGTATGTTTTAATGTGAATTTTGTTGTTGTATGAGTGTTATATTTGAAATTGGGATGAATTTAATGTGATACGTGTATGATTTGTTTTTGTGAAACATTTATGCTCATGGAAAATCATAATAGATAGGTTGGAATGTTAAGGATCGAGCCCTAGAATATATATTGGGTGTTGGGTCCTGAATTTGGTGGGTGTAATGAAAAATCATGGGTTGCCTTCAAGAGTAAAAGAATCATTATTGGTGCTTTAAGTGACTTGTTTGTGGATGATGCTAATCCTTTTCAAGTCTATTCAACCTGATGAGTTTCGACATCCATTCTGTAGTGGAATTGGATGTGGTGGACAAGGAACCATGTCAGATATGTCATTTTTTATTTGATGGGTATGTTTGTGAGTTGGTTTGGGTCTTTTACGAATAATACAATGTGTTTATATTATTTATTACAGAATGAAGAATGTCTATTAGGGATTTGAAATTTGAAACAAGGAATTATTACTAGAATTCAGGAAATGTTCTTATTGGAGTTTTTGTATGGTTTGTTAGAAACCATGATGAGTATGTTGTTTGACTGATGTGAATGTGTTTACATAAATATTTATGATGGTTATGAAGAACAATCGTATGAAACTGGATTTTTATCAAAAAAATAGCATAGGGAGCGCCATGGTCCTAATGATCAAATGTATAGAGACACCTCATATATCTTATATAGATGTCAATGAGTGAGAACCATATCGATGTTTTAGTATGGTAAATAATTGATGGTTAATGTATTAATGGTTTGAGTGTGTTATTTAAAAAATTAACCATAAATGTTTTTTTGAATTAAACAATGGAACAATCTTATTTGGATTTTATTTGGTAATCAACATAGGTTGTGGTGAATTGTTATATGAACATGAAAACATCATGGGGATTATAATTATTATGTAGGGGAAGTTGTTGGATAGTGTGTATATACGATTATTAAAATTGAAAAGGAGTTTGAGAATTTTCATGTATGTAGGGTCATCTTTTGATTTAAAATATAAAATAAAATTAAAATGCATGGATTGTCCCAAAATATGTATTTTTTTTGTGTTCACGGCTCGTATGGGATTCTTGGGACCCAAGGAAGGAGTTTCAGAATCCTGGGGTTGATGGGCTATAGTTTGATAGCATCCTATAAACACAACCTAAATTGTGGCTAGATAGACTACTTATAATATATAGGTGTACTTATAACAGTTAGTATGTGGTGCGTATAAGTGATAGGATCAACAACTAGGAGATAATTTTGTTTTGGTGGCCTATACTGAAAATTTAGTGGGATTTTAGGGGGCATAATTACAAATCTACCCCCTCATGTTTTATATGGATAACCCCTATTTTTCCCTTCCTATTGATAACATGAACAAGGTTTGGATCCCCCTCTCCACTCTTGGAAACCTTTATTTATAGTTGGTTTTGTCACAATTTCATGGAGATTGTTTTTCATCTTGCTCAGGTGACATCTATTCATTTCCTTTTCCTTTATCTCTATTTTCTATTTCTCGTAGCTATTGATTTTAGGGAAAATTACACCAAAGAATGTTATAATCATCACAAGATGAGGGAGATTCTATGAATAATATTGATTAAATGTACCAAGAGAACACCCAAATTATGTCTCCAAGCATTCTAGGGGAAATATATTACCATATGGATATTTAAATTGTTTTGAGTTAAATTAATGTAAATTTATTATTAAATAAGTTTTAGTGATTAGGTATTTGTCTCGAGTTGAGGATCAAAGTTCACTATGAACACCCCATTGGAGTTTTATCATGGTTTTGAGAAGTGGGAATTTCCCAGTGAGAATTTAATAATTATGACTAATTTGAATAACTTTTTTACCTTAATTATAGTTTTTATAATTAATAATTTTGGGATGCTTGTTGTGGATTAGAGCCTTCGGTGGATAGAGATGGTCGGATGAGTTGATACGTGGTTTGGAAGTGTTTATGTAGAATATTGTGGGAAAAATGTTAAATTGGATTTATTGTAAATGAGGTAGCAGTTCCTTTTTACTCACCCATCAGTTTAATGAATTTAATTTATTTAATATGTGTCATGTAGGTATGAAACTATAGGCATTGAACAAGTTTAATTAATTAATTTAATTATTCAAATAAATTTAATTTTAATTTAAATAACTTTATTTAAAGAAACTATTCAAGGTCCCAAGGTCACATTGACATTTCTTCAATAGCTTATTAGCCTCGATCGTTGATGGTTTAGGCCACTAATTAAATTATTTTCCATATCCATTGGATACTCATGAATTGTTTTATACGGAAAGTTGAAATATTTATTACCTAGTGGAATTTCATAGAAATCCTTAGACACAACTAATAGGGGTGTGGGATTAATTTAGTTGAGAATCGTGGGTAGGCCATGTAGAGGAACCATCAATCACCTTATAGTCGTTTCCTCATTGATTTGGTGTGGGCTGTTTTACCCCCAAGTGATGGGATTGACCCTAGTGTGTGTTGTTCCTATTAAGGGTTAATTTATGGTGTGTTGACTGTGGTACCTTTCCTATGTATCCATATAGATGATCGGAGTAGGTTTATATACTCTTATTTAGTCTTGGGTGGGCATACACTACATGATTATAGACTGTTTCAGGTGTCACCATATAACCCATTTCTCTCACGTGAGCTGATGGGTTGTGTATAGTGATGACATGTTTATTTGTTCAACCAATCCATTCATTCATTGATTTTTTATTAATGTTAATGAAAACTCTTTTTAGAAATCATTGACTTAATTTAATTAACCATGGAAGTTGTTATGATGTTATATGGATTACACCCTACTATCAAATTTTACCTACCTATAAACTCTTATCATTACATGATTTGATTTCAAACTATTTCACACACAAACCATTACTTTTAAACCTCATCTAAACAACATATAATCTACTAAAATTCATTATAAACATAAAACATGACAAAAAACAAAGGAACATTAAATCACTAATAGTCCTCCCTGATTTCATAAAGAAATAAGAGAACACCATTAAAAAACCACCAAGAAATTCATTTATTTCACCTAACATTTCTCATATAGATATTACCCTAAAACCTAAATAACAAAAAAAAAATATCCTAAACCTAGTATGACCAATTACCTATATTGATTTTACATTTTAATCATCCAAATGAAAGGTGTTATTTATCTATACATGCATATATTTTAAATATCATAAAGGTAACAAATAAGTTTATATTTTATATACACCACAAATGGATAGTGAGAAATTATTATACCCATTTTCCATTGATTTTAATTTATTAGAGGAGTTAGTAAAGGTGGGATTAATAAAGCTATATTTTGAAAACATTTTCTTAATGAAAGAGGATATATAAAATGATTTTATGCTGGAATTTATAAATATGTTGATATTTAATCACCATGTGATTGAATTCAAATTCATTAGTAACCCCTAAAAAGTAAAATTTTTTATATTCTATTTTAATTAGTGTTTAGTAATAGGAAGAGCTATTTTTTATGCATAAAATACATTAAAATTATACAACTAAAATATATCTCAGTCCCATGTATAAGTAAATGGAGAAAAAATATGATGTAAAATAAAAGAGTTATTAGATAATAATTTATCATTGAGGATAATATATAAATACACTGCCACCCTTAGATACACAAATAAGGAATCTAATGAATTATTAATAATATTAATGTGTAAATATTAAACTGTATATAGTAATTACTACAAACGAATTTGGTTCAATTATGTTTTATACACTATCAATGTTTGAGACACAAAAAAAGGTATGATAATAAGGGGAGTGTAACTTAAATATGAGAATGTACAAAATGAGGTGTTTTATAGGAATTCCCCTAAGAATATTATAAAAATTTATTTTATCAATTTTTGGACATTAAATAAAATTGAGATAGATTTTCATATTTTAAAAAGGTATTTTATGAAAGATATATTTCTCAAAGATGAATATGACCAAGGGGCTCAATCATTGGACAAAACATTTTATACTTAAGGAGAGTAATATAGAAATGTTGCTAACCTGAGTCATAAAATAACACTTGAATAATAATCTTTTATAACGAGGGCCAATACTATAAACAATGTTGATTAGATGATAGATTCATAGAAGAATAAACAAGATTTAGACAAAGTTGTTGTAAAAAAGATGGATGTTTCACTAATAAGAAGTTTTATTCCTCCCTATTAACCTAATGATAAAATTAAAATTATATACATGGTTAATATAATGATATATTTTATATATTTTATATTAGATAAACCTATTGAAAACTAAAAAAAATCAAGTTTCACCACCTCCGTCGATTGATTTAACTCCTCCATTCGAGCCTACAATTATTCCTCCTCATATTAATCACACACCAATATTTATGCCAAATGTGTTGGTAGATTTTTATTTTAAAAATACAAGATATATTAAAAATATATTAAATAAATAAATTTACCAAGAGAAAATTTTAAAATACAATGATGGTAAAATGTGAATGGTGAATATATAATAGTATGACAAAATTGTTCTAATAGAGAAACATACTAATGATAATAAGGTTATGGATCCTAAAAAATATTTGGATGTAATAGTGGCTATTATAAATGATTTTACAATTAATATAGTGGTTACCTATATTTTTATACCACCAACTTATCATTAGGTATTTAATTGTCCTCATTTAAAACTTACTTTGGTAACTATTGACTAATATACATTTCTTCTATACCCTTATATCAATGATGTTAAGTATAAATCCAAAACTATTTATTATGGATTAAAGACGGATTTATTTTTAAAAAAAATATATCAATTTGATTTGGAGATAAGGGGGATTAGTGTAATTATGAAGAACCAGTGGCTAATCATAATGAGATTTAGATTGTGGTTTGTTTTAATTTCAGATATTTTAGGTACATATAAAGTTTTTGTGGGACTTTATTAATTACTTTTTAGATCATAAATAGATTAAATAAATATTTTATTATAAATTATAACGAACTATTTTTTCATCTATATCTATGAAATAATTTAATTAAATAATTTTTTTAAATACTATTTGAGAAAACATTGTAAATTGATTTTAGAGATGAAACACTCTTAAATTATTGATTGACCTAGGAAAAATGTATCATATTAATTAGGAAGAATAGTTTCATATTTCAATTTTCCCCTTATTTATTTATTTTTATTGAATTTGTTTTTTTAATCACAAAATACACAAATAATTGATGAACAATTCTTATTTTATGTGTGGGGGTGGTCTTTAAGAAATAAAAAGATTATAAATGTACATCATTAATCTAGAGGAAACATTATTATAAATGTTATTTTATCTCATGAAAATCATTATAAAATATCATTAGAGTAAAATATATTATTATATTAGTAGATATATTTATTGAAACATATATTAATTTCAATAATAAATATAAAAAGGATATAGAGTGGTTATGTAATTGAAATTATTGTATTTTTTATACTAAATTGAAACTTGATAAAATTATATATAATGGAGTAGTTGTAATTTGTGTTAAAATATTGATGTTTTGTTTTATTCTTATGAGTTATTATTAAATAAGTTCTAAGAAAAAGACTAAATGTGAAAAAATATGGTAATAAAAACTAAATGGAATTAACAAGGATTTACCTAATGCTAGAACCTTCCCTCTTCTAGTAATAAATATAATAAATGTTAAAATTAGGTGATTAATTGTTGAATATAGGTTGTAGATTTTATTTTTATTCCCATTATGATTTTTATTACAATAAATATTATTAATACTCATCCTATAGTCATGTTATAAATATTAAAATTATTGTTAGGGGTGATTAAATAAATGAATATTTATGGGTGTTAAACCTAATTCAAAAAATGAATTTTATTTAAAAATAACATAAAAATGAAATGGAAAAAATTAAAAATGGTGTGGGTAATTTCTGTAAGAATTATAATGGAAATTCAAAAAATGTAATCTTTTAAAAAATATTTGATACTAATTTTACTTTGAAAAATCTTATTTATGGAATTAATTTTGAGTATACAACATAATTATTTAATTTTTTATAAAATTTATGCGTTAATATTGTATACAAATTTTTCTTTAAAAAAATTATTTTATAGAACCATGATTATATTCATGACTTGTTAAAAGTGTTACCATTAAAATATAATGTCTTTATGATCATTATTGAGGTGTTTTCTTGAAAACAATAAATATATTATGAATAAAGGAATTTGTCTCTTAATATATTTAAATATTTTAATAGTGGGGTTTAAATGTAAACAAAGTGTTTTATATTACTTAATATGTTGTTTTTTAATAATTTAAATCTAGTGTGAGCTAATTTGTTTACTCTAGAACATTTTTGAAAACATTCAATAGAATAATCAAAAACCACTATCTTGATGGATGGAAACAACATTTTGATTCTTATTAATGTGATATATTGATGTTTAAAACTAACCTAAAATTTATATAATCAAAAATAAAATTATGAAATAGTGACTTGAATAGATAGAAAATAAAATATATGAAATTGTTCAATATTCCATGTTTTTTGGAAGATATAAAATCCATTTTCTTTGTACATAGGTTCATCATATCATCGTTTAAAATTTTATAAATTTTCTTTTATATAGTTTATAATAAAAATAGTTATTTCATTTGTAGAAGCTTTCTTATTAAAATTTTTTATCGTATAAGTTTTCATTCCAACAGAAATCCATGAATCTTTCTCTCTTATGTTTTAGAATGATTTGATATTATATATAGATTTTTTTGGATATATTAGTTATTAAATCTCCATCTATTAATTATTTAAACACATATATAAATATGATCTTACAACTTTTGAATAATGATCAATAGGTAATTAGTATCTATATCACTTGATAAGTATGGAGTTTAGAGTATAATGATGGGTTCAAAATTATTTTTGTAATTTCCTTATAATAATTTAATATATATTTATTATTGTCACACAAAATAAATTATTTTTCATTATTCTCTAATTATTTTTTAAATAGATTTATTAATAGGATATATATAAGATGGTATATTGATATAAATTATGAAAATCAACTTTGATATATATTTTTCTAACATGGTTTAAACTTTAATGCAAATTATTTTATTTGATTCATTGAATAATGTAATCATATTTAATTTAATAGTATGAATTTATTTGATTTTACTAAAATTAATTAGATTATATTATGTATGAAATCAATTACCCAATATATTTAAGGATTAAAGATATTATACCTTTTTTGTGAAATGTCATCCATTGAAATTGACTCATTTTTTTATTTTAATATTAGTTTTCCAAAAACATTTACATTTAATCGAGATTACAATAATATTAGAATTTTTAGTATTGAGATTATTTTAAATAATAATTAAAGGAAATATGTATAGTCTTATGGTGTCTTTATTCGATGAATCTCAATCCCAAAAAATGAAATATACTTTTATAGTATTTTATATTAGAGAAGACTTATTAAATTTTATTACATTGGCCTCAATCAATAAGAAATGACGATGCAAAAAGTTTCTCTATTAGAAAAATCTTTTTTAATCAAACTAATAGTCATCAGAAATATATATTTTTCAAATATATGTTAAAAGGATGTTTTATAATGGACATGTTTAATATGATGTTTATATTGATCAACAACTTGGTTTTGAAAATAATGACATGCCAGACCATGTTTTTAAACTTACTAAAGCTATTGACTAAATAAAATTGAAAAAATTAAATAATACAATCCAAAATCTATAATGTGAGGTTTATAAGAAATGAAATTAAAATAAATATTATGAAAAATATAACTAATATTATTTATTTTTCAATATTTCCACATAAAATATACATGATGAATATAACTATGAAATATCCAATAAAATATTCCTTGTTTAACATACAAATTTTCTATGAAATGAAAAAAATTTATAATAAGTGAAACACCTAGTACCAAGTTAACCAGATTCAGTGCACTATTAAATATCATTGACATGATAACCAGAGATAATTTCTCGAAATACCGATTCATTTAGTAGACTTGGAATCACTTGATACAAATATATGTTTTACATTACAACACGAAATAAAAAACAACAATGTTTTGTCCCCTTTGAACGCACTCATATCCCTTAGCCTATCCATACAGTTCAATCATAATATACTTCTTCATATCTTGGAAAAAACATAATAATGGAGTGTGCTCATATGCTTAGTAATGATAACAATATAGTGAAAACATTTATAAATAAGAATTAAAATTTAAGGCTATGTATAAGACTAAAACAAAAGCTTTTTAAAAATAAACATATAGTATTAAATGGAAAATATTAATCAAATAATGCCATTTAATTATTCACATGGATATTCTACTAAAATAATAATCACATGTGATATCAATAGCTAATTTAATAATGATGAAATTCATAATTCTTTACATCATATCCATGTAGTCAAGGAATCATTCCAAAACTAAAATTATGATTTTGTCAAGGACTTATGCCTTGATAATAGTTTTTCTCATGAGACCTTCTGATGTATCAAGGATCTTTATCAGGCTCCACCTTTCACTTACTAATTCCAATTCATTCCTCATTTGAAAAGATTGAAATATAATCTAATGATTTGTATGAAAACTAGCATAATAAATGTTAATATTTTAACCACAATAATGAATTCTATAAAAATAACACATCCACAATCAAACATAATTCATTCAATACTATATAGAATATTGTGTTAAAATAAATCAACCTCAATAAAAAATACATAATGTTATTGATATAAATGGAAATAATCAGTAAAACTATTTGAGATAAATATCCCATTTTTCTTTAAAACTTTTAAAAGTCTTACTATTTATCAAAAAGTTGTTAAAAATAGACTTTTTTAATAAATGTTTCCCATAAAAAATTTAATATTCTAAGTGGAATTTTAATTTAAAACATTCATGTTGATATGAATAAATAATTAACACTATTTTTAAAACAAGGAAATTAATGAGAATGGTTTAGATTAATAAATCTTTAAAACATTTAAAATGATATTTTAGTTAGAGTTCTTAAAAAATGAGAGAGGCATTAATAGAGATAATTAAGGTAATAAAAATATTATAATATCATGAGAATAAAGGGATTCATGATATAATATGTTAATGTACTGTATGTAAAACATATAAATGTGAATTGCCACATAATAACAATGAATTCTCAATGGAATGTTAATTTAGATGAAATCCATTATAAAGACCATATCATTAGGTTAAGGATAAATAAATGATATTATTATGTGTGAAAAATATTAATACACTCAATATGATTTGTTGATACATTGTAAATCAGTCTGAGTACATTCACAAATATTCTTATAAAAACAACACTGATGACTTTGTTTTTTAACTCAATGAATTGAAATTTAGATAAGATTACTCTTATCAAGTTTATATTGATGAGTTGAGAATTTATTATTAGATTTATTATGTGTATCAAAATTATATTCACACAAAGGGGATTAGATATTACAACATAAATAATGAAATAGTGATTTAACACCTAATATGGAGTAAATTAATCTATGAAGTATGTGTAAAACCCAGTGAGTAAAAATTGATATTAGAAATTCCCTTACAGACTTGGTAACATATGAAAAAATACACCCCATGAATGTAGTATCATAAAATAATTATGTAAATATCCATAAATTAAAATAAATTACACATTTAATACAATCATGGACAATACATACACCACCCAAAATAAAATAGTGGAAAAATAACATGAATCTCACGGGAAAAAAAGTAAGATTAAACCCCCTTACCTTGTACTTTTCCATAGTGGAGGGTATGATAAACTCTTGTAAAAGAGTAAAATAATTTTTATTAATTTATAATATAACCAAATAAATAAATATGATATCATATATGATCTTCTAATATTGCTTTTATAATAATATTTCAGTAGTATCATTATTTTGGGTGTTAACTAATACATTTTACTTTATATGTTTAGTTACATAAGTCATGTTTGTTATGGATAGGAAATATTTGAATCATATATAGAATAATATTAAGTTAATAAAAAATATTTTAAAATATTAAATAAAAATTAATCTTGATTGGATACGATGGGAAATGAATTTTATCACGTTCGTGGTGATGGAAGTTCGTACTTACACACGAGTGACAATATCATTCTATTGATGATACAATATTATTCATCGTATTTTATATAATATAAAATAATAATTAGCATGTTTTATTTATTATTTACTTTAATTATACCCATTATTATACCCATTCAAATAATTAAGTGTTGAATAATAAACTACACTACGACATGGAGACGGTAAGACCTACGTACACACATATGGTGAATTATTCATTTATTGAATCCATAGAATAACGAATATGGTTGTAAAATATATATAATAAAATAAAATTATTTATTGGGTTTTTTATTTATTATTGTGGAATGTAACAAAGAAAGAAAGATGTCTTGGAAGAAGAAAAGTACTTTGAAAGAGGTGGTGAAATTATTACCTCTTCTTTTGGTGATTCCTTTTGATTTGATCAAAACGGATCCTTAGGATGGATTTATGATTAAATTTAGGACTATAGGTTGATGTGAGTTTACTTGGGGGGATATTTTATTAGGGGATGGAAGAGAAAAAATATTTGGAGTTGTGGAATTAATATAAGTGGAATTATTCTTTTATAATAGAGGTGAGGGTCACTTTACAAAAAGCATGAAATATTAATTTATTCAAAATTAATTTTCAGTTAATAATATTTCCAAATGTATTTATTTCGAGGATAATGTAGGGATGGTTCTAAAATCTCTCAAACAATAGATTTGAGACATGTTTATGTCTCCATATTATCTTTATATTTTAGATTTAACTCTTAGTTAAATAGTGAAACATTCAACATGTCTACTGATATTATTATATTACATGTTAAATAAACATAATATAACATGACATGAAAACTTCAAGTGGCTCATTAATGACCTATATATCATTATATATTTCCTTTAACCAATACGTATATTTTTAGGACTATTATATAATTTAATAATACAATATTTCTTTTAAAAAACTCAATTAAGCCAATTTTGACACAATTTAGTATTTGGTTTTTGTGAAAGTCAAAGAAATATTATTTCATAGTATAAAATTCATTAAATAAACCATAAAATGTCATATTAACCTATAAATTATTTGTATGTAATCAAAAGTTTTAATTTACAATTATTTTAATATTTCTAACGTCAATTATTTTAGTTTTTCATTAATAATGTAATTACTCCAACATTATAGTGCCATGAATAAATTTAATTATTTAATGTATAAAAATTATAAATAAAATATAATGATGTAGTATACAACATTATATTTATAATGAAAAATTATAGTAAAATTTTTCTTATTTTTAACCATATATTAAAATAGGTTTTAGTTTTTAAATAATGAATTTAAAACATTAACTCTTCTTTAAATAAGTTATAATAAATGTATTAATCTAATCCATATAGATCAAAAAAGAAAATATATTTTTTCCTAAGGTTTATTTTGGACGAAATAAACATATCCAAAAGAATTAGGACATGTGTTAGTGTAATTATAATATCATTTTTACGTTTACTTACCCTATTTACCTTTAACAATAGTAAATAAAATTCAAAATTTACTATTCACAAAAAAAATCATCCCTTTGAACCACATTTTACTTAATTATGTCAACTATGTGTTGTAAAACTTTTAAATTCAATTCAATGAAGCGGTAAAATTATGTTTAATGCAAATTTTCACATTTTCGTAGAAGGTGGGTTAAAGGGGGTAAAAAGTTCAATAAATTTTAATATATATAATCTTAATGTAGATCAACAATAATTAATTAAATTATACTAATATATATATATAGTATGTATCTATTTTTACATTAAAATATATTTATATTAAATATAATTATTTTAATGAAAACTAGTTTTTAAACAATATCACAGTGTTTTTCACTATTCATCAAAATTTGAATCATTTTAGAAAAATAAATAATATTCACCCAAAAATAATTTTGATATTAAAAATTCGAAAATTTTATATAATTAAATATTTAAAAAAATAAATGTTTTATTAAATAATTTAATCAAATATTCCCGTTTTGAAAACCAGAAAGTTGGTTTTTGAGAAATAAAATCTATCAAAATATTGATATGTGTTTATGTCCAATATAAATGTAAAATTACATAAAATGACTAAAATTGGATTAAATGGTAAAAATATAATCTAATTATACTTCATAATAATTCAAATTTATAATTTAACACTATAAATTATTTTTATTACAAAAGTGGTTTTGAATTAAAATTTATTATTTTTCACTATTCACCAAAATATGAAAGTTAAAAAAAAGCACTGAAAGTTAATCCAAACTAAATTTTTATGTCTATATTCTAAAGAAAAAGTTTAATTTTTCAAACTGAATATATAGAAGTGTAAAATATTTGATTTAAAAAGGTTTCTCCTTTAAAAGGTGGTAAAATTGCATTTTTCGAAAAAATACTTCTCTCATCAGAATAATAGAATTTCTTCTTATATTATGTCCAAAAACACATAATATGGATTTAAAATGTATTAAAAGTATGTTAAATTCAAAATACAATTAATACTATTCATATCCACTTTTTTTAAAGTCTAGTTTGGTAAGTCGTGGCGCGCTCGAACTCGGTGTTGCATGATGCACAAGCTATTAAATTAATTTAAAGAAAATAAATTAATATAAATCATTTTGTGTTACATTCTTACCCCCTTTTAGACATTACATTATCCCAATTTTAAGATAGTGCATGGGAACTTCATTGATAGTCCTGCATTGGAAAAAGTGTCAAAAAAACAATCACTTTAAAAGAACGAACAATAAGTACAAAGGTCACCTGAGATAAGTCATACTAAGATTCCATGTAGGAAAGCGTTGATATGTAAAATAAACAAAGTGTCAAGTTCTGATGGAGAGTGATAGAAAAAATGATCAGGAGAAATCTAAACACAAGAAAACCAGAAACATGTAATGGGTTAAACAGTCATTATTTTTCTAGAATGAAAACTAAACAAACAACTTTTTTTAAACCAATGCACAATTATTATATTAAAAGGGGGGATTACAAGTTTCTAAAATACAAAATCATAGTAATATATTTTTCATGAAAGGGAATAAGATCAGTTGGGAGGACTTCGAACTAGTTAATATCATGGGTTAATCCCATGTTGGCTAGGTCATCTACAACCATGATCTCTTCGCGATAAACATGTGTGATGATATAGTTGAGATCATTAAAAGAGTGGTTGAAATAAATCTAACGGGTAGTAACTGGCCAAGCGATATGAGCTATGACATTCTAAATCATTTTCACAATATTTATAGAGTCACTATCAACCCAGAGGGAGTTCTATCCAAGGAGATTAGTGAATGTAATATCATGAATTAAACTTACCATCTATGCATCAAGAGATGTTGAAATGACACAAAATCATTTAAATCATCTAAGAATCTAATGAAGATGATTTTTATAGATATCCCCACATCCCACGGAACTCGTATTACATTTGAATGTGCCATTAAATATTGATTTTGATCCATATAAGAAGAGGAGCTCTCCAAGAAAAGTCCAGAGTGTTCTGGGGTTGACTAAATATGCCTTTAATCCAATGGCATCACAGAATAACAAAGTCATGCATAGTGTTGTGACAATGTCCCTTCTGAATCATTGCATCAAGATGTATGGTTATATGGACCCTTATTCGACCTATATATTGATTGGGTGAGTAATTATTATGAATAATATAATTATGATCATACCATATCACATGATTAAGCTCGGCTATAGTAATTAGGAAAAGATTCTTAATTTCCTGAGAGCCTTCCATTTCTGCACATTTATTTAGTTGATTACTGACAGAGTCAATAATTGACCATCTGAAATAATAAATACCAATAATATAGTTTCATAGAGCAGAAGTAGTGGCACAAGAATTAAAGATATGGTAACCATATTATATATGTAAGTTACATATTTTTCAAATAGAGTAGAGCTGGATTTCAAATTATTGAAGGAAAGTATCTTTGGGAACTCTGTTGTGAACAAGACACCAAATGGGATTGATGCTAGATAGTTTAATCCAAGTCATGTTGAAGTATTTTATCCAACTGTAATCCCTCTAAGAGTTACAGAAATAAGGATTGTAGAAAATTTTATAATTAAGAATTCCATTGGGAGTGGGTTCCCAAATTAAGATATCATTAGTGTTAGTGAAAAAGTAGTTTTCAATTTGGATAATTATAGTATCAGGGTGGTTATAATATTTAGTGTTTAGTATTTCACTAACAGAGTAGTTGATGTTCTCAGGAACTTGATATAGAGATATCATGCAAATTATGGTCAAGCTAGTCTAGTTGTCCAACCAAATTTTCATGTCGGATTATCTCGAGACCATCAATTGGGAATTATTCATAATATTGGAGAATGATTTTTTCATGGATGGACAAATGGGAAATCTCATGAAATTCAATTTTTCCATCTTATGTTTTTCAAAAAATCTATTTTTGAGGAAAGTAATAGCTTACAAAATATTTTGAAAATGGTTCCTAGTGAGACGAGCTTGTAGGGATTCATTAAAATATTTTATATTTTTAATACCAATAACACCTTTTTCAATATGTTTTCAACATGTTGGCCAAGGGATAACAAAATTATTTTTTTTCAAGAGTACTACCGGTCTAGATGATGTTCTTTATAGAGGTGTAAATTTTTTGGTAAGACCAATGAGCCATTTGTAAACCATCATGGAGCATCCCATAATGGAGATAATAGTGGATTTGAAAAGGAATGTTTAAACGTCCATAGAGAGATATTTAACATTATATGATGAGAGAATGATTAAAATTTGGTTAACAAGAGGAAAAAATGGATAGAATTTAGTTTTCCCAAAAAAATGGAAACACCAAGATAAGTGAAAGTAAGAGTACCTTCTTTCATACCAAGGTCATTGATGATGATACACTTGAATTTGGGTAGAAAATTCTTCCCAAAGTAGAGTGTGGATTTCTTCCAAATAATTATTTGACCAAAAACTACTTCAAAGTGATATATTATTGTTTTTATAATAAGAATGATACATTTATCACCTTGAATGTAAAATATGACACCATAATCATAAAAATTGTTCGTCAGAGCATTCACATTCCTAGAAACATTGATGGGAATCAGCTATTTCTGGTCCACCAAACAGGTGATCAAGTGACTAATATAGTTTTCTACTATAGATAAAAGAATGGAAGAAAGGGGGTCAACTTGACTAAAAACATTTTAGTATTTAAAATAGGACATGGTAGAGCTATTGAAAAAAATGGAGATAAACACTGAATTGAAAAGAGTTCTTGTTGCATTGATAAATGAGACACTAAAACCAATACCATGAAGATTCTAAAAGATAATGGTCTAATCAATGGTGTCAAATGATTTTCTGAGGTCATGTTTGATAGCAATAATTCATCCTCTGTGATCTTTTTTCATGTTATTGACACACTCAAAAACTAATATTTTTATTTTAAGTAACATTTCATAAATTTGTGAAATATATTTATTAAAGTAACTATGAACATAAAGAAATATACTTACTTTTCAATTAGAGTTTCATCCTTTAATAAATTTTTAAAACCAACTAATCTTTTATCCAAATTATGATTATTCCAGATGAATCGGTCACACCTGAAGTGGCCGAATCAAGTTATAGAGAATAACATAATCCACAAAGGATAAACTATATATTTCCCTTGTTTATAGAGATTAAAAAAACAAAAATGGGTAGTAAAAGAACAAATGACCCCCAAAATGGTTAATCCATTATATAAATAAATAGTAATAATAATTTACAAAAATAAACAAAAAATACCAAATGTTCAGTAAATACCATAGAATAATAAATTTTCATTAAAATCCTTCAATATATTCCAAACTATGATTGAACCCTAAACCTCATAAGAATTTAATCAAACTGTCTTTCGTAGTAAATATTATCAAATATCTTCAAATAACATCAAGTACTCATAATGTCTCATACTGAGGCATAATTAACAAAATCACATATTCACTAAAATAGGAAAATCATTTCAATTAAAAACCATAATCTATATAAAAAACATAGATTCTTAAAAATAAAAATTCACCAGCACTCGTAAAATAAAATCCATTGTATTCTATTTTCCTTAGGTATCTATTGTTCCAAATAAAGAGAATGTCTTCCAAAATAACATTTATCACATAAACATAAAATAATTTTCAAATACTAAGGATATCCATTTTCTAAAACATAATATCTGAAACCAACTTATTATTGATAAATAAAATAATTTAACAAATAATAATTACTCACACAAACCATTGTCTTTACTTAGTCCAGTGGTTGGTGATAAATTTCAATCTCACATTGGTTGTGGGTTCGATTCCCGAATCGTTTTCCTATACGAGAGGTTGTCACATGTACTATGTGTTTTCCATGTTTAAAAAATATATTTTATAACATTCCAAATATGATACAGATTCCGCAAAATAACCATAACATAATTTAAAAACAAATTTTATCCCATACCTTGAATTTTAATCCCCAAAATTAATAACCTGTAATTGCCTCAAATTCAAGGATTACATAAACTTAAGTGGTTATCTATAACTATATCCACAAAAGAAAATATAACCATTCATCAAATAGCTTTTTTCACAAAACAAACTGCAGGGTTACACATACAATTGAATATTATTCCAAAGTAATACCATCAAAAAATAGAATTAATACTTTTAATCATTTATCCATCCATTTATTTCTATATAATATATTCCTTGACCTAGTTGTTATCCTATAAAATGGTGCATTGATTTAGGAATTTCCCAGGTCCCTTACATTTAAGGAAAATGGTTGTATGTGGATTATTAAGATCATTTTTATTTTCACCCATGTTTCTCGTCATTTTACCTGGGAAATTATATACTTTATGCCCTTTCTAACATAAAAAATTTCTTTGTTCTATTAAGACACATTACTGGGTATCTCTTTCCACATTTCATTTATGATAGAAATT
Organism: Viscum album; assembly: GCA_963277665.1. NCBI lineage: Eukaryota > Viridiplantae > Streptophyta > Magnoliopsida > Santalales > Viscaceae > Viscum > Viscum album. Next base: position 1,360,171,512 of record OY728133.1, read on the forward strand.
GAGATTTCTTTTCTCCATGGTCTCCATTTTTGGATATCATATAATCATACACCTTTCTATTTTATATAGAGTATGTGAGTTGGTTTATGTATATGTTGTTTCTCATATATTTTTTAAACCATCATCAGTATGAACACGATATATTATAAACCTATCAACATTCCATTTACATTTAAATTTACTCCATCATTTAAGCCTTGTATATCATGTTCACTTTTACAATGAAATCTTTGGAATCCATCCATTGAATAAAACCAGAATGCATAGTATGAGTAACAATAGTCATAAAATTAATTAGATAATATCATGATAGATTATATTCAAACTAAAACACATTAGGAATACCCATCGTTATTTATTAACATCTTATATTAAAATCATTCAAAAAGGTTTGTAATTAAAATGTGAATTATCCTTTGTATAACCACTGGGGGTGTCGTAACCAAGAGTGAAGTATGTCCTGTTTTTATGCACTATTTCCCATTCTAGATTATCCCAATGTAGTGTTTTTAGATTTTCCTCTAGATACATATGTTTCATAGCCACCTATTCCTACTCATATCCATACATGAATGTATTTCTTGTGAAATTTACAAAATCACTAGATTAATAAAATTCTAGGAAGTTATTCTATAATAATCCTCAACATATATCATAGTTCAATGTTCTCTAATCAGAGTTTTTCTAAACTAGTTTACAGGGTTTGTACTAATCATTCCCTAATACAAAATTTAATTTCCTAAACATAGATACCCAGAGTTTGTGCATTATTAAATAAAATTTTAATGATCATCGGATATCAGTGTTCGAAAGACCGATTGGTTATATAGCCCTGGATGTACTAGATACATACATAAGTTTTACATTACATCATGAAATAAAAAAACAATGTTGGGTCCACATTGATCACACTCGTATTCCTTATAATATCCATGCAATTCAATCAAAATATACCTCTTCAAATCCTGGGAAAAAGAAAATATAAGAAAGGGGTAATCTTAAATGATCAATACAGATAACAATATAGAGGATACATTCCTAAATTAGCATAAAAATTTAATTCAATGCACAAATCTAATAAAGAATCATATTAAACATAAACTTCAGTATAATATGGAAAATATAAATCAAATAATTCCATTTACTTATTAAAATAGATAATCTTCTTGTCGAGTAATCACAAGTAAAATAAATTTCTAATTTCATTATTATTGAATGAATAATTATAGACATCATAACCACATAGTCCCATTCTTATGCCAGGACTAAAAATAAGATTTTTTCATGCCCTAATGACAAGACAGTAGATTTTCCCATGAGACCTACCAATTCATCAGGGTGCTATAGTGGGATCCACCCATCACTTACTATGTCCAATGCATTCCTCATATTAAATGGTTAAAGCATAATATAAACATTGGTATTAAATCTAGAATATGAATTGTCAATATTTTAACCCCAAACCATGAATGGTATAAAAATAGCACATCCAACATATAAAGGAACACATACAATACAATATGAAATATTGTATTATAATAAATCATCATTAATCTAAAATAATGAAGGATATTGAAATAGATGAAAATAATCAGAAAAACTATAAGATAGAAATATCATCTTTTCTTGAAAAAATTTAAAAGTATCACTATTTATAAAGAATATATTAAAAATATATTTTTGAATAAAACTGTCCCATACTACATGGATAATTTTAAAATTAATTTTATTTTTCAAAAAGTCATGTCTATATAAATAAATCCTTAACACCATTTTTAAAACAAGGTGTTTAATTAGAAATATTTAGAATAATAAATCTTTAAAAGATTTAAAATTATATTTTAGTTACAATTCCTAAACAAATGAGTGACACATAAATTATAATAATTGATGTAATAAAAAAATTATTATGTCATGATAAAAATGGGATTCCAGATATACTATGTCTAATTATATTATTTACACTATATAAATGTGAATTGGCGTATTACAACAATGAATTATCTATGGTTTGTAAATTGAGATGCAATCCCCTATAAAGACCATATCCTTAGGTGAAGTATAAATCAATGACACAATTATGGGTTAAAATATAAATACACTTAATATTATTGGATATTCAGTGTAAATAAATCAAAATACATTCTGATATATTCTTCTAAAAACAACCCCAATGACATGGATGTTTAACTCAATGAATGGAAATTCAGTTAAGATTACTTTTATAATGTTCCTATCGATGACGTGAAAATTTATAAATGGGGAAACTATTTGTATGAAAAGTATATCCCCACAAAGGGGAGTGGATATTTCTAAAAATATAAATAAATAGTGATTTCACACATAATCTTGGATTAATGTAATCAATGAAGTTTTTGTAAAACCCAATGTCTAGAAATCGAAATTATAAATTTTCTAACCGACTTGGTAAAAAACAAAATATAAACATAATAAAAGAAAAATAATAAAATGATGATTTAAATACAAATAAATTTAGTTATATTACACATAGAATTTAATCATGGGAAATACATAAACCACATAAAAGGAAATAATGGGAATATAACATAAACTCACAGGAATAAGATGTGAGATGAATACCCATTACCTCTTACATTACCTTACTCGAGGGTAAGTTGAACTCCTACATAATAGTTAAATAATTGTTATTCAATTATAAAAGAACCACATATATAAATATGATATCATATATGATCATCTAATATTTCATTGTTAATAATATTTCGGTAGTATCATTGTTTTCGGTTCTAAATTATTTATTTTACTATATATATTTCGTTACGTACGCCATGTTTTTATAGATATGATGTATTTGATTAATTTTCAGAATTAAATAGAGTTTAGAAAAAATATATTATATCATAAAATGAATATTATTCTTCAATTGTTTTGGTGGGAAATGAATCTCATCACGTTTAAAGAGACATTAATCCATACAAATGGACGAGTGAAAATAACATTCTATTGATGGTGAAATAATATATAATATGATAGTATATAATTTATTCATATTAATTAACATGTTATATTTATTATTTAATTAAATTGTACCCATTATTATACACATCTGAATAATGATGTGTTGAATAACAAACTACACCACGACGTGGGGATAATAAGTCATATGTATTCATGTATGATGGCATTATCATTCGTAGGATAGACATAATAATGAATATGGTTGTAAAATACTTATAAAAACAACATTGAATTTATGATTTAATGGATTTATGATTTTGGTTAGGAATCAATTATGAAATAGGAAGTGGTAGAAAAAAATAACTTTGAAAGAGGTGGTGAAATTATTACCTCTTCTTCGGGTGCTTCCTTTTAATTTGATCAAAAGGGCTCAATCGGTTGGCTTTATGATCAATGTAAGGTATCTAGGTTGAATTGAGTCTAGTTGAGAGGATATTATATCAGGTTTTTTTTAGATAAAAAATGATTTGGAGGTGTGAAATAAATAGAAGGGGAAGCACACTTTTATAATAGAGGTGACCTTCACTTTAGGAAAAGTTGGAAATATTATTTTATTTAAAATTTATTTTCGGTATCTAATTTCTCCAAATGGATTTTTTGGAGTATATGGTGGTTAATTGTCAAAAACATCTCGAACAATCGGTTTTATATAAGTTTATGTCACCATATTGACCTTATCTTTTAGATTTAACAAATAATTAAATAGTTTAACATTTAACATGTCTTCTTTTATTTTTATATCACATGGTCAATAAACATACTTTAAAAATCCAAGATAATCTCACGTTGTTTATTAATGACATATATATCATTATATAAGTCCTTTTGAAAAATATTAGATATTTAAGACTATAATATAATTTAATAAATTTTTTTTTTTTAAATAATGATTTGTGACAATTTTGACAATATTTAGTATTTTGTTTTTTTAAGTCAAAAAATCATTTATTTTTTAAAAAATACATTTAAATAACCATAAAATTTCATATTAACCTAGAATATCCATGTATGTCATCAAATGATTAAATTTATATTTATTTTTATGTTAATAACATCAATTATTTAATTTTATATTAATAAAGAAATTACTAAATCATCATTGTCTCTTAAATAAATTTATTTATATCTTGTATAAAAATTAAAAATAAAATATCATGATTAATTAAATCATATTAAATTTCTAATTAATATTTATATTCAATTTATGATATGTGTAACCGAATATAAAAAAAATGTTTTAATTATAAAACATTGAATTTAACAGTTTAATCTAATTTTTAAATAAAATATAATAAATTTCATAATCTAATGAATGTTGATAAAAAAGGATAATATTTTATTTCATGAGGTTATTTTTGTCAAAATACTCTTATCAAATAGAATAAGGACTCGTGCTAGGATAATAATATAATAATTTATTCATTTAATTACCCTATATACATTTAAAAGTGGTAAATAGAATTCAAATATTACTATTCACAAAAAATTATTTCCATCCTATTGAACAACATTTTAATTACTGATTTAAACCATGTATATAATATTTTTTAAATTCAATTCATAGAAGCCATAAAATTATGTTATATGCAAATATGACATTTTTCATAGAAGGTGAGTAATATATATTAAAGTGTTCAATAAAATTTTATATATCTAATATTATAATAGATTGAATTTAATGAATTAAATTGGACTAATATATTTATTAGGAATCTATCTTCAATTTAAAATAAATTAAAATTAAAAATCATTATTTAAATTTAATTTTGTCTTTAAACAATAACAATGTGTTTTTCACTATTAATAAAAAAGCCAATGTTTTTAGAAAAAACCACAAATTCACCCAATGAACATTTTGATATTAAAAATTGGAAAATAATGTCTATTTTACCAAATCAAAATATATATTTTGTATTAATTAATTTTTAAAAATATTCCCATTAATCAAACGGGAAAGCGTGTTTTTGAGAAGTAAAAACTGTAAAAATATTGATATGATTTTATATTCAATTTAAACGTAAATTTTATTTCAATGACTTAAATTTAATTAATTTATAAAAATATAATTTAATTATACATAAAAACATTTCTAATTTTTAATTTATCAATATAAATTATTTTTATTAAAAATGTGGTATTCAATTAAAATATAGTAATTTTCACAATTCATCTAAATATGAAAGTTATCAGAAAAGAACATAAAATTAATCCAAACAAAATTTTTATTTTCCTATTCTAAATAAGATGTTTATTTTGACATATTTATTATATTACTGTTTCAAATATTGGATTTAAAAAGGGTTCTCTATTAAATAGCTTTAAAATTGTATTTATGGAAAAATATTTCTTCTATCTGAAAATTTGAATTTTTTATATATTATGTCTAAGAAACATGTAGTATGGATGTTAAAATTATATTGGGTATATATAATTCAAAATTAAGTTAATACTATTCATTTCAATTTTTTGAACGGCTAGTTTGGTTTGTCGTGGTACGCTCGAACTCGGGGTTTCGTGTAGCGCATGTTATTGAATTACATTAAATAAAATAACTTAATATGAATTATTATTGTGTTACAATATTTTTTTGGATAATTAAAACAATATTAGGATTCATTTTTATTTATTATTTTAGGTCATTTATCATTTTTTTAATGTTTATAATTATTTTTGTAGTTTATCATATTTTGAGAGGAAATATTTATGAATAAAGCCATATGATATTCAATTTTTTTAATATTTTATTAGAGGAGTAATATGATTTTAAAAAATTTTGGATTTTGAAAAGTCATATGTCTTATGGGAATTTTTAATATCTTATGTAAATATATAATTTAAGATAAACATGGAGAAATGATTTTGAAAATGGAGAAATTATTATAGAAATGGAAAAAATCAAACAAATTTCACAAAATACTTACAGAAATGTAAAAATTACTATTAAAATATATCAATTATTATCTAATAATAGAAATTTTTATGGAAATATTTAATTTATGATGGTAATAGATATGTCTTATGAAATTATATTATCCTTATAGTAATAGAACATCTATAATGAACATTGGTTTATGAAATCATAATATATTTTATGAATTGTTTGGAATTTTAATTTTAGATATTTTAGTAGGGTTTTTTTAAAATATTATTTTTTGGTGAATATTACTCAAACATTAATTATTCGAACTAGAATAAATTTTAAGGATTCTTGACCATATCCGAACTAATAACAGATTTTGTTGAAGGCTCAATCTACTCTAAAAATTTTGATGGTTACAAGCATTCATGGATATTTTTCAAGACTATTTTTACTTATATAATTTTTTAATATTATATATATATTATCTATATAATTAATTATGTAGAAAAAATTTCTTGAAACATGATTTATATATACGAGTATACTCATGATGAAAACAAGTTCATGCAATTTCAAACAATCTAAAAATATTGATCTTCTTACTTCATGTAAATAAACTGTTTTTTGTGTATCACATAGTAGAAAATTTAGTTCACTATATCCTATTCTGGAATGAATATTTTTTCATAAATTGTGAAATCTATTTTAAATGATAAACATTAAATACGCACTCATCCTTTTGAGTAATTTCATCATATATTATATTTTCCATGCAACAATGCAATTAATATAGTGTATCATTTCAACATATTTTTATTTTTACAATAACGTGAAAACTCATTTAACGGAGTGTGGTGTGAAGAAGAAAACATATACTTGTAAAGAATGAATATAGATAATTTTATATTGATTTTTATTAATTAAAATCCTCAACTACACATCTATGAGATCCCCAATAAAAGGATCAGAAAAAAATTCCAAGATAAAATTGTGTGTTTTTAAAGTGGACAAGGAGAAGTTCATGAGTTGAATAGAATTTATATTAATTTCTTTGTGTCATGAAATTAAAATTTCTTACTTTTATTGTATATATGATTAATTTTAAAGGATAAATTTAAGATATTTAAGAAAATCAATTATTTTTTTATATGGTCTCAATTCATAGACCTCTTGAGTATTTATCTATATCTCAATAGAATAAGAGGTATTAGATCATGTCTCTTAAAATTTTCATCTCATGGACCTAAAAATCATTAGATAATTATTTAATATACATATAGTAGTCTTGAATTAATAACTCTAGAGAAGGATTGTAAATTTTGAGAGATAATTAGTTTAATCATGAAAAGTATTGTTGCTTGAAGACAGGGAAGATCATTTATATAAAGAACGTTTGTTTGAATGTATATATGAAAATGTAAAACATTAAAAGATTTCTACCAGCATGCCAAATATGTGAAATGATATTTAAGAAGATGAATATGATTTAAATTTTGAATCCATTAATGATATTAACTGTGTATTTTGATTGGATAAGTTTAATATAGTTGTATAGTGTTCAATATCTATTGATATGTGGAAACAACTACAGTTTCATGTAATGTAACTTAACATGGTAGGAAATTAGGGTACAATATTGAAAATAAAAACATTAAAACAATTATGATTATTAAATTGGAGAGAAATACTCAAATAAATGAAATTATTAAAAAAATTGGGTACAATATTTCTTCTTTGAGAGTTTCTATTCCAGAACCAGATTAAGTTGGAGGGGGCTATCTAGTTCTATTATATTTTCATTGTACATTAAATATTTTATCTTAAATGAATTGATTGTAAAACACATGACGTATAGAGCATAGATTCATGTAGAAACAGTGATTACAATCTGATTAGGAAAGTAAATTATATACATAATGTTTCTACAAAAAATATGACAATAATATTAAAGATGCTCTATCTAATACTATGATGTGGAAGAATCATAATGCTCTTACACTATAGATAATGTTTATCATTTAATAGCAATGTTTATTATGTTTATTTAAATATAATAGAATTAACCAAACCATTTAAAAAGTTTAATAAGAGTGATTTAAATTTTAAATATTTTAGATATTATAAATTCCAATAAATGGGTATGTCGAGACTGATTTACCACAACATAAATATAATAGGATATCTTAAATTATGCTTTAAACAATGTAGGATTAAAAAAATAATTAAATAATAGTCATGAAAGTGACTTAGAGTGATCATAAATACTTTATTAGTGACTTATATTCTTATTTAGAAGTTTAACATTCAAATTATAAATTCAATATCTGTATAGTCATTTAACACTTATATAACATAATATGATTATGATGATTATACATTTAATACATCAAATGGTTTTTTTCAATTTTATAATATAAATATTAATATATAAAAAATGTAAATATTTAATAATATTTCTTGATATTACTCTTGGTATGGAAGACATATTTTCTAAAAAAATATGGTTTGTAGGCCAATCCTAATTAATTTCTTTCAATATGTGTTTTACATGCTGAAAAAATTTAATAATTGTTATCTAAAATAAATTATTAATTTCAATATATAATTATTTTTAAACATGTGTGTATTAACTGAATAAAACATATAGATAGAATATATATCATAAATTAAATATTTGAAAAATAATTAACTGATAAAAGAATAAATTTATATGAATTATGTTTCACCTAAAACAATTATTAAAAGAATGAATGATATTGTATATTTTTATTTCACAATTTCTTAAAATTGTGAATGATATTATATTTCTTGAATGATATTATTTTTCTTATATTGTATATTTTTATTTCACAATTTATTAAGAATGAATGATATTGTATATTTTTCTAGTTAAAATAATACTATTTTTTACTTAATAATTTTTATATTTCAAGAAATCTATCTATGTTCTGCATTATAAATTATTCTCATTGCAGTTTGATTGGATTTCCCATATCCTTAGTTGATAATATTTTTATAACAATTGTTATTTGGGTACCAAAAAAATTTATTGGTTTGATAGTTTTATAGCAAAAAATTAAAATGAATAAACATTAAAATTAGTATATTAATGATGTATGTTCATGATTTTTGAGTATAAAATTTTCAAACTTTCATTCCTTATTAATGATTAATAGAGAATATATTACTTTTTATGATATTGAAAAATGAAATATCATGAGTCCCATATATCATAAATACAAATTATTTCGTCTACATTTATTTGTTTTCTATTGAAATCATGAATCATAGTATAATAAATACCTCTCTTATCTATGATGATAAATAATCAATATATTTTCATCAATATTTTTATTTATAAAATATTGATTTCATATACCAGAGGCTCCTGGAACCATAAATGTTTACAGAATAGATTTTAATTATTTCTATAGAAAAAAATTATACAGTTTTAATGATAAAATTAGTAAATCCTGGATATTTAATTAGAGTCTTAGAGAATTTAAAGTTCACCCATGATTGAAGTATTCTATTAATCATTTGATTATTGATTTTCCTAACATGAATCTTTAAAAAACGATTCACCATAAATTATACCAAATGGTTAAGGAACTAAAATATTATTAGAAATCAATAAATATAATCATTAGTTATAATTATTTAGAACATATATAAATGTAATAGTTTGGCTAGAATATTGTTCCTTACTAGAAAGTATTTTTTATTTTATTTTTTTTATTTTTGCTGATTTAAAATGGTTCAGTTTTTTTGGTTTCAGAGTAAAGACTCTAGAACCTCCATTATTTTCTTCAATCTAGTTTATAATGAAAAAGGTATCCAAATTATTTCTTTAAGATATTATAATAGAGGATAATATAAAAATAATGGATTTAAATTAATTTTTTAAAACAATGGAAGAAAAAATACATTATTTTCTCATATAACACATTAATAGAATGTCATTGTTAAAGGGGAAATCTGAATTTTCAATAAATATAATGAAAAATATTAAATAAATACATCATGACTTCTCATTTTTAGTATTATGCTATTAAAACAACTTTTTATGTCATAAAAATATTAATAATAAGACCAATACCAATGAAAAAACCATATGAGTTTTAGAATAACATAAAATCTAATTTTATACAATTTAATGATTTGAATGTAAGAATTATATCTCTATCATCAAGTTCAATATTTTTATATATTTACAATGGATAATTAATGAACCATTAATGATTATTTTTTTAATTTAAAATGTTATAGAGTTTTAAATATGAAGTATATGGTATTATATGATTCAACTCACATGAAATTGAAAGAATGTGATCCCTTGGATCACAAGAAAACACATGTTGATGATGTAAATTATTCATTAGATAACATAAAAGGATAAAAAATTTATATCACTTAAAAGGAAAATTATTAGTAACATTATATAGTACAAACATGTATTAAATGGTTATAAAGAGATTAATGTAAATGTATGATGCTTAAACATATTAGTTTGTTGAAGAACCACCATTTAATTACTATTATAACAATTTTAGATGAAGGAGTTAAAACTAGAAAGAATTTTTGTAGTATTTCTATATTGTAAAAAATTTATCTCAACAGAAACCTAAAAATATAGAATAATCCTTGAGTGGTGAGAGTTGGGATTAGTTAAATTAGAAGAGTTAAATCTGTTCAAGAGAACAATGTTTGGGAATTTTCTTATAAAGCCTTTAGTTTTCCTATCCTTGGTAATAAATGTTTATTTCTTGAGATAACAAAGTTAACATAAGAGTGATCATTAATAATAAATAAAGGGATATAACTAAATATTGGAATTTAGAAGAATGAATAAATTATATGAAAAAAATTTCTCTTTTAGTAATATTGTAATCCATTATATATATATTAGCATATGCATCACATATATACTTTAATAGTTTTCTTATGGATGTTATATGTGTATTTTTGATTGGTTATCTTATTAAGGATGTCAAGGTTTAGAAACCTCACGGTTTTGAAAATCAAAACATTCTATGTTTTGTTTTTAAACTAGCTAAAGCTTTGTACGGTCTTAAACAATAATCTAGAGATTGAAATGGAAGGATGAGTTATATTGTCATATGAGATAGATTTTTATAGGCTTGGAAGATCCTTATATATATATATATATTTCATAGTCTAATAATTTTTTTATATTTATGATTATGATGTAATATTTGGTTCAATTAAAAAACTGTTATATAATGAAAAGCATAAACAAATTCCAAAAGGGTTTGAAACGAGTGTGAGGAGACATATAATTTCTATATTAGTTTTCAAATTTTTTTGACCAATGAAATTAAATATATACCTGAATTAATTTAATTGTTTTGAATTATAAATATATATATATATTCAATACATTTGAGTTATAATAGTAATCATTTTTTGGATGAAGTTGTGACACCAATTGGAAGAATTTTTAATAGAGTAATATTTGATATTTTTCTATATCTAACTACAAATAGATCATAAATTTTTATTATTGTACATATTTGTTATATATTTCATTCAAATACTATTAAATCTCATTTTAATTGTAAAAAAATTATATTAAGGTATTTTGATGGATATTTTTGTCATTTTTTTACTTTTCCAATAAACTATGTATCTAATTTGATTTCAAAACATAGTGTTTTTTTGGGATATATATTTTATTAGAATAAAACATCATGAACCTAGGACTATTTAAGAAAATTATTAGTTCCTTGGTCAACTATTAAGAAAAATTATTTTCACACAAACAACTATTAAATCTAATTATATTATAGTTGGTAGTTGTTGTGAACATGTGTTATAGATGAAACATACAATAATGGATTATGGAATAAATATTGATCAGGTGCCAATCATGTGTGATTAAAATTTGATATTTTTTAAAAAATAAATTTATAAGCTATTCTATAATGAAAATAATTTATATTAATATTTATTTTCTTGATATGTTGTACAATGAAAATGGATATACCTATTGAGTTTATTGACACTGAAAAATGTTCAATATATATATTAACAAATCAATAAAGACCTGAAATTCTAGTGAATTTTATTTTAAAATAAATGAGAACTTTATGAGCCCGTAGTTTTTCACATCGCCTGATTCTGAGGCCTGGTTTTCCCGGAATAATTTTTCCGATGTTTTGTTCAGGTACGTTCAGTAAACCTACGTGCAGGTTTTTAAAACATTTGATCTGGTGACTGAAATAGAATTTTGAGGGCACCTTTGAACTCGCAGCGCCGGTGATTTCCTAGTGAGACGTTCATCACAATTTCATTCTGACATGAGTGAAAGATGGTTTTTGGGAGGTTCTTAATTTTTTATTTAAAATTGAATAAAATAAAGCATAAATTTTATTTTATTTGATGGAGGTTAAAACCATCCAGTGGTGGTTGGAGGTAGGGTCCACCACACCATAACCTCCCATGAGAGGTTATGGTGATGGTACCCAACCACACATAACTTACCGTGGGAGGTTAATTACGGCGGGGACCATCTGAAAATAACCTCCCCATTAAAAAGAAGGGTGGGGACCACCCAACCCCTATTAATGGTGGAGGATAAAACCTCCCAAATATCCCTCATTTATAAGGGAGATACTTTTGAATTCATCTACTATTAATATGCCACCGCATATGAATTAAATTGGTGGATCTAGTTTTTAATTAACTAATTTGAATTTCGTGCCAACATTAAAACAATAATCAACTATTATTATTCCGTTTGCATAATTCTATTTGGTGAGAGATTTTGATAGGATCATGGGAGAATAATTCAAATTAAGAACACAAATTACGTGATGAACTTATTCAATGCTCCTCTCCTATGACCTACATCCTTAGGATTATTCGATGTGGGACGTGATCTTCTACCTCAAAACGATGATCATCTTTCCGCGACGTAAACGAATGTCTACCAGAGTAACAAAGGTAGGGGTTTTTATTTAATGATGTTGTTATAATTTTCTTATTCCCCTCATCCAATAGAAAGGGTTTGTCCCAGACATGTTTTAATAAACCTCTTGTCTCAGTGTGCCTTTTGATTTCTCCTTTAAACGCTGAGGATGTGGGCTAGCCTAACATGGCCCAACATCCTCCGTCGCTCAACTTTCTTATGGTGCCCTTCTATCCTCAGAAAGATGAGCAGACTGAGAGGACAATCCATTCCCTTGAAGATATACTTCACGCATGCGTCCTCGTCTTTGGTTGCATTAGGGAGGACCACCTACCCTTGGTGGAGTTTTCCTACAATAACAGCTATCACTCCACCATATGGATTTCACCATTTTAGGCCTTGTATGAACAACCTTTCATATCTCCACTATGTTGTACAGAACCAGGGGAGTAATCAATAGTGGGACTAGAGATGATATATTCTACCCTTGAGAAGGTGCGTATTATCAAGGTGCGGATGAAGACCACACAATGCAGACAAACATCATATGCGGGCAGGAGACAGAGACATCTAGAGTTCGAGGATAGCGACCATGTCTTTATATGGGTCTCACCTCGACGAGATCATTGGATATTTGGACAAGGCAGCAAGTTGTCTCCTCATTTCATCGGACATTTCTAGGTCGTTAGCAGAGTAGGCGAGGTGGCATACCACTTAGATCATCCCCTCAGTTTTATCAGTTGCCCGTCATCTTCTACGTATCTCAGCTGAGGAGATACATGCACAACCCATCCAACATAATCGACCATGATGAGCTCGACATCGATGATGGAAAAACTTTCACAGAGCTTGCAGTGGATATTGAAGATCAACAGGAGAGGTTCTTGTATGGACGGTCGATTCCTCTGGTGCGCGTTCACTGGCCGCACGTGAACCTCATGGAGAGCAGATGGGAGAAGTAGGCTCAGATCCATGCTCAGTACCCCGTTTTGTTCCCTTAGTGTGATAAGTATCTTATAGGGATGTAAATCCCTGAGGTGGGGATAATATAAAGACCCGGAATTCTACTAGATTTTTTTTAAAATACATGGTAATTTTACGAGTCCGCAGTTTCTGAAGGCCACTGATTCTGAGGCCCTGTGTGCCCGGAATAATTTTTCTGAAGTATTGTTTAGGTAAGTTCAGTAAATTTACGTGCGGGTTTTTATAAATTTTGAAGAGGTTCCCAGAATCAAATTCCAAGGGCACTGTTGAACTCGCAACACCGGTGATTTATTATCGAGACCTTCACCAAAGTTGTATTCTGACGTGAGTGGAAGATTGTTTTTGGGAGGTTCATAATGTTTTGCAAATTGAATAAAATAATGTGTAAACATTATTTTAATTGGTGGAGTTTAAAACCACCAATTGGTGGTTGGAGGTGGGGGCCAACACACCATAACCTACCATGAGAGGATATGGTGGTGGGGACCACCCATGAATAACCTCTATTGGGAGGATAATTATAGAAGGGACCACCTGAGCATAACATCTCCATTAAATAGTATTTTGGGGACCACATGAAACCTATTAATGGAGGAGGATAAAACCTCCCAGCTCTCCCTCATTAATCAGGTGGAGCCTCTTGACATCCTCACTAATTAATGTGCCACCGCACAAGAATTAAACTAGTGGATCCAGGTTTTAATTCAATAATTTTAATTTCATTCCCATATTAAAACCATAAGATAATGTTATTATTATGTTGGAATAATTCTCATTGTTGTGTGATTTTAATAGGATCTTAGAAGAATACTTCTAATGAAGAATATGAGGAATGTGAAGTACTTCGGGGATGATCTTCTCCTCCGACCTACTTCCTTGGGCATCTTCGTTGTGGGACATGATTGTCTACCTCGAAACGACGACCATATTTCCACGCCTTCAACGAATGTATACCGGTGAGTCAAAGGTAGGGGTTTTTATTTCATGATGTTTTTATACATTTCTTATTCCCTTCATCAGAGAATTATTTTTTGGTTTTGGGCATGTTTTAATCAAATTCTTATCCCGTTGAGAATTTTGATTTCTCCTCTAAACGCAGAGGATGCTTGGGAACCTAACATGGCCGGACATCCTCCATCATTATACTTTCTTGTGATGCCCTACAGCATGGCAAAGAAGCGACGACAAATAAGTCAGCGAACAAAGGCTACGCTACTCGCATCCTCCATGAATAGCGCCACAACTGCGGCGCCCCGCTCCCCTACCGGTGCACACCCGGTGCCCTGAGCCCCCTGCTGGCATGCTTCGGTTCCCTGTGCCCCTTCCGACGTGCTCCCGATGACCCGTGCCCCTGCCAGCGCACTCTCGGCGCGCGCTCGGCGACCCGAGATCCCTTCCAGCGCGCACATGGAGCCCCACACCCCTTCCGGTGCGAACCCGGCACTCCACACCCCTTCAACTGTGCTCTCGGTGCCCCGCGCCCCTGCAGGGTTGCTTCCGACGCCCCACACCCCCAGTCAGCATGATGCCTGGCTCCTACATCGGCCAGCCCGGTGAACCTACGGCTGGCCCGGAGTCCAGCTGACCCGCCCATGCTCTGTGCGTCCTACCTGCGGGCCTCCCGACCACCAGGCTGCTGAGCTGACCCATGGCCCCCGCACAGTGTCACTGGCAGAACTAGCCTAGTCTCCTGAGCCGAGTTACCGAGTCGCCTACGTGGCGACTATCGGGCCAAAATTACCTATATTTCTATTGTGCTAGGCCCATTGGATGGGGTCAAAACATAGCGGGATGACTCTCCAAATGGGCCAGATGAGATTCAGCAAGTCTGACCGGGTCGACCCAGACCTGGTCAGACCGGACCTGGGCCCATTTCTGACACATTACCTTCTTCGGCAATATCATTGGCAACAGATGTCCATTTGACGGACCGTCAGCGGTGCTTGTATTCATGTAGCACAGACTTCCATTTGAGTATATCCCACTAGAGTTGGGGTATAGTTGAGTCATAATCAGGTTGGTTCGTACACGAATCCAACCGGGCCCTCGAGACTAAAATTATAAGAAATCAATGACAGGTAATCTGATTGACGCATCGTCTGTTGCGTTGAGACCTCGATGACATGGAGGTTCTTTGGGATACATCCACATGAGTCTTCGTGACACATGGATTATCAACTAGTTGCTCTTGGAGTAGATCCTCCCAGAGATGAGAAGACGGAGTGCAGAGACCTAGTAGCTGTATAGCTGACGACTTCTTGGCCGATTTGACATGGAGTGATTCAATTAGCCCAGTGGATGGAGCGCCCCGGTTTGGAGGAAGACCCATGGAAGACGAAGCACCTGGTTTGGCAGTAGACTGATGGTACTCGACATGAGGAGTACCTCTGACGACTATTAGGGGTAGTGCTCAGTTTGGTGGCAGACCCACAGCGGACGGAGCGCCCGGTTTGGCAGCATACATGTGGTACTCGATTGGAGGAGTACCTCAGCAGTCTAAGGATAGTGAGTAGCGCCTTGGAGTCGCGACATGGACACTATACTCGACAGAGGAGGATTTCTCTAGTAGTCATGGATTCGATAATGAAAATTCTGGTTTGAGCTGAGTAAATGACCTTTGTGTTCTACTCATGACTAGGATGGGTTTCTTGATAAATTAGGTATATGTATGGGCATATAACTAAGAAATGGTTATCCACTGAAATATTACTTTTTGGTTCATACTTGTTTGATTTGTGAGAGCTAGAGGGTCTCGGGGTCCCAACTATGTATCGTTATACTCACCCCTGCAAGGGCTATGCCCACACCTCGTTGTGTTGGATGCAGACGATGGACAATGCTGACAGAGGACGAGAGTTCCAGGACTGGAGAGTACTCGGGGAATGACCCTACAACGTATCAGTACATGGTGGAGTATGACAGACATGGAGTTCTGAGGGGGCCATCTCTACCTACCCTTCTGGTAGACACCCGTAGGATGATCTAAGAGCTGCTTTCACCCTTCAGCGGTTTGTCACTTTTGTAGTTGTACTTGCTTTCAGTTGTAGTTATACATTAAAGTGGGGCTTCTATTCTGTCCCTGTTTACATTCAGTAAATCTTTTACTTAGTGTTTTCTTCCACTTGTACTCTGGTGGTGTTTGTTTAAGATTTATAAAGACAACACCTTCCTAGTTTTGGGGAATTACGCCTTTGGTGCGAGTCGCCAGCCCCTAGCCTGTAGATGGCGGGCTTGGGGTAGTCACGATGCAGGCCCCGTGGGATGGGTCATGACATAATATTATTTATTTTTATAGAGTAAATTTTTTGAGAGTTAATTATGAATATTTTAATTCAAATGTTTGTATTATGTTTTTTTTCTAATTTATTTGTGCTTACATCAATACCTGTAGATTTATTTTTTTTATTTGTTTACATGATTTTATTTCCTTCATTATGTAACATTCCACATCACATAAATGATGATTCATATTCCTTTTTATATTGTTTTTCTGGGTCTTATCTATCATTTATTTCAAAAAACATCTAATTGAGACATTTATATTTTTTCATCCCTCTATATTTTGAACAATAATCTTTTAATCCATTGACCCTTTAAGATATAAAAATTGACCATTTTAGTCTTATGGCTAACTTGGGGAAGATATAGGGTACCCATGATTGTTCTTATTGTAGTGAAATATAAGATAAAAATATGATTATATAATAAATATTTTAACATGGAATGTACATTGAGCATGTCTGGATGAATATATTGAACTTGATATTGAAGATTATTACTAGTTTTGAAGGGTATGAGTTTTTTTAAAGTGATGAAGTAATTATTAAGAAATTAGTATTGGATTTTTATAATCATGATCTATTTATATATCCTCAAAATTAAGACTTAGTTCATTCAATACAAAATGATTAATATATTTAAATTCCTTATGTGGAGATAGTTGATGCCTTCAATTTTTCACATGAAAATAATTTTTTGATTATTAAGAAGTTGTTCAATGATTATGATATCAATATTTTTTAATATTATAACAGTTTTGGGACATTGAACATAGAAAGGAAACATACATGGGACTTAGAACATTTAAAAAGGTTCTTACTATCTATAATTAAAAAATAAATGATCATTGAGTTTTGGATTTTCAGTAGGTTATTTTCATAGATATGTACCAAATTTATCATCTACTAAAAGTAAAGAGAGTAAATTTTTCTAGATACATTAGGAGATAGATGTACCATTTTATTCATAAAATGAGTAGCTTTATCCTTTTATAATTATGGTTATTTTATTTTTAAAATAAAGAAAATGATTTGAATGATCATGAAAATCGTAATTGTTAATATCATCACACTTTTTCAGTTGTGGTTCTATGAAACATTGGGTTTTCTTGGGTTGATTATTGGAATAATATAATGGTTATTAAGAATAATGTTGAGGGGGAATCTAAAAAAGAATAGGATGTATAGGGCCCTTCATCAATTGAATGAGAGCATCCATGAAATGTAACTAACATTGATGTGGGGACAATAGACATACATATTGATCATTTTGGTGAATAGGATAATTTTGAAGAATGGTAAGTCTTTAAAGTTTATAATAATTTTTAGCTTCATGTATAAGGTTATGATTATTATGAGAGAGCAGTTATTAAACCTGAAGAATATTTTGGTATATGATTGGAAGACTATGATGATCGAAGTTCTGAAATTAAATTATTAAAGAATACCAAATATAGAGAAGCCGAGAATTTAGAATCCCTATATAGTGATGTATATACTACAAATAATAGAGTTAGCTTTGGATTTTATGGGAAAGTAAATAATTTTTATTTATAAGTATCTTACTAATTTAATTTATTAAATAAATATATTAATGAATTAATTAAATAATTTTCAAAAACTAAAGAAGAATTGAAAACATTGAAGGATATTTGTATTAAAATGTATGATTTTGAGGAGTCAAAATCAATAATGGTATCCAAATTACATTTTGATAAATAATTTTTAATGATATAATTTTAGTGGGAGATACTATGAAAAAATGAACCCTCTAAATATTTATGTTTCATCTATTATTTTACAGTAACCTAAAAATGTGAAATGATAGATTTTGAATCCATAATCATACATAAGCATGTTTTATTATAGGGTTAAAACAATATAATATGATACTATTCTCCCAGAGTACTTTTTAATGTATGAGGAGATATTTGGTACATTTAGTGAATACCATTATATTATATGAAAATAGTTTCTAAAGAATATGGAAACAATAATGGTAGATTATATTTTATTTATTGAAGGTTTTTTTAAAAATCATAAATATAATGTTGAAAATTATGTGTTTTAAAACTGTTGAAGGAATAGAGAGATCTTCTCAGTAATAATTTCAATATGTTGGATGTTATACTAAATCAAATTCCAGTGACTCTTGATTACTTCTGTTCAAAAAAATCTCAATCAACCTTTAAATAATTTGGTAGTAATGAAGTTCAAATTTAGGGACATACGAACGAAAGGAAATATATATTAGTATATAGAGATCTAAAGAAATTAAATTTTATTGATGACCATTAATTTGATGAAATTATTTATAAATTTTGATGAATTTTTTCATTGATTGAATTACGAATACCAAAATTGATGAAATGAAAAGTTTTTGTGAGTACTCTCTTTAATAAGGATTTTAAATTTGAGTTGATCTACAAAAATTTGAGTTTGTAATGAGATTATATATGCATGGAAGTTCACTTTATGAAATTAGATATCAAAGAATCATTTGTATAACAATAAGAAATATTTATTAGGAAACATGTGATAGGTTGATATGACATTTTAAAACTCCTAGTTAAACCACAAATATTAAATTAGAGGACCTAATGATTCACCTGATAAACCTAATCCTGATCTAATATATTGAATTTTTTCAATATATTTCTAAATTTTGAAACTTTTTTTGATTATATATATATTAAAATTATTATTAGTTTAATAAAATTCAATTCCAATAATATTTATTCTTTTGAATATATTATTCTCGTATTTTTTATTTCTTTTTGATATAATAGTGCGTTCTACGTATCATTATATGCGTTATTTTTGATACAACAAATTGTGGATAAATATTCATAATTTTCAATTTCAATTTCACAATTTATTATTTTTCTAATTTTATTCTTATTATAATATTATTTTGATAAAACTTCATTAATATATTCAAATTTTGATTTTTATTTTATTAAATTTTATGTGATTTTTGAAAACCATAAATGTGGATATAGTTGGATATAATATATTTTATCCAACAAATCCAATTATATCATATGTTTGGACGATCACAGAAGACCGTTTTTTTAATAATAAGTTATTTTAAGTGGGTAAAATTTATTTGAATATGTTTTTAAATCTATTTTAAAGTTAAACTATTTTG
Source organism: Viscum album (assembly GCA_963277665.1). Classification (NCBI taxonomy): domain Eukaryota; kingdom Viridiplantae; phylum Streptophyta; class Magnoliopsida; order Santalales; family Viscaceae; genus Viscum; species Viscum album. The sequence continues at coordinate 1,360,191,716 of OY728133.1, forward strand.
AGTGGAAAATTATAAATAAAAATTCATATGAGATTCAACAAATCTTCTACTATTGGATGTTTTATATTTATAGTAAAATGTTTTATGCCCAGAATTGTAGTCATATGATCAAAAATGAATTCTTATTGTTTAAAAAAAAATTTATGAATCCAGATGTCATGAGGTAATTTTTAATAGTCCTACAAAAATAATTGAAGCCTTCTACAAATGGATATAATCATAAAGAAATTGATACTATCTTACATGAATGGATAAAGTCATATTTAAATGGATAAATACTTATGGAATGTATAATGCAATAAAAGAATGTTGAAAGTCATATAAAAATGGATAATTTATTATAAAAATATAGAAAGTATTATCAAAAAAAGGGAATCATTAAAAAAATAGAGAAATCATATAAAAAGAGATGATTTCTAATGAATTTGACTTTTGAAATTGGTAAATATTTTACGAATGGTTTTCAATATAAATTTTATATATTTTCTATGGTTAGTTGTTATCAATATTTTTTTTGAAAAGATTACTCACTCTCTACTCATTCAAAATGGAATATATTTAAAGCTTTTTTGACTAAGTTTGAACTGATTATAAATCTTTAAAAAGGATGTAGTTTTTCTCAAGAGTCGGATGGTAACTAGTTTTTGTAGATATTTTTATGCACTATATACATGTAGTATATTCAGAATATTGAATATATATTATCTCTTACCTATATAATGTACTAAAAATTACTTAATACATGAACATGATATTATATAACAATCAATATAAAAATAATATCTTGTCATTTCAAACCCTATAAATCTAAATATTTTTCATTCTTATACACCGAAAATAATTTATTTTCATCACAAGGAAGAAGATATGTTTTACTGCTTCCCATGATTTCTATTAGGTTTAGTTCCCTATAACCTAATTCTATGTAATTTATCATTACCTGTATTAATTTTGTAATATTAATAAACTTATTATAATTTCCTGATTATTCTTCTTCATTACATACTACATGGTAATATCCTAATACTAACTGATGTACTAAAAGTTTATAGAATTTACCTGCAATGATAAGTACCTTAATGTACTATGAAAATATTCTTAAATATATTTCCAAATATAGATTTTATCATTTTATAGCACACAAATGATACATGTTATCATTATTGGATACTCATATTACTTTGAGACACATTATCATGGTGTTCAATCATTGTAGTCTTCATAGAAAGAGATTAAGAAAACATGACCCATTAGTATAAAATTACATTTAAATGTGTCATTGGATTTTCCAATTTATTGATGGTATTACTAGTCCTTATATTTTATATTATTATTAATACATATCATGATTCATGTACAGTTATTTATTGATGAAAACGGTGTCGATATGTGTTCTTGGTGATGTATGATATTTTGGATGTGTCACAGATATATTTCATTAATGAATAATATGGTAAAATATTTTTCAATTATATTACTTAATGGAAGTTGATATCTCATGACATTTGGTGGGAGTGAACATCTTAATTAAATCAATTACCATGATCTTCAATGGGTAGGTTAATTTTAAAAATTAAATGAAAGACTCATGATCACATAGGTTTATGAATACAACATGCATCTTATTTGATTTTATATAACATGATAAATGGATTTTATTACATAATGATCATTCATATGTCTTTTAATGTCATTCAAACATTAAAAAATTTCTAAATGGGTTAATTATCATTTACTAAACACTAATAATGGATATTAGGTTGTTCTTCTTAATTCCACGAAAAATGGTTTATAGAGCATCAAACAATAATTAAATCAAAAATCTCAGTTAAATACAATTTTGAATTTAACAAGTTATAAATAATTTTATTCCATATTAGTTATATTTTATTAATTATTAATGATTGGTTGATCATAATGATTTCTTCATGACTTATTTATAAAAATAAAATTTTCAAATAATAACAAATTATTCAAGAACATTTAGTGAATATGACATTTTTTATATTTATAGTTGATTTATTTAGTATTATTTATTTCATAAATAGATAATCCTTAATCATGGATTGATATATAACACGAGGGATGAAGGACCAAGTCTAATGTCCTTGATTGAAATGATATATAAAATTTAATTTATAGAAAATGGAATTAATTTATTTTACAAATAATATTTATTTATCTTTAGGTATTGTGGATGTCAAGAATGAATAATTTAATTTATATTATTATTAGTCATGGGGTTTTATAAGGAATGAAAAATTGGTTAAGGGACCATGTTAAACAACTAAAACTAACCAAGCACCATAAATACACAGTTATATCACTTTATAGTGTTGGCCTCTAATTGTGAATAACAAACCAATATTGAATTCACTAAATACCTAAGAGAAAAACCACTAAATGAAAAGCTAAATAAAAAAAGGGACAACCAGTTTTCATTCTCTCAATCCTTAAAGAGAACATAAAAAATCATTTATCAATGAAGATATTGTAATAGTGATCAATAATGGATAAAACAATTCATTGGGATTGACTACTATAGAACCTAGAGATTCTATGGTGATGTTACAAAATTTTGGGACACATATAGATCACCTATAGAGTGGGTACACCAACATGTATAATTATGAAAGAACGATACAACAATAGTAGTCAATTAAATCATTGGTTTAAAAAATATAAGTTAATTTTAAATCTATTTTTAAAATGATTATAAATTATCTGTGATTATCATTCTTTATTGATTAAAGAGTTCATTAGTGAGTAAATATTTTATTGAGTTTTTTGATCATTACATTCTTTAACATTACATCTCATAATTTTCATTGATTATAGGAAAAAATATTTCTTTACCGAATACATGTTTCTCCTATGCTTAAAACCATTAAGTGTAACCAATTTTCTCATATTACTAATTTATAACTTTTTATTAATCATTGATTTATAATAATGAATTTTTTGGTTTAATTATAGGGTATTTGATCATTAAATATGAAAATCATTTTCATCTATAAATATCATTATTATCACTCATATTACTAAAAAAATGTTAAATTAACCTTAATAACATCTAGATACTCCACTAGGATATTCTAAGTGTTTTGGATGAGTAACACATGAGTACAAAATATATAGCCTCATTAAACCCATCATGTTCCCGTGTTTAGTGAACCAGAATTACTCAATTAATACCACATAAATGCAGTAACTAAACATTGAATTAATTAAATTCACATCATATATTGAACATGATAGGATGACATGTGGGTTTTTAGACTACACTTAATGTAACTTTCATACACACCATGTAGTCCACTTGTTTTTGGGTATAAAAACTTGTGGTTCTAAGCCATATTGTGTAATTACTACATTAAACAGGAAATAGAAAACCATGTAACATTGATTACACATGACATCTAGTTTGTTTATATGTTTTGTACCTCATACATATCAATTTATTTAAATCAATCCTCTTCCATATGTTTCTATTGAAAATTTGGTTACAATAGATCAAACCTCGGGTAACCCAATAACACACCATGTAATATACCATACCTCATATGAATAATTTAATTAGGAGAGATATATTAATTATAAAATTAGACCTATTTACATTTGTTATTTTTGTAATTTATTTACATTACATACAATATCATTGGATTATTAATTATATATTAAGTAAATGTTCATTTTAACTTATGAACTATAAGTAGTGTATGGTCTTTAACTGTAGTTTATTATGTATGAATTAATAAAATTACATAACATTTAATTTAAATATGAATATTCATAATTGATTGTAAATTCTTGTATTATAATTACATTCCATGAAATGTATACTGGATACCATATGAATACACAAAATAATGATTGTACTGAGGTTTTTTCATAACTATATTTCATTGCCTCTATGTATCAATATGCACTTTAAAAATATTTTAAATAAAATTAATTTTAAAAATCATTGATAATAGAAATTTACATTACAGTATGAATGGAATTAATGAAAATTTAATTAAATAATAAATTAATTTAAATAATTTATGTTGGTTTTTTAATTTAAGAATTAAATGAAGAGAATTATAGATAAATTCAAAATGTAAATTTATTTTGTGTGAGGATGATCATGAGATTATTTTATACCTATGTATGTGATTAATTTAATTTTATTTTTTTATATCATTAAATAAAATTAATGTCATATATGTCATCCTCTCCTATCATTATGTAAGGACTTGAATCCGATAGTTTATTTTATGTAATCCCCCATAAAAAATCTGTTTGATTCTATGACTAATGTGTGAGTAATGATTATTTAATGAATGGATCTCCCCTTTTCAGTGGGTTCAGTTCATATATAGAGTTTAGAGGAAGTTAATATATGTAATAGATTGAGGATATGTGGAATGGAGCAACAGAAACAATTTATTGTTTAAGGCGATTTCCCTCAGGGTTGAGGGATAATTTATCAATAATTAGATAAACTAAAAATTATAGAATATTATGATCATAACACAATTATTATTTTATTTCTATCACGTTTCGTTGATAATTTATTTATGGATGTTTTTTCATGATCACATATAATAATATATTAAACAACCATACAAAATTGAACTAAAAGAAATTGTATTGTGTGTAAAATTTTATCTTATACATGGTAACTCACTTAATAAATATGCACTTAATAATTAAATCTATGTAAAAGATAAAGTATTTGACTTATTTAAAAAATATAGAAACCTAATATGATTATATTAAGTCGGCATAACTCGCCAATACTTATATTAAAATAAAAATTTATTTCTAAATGTGTTGAGTAGAAAAAGATAAGGTAGATATAAATTATCATAGAATTTTTTAATAAGTTTGAGTTCAACGTGACATAGTTTACATAATGCTTTTAATTCAAAATATAGTCTTGGATGATCCAAGAGTCAAGTGTTGAGGAAGTACATTTCTTAAAATTTCATGATTGGGGAGTCCACTCTATATACCATGGAACATTGAGTTAATGTAGATGGAAACTTATGCTTACCAAAATCACATTGAATAGCTTCTAAGATCAGATATCGAGAAATGAGATGTAAAATTTAGTTCCTCAACACAAGAAATCCATTTTATGAAATACTCTAGAATTGATGGTGTATTTTATAAGGTATTGAGAAAATTGTGCGATTTTATGAAATTATTTTTTTTAAATCTAGATAATGTACTAAAATTTTACTTTTTATTATAGAAATGTAAATCCATATAACATAATATATAAAATATCAATTAGTACTAGAGAAAGAGAACATTATGATTATAAAAAAATTACTGGAATTATATTGGTTCATTAATGTTATAATATTCCTTCAATGAAAATTATATACGCTATAAACCCCACTTCTTTCGTCAATTTTTTATGATGCTAGTGATGATGAATTATCTCTTAACATGAATTACATGGATAATTACTCATCTGTACAGTGATTCATACAATCCTCCACATACAATCATATTTTAAAGCAACATGAGTGTATAGATTCATGTAACATCACTAATAACAGTTTTTGTATTTATCAATAGAAGGAGAGACAAGAGAGATATGATATCTACAATGAATTATTCACATGAAATCTTGGAGTTTTGGAATAAAATTGTTATATAGTTGATAATTTAATTGGATAATGGAGTTTATAAACATCGTAGTGTTTCATACTCTTGATTATATAAACAAATATATCATTCAATCTTTACAACCTCAATGCATATAAAGTTTTATTATGAAATATAAGACGAGTAATAGTGGGATGACTCTTTCAGAAAATCATAAGTTGATTATCTTTATTGAAAAATTCAAGTATCATAATAAACCTGAGGTTCTTTTGGTGAATAATAAATAGAAGAATGAGAAAAAATACCCTGATACTTATTCCATGTATATAAAACTTGAGAACCATCCTTCTATAAAGAAGAACGAAGATTCAACAATAGGAAAAGTAACCAAACATGGTATGTTTTAAATGTTGTATACATGGCCAATGAAAGAAGAAGTGCACCCATTTGACGAACTAGGGGGATTAATTATGTGCACACAATATTGAGTAATGTATTTATGTATCTACCCGTGAAATATTATATATTTATTTTTCTACTCACATCTATGTCCAAATAAATGAATTAAGTATATTAAAAAAGATTTATAGAGGAAAGGTGGATTTTTGAGTAGCCAATGGAGTTATACTTGCTTCCTTTCTAATATAAGAACACCACCATCCCTTTCTAACTAGGATATTTTTAGTTATAAATTATTATTATTATATACAAACTATTTCAATGAAATAATGACTTTTGTAAACAATTTAGATATATTCTGTTTTATCATTATATTTGTAAATAAGGGTTATTTCTTAAACAGATACAACATATGTTATGGTATGTCACATTTCAATTATAGTCTTTATGTAATATATTACCAATACGAAGTATTATAAATTGATAATGAATCAAAATCGTGTGTCTCATTTAGAACACAATTGTGGCATCACCATCATGGTCATATAAATTGGACGATATGACAAAGCCCAATCATGATATTTATTTATGGTTTTTGTAGTTAAATCCCCATAATATTGTTAAATTTTCTTTATAATTAATGATACCATATTCACAATTTATTTGATTTTATAAAAATTCTACCTAGCTTCTAAAATTGTTGATCACTAATTTCTATGGACCATTTCTAATATAATCCAACGATTAGAATTCATACATCAAAATATTTATTGATTACTTGAGTATATATAGTTATATTTACATAATGGGATATAAGTATGAGTCATTAGATAAATTTAATGAATTCAATAATTACATAGAGTATAAACTTTAATAGAATAAAAATAATCATAATTTTGATAGTGTTGGTGATTATCGTAACCAAGAGTTTATTGAATTTATACCAAAGTATAAGATTATATCCCCATTAAATACACCTTTTACACAATAGTCTAATAGTGTTTGTGACAGGATAAAATATACCTTGTTTAACATGTTGATGTAGATGATGAGTAACACATACATTCTATGAATACCCTGCTCTTTATTACACTTTAATACTTGATTTATTACATAAAATGACAATTAAAACTACCCAAAATAGTGATAATTTTAGTTTATTTTAGATTTAGATATATAAAATAACATATTGAACAAGGGATCCAACAAAATTAATGAAAATTTATTTATCATTATTTATTGAGATCTTCTTAAACAGAAAAAAAAATAATTCTTTTAACATAAAGTTGTATTGGATAACAAATAGAGATACATAGTAAAGGGGTGAGATATTAATATTTTTAAAGGAATTAAACATGGAATATGTGATACATGTTAGAAATTAAGAAAATAAAAGATTAATAAAATGAATATGAATAATAAGTTATGATATAACATGATAATTATAACATGGGAAATGTTGCAACAACATAAAAAACCAAATCATTAACATATGAAAAAGGATAACCCACCATGAATTCATGGAGGAATAAGCCCCATTAATTAATCTGGTACACCCCTATCCAAATATTACATATCATTATTCAAAAAATTAACCAATTCAATAGATTTCTAAATGAAAACACCCATCATATTCATTTTATCTCATGCTTATATGTGTCACATAGATCATATGAAATGGAATCATTCATCATCCTAATTTCTTCCATGATCATGTATTGTGTAATACATACGTGAAAGTCCTAAATAAATATGTATATGTTCATATGGGGTAATAACATTGATATAAAAATGGGTATGGTATTCACTATATAATTGTTTTTTGAATAAAAAAATCATGGTGATATTCTGATAGTATAATGATGCTACGTAAAAATTCACAAAAAAGGATGATTAGATAAAAAGGTGTCTCTTATTATTTGTAAATAAAATGGGATGTTTTAGAGACATTGAAAAAATATCCCAACCTTATTAATTTTTAAATTTAATGAAAAAGGTAATATAGAAACATGAATAGAGAAAAGAATCATTATATACATTCGACATTATAACTGGTATACACAAAGTATCATGGTATGATTAATAAGAGTGAAAGGTAGATCTAATAATTTATAAATAAATAGTAAATTAAGGTGAATATAAAATATCATATACCATAATATGAAAATTAGATGTAAAAGTGATAACATAAAAGGAGTGGTTGATAAAAGTGGTGAGTAGAGGATCTCTTACGTGAGTGAGTGACTTCAAAATATGGGGAGCGGTTTCTTGAGAGATTGAGGTAAGATTGGTCAGACTCTAGAGGGTGGAGGGAAGAGTATTTTTTATCCCAAAATGAGATTTAGTGAAGAGAAATTAGATCCTGTGTGTTTTCATATAGGATCATATGGGAGGTTCATTATTATTTTGGTTATGGACACTACATCAAAAAAATATCCAAAAACAAAAACCATAACATGGTTTTTCCTAGTTTTTCTTCCATAATAGATATTTTTACATTATTTTATAATGTAATGGGACTAAATTAATAAGATAATACCTTTTATTATTTAGAGGTAAGTCATTGTCTTAATGAAATTATTCTATAACCTTAAACTATGTTATATGTTTTGGAGGATTCTCAAAGGATTTATAAAATAATCACAAAATAATATTATTTTGATGGGAAAATATATATATGGTCGTCGATGCTATTTATATTACTTATTATATCACATATAAGTCATTATTATATCATAAAACAAAATGTATTTTTATATGATATTTAATATTTTACAAAAAAAATTTGAGTGTCTCATAAAATTATGAAAAATTCACAATTGGATAATATGAACAGTATGATTACAAAAATAATTTTCATTTCATCTAAATAATAATCTAAATATTTTAATTTTATCCTTAAAAATGATTATAGATATTTATGGAAAATTACATGTTTTGAAAAGAATTGTTTTAGAACCCTATTAAAAAAATACATTTGAATTAAAAAATATTATATTTTCATTAATATTTTAATAAAACTATTTAATAATAATATTTTTGAAAAAAATTATTTATTTCAAAAATAGTTTATTTAAAAAATTTATTAATTTAATTTTAATATTAACAAAAAATTCAATTTGGTCTTTAGTGTTTCATACTAAAAATCATTTACAATGTAACAATAACATGATGAATATATATTCATTATTATATAAAAAATATACATAATCATATTTATACGGTCTTAATACATATTCCTTTAATACAAATGAAAACATCCAAAGAGTAAGGTGACTGATGGTGGGACTTTCATTGGGAGGTTCGACAAACATAGTTTTCTTCACGATCATGATGAGAATGAACTTATAACAAAATTGGCATCACTCATGATTGATTTATTAGATCTCAGCTTATGAATGGTCAAGGTAAAATCCTAGAAATTATATGTCACTTATAATCTCAGAAAAAATGGTCTTCATATGGTATGATTCTATTAGTTGAAGCCATCATTCCATTGTCTCTTTCAATTGGATTTTTTAAAACCCTATATTTATAAATATCATGTGATCAATGTTAAGAAAATATATTATTAATGGTAATGATAAATAAATTTCATTAAAATAAAATTTGATCTAATAAAACAAAAAAAGTGCATGTGTTTTCAATAACTATATTAAAAATTAATACATTTTATGAAATCAAAAGGTGTGATTTCTTTATAATAGTTTGGTTCTTTAAAATCTACCCCCTTAAGAAAATTTTCCCATGCAATTTTAATTTCCCACTAAAAAATAAATTAGGGTGACTCTTTTTTATCACCTCCTCTAGTACCCACATTGCTTATTCAAAAATATAGGTTCTCCAGAAAAAAGAACATTCTCTATTAGTACCACCAATAGATTATGTACATGTGATAGTTCTGGTATGTACCTTCTATATAGGGATATATATAATACATCATGAAATTTAGAAATGTCTGGTTGGAGTTCTAGATGATAGGCCAATGATCAAATGCAATCAAGGATATAAAAAGGGAAGATGTACCTTGGAATAATCATACCCTTATTAGAAAATCTCATCACATTATTCCATGTAGATATGTATAGTAATACCATGTCAATGAAATCAAACTCTAGGTCATGTTGATGATTTTCATAATAGTTCTTTTGTCAAATCTAAGAAGCTTGAATGTTCATTTTAATGGTCTAAACTTTTCCCCCACTTCCGCGACCATTTTTACTACATTGTAGTTTTTGTTTCCCAAACCCATCCCAACATGAATGTATTTTGCAGTTCTTAAAATAAAGTGCTTCATTGTGAGACATTTTAATGGTCATGTGGAAACTATTTTTGTATGTGAACTCACCAATATGAAGAAGTCAATCCCATCATATTTGAAGTCAATTGAGTATGATCTAAACATGTCCTCATGTGTATTGATAATCATCTCAGATTGTCTAACATTTTGGGGTGATACAATGTAATGAATTCTAGTTCAGTGTTTAGATAATTTTTTAGACTTTTCAAGAACATGTAGGTGAATCTTTCATCTCAATATTATATAATATATACTGGTACATCATACATACATACAACATCTCAAATGTATATCTATTCAAGTTGATCCCGTGAGAATTCCTCTATAATTTTAATGATGTCTGATATATTTTTAAGATTGTCCACCATAAAATAGATAGATTTATTCCATCATGATGTCTTTGGAAGAAAAGTGGCAATTTCTGTGGTGATTTTATGCCATTTCAATATTAGTATGGGTAATGGTTCAATCATACACTTTGATTTTTTCCCTTTCCACTTTCACATGATAACTAAGAGGATTCCATGATGTGTACACCGAGATCTCCATCATCAAAATGTCCCACCAATTGTTTTCTAAATATATCAATACATAATTGTGCTTCATGGGTTGATAGAGAATGTAGAACACTATCCATCATCCAATAGATCCTTCTTTAACAAATTGTTTGATGGTACACATATTCTTGACACAAATATCACAACTCATTATTCAATGACATTAAACATCAAGGATTTCCATTCCCATATAGTTTCCACCTTCTTCTAAATTCCGTGATTATATTTATGAGCTCCCCTTTACAATTAAATTAGAGATCTTTTTGAAAATATTTGTTAATAGATTGATTATGTTCCATTATTTATGATTTCTATATCCATACTATTAAATTCTAAGAAGATTAGACCATTATAATTTTACATCAATGAAAAAACTGCTTGATATTGTCTCCATACAGAATATTCCACTTTATTCTCTATACAATGATTTTAGTGAATTGAGAAGTCATAATCCATGATCTGATACAACTATCATTGTTGTAATATATTTATCACTTTTGTTTTAATATATATTTTATCCTCTTGTGAAAAGTATATATCTCTCACTTCTCTAAATAGATATAATTTTTATAGATTTTCAATGATTAGATCACATATTTTAACTCCATATCAATTGTAGGATAGTTTTATCCTAAATTTTCCACTATCTTGAGGAGTAGGTAAGGACTTGGTCGTTGTAAAATAACACACAACCCAATACCTTCTTCAACGAATCCCTGAATTCTACAAAAAGATCTCCACTATTGGTTAGTGTGAGAACAAGATTAGAGATTAGCCTCATTTTAGAGCCGTGAATCTTTCTTCACATTCATCATTCCTTGAAAACCTGACTCCCTTCTTATTTGGATCAATAATAGGGTTCAATAATTGCCAAAAATTTCTACAATTTTTTTGATAATTCCCAACTAACCCTAGAAAACTTGACATGTTTTTCATAGATGTTAGCCTAATTCATCCATATATTTCTTTTTTCATTGAAGGATACATTGTTATTATAAATACCCGATTATTTCATACATCCACATTACATCAAATTTATAGAATACATAATACATTACACAAAAAATTCTCAAATACCATATTAGTTTACTTCCTTTCGAAACTTGGAAACATAAAAACTAGTTAATAAATATGCCACATTATCCTCTAATATATTCTTCATGACTAACACCCTTTGTAATGGCCCGGACCTCTCTGGTCCATTACTTTGTGAAAATGTGGTGTTGGAGGTGTTCTGAAAGGTCAAGGTGACTTATCCCCAACACTTTGCCGAATTTCCAAATCTGTGAACAGTGTTTCCAAAACAGTAACCTTCTAACTATGACCTTCCAACTGTAGACTTGAACAGTGTTTCCAGAGCAGTAACCTTCTATCTGTGACCTTCCAACTGTAGACTTGAACAGTGTTTCCAGAACGGTAACCTTCTAACTGTGACCTTCCAACTGTAGAGTTGAACAGTGTTTCAAGAATGGTAACCTTCTAACTCTGAGCTTCCAACTGTAGACTTGAACAGTGTTTCCAGAACGGTGAGGTCTAACGGTGACCTTTTCTTTCCGTTGCCAAATTTTGAGTATGTGAACAGTGTTTCCAGCTTCGAAAATTTGACATTTTCTTTGACGTAAAATACTTTTAAAACCTTATTTTATGGACTTTAAGGCCGATTCAAAGGACATAAATCCTATATTAATTATTCATAAGGTTGGGATGTTTTTACTTGGTCAAACCGTGTGGGTTAATGCGATCGTTTTTAATGGAGAATAAATCGGATCTTAAACCGTCGCCTCTCTAATTTATTTTTTAAAGGGAACGAGATATCATTCTTCATTGTTCTTCCTCCTAGTTCTCATCTACGAGATTCTAGAACCTTGAAATCATTCCCGTAGGAGTTTCACAATCAAACGTTACTTGGATCAGTTCCGCTCTGTTTGATGCAACCAATTTGTGTCGATCGTTCTTCCATATAAGGTATGTTTTATCATCATTCCTTTGAGGATCACCTTTTCTTGTTCTTCCTTCCATATAAGCATGTAATCTCCATGGTTCTAATGGGTTTTATTGGGGTTGATTGGTACTGTCGTACCATGGCATCCTCCGATGGATGCAGCTATCGTGAGGAGAAGAGGACAGTGACCCATTGTGTGGATAAAGTACGTCAAGAACACTTCGAGGTAGGGGATTCATGGATTCTCTAATTGTTTATGTGAAACTGTAGAATTAGCATGATTTAACCCTTTGGATCACAATGAAATTTACCTAATTAAATACTTGAACCAGATTAATAGAATTGGTTGATCGCATGTTTTTTCTTTGTAACGTGATAACGGTTTGCCTCATGTATTCCTAGATAGAGTGATATCTATAATTTTCTTTAATTAGATGCTCGTTCATGATGGAAATTGATACAGAACGTAAAGCCGGAATTATTTTTTAAATAATTGGCTAAAGATAAAGAGGCATGTTAATGAATCTGTTAACTCAAGATGGATTAAAGAACTATTAGTTCGATAATTTCAAAAGGGTTCTAAGTTACCCGCTTTCTTGTAAGGCTGAATGCCTTGTGGTTTGGAGCTCTGAGTGCTCATTTTTTATGAAGGTTGAATGCCGTGTTAAAGGTTCGAGAGCCCATTTTGTGATCTTTGATTTCCTGCTTCTTGTGATTTGATGTGAGCCTGGATGGCTGTTGTGATATGTGGAGGTATGGGGACTTGTGGTTGTGGCAGATGACGCCTAGTGTGGCGAGATGCATCAGTTTATTCATGTGGGTGTCGGGGAGGACACCAAGGATGATGGTATGAGATGAATGTAATGGTTTGATGTTGGTGGTTTGGTTGGTTCTTTATCTTTTTTACTTTTCCCCACTACTCAAGGCAGTTGGTATTGCTTACCCTCTTTCTGAAGGAGGCGAAGACACGTGGGGTATGCCACGTGCTTTCCGTGTTTAGCCTCTCTATGGAGGATGGGTCTATGCTCTTACTATAGGCAGAAAAGACTCGACGGGTAGTATATCTACTCGTCGTGTTGAGCCCCTTTGTGTTTAGTAGCATGGGATGTTTTTCTAGAATGGCTGAGATTATGGAAATGTGATTCTAAAATGAATGTTTGTTTAAATGGTGATAATCCACGGGGGTGGAGAAACTGGAATTTAATAGTGATGTGAATCCTAAAAAGGAGCAGTTTTTGAATGTGATGCCAATTTAGTTTAATGTGGTAAATTTCTCATGGTTAATTAATGTTTAAAGAATTAATTAATGTACAGTGGAACTGATAAAATGAGAATGGAGTAATCTAATAAATCTCTTCAAATGGTTGTGTTCTTATAGGATACCTAGTCTTAGAAGTATCATCCTGGAGTCTGAGAGACATTAGCTGCAGTTGTGCCTATGACTAGGTAATGTCCATAATGTGGTTGTGAGTTATATATATTCTGTACTTTTTGTGTTTCTATACGCTACTCCACCTTGTCGGTAAGGGAAACTGACACCCCGGGGATTCTGAGCCCTGGGGAGGTGTTTTCCCCAACATTCTGATGGGAGGTTGAATGGCTGACTACCCCCTTTGGCCCCGCTCTCTTCTCTTGGTAGATACTTGTGCCATGAGGCACAACGGTTAGTTACCCCATATATGTGTGTAGAGGGCTGTAATGGATTGTGGTTATTCACACACATATATTCTGGATATACTATCCTATGGACTACTATAGGTTTAATCTGTATAGGCTATGATGGCTTGAGGATCCTTACTCGGAGTATGGGCTGTAATGTCTTGAGGTATTATACCCGATGTATGATACACGTTATGCGGGCTTTGGTGGCTCCCGGAAACTACCTGGTGACTTTTGGTTGTGAGGACGGTGTGGTGCTTAGCCCAGGTGTCTGCGGGCAAGCCTTTGGAGAGAGAGGCACGAGACGTATGTCGTTGGGGCAAAGCGGCAAACCAGTGGGGAAGTTGTAGCGGGGTACCCTTGATATTCTTTATTATATTCTATATTCTTGTATGTGTTACTTGGTGAGAGTATCCATGGTGAGGTTGGGAACTTAGTATACCTGTTTAGGTAACGAGTGAGTTTCACTTGTTGTTCACTGGGCTTTAGCATGCTTTCATTACTTTTGCACGAGAGGATTGCGGATGATCCTACTGAGTATACTGTTATACTCACCCTATGTATATATAAACTGTTTTTCAGGTCACATGGAGCAGGTTGGAGTTCAAGATGGTTACTACTAGCTTGCGGTTGGAGGGGGAGCTGTTCGGGCTTGTTGTCGCTGTCTTTTTACATTCTTTTGGGTACTTTTAGTTTTCCCTTTCAATTATAGTACTTTTGAATGTCATTTCATATATGTACTTGGGTTTATTTTATATTTTAGTTATGAGTTGTAGTCGGTTGGAGTCTATTCTATCTCTCTCTTCTTCATGTGTTCTCTCAGAGGGTAATGCCTCCCATTTATGTGTGTATTATACCCTCGGTGCTAGTCGCCAACCTGGGGCCTACTGGAGGCGGGACTCGGGGGTCATTATCTCCCTTCTCACATTGCCGGCCTAGGATGGGTACACAATGTGGGGAGGGGGTCGTGAAAGAGTGGTATCAAAGGCTCTGGTTGAGGGATAGGATGGAGTTTGGAGTTAGGCATAGGTGAGGATGCATGAGATGGTAGGGAAACGGTGTCATTCATGTATAGAAAGTGGGGTAAAAACTGGAGACCTGCAGAGAAATAGGCGTTTAGGGCCCCCTATTATCTATTGCACGGACCTTTAAGCTTACGATAGCTACTAAACAAAGTGATACCGGTTGCAGGGTAGAGACCTAGGAAAGGATCATGCATCATTATTCTTTGCATATGTGTTTGAATTGGTAGACCTTGGGATAGGTAACCTAAAATAAATAAAACAAAACAATGTGAGTCTTCCATATTCCAGGCTTAGGAGTTCTAACAGTTGTTATTTTACATGTATGGCTCCAGGTCGACGTCCTCGTCAGGTTTGCAGAGAAGATGCCCAGCAGGCTGTTCCAGCAGATCGTCGTCGAGTAGAGGTTGACGAAGATGACACATGGAGGAAGACACTTCGAGAGTTTCAGAGCCAGAGTCTATAGAAGTACGAGGGATCTGTTTCAGATGCAGTCACAGAATACTGGTTGGAGGAGAACGAGATAGGCTTCAGTTCGATTCGTGCTCGGAAGGACCACTGGGTGTCCTTGGTTGTGACGATGCTGCGTGGAGCAGCGAGACAGTGGTGGTTCTTGTTCCTCGGTGATCGTGAGGAGTCAGCAATATCAGGGGAGGAGTTTCGAGACAGGATTAGAGTCGAGTTTCTTTCTTCGACTGCGAAGGTGTATAGTCGCCAGGAGCTTCTTACCCTTCGACAGGGGAGCTCCAGTGTTCGAGAGTTTTGAATCCATTTCCGGAACCTTCTACGATATGCTTCAGACCTGTTACCAGATGATGAGGCCAGAGCGAGGCATTTCGAGGAGGCTTTGCGTCCAGAGATCCAGCGCCAGGTCACCACATTTATGCTGAAGACATATATTGAGGTGCTGGCGAGGGCAGAGGTTGTTGAGAGGACTTTTTCCAGTTCATGATCGTCAAGAGAGGGGAATCATCATGATTCCTCACGAAGCAGAGCTGTGGTCCGGGGTTCCCGGTTTTCAGGACAGAAGAGTTTTCGTTCACCTGGGGGTAGGTCCCAGTCCTTCCCATCTCGTTTCTCTGGAGGCAATAACTCTCAGGCCTATGCCAAGGGATCAGGTGCTTGTTTTTCTTGTGGTGGTCGTGGTCATCAGCAGCGGGAGTGCCCGACTTTTCAGAGTAGTCATCGTGCACCAGGCACTCCACTCCAGGTTCCTGCGTTGAGGCAGTTCCAGCTGAGGCAGTAGCAGCAGGTTGCACCAGCTTTAGATCACCAAAGGGTAGATGGATCAGGCAGAGGACAACCACATGATGCTCCCCATCCTCAGAGAGCAGAGCACGGCTATGTTGTTGGTCGTCATATGGGTCATAGAGGCCGTGTAGGAGGTCGTGGTCAGCTTCATTCTCCAGCGTTACCAGCCCTAGGCAAGCCAGATATCGTTCGAGGTACCCTTTTCTTGTTTTCTACCTTGGTGTATGCCTTGTTTGATTCAGGAGCAACACACTCCTTCATATCACCTACCATTGTCCATGCTTTGGGACTTGAGTTAGAGAGGCTTATAGTGCCCTTGGCATTGGCTACGCCAGTTGGAGGTCGAGACGACTTGTTTTAAGTATGTAGAGACTGTGAGCTAGTGTTGGGGAAACACCGCTCTTGGGGAGATTTCCTATATTTGCAAATACAACCATATGATGTCATACTTGGCATGGATTGGTTGTATTCGGTGCAGGCGGTTGTGGATGGCTACAGGAAGAATGTCGTTTTCTATGATGAAGATGGAGAGAAAGTGGTGTTTGTTGGTGAGAGAGATCCTCGGATGAGTCATAGACGAGTTCCATCCTTATCACCCATAATGGCTAGGATGACGCTGAGTTCTTCAGAGGTTCAACAGTTGGCGTTTCCTAGGGTCGTAGAGGAGTACCCTGACGTCTTTCCAGAAGAGGTTGTATCCTTACCCCATCGACGAGAGATCGTGTTTGGTATCGAGCTACAGCCAGGAGCCTCTCCTATCTCTATGTCTCCGTATAGGATGGCCCCTTCTGAGTTACGAGAGCTACGTATTCAGCTCGACGGTCTGTTGCAGTGTGGTTTTGTGCGGCCAAGTGTGTCACCGTGGGGTGCACAAGTTTTGTTTTTGAAAAAGGCTGATGGAAGTTTGCGGTTTTGCGTCGATTATCGTCGGTTAAACAAAGTGACAATAAAGAACCGCTATCATCTCCCGCGGATTGATGACCTATTCGATCAACTGAAGGGTGCAAGTTGGTTCTCAAAGATAGACTTGCGGTCAGGATATCATCATATGCGTGTAAAGGATGAGGATATCCCGAAGACTCCTTTCCGTTGTCGTCATGGGCATTATGAGTTTGTTGTAATGCTATTCGGCGTGATGAATCCTCCAGCTGTTTTCATGGGGTTGATGAATGTTGTGTTCCGTGAATTCTTGGACAAGTTTTTTGTGGTTTTCATCGACGACATCCTTGTGTACTCCACATCTGAAGAGGAGCATGCAGAGCATCTACGAGCCGTTTTGGGAGTTCTTCGCCAACATTAGTTGTTTGGAAAGTTGTCCAAGTGTGAGTTCTGGTATCGAGAAGTTCGTTTCTTGGGACATGTTGTGTCCCAACAGGGAGTAGCTGTGGATCCTTCGAAGATAGAAGCAGTGGTGTCTTGGCCAGCCCCCAAGACCATGTCAGAGGTGCGAAGTTTCCTTGGTCTCGCATGCTATTATAAGAGGTTTGTAGCCAATTTCTCTCAAGTTGAAACTTCTCTGACAGCTTTGACAAGGAAGGATCAAGTGTTCATATGGACTGATCAGTGTCAGACAGCTTCCAAGTATCTAAAGGAGAAGTTGGTAAGTGCTCCAGTCCATTGTCTTCCAGCGGAGGGAGTCCAGTTTGATGTTTTCTGTGATGCTTCACATCTGGGGCTAGGCTGTGTTCTCATGCAGTAGAGGTCAGTTGTTTCATATGGGTCTCGGCAGTTGCATCCCCATGAATGTGACTATGCCACCCATGTCCTTGAGTTGGCAGCCGTGGTGTTTTCTCTGATGTTGTGGAGACATTTCCTCATTGTTGAGCACTTTGTGGTTTTCACCAATCATAAGAGTTTGAGGTATGTTTTCTCCCAACGTGACTTGAACTTGAGGCAGCGTCGGTGGATGGAGTTCTTGCAGGAATACGACTTTGAAATATCGTATACACCTGGAAAAGGTAATGTTGTAGCTGACACACTAATCCGAATGATGCATAATGATGTTGTGCGTGAATCTGGTGATTCTTGGATAGTGATGGAAGATCTATCAGCTCTGCATCTTGATATGGGAGAAGTTGGGGGTAGAGGTTGTCTTTTCCAGATGACGGTGTAGTCATCCCTGATACAGAAGGTGGAAGAGTCTCAGTTGGGTGACCTAGAGGTGGATGTTTGGAGAGACAGTGTTGTATGTGGTGAGGCCCCTGATGGTTGGTCGGAGGATGAACAACACCGAGTGTTGTATCATGGAAGGCTTTTTGTTCCCTTGGCGATGCGCAAGACGGTTCTCCGAGAGTTCCATAGTTTACCCTTGGCGGTACATCCTGGTGTGACGAAGATGTACCGATCCTTGAGGAGTCAGTTTTGGTGGCCTGGGCTGAAGCGTATAGTTGCAGAATGTGTGTCTCGATGTTTAGTCTGCCAGAAGTTGAAGGCCGAACACCGTGTTCCTGGTGGTCTTCTCCAGCACTTAGAGATTCCTCAGTGGAAGTGGGAGGACATCTCAATGGACTTTGTTACAGGTTTACCTCGGGCTCCGGGAGGACATGATTCTATATGGGTGGTAGTGGATCGTTTAACAAAATCATCCCACTTCATAGCGATCAAGGAGTCGAGCTCAGTGGAAGTTTTGTCGAGGCAGTATCTGGAGGAGGTGGTGAGGCTTCACGGAGTCCCTAGGACGATCATTTCTGATCGAGATCGACGTTTTACCTCTAGAGTGTGAAGGGGTCTCCAACAAGCTTTTGGTTCTCAGTTATTCCTTAGCACTGCTTTTCATCCTCAAACGGATGGTCAGACAGAGCGAACCATCCAGACTCTTGAAGACATGTTGAACTCTTGTGTTCTTGATTTTGGAGGTCCATGAGTGAAGCACTTACCCTTGGTAGAGTTCGCTTACAATAATAGTTTTCACTCGACCATCGGTATGGAGCTGTTTGAAGCCTTGTATGGACGGCTATGACGTTCTCCGTTGTGCTGGACTGGGGTCGGAGAGTCAGTAATTCTCGGACCAGAACTAGTGCAGAATACAACAGAGATGGTTCAGGTTATTCGTTAGAGGATGAAGACAGCACAAGATCATGAGAAATCATATGCTGATCAAAGAAGGAGACCCTTAGTGTTTAATATTGGGGATCATGTATTTCTAAAGGTGACTCCCTGTCGTGGGCAGCGATGTTTTGGTCGTGGAAGTAAGCTTTCTCCCCGGTTTGTTGGGCCTTTCTAGGTGTTGGCTCGTGTTGGAGCTGTGGCATATCGAGTAGCACATCCCCCTCATATGAGTCGGATACATGATGTTTTCCATGTATCACAGCTTCGTCGATATCTTCATGATGAATATCATGTTCTCGATTGGGGAGAGATCGATATTGATGATGATGCAACCTTCGAGGAGCGACCTGTGGAGATCCGAGACCACAAGCAGAAGGTGTTGTGTGGGCGTTCTATCCCCTTAGTTCGTGTCTTGTGGAGACACGGTGGCATGGAGGAGAGTACCTGGGAGCGTGAGCCACAGATACGTGCTCAGTACCCAGAGTTGTTTAATGTTTAACTCTTTTCATGTAGTGATGTTTCCTTTATGGTTAGACCTTTCATGTTTTATTTATGTACCTTTGATGTGATGTTATGTTTGAATTGTTTGGTTATGGATTGTTTGTTTCCATACTCTCGGATGTCATAGTTTTGTTCCACCTTTTGAATAACTCATGGTGGTTTTCCCCTGAGAGGTATCTTATGGGGTGGTTGTTCGGACCCCTCTTTTCTTCTGGGTTGGTTTTTAATTCTCGAGGACGTGAATGTTTTGAGAGGTATCTAATGTAATGGCACATACCTCCCTGGTCCATTACATTGTGAAAATGTGGTGTTGGAGGTGTTCCGGAAGGTCAAGGTGACTTCTCCCCAACACTTTGCCGAATTTCCAATTCTATGAACAGTGTTTCCAGAACAGTAACCTTCTAACTGTGACCTTCCAACTGTAGACTTGAACATTGTTTCCAGAACAGTAACCTTCTAACTATGACCTTCCAACTGTAGACTTGAACAGTGTTTCCAGAACGGTATCCTTCTAACTGTGACATTCCAACTGTAGGCTTGAACAGTGTTTCCAGAACGGTGAGGTCTAACAATGACCTTTTCTTTCCTTTGCCAAATTTTGAGTATGTGAATAGTGTTTCGAGCTTCGCAAATTTGACGTTCTCTTTGACGTAAAATACTTTTAAAACCTTATTTTAAGGACTTTAAGGCCAATTCAAAGGCCATAAATCCTATATTAATTATTCCTAAGGCCGGGATGTTTTTACTTGGTCAAACCGCGTGGGTTAATTCGATCTGTTTGTAATGGAGAATAAATTGGATCTTAAACCGCCGCCTCTCTAATTTATTTTTTAAAGGGAACGAGATATCATTATTTGTTCTTCTTCCTTCTGGTTCTCATCTACGAGACGCTAGAACATTGCAATCATTCCCGTAGGAGTTTCACAATCAAATGTTACTCGGATCAGTTCCGCTCTGTTTGATGCAACCAAGTTCTGTCGATCGTTCATCCATATAAGGTATGTTTTATCATCGTTCCTTTGGGGATCACCTTCTATTGTTATTCCTTCCATATTATCATGTAATCTCTATGGTTATAATTGGTTTTCTTGGGGTTGGTTGGTACTATCGTACCATGGCATCCTCCGGTGGATGCAGCTGTCGTGAGGAGAAGAGGACTGTGACCTGTTGTGTGGATAAAGGACGTCAAGAACTCTTAGAGGTAGGGGATTCATGTCTTCCCTAATTGTTTATGTGGAACTTTAGAATTAGCATGATTTAACCCTTTGGATCACAATGAAATTGATATAATTAAATACTTGAACCGGATTATGAGAATTGGTTGATCGCATGTTGTTTCTTTGTACTGTGATAACGGTTTGCCTCATGTTTTCCTAGATGGAGTGATATCTATAATTTTCTTTAATTATATGCTCGTTCATGATGGAAATTGATAAAGAACGTAAAGATGGAATAATTTGTTAAATAATTGGCTAAAGATAAATAGGCATGTTAATGAACTTTTTAACTCAAGATGGATTAAAGAACTATTAGTTCGATAATTTCAAAAGGGTTCTATGTTACCCGCTTGCTTGTATGGCTGAATGCCTTGTGGTTTGGAGCTCTGAGTGCTCATTTTGTATGAAGGCTGAATTCCGTGTTAAAGGGCCGAGAGCCCATTTTGTGATCTTTGATTTCCTGCTTCTTTTGATTTGATGTGATCCTGGATGGCTGTTGTGATATGTGGAGGCATGGGGACTTGTGGTTGTGGCGGATGATGCCTAGTGTGGCGAGATGCATCGGTTTATGAATGTGGGTGTCGGGGAGGACACCAAGGATGATGGTATGAGATGAATGTGATGGTTTGATGTTGGTGGTTTGGTTTGGTTGTTTATCTGCTTTACTTTTCCCCACTACTCAAGGCAGCAGGTATTTCTTACCCTCTTTCTGATGGAGGCGAAGACACGGGGGGTATGCCACGTGCTTTTCGTGTTTACCCTCTCGATGGAGGATGGGTCTATGCTCATTATATAGGCGGCAAAGACTCGACGGGTAGTATATCTACTCGCCGTGTTGAGCCCCTTTGTGTTTAGTAGCATATGATTTTTTTCTAGAATGCCTGAGATTATGGAAAAGTAATTCTGAAATGAAAGTTTGTTTAAATGGTGATAATGCACGGGGATAGAGAAACTGGAATTTAATAGTGATGTGAATATTAAAAAGGAGCAATTTTTTAATGTGATGCCAATTTAGTTTAATGTGGTAAATTTATATTGGTTAAATAATGTTTAAAAAATTAATTAATGTACAGTGGAACTAATAAAATGAGAACGGAGTAATCTAATAAAGCTCTTAAAATGGTTGTGTGCTTATAGGATACCTAGTCATAGAAGTAGCATCCTGGAGTCTGAGTGACGTTAGCTGCAGTTGTGCCTATGACTAGGTAATGCCCATAGTGTGGTTGTGAGTTATATATATTCTGTACTTTTTGTGTTTCTATACGCTACTCCACCCTATCGGTAAGGGAAACTGACACCCCGGGGATTCTGAGCCCTGGGGAGGTGTTCTCCACAACATTCTGATGGGAGGTTGAATGGCTGACTACCCCCTTTGGCCCCACTCTCTTCTCATGGTAGATACTTGTGCCATGAGGCACAACGGTTAGTTACCCCATATATGTTTGTAAAGGGTTGTAATGGATTGTGGTTATTCACACACATATATTCTGGATATAGTATCTTATAGACTACTATAGGTGTAATGTGTATAGGATATGATGGCTTGAGGATCCTTACTCAGAGTATGGGCTGTAATGGCTTGAGGTATTATACCCGATGTATGATACACGTTATGCGGGCTGTGGTGGCTCCTGGAAACTAACTGGTTACTTTTGGTTGTGAGGACGGTGTGGTGCTTAGCCCAGGTGTCTGCGGGAAAGCCTTTGGAGAGAGATGCACATGACGTATGTCGTTGGGGAAAAGCGGCAAACCAGTGGGGAAGTTGTAGCGGGGTACCCTTGATATTCTTTACTATATGCTATATTCTTTTATGCGTTACTTGGTGAGAGTAGCCATGGTGAGGGTGGGAACTTAGTAAACCTGTTTAGGTAATAAGTTAGTTTCACTTGTTGTTCACTGGGCTTTAGCATGCTTTCTTTACTTTTGCACGAGAGGCTTGGGGAGGATCCTACTGAGTATACTGTTATACTCACCCTATGTATATATAAAATATTTTTCCAGTCACTTGGAGAAGGTTGGAGATCAAGCTGGTTACTACTAGCTTGCGGTTGGAGGGGGAGATGTTCGGGCTTGTGGTCGCTGCCGTTTTACTTTCTTTTAGGCACTTTTAGTTTTCCCTTTCAGTTGTAGTACATTTTCATGACATTTCATATATGTACTTGGGTTTATTTTATATTTCATTTATGAGTTGGAGTTGGTTGGAGTCTATTCTATCTCTCTCTTCTGCATTTGTTCTCTTAGAGGTTAATGCCTCCCATTTGTGTGTGTATTATAACCTCGGTGCTAGTCGCCAACCCGGGGCCTACTGGAGGCAGGACTCGTGGGTCATTATCTCCCTTCTCACATTGCCGGCCTAGGAGGGGTACACTTTGTGTGGAGGGGGTCGTGACACCCTTCATTAAAACATCAAACATAATATGTATTTGAATAACCTAGGGTATTGGAAATATAAAAACTTGCATTCTTAGATGCTCAGTATGTTTGAAAAAGGGAGATATGTAATCATAATATTAAGTATAATAATATGAGAACATGATCCTGATAATATATGATTACACCCTGCATATCATATATAATAAACATGAAAAATGTCATAAATCATTGTAGTTCATAATACATGAATAAAATGTAAATAAATAACATAATCCATGAAATAATATCATAGGAAAAATACATGGAATTTTTGTCGAAAAATAAGTATATATAACTATTTCTGTAGTAACCAAAGAATCACTCATAAGTACATATTATTGGAAAAGGTGAATTACTAAACTGGGTTACTCCCTATTCTAGGCCTTTATTATTGACCCGAGTTCACTCCTCGTTATAGCCCTATAATACTGAACTGTGTTCACTTATCATTCAATACATATTTATATCATGAGATATAAGTAATTATACAATTAATTTGAGTGATATATAGGTTTCAACCATATCATAAAGAAATCAAACATACACGATCCCCAAATCCATAAAAAAATTATATCATAATCCATGATATAAAATAGGTTTCATAAACATGTAATCATATATTAACCTATGAAAAATATAGTTTTCATAATCATTTGGTTAAAGCATTAGCCGTTAAAAGAAACAGATTTCATAAGAGTATAACCCATGAAATAGAAACAAGATTCATAAACATAAAACCTATGGACAAGACATATGTTAAATAAAAATCATTCCATTAAAACATAAAAAATAAATAGAAAGAAAATTAATCAATAAATTTAATAATTTCTCAAAAATTTAATGATTTACACTAATGAATTTTACCTTAAATGGGAACAAATTTTCAATGTTCTTTTAGAATCATTTCATGAGGAAAATATACATTCTTCTTTGTAAAACGTTTATGAAATATATTAAAATTTTAAAACCATTTTCATTACAATTAAAATTTAAAACCTTGAAAAATGAAATGAAATAATTTTTAAATCGTTTTTTCTTGAAAATTATTAAATATTGTGGAAATAATTTTGAAAATATTTTTGATAAAAAAATTTTCAAAATGAAAAAATATTTATGAATGTATAGAAAAATCATTCATAATTTTCTTTACAACATTATTTTAATTATATTAGTTACTAAAGAGTGAAAAAATGGTAATAATAGATGGAGATATGTTGATTAAAAAGAGGATAATAAAACCCATGAGTGTTCTTGAGAGATCGATAATAATATTTCAACAATGATATCATAATCGTAAACAATGCTCATAAACAATGGGATTGTTTTAATTAACTCTTAACACATAGTAATTTTGTATAATAATAACCATGTATTAAAATGGAATTAAATAAAGATAAAAATATCATTAAAATAACTATATTAATGATAGAACATGTCATATACACCTATTGAAATAATTTAGGGTTGTAATAAAACATGTGTCTCAATGAAATAAAATTGAGACAAAACTATCTTACTAATTTTGTAACTCTTGAAACATAAACCCCGTGAAATAATGTTCATAGATTGGATATGTAAACACTCATTAATTTAATAATAATAATCATATAATAAATTAATGGTCATCATATAAACCATGATAAATAAAAGAGTGGTTAATATGGATTATATCTCATGAATATAAATTGTGAGATGAAATTCCCTTACCTTATGTCATGAAATTCTTCAAAAAAGTAAAAATGTAATGTATAATAAATATATGTTTATTATAAATATATCATTTAACTATATTATTATATCTAATAATATTTTTGGTTTTATTAATACATTATATTACCTGCTTCTTAACAATTCTATATTTAGGTTTCACTTTAGGTAATATCAACGTTGTACTTTCATGGGTCTTAATTTGTTCTATATTTGGTCTTTATACTTATATCATGATTTACAGAATGTTAACCATGATATTAATATAATTTATTTTCATTATATGTGTATTATTATAATCTATATAATATATAATATTGAAATGGAATACACTTTTTTGGAAGACGATAGGTTGTATGTACACATGAATGTTGTTTATGTTTAATTATCGCATTGAAAGACAGAACATAAATGACATATATGCATATATATATATATATATGTATATATATTTATAGTATCATTATTATATCATATATATCATATAATGTCACTAAACCCTTTCCTTAATACATTTCTTGTACTGTGGGAAGAAATCACATCGCTTGGAGGGGGCAATAGTCTACAATTCCTTAAATAATATTATCATATATATACAAAATCTAAAGTATAAATATATGTGTTATAAAATAATAAATAAATATTAACTGTAATTAATAATAAAATATATATTATATATAATTATATTTTACTTTATAATTCACCCCACAAGAGAATATAAAGTAATAATGAACAATCATTATTTTGTGATGCGGTAGTTCACCAAACAAAAAAATAGTATGCTAATAACCCATTAGATGGAAGAATTTATAAGTATAGGTTGATCCCTTATCAGAACAACATATTATTATATAGAGGAGGCCAATATTGTTTTGTAATAATTTAATAAGAGTAATTGAGGTTGTGGAGAATGAAAATAAAATATAGGATCTTAAGGAGGGTATTGCCTCTTAATCGGGTAACTCCTTTTGGTTTGTAACAATAGGATTTCTTAGTTTAAATTCTACCCAATTGGAGGATTATAGGATCAGGGTAGGTATGTTGATGATCTATTTTGTATGATCTTGGTCTAACCAAATAATATTGATATGTGTGTGGGAGTGGGAGGTGAGGATGCCTTTTTATAGTGGAGGAGGAGTGGCTCTATTGTAAATTCTAGGTAAAAGAATTTAGCCCACATTTTCCCCATGTCTAGTAGAATAAATAATGTAAAAAATTATATAAAATGGATTATAGTGTCCCAAAATATCAATTAAAAATATCTAGTACATGATTTTATTTATTTTGGGTTCTTATGATTATACTTTAGTCCCTTATTAAGCCATATTTTCCCTTAATCATATTAATTAATTTTACTTACCTTCACTAATCATAAATTTTTATCGAAAAACTATGTTATACTTATTCTAAATTACGAATTATAAATTATTCTGATTACAAATACGAAATACCCTTTTCGAAATTCTAATCATATAAGTTTTATAAATTAATTTAATTTTAATCCTACTGAGGGGAACACACTATATGGGCATTTAATTAAAAACACCCACATGTTTGCTAGGTATTTAAATCCAATTTTATGGTGAAATTGATTCCAAATACCAAAATTGAATTTATTTATAAAAATATTATCAAATTAAATTTTTAAATCAATTTTAAATATAAATTAATTGTATTAATAAATTTTTTAAAAAATAATTTTTAAATAAAATTTGGTGTTTTAAACTATTCATTATAAAAAACATTACAGAAAAATACCAAATATTTACCCTAACATAATTTTGATGTTTCTATTTAATGTAATATTTTTATTTTGAAATATATCATCCATAAATGTTCCAAAAATTGGATTTAAAACAATTTCACCATTAAAAGGTGGTAAAAACACCTTAATAAGTAATGTAGAATTTTATTTAAAAATTGTGCTTATTTTTATATTTACCCTATTAAATCTATTTTATGGATATTAAAATTATTTCATATAATATATAATATTTATACCACATTAATATCAATCAATATTTGTAATTAATTTATTTTTTTATGGAAAATAACATATTTGTTGTAAGAATAATTTCTATTATATTCAATAGATTTTCATAATAATATTAGATTTGAGTAAACCAAATATTTTATTAACTTATATAACACTTTTTGTAAATATTAATTTAACCGGTATGTTATATTAAATAATATATCATTATTCATTAAAACTCAGTCTTGTGTGTTACAAAATCCGACGAGGAATTTATTTATTACAAGTAATAAAAGATAACCATGATGTTATGTATAGAGTAAGTAAACAAGTATGTTTCTTATAGTGAATTATAGTCTTGGTTTTTGTATATAATACTATCCAACACATAGTACATTAATATACAATAGTTATTGTTGTGTGAAATGAAAAATATTAAAAATATTAAAATAATTCATTTTTTTTCTAAAAATAATTGGGTGTTAAAAATATCCCATTCCTTGTGATGATTTGTCACATAAATGAGACATCTTTCAACCATAACTGACACATTCTGTACATGGGATAAATTTTCTCCTCCCATAACGTCTTTAGCACAACATTCAAATATTTGTCATTTTTCTCCTTGATTTTGAAGTATATTCTAATATCATATATAAAAAATACCACAAATTTGTTCAGTTAATAACAAAATACACTTTAACTCAAATGCCTAATTATTTATAAAGAATTACTGAGTCTGAATGGCATAACAATGAATTCATATTTCCTATATCTTGTTCAAAACCTAGTCTTACGGATATATTCCTTCTCCAACCTACCATGGTATTATTTTAACTATATCTCCACCTTTAAGGAATATGGTGCTCCTTCCATTTGATCAAACAAGTCATAAATCCAGTATAGAGGTCATTTCTTCATTATGTTGATATAATGATAATAAATATAATGGTGAATTGATCCATCTTTCTTCTTGTAAAATATGACTGTTGCACACCATGGAGTTGAACTTAATCATATGAACCCTTTATTGAGAATCTATTGTAGTTGTTTCTTTAGATCCTCATGTTCCAAAACAACCATATTATAAAAATTCTTTGTTTATGGAAAAACCTCAAGTATAATCTCAATTGAAAATTCAAACTTTCTATTATGAGGAATATGG
Organism: Viscum album; assembly: GCA_963277665.1. Taxonomy (NCBI): domain Eukaryota; kingdom Viridiplantae; phylum Streptophyta; class Magnoliopsida; order Santalales; family Viscaceae; genus Viscum; species Viscum album. The sequence goes on from OY728133.1 coordinate 1,360,220,475, forward strand.
AGATATTCCATGAGAAACAAATTAGTGTATTCATTCCCAGTAAGCATGTTTTCAAGATTTATCCATTCCATAGACAAAACTATTTTATCAAGATAAAATTTCTCGTACCGAAATAATATCCATACTAGAGATGTTGGTGCAAAAAAATAATCATTCTACACATTTAAGTTGTATAGAATCAGGGGACAATTCTGGATATAGAGTGTGTTTCCTTCTTAAAACAAGTTATGATGGAATTATATTTAGAAAGATAATTCATGCCCAAAATTACATCATATTACACCAATGGATGTATGATTATGATCTATGGTATGCTCAGCTCACAAATTGTGACTGTGGAGGAATTATATACATGGGATGAAATAATTTCCCCATTTTCTATTTTCACCGACCTATCCTCTGCCAGTATTTGACGTGGTGTTTTAAAAGTTTTAATAAACATTCACTATATAATGGAATGCGTAGAAATAGAATCAAAAAATTAAAGTCACTATTTTTGTATGAATAACATGAATACATATCACCACTTCATTTTCGGTATTCATTTCATTGAAAGTGATGGAAAAAAATTCACTAATTATTCCTTTGATTTTTAGGGATTCCATTGAAAACCCATGGCTTAGGGAATAGGTTTAAAAATTTCTCGGGTTCTTTGTTGTGGTAGAAATGAACAAGGTGCATAGGTTTAACTAGATAATTATATTACTCAAACAAATTATTAGGGTTTTTCAGTCATAAATTATTACCTAGGGGTACTTCCTTCCTATACCAAAATCATTTATTCATCCCCCTATGGAAATTTCCATGGTTCATCTTTCTGCACCTTTGACAAGTGGAATGCTAAAAAAATGTGACCATTAGAAATCTCTATTAGACCACCAAATTAAAATCACATTTCCTCGTATTATCCCCATGACACCAATGAGATTCTCCAATAACCATTTCATTGTTGATGGAACATCATACAATTTTCATATAGTTATCAATGTCATGGATCACTAGGGATTTTCTTAGACCAGGTTTTATCCAACTAAATACATGTTCAACTATGAATTTAAGTTCAATGAAAAATATAATGGCGTATCTTGCATATATTGTGATGTTTTATTCATATGCGTTGAAATATTATTCACCTTTTTTCTTGTATGGAAGGATATCCCTTTCCATTTTATGATGATGAGTGTCAGAAAATATTTACCAAAGAACATTTTTTTGAAATTCCTTCCAGTCCATTATATAGATATCTTCTTCTGGATTCGTATTCATGATCAATTTCAACCAATGAACAGACTCTCCCCATATATGATAAATATCTAGAATAAACATTTAATGATTAGAACATTTAAGGATAGCAATTATCTTATCAATGGAGTCGATCCATTGTTCCTCGATTAAGGGATCAGAGGATCCACTGAATGTAGGAGGAATTTTTTAGGAAGATCTATATTGTGGATTGATCTATCATAGGGGGTTCATATGACCCTTATTATATAGTATTCTATTTAAAACTACAGTCTATAGAGAGATTATCATCATGATGTTCATGATTCTTTATCCCATAGGATTTAGAATCTTGTTGGCGTATTCATCACACTACCTTTCACATTGATTATTTACATGATTTTTCCTTTTTCTACCCATTGGTTAGAATAAAAGGAAAACTATGGATGAGTATTTTTAAACTATTAAACTCATAAAACATCATTAAATTTCATGGAAGGTATTGATTATAAAATTTATTTATTTCCTTCAATTATTCATTTAATGGATTTAATCAATTTTATCCTTGATCTATTTTCTATGACATACTCTAATGGGTATATATTAATTTGTTCTATTAAAAATTGTTAATAATGATATTATGAATTTACTAAATCATATCACCATGGTGTGTCAAAAAAGGTACACAGTAAGTCCCATTTCCATGATCCTGATTACTCCGAGCCAGGCTTGGAACACTTTGTCAGGGTTGTTACTCCTAGGTAGATCTGTGTGAGAACCACATCAACTTGTAGTCTCCATACATGGATGTATTTTCATGAGAAACCACTTACACTATACTGAATATTATTTTGGAATGTTCTCTTATTCAGATTCTTGTCCCAAAGTATTTCTCTAGTGTTTTCTAATGATAATCCCAATATATATGAACTTTCCCTCTGATGCCAACTATGACATCATTTCTATTTATTACACATTACTAATTTATTTGTTACCTAAATCTACAAATAATACAACCCAAAAGGTTTATAGGGCTATTGTATTTTTTAATTTGGTACAAAATATAATATATTGAAAATGGGATACAACAACATTGTTTAGAACATCCTTAATGAGATTTATTGAAAAATTCTTTAACATTCCTATAATACTTCTTTGAACTAAAAACAAAATGTGTTAACCTGTGGACATACATAAAAAGGGGTGAGATATAAAACTAAATAAGGGAATAAACATGTCATTAGTGATACATGTTAGACCATAGGAACTTCAATGAAGAATAATTGGTTCATTAATAATAAAACATGATATAAAAAGATAATCATAACATGGGAAATGTAGAAACAACTTAAAATAATGAATCCTAAACAAAGGTCAAGGAAAAACATCCAAGATTTAATGGTTGATAATGTCCCATAAATGAATCTGAAATACACCGGTCCCAACAGGATGTATCATGAATCTAAATAATTCACAATGAATTTTAGCGCTATCTAGAACACCCTTCATATTCATTTCATGCTCATGATTAATTATACAGAATTGATCATACAACATGGATTCTATTTTCATAATAATTTATTCCACAATCAAATAATGTAGAATATATACACGAAATTCCTCAAAAAATAATTATATTTTAATAAAGTTGAATAACCTTGATAAAATAATGGGTAGGATATTCAGTAATAAATTGTTTTTGTGTGGAGTAATCATGGGGAAATATTTACAGCATAACAATGCTACATTAAAATTCATAACAATAGTTTAGGAGAGAAAAATGGATGTATCATTATTTGGACATAAAATATTTAGTATTAGGGAAATGAAAAATAATTTCCCAACATATGATATTTGGACATATGATGCATAAGGTAATAAAGAATCATGAATAGAAAAAATAATCATTATGAAATTTTTGCATGGTAAAGGGTATACAAAAAGGATCATAGGAAGATAAATTGGAGTGAAATCTCATCATTGATAAATAAAATTAAAATTAAGGGGAATATTTTATATCATATCCCATCATAAGAAAATGTAATGTAAATTACATAACATAAAATGAGTTTTTGATAAAAGTGGAGAGTGTAAGATCCCTTACATGAGTGACATAATTCAAAAGCATGGTAGGTACTTCATGAGAGCTTCCGAGCACATCTGGAGGAATATAATGAGTGGATTGGGGAGTATGGTCATGATCAAAGGAGTTTTAGTGATGATAAATGGGTTCTTTTGTGGGTATATATAGGATGGGGGGTCTTTTCTATTTTGGTTTTGGATACTATATAACAAAATATCTAAAACCATAAACAGTCATATGGTTTCTAGAAAAAAATAATATTTTAAATTGGTTTAGAAGTTCAAGGGATAATCTTAATTAAATAGTTCTATTGACTATGTTGATTGGGTCACAGACATAATGAAATGATTTTAAAACCATAAAACATATCATATGTTTTGTAGGATTATTAAAGGCATTATATAGTATATCATAAAATCATAAAATAATATTATTTTAAAGGAAAAACATATAATTTGAAAGGTATCCCATTTTATTACTAATTATAACAAATTTTGTTCATTGTGTTTTCATAAAATTAAATTTATATTTATAATAAATTTAATTATTACCTGAAAATTACATTATCTTAAAAAATTGTGAAAATTCAAATTTGAATAATTTCAATTTTCTAATTCAAAAAATAATATTAATTTTATCTAAATAATTTACAAAGTATTTTAATTCTAATTTTTCAAATGATGAAAGATATTTATTGAAAATGATGTGTTTTTTACAATAATAATTGTCAAACCCTAATATAAAAATATATCTTACTTCATAAAAATTATATTATCCATTATATTTGATAATTTTTTTAAGAATAAAATTTTATTAAGATAATAGTTATTTTAAAAATCCAAAAATCAAAAAATTTATTAATTGAATTTAAATATTATCCAAATATACAATTTGTTCTTTATTATATCAAAACTAAAATCAGTTATAATGTAACAAAAACAAGATAAAAATGTATTCACTATTCAATGAAAAATAATAAAAATATTTTTGTTCTAAGTTCAAGAAAAGTATCCCATTAATAAACAAGAAAATTCACAATGATTAAGGTGTGATATAGTGTGACATTCTTGTGGTGGTTAAGGTAACATGGTTTGGGATGTGATCTCGATGAGACTGAACTTCTCCTATAAATGGTTTCACTCATTCTTGTATTGTTAGATATCAACTTGGGATTGGTTATGGGAAAATCCAAGAAATGATGTCGCCTTAAGATGATCCAATAAATGAAATTCAAAGGGTATGATCCTAATGGTTTAGTCTATCACATCCGTTTTCTAGGCCAATTGGATTTGTTAAAATCCTATATTTATAATAATCACGTGGTCACTATTCAATGACTATATTATCAATGGTAATGATACATAACATTATATTAAATCCAATTTCATATAATAAAACAAAATATGTAATTGTGGCTTCAATAACAATATTAATTAATAATATATTTCATTAAAACCAAATTTGTAATTTTTTTTAAAATCGTTCAGGTCATTACATGTTTCATAATATATTTAGGTTAATTTAATACACAGTGAAACATAAGTACAAAATCGTGCTCCAAAAATTTGAAAATGATATTCCATTAAAGTTATGGATTTGAAAGAGAAATGTGTTTTAACATACTCAATAATTTAGTTGTGAGGAAAAATTTAAGGCTATATGTAGAAGAAAAATAGTACCCTGCATCATAATGTCTATCTTTATATGATATCCTATGAAAAATAAAAGATATTATCAATATAACCCCTCAGTTATGAAGTCAACGATTACAATACATTATATTTTTCTTATGTGGGATCCCTTACTCTAAAAGTATAGGGAGATAAAGATTTAATTTGATGAAGTTGATACTAAATATACAAATGATTTGGTAAAAAAACATTTCCACATGTCCTTATTGAATATTTTATTCATATAACACAAGTAATGTGTATGATCATCGAAGATGTTAGAATAAAAAAATATGATTTTTAAGTCACTTAGGATGGTGGTTCATTATAATTTTACAATAATGATTCTATTTCCTCCTGGGAGTTATTAGAGATCTCAGAAGGTATAATATAGAAATAGTCCATGAATTATGAGATGCATTCCATGTATCTGAAAGAATTTTGGGTTTTTGTAAATCTATCGACTTAAGTAAATAATATTGCATTGAAATAATCATTTTAATGAAAAAATGGGCATGGAAGATGAAATGAATACCTATAAAACAGAATTTTTCTATAATGGATTTAAATAGAATCAATGAATTAATTAAGATAATACCCTTTCTCCAGCATCCATTCTTAAATCCATCCAAATTTTAATTTGTATAACATCATTCCATAACAATTAGATTTTGTACAAGGATTTAAAAAATAATTTCTGTAATGGAAACCTTCAATAATATTTCTACACGAAATAAATATTAGGGATTATTAATAAACATAAATTACAAATAATTATGAAATTTATAGAGATCAAAATATGGATTAAAATAACAATTTTTGTCATGGAACATTAAGATTAATTAATATATAAAGGAATTTGGTTTCATTATAAACAATTATCATTCTAGTGTTTACAAGAAGATTAATTTTAGGGTGTTAATTATCCTAGTATTATATATTTATGACATATTTTTTATTGGAAATGACATGAGAGACTTATAATAAGTTTACGATTATTTTAACAAGGGCTTCTGCCTGATGTAATTTGGTGAAACAGCCTACATATACGGCATCAAGATCATTTTCAATAGATAATAAAGAGATAAATTTAATAGTTACTTAATAGTCTTAGTTTGTATGAAACTAAGTAGGTCACTGGTATATCTTATTTAGAGTTTCATATATATATTTTTATTTTTTCGTGGTGTTTTCTTTTAATTATAGGTTGAGAACATTAGTTGATTGAGGAAATAAGCTCGGTTGCATGGGTTGTATATAGTTAGAGGAATCCATGATTTTATCCATGAAAGGGGGATATTTGGGTTATATTGGGAGGGGTGTTTGTAATGACATTATAACAATTATTTCTCATAGGACGAGTGTTTCTATAAGTTTTGTAGCCTTGTTTTTGGGATACACAGTATCCCACATTTTGGAAAATGGGTGTTTCTAATCATGCGAAAAAACCATATGGGCTGTCCAAATGATTAATATTTTAGGAAGATATCATTTTATCTTATTAATTTTCACCCCCCAAGCCTCATTTATTCCCCCATTCATAAAGAGTCAAATCTGTTTGTCTTGGACCTCTATTCTCATTGATTTGGATAAATTACTTGATTATTTTTGTTATTTCCTTCAATTAATGAAATGATTTCTTCATATTTTCGCATCATATAACAATTTTACTACTTTTCATGGAATGTGGAAATCATTATTTGAGATTTTTTTGAACATAGGTTTTTTGAGTTTTGTTTTGTGGTATCTCGTTATTGATTATTTGGTTAAGACCTATCATACAAAAATCTTATGGTTTTCATCAAAGGTGAAGACCTATAGTTTGATAATTAATAATGTGTATGTATTTAAGTTCTATTTGACATTTATTTCTTTAATATATTTATTTAACTTTATTTTTTAAAATTTTTATCAATTAATTTTAGTCAGTATTGTTTTTTGACTATGATTGTAGTAATACCTCCATTTTCTTGGAAACTGGATAGTTTAATGAGGAGTTTTAAAGGGAGTTGGATTTAATTAAATCCATGTGTTTATTAAAATGGTTAAATGAGGTTTTACCCAATAAAATTTGTTATTATAGTGTTCTTTCATGGAGTTTAATTCTTCAGTTGTTATCGGCGTGGAAGCTTTGTGATATTGGATTTTAAACATAAAAATTAATTGGTACTTATTGATGCATATGTGTTTGTTATTGTGGTTAATATGGGTTACATATGATTTTTGTGTAAGATTTCGAAACATGAAACATTATATTATTCTTGGACTATATATAGATGATTATACATGGGAATTAGGGAACTCATTGGAAGAAGACGTAGGTAGATATTAAATTTTAATGTGTAGACCGATAGTTCCATGAGTGTACTATTGGTAAAATTGAATAATAATAGAGATTCCAAACTTTTTATTCATTTATTAAAAGGATAAAAACTTTATCATTGACTAAGTAACAATAAAACCTATTAGATGGAGACCATAACATATATTAATTTTTCAAAATTAATATTTAAAGGCATAACGCATGATTGTATATCATTGTTTGGTTTTGATATATTACGCTTATTCCATTTCAATTATTTGGTTATGTGGGGATATTTACTCATATGAATATGTTTATTCTATATTTAGGTTCATTGATAATTTTTATTATAGATATATTTATTAATTTATTTTATCCTAGTTTTCTATTTTGTTCAAATTATTTTTTTCTTGAGAAAAAACCATTGGAATTTATAAAGTGTTGATTTTAAGTGAAGTTTATTTTATAATAAATAAATTTGGTTTTGTAAAAACGTTTTAAAACTAGACATAATGGTTTACATGGATAAAATTATTACATATATTCATTGTGATATCTAATTAGGATATCTACCTCATATAATGAATATGCCTTTGGGTATTTTCCAACCTTGATTTATAGGAAATATGTAAGGGAAAGGTAACAATAATGTTTAATAGATCCTCTGGATTAACAATGTATGAGTTTTTTGGGGTAGTGGAGATGTGGTCTCATAGAGTTAGACAACGTAGATAAATTTTGGGATTTTTTATAATTGGAATGTTATGTATTCTACTTTTTGGTTTTATTACCTATTTTTATTTTTTAATATGTATATCATATGTATATGAATTGTTTATGTCTAGTGAAGTGATGTTATTATGATATTGTCTTTTAATCTGCACTATGTTTATTTTTCTCTATATTTTTATATGTTTATTATGTCTTTTTGGTTGGTGAGGATATCAAATTCATGTATTGGTCATACCATATTTTCAAGGGAGAATCAATTCCCAATTTATTATCAATCATTACCCGGAACATGTACCCAACTGATGGAAATTGGGAACTCACATCGAGATATGTGGAATATTTGATCTGGTTGACATAGAATAATTTGATAAAAAAAATAATATCATATCCCTCTTTATAATAGTTTATTTAATGTTAGATACTAGATATGAATGTCTAGGTTTGATATATAGGCTTCAAAGTTTTCATATCCAAGTCTTAATCATGAAAACCCTCAAGTTCTCAAGGGTATATTCAATTTTAATTTCTTATTATATATCAATTTTGGAATTTTAATTATAGTTTGCGTTTAAAACTTTTTCCATGGAATTTGAGAATAAAAAATGAAAAATTTTGAGAAATTTTGAGTTTGTGGATGAAAAAAATTGAAATTATAGGCACACAATTATGGTACATGATTGGTTGTATGAATGATGAAACCATGTGAATAACTCTACAATCATATAACATTTTTTCACCAGGTTGGAACATAGTTTTTATTACTTTGTATTTAAGTTGAAGAGAGTGTAAAAATGATTACCATATTTTTGTTTTTTTTCTACATATTCATTTAAATGTATTATTTATGTTAATTTTGTTTTATTGATATATTCATGGGTATATGGGGGTTTATTTGAGGATATTTTATATTTCAATATGTATTTAATAAGTTGTATCTTATGTTTTGTATAGAATGACTCCTATAAGGAAATATTCTAGGTGATGAGATAGAGATACAATGGATACACCACATGCGACCCCATTCTTATATCCAACATTGGTGGAATTAGTGACCTATAAAATTTACTTCCTAGGAAAAAAGGGAGAAATAGGGTTGTCACGCACAACAGACCATTCCAAGGTGCTCACTAAGAAAAATCTCCAAATATTACATGGTGACATAGGTACTCATGAAATCAATTATTGTATCAATAGTAACAACTAAATCATCTATTTTCTAAATACCTCATAGTTATCAAGAGTAATATTTCCCACTTACATATTCGATGGACCAGGAAAGAAATTGCGTGAGTCCATAACACAAGAGAAGAAGAATTACGATCCAAACTGTACTACTGTAATTTTTTTAATCAGTAGTTTTATCTAAGACAATGAATTTGGAAAATCCTAGTGAGTTCGTAATTCTAATATAGGGTGCTTTTCCATGACAGAGTATACTATTTCATTTTTTTGAGTGGGATCATTTTTCTCTTGAGATCCATAGAAATGACTATCTCAAGGTGAGGTGTTTTGAATTCCTTCCCTCTAATGGTAAACCATTTGGGATGATAATAATGGATGATAGAGAATGGCCTGTAAATCCCAACTCCAAAAGTGATCGATTTTGTGAAAAAATTGAGGGTGTATCAATCACACACATGAAATACATTACCTTTTATAATTATTTATGGATTAAGAGATAAGATATGAATGACCACAAAAATCCTTGTAATAATAAATAAGGGATCCCAATAAAATACATGATAATCCCAATACATGGATTTAATGACATAAAAAATATAAAGAAATAAAATAAAATTCAAAGGAGTTAAATCAATAACAATAAACAGAAATCTCAAATAGCTCTTAAATATCTACTTGAACATGTAATGTACAAATTAAACACTAACCAACTCTCGTTGAGTATAAAATACATTTATATTTACATAGAGTGAGCCTAAAATGTATACATAGTAGGATCATCTCAAAAACCTATCATGGAAAATATGGAAGAGGCATACTAATGTCTATTGAGTAGATAAATGAAACTAACTAATCACCAAAATTGGTATACTATTCTTTTCCCATTCTCATTATGGAACACTAAATATATAATTTATATAAGTAAACCTTTCTATATCAATATATATATATAATGGTGGGTAACATATACTGACCCAATCCTTTGGAACATATTATTACATTATTTTTGACATAAATATCCTATAAATAGAATATAGTGACCATGGAGCCTAGTTCCATTCAAATAATAGGATCATAATACATAAAAAACCAAAACAAAAAATCAATATTTTATTCTCAATAATAAGATCATGAATAATTTTTATCTCATAAAAATACATTTGATAACATTGAAAAATACATAAGTGAAAAGGGGGAGCTAGAAATCCCCTTTAAGGAATAAATGTAATAAGGAATCAAAACCTGTGAGTTCAATACATAACAAGATATAATAAAAGAGAGGGATAATGAGTAATCACATTGAATCATGACATAAATAACATTTTATAATAATACAAAATAAACATAGTAAATATTGTAATAATATATAACATGACATAAACATGACTCAAGGATAACTACCTAGAAAATATTACATGGTGAATAATGTCTCATAATGGGTTAGGGTTAATCTCTATTCCCATACATAATGCATAATGAGACAAAATAATTACCCATTAAATTAGATTGATATATGGGTGCACCAATCTAAACATGTTCAAAAAAAATTTCAAAAAAATAGTTAATAAATCAAAATAAATATACATAATAATTTCCCAGGGAGAGTAAATGGGTTGCATAATCATTCCTTTTATCATATTCAAAGGAAATTTCATAATGAAGGAGTTTGAGAAATAAACATAGGGATAGAATTACCCCATTAGTGTAAGGTATAATGTGATAGGTATATATGTGTGATACATATATATATATATATTTTATAATTATTACATAAAATATTATATAGTGATAAATTGAGTTAGATAGAGAATGTTCATAACACGAGTAATAAGGTGGTTTAGAGAGATACCTTACATTGAGTCTGAATTGTTCCATAAATTATATATATTCAAGAATAATAAATTTATGTTATTTATTTACTTGATTTGGATGATTTTTTAATTTATTATTATTTTTATCCTATTATTTACCATGTCAAATTCAATTACCTAAGCCATTAATTTCATGTTTTATGTATTGATGATATCTAGCTAATATATCTAAAATGACATTGGTAGGATGAGTATGATAAAAGAGTTAATTGTTAAATAATATCTGAAATAATTATCATGAAATAATTACCATTTTTATAAATCAATTATAATTTTAAAACCAATCATGAATGGTGGTTATAAAAAATAAATTATGTTATGATCACGGAGACAGTAGATACAACATAGGCATGAGAAACCTTTCCATTTTTCGTCAATCATAATGTAATGAAGGTAAGTGTTATTTTAACTTTATATAAGGGTAAATTAATCATATATTTAATTTTATTTATTTAAATAAACTAATATATTCCATCCATCTTATTTAGTAATAAAAAATGAATCACATCGCTTCATGGAGGTGGTAATCAATAGATACACATGAACGACATCAACATTCTTCTATTAATATAAAGATATATGATATCATAAAATTATTAATAATTAACTACTATAATATATATACAGTAAATACATCATCATTAAAACCTATTATAGGTGATGATGGAAAATAAATTACAATGGTTCAAGATGCAGTAATATTCCCTACACAATAATGATGGTTTTTTTGTTTTGATTTAAAAAGAGATATATTTAGGTTTTTACATTAAAATTATAAAATATTAATATTTTTGTATATAATTATTTTAATAGATCATCACTATTAAATACAATTTTATAGAGTTGGCATATGAAAAAAATAAAACACTCAATTAACGATGATATAACTTATTTAGACAACCCCGTTACATGTGAAAAGAATGATTTCATATGAGGGATTTATAATAAAAACAAGGAATCTAGGATGTGTGAAGGTGATTTAGTAAAGTATTAGGGTGTGTAATTTCATACCGTAATATATTTTTATGTTTGAATGAAATGGAAGAATATGTTTCCTTTTATAAGTGAGAGGGTGTATTAAATTTGTAAATACCCAAAACAATTAATTAATGGGATGAAAATGTCAAGAAATGTTAATAAAAATTTTATAAATGATGTATTGGAGAGATAATAAGGTCTTGTAGCACCTCATATTGTAAATAAAAATAGGTTTTAAATATTTCAATACATTTAAATTTATGTCTACTCAATTTTACCAGTTTAATTTTTACCATGCAAACAAGATATATTCGTAGGTAATTTATCATTTAAGAAAAGAAATAAAATGGGAATTATTATATAATTTTTAACCAATTATTGTAAATATTAAATAAAATTTATCAAATAAAAAAACTATGTTTATGTAAAATTAATTCCAATAAAATTCGTGTCACGCAAGGAACACTAGTTTAACATTTACCGTGGATATTAATATTGAGTATTTAAACTATTAATTTTTTTAAAAAAATATGATGACTTTATCAATTGATATTAATTATGATTATTGATAATATGGAATCCATGTTATCAATTTAATTGACATATGTTATATAATTTAATTTAAAATTAAACCCACAACACACGATGAAAGCAGTTTTTAGGGCATACCTATTTCAAGAAATAAATGATATTATATTAAATCTATGCATTGAAATAATCATTATTTTAATATTAATTCATATAAATTTATATATAATATATAAATTTCAATTAAATCATTTCATTTTATTGGTTATTTTTGGAAATTAAAAGGGATAAAATTTATCCACTTAAAAATAATTTGCAGAAATCTCTTTTTTTAACCATAAAAAAAATTATATAAAAATAATGAAAATTATTGATTTAATGGAAATTAATTACATTATTGATAAAATTGTTAATAAAACACAGTAAGATGAAATGAAAAACATAATGTAAATTTTAAATTGTTTTTTTATAAAATCAAATGATAATATTTGAAAAAAATTTAATTTTAAATATTCACTAAGAAAATCATCATTTTAGAACAATCCCAAATTTTTTTCCTAGTTTTGTTTTTATATTATTATTTAAAAAATGAAAAATATTTCCAAAAACATTTCTATGGATTAAAAAATTTAATTATTATATTTTCTCATAAAAATCATTACAAATCATATTTAATGAAAATTTATTTTTTATAAAGAATAAAACAACTTCATTAAAAATTAAGTACTTATTTACTAGGAATTTATAGATACATTGATATATACTATGAACATAATAAATACTTTATATAGTATATAATATTATTCATACCATACAATTTATGTTCTAGGATGTAATAGTCATAATTAAATAATCATAGTTTATTTTGGATTGGAGTTGCATGTCTATTACCCTATAAAACATATTTTAATTTTTAATAACACAAGGTGTTACATCCCAATTATGGAATTTCAATCATTAAATTTTGTATTAAAAACTATTATAATAATAGTTTAGGTTACTTTTACATCAAAGATTCCTTCAAATCCCAGATTTTCTATTTGTATTTATAGTTACTCTATAGTTATTTGATTTGGAAAGATGAATTCTTACGTACAAATTTATCTCAAAAATATAAAATCTTCACCATATTATCCTAATAAGATATTTCACGTCCAACTATAACATCATGGAATTTTGAATAACTAAAGGATTTTTATGTACTTATTTAAGATGATTACATGGAATATGTCGTTTACTTGAGAATGGTTTAGTGGAAGTACTGGTTGATAATCCAAAAATATGATTTTTTTCAAGAACATAAAAGGGGATAATGTACATGGGTATTATCATTAACTTCATACAAAAAAAATGACACTCTTCTAGTGGATATTGGTTAAAACATGTTATCAATGACCTCAAAATCTACTTAATTTCGATTTTTTTTAGCATGGATCATATGTCAATTATGAATATTATTGATGTGTTTTTGAATGTTTCTAAACTTTTTTACCATTTTCTGAACCATTTTAGTTGAAATGATCCTACATTCACCAAATTCATTGAAATAGAAATGTGTTTTACATCTCTTATGAAAAAGGGCTTCATAAGAATCCATCTTGATTCTTGAGTGTAAAATAATATCATATGAATCTTGACTAGAGGAATATGGTGTTCGTATACTTCTTTAACAACTAGATAACAAGAAATAATGATATCTTTAAATTTATAAATTTTATAATCTCATGAGACATTAGGTTGGGGGTGATATTTCATACTTAAGTTCAACTGGCTAGTTATAATTTTTTTTTGACACTTTCTAAACACATAGATAAATCTAAAATCTCAGTCATATACAATTGATAATTGCATTTCATATAGCCTCAATACATATATGATGTATATCCTTGTATTTTTATTTATTGAAACATCTTATCAATTTTAAATAAATATATTAGTCATTGTATGAAAATATACCACAAACAGTACAAACTTACTTTCTCTGGATATCTTTAGAAGTATAGAAATAAAGTACATGGTGATTTTTTATCATTTTTTATAGTTATGGGTAATGGTAACATCATATCTTTGTAATTATTCAATTCATCATTTACTCGGTTACATAAATATCACATTGATGAATATTATATGATATCCTTCTCCGTATTTTCGTACCAATTATTCTCGTAGAGTTGTTGATATATCACCATTATCCATGGTTGGATAGAGAAGGCTAAGCTATGTGAAAAATTAAACATCTCTTACTTTATCATTGGATTGTATGGTACACATATTTTTGACCCAAATCATTCAACTCATTCGTAATCAATTTTTAACTCTATGTATTTAACATTTCTTATTAATTCCACATTCTTCTAAATTACTACATCATCTCATCAATAATTCTTTAACTTATAAAGAAGTAATGGCTGAGAGATAATTTGATAGTGGAATGATGTTATTTATTATTTTATAATACCAATATAAATATATTTTAAATATATTAATATATGATCCTTCTTGATTATCATAAGTAATAAGGTTACCTGATACTTTCTACCTAGAGCATCTTTTGAATAGTTTTCTTTCACAGGAATGTAATGGATTGAACAATAAAAGTATTTTATTATCTCTAACAATATTCACATGGTGAATTTTGATCTTTATTGGTGTGAATATATATATATGAGGTTCTTATGTTCCATATATATCTTACACTTTTCCTTATAGAGGTAATGTTTAAATATTATCAATGAAAATATCACATCCTCCAACTCCTGATATTGTGTGCGGTAGTAATGCTCATGAAATTTTCACTTCCATGAATTATAGACTATCAATTTTTCATTATGAAATAGTAAAAAACAAAACCCTTATTTAAAGCTTCTGCACTTGATGTTAGTGTGAGTATTGGTGTAGTGAAAATCCTCTTTTTTAATCCTTAATGATCTCATAATATTCAATAGACCATACCAAAATAACACACTTCCAATATTGTTTTTAGTGGTTTTAAAATTCATGAGATGTTACCTTAAAAAAATTTATAACACCAAGATAGTCCAAGGAAACTGTAGATCTCAATCACTAATGCTTGGGTAGGTCATTCTTCTATAACCGTTGTCATAGAATGATTTACATCTATTCCATTACTGGTGATAATATTTCCCTTTAATGATACTTTCTTTATCCACAAATCACATTTACTATAATATTCATATAATTTCTATTTTCATAAATTATTTCTCACTATATTTAAATGATCCCAATGCCCCTTTTTGATTTTAGAGTATATCAGAATATAATATAGAAAGACCACCATAAATTTTTGAGTTTATATATTTATAATATATTCATTATGTCCGTTAAGATTACATGAATTTTTTTGACTTTAATAGGTATCAATATAGACTCATATTTTCCTTACATTATTCGAAACGAAATTTTGGGAATATATTCATTATTCACCATTAAGTGGAGATATCCCTGTTGATGTTCCACAATAGTTACTGACTAAACCAAAAAAATTATATCTATCAAGTCTTGTATCCATAGTGGGTGATATTTTTCCTTGTCAAGTTTTCATTGAGTTCGTGATTATCAATTTAGAAGCACATCGACACATTATTTTTCTTGACATAGTGGACCAGTGTACTCCTTAGTGAAGCACTCAGTCATGTGAAACCCTTTTCTGATTCTATTGTAACATCATTTCCAAAATTTCTAAATAAACAATGCCCATTGGATGATGATTAATTGATATAAATATATATCCAATAATAAGTTCAATTTATAACACAATATCTCATTAATGAGGAATCCCAATCAACTCTTTGGGAAATTCATCAGTATAATCCCTCATAATGGGTATGTATTCTAGATTGTTTCAAAAAAAATTCTCCATAATTTTGGATACATATTATTTCTGAAATGGAATAAATATACATGATTTTGTAGTGGCTTCTAGGAGTGCTTCATCTTCCTCTTTACACTTATATATAATCAAAGGAAGACTTACGATGTGAAGTGTGATCTCCCTCAAAAAAACATGATGTTCGATATATATATATATATTAAATCCATAACCAATATAGTATAAAACACCACTAGTAGATGTAATATTTGATTTTATAGATGAACTGGACTAATAACATAGAAAAGTGATGAGTTATTTACTTATGATTCAACAATTTTCCAATTTTATGTTATAATAGATATCTAATCCTATATGGTTTGATGTGGTGTTTTAATTGTAATACTAAACATAAAGTACATGAATGAATTTAGATAACTAGAATAAAAATGTATGTTAAATATTTTTAAATGAATAAATTATATTCCTTTGAACATATAATTTTTTAGATACATGTCATTTGAAGTGATAAAATATTCCCTTCCATTATCTATAGGTCATTGAGGTTGATTTTTATGAGTATATCTCACAAACCTTATAATAGGGAATTGTTTTTTTTAATTTGTTTATTCCTTGAAATTGAACAACCACCCCACTTTCTGATTGATTATCATAATATTATATTCTTATCCAAAATTATTAAGTTTCATTATTTACCATTGGAACAAAATTTCCGAATATCACTCTTTTCCACATTTTAATTATCTCTTTATTCCAAGACAACCATTTCCATGATTCTTCATCCCACATTTCGACATGTGGGATGCGGGGATTTCATACCTCAATGGGATTTATCCTCTTGATACACCTAGTGACAATACATTTTATATTTTTTTGTCTCATGTCATATTAGACCACTAAGAGTATCTAGTATCCATCTATTCATTGAGGAAAAAATGAACAATATCTTTATAGAATTCATTTCTTAAAAATGATAATTTTTTATATACTTAGCCTTATCCCACTAAATAAATTGTACAACATAATTTCATTTTGGGTGAAATGTCAAAATGTGTACCATGAATGCCTTGTGATGTTTCCATATATGAACTGATGGACTCATATATTGTTTTCTAGAATTTGAGTAATTCTTTATCTTTTGAAATATGGAGAGGTATTAAAAATATTTATTGAAAAAAAATTTCTTCATGTCTTAAAATTACATGGAATCAATAAAAATTTTTAATTTTGTTTTCTTGAACTATGTCTATTATGGATCAACTTCTCCCTCAATGTGATAAATTATCGACCAAACATTCTATTACTCTTTGAATTAGAGGATGGAGAATATCACTTTAATAGATTTGTTCCATTTCATTCTGATTAGTGGACACAAAGATCCACTAAAGGTAGGAGGCCTTTGTCACATAAAATGCATCTTTCTATTTCGTAGGATGATAAGGGAATTCCACAAGATTGATGTTATTATTAATAACATGAGAAAGTTGAGATATTAATTACAGTAATTACACATATACCAATACTATATGTTTAGGAATATCATTAAGGAAATAATCACATTTCCATACATTTGGTTGTTGTAATGGCTTCTCCCATTTCACAACATACCCTAAAAAGAATAAAAAAGATGTGAATAAATTAGTGTACAAATGAAAAATATTATAAACTTATTAGGAAAAAAATATAAATGATAATTATATCTTGACTTATGAGTCTCTAGGATTCAATCTAGTATATCCATGTTAATTATTTTTATTTGGATTTCTAAACTGACAATATTTTTAGGTAATTAGAAATGGTTCATTGAGTGTTTGTGAATTTCCAAACCATATCCCCTAGGAGTATCAAAATATCTATTAAACTATACCATTATCCATGCAATAGGTGATTATAATTATAGATTAATATAGTTTTTTTCTGTTATAATTTCTATGGATAAATATTCTAGGGCCACACCCACATGGTTTACCTAGATATGGATGTATTTTATTGGAATCCACTTACTCTTTACATTATCAAAATTCCAGGATGTTCTATCTTATTCTAGTATTATCCAATTGTCTTTCCCATGATTTTCTAATACCAATACCAAAAAATAACTAGACCTTTCTATAATACCAAGTATAGTGAACCTATAATTTTACACATATTATTTCACATTTTTGATATAAATATAAAATAAGTACAATAGAAAGATCATTAGGTCAATTGTATTTTTAATACATGGTCTATAATATA
The DNA here is from genome assembly GCA_963277665.1 of Viscum album. Classification (NCBI taxonomy): domain Eukaryota; kingdom Viridiplantae; phylum Streptophyta; class Magnoliopsida; order Santalales; family Viscaceae; genus Viscum; species Viscum album. The sequence continues at coordinate 1,360,239,130 of OY728133.1, forward strand.
TCAAATTGAAACTAAAACATTAAATCATTATCTTATTATACATAATAAAAACATCAATTCATTTGAAATCCTAAAAATATATAGAATAACTTGTGTAAATATATAGAATAAATAGGTGGTCTAAAAATACCACTATTGAAATAAAAAATATTTGGAAAAATAACCTATTAGTTAAAGGTATTACATGATATCATAAAAGGGAGGGCTCATGATAAATCACATATATGAATAAAATAAACAACATGGTATAATTATATCATAGAATAGTAGGAAATGTGTAGCAACATATAATAAGAAATGAACAAGATTCAAGTCTAACTTCCTAGACAATAGCACATGGTGGAAAAAGTTGCATAATGAATTATTTTTACTCCCTAATATCATACATAATGCCTCATGATATAGATGATTTACCCAATGTATTAGATAAATAAATGAGATCAACCATAATAACATGTTAATAATTATGTGTTCTAAAAAATCAATCAAAATCTAAAAAAAATCTTTGATAGAAAATGGTTTTCATAATCTCACATATTATCATAATTGAAAGAATTTCATAACAGTGGAATTTTAGATTTGAACATAACCCATATATTTAGGGTATTATATTTTAGTTATATATGTTATATACATTAATAAATAATTTATATGCATTCCATAATATAAAATAGAGATATTGAAAATTATATAGAGAGATAATGGTCTCATCTCAATGATAAGGGTAGTCTAGATAGACCCCTTAACTTGAGATTGAATCATTTATTTGTTAGTTATATTACAAAATAATAAACAAATTTATATTATGTACTTTATTAGGAAATTATTTCAAATTTATTTTTCATTTATTATATTTTTAACTATGTCATATTCAATTACTTAATAAATTAATTTCACGTGAAACGTTTCGATGATAGTCAGCTCATATATCCAAAATGACTATTGTAGGTTGAATATAGTCAATGATATTATTATTCATATATATCTATAATAAAAATAAGTAAATAATTATCATTTTTATAAATTAATTATATTAAAAAATCAATCATGAATAATAGTTACGAAAAATGAACTACATTACGATAATGGAGAGGGTAGGTTATTCGTACGAATGAGTAATGTTTCCATTTTTCAAATATCATTATATATATTAGGTAAGTATTATTTAATATATATATATATATATTGACAATTATATCATAAATACCTAATTATTTGTATAAATACACTTATATATATACCATCCATGTTATGAGGTAATGAAAAATGAATCGCATTGCTTCATGGTGGTGGTGATGCACACATACACACGAACAATTTTATCAATATTTTATGAGTGGAAAGGTATAAGATATATATATATTACATAATTATTAATATTTGATGAATATAACATATATAAATTAAATACATCATTATAAACTAGAATAATAGGTGATGATGGAAACCAAACTATATTAGTTCACCAGGTGGTAGTCCACCCTACAAATGAATGATGGTTTCGTTTCTTATTTTATGAAAAAAGAGATAGATTTGAGTTATTACATGAAAATAATAACAAATTATTATATGTTATATAATGATTTTGTTATTTAAATTTGGTCATATATGTTTTTATTGATATGGAAGAATAAATGAAATGAAACACTTTTTTACGAATGACACATCTTCTTCAGATAACCTCTTCATGTTTAAATAAAAGAAATCATAGTATAATTTCATACTAAAAATACTATATAATTTTGTAAATGACACAAGGATTAATTATTCGATCATATTGTAAAAACCAAATGACTTTTTATGTCTGATGAAAAATTATATGAGGATCCCGTTTATAAGTGAGAAAGAGTGGTATTTTTGTAAATACTCAAAGACTACTACATAATAGGAACTAACTCACAATCCCTGTGACCCAAAAATTGAAAATTGATTTATTGGAATTAATATAAGGTATATACACTCCACTTAATCTAAAACTATTCATTTTCTAACCATTTTATACCATTTATATTTACGGTTACTATGTTCATTCATTTTATTTTTCTCCACTGTAACTTGATTTTTACATAGGTAATTTATCCTTTAATCTTAAATGAAATGAGACTTATTCGATAATTTGTATCCAATTATTTTAAATATTAAATAAAATGTTTCAAATAAAAAAACATTGTGCATGGGAAAATAATTTTCAATCAATCCCATACACTGCAGAAAACACTATTTTACCATTTATAATGATAATATTTTTTAGACCTTTTACTATTCATTAAGAAAAAAATATTTTCGGAATTTATTAGATAATTTAAATTATTATGATATTTGAATAAAATTAAATTAAAAATTTACAATAATATTCCAATGTCCATCCTATCATCACCACATCCTCTATGCTCCAACTATTCATCTCCCCAACACATGTTGCTTTCTATTGTCAATATTTCTATCCATGAAGTCTATAAATACATCAATATTCTTATGTATGGAGTTTTCATAAACCATGTATGATTCCACCAATTCATCCTTAACATAATGTGTGAATTTATATATGGGTGTATGCCAAGATAGATGTAAATGAAAAAAATAAGTAACCAATCATATATTAGGAGACCAATATCTAACCAAGAATCCCCAAGCCTCAACTATACCAGAGTTTACTCCTTTTCAAAAAGAATTTATCTTATTTTATCACATATCATATAAATACTCAAGGCCAATACATTTCCCAGATCAATGCCCATAACCAATCAAGTCAATTGTTTAGTCATTAATCTATCAAACCCCTAACTTATAAATGGGTCATTCTATAAGGATATCCTGACCCTGCCTCCACTAGGTTAGGAAACAAAGCTATCACACTATTTGATTAGCCACAAGATTTGACACATGGTTTTCTTCCCCCCATTTGTACTTGGAAGGACACATGGCCTTATACCTTATACCCTATACTGGGTCTATCTAAAAGAACATCATACACATACCTTGTCTCTGGGTCCCATCATCTTCAGTATCACGTGATGACATTCTTCACCTATAAGGTATAATAAAACTATGATCATTATACAAGTTACATGATAACAGGAGAAAAAAATACATAGGCCTAGAATACACACACAACATGTCAATGAGTGAAATAGATCAATCATAACATGCAATTAATAGATCTCCATGGCCACACATGCACACCATATTCAAATAAAAATCATTCCATAAAAAAATAGTTATCATGGACACCCATGAAAATTCAAATATTCCAATCATTCCATTATATTTATCAAGACCTTATGTGGTAAGGACTTCTAACCAATAGTTTTCTGAGAGAAATGATTAGAGAAATCATCAAATCAAAAATGCACACCAAAAATCATGATATCAAATACCTATTAATCACAAATGTAATTCTATAATAATGATTTACAGGGGGTAATGTAAGGTGGTATTAGAGTTAGATAAAAATACATTATGTGATCCACCACCGATGAAAAATCTTGATCCATTCAATTGAATGATAGATACCCTATAGATCTAATGTATATCTATCAATAAAAAAATTATTACCCATTAGTCATAATTTAATAGAAATATCAATCCAACATAGATTTAATATATTATTCATCTCAATATAAGAACATTATTCATGCTGGATGAGTATAACCTACAAATTTTGAGGACATGGATAGTTTTATGCTTGAAACAGCAAATAGAAGAGAAGTTGAGATTCAATTGCATTGAGATTCAGCGACTTAAGAGGATATTTATTAATCATGGATAAACCTAGAGGAAGATATAAATAGGTATTTTTGATACTATTTATGGATGTTTAATTAATGATTGGGACACCTAGGTAGTATTAGTGTTCTCATAGTCCTCAACATTCATCCATTGGCTTAATCGGTAGACTAGTGGTTACAAGACGATTAACCAGTTGCTTCATATAGAATCATTGGAAACTACCCAATATTTTTTCTTATTCTACTTTTCATAAAATCATATGGTGAGATGATGGATAATGAAGTTATGTATGAGATGATGCTAGCCAGGATGATAGACACAAATATGGATTCATCAATATTGGATGTATATATAATTATAACACTTTATAGAAGAGGAAGAAAGATAAATTCAATCACTGTAGTAGAAATTACACTCTATAGTAATAAAATTTAGAATCAATTTATTTTTTGGGTGTATTCTAGTTACTTTTTCTCAGTGTGGGAATTATATTCATACTATACTATATTTCCTAGAGGCTATATGGACATTCCATTAGTATTGGTGTCTGTGTAATCATCAATACTTTTGTATGACCCCAATTCAGAGGAGTTCAATTGGTTATTATTTTAATAAGGGTCATAGGTGAAATAAAATGCCTCTAAAGTTATGTAATAATTACTTTAGTGTAGTGGGGATTATCATTTAGTTTAGAGAGTTAGATTAGTATTGAGTCAGGAAGCCACTATATAGTAGAAATGAATCCTTAGGACTTTGAATTTGGCCAACCATTGATAGAGGTTCAATGTTTATATAATTGTTTACATATTTTCCCCTGTTTGAAATCAATGGTTCCAATTAATTTATATAATTCAACATTCTTTATTACTTTTTTATGAAAGTTGATTTGATTTCATTTGTGATGGATCTACTTAGACTATTCCGAAGGAAGAAATAAAAATGTTTTTAGTTATTGAATGTTTCTGATTTGATCACTAAATTGAAGGTAGTATGGATATTCTTCATGTTGAATATGGATGTTATTTATCACATCATTAATATGGATTTGATGATCTGTTTCAATCATCATATTGAATTTTATCACCACATGGTCCAGTTTCTCTCTCTATAAGGGTACATTCCAGACATCTAGGGTGAGTGGTGTAAGATGTTAGGAGGAGAAGATCATATTACTCTAGATATAAGATAACTTCTCAAGGTTATTCATTAATATCATGGATCAATGATTAAATTTAATTCATCTAGTGGTTTTCAAATAGTACCCCAATATATATATGTATGATGTTTAGGTCACCACCCAATATAGTGGTCGACATAACTATCATTGTGCTTCCTAGGATGACTCTAATATTCTATCTATCAAATTTGATGGCTCGGGCTATGTTGAAGGGATTAATTTTTAATACTAATGAACTTAAAATAAAGGGGATTTTTTATTCTAAAGTTTCACAAATTGAATTACCAATTCTATTTTCAAATAATGGTAATTGGTTTCTCAAAAATATCATTTAATATTTTAGGTTGAATTAACTAATTATTATGAAAAAAATACCCATTTTTAAAATTAGAAATATTTTTTTAAAAAACATGGTTTCCCGTTGGTTTGAAAAATTTACATAATTTTAGGGTACCATCAGGTGAGAGTATGAGAATAGGGTTTACCAAAATCATACATTAGAATATAGTATCATAACTTTGAGAATATATTTATTATGATTAGCCATAATTATGATCCAGTGGTCTTTATATATTAAATGAAATAGATCTTTTACAACTTTTTGGATTCTTTTATAATAATTTATATTGATTAAGTCATGGTGTAATATAATATAGAGGAGGACAATAGAGACCATATATGTTTTTTTTGGTTATTTTAAAATTGATTCACTTATATAAAAACGTATAAAAATAATACTTCTAGACATGACATGTAGAGTTTCTAGGACATGCTATTTCGAAGAAATATATTTTTGTTGAACCTAATAAGATCAAATTGGTAATTCCATGGGATTAGGCCATGAATGTATTTGAGATCAATATATTTTTAGGCATGTAAAATATTAGGGGGATTGTTTTAAGAATTTAGTAGGAAAGTATCAACCTTGATAGCGATTAGTTAAAAAGGAGTGAAATTTGAGTTTTTCGAGAAGTTCTAACATTCATATTCACAATTATAGGTTTTCTTGGAATCATATCCCATTTTGATTTTTCCCAATCATTTGATAAGATATGTGGTATAATGTGATGCCTCGAGTTTGGTGTTTGGGTGTGTGATAATGAAGTACGAGCATGTAGTGTAGTATGCATCTCCTCAATTATGAACATGTTAGGACCGATAGGAACCTATATACCCGGAGGGGGTTGGGTGAATCAGGGTAATGATATTCATTTTTAAAATTATTCCTTCCCCACTGGATCTTGAGAACTTTATTACACGGGTCACTTTGTTTGCACTTGTGTGTTAATTATGATCACCTCTTCCCTTCATTATCTGATGATGATGCTTTGAATACAATGTCGGGAAGCAAGCTGGAAAACACAAATATTTTTAATTGGTTCACACTCACTGTGCTACATACAGGGAGAATACAATGGTGATGTGTTGTTGTACCAAATCCACTAAAAAGCACACTGATGTTTACAATGTTTTGGATAGATCCCATCTATTCCCAGGCTCACTACATTTATAACGTTTAGGGTCATCTCACTGCTTTCCCAAGGGTCACTCTCTATTTCAGTCTCTCTTGATCAAAGCTGGTGGAGAAAATAACCTTCTTCCTCATCCTTTGCTCACTACTCTGGATAGGATCCACTAGCAGTTTATAAGCTTTTAGGTCTCTTCATTATCACTGATGAATACATATTCTGTTGTATGTAGATTCTCTGTTGAAGCCCAACTTTCACTCATAGATGAATCTCACATTGCACCAATGGTATTGGCCAATAATACAGCATTCATGCAGCCCTAAAATGATTTTTGTACTTCAACGACACCTGGTGCCCTTATTTACGATGGTGCGCAAGTCCCGACACCCATGTTCAAACTGGCGTGTATGTTCACCTCAACCACTTCTTCGACACTCGCTTCTTCAACTCCCAACTTGCATAACTCACAACCTTTTAAGCCCAAACAAATTTTGGAATGCAACCATCAAATGACATGATTCTTTAAAACCTGGAACGCATGTGACACCAAACCACTTGCGCAACTCCCCCTTCTTCAACTCTAAAATTGGGAGACTCCTTTCCTTTCTCGACCAAACCACCTTGGTCGCGCAACAAACAACTGGCCCACAACTTCTACTTGCACGACCACACCGCCACTATTGCGACCACCATACCTGCACGAAGGGATCTCTGATTTTTTCTATGTTTTGAACTCACATAGAATGTGGAGGGGTGGACCTCTATTTATATGCATTTGGATACCCTGAGCGCCAGGCACAATAGTCACTTCCTGGCTCCCATGTCTAGCCTCCCTAGTCTCTGCCGCGTAAGTCACTTGCGCGACCAAACCAAAACATGAGCACCCCTTTTAACTTTTCTATATTTTTATTTATGATCGTAAAAAAATTATAGTGTGATTGTTTCAAAGCCTCCAAGACACCAGTGCACAAGTCCCTTCGCCTAAAAAACTTTTATCCATTTGTCGATTTTGAGTTCCAAAATTTATCCAAACACTTGAAAATGGTGCCTCCTTGTATATTCTATTTTTAAACCACCTCCAGTTCGACAATTACATTGTCGACGTTCTTGATTCAAAAATGGATCGTTAACCACATCCCATGAACTCGATATTCCACCATGAAATAACCATTGTCAAAAAAATTTTATGTCATTGTTTTCATTGACAACAAACACACCACGGAGGCCCACTTTTTCAACATACACAATCACCTAAAAAATAATTCAATGATACCTTGAGGGATTTTCGCCCAACAGAAAACAGGAGAGGACTAACCCCATTCTTGAAATAGTGTTTCTTGTATAGTTTCATGAATTGAATACATGAAAAAATTATATCTTTTGGGATAGTTTATAATTTACATAGATGATAAGAACCTAAACTAAATTTTCACTAAGAGGTACTTTGACCTAATACAAAGACATTGGGTAGAGTATCATCATACCCTGGATCACGATATTGCTTATACACCTGAGATGGGGAAGGTGGATATCGGTGATTTAGGTAAAAGTTTACCCTTCCATGTTGTTAATGAATAAGTGGATGAGTGGTGTTTTATGGGTTTCTGTTTGATATGAGTCTAGATATATTATAGAATAGAGGATGGGGGTTTCCTCAAACAATTTTTAGTTTATTTGTTCTCATTTTTACTAGGTTTAGTGTGTGATGAAATTTGAACATGAATTCCAAAAGATTATTAGGTTTATAGTTAGTTGGGGAACCTTAGGTGATTGTTTTTAGTATCCAATTGGTACCCTCTTTTTAATGAAGTATTTGGTGGTTCGTTTAACCTTAATGAGGGATGTGATACATGAGGGATATTATTTTAGTATGACCATCCACCTAGGGGATACCAATATGTTTTATACTATGTGGAATTGGATCCAATGGCCGAGGATGATTCATTTAGTTTCATATGTTTTTTTTTGATGTTTTACCTACCAGAGGACCAATGTCATGAATTTGAGGGTATATGGGTTTATTTGACCTATTACCATATGGATATGGAATTTCTATGATATCTTAATGGGTTTTTTCATCAATGTTATTTATTATCCAAGTGTTTGAGATTTTTATTGTATGATCATAGACCAGTAGTCCAAGTAATCCCATTTAATTTAAATTAGAGATTTGATACATGTGTATGATTTTATTAACATGTATATTCTAGATATCATCAAGACTCATGTTCTATAATCAACGATAGTTTCTGATTGGAATAATTATTTTACATATTGATTTCCAAATATTCACTAAGAATCCATGGACACCGAATTGATGTTGATCGTATCTTATAATACGTATAAATATGGATATAATAAGCGTGCCATCCAGATTTATAAGGATATTCATTGTGCATGGGTTCTTGACATTAGGGGTTCATGGTATTTGTTATATGTTATTGGTAGAATTTTTATAAAAAAAAGTTACCAGGCCTCAATAAAGAAGTCCCATTTTGAGGCATTATAAGGTATCCCTTTATATCCCTATTGTGTTTGTATATTATTCTTGGCTGATCATTTTTTTATCAATTATATTACTAGATATTGTAATGAAATTGAAATTGAAATGAAATATGTTAGGTATAGTTAAGATTTTTCAGAAATCATATGTCGATCATAATCATTTCCTGCTATTGTTTGAGTTTGGTGATCATTTGTTCCATTGAGTATCCATTTTGAATTGGAAATAATCAATTATAATAGAAGGTAATGTTTTCATTGTGTTATTTTATTAAATTTAGATTATGTACAATCTTGGTAAGGTGGTTAATCAGTTGGAATTGAAATCATTTCTGAACTCAATCTCTAATATTTTCAATGTATTCCATATAAATAAATAACATATATATGCAACTAATGTGAATGAATTAGGATATTTAGAGATGGAGTATAACATAACCATCCCGAATTAAGCAATTAATATGTTAAACTATAAGAATAAATATATTTTTTTATGCTGATATCTTTGGTCTGGATGATTTTGAAAAATGGTAGCGATGACCAAGACACTTTATTATTGGATGTTTCGATGAGGGAGCAGTGGCCTCACTTATTTTCTTAGGAAGATACCTGAATAAATTATGGTGAAAGATTGTTTCATGGTGGTCAGAATTATTACAAATAATAATTCATTTGTATTTATAATTGTAACTTTTATTTATTTAATTGTTTATTCATGGAGTTTCATGGAGATTGAGGTTGAGAACCATTATTTTTTAGGAAACATGATCTGATGCATAGGTTGAACACAGTTAGTGGAAATCATGTGGTAAACTATATAATAGTGATGTTTTAAGGACTATAGGGATTTGAATTAATTGAAATATGTTTGTTTAACTATGTTTATGTATCTAAAAATTATATATCCTTGTTTTGGGGAGGCAGCTACACTAGCATGGTTGGTGCACGATTCTTAAAACCATGGGCCCAAACAATGAGGGTGATCTAACTCATATATTTTTTAGTAAAAGGTCATGTAACCTTATCTATTTATCTCTCATTGGCCTCATTTTATCCCATATACATGTAAACTATATCTCTTAGTCTTATAACTCTCATCCCTTGTATTTTTTATCTGTTACATCCTATGGTAATTTTCATCAAGGAATGCATGTATTTCTTCATAGGTTTCTGTTATGTTACCTTGTTTTTTATTTTTGAAGGATGTTTAATACCATATCATGTTATTTGGATAAAACATGTGTTTTATGAATATTTTTTGTCATTTCATCATGTGATTTGTGAATGAGGACCTCTTCTACTCGAATAATGATGTTTTCGTCAAAGAATAGAATGGAATGTTTTATTTTGAGGTTTGTACCTCAATTTAAAGTGAAATTTTCTATGTATTTTCATTTATTATTTATTTACCTTGGGTTTTTAAATACATTTCTATAATTTATGTTATTATTAATTGTGTTTGTATTATTGTGGAAATTATTGGATCATGTTGGAAATTTGATGGTTTAAAAGATCTTTTCAATGGGATTTTTTTGATGCAATCCATTTGTTTTCTAAAATAAATCAAATATGTTTTAAGATTTAAATTGGTGTTTTAAAATGTTTTATAAATAGGTATTTCAAGGTCTAAAATTTTTGTCCTTTTATGGTAAGTAATGGCTCATAAAATATGATTTAAATGGATTATGTAATTATAACATGATGATGTTTATGTTTTTGGTATTATGTATAACATGGGATACCATGGGTGCATGTGTGTGAAAATTAGAAAAATATAACCATAGCCTATGTATTGTCCTATCCAAGTATTATTAACCAAGGGTATAATGGATTCTTTTGGAATAAGAACAAGTGAGTTTCAAAATCATGTTCTCGTAGACCGAGTTTTCCATGGAAGTATTGTTTTCCCCTAAATAAACCATAAGAGAATACAAACTTTTTATACCTTTCTCAAATGTATGTAAAAAACCTTGTCTTAAAATAATTCATTCTACAACCTATTAGATAGAGTCCATGTTGGTTATTACTTAATAAGAATTGGTTTTTATATTGTTTATTCATTATGTCAGTGCCCTATTTGGTTTTTATATATTATTATTATGAAATTTCCATTATTTGTTCATATAAAAATGTTTATTTCTATTTACATGTTTATTCCTTGTTTTGTTGTTTTGATAAAGTTTATTCTGGGTTAGTTTATTTATTTATTTGATCCTTAGTTTCCATGTTTTTAATTTTTTTTATTAGGAAGAAGCCAAGGGGATTTTTAGATCACTATTTGAACTTTAAAAATGTCAATTAGTTTGGTGGTTTATTTTTCAAACTATAATTATTTTTACGAATGTGTAAAGACCATATATAAATTCATGGAGGTATTATACTTGGATTTTTTCCTCACACCCTATATATTCCTTTAAGAATATACAAACATTATTTTTATGGTAACATATAAGTGAAAGGGAACACTACATTTTGGTGACTCTTGATGATTTGCAAAGTACATGTTTGTTTTGAGATGGTGGGGATGTGGTCTCAAAGAGTTAATTTATGTGGAGAGGATTTAGTATTTTATATCCTTCTAATGTTAAGTACATTAATTTTTGGACTTATAATATTTTTTTATGTTGTATATATTGAAATTATATCAATATACCTTTTTTATAAAAATGGTGTGTTGTTGTTTTGATATCATCTAATAGTCTCTTCCGCATTTGGTATTTCATATATTAATATTTGGTGTTTCTATTTATTTGTTGTAATGCCCATCATACTCATGGATATAGAATGTTATATTTTCAAGGGGAACAAATTAGAAAATTATAATCTTTGATGACCTGGTTCTTTTCGCTATCCAATGGTGATAGGGAACATGCTTTAGGCCATGTGGCATGTGGTATTGGGTAAACCTAGTCTAATTCTCTATTGTATAGAAAAATCCAAGATATTATGATTCCCAATGTGACATGGTATAATTATTTTTTAGAAACTGTTACCTTATACAAAATAAGGAAGATAGGGAATGATTTTGATCCTACACATGTCTAAGATATAACAAATCATCCATGACATGTTATCTATTTGGATAGATTTATCATATGATTTGATCATGGTAGGAAGATATAAAGATGAACTATGTTAATATCATTGGTTTTATATTAAATATATCCTTATAAATCTATGGTGATCTATGTTTATATATGTATTATATTGTAAAGATAAAGAGTTATTAAATTTTGTTTAAAAAAATTCAAATATTTAGAATGTTCAAAAATATTTAAACTCATATTATTATATTTCTTTAGTATCAGTGGATGATATTTGAGTTATAAGAATTAAAATAATCCATTTTTCATTAAATCAATAATGATGTATTAGTTTATATTTCCTTATAAATAAGACTCAAATTTTTTAGATATGTAATTTTTTATAATACCATGATGTGGAATTTACCAGTGATGAATTTACAAAATTATATTATTAAATTACAATAGTGGTGGTTCTTGTAAAGTATACAAGGTCAATATAATTTATAAATCACATAATATGGAAGTATCACCTATTGGTATATTTTTCATAGAGGTTATGAGTTACAATGAGTATATTTTCATAGAAAAATATCATGAAAACCACATTACAAAAGCCTTGTCTTAGAAGATGTATGAATATCATGGGAGATATAGAAGAATGAAGGTTGATAGAAATTGGATCTTGTAAAAGTGGATATCTATTATAGTTGGTGAACTAGAAAAAACTTTTATGTACTTTAATTACTTGTATTAATTGATTTTAATATTAATTAACTTTTAATATCATCTTGATGGTTCTTTTTTCATCATTGTTTGTAATAATGTCATAAAAGTAACTATCACAATAAAAAGTCAGAATAGTTTTCCACTACGGTGTGTACCTAGAAGATGCATGAAGATATCCTTAAAATATGTTTTCTAGGTGGATTAAATCATTGGACGTGATTCATATGATATAGGATATCATGGATGGAGAATCATTTACATTGGGACACTTTCTCATGGTGGACACCCTTATTAATCTTCAGAGCATGAGATTTTGAGAACATGACCCATCAATAAGAAATAAAAATTTATATATGTCATTGGATGGTCTTATATAAGGGTGTGTATATTTTTCCGTAGAAATTAATAATATTATTAATTAAAAACATGTGTTGTAGAATTTATTTTATTGATGAATTCAATAAATACATAGGTTTATTGGGATGTAGGATTTGTTGGGTACATCACAATTGATATTACATTATTGAAAAATGTTATAAAATGTTTTCCCTTTATTTTATTTCACGAAGTTATATATCTCATCCCCAATGATTAGAGAATAATAGAAATAGTAAATCCATTCTTATGGTGTTCCTTAAAAAGTTTCTTTTATAGAATGTCAAAGAAATTGAAATCTATCACATAGGTTAAGGATAAATGCATTAAACATAATTAATTAATGATATCTTGACAATTTTACTATATTACTCCATGAGAATTCATAAGAGGTTTTATGTCACTATATCTCTAAATTATTTATTTATGGGTTCCATGAAATTTTAATAGAAGATATCCTTGGAATTTATGTGGTCTTTCCAAGTAATGATTATAAAGATGCATCACGGGCCACCAACTTAGTTTATCTAGAATATAAGTTAAATTACTTTTTTAATATAATAAGTTATAATAAATATCATTCCTAGTTTCTTGTTTATTAATTATTCAGTATTAATTCATCGTCATTATTTAATTATGTGTTATTCAGAATTATAAATATATTAGTTAAATAATAATAACTATTAATTTTCATGATTTATTGATTATAATATTTATTATATATAGAACTAAATAATTCAGTAATATTTATTAATAAATAAATAGTCATAATTTGAGGTTCAGAAAATACCAGGGAGGAAAAACAAAAAAAAATTAATAGTATGGATGGAAATTATAAATTAAATATCATTTAAATAGATATTAATTTAATTATTTAAGAAACAACATTGATTTTTCTACAAGTAATTCACATATCATAAAAATAGTATTAATATTTTTATTATTATTAGGTATGGGGTTCACTAAGGAGTAATTAATTGGATAAGGTCCCATGAGAAATAATAAACCCATAAAGCCTCTATAAATACAAGTTATATCACTTTACAGGGTTAACTTCTTGTTGTGATCAAAACACAAGAAAGAATTCTCCCAATCCATAAGATATAAACCTCTCTAGAACACACTCAAAAATTTTATAATCGAACCTTATATATTCAATTAAGACGTTGAGAAACCCTAAATAATCATCAATTATTGAATATATTCTTACTGAAATAAATGAGTTATGATAAAAGATAACAAGATTTACCATGATAACAATAAAATATACTACAATGTGTTTTTGACATTTTTGTGTATCTATGGTTCATAGCTATATGGATTCTACCATTGGATCCTATGAAAAAATGATGGTACAATGAGTATCCAACTTCATCATCTACAAATAAATATTTAAAATACCATATAATTCTAATAATATATATATATATTAATTATAAAATTTATGAGATGATACCTTTTTTTAGAAGTTCACATGTAAATTAATCACTGATTTTATTCCACTGGTCACGAATTTCTTTATCAAATGTGTCTTATTTTATTCATTGATAATGAAAAAATATGAGTTGGTTATGCACAATTGGTGTCTATGTGCTTAAAACCATAAATTGGTATTAGAGAAAAAAATAATTAATTTAAAATTATGTATTCTTTGGGGATTGATAATATATATTACATATTAGTTTTTTGGGTGGCCCGAACCCAGCTCACTCTTTAGTAGCCGACACCATTACCGGCCAAATGGCCACAAGCATACCTCTCTATATGCTAGAGGCTAAAAACTATCGTTGATGGAATATGATGTGATATTGGAGATACTATACCATCTAGTTAGAATAGTGCTCAAGGGAAATAATATCATTGAATAAACATTGGAATATGTGTAATAATAAATAAAACTAGTAGAGGATGTAAGAATAACAACAATGGAATGTAAATCCTATCAATATATGTAATCAGATTCATTTATAATGGATGACTATGTAATATATCTATAATTTTGGATAACATGGGTATGTAGAATAATGATGTTTTAAAATACATGCTGTACAGATTAACCAAAAAATGAAAAAACTATCCTTGAATCTTGAACATTTTCCAGGCTTCGTACTACTAAGATATTGTCCAATGAAGCCATGAAAGTCTGGTGTCCAAAAAGGGATTCTTCTCCTTTTCTACACAGGAGATCATATAATCTAGCTAGTTACAAATAGTTTCCTAGATAAGATGTGAGATAAATCTTAGTTTGACACAACCAATGATGTATATATAATATATTATTTGTATTTAATCATTATAGTGTGTGGTTATATATATATATATATATAAAGGTAATACAATTCATGGAGAAATAACTCATACTATCTTTCGACCTAGATGTTAATGTCTCCAAACATGAGATTATTTAATTAGTTATGAATAAATTTATAATAAGTTGATCATGTAAAAGAGGTTTAAATAGTATTGTGATGTGATGCAATAACAATTGAAGATCCAAGGATTAACCAAGGCATCATTGGCCTCAAGGGATCATCCAATTCATAGTATCGTCACATGCATTCTGGATATAAAGCCGTCTTTGTGTTATCAAATGTATAATACCCATTGAATTTTACTATAAAAAATTATAATAGTGTTAATGAATATTTCACACAATCATCACAATATAGGATTGCATGGGAATAATGGGGTTAATACATGGTGTCACATGTCATTAGACATCAAGGTAATTATAAGGTGTGTATCCAATTAATTTTAATATTCAATGATGATATAATATGAATTGTCAATGCTATATTGCGGTATTCACGTAATAAGAAAAATAATACATCTTTGATGTGGGTACCGAGATTGAAAATCACCATAGTGAATAGAAGTTTTTCACTCTGAGTGGTCAAGGTTTTCCATTGGGAATCCACGACTAGGTCTAGTCATACCGTTCTAATAAATATGAAAAATAACCAATGAAAAAAGCGAGTTCATATTAAATATATTTATATCATATATAATCATATTCCATATAATAAGCACTCCATCTAAACATTTAATAGGTTTATTCATCTCCCCTTCGTAATAAAACAAGGTGTACTATGTATATGAAACCATTTATCATTTCAATTACAAAATCATTTATTATATTAATTCCATACCTTTAATTAAACAAGAAAAGAGGTTGAAGACATGCAATAAATATCCATTAAATTATAATAAACTAGTCCGAGTGATATCAATATATTAACATTACATTTATTCATTTAATATTCATTTAATTATGCTGGAATACATACCTTATCAATGAAAAGTGGAGTACACCCATGAAATGTCCCATAAAATATCAATTAGAGGTCATCAAGGAAAAAAATGAAGAACGTACCCAATTTTGGTGGTCCAAATTGATATCAAAACATAAAATGGTGTCATTTAATGTTATTTTGTCTCTAGAATAAAATTTTAGAAAATTTAAATAATGGATAATGATTTTAAGGGAAAAACCATTCGAATGTAGAATTCAGAAAATGAAAACTATTTACAAACAAGAAGACTTTTATTGAAAAAGTTCTTGAACACCATCCTTTCGACTGTATTTGATGGTTCATCCAGTATCAACCATTATTAGGAAATAATAAAATATAAATTTAAAAAGTATGAAAACCCTATAAATAGGGCATTTAAGCAATCATCAAAATATTATCATCAGTAGAAAGACCAATGATCAAATGAGACTAAGAATGAAACACATACCGATGGCTATCTAAAGAGATAATTATATGTTTAATTATATTTCAGACAATAATTTAATCCAAGAACATATCATAAGAGGCTAGAGATATACACAACATGATGTCGGATGTTGGATTATATCCATTGGAGGATAAATAAATAAAGGGATGTTAAAATTATAAAACCCAAGTAAAATTGTAATTTACATGTTTTTTACTACGTCATACATTTTGGTCATATAGGTTGTGAATCTATGCACCAACCAATCAAGGACTACTATCTATGGGGGTTGTCACATAGTTCCTATGAACAATTAGAATATCCAAGAACAAAAAATGTATATTTTTTTCATTAAGAATGGAATATCCTCTAAAGGGGCATGCTACATGAGTTCGACGGCTTGGGAAAACCATGAAACCCAACACATCACACTAAAATACCCCACATTGTTTAGAGAAATCGTGCAGACATGGATACCCAATCCTTACTAATTATGAGACACAATTGTTTCTCCCATTAGATATATTTTTAGGTTCGAAAAATATGTTATACACCCTCAATTCCTCAATATCCACATAAGGAATCTATATTAGGATAAATATAAGGAATCCAATAATAAATTATAGGATCTAACATCATTTAGAAACCTAATTATTATATCTACCCCAAAATAAAATCATACATGTGTTTCCACTACAATGGTGGTAGAATAATATATGAGAACATATCCACCGAGTGAGAATATACATAATCATCCCACTCCAAATTCACATCTTGTATGATGAAATGCTAGAATATAACACACACTAAAGGTACATATCAGCCTCAAGAAAAAATTGTTCCCAGCCTATGATGTGTATGTCACACTCCTCAAAATGAGATTCAACATCTAACTCAACAAACTCAGGGGTTAACCAGTATGAGACATGTCAATATGATAATGTAAAATCTATGACACATAAAAGACATAGTTTATTTAATTTTACATATAAGGTAATCTAAAATGATTGGATACTAGTATGACTCTATCCAAGAACACAAAAACCCTATAAAAGTGAAGAAACCACATCCCCTACCACTGTATCCATATTTGAACAGGACCGTGTGATTCCCATTTGAAACAACATCCCAAAACTCAAACTCTAGAGGTAATCTGTGATGATTGATATACGATTTCTATCTCGAATGAGAAACATAAATATGATTTCAGATTATCTATAGTAACTTTTATGTCTCATACACTAGATGAGGACCTAATAACACTACCAATCGTGCCTCTAACTAGCACAAGGATAAACAACCTGACCTACTATACAATTCCTCATATGGATCCATCCTAATATTTTATTGAATGATATTATTTAAAGAAAATCCACTGAATTGATATTCTTCTCTCCGTAACAACATAAATAATGGATGCATCCTCATATCATGTCCTCCAAAACATGTATAGTCTATTTCAACTATCCATCAAGATGATGGAGAAAATTGTTTCTAAGAAGTACCTATGTACCCCAGGATCATTGAAACCCCTACCAGAACCGTGAAGTAATATGAGCTTCCCTATTTAAAAAGCTAGTACGAGGGACATTGTGTAGGCATATAATCTCAATTTCAAGTAGTATTCCTTGATAATTAACTAATAAGGTATCTCAGATAAGATTTAATTAGTATACCATTGTTATTCTATTGATGACTACTCAAACTACATCGATACATTAATGAAAACTTTGTAAAAAACCACAAAATACATCATGAAATCTCCCCATTTTTATTATGGGACAGAAAATGGCTATAAAAATCTATCATTCAATTGGTGCTCTAACGTCACCTAATGATAGGTGAAACACCTAGTGATAAAACCTTCTATGTAACGTTTCATCTTAGTCCACATATACTTGCGTCATATATCACTATATGACGTGGGGATACCTTAGTGAATTTACCACTGGGAAGTAATGTTTCACACATTAGCACCTCTGTCCTGTCTGTGGGAACCCGTTTCTCCCCATATAATTATAAGACATAATATCTATAAATGGACCAATCTAGAGACAAGTCATCACTAGAGATAAATTCCCATAGGTTAATACCTCCAGAGTCTGAGAAATTACTTCAATTCAACCTAACATAGAGGGAATATGTAATCAATAAGGTTGTAAAAATAGAATACTTTTAAAACTCCTGAATCTCTTGGTGTATATCAAAAATATGTTCTATCAATTTCAGTTCCTCACTTACTCCATGTATGGATTAGGCTTGATTTTTCTTGATCAACACGTCAGCAACCACATTTTCCTTTAAAGGAATATTAGAAAGATAATAGTTAAAGGAATCATTGAATTCAACCCATATTCAAAGTATTATATTCAATTCATGTATTGTAAAAATTGATTTGAGGATCATGTGGTCTGTATATGCCAGAAAACATTGACTCATCTTATAGTGTCTTTAGTAGTATTAACCATGAAAATCTGTTACAAAATCATGTTCATGCATCATGTTATTATTATTAAGAGGTATCAACAAGAAATAATCATATGAAATTACTAAATCGACCATCATCCTAATGTTTTCTATCCTGATGTTTTATGAATTCAAAAACTACATAGTCTATTATAGGCTCTAGAATAATCAGAATCAGTGCCAAGGTAATCCCTACATCTAGCTCTTGAAAGACCTTATCACATTATTTTTTCCATCATAACATAAAAAAATATTTGTAAGAGCAATAATAAGCGATTCAAGATATGATAATTACTATATGAAACAATTTTAATATCTTATTATCCCGAAGAATCAATTTAAATAAAACATGTTTTTCAGATACTCATAGGGAACCACATGAATTACCCTCTATGGGTAAACTAATACTCATAATTATGAGACAATATAACCCAAGAAGTGAACAATTTTAGTCTATATTTTTCACTTAGCTTGATAGTAACATAGTTGATTATAACATACTTGATTATGTATCAATTTATTCATAAAAAATCTCATGATGTCTTTCAGGGTCTCTCTGAGTTTGTGAATACACTAAGATATCATCAATATAAACCACGATAACGGAATCCAGATGGAGTTAGAAACCCCAATTCATCACGTCTCTACAAGTGGTGAGAATGTTATCATTTCTTGAAAAAGTAACTATATACTCTTATAGAATATACCGACTTCGAAAATCAGAATGGGGTATTTCTGAAGGCCTGACCCAATCCTAATGAGTGTTTGATCTTATTTCATTCATTGAGAACACTCTTTCCCTTGGAGTTGGTCAAATATATCATATATTCAAGGAAGTGGATGCTTGCCACTAACCAAATCATGGTCCAACCATCATTAATCAATGCATAAATAAATGGTTCAATGATCCTCCATTACAAAAACCATTGATGAATCACTAGATAATGTTCTGGTTTAGAAAAAACCATTAAATTATGAATCCTCCAACTATATCATAACATCATGGAGCTCAGTAGGTTCCATAATATAATGATGAATAGATACTAGAACATCTCTTGGAACTTTTTTTATTATAAGACATACCTTTGTCAAAGGTGGTAAGATAGAAAAATATTTAGTAAAATTACCCCAGAAATGATTTACCATGAAATAAAAATCAATTTGATGTATCTTCCACTCCTCCAGATAATGGCTGTAAATATAGTCTATTACTCCTCCCATTACATGATGCTTGATTACATCTCCACTATCTTAAACATTCCCATAACCTTTTTGATGATAACTACTAACCTATGGTGATGTTAACAATACTCTGCGGTGATATCTGTCCACATGGGTGTGATAGGGAACCAACCATTAGATGTCGAGAATGAAATGAATGACTACAATCCTAATAAAGAATATTTCCCATAAGAAACGAAAACATCCTTCCTCTAGGGAAATCCTTTGGGTTCTGATACACCCTTTGACTACATACCATACATTGTTTCCAGGTTCATCATCCCACAGAAGCACTAAACTTCTTATCAATAATTTCAATGGTCGATAATGAGATAAAGGTGTGGAAAAAAACTGTATTGAATAAATAAGATGGAATAAAAGATGATACTAGAATAGTGACTCAAACTATATATATATGTATACTCTAATCATAGGTATAATCTATAATTAATACATCTATAATGATCAAATAACCGTACCCACAACTTGAATATCTGGATCATGTTTTCTCTACAAGCATTAATAAATAAAAGTATAGATATTATGGACATGACATCCTACACTGCATGTTCAACTTGTGCTAATCCATATTCATGTTCATACAACTTTACAGATCATACATCTAAAGTGGAATCTAGATTCGGTCATATAACACTAGAAATAAGAGGAATGGTCTATAATATTCATTGTTGGATTCCCATGCAGCTGAAAGCACGTCAGCCAAGTGGGTCTCTATAACAATAAGGATTTATATTCCCCTATATGCAAATTGATGGAATATGAATGAGCTTCTAGTATGGATTCTATAGCAAGAACTACTCTAATGTGAAACCTCAAGGATCTGATTCCTTGTAATGGAATAACTACTACCATGTCTCATAATAGAACCATTATTCCCAGTAGTATCAACTTCTCTCCAGTTGTGCTCAATTACTAGATTTATATTCTTCACCACAGAAAAGGTACAATGGAGAATGAAATTCACATGTTAATTTATGGAATTCATTATCCCAGCATCAATGTGTCCTTCCTACAATAGATTTTCACCCAAAATATGTATTTTAAATCATTTTGTCACACTAAAACACGCTAAATAATACATGGAATAAATAAAACCCTTATCTTGGTACATGAACTCTCTAGATAAATTATCAATCAATATATGTTGGGAAAATTAATCATAAAATGTAATATAGAAGTCCAACTATACCATTCCCTAATGATGACTAGCCCATGTAATCTAAAGCCACCAATGTTTTGAAGAATTACACAACATGTAAATGGTGATATTGAACCTCATTTCTATTGACATCTCATAATTATAAAAAAATACAATGAATTTCTTTTAGATAAGACACAGCATCAAGTGGAATACCATCCCCTAAAAATATGTGAGGATGATGCTGCAAGAAATCATGATTCAAATAAATCACCAATGGATGAGGTGATGGAAAATCCTACATAGAATAAATGATATATAATAAACACACTCAAAAGAGTGGGACAATTCCCAATTTGGGAATAAATAAGGGTAATACAAGATATATTGTCCGCAGTAATACTGACATCCCATGGTCAACTATCTATAGAGCATGGTCATTACCACCATTCTGGTACCCAACATGAGGATGTTGTGACTGAATAACTCTATGAATACCCAGAACACTCTACAGAAAAAAATTAAAAAATATATATATATGATAGTAGAAGAAAAACAGGTCACTAGAATATGGGTGCACAACATAGGGAATTATCCACCACTATAGTCTTATATAGTCTGATATTAGAAAATGTTAATGATTGAATTTATAGGTTTCTATTAATATGGAATGATCAATGGAAATTTTAGTAGAGATACACTCTGTTAATTATAATTTTCATCTACATTAACTATAAACCATTTCATTTTGAATTCAACCTTTACATTTTTTGGCAAGTTCTTAAATACATATAACATGTTTTGATTAAATAGATCATAAATACTAATTAATAAATGCGCATAAACTTTATAACTAAATGATACACCCATTAAAGTCCAATTACCACTTTTTATATTCAGTATTTCAATTTAATGGGTAATATACAATGGATCGACTAATTGAATTTCCCATTCCAATACATAATAGACCATAAAATATACAATTGAAATTGGTAATAATGTAATCACATCCAATGATCTGAACATGTAACCAGCAGAGCATATCTAATAAGGCTAGAAAAATGATACATAAGATTCTGCAATCAACCATTACTAGAAAACACTATTTAGGATGGTTATGACTATACCTATAGAAAAAGATAGTAGTATAGGAATTTATAACATCAATGGATCATTCAACAATCCCAAGCCACATAGGTAATGTAGGAAACAAAACGTTACTATATGGTACAATGTATTCATGGAATGTAAATTCTAGGTTCCTATAGATTTTCATGTAATAATGATCCTTATCATACAAGGCAAAGGTAAAATATCGTTAAATCATATCAAATACCTTAATTCATATGAATCCACAACTATGAAGTCATATGAACTATAATAAATGAATTATAGATCAAAAATTTGATGTTCCATGGAAAAAATGTTATTTACCCCAAATGTGCGTTATCTACTCTCAGGATTGTCTTATAACCATGTTACAACGTATTCAAAATATCATGTATTAATTTTAAAACATTAAAAAAAGAAAATAAATATCCCATACAACTTTTTAATGTATTTGACCATGCTCACTCTTGATTAGCTGAACTTGATATGGGCCACATGGCCTTATGCAAAACTCCCCATATGAACAATGATGCTAACAAGATGCAAGAGAAAAAGGTGTGATAAAGGGTGTGCTATTCCCTTTAGTCAGAGTTTATGACTTCAGATATAATATTAGTGACTAAATAGTTCATGTACTATAAAAAAATAAATCTAGAATAATAATAAGGGATAACATTAATGGAATAATAATCAAATCATGATCGTTAATCTAAATTATATACAAAATTTAATATTTCAATGTATCAACAAAGAAGGAAAACATGTATGAATGGTAGATGATAGTATTAAAATACATATTATACAAATAATAAAAAGGGTAAAAACTATAAAATCATCCTATGAACATGACTAGTCATCTTCTACCAACCCCCCATTCTATGTAGGAATGCATGATAGGTGTCCGAAGTAAGATGCTTTCACTTGTCCACACTTGTGAACATATTATCATTCTAGTAACTAATGATTACCCGAATAGGGTGTGTGATAAATCTCATTTGGCCACAAATAATAAAATATATGCAATACATTCTATGAATTTAAACTGAAATGCATGTAGGTATATATATATATTAAATGGAAGTGAAATTCTATGATAATTAAGTAATTCCTACTTCACCCTCACCTATAATTGTCTATGAAACTGAGATATTTTAGTTATTTATGGTACAATTTATAATAATGTGATCATTTTTTAAGCTATCAACAATAATGTGATAAGAAATAATGATAGGAAAAGACCCAATGTGTAACTATGTCATCATTAACCTCAAGGGTTGACTCAAATCATTGTAGTAACACAAGTAGTCTGGATATAAAGTGGAATTTATATAATCCAACGGTAAACGTCCAAGGTATTCCACTATTAATGATTCTAAAGAATCCATAAATCTAATCCATGGTAATCATGGGCTGTGAATAACTGTTCCTAAAGGGGTGAATCCATGGCACCACATGTGTGTAGAATTAAAGTTTATTCGAAAGTGTATTTCCTAGGTTTTATAATATCCAATGAATATTTCAATTGAATCATCAGTTCAACACTAAGGCATCCACATAATAAGAAAAAGACCATATTTTGTTGTGGGTATGTCATACAGAAATCTGCGCAGGGAATCTTAATGGTATTATCTGAGTAAAAATGGTATTCACTCAGGAATCCAAGGCTATCTCTAGAATAAATATTCCTATAATGTTAAAAAACCCCAAATCTGATTGGAGGATTATAAAAATTTCATTAATATCATATATAATGACATACCATGAAATACTCATTACATTTAATAATTTAATAGGATTATTTCATTATCCTTCATAAACATGAAACAATGCACCATGGACAAGAAAACATTTATCATTAAAATTAGATAATAATTTATTAGGTTCATTACAAACCTTTCATTAATAATGAAATGCAGATGAGGACATGATACCAATATTTTACAATTATAATAAACTATTCCATGTGATATTTATAAATATAATTTCCATTTGATAATTTATTATTCATTTAATTATGATGGAACACTTACCTTATCGTGGATTTGGATATTAAACCTGAATGACATCCTAAATTATATCAATAAATGTCATCATTGAATAAATGAAGAAGACACTCTATGTGCGACGTTAACATTGATGTATCAACCTCCATCAATTTCATGAAATATTATTAGGTTCATAAAATATAATTTAGACAATTTATATCAAGGAAAATGATTATAATTGATAAAAACCTGATGAAATCGGCGTACTCACTATGAAATAATTTAATATATGAACAAAAAAATAGGGAAAATTAAAAGATGACATAATATATTCCTATAGTATAATATTATTCTAGTATCATCCTTTAGTTTGGCCTCTATCATAAGAAAAATGAAGATATGAAAAAAGCCCGGAAAATATAGCATATGAGCCTATAGAAAAATATCATCACTACTAGAATGAAAAATGATTTAATTATAATAGGGTTAGAAGTAATTAAAAATGGATATCCAATGACATGATCAGAAGTCAAATCATAGTTAAGATAGTGAACCAACCTAAGAACCTAGAAAAAGAGGCTTTAGATATATTAATTTTGAATGAAGGGGAAGGATTGGATCCCATATAGAAAGATATTGAGAAAGTGTATTTGAATTATAAATCACCAACATAAATATAGTAATTAACACCCTTTTAATTGGTATGTTTCGTTTGGCCACATTGTTGGCCAAAATTTGTGCCAAAATTTTGTGACCTACTATCCTTGTGTGGTATCTCATGGTTCATCTGAATAGTCAGAAAAACCATGAAAAATCATATATTTTCTTCTGATAATAATTATATGACATCTACATCGGCATGGGACATAGGTCACATAGTTAGGGACAACTATGTATCCAACAACTTTCCACTAAAATTCCCCTCATGGTTAGGATAAATAGTTCGGACATGGTGACACAGTTTCTACTAACCATGAGGCACTGTGTTTTCACAAACTAACTGGGGTGTTAGGTGCCAATCAAGACCAATACACCCTCATATCCCCCAAAACCTCACTATCCACACATATTAGGTCAAAATAAAGGAGAGAAATCATATATTAATAGATTAGTACCTCGAGGAATAAACTAGGATCATTGATATTTTATTTGAGTGTAATTTATTCCTTAAATACGAATGATGAATTATTTTATTCCCTTAATTATTTTTTTTCATAAATTTCTATGTATGACATAAAAAAAAATTAATAAAATACAAAGAATCCATTAGGATATTTCAATGGATCATTCTGAATTACATGAGAGTACTTTACATATAGAATTATGGAATACACATTGTCCCTATCTTCAATTCACCATGAAGAATTTTAAAAAAAAATCACCATGTGTTAACAACACAAAAAATTAGTTTAATTTGAAATTTATGTTGAAATGGCCTGGTTTTAGTATATATTTCTCGAATAAATTCAATGAAACTAATATATATGACAAGTTGTCCACATTTATTCACTGCTAAAAGCACATGGGTCCAAGTCATGTATTCTATTTACTACACAACATAGGGAATAATAAAATCATAAAATTCAAGGTCACATGGTGAGTAGATAGTGTAAAAAACATTTAAATTAAAAATTTCTATAACCAACATCTATGTCACGTCCATAGGGGTGTGTCACAGACATGAGAAGAAGAGACCACACATCATGTAACCTATGTACTAATGAGTATTATATTATACCTCATGTGATTAATTTTTTACATATAGTAATTTTAATTTTATAATTTAAATTGTTTACAAGTTTTGTTTAATTTATTTCTATTAGACACCATGTCATATAATTATTAATTATATATAAAATTAATTTCCATTTTAAATTATGAACTGAAAAATATGTATGATCTTTAATTGTAGTGTATTTTGTGTACATTTTTTTAAATATCATGGTCATGATGTTTAAATGGATATATGTCCCTTCCTCTAAGAAATTTTTTTTATTCATTATTTTTAAATAAAATTAATAAATTAATATTAATTTTAATTATTGATGAAGAAAATATTTCTAACGTTAAGTTATGATACTGATAGATTGAATTACATAATTACTTGTTTTAATCAATAGTTTTGTATCATAATTAATGAACAAATTTAAGAGAATTACAGCTAGAATACAATTTTATATTTGTTTCATGGGCGTGGGTGATCTTGAACGTAATATATATACGTTTATGTGATTGGATTCATTTTAATATTTTTGTTATTATATTAAATTGCTACACAATTTGTCATCCAATCTGATCATTATGTAAGGGATTGTGTGCCCATAATTTCATTAACGTAAACACCATTGTTTAAGTGTTTTGTTCCTATCACTTGGTTTTGAGTAAGGATTATTAAATGAATGAATCTATCATTCATGTTGAGGCATTTCATGTTCAATGATGAGGTGAAACTAATCGAGGTGATATATAGAGGATATATGGAATGCATCAACAAGAACCATGTCACACTTAAAGGTGATTTCCAAAGGGTTTAGTGTTAGTTTATCGCTTTCTATATTAACATAACATTATATACTCCACTAATTATACCACTTTAATTGTTTTATTTCCTGCCAGTTGTGTAATTAATTGCATTATAGATTCCTTGATGTAGTAAGATAGATTACTAAATTAAACAAACATGCAATATTGAATAAAATAAATTTGACTATGAATAATTTTGTTATCAAACAGTTAATAAATTAATTTAATAAATATAATATTATCAATTATTTTATAAAGATAAATATTGATAAATTAATTCATGAATACAAAATCCATCAATTTAATATATTAATTAGAAAAATCATTCCACTACCTACGTTAATATTAAACAAAAGTTATAATGTTTTGGAAAATCCAATGTGATGGGGATTTTCAGTTATCAATAATTATTTGTTTGATTTTTGGTTTGATTTGACATATTTTACGTCAAGGGATTATTGTAAATGTAGGTTTTAGTGTAAAAAAAGGTAATAGCTGAGAAATAATTATATTGAAATTGTATGATTGTGAATTCTACTCAAAAAATCAAGTATCAATGACTGAATGTCGTCGGAATCATACACCTACCTAAAACTCGTTAAATAACATGGGGAAAATATTTCTAGGTTAGGAGAAAGGAAGTATAGATCCTTTCCACTAGAATATACTTGGGTTAGGAATATTCTAAAACTAATATTTAAGGATATTTTGGATTGAAAAAATAATCCGGAATTAATATATTTTCAATTTACTTATCTAATATTATAATCTTGAGTATATATTAAAATTATGATTTTATTTAATATATGGTAAGCCATATGAATTTTAATATATCACTATGATTCATATTACAATAGTTTAACCTTCACACATGATTAAATTTATTGGAATGGTATAGGTGATTTCAGGTTACATTATTCCATAAATTGAAATTTTATTTGCTGAAGAACCTACAAATATAACTAATTATTAATTGGATAGCGAGGAAGACGTTTCTATATACCTAAAATTCGTGAGTGATGTATCAAAGGTGAAATTTTTTTATATACTCTATGTTAAATTATATTTTAATTAAATACGTGGGTATATATTCACATAAAACATGTCTCACATTTATGATATTTACCAAGAGAGACACAAGACACCTATGAGATCTCCAATGAACTAGTCATGTACAAAACATAAAAATTCATCATAATATGTACCTCATGTATTCAAGACATTTATCCACATATATTTTTTATAAATCTTGTGGTTTAATATCCTTAAAGAGTTTATAAAATATCTCATTATATCTAAACTATATAATGTATTCTCTAATTTTATTTTGAATTATAACATTCATTCTATTAAGATGACACTTTTTAAATTTATTAGATTGATTTTCTATCTTGTCATAGACAATGGTAAGAGAATCCTATGATCCTTATAGATAATAATAAAAAATAACAAGTAAAATGGATCAATGACACAATCTAATTAAGTTTCTCCTAATAACCATCATCCTAAGAAGAAGAATATCTAATGATAAGAAAATTTAAAAAATGAATTATGTTTTGCATGTAGAATGATAAGAAACATGATGTAGAACATTACAAAATTAGATAAGTAATGGAATGTTTTATATGTATTAATTTTTGAGTGAAATCATTGCATATATACACATTAGAAAGTATATATAACATTTAGAGATAACATTTTTCTCCAAATGTAAGAACCAATTAGATCCATGATTCATTCTATATGGTAGATATATTATCGAGAAGACAATAGAGAGTGACATGTTTGCTTGGATATAGAATAATAAAACCATCCTTTTATAACTATGATGATATTGGTTTTTAAATCATTTTTTATGTACCAACTATTTATAAGAACATAATTTCTAAATCCAGTTCAGATATAAATGGTTTCATTTTCATGTTTTTTATGGGATTTTTATCTTTTAAAATGAAATTATTTGATATTGTATGGGATATTAAAATAATTGTATTTATTTATTAAATTAAAAAATAAACTATTTTAAATTGATAATGAATCATGTTATCATGACTTATTTAACACATTACGTTGGAATCACAATCATGATCATATAAATGAGATGCATCCAATAATGGTCCATTATGATTGTTATATGAAATAATTTGAGATAAAACTAATTGAAAGATATTATACTTGTATACAATAAAATTGACCAAACCACCATTTTTTGGACATGGTAAAGAGGAAAAGATATTTTTAAATTTGAACAGTTATATTTCTGTAAAATATTTCTACTATAAGATAGAGGTTATATTTGTTACTTCATAAATTTTACTGATAACTTGACTATATATGTTTATATTTACTTGATGGGGTACAAGTCCATATCCTTTGATAAATTCAAATAATAAAGAATAAAATAGAATATAAACATTGAAAAAATATAATGATGATTTTATTTGATCTGGGTGGTGAATATCTTATGAAATAGATTATCTACAATATATGATAGTATGGGTTTCCATCTCTACACACTCTATGTAACACCCGAGACTTTTATGTTATATAAATCATCAAAGGAATCTTTTTCTATACAATACTTGCTTGGCTTGCTTTACACGCAATCACGACCTTCCTCGATAGCTTGCGTCGTACGCAATACCGAGTTTCACTAAACAACATTATGCTATTAAAACTAGCCGTTATGAATAGTAATAACCACTTTTTGGAATTTTATAAATTTTATTTTTCAAAATGGACTTCATTTTTGGACTCAGAATATCGAAATTAGCCTAGGGTGAAATTTTGGTATTTTTCTGAAAACTTTCAATTTTTGATGAATAGTGAAACCACTAAGTGGTAGGTTAAAAACTGAATTTTGCATAAAACTTAATTTTACCGCTTCTGTGATTGGAATTTCGAAAATCCGAGAGACACGGTTAATATCAAGGACTAAAATGTGGTTCAATGAGATGAAAATAATTTTTTGGTGAATAGTAACTTTTTACTTTTTTTACCGCGGTTAATAGTAAATAGGGTAACTAAGGGTAAATATGATATTAATATTACCCTAACACATGTCCTAATTCTATTGGACAAGTGTAATTCGACCAAAAACAAACTTAGGAATAAAATATGACCATTTAGGCCCACTTGGATTAGATTAGGACATTTATTATTAATTTATTTAAAGAAGGGTTAAAATAGTTAAAATCAAAGTTTAATAAGTAAATAATTTTTAATATGGGGTTATACATAAGATAAATTCAATTGTAAATATTCATTACAAATCTAAAAAGATTTCCTACATGATGATATTTTATTTGTAATTTTTAGACATCAAATAATGTAATTTATTTATGACACAAAGATGATGCAGTAATTATCTTATTAATGAAATATTGACATAATTGATGTTATAAACACCAAAATAAATGTAATATGAGACTTTTTATGAATTCAACTAATTTTATAGGTTACTATGATATATTAATGTTGATTTAATCAACTTGGTTCGAACATATAATTCTTTTATGACTTTCACAAAAATCATATATCAAATAGTGTCAAAATTGACACAAAATAGTTTTTAAATAAATTATTATATTATTAATTGTTATTTTATTCCTAAAAAACTATGGTTCGGCCAAATGACTTAGATAAGGATATATATTTTAATAATAAACAATTTGGGGTTCGTTTGGCATGTTATAGTAAGTGTATTAACCATATAGTGAAAGAAAACAAAAAGACATGGTAAAAGTTAAATTATTTAACTTAGAGTTAAATCTAATTGATAAGGTTAAAATAATACCCTAAACTTGTCTAAATCCTATTGGTTGATAGGATTTCGACCCTTCCCCACTTTATCTTCGAAATAAGACCCTTTGGAACCATTATAAACCGATTTTGACTTTAATATAAAATAATATTTTGAGATATTCCTAAGGTGCCCCTCTCCTCCCATATAAAAGGGCACCTCCTCCCCCTCCTCCTCACACCAAATTGAGCACTCAAGCTCGGCCAACCCCTGCCATTTTCTCCTCTCCACTTCCCTAGAATAATCCTAGAGGTCCTGGTCTTCTCCAAAGACCAATCTTAGTTCCTTAAGTGGAGGATTCAAAGAGGCGTTCCAAAGAAGAGGTAATATCCATTACCGATCTTTTCAATTTCTTTCTTCTTCAACTTCTTCTTCTTTAGTTGTTTCATGATAAAGTAATAACATCAGTATTACTTACATACTGATATGTTATTATAAATATGAAACAACCCTATTTCACCTTCTATCCATCCTACGGAAAAATGAAATCACCACGCGTGCGTACGTACGGAATACCGTCTCCACGCCGTGGTGTAATCTATTTTCCACCATCACCTTACAAGGATGGTTATAATGGTGTAATGAGTAACTAAATATGATTATTATGAATTAATATTGATACTGAAATAATATATATATACTCCAATACAATTCCACGATCATAGGAATGATATCATCACTCGTGCGTACGTACGGAATACCGTCTCCACGATGTGATGCGACTCGTTCTACATGATCTTCATTTCATAATGATTATATAAATGAATTGAATGAATGAATATGGTATATAATACACTAAGACCATTATGTAAATGAATTATCTATAACCTAAAGATAAGAATAAGAATTTATTCGACAAAACACGCATAAGAACAAAAAGTTATAAACACCCGAGTGACAAGTAACAATGAAATATTACTAACAAGAAGATAATAATATGACCATATATGATATCATATAAATATGTATGATTCTGGAATAAGTCAATAACATTATTTAAACCATTATACAGGAGCTTCGGACACGTACAAAGCTAATTGGACCTAAGGTAAGGGAAATATCACAATCTCATTTTTATCCGAGATTGTTTATTCATAAGTATTTACTGGGGTGTATTTTATCATCCACATCCATGTTTCATCAATATGTAATATTATTTCCATCCTTCTACAATATTTTATATCCAATTTTACCCTTCGGTATGTTTTTTGTAAAAGATATGAAAGGAATCTTTTGTCGTTTTTCGTACGAGGTACTTTATGACTTTTCCGACAAAAGTACGAAGAATGTTTTTTTTAACTTATACGGCATGAATGGATTTTTAAAACATTATTTCCAAGAAACTTCCTTTACAGGTTTTTAAGTTTATTTTTAATCAACTTCTTTTATTTTAAAGTTGTATGACATGTTATGAAAGGAAAAATGTTTTTGAAGAAGAAAGGATATTTTCCTCAAGAATGGAGTTCAAGTGTTTTATCAAAATTATTTTCCATCTAAGATAATAAAGGGTTCTGTTTCTATCCATATTTTTACATTGGTTTGACTATGTTGTGATGGAATTATGTTTATGAATTCCTTTATCTTATATGAATTGATTTATGATGTCATGATGTTTCAAGAATCCCATTTTTGTTATATGTGTTATGCGATGATGTATGTTTTATGATTATGTGGCACACATAAGAAAGGATTCATTATAAGATGGGTGGGACCTATATCTCCCTCCAATGCATTGGGTAATGATTTTATATCTCATGAGATAGACATGGCTGGAACGGATGGTTATTTCGGTTCAGTGATACAGGACTGAAACGAGGAGTGAACTCGGTTCAGAAAGGGACTTTGTCCACTAAGATAGTCTTGGCAATGAGTCATGACTAACAAGAAATGATTTCCATGATTATGTGTGCATGCCACAAAGTTTCATGTTTTATGTTATGATTATGGGGATCTCATTTTCACTTCTATGATTTATTCCATGTTAAGATATTATGATCTCTTTTGCAGGTTTTGATAAAGATATGATATGATTTTTATTTCCTTTATTTGCCCTTGCTGAGCATTTGAGCTCACCCTTTTATGTTTTCTTTTCCCCAGGTCAGGAAGATGGATATTAAGTAGAATATGCTAAAAGGGACCCTATATATGATGAAATAAATGGGAGACACTGTAGAAGATTTATGAACCAGTTGTTTATGTTTCCCAGTTTCTAAAGACATTATACCTATACGGTCCTTTGTGGTTTTGTCATATGTTGTAATAAGTGTGCTTAAATTTTGAAGTAGTAACAATGTATGTAAAGTATGGGTCGTTATAGTTGGTATCAGAGGCAAAGGAGGTAGGAATGTATCCGATCCTTGGGAACTCTCACATGTGAGCGTTGGACGAAGCATGGCTCTCCGCCCAAGGGCTTCATGAGGAAATGGCTTCCACTGGGGATGGTGGTGTGTCCCGCCCAGGGGGTGTAGCCCCCCATGGAGTGCCCTGATAGGTATCAATTGTAGTCCACTGGAAGTAATTCTAGACCGCTATAGTTGGTATCAGAGGAAAGGTATAGTCAACCTTTGGAAACTAGGATGTGAAAGCCTTAGTAAGAACCCTAAGGATAAGTCTAAGCATAGTACACAATCTTAGTGTTTTAGAAATGGCCTTGAATAACCTAGGATAAGACCATAAGCATGCAAATTTTATTCTTGAATTATGTGGTTTCCTATTATAATTAGTGTTGCTCACACTATTCTTCTTGGTTTTAGTCAATGGCTGGAACCCGAAGGAACCGTGTTAATGCGGAATGCGATGGGCAATGCAATGATTGTCCCCCTGAGCAACCAAACGATATGGGAGCTGGAATGCAAAATCTTGTAGCCATGCTCACACAACTTTCTCAAGCTATGAATCATGAAGGATTTCCAAACGAACAAAGGAGGTAGCAACATTCTGTTGAATCCTTCATGAGGCAGCGTCCACCATCTTTCAGCGGGTCTACTGATCCATTAGTTGCTGAACAATGGATTAGTACTACTGAAAAGATATTTTCAGTTCTTCAATGTTCTGAGCATGATAAAGCCATCCTAGCAGTGTATCGTTTGGAAGGAGATGCGGATCAATGGTGGAATCTTGTTAAGAATACGAGGCAAAGGGATGAAATTGAGTCTATGGAATGGGACGAGTTCAAGAACTTATTTTTCAATAAGTACTTCCCTCGTATTCTCCGAACAAAGATGGAGAAAGAGTTCCTTGAACTGAAGCAAAGGGATGATGAATCTGTTAGTACCTATGAAGAAAATTTTACAAGACTTGCAAGGTACGCTTCTGGTATTATTTTCCAACCTGAGAGTAAGATCGATCGATTCTTTAGTGGTTTAAAACCAAGTCTTCGAAGGGCGTTAGCCATAAGGGACTTCAATAGCTACGAGGAAATCGTTCGATGTGCTCTCAAAGTCGAGATGGAGATTGGAGTAACCCATCAGTCACATGGGTTTGATAAGAAGAGGAAGATGGAATTCAAAGAAAAATCTAAAGAGCACACGGAAAAGAAGATGAACTTTCCCTTATGCTCAAAGTGTGGAAAGAAACATGGAGGGAGTTGTCTTAAAGGGACAAGTAAATGTTTTAAATGTGGAAAGGAAGGTCATCGGGCATTTGAATGCCGTGATAGTGGGAAGAAGATGTCTAATGATGCAAACAAAGGAAGGGATACACAGAATG
This sequence comes from Viscum album, assembly GCA_963277665.1. Taxonomy (NCBI): domain Eukaryota; kingdom Viridiplantae; phylum Streptophyta; class Magnoliopsida; order Santalales; family Viscaceae; genus Viscum; species Viscum album. The sequence continues at coordinate 1,360,273,828 of OY728133.1, forward strand.
AACCTGCTACACTTCAATGTTTCAAGTGCAAGGAGATGGGGCATTATGCCAATCAATGCCCAAATCCAAGGGTTGATGATGATGGTCGACGTCAACAAACTCTTAAGGCTAAAGACAAAGGAAAGTCACATGCAATTTCTATCAGCGAGGTGGAGTACGATAACGATGTGGTGAAAGGTACACTTACCATCAACTCTAAAGTAGAAAATGTTTTATTTGATTCTGGATCAACCCACTCTTTTATTTCTGAAAAATTTTCTAAGGGTATCACCGTATTACCTCAACAATTAGATGTTGAGTTAGTTGTGACAACACCTAATGGCACATCAATCGCATCAGAAGTTTATAATTCTTCTCCGATCGAAGTTTGTGGGAAAGTGCTTCCTGCAAATCTTGTGATCCTTCCTTTAGTGGAATTTGATGTGATTCTTGGCATGGATTGGCTTTCTCTACATGGAGCTCATATCAATTGCCAAAGAAGGGAAGTCACATTTCATATTCCAGATCAATCTACGATTGTATACCAATGCAAGGATGAACATAACCTTCCAGTGGAAATTTCTTCCATCTTATGGGTATTGATTCCACTAAATGAAGGTTATTTATCTCAAATGGTTGGTGAGAAACTCACGATTAAGAATATGCCCATTGTACGGGAGTTTGATGATGTCTTTCCGGAGGAATTACCGGGTCTTCCACCAAATCGTGAAGTTGAGTTTTCAATAGAACTCGTACCGGGTGCTTTGCCTATTTCAAAGACACCTTATAGAATGGCCCCAATTGAGTTGCAGGAATTGAAGAAGCAACTCCAAGAGAATCTTGATAAGGTATTCATACGCCCTAGTGCGTCACCTTGGGGAGCACCTGTTCTATTTTTTAAGAAGAAAGATGGATCAATGAGACTCTGCATTGATTATCGAGAACTTAACAAGATCACTATCAAGAACAAATATCATCTCCCACGCATTGATGACTTATTTGACCAACTACGCGGAGCTCAATACTTTTCCAAATTTTGATCATCGTTCAGGGTATCATCAATTAAGGGTCAAAAGGGAGGATATACCAAAGACGGCTTTCCGTACAAGGTATGGACACTATGAATTTATAGTGATGCCATTTGGTCTTACTAATGCCCCTGCTATCTTCATGGATCTAATGAATAGAGTCTTTAGAGACTATCTTGATCAATTTGTGGTAGTCTTTATAGACGATATTCTTGTCTATTCAAAGAGCAAGGAAGAGCATGAAGATCACTTGAGAATTATATTGAAGACCCTGAGAAAGGAGAAGCTTTATGCCAAATTTACCAAGTGTGAATTTTGGCTTCAAAAAGTTGCATTTTTGGGTCATATAATCTCAAAAGAGGGGATATCTGTGGATCCAGCAAAAACAGAGGTTATCGAAAGATGGTCAAGACCAACAACAGTAACTGAGATCCGAAGTTTTCATGGTTTGGCTGGATATTATCGACGTTTTGTAAAAGATTTTTCACGATTATCTAATCCAATCACCAAGTTGACTCGGAAGGGAGTTAAGTTTGTCTGGACAGAGGAATGTGAAGATAATTTCAAGGAGTTGAAAAGAAGGTTATCCAGTGCACCTGTGCTCACACTGCCTTGTAGTGGAGAAAGGTTTGTGATCTACAGTGATGCATCCAAGAAGGGATTGGGGTGTGTTCTTATGCAAAATGATATGGTGATAGCTTATGCCTCACGACAGTTGAAAATCCATGAGCAAAATTACCCAACACATGATTTGGAGTTGGCTGCGGTAATCTTTGCATTAAAGATTTGGAGGCATTACCTTTATGGTGAAAGGTGTGATATTTATACTGATCATAAAAGTTTAAAGTATATTTTCACACAAAAGGAGTTGAATATGCGTCAAAGAAGATGGTTGGAGCTGATTAAGGATTATGACTGCTCAATCCATTACCACCCTGGGAAAGCAAACAAGGTGGCAGATGCATTAAGTCGACAAGACCATGCTAGTTTATCCATGATGAGGATCACAAAAGATCCAATATTTATGGATTTACAAAGGATGGATCTTGGAATTATAATGGAAGGGGAAAAATCTTATCTTTATCAAATGAATGTTCAACCATCTATACATGTGAAGATTAAAGAGGCACAGAAAGAAGATGTCGAGTTACAAAAGAAGGTGAGAAATGTTCCTGAATTCAACCTTGATTGTGATGGGATAATAAAGTTCAGGAATCGGGTTTGTGTTCCTCCCATCCCCGAATTAAAGAAAGAGTTGCTGGATGAGGCTCATAGTTCATCATTCTCTATTCATCCTGGAAGCACGAAGATGTATAGGGACCTGAAAGAGTACTTCTGGTGGGATGGCATGAAAAGAGATGTTGCTGAATATGTCTCTCGATGCTTGGTTTGTCAACAAGTTAAAGCTGAGAGACAGAAGTCTAAGGGGATGTTACAACCATTACCCATAACCGAATGGAAATGGGAAAACATCACTATGGACTTTGTCACAGGACTTCCTAAAACATCCAAAGTTAATAATGCTATCTGGGTCATAGTTGATCGTCTTACAAAGTCTGCACACTTCATTCCTATTAGAGAGGATTTCTCTCTAGATCAGCTTTCCAGGATATATGTAAAGGAAGTGGTAAGATTGCATGGAGTACCACTTTCTATTATATCTGATCGAGATCCGAGATTTACCTCGAAGTTCTGGCGAAGTCTTCAGCATACTCTGGATACAGAGTTGAGTTTCAGCACTGCTTATCATCCCCAGACAGACGGTCAGTCTGAGAGAAAAATTCAAACCCTAGAAGATATGTTGAGAGCTTGCTCTATGGATTTCAAAGGAGGTTGGGATCAACACCTACCTTTGGTGGAATTTTCTTATAATAATAGCTTTCACTCCAGTATTCAAATGGCTCCTTATGAAGCTCTCTATGGAAAGAAATGCAGGACTCCAACTTGCTGGGATGAAGTTGGGGAAAGAAAGCTATTAGGACCTGATCTCGTTGATGAAATGGCAGAAAAGGTCAGATCTATTCAACAACACATAAGAGCAGCTCAGAGTCGACAGAAAAGCTATGCCGACAACCGAAGAAAAGACCTAGTGTTTGAAGTGGGTGATAAAGTGTTCTTACGAATATCTCCCTGGAAGAGGGTTATGAGATTTGGACAGAAGGGGAAGTTGAGCCCTAGATATATTGGTCCTTTCGAAATATTGGATCGTGTTGGGAAGGTAGCTTACCGATTGGCGCTTCCACCGAATCTCTCTCAAGTTCACAATGTGTTCCATGTATCTCTCCTGAGAAAGTACATACCAGATCGTTCACATGTACTCAGCTCAGAAGTTGTACCGCTGGAGCAAGATCTTTCTTATAAAGAACAGCCGATAGAGATTCTGGATCGTAGCGAAAAAGTCCTACGAAACAAGACCACTCGCTTGGTGAAAGTTTTATGGAGAAACCACCAACTTGAAGAAGCTACATGGGAGCTTGAGGATATGATGAGGGAGAAGTATCCTCATCTGTTTGTTGCAAAGTGACGAATTTCGAGGGCGAAATTCTTTTTAAGGGGGGTAGAATGTAACACCCGAGACTTTTATGTTATATAAATCATCAAAGGAATCTTTTTCTATACAACACTTTCTTGGCTTGCTTTACACGCAATCACGACCTTCCTCGATAGCTTGCGTCGTACGCAATACCGAGTTTCACTAAACAACATTATGCTATTAAAACTAGCCGTTATGAATAGTAATAACCACTTTTTGGAATTTTATAAATTTTATTTTTCAAAATGGACTTCATTTTTGGACTCAGAATATCGAAATTAGCCTATGGTGAAATTTTGGTATTTTTCTGAAAACTTTCAATTTTTGATGAATAGTGAAACCACTAAGTGGTAGGTTAAAAACTCAATTTTGCATAAAACTTAATTTTACTGCTTCTGTGATTGGAATTTCGAAAATCCGAGAGACACGGTTAATATCAAGGACTAAAATGTGGTTCAATGAGATGAAAATAATTTTTTGGTGAATAGTAACTTTTTACTTTTTTTACCGCGGTTAATAGTAAATAGGGTAACTAAGGGTAAATATGATATTAATATTACCCTAACACATGTCCTAATTCTATTGGACAAGTGTAATTCGACCAAAAACAAACTTAGGAATAAAATATGACCATTTAGGCCCACTTGGATTAGATTAGGACATTTATTATTAATTTATTTAAAGAAGGGTTAAAATAGTTAAAATCAAAGTTTAATAAGTAAATCATTTTTAATATGGGGTTATACATAAGATAAATTCAATTGTAAATATTCATTAGAAATCTAAAAAGATTTCCTACATGATGATATTTTATTTGTAATTTTTAGACATCAAATAATGTAATTTATTTATGACACATAGATGATGCAGTAATTATCTTATTAATGAAATATTGACATAATTGATGTTATAAACACCAAAATAAATGTAATTTGAGACTTTTTATGAATTCAACTAATTTTATAGGTTACTATGATATATTAATGTTGATTTAATCAACTTGGTTCGAATATATAATTCTTTTATGACTTTCACAAAAATCATATATCAAATAGTGTCAAAATTGACACAAAATAGTTTTTAAATCAAATATTATATTATTAATTGTTATTTTATTCCTAAAAATCTAAGGTTCGTCCAGATGACTTAGATAAGGATATATATTTTAATAATAAACAATTTGGGGTTCGTTTGGCATGTTATAGTAAGTGTATTAACCATATAGTGAAAGAAAACAAAAAGACATGGTAAAAGTTAAATTATTTAACTTAGAGTTAAATCTAATTGATAAGGTTAAAATAATACCCTAAACTTGTCTAAATCCTATTGGTTGATAGGATTTCGACCCTTACCCACTTTATCTTCGAAATAAGACCCTTTGGAACCATTATAAACCGATTTTGACTTTAATATAAAATAATATTTTGAGATATTCCTAAGGTGCCCCTCTCCTCCCTTATGAAAGGGAACCTCCTCCCCCTCCTCCTCACACCAAATTGAGCACTCAAGCTCGGCCAACCCCTGCCATTTTCTCCTCTCCACTTCCCTAGAATAATCCTAGAGGTCCTGGTCTTCTCCAAAGACAAATCTTAGTTCCTTAAGTGGAGGATTCAAAGAGGCGTTCCAAAGAAGAGGTAATATCCATTACCGATCTTTTCAATTTCTTTCTTCTTCAACTTCTTCTTCTTTAGTTGTTTCATGATAAAGTAATAACATCAGTATTACTTACATACTGATATGTTATTATAAATATGAAACAACCCTATTTCACCTTCTATCCATCCTACGGAAAAATGAAATCACCACGCGTGCGTACGTACGGAATACCGTCTCCACGCCGTGGTGTAATCTATTTTCCACCATCACCTTACAAGGATGGTTATAATGGTGTAATGAGTAACTAAATATGATTATTATGAAGTAATATTGATACTGAAATAATATATATATACTCCAATACAATTCCACGATCATAGGAATGATATCATCACTCGTGCGTACGTACGGAATACCGTCTCCACGATGTGATGCGACTCGTTCTACATGATCTTCATTTCATAATGATTATATAAATGAATTGAATGAATGAATATGGTATATAATACACTAATACCATTATGGAAATTAATTATCTATAACCTAAAGATAAGAATAAGAATTTATTCGACAAAACACGCATAAGAACAAAAAGTTATAAAGACCCGAGTAACAAGTAACAATGAAATATTACTAACAAGAAGCTAATAATATGACCATATATGATATCATATAAATATGTATGATTCTGGAATAAGTCAATAACATTATTTAAACCATTATACAGGAGTTTCGGACACGTACAAAGCTAATCGGACCTAAGGTAAGGGAAATATCACAATCTCATTTTTATCCGAGATTGTTTATTCATAAGTATTTACTGGGGTGTATTTTATCATCCACATCCATGTTTCATCAATATGTAATATTATTTCCATCCTTCTACAATATTTTATATCCAATTTTACCCTTCGGTAAGTTTTTTGTAAAAGATATGAAAGGAATCTTTTGTCGTTTTTCGTACGAGGTACTTTATGACTTTTCCGACAAAAGTACGAAAAATGTTTTTTTTAACTTATACGGCATGAATGGATTTTTAAAACATTATTTCCAAGAAACTTCCTTTACAGGTTTTCAAGTTTATTTTTAATCAACTTCTTTTATTTTAAAGTTGTATGACATGTTATGAAAGGAAAAATGTTTTTGAAGAAGAAAGGATATTTTCCTCAAGAATGGAGTTCAAGTGTTTTATCAAAATTATTTTCCATCTAAGATAATAAAGGGTTCTGTTTCTATCCATATTTTTACATTGGTTTGACTATGTTGTGATGGAATTATGTTTATGAATTCCTTTATCTTATATGAATTGATTTATGATGTCATGATGTTTCAAGAATCCCATTTTTGTTATATGTGTTATGCGATGATGTATGTTTTATGATTATGTGGCACACATAAGAAAGGATTCATTATAAGATGGGTGGGACCTATATCTCCCTCCAATGCATTGGGTAATGATTTTATATCTCATGAGATAGACATGGCTGGAACGGAAGGTTATTTTGGTTCAGTGATACAGGACTGAAACGAGGAGTGAACTCGGTTCAGAAAGGGACTTTGTCCAATAAGATAGTCTTGGCAATGAGTCATGACTAACAAGAAATGATTTCCATGATTATGTGTGCATGCCACAAAGTTTCAAGTTTTATGTTATGATTATGGGGATCTCATTTTCACTTCTATGATTTATTCCATGTTAAGATATTATGATCTCTTTTGCAGGTTTTGATAAAGATATGATATGATTTTTATTTCCTTTATTTGCCCTTGCTGAGCATTTGAGCTCACCCTTTTATGTTTTCTTTTCCCCAGGTAAGGAAGATGGATATTAAGTAGAATATTCTAAAAGGGACCCTAGATATGATGAAATAAATGGGAGACACTGTAGAAGATTTATGAACCAGTTGTTTATGTTTCCCAGTTTCTAAAGACACTACACCTATACGGTCCTTTGTGGATTTGTCATATGTTGTAATAAGTGTGCTTAAATTTTGAAGTAGTAACAATGTATGTAAAGTATGGGTCGTTATACTCTATCTTATAAAACATAGAGGAATAGTGATAATTAAAAGAGTATCCCTACCATGATTTACATTATGAGTTCGATAACAAGACCCACATATGAAGTAAAATGTTTTCGATGAAATAAATTACAAAGTACGCCAAATATACTAAACTTTTTAGGAAAATAAATGGAAAATATTATTCTGTTTGATTTATATAGTTGAAAGAGACTGATGTTGTAATGTACTCATTCATGGGAATGTGTGGTGTTTTTAAGGTTTTATTATAAAAAATATATCTCTATGGTATAAATTGTATCTTTATAGTATATCCTAAGAAAACCATGTGATATTATCTCTATCCCCCCTAGAAAAGAAGAAACCCATATCAAAATTTTATATTTTTTCTTAAGAGGGGGGAAATATTCATGAAGGATAGGGGGGATCATGAATTAGATAAAGTTTAATCTTAAGATACAAAAGAGTTAGTATATTAATATATTCTATAGGTCTAAATAGAATATTTTGTTCCTAAACAATAATATTGCATATAAGCACCATAGGTGCAATAAAACTAGAAATATATGGTTTTATAATCACCAAGAATATTGAATCAATTTTATTTTAAACTATTTATCCTATTAAATGTAATAATAATATAGAGTTATCAAAATCTACACAATGGTAAGAGGCCATGAAATATATGATGTATTCCATGTATCAGAATCATGATTGGGTTTGGGTCAATCCACTAGTTGATGTAAGGAATATTCGTGAAAATGGGTATTCAAGAGATAACTAGACAATGAAGGTTATGTGAATAAATATAATAATAAATTTATTCTAAAGAGTATAATATACTTTAAATAATTGTATTTGTAGTATCTATTTCTCTATTATCCATATTTAAATTCAACTGAATTCTTAATTCTATAATATATTTATATAACTATGTGTTTAAGAAGATGGATGTAAAAATAACATTCAAAAACATAACTCTTCAATAAGATAAATGTATATATATATATATATATGTGACATAAACAGTAGGTTTTGTGAATCTATTTCATAAAAAATGGTATACATGTTTTATAGATCAATGTAGGGATTGGAGAAGACATATTCATCATGTAACATTCAGTTTGATGAATGTATAAGTGAATTTAATTTCATTTAGAATGACTGAGGGTATTATTTTTACAAGATATTCAATATGTGGGTAGTAATTACCCTATTTGTATATATTGATGATATATTACTTATCTGAAAAGATATATCAATCTTATTAATAGTTATGAACTAGTTGTACATGTTATTCTCTATAAAATAATTTGTTGATGTATCATATATCATTAGATATAAGATCATTCATGATAAATCCAAGAGAATACTTGGGATATGTCAAAGTATATAAATTAACAAGATTAAAATTTGATTTAGTATGGAATAATCCAAGAGGGTATTAGTTCTAATGTATCATGGTATATATGATTCCATATAAATGTGACCATAGTCAAAAAAACAGAGACATGGAATGAGTTATATCCAATATGATTATATAATTTCATCAATAATGTATTACATGTTACGTACTAGGATTAATATCTCATATGATTTTAGTTTGGTAGGGAGATATCAAAAAGATCTATATTATGAACATTGATTTATTTTTAAAGATATCCCTATGGTTCTAAGGTGATAATAGGATATGATCCTGATAAATAGAGGTGCTGAGTATCTAGTCACATGGGGATATACAAATAATATATTTCAGAGAAATCATACTAATCTAAAGTCATATTAGGATATATATTCAATCATAATTTAGGATATATGAGCAAGATGATTTTAAAACAACAATTTATCACATATTCTATAGTGGAGTTCAAGTATATAGAGGTTGTTGATTCATCCAAAGAAGCTTTTTGGATATTGTAATTTATTAATGTGTAACATGTAGTGCCTAATAGTGAATACCATATTGCATTTTATTTTTATAATAATGTATTGGTTTCTATCATAAATGAAACATGTTTTCACCAATAGAAAATACACATACACAAGAAGTATCAGATCATGGGGGATATTTGTAAGATCGGTGAAGTTGTAGTGTGTTTAATCTCCATGAAATAGAAAATGGTTGAACACTTGGGAGATGCCTCTTCTCAATAAAATAATTAATATCATTTGAGATCTATAGGAATAATTGTTGTTTGTTGTTGGTCATGTATAAGTTTTATTCATCTTGAATTAGTCTCTTAGACACAAATTCACTGTACTTTATGATTATTTTTATAAATTATTGTTAATATTTATAAAAATATTACCACAACATTATTATTCTTCGTCATGATATAGTATGTGATAATGTTATATGAGTGACTATCCCACTAAAAGTTTGATACAATTCCCACTCTGACGAATTACCTCAAAGATCCATAATTGTATTTTTAAATATATATTCTATAGTTTGATGAAACCATTTGATGAGATGAAAATAATATAGGATATAAATGGATGATAGTCGCAAGACTTTTATACTCATTCTAATTGTGTAAAAACATGGAAATATTTAGATACTTTTATTAGAAAAACATGACCCTGAAATAGAAAATACACATATATATGTTTCATAGGATGTTCATATTTACGAATATGTGTATTGGTCCTCATATTTTTGGTGTTTTGTTAATTCACCCAAGAGATATCTACTTTTATCTATTGACTAATATTGGGATGTTATATGTTTTCCATGAAGTCTGATATGTTTGGTGCATCATGCGTAATATGAAATTAATTAATAATGAAGAAAATTATTTTTCCCTTCATTTCTTTTAAAAAATATTATATCTTAAGTATACTAATGGATATAAATTAAACTAATTAAATATGTGGCCATCATTTTCTATGAGAAGGTTTGTTTAAAAATATTCAAATAAAGGGAAATAGAGCACATAGGTTAATGACAATTGCATGAAACATTTATGATTAAAGATATCTTGATAAATTTTTTATATTAAAAAATGATCACTCATATGAGTTTGCATGTTGTTTAATGTTTAACTCCATTTTCTATTAGTGACTTGGGTTTTTTCAAGATGTTAACTCTAGAATTTAGGTGGTTCTTACTACTTTCACTAAGAATGATTCCCTGATGATCACACACTATATTTATCTATAATATCAATTAAATTATATTTTGAACTTAATAAGTTAGAATAAATATTATTCCTACTTGGAGGTTTGATAATTATTGATAATTTTTTGATCAAAAAATATTTAATCATGCATTATTCAAATGAATAAATATATGGGTTTAATATTAATAATTATTTACTAAAAATATTTTGTTAATATGATATTTTTTATATTAAATGTTTAATAAGGAAGTAATATTAATTTATTAAACAAATAGTCATTATTAATGATTTGGTAAATACCTTAGTGGATAAATAGACCATGTTTAATGGTATTGTAGGAAGTGACATATTAAGTACAATTTGAATAACTATTTTGGAATTTATTTAAAAAGTGTTATTTATATATCCATAGTGATTGAAAAAGTCAATAAAATTTTATATTAATTTTATTATTTCTATAATCAAAGTTCTATAAAGAATATATAATCTACTAAGGGCCTATTTAAAATTACCAAACCTAACCAAAATCTACAATCACCTTGTTATATCAAATTTTAGCGGTAGCTACTTTTTTAGAAAAGAAAACCTAGAGATAATTTTATAAATAAATAATATTGAAACTTATCAAGAAAATGTTTCTTAACTAGTGCATAAATCCTCCTCCACTCAATCAAGACATTGAGATATCATAAAAAACCTTCCAATGAAGATGATATTCTTATAATGATCAATGGTGGATGATTAAAGTGATTCAGATCAACTGTGATATCCCATAGTGATGTTATGATGACATTTTATTGTCTAATATCACATATAGATCACCAATAGTGGTATTATAAAAATGGATCCTATGAAAAAATAAAGGTACAATGAGGTTAGTCAACAACATCATCAATGAAGAGAAAATTAAATAACTACATTATTATAAAATTATAAATACATTAACTATCAATTATATATTATAATATTTACTACATAGATTTAGTGTTTATAATTCAATTAATATTTGACTTAATTCCATTGGTCAGGGAATTATTTGTCACGTGCATCTCTAATTATTCATAAATTATGAAATAAAGGCGAGTTGGACTTTAAGGGGAGGCCAGAACGCCCAAAACCTTCATGTGGTATTAATGAAGTCAAATAATTAATTTATATTAACTTATTATTAATTAATTGAAAATATGATTTTTTAAGTTTTAATTTTTGATTATTCATTGTTTAAATATGAATACTGAATTGATCTGTTTCCTTATTATTTATTAACAATATAACCAATAAAAATTTAAATTATCTTGACTAACATCTGATGACTCCATTATAAGATGACACGATATCTAGATATATAAAAATATATTATATTACTAGTAGGAAAAAGATAAAAGTTCAGTACATGTTTTCAATTCTCAATGAAGAATTATGTCAAAACATGGTCATCACACATTAACCAGATGAAAGATACATTTAATGCACAAAAAATGCTCACTAGACTGGGGTAGAATCCATTATATGGATTATTCTCTATATAAATAACTAAAAAACTATATAGTACACATGATTTCATGGAGAAAATCACGGGGGTCCTTGCTATCTCATGAATTTACTACAAGAACTAGATGAAATTTTAAGGACTCTGGAACAAGTGTGAATTGATCTTAATTTTCAAAAATATTGTTTCATAATATTTCATATATATTCTCCCTCAATTTAATTATGAAGTGAAATGTACATAACACGTGAAATGGATATATGATTACACCAAATATGAAAACAAGACCATGAAATTTAAAACAGTCCACAAATCAAGATTTTCTTTGTACATATACCCCCTGATGTTTTATATTAATCATGATGAAGAAAAGAGTTATTAATACAACATGTGATTCTAAGAAAATTATTACTACAAATCATAGATTTCATTATAGAGTTATATGTTTGAGACATACTTATCCTTTTGAATAATTTCATCATTAATCACTTGTATCTACAAAACATAGATTTCATTGTAAAAGGATTGGAATGAAATCACTATGCTCACAACGAGTGTTCGTGGAGTTGACGAGGGGATGTTATTCAACCCCAGATCCACTATAAAAATAAATATATGTCTTTCGATTTTTCCGTCATTAGTTATATGTCATATTAATGTTTAAGGATAAATTTAATATATTTATGATTTTGTTTGAAATTGGTGAAAGAATCGTAAAAGGGATCAATTCACCCCCTCTAGAGTATTTGTTTTAATATCTGGAAAGTATTTCCTATATATAATCATCCAAAACAAGAACTATGGAATAATATTTAAGGACATATCTGATAGCCATAATATTATTGTACCTAAATTGGTATAGGGGGAGAGATAAGAGAGTGTCAACCACTATGAATTTCAAAGTATTTATATAAAAAACAACAAATAGTAGTTCTTTTTATATAGAAAATATCTAGTAAATGAATACTATACATGGGTAAAAGTGTTTCATAAATGATTTGGTAATAATTTTTCAGAATTATAACATTATACCATATTTGATTTATTAAACCAAATAATTTAATCTTCGAACACTTATATGAACTAATGTTTACTCATATAAATTAATATAAAATAATTTGTTCATTAAAATAAAGATATATTACAGGAAAAAATAGATAAATTTTGGTATTATGATATATAATATATTTCAATCCCATATATTATAATTATCCATGAAAAATACATCAACTAATAGTATTTCATGCCTTCTAATATGTCATTTAAAAAACATCATTCTATATACCACTTTTATTGAGAACTTATAGACATCAAGTATATATATCAATAGTTTTTATGAAATGTATCAAATCATGAAACTATATCTAAAACACATTTTTATAAAATTAAAAACTCCTATGGAAACGTCATTATATAAACACTCTTTAATATTGGATGAAAATTTTAATTTGAAATAAATCCTTATACACATAATTATAAATATAACCTTTAATGTCTTATTTATATTAATATTTATTATGTAATCATGAACCGTAACCATATATAATGAGAGGCCTCTAGAAAAATATTTATGTTACACAATTGATGTATTTTCTAGACAAATTTATCTACATAAAAGCACTCCCAATAGATATATCTCAATATATTAGGCATAATTTTTTCATTTTATATAAGAGATCATGTATATAAATGAAACATATAAAATTTGAATCATTTATAGGCCAACATATTAATTCATAATTATTCACGTAATACTAATTGTGATTGATGAATATTTCACATGAAATTCATATAAGATTACATGTACATCTTATATCACACAACTAGGTGTGAACATACATCTATTCAATCATACGTAATTAAGGGTCTACAAAGAATACCAATTATATAATAATTAATGTGAAATATTGATTAATAAAAAACTAATTGACTTGTTTCATATAAATTATCTACATGATATGCTCAATATCATTATTGTGTAAGATAAATATCTATGTAAAAGTTGACATATTTTTAGAATTTATCACATGATAATAAGAATTACTATAAGTATAAAACCAATGTATACCAAATAGATTATAAATGATATTCAAAACTGGATACTCTATTGAATAAATATACAAAATAAGTAATCTTGAGTCTCATAAATGAAATATGTATCCCTATATGAGCCACCACTTACATTATTCATAACATATCATGAAAACTCATTCCATTCCATTAAAATCATCAATTATATATATAAAAATTATTTATACACAAGGGATTATTTTCTATTCAACTCTGATGATACAAACACAATATCATGAAATAATATTGATAAAAAAGTTCTTCCAATTGAAAAATCATGGTATAATTGTATATATACAATCAATTTTATCATATGAAAGGAATTTTATATAATACAGAAAAATATAAAATTTATACATAATCATATTACATCGAATTTTGTATGGAATTCAAATGGACAACATGTCATAAATGTGTTAACATTTTTATAATATAACAAATTTCATAAATATATAACAATTGCAATATAATTATTTAGCTGCCGAAAATACCATTAAAACTAACCCCAATGAAAAAATCTATGAAATTTTATGTTTGATGGGTTTATTTTGATATAAATGAGAAATTAGTTTTCTAACCTAAATTTATATAATCCATCATTTCAAAATAAAATATAATTTAAAAAATAACTACCATTAATACATATAATTTAGTAATATTATTTTCAATACTACCATCACATGGAAATTATTGTTTAGTGTCCGAGGGAATATGTGTCATAATATAGAGAATAAGAGTTTTCATCAACCCACAAGTAGTATTAATGTCTAGTATATGACTATATAATTTATTTATGTTATGTTCATGATACCATTCCCAATAAAAATATTGTGTACCCATTTTGAGAAATTTATTGCTTGAAAATAAAACATTTAGAAGAAAACTCAATATAGAAATTATGTTGTTTGTAGTTTATTTCATTTTGCTAAAAAAATATATATTTAAAATCCATGTAGTAGGGTATTGTAGAATTTTATCACAATCCCTAAAATAAATAATGAATTTGGTATACTGCTGTATAAATACCGTCATATTATAGACATAATGATAAAAAAAAATCCTCTAGATAAACATTGAAAATCAGTTATCAATTGGTTTAGCAGATTATATAAAATATTTTAATAAAAAATAAATAATATATGATTTTGGTCTTGATTATTTGTTTCTGAGATATCAACATGCTCTTATCATTAAATAGGATATCTGAGAGACTTATATAATGAAGTGGAGAGAAACAAATCCATGAAATTGGTAATCAATGAAAATATGGGGTGAGATATTATGAATAATGGAATCGTAAAAGAAATAAATCGTATTTTTTTTACATGGAAACAATGAATATACGGAATTGTATCATAATAATTTGTAATCATTAAATCACGAGAATGTAAAAAAACATAAAACATATAATGGAAAAAATTTAATGATCCCTACCAAAATTAGAAAACATAATATATCTACCCATACACCATACATGGTATCTCATTTAAAAAAATAATACATAATCAATAGAAGGGATATATAATTCAAAGCCACATGGCCCATCACAATATATCTTGATTATGTTTGCACATGGAAACCTAAATAAATAATCGTGCATAATCATGAAATAAAACCATCGATGGAAGATGCGCTTAATATTGATTTCATAAATAAAAATCTATTGATGAATCTTATATATACACAGTATAGGATGAAAATTTTTATATTCTAAAATAAACGGAATAGAAAACATTACTGAAATTTTTTACACATTTATATCTTTATGGAAAACATTTTTCATCAAAAAAATATTGAAAATAGCTCTGAAAAAAAATATAAAACCAATGTGTGAGAGTTGATATAATATTTTATATTATTTTTTTGGAAATTAATTAGCAATGATTTCATAAAAATTCATGTAAATGTTTTTTAGTTGAATAATAATATAAGTTAAATATTTAATGGTTAAATGAATAAACTATAAAAATAAAATTATGGATATAGTGAAAAAAAGTATTTCAAAACATAAGGAACTCTATAAAATGTAGTTTATAAATTAATATCTTCAAAACTAAAAATTCTATATGTCTTTAATGATTTTTAATATAATATCAAAAAATATATTCATGATGTATACATACTCTATGCATACTATACACATACATGTTTTCTCATATTAATGTTTTAATGATTTGTGATTGAATGACTATAGGTTAATGAATAAACATCACTTTTATATGATGTGAATAAATGTGTATAGGAATAGATAAATTCATAATATGTATGAATTGTGTATATATACATGTATATGTAATTTCAAATAATGAATAAAAATTGTATACATGTTGTATGCAATCAATATTCATTTTATAGAAACTATATGTATACATTAGGAAATTTATTAATCTGAAAGAGGCATGGAATAATTATATAACCCCATATATATGAGTTATGCATATTATTATTGTAGATAATATACAATGAAATTGTAGACTATAATTTTGTAAAGATAAAATATGAAAACATGTATAATTGATCAAATTTTGTGTATAGATATAGGTGTAAAAATATGGATACAGGTGTAAAAATTTTCATATAATTGTAATAGAATATACTTTTAAATTATCATATAGTTGTAAAAATTTAAAGATAGGTTTATGCATGGAGGTGTAATCATAGTCTATAATTTCACTAATTCAAATGCTATGAATAATTTTATTGATGTAGTGTTTTTTTAATCTGTTAATGTCATATAAATTTTGAAAAATTTAATAATATAGATTTCATTGAAAAATTAAGAGGCATATTGTAAACAATATATATGTACTGAAATTACATAATTTTTTTTAAATATCCATGAGAGGCATGAGAACATTCTATTTCATAGTTTAACTTGAATAATATATGAGTACAGAAATTTTAAATTTCAAATAATGTATACATAAAGTATATTGAAAAACTTATCTAATATTAAAGTTAATATGTACAAAATCACAAAAGGTGAATATATACATATTTAGTACAATATAACAAATAATATATATTTATATAGGTGAAAGATGTGAAGGAAATTTTAGGTTATTATTATAAATGAATACTATATAAAAAACTAATATTATTTTGATTGGTAATGTATGGTATATGTTTTATTATTTTATAAATTAGAAACTAATGTTAATAGTATCAATATGAATGGTATGATTTAATAGAAAAAATAAATAATAAATGAAAATAATATAGTTTTTTTGTAATTAGATTGTTTATAATATAGGGTAGAAAATAATATGTACCATTGGGTAAAAAATCATTGATGATCTATTACATGTGTCAATTTTACATTAAAATACATTAGAAAACACCCCTATAATGAAATAAATACGAAAGAAGTTAGATATTATGATTGATTATATTTGAATTAATAGCGTATTAGTGTAAATAACGAAAAATTTAGTGTCTCTTACATGAAATAATATGAATAGGTTTTAATGTTGTACATTGATTTGGTTTTTGGAATTATTGAAATCACTGATTTTTTAACATTGTTTATAATTAAGTTAATTATGGAGGTAATTTTTCACATAAACACTATCATTATCGAATGTTGTATTCTGAAATATCAATATAGATATAGTTTGGAGACCATGGATTATTTTTTGTTCTCTTTGTAGAAAATATATGATATGAAAATCATTTTTTTGTACTATTACCGATAATGAAATAGTTATGGGGGAATTCTATAATTACATGTGGGGTGTGTTACCAAAAACCATGCAGTAGTTTTATGACATGAAGTTTATATTATGGAGGCCATCTACAATATAAAAAATTGAGTAATTTTTCTCTCATCGTTATACATTTCACCAATTCATGGCCGACCACCATAAACTATTGGATTTTCTTCATCCACTTCTAGTTCCTACTTATAAGTGGGACGATATCGGGATGGATTTTGTTGATGAATTTTTATATAACCAGAGTATGAAGAATGTGATATGAGTTTTTATTGATTGAATGACTAAATCATCTCAATTTATTACAATTCATGATACATCCAATGTTGAGAAGTTGGGTAAAATTTATATTAAAGATATATTTCATTTTAATAACGTACCATCAGCTATAGTCATTGATAGGGATCCTCATTACACTTCTCAGTATTGGAGAGGCCTTTTTGAGGAACTAGGTTCTCATGTCTGTTGGAGTACAACATATCATCTACTGTCTGATGGCTAGAAACAAAGAGATAAACTGATTCCTGAGGACATGTTTTTGGAATGCATTCTTGAATTTGGCGGAAATTTCTATTACCATCATGGGATAGTGGATTATTCATGTTAAAATAGTTAATGATCCTCGATCTAGATGTTTACTTTTGAGGTAGGGTATAGATAGCCTTGTAAATCATCATTGTGTTAGTCATAGATGAGAGAAATTTCCCTAGTTGTATAGAACATAGTACAAGATACAAAAAAAAGATTCCAGTTATTAAACCTAGAGAATTTATGTTATATATCAAGTATAACTATTTTTTTGATCCTCGCTACATGGAATTCAAGTTTTTAGTTGGCGTCCATGGGTTATTCGATGTTTCACCCCGTTTGGGTCATCGATAACTTGGGAGGAAATGTAATATTTCTCCTCACACTGTGGGACCTTGTGAGGTTTTTGAATAAGTGGGAAATGATTCTTACCATTTATAACTTCAGCCATAATAGACGATGATACATAACATTTTCTATGTAATGAAACTTGAGAAGTCTCTATCTAATCCATCTAATGTTTTTTGCTAGTGTGATCTTTATATTAAACATTATTTATCCACGATGGAACCTCTAGTCAGGATATATTATTTTTAATCCAATATACTTTGGGGGAGGAAAATATATTTCATTTGAGTGGTATGATATTAAGGTTCTAATGATCATGATATGTGGGACAGTGGGACACTGATGAGGGAGTAGCGGCCATATCTTTTTAACACGGAAGATACATAGTAGTATTTTTAGAGACAATAATTTTCTATGGGGGGTGGGTCGTAAACTTATTTTACAATTTTGAAGTTTTTCAAAACACCACATTTGATCATTACCTTGTTGGGTTCTGTTAGGGCATGATTTGGGATAATTTTTTATTTTTATGAAAGTATCTTTGTTGTTCACTATTGGGGCATGATTTTCCATATCTTTGATACCACTTAGAGGAAACCATTAAAAGTGGGTGATTTCACACCTACCGCCCAGTTTGAAAAATAATGCACCATTTTAGTTGAAACCATGAACCTAGGAAACAATTTCACATGTTTTGGGTGTACTGTTTTCCTATCTATGTGTCCCTACCCATGAAATCATGTGTATGAGAATTTATAATTCAAAAATAATTTTCTAAAATCCCAAAAAAATTTAATGTTCTCTATATGATTTTACAAACCCATATCATTATTTTTATTACTTGGAATCTGTAAAGAGGTTATTTTTTACCCTCTACATCCCTATGGAGTTGAATCAAATATATGTGAATGACATTTAATCTATTCCCTATATGAATCCATTTCCATTTCTCTTTCTCCCACACTCTATTCTATTCTCCCTAGGGTTTTTTGATCTCTGTGTTTTTGGAGAAAATAATACACACTATTTTAGATCTCGAATTTAAATTTGATTTCTCAGATCCTTATTGCAGATGTTCTTTATATGAGTTTCTGATATTAGGATTTGTTTTTTGCGATCATGTAGTTCCAAGGTTGGTGGTTCCATTTTTTATAGCCAATTTTATTAACCCTAAATTTATTGATTTAAATTTATTTATTTGATCTAAATTCTATTTCATCATAAATTTCATTCAATTGGTTCATTTGATGACTAATTACATTTAATTGTTTGATAAGGATTTAATTTGACACAAAATTTTGGTAAAATCCCAAATTCCATTGAATTGGGGTCTGTCATGAACAAGATTGTGTAAATTGGTAATCTGACACGTGAACCAGCACTAGAATGGACGAAATGGAATTCCTAATCCCCTTGGGTTGGTAAGTAACACTTAGAACCATAGAAAAGGAACGTGGGAAATAATTTTAAATAATAATAAAAAAATAATGATAAATTAGTCAGTAAGATTACAAGTGGAAATCCACTTGTGAAACTGTACTAGATGTCAAATAAGTATAAACAACCCAATTTTCAATAATAAAGTGCAAAAAAATAGGGGAATCATTTCCCAACAACCACAACTCTCCATGCCCAGATATCAATAGCTACTACCACCTCAAAATATAACATTAGCCTTGCATGAACCTGGAAGAAGGTAATATACGATCACCTGAAGGAATAGGTAGGGTGTGAGATAAAATTATAGCACGGTCTCCCCAATGATACCATAACAGATTCAAATATATAATTAACTAAAGATAAAATTCGTTTTTATATAAATTGGATTTATTATATCAAAAGCATAATTAAAAAAATTAATTCGTTACATTTAAAATAATGGAAATACATTAAAAACGTATTTATTATATATATATATATTACAGTTTATATAAATCAAAATCCAAGGAAAATACTTTTCAATCATTGGTTCATATATATACATTTCAAATACAAACAAGTGAGCAACATGATTATATTCATAAAATAATGATATTTCCCATATTTCAGACTCCTAACACAGCATGTGGCATTAAAAAATTTGTATTCACATGCCACTTTGCTACTAACAATGGTGAATTCATCACAACATGGTCAGGGATGTGGCATGATATATTTAGGTTTTGAAACATTGTAAATAATAGATTTTTTATCAATTAATCACAAACTATCGAAGAATTGCATTTGATCTAATAACAAACAATGACTAGAAATTTATTTTAAAGAAACTTTAACATTCAATTCACCCCATTCTATATTCATAGATTCCATTTTACAATTTGTTAACTAGAAGTGGTTTTTATTGAAAACCTTCCTCTTCAAGATAAATCAAATGGGTTTTTATCTAAATCAGTTCAAGAATTTTTTTCTCATATGATAAATTAAAAAAAATTTATAAATCAATTTTACATTTAAATTTTATAATTTAAATTCATCATTTTAATTTAAGTAATTTAACATAAAAATTTAAATTCAAAAAATTATATCAATTTCAAAAAATACCAAAATTCAATAGAATTGGGGGGGAGGTACCCTATTTTGTTCCAAGAAAACAATTTCCAATCCAAATCCCTCATATTTAATGGAATTTTTTTTCTAATAAACTATTTGAAATAAATATCAAAAAATGGAATTTAAAAAAAAATATTTGTATTTAAATCAATCAATTTAGGTTTAATAAAAGTTGATCATTGTAATGGAACCACCTACCTTAGTATCTTGGGATCTCAGTAAACAAATCCCCAAATGGGATTATCCAATTAAGAACATTGATAATGGGGAACCAAGAATAAATCCTAAATCCATGATCTGAAACAAAGGTTGATAGATATACCAATATCATGAAGATCCATGATATCCTAAAGAGATAAAGAGGTAGAGAGTGAGAAAAAGATAATAGAAAGAGGAAACCTACTAGGAGGATATCTAATGTTGTATTCTAATGCTTTATCTACTTCTGGTAGTGTATAATAAGGAAAACTACTATCAGTATATCAAATATAATAAGAAATAACTATTGTGTCATACAATACAATTATAGACATAAAAGGTAGGATTCATAAATTTTAAAACTAATTTTCAGATTAAAATATCCTTTACACATGGATAAATTTGTAGGGCCACATTGTTTGATCAAACTGTGTACCCTGACTATGCGCCCCATTTTCTATGGTGCACAATTTCTACTATTTTGGCACCATGATTTTTAAACTATGTGCTAGTCATGAAAACCCGAACTGTCTTGGATTCTTTCGGTTTTCCTTAAAAGGCCCCACGGTTTGGGAAAATGGTGTGTCATCCATTTAACTACAATAATATTTCAAAAAAAAATCATTGTTTTTTCTTATTTACCCTTAAATGAAACCCAACTAATTCATAGTCAAAATCAGGGTTTATGAATACCAGAAAAAATTATAAATATGCTATAACATTCCCCCAATAGAAATATTTTGTCACAATAAAGCCTATATACGAATCATCATTTCAAAAAGATAATCCCACTATTCCCTCATCAATGGATCCCTCTCCAACGTATCATGATCATGAGAACCATGATTACATAGCACTCAAATGAAAGGAGCCATCCTATGAAGATGTACATTGGATTTATAATGAACTATAGTGAATGGATGCTAATTCATGGATAAATTAGTTTCAACATCTAGATCACTCCAGCTTAGAACATGAGACGGATCATATAGATACCTTTGCAGCTAAGATACATGGAAGACATTATGTATTTATGATAGAAACAATAGAATATTTAAATGATAATCCACTTTTCCCACCTTCTCAAAATCCTTAAATGGTCCCACAAAATAATATGTAGGTTTCTATTTCCTTCGATAACATCTATGACCCAACTCGGTTGAATCATTAAAGAACACCTAGTAACTATTTATGAATTCCAATGGACTATGATGATTATCAGAATAATACATGTACTAGATTTGTTCCATTATCACAAAATATTTATCCTCTATTTGACAAATAATTCTCCAACCAAGGAACATTCACCAATCGGTGACCAACATAATGAATATCTTCAAGTCCAACTTTATAAGGCCTCAAAAGATTCCATTCAGATTATAGTTCTATAACAATTTATATAAGAAAAGTCAACTAGCCCCAACTGGTCATCCAAAGCTCCACCAAATTCTGATACATAAGAATAAAATTTATCCTTGATAATATATATATATAGTTCACTCTATTTGTCCATGTGAATGTGGATGTCATGTCATACTAAAATAAAACTAAGACCAAAGTGCCTCTTGATGTCCTATCCAAATGAAATAAATAAACTGAAGATCCCAATCATGGACAATATCAGACGAAAATCTGTGAAAACGAATAATATATTTCACATAGGTATTTCCCCCAACTTAATCATTGGTTGTTTCATTGATGGGTATAAAGTGGGATGATTTTGTCATCATATGGATCAAAATCTATATCTCATTATTCTTCCTCAAATTACATGGAAAACCAATCCAAAATCACATAGGGAACTCATCCCACTTCTAAGTAGGAATTAGAAATGGATAATGTAAACCTGATGGGTTTTTTTGGTTATCCTTAACCTATTAGAATATATAACAATGAGAGAAAAATTCAGAAATTCCTCATCATATACATGGCCATAAAAATATATGATGCATATCATAGAACATCTTCATGGTTCCTCAATGAAATTCCCACTATGAAATATGTAAATGTTCGATTACATATTTCATGACCCAAATGTTTCCACAAAACAATTATATATTTATTTTCTACCCTATTTGTAGAAAATAAAAATCAAATATGGTCTCCCCACCATAAAGAGAACCTCTATTTCTATGAACACATCATCAAAATGTTGTTCTAGAAAAATCATCTCAATAAGTGTGTATTTCAATAGATCACTGGCCAATGTAACCTCATCTCCAAATTCATAGAGTTTTAAATGAAACTGTACAAAATGATCCATTAATTTCCAGTATTTCTGAAGATACATTCACTACCCAAGTCAGAAGAATATTTCTCAAAGTACGTGTGATGACATTGCCTTTTCATGGGGTATATGTGATATTAAAGTTGATATTTTTCATTTATTCCCCGCAATTCCCCAGGTAAAGATTCAAATATTTTTGAGTGAAGATATAAATTAATTTTTATAGTCAGAAAAAAGGTTATACCCTTCTCTGTGTTGGTAATTACCTTAAATTATATTCTCTTTCAACACAAATACTATTTCAAGGTCATGGGTAGGATAATAGTTCATCTACGAAATAAGATAATGAGATCCACAAGAGATGAAATGATCAAATTGAAAAAGAAAACAACAAAAACATGATCCTGATGCATCAAAAATGACCCCAAACCGTTTACGAGCCTATAGAATAGTCAACACTAGTGAAATATTGAAATGATTATTCTTTTCCATAAAATAACTCTATCATTTCTCAACCCATGAAAACATTTCCCCCTTTTATGTTTGAGTATTTATTAGAAAATACATCATTGAGATGTTCTTATTAAACTAGTGATAATAACCAGATAAATCATGTAATCTATGAATCATGAAAAAATTTAGTGGTTTTTCGAATGTGATAAAATATATTATCTTTTTCGGATGAACATATTTATCATGTTCCAGTACAACGTATACCAAGAACATTACTTTTGAAATCATAAAATAAAATTTTGAGATCCTGGGATAATGATTATGGCTTCTCTACAATTCAAAAACATCCCTCAGATGACCAACATGATCCTTATAGGACATATTATAAATAAATATGTTGTCCAAAAAGACTACAATGATGGCATCATGGAATCATGGAAAATTATGTTCATAAAATCCATAATGAAAATAAGATAATTTGTTAAATCAAATGTCATGACAAGGTACTCATAGTGGCTATACAGATCCGGAAGGTGGTTTTATGAATGTATGATTCTTTTATTCTCAATTGATGTTAACCATATGGAAGGTAAAGCTTTTAGAACCTCTTCACCCCTTTAAAATGGATAAACAGATCATCAGTATATGGAAATGGTTACTTGTTGCATTCCATGACTGTGTTGAGTTTTCGAGAATCAAAAACAGAAGAGAATGAAACTCTAATATTTCTTTTCAAAGAGTACATGTGTATCCTAAGGGAACACACCCATTAAAATATAAATCCTTTATATTGAAAATAATATAATAGATTCTTTTTTGAATTTATTTCAGTTTCTTCTGTGAGTTAAGAAGGAACATATACTAGTAATGTATTAGGGACTATATTGATAGAAAATTATACCACCTGCACTAAATGAAAACCAAAGGAGTCAGAAGGAAACACATCTAGAAAATCTACGGCCAGTAGTGGTAGATCACCTCTTAAATATTTTCACTCTTGAAAAATAGACAAACATGATGTTATCCTATACAATTTTGGATAAGGAGGTAATAGTATTATCAAACTTGGGTCCCATTCTCCTAGATATATACGATATAGACCATTGGGTGTAGTAAATGAAACCATCATTGATAATAATCAAATAATGATTTACATGAAATGAGAAAATCCATCCCCAATATTTGGTCAATAGTTTTCATATTGATATCTGAAAATATCCAATAAATATCCACCTATGTGTGGGATAAAAAATTTGAACTACAAATACCCTAATGTATTTTCATTCAAAGTGGTGTAGCAATATCCATCACATAAGAAAAAATATCCATATAGACATTTACGAGATTAAAAGAAGTTTAAATCCTATAATGAGATGAACTAGTATAAAATTATTTTGTCACTAATGACTAATCTATTGATTGGTACCTATTTCATTCATTTTCCACACATATTCATCCTCATATGACCCTTCCATTATGTGAAGACGCCTCATTCAAGATACATGGGGTTGGAACCACATTGAATGTGAATCATCTGATTACCCCACTGATTAGGTAGGTTATAACGATCATGTTCCACTATACTGAGTGTAATAAATATGGTATAACATTGAGGAGTGACTCGTTCATTAGTAGGAGCAACATATCTTTGTTGTATTAGTGAAAACACTCATTGAATTCCCAGTCCTTCCACACCAGTAGAAAATCAGAGGGACTATTCGAGAAACTATGTTTTTTATATAAAATCCTTATTATTCAGTTCCATCTCGATAATCATCATGATTTCGTTTTTTCCATTAGAATAATTCACACTTCCACTCTTATAGAATGAACCCCCCTTACATCTATAACTTTTTAGCCATGTAAATTTAGAACATCCATTGTCTTTTAAGATCATTAGTATAGGAGGGAAACTTCATAAAAACCCAAGATAGAATATCTACCTGAAATACCAACTCGGACCATTGAGTCATTGTGTTCACTCATGATGCAGCCTTTGGAGAATACAACAATATCTTTAGAAAAATATTTTCACACACTATCATGGTTTGGTCATCCTTCTTTTGTTTAAAGAACTCTATAAAACTGGACAAAACCATCATATATAAATATAACTAGTTGAATAAATGATCGTTGAAGTATTTCCTAATCCATCATGATACGATGTTGTCAAAAAAATTTCCCACCATCTTCTTCTTAGTCCTTCCAACATGAAGGTGACACACTTCACTATGATTTCATAAAGTGTATCTAAGAATTCTAGAAAGCACGCAATCATGCTCAATCATTCCCAAGATAGTTACAGTTCGTTTTTTCCGTAGAATGATGGTGTATTTTGGAAAAATAACTCTTGATATCAATTTTTATGACCATTGCTCTGATTATCCACAACTATAACATGACTGGGATTGTTTGTGGTGCATTTCCCAGAGCTATGATAGTAGATATGATCACCTCAACCATAATTGGGACCCTGATATGATTTTTTATATTAATTTCATCAATATATTCCTCTTCGATTATGTAATAACATTTTCATAGAGGAACGATTCTACCAAAAATAAGAAATTAACATATATGAAATCATATTAAAAAACAAATAATGAAATAAGGGAAATCAATCATAAAAGATAAAAACAGAAGAATTGAATTTTAATCTATTGAAATCAAAACCATGAACTATAATATAACTACGCATCTAGATGAAATTTTTAACCACCCTAAGTGGGTTAAGGTTTATAATGGTTAGGTCTGGTTAAAAACTCAATCCCAGCTACCTCTGTAGTCATAAAAATAATGAAAAAAATGATAATAAAATCCCGAAATGAATATCAACCATGTGCTCTGAAACATCACTTGGATGAACTAGCCTGGGTAACGTGGTTACCCAATTCTCAATTCGACATTGACATGGAATAACAGTTATTCGTGATCCCCATGAGATGAAGACTAGTACCTAGAATCATATAAAATGAAACTGATATTGAATTTCCTACAATCATATTAAAAGAAATATAAAAAAGTCATCATTCATATAACTGATACTCTATAGGGAGAATTGTACCACAATACAAACTGGTATAAACAACCGATTCACATGGCCAAAATACCAGAAAATAGATGGAGAAACCAACTCCATTATGAAAAAACTATCTAAAACCAAGGATCAATAGCTACCACCACCTCCAAGAGGTGTCATACGCATACTCATACATGGAAGTAGATAACAAACATAAACACGATATCATAGGTAGGGTGTGAGATAAAAACTCTGTATTGTCTCACCATGGATTCCATAATAGATTCTAAAAATAAGTAAAGAAATAATGAATTCAGTATTTAATAAAATTTTTTTCAACTTTCAAAATCATAATTATAACAATTCAGTATTTAAATTTCAAATGATGAATATAATTTAAAAAATGAATTCAATATTTTTTTTATATTAAATAGTATAAATAAATTATAATTCATAGAAAATATTTTCTAAAAATATTCATTTATATATATTCATTTAAAATAAAATCAAGATAGAATCTTCTTTATATGCTTAAAAGTACAATGATTACAGTCTATAGGACTAAAAGAACACAAAGTGGCATGAAACTATGTGTAGACACATGACCATTTTGTACAAATTAAGGTGAATTTATGACCATTCGTTTTGGGTTGTGGCATGATTCATTTATGTTTTGGAATGTTTTAAATCATAGAGTGATATCCAAATAAATCACTAACTACCAAAGGATATAATGTGCTCTAATAACAAACTAAGATGTGAAACATATTTATAGAAAACTTAAAATACAATTCATTATATTCTACATTTCAAATATAACAATTTTCCATTTAAAAATAAAAATGGTGTTTTAATTACCAACATTTATTTTTCAAGAAAAAACCAATGGGTTTCTATCAAAATATTTTCAAACATTTTTTCACATAAAAATTTTAAAATGATTTTACAATTAAATTTAATAATACAAATTCAAAATTTAAATAAAAAAATTTAAAAACCACAATTTAAATACCCAAATTAAATTCCAAAATTCCCTTCAATTGCACAAATACAACCCAATTCAATGGAATTGGGGAGTCTGGCCCATTTAATTTTGTAAATATAATTTTAAATGAAAATACACTTATTAAATAGAATTGAGGATTTTATTAAACTAATTTAAATAAATATCAATCAATTGAATTTAAATCAAACTATTGAGTTTACATCATGAAATTTAGGGTTAATATAAATTTAGCATAGAAATGAATCCACCTACGTTAAGATCATGATATCTCAAAATACAAAGCCTTCAATGAGATTTACAAATGAAGAACCTAGAAAATTGTAAACTAAGAATCACACCTAGATCCATGATATAAAACAGAGGTTATTAGATCTTCCAAAATCATGACTATCTATGTAACCCTTGAGAAGAGAAGAGAGAGAGGAGAAGGATAGTAGAGGTAGGAAGAATTATAATATTAGATCAAACATCATTATTCACTATTTTATTCCCATATAATAGTTTTTATAGGGGAAAAAGCTTCCCATGGGATATTTATAAGAAGAAGAAATTACTATGGGTTCATATAATCACATTGGGGTCTTAAATGGCAGGTTTTGGGAACTATAAAATTCTTTTTTTAGAAAAACTTGTACGCATAGTTATATGGGAAGGGCGGCATGGTTAAACCCAACTTTAAACCATATCCGTGAACCAAATTTTCCAAGGATAATAGTTTATACTATGTGGGAACATGGTTATTCTAACCCTTCAATACCCATGAAAATGTAGACTATTTGGATTTTCAGGATTTTCTTTAAAAGGTAACATGGTTTGGAAAAATTGTTCTATAACTATGCATTGTAAAAATATTTTCAAAAAGATAAATTTTTTTCAACAATAAAAATTTAATGAAACCAAAATAAATAATGTAAAAAATAGGGTTTTTGGAATACCTATAAATATTGACAGGATGTTACATGTTTGTTTGTGAAATTAATGGAAAATTGTGGAATTTTAATTTTTGATTCTAAATTGTAAAATTCATTCTATGAAATTGATTTAAAATTGTTATTTTATTAAAATTGGATGATGTCATCTTAATATAAACTTATTTGGTTTATCATTAAAATTAATGATTTAATTAAAACCCCATTTTGGTTTTTAATTGAAAAATTTCATATTTTAAATGGAATAATGGGAAGGATTGTATTTTATATTGTTTTAAAATAAATTTCTAATCATCGATTATTATTAGGGAACACACAATACTAGGTAGGTAGTTAGTTATTTAGTACCTCGCTATAATATTTACAACACTAACAAATCATATATCGTTGGTCACATACCTTAAGAGATAGTTATAGATTCCTCCTTGGCATGTGTCTGCTAGGACATGAATACACATTTTGTTGTGACAATTATTTGAGTGTGAGGGAGTCCTATAGATTTGAACTATCATACCTTTTGGATGAATACCAAGTTGATCATTCTTTATATTTAAAATATTAATGCTAATGATTTTAAACTACTTTCCTTTCCTTATGAATTTATGTAAACTATTTAATATTAAATGTTTATTAATCTATTGTTTGGAATTATATTTCATCATTTGAAATGTAAATTATTATTTGTTTTTAATATTATTTATAAATTATATACCTTTCTATTTAAAATAAAAATACTTTTTGGTGAATTTAATTTAGCATCTTATTATAAAATAATTATTGAGACCCAAATAGGCTTTTAGATCACACCATACCTGTGCCTTCTGGTGCATGTAGATTATCTATATTATGGATAGAGCAAGGTTAATGCAACACATTCATGTGGATTTATTTATTAATCCATGGTCTTGGAGAAATTCATCATTTGAGAAGTGGTTTTTTATTTTAGTTTATGATTATATGTTTCATGTTTGACTTCTAATACAGATAATCATATTGATAATTTCTTATATGACTACTAAATTGTTTCTCTTTCTTCCATTTTTGTGGAAAATTATTTCAAAACATCATATTGTGTGATTACATGTTCTATTCACAAACCAGTGGAGTTGGAATCTCCCATTAGGATATGTGAGGACTGGTTTAGTTATTATTTTTAAAGAGTATCTGGTCATGTTATTCATAGAAGAAGACCAAATATTTAAATAATTCAATATAATAAGTTTTGATTTTTATATTTTTTAATTAAAAAATATATTGTTTTTATTATCCCAAATAAGATAATAAGTTTATGGTAGATAATATAAATTGAAATTGAAAATAAATATATAGAATAATTTGAATTGCACAATTATTTGGACAACCTAATATGGTAATCTACTATATAAATATTAATAGAATTATACACGGGAATTTTTGAGGTATTCCATATTTCCTTACATGTTTGAATTGGTGAATAATATTTGTTTCAAATTACTATTTTATAAACATTCCATTAATTATTTTTTTATTAATTTGAGATTTAATGAATATGTTAGTATTTTTTGAAAACTATCCCTGAGGTATAATAAACAAATGTTCATTCTCAAGTTGTTAAAATGAAATGAGAAATGATATATGATAGTGGTTAAAAAATAGTAGATGGTGAACTAATATTTTTTATATTCATATTCTTATTTTTTCCTTTATATTAATTAGTGTAGTAGAATTTCAAACAGTTATATAGTTTATCGGATAACCTATATAATTAAAATATTCACATAGTAGTAGATTAGAGTGTAATAATTAATGATTTTTTATGTTATAAAATAAATGTTTGATAATAGAATTTGGTGTCAATAAATAACATTCCATTATAAATATATCTTACAATTGTGTGAAGAAAACTTGTAAATTAAATTTATATTAATGAAATTTTATATGGACATTTAATGTAACCACTGTAGAATGATAATGTATTAATTTCAACAATAATGGGTTTTTAATAGAATTTAAAAAATTAATATAATATATGAATCTATTAATATTGTAGAATTAAAATGATCATATAAGTAAACTAAATATATAAAATTCAATTGAATTTGAATAAAATTAAATATAAAATCAGAATTATGTCCAAATATTCAAGAATACCATTTTTTTCACAGTTTACATCCAATTCAGCTCAGCTTCATTTAAACAATAATATTTATTGGTCAATAATTTTTAAATCATTGTGATTGTATGAGAAGATGTGTGTAAATAGAAATCATTCATAGATGTTAAGGATTTATTGGATAAGAATATAAATCAGATAATATGTAAAAGATGCTATAGAGATTAATTAAAAATAATACATGGAGATTATGTTGAAGAAAAATTAGTTCAATGATATTTGTTTTTAAAAAAGATCCATATTAAATATATCAAAATTATGATATATGAAAAAAATATATAGAAGACATATATTAATGAAATATATTAAATTTATCTGATTCCCTCTTCAAAAGAAATAATTTTAGAAATTAATATATATAACACACTATTTTTAACTAGAAACTATCCATGGTACTTTAAGGAAATGGAATTCATATAATAGAAAATTAAAATATAAAAATAATGAAATTGATGATCATTTTTATTTAAAAATCTAAATAATTTATGGCATTGTTGTATAAAAATAATAAATTGAATATTCATTATACATGAATAAAAACATGGGATTGGGAATAAAACATGTATAATATTATTATACGGATTAAATAAATTAAATTCATTTAAATTTGGATAACATGATTGTGAAATAAATTAAAGTGTAATATAAAGGTATTGAAACATAAAGTGTATTAAATTGAAATTCCATACAAAATATGAATACATGAAATGCATATAAAAAACGAACACTAAATAACATAATGAAAATGGTTAGAAATTATGGATAACAACAATATTATAAGCTAATAAGTGAAAATGATATTAAAAGAAATTCAATCAAAATATTGAAACCTAATACCATTTCATTATATGATAACGATGTACACATTAATTTTATATAAGAAATGCATTCAAATTTTTAAAAAAGTAAATGGAAGAGTATGATCACTTTTTCTATAATATGATTATACAATAAATTAATATAGGTTATTCCAACATTAAATAATATAGTACGATATGTGTGTATATATTATGGTTATTCATGAAAATATTAAAATATTTCTATAATTTGAAGGAAACAATTATCAAGCTCAGTTATGGAAGAGAACATACCTTAATATGACCAACATTATTTAAATTTACATCTTTTTAATAGACTATTTGAATATTGAATCCATTGAAGAAATAATTAATCATATTATATGATATAGAGTAGTGAAATAAGACAATTAAAGTAAGACAAAAATAAATTAAAAAAGAAATCATCTATTTGGATAAAATTAAAACTACAGTAACCTGGATGTATAATATATATTTATATAACCAAAAATTGATTTAAAATGAAATTGTGATAAATTTCATTTGAATTATATCAAATAGGAATACATAATATAATGGGAACCTATCATATTATAAAAAATGTGAATTATATATTTTTGGTTGTATTAGATTTGGTGAATGTTGAATATCCTTAGGAAAGGATTGAAGAGACTATAATATATGAACTATATGAAGAATAATAGAAATTTCAGGGTTCTAATAAAAGTAGAAACATAGTTATATAAATGATATGTTGGTTAGGAAAGTATGAAAACCATTACGTTTAGTGTTTTGTAGAATTATTATTGAATTAAAATTAAAAAAATTAATAGTTTAAAATAGAGGAAGAGATTCTATTTGTGGAGGTGTCACCTGTTGATACATGTATTTTTGCATTCCAAAGATGAAAGTAGTGGGATTAATTAATTTTTAATATGATAGAGTGAGTAGAAAGTCATGTACACCAAGAGTAACAAGGGATTTAAAGTTTAATAATTGTGTGGATTAAAGAGATTATAATTGGAGTGATGAAAGAATCACAGGATTTGAGGAGGAATATTGGGAGAGAAGTTAGAGAATGATGAAAGAGAGTGAGAAAGATGGATTTTTTGGAACCTGTGAGGATAATATGATGAATTAGAGAAGTGGATAATGTGATAAGGAGATACCTACAAGTGTAAATAATATTTAACCAAATATTATACTAATAAATTTTAAATATTTTTTTTCATAAAATGAGTTAAATTGGAAAGGGGTTTCTCAGTAAACTTTTCTTATTAAGATGTTAATCAATATGTGATGTTTTATGTATAATATTCTTTATATCAGTTTTATTTTGTAAATACATAATATAATTAATTAATTAATTTGATATCTATTGTTTTCATTATTCCATATAACTATATGTAAACAATAACGTTAAGATAGTTATTAAAAACATCATAACTTACA
This sequence comes from Viscum album, assembly GCA_963277665.1. Lineage (NCBI taxonomy): Eukaryota > Viridiplantae > Streptophyta > Magnoliopsida > Santalales > Viscaceae > Viscum > Viscum album. The sequence goes on from OY728133.1 coordinate 1,360,307,038, forward strand.
TTTGTAGAATAAACCAACCATAGTGTGACAAGTTTCTGAAAAAAATAATGTAAATATATGAATAAAAATAATAAATTAATTATACTAATATCATTATTTTGTAATTATAATAGTGGAATATTATTATTGGATTTAATTATGGAGTTTAGAATGTGTTATATGTAAATGAGAATATCAAAAAAATTTAATGGGAAAATATACATTATTAGGAAATGATTTTGTGGACTACACCATAAAACTTCAATAGTTGATATTTTAGTGGAAAAGATGACTTAAGAACATGGTGAGGAATGTTAGGTTGGGTATTTTAGTGTATATTATTCCAATTACTATGTTTGAGTGTGAAAAGTACAATTTATAAGTGATAGTCTATTTATAGGGGGAGATGAGGGGAGTTTTTAAATAAAATATTGTGTATTTTAATATTTTAGTTAAATATTATGATGAGTAGTGATTATTGTGACTATTTAAATATTTTATTCATAAAATAAATAATATTATTTTAAATTTTAAAATTTCAAAAATAAAATATCGTCAGTGAAAATATTTATTTTAACAAATTAATGAAAAAATATATTTCTAATAGAATAAAATATTATGTTGACATTAAAAATTAATCTATATGTTTGGAATAATAATTTATATTTTTAATGATTAATTCATGATATTTAATTTATTTTGGGCTTCTATGTTTATTTTATAATTTAGTATACAATTATTACATCAATATTATATTATAAAAATGATATTTCAAAAACAAAATCACATATCACCTAAAAATATTATGGTTTAGAGAATTACAGAAACTAATCTTTAGGTATTTTTTGGTTGATGATTTGAAAGATGGTATTATATTTACAATATTAATTTTATAACATAGATAACATTGTTATATAATATAAAAATTATTGTCTTATAAAATATGTTGAAATGCACTTTATTAAAAAATATTAATACATTCATTAGAGTATCCTAATTTTATTATTTATTTTACAGAAATATAATATTTATATTTTTATAATAAAATAATTTAGAAGATTATTTAATATTCAAATGTTCAAATTATTATACCAAATGGCCAGTTCAAATTTCTAAATATTTATTTTACTATTCATAATGATGAAGCTACTATCCTGAAGAACAATTTTTTCTCAATTGTAATTTTGTGTTGGTATCTCATATAAATCTCAATTATGATCATAGTTAATTATTTACAAAAATTACAATAGATTTTTTATGTTAATTATTTTTAAAATAAAATTTACATTACTATTGTTTTGATTCTTTTTTATAGTGTTTCACATGTCCTGATAATTTTTAGGGACTGTGGAATTCTGAAATAATAGGTTAAAATTTTAGTATTAACATTTTTTATTTTACCATTTTATGCTATTTTTAATTTTAGGGGGTAATTTATAGATCATCTGTAATTTTCAATGTTAGTGTAATAAAACAATGTTTTTTTATTATGGGATTCATGCGACTTATTTATACTATACCATAGGTCCCAAAAACACACTTCTGTATTTCGAAGGAAATTTAATTTAGAAATATGTGTGTCATAATATTATCCCCAATTTAAAAATAACAACATGAAAATTTAATTTTGAAATCATAGATGAAAAAAATAAGGTTACTTATATTTCATGTCTATAGTGACCCTGCTCATTATTACACATTAAATAGTTGATTTATTATAAAAAATTACACATTATACTAACCAAAAGATCTATAATTATAGTGTCTTTTAGAAATTGGTACAAAGAACAATATATTTAAAATGTAACATAGAAATATTATTGAAAAATTCATTGAAATAATCATTATATTCAGACAATTATAAAACTGTATAGGATATCAATGGGAAAAATATAAGAAATCATTGATATGTAAATCCATGTAATGGTAATAAACAAGGAATCATGTAAATAATATAATAAATGTTAGAAAATAGCCATATATCTAGATAATAAAAGTAATATGAATAATAATGAATGATATAGCATGATAATTATATAATGGGAAATGTGAAAACAATATACAACATGGAATAATAATGAATCAAAGATCATTGTGCATGGAGGATCATGAGTTAAGGAAAGTTGAACATGAAGGACCAAGAGTCATGTATATATACCAAGACCATTTCAAATGATTTATTATGAAACTAAACATCACCCAATTCGTTGAAGTGCTATCAGGGCGTACACTTCTTAATCAGTTCATTCTCATGTTTTAGTGTTCCACAAATATCTTATAACATAGATTCATTCAACATCATAAGTTAATAAATGATCATGGAATGTGTAATACATACATTTAGGCACAAAATTAATATATATATATTTTCATAAATTTGAGTACCCTTCATAGAAAAATGGGAATGTTATTCAATACACAATTATTATGGTAGGGAAAATCAATGTGAAATCTTTGCAGGATAATGACATTACCTAAAAATTCATAAATGGGTTGATGAAATAGAATTGGGTATTTCAAAATTTTTAACATACATATTATATAATGGGACTGTTAAAGTCATTTCCCAACATAATATATTTGATATATAGCGTGTAACATTATAAAAAACTTGATGAAAGGGGAAAAGAAAATAAACCTTACCAAATTTTGGCATGGTTACAGGTATGTATAAAGGTTCAAAGGAGGGATAAATGAGCATCAAAGGAGATATCATCCATTATAAATAATATTTATTTTATGATTTATTTGTAATAAGATACAAAAACATAATAAAATGTAAATTAAATGACATACCATTTAATGAAGTGTTTGAAAAAAGATTGGTGTGTAAGATCACATACTTTAGTGACTGAGTACAATGGCCTAAGAGGAGATTATTAAAATCCCGAGGGCACCTAGTGAGGACTCTAGGGAGTATAGAGAAGAGTTTGGTCATTATATATTGACTTTGAGTGAAGATAAATGAGACGATTGGGGGGGTTATATAGTAAAAGAGGGCGATTTTATTATTTTTTAGGTTCTGGACTCCACTTAATAAAATATCAAAAATAAAGAAACCATACCATTTTATATCACGTGGGTTTTGAAAAAACAAATTGTTTAATTTATTTTATATGGCAATGTTCAGAACATATTTAAATATTTTCCATGATTATGTGGAGGGGAATCACAATCTAAAAGAAACAATTACAAAATCATTAAATTTTTTTTATGTCATTTAAGATTCACAATAGATTAAAAAATAAAACCAAATAAACTGAAAAAACATATTAATGTAATGGTAAAACATATATTTTTTCATGGACCCCAATTATATTACTCATTACATCACATTTGGGTTATTATTATGTCATAAACACAATATATATTTATAACGTATTTAATTGTTATAGGAAAAATAATCTCATTCATAAAATTATAAAAAATTATTTGTAGTATAATTTTCACATCTGGATTACAAAAATAATATTCCTTTTACCTTAATAATTTTTTTAATATGTGATGTTTTTCTTTTAAAGATAAACATAACATTATTGAAAATGATGGGGTTTTTAATGTAACATTTTTTGAACAATTATAAAAATTACATTTGACTTAATAAAAATTATATATTAATTTATATTTAATAAAATTTAATTGATAATAATATTTTATTAAAATATTATTCATTTCAAAAAATCCATTAATCCATTATTTCATTAATTTAAATTTAATATTAACCACCGATATAATTTGTGCTTCCAAATAACTTATAATGTAACATTAATATGAGGAAAATTTATTCAATATTTTATACAATATATTGTAGATATTCGTATTTCTATGGTCATGATACATATCTATTTATCTCACTAGCATATTCCCTAAGAGTAAGGTGTAGATAGTGGTAATTTCATGGGTCTGTTGGGTTAATATGGTTTGTCCATTATCTAAATAATCATGAAATTATAATTTAAATTTGTTTTTCATGCTTAAATTGATGGATATCATCTTGGGTATAGTCTAGGGAAAAGGCCCAAAATTATATCTCAATTTAAAACCTCTAAAAATGGGATTCATAGGGTACGATCCTACTAGTTGAGGCTGTCACTTCCACTATCTGTGTCAAATATATTTTTTAAATCCCTATATTTATTCTAGTCATGTGATCACTATTCAAAGGCTATGTTATCAATATTAATGATACATAATTATCATTTAAGTACAATTGTAATAATAAGACAAAATATTAACATGTGTTTTCAATTAACCTATTATATATGAAGACATTTAATTGAATAAAATAATTTTATTTATTAAAGTCTGAGTCATTAAAATCTTACCCCATTAAGAAATTTCACCATATAAAAATTCATTTCTCATAATAAAATAGATGAGGGTAATTGTACTTCATCACCACCAATAGTTCCCAGGTATCTTCTTGAAACTTTTGGTTTCTACTAAACACATTGACATGGGTCATTGTATTTTTTAATAGAGATTTTTCTTTAAAATATAAGATCTTCGTCAACTTATCTTCATAGGAGTGATAATTCTCCAATGGTACCATCTCTCAATTTAGCAAATTCGATGGGTCTAGTATGAAAATTCTATAAAGGGATACATGAAAAACATCATGTAATTTAGATATGTTTATTGTAAATTCACGTCTATAGGCCAATTATATCATATGATAAATGATATAAAAAGGGCATATGTAACATGGACTAAAATTTTCATTTTACCAAATATCATTACCCTCTTCTATAGAGATTTATGAAGGATTACCATGTCACCAACACCACACTCTAGGCTATGTTAAATATTTTTAACATAGCTCTTTTGTCAACTCTTAGTAGAATTTATGTGTGGTTGAATGGTCCTAACCTTCTATGGTATTTTTTGACCATTTCATGAGCTAGATGTTTTCCCCCTACTTCATCCCCATATATCAACATTTTAAACCTTTTCCCATAAAGTTATTCTTGGGGAGACATTTGGATGCTCGAGTGGAAACTATTACTACATTATAAATAAACCAAAATAATATGTTCCTCCCATTCACCATTTAATTCCATTAACCAATATCTCAGCATGTCATCAATTGTTTAGATAGTCTTCTAAGATTGCTCGTCTGTTTGAGTATGATAATTCGTACTAAAGATAATCTCAGTGTTTAGATAATGCTTGAGAAGTTTATAAATCATAGAGGTGAATCATGGATCTTAATAATAAACAATTGATAGTTGTGACCCAAAAAACCTTACCACTTATCTATTGTATATCTGAGAATTTTAATCTTGTGATAAATCCTAAATAATTGAAATGTTTTTTTCATTCTTGGTATGTGGGTCTATTATAACCTAGATAGCATTGTAACTTTTGGATGTAATCGGAAGTTCAATGATAATGTCTATGGCGATGTTTCCACATTGCCATGTAGGTAGTGGTAATGGTTTAATAACCCCTGATACTTCATCCTTTTAACATTCATTTCCTAACATAACCTACACTTTGTTGTATATTCATTGATCTCCTTCTTCATGTTGTCCAACCAACAGTACTCTCAGTGATCTTGATACATCTTTGTGTTTTTTGGGTGAATAGAGAATGTCTAACTGTGTGCATTATCAAATAGATTCATATATAACATAGGATATTATATAACTCATAGTACGAACCCATGCCTCATTATTAATTTTCATTAATTTTGAACTCTAATGATTTCCCTTTCCTTTTTCCCACTTTCTTATAAATTTCAAAAAATCTTTTTGAGCATCATTTTTAAATTCCAAAAGAGATGGTTGATCATTTATTTGTGAAAGGATTGATGATGTTACATTATTTATGATTCCCATGTCCATCATATTAAAATATAATAATATAAAATCAGTATCATTTCTCATTGATTATAGAATTTATGGATACTTTCTACATAGAGCATCATCCACTCTGGTCACTTTACTCTGATGGTAGTGGATTGAGTATTTTCATCCTTGATTATCTCAAACCAAATTTGTTGGTATATATTTTTCCATTTCTCAGTGATTATATATTTATTACTTTTTGGATCTGTATATAGTTCATACCCCTACCCAAAGAGATAATTCCACAAAAATTTCAATGAAAATATTACTGATTCTAACATCAGATCATTCGTGAGACAATTTTTTTCATGAATTTTCAACAACCACGGGGCTTAACGAATGACTTTTTCATTTTTCATCCACAAAAAACTGAATACCCTCTTCGATTCATCATTAAAATTATAACAAGTTACCCCCGTATGGGTAGTGTGATCATAGAGGAAAATTACATCTTACTTTTAAACTCTATGATGCTCTGTTTACATTAATTGATCTAGGAAAAAATTGACTCTTCTATTATTTATAAACATTGGAGGGTTTGAAAATCATGATATATTTCTCACAAATTAACAATAAAATCCTGTTAACCAAGGAAAATGTTGGTTGTAATCATCCAAAAATTGGTTTTTTCTTTGAAGTATCTACTGATATACCATTTCATTTCTTGATATAACCAATGAATGAGGCATCCATCAACTAGAACTCATAATTTCTGTACATTTCATCGACTTTCTCTATTCATAAGGTCTTCACAAAAATGATGATATTTTCCTCATGTTCATTAGTGTTTTTAGTGTATATTAGAATATAATATATAAATACTGAAATAAAATTGTCATGGTAATCTCTGAAGACAATATTTATTAAATCCATGAAGATTGTTAAAGAATTAGTGATCCCAAATGGCATTAATATGAACTCATAGTGACCATACATTATACCAAAAGGAATATTGGGGATAACCTACTCCTTCATCATAACATTGTAATATTATGACTATAGAACCCCCATGGAGATGTATTGTGCTCTACATTGCTGATCAAACAAGTCATCAATTCAAGTTAATGGATACGTTTTCATTAACTTAATCGTGTTGACATCAATATAATCAATGAAAATTATAATTTACCAACCCTTCTTTTTGACAAAGAGGATTGGTGAACCACATAGTGAAACACATGGGTGAATTAAACCCCCATCCATATTATCCTGTAGTTGTTTCTTCAGTTCCTCATGTTCCATAATATCAAGCCTATATGGAGTCTTGGATATTGTAAAACCCCTATTTATTAACTCAATTGAAAATTTTATCTCTTGACTAAGAGGAGGACCATGAAATTCCCCTGAAACACATTAGTGAATTCCCTATAAATAGGCATGTTTTTTAGGATGGAATATTTTTTATAATCAATAATTTGAAAAATATAAACATTCTCATAAGAAAATAATAACCATTATTGAGGTGATGGTGTAAAGAATGATTCATCATCCACCTGGAACTTGTAAAGAATATGGTGTTTATTATCTTTATGGAGAGTGATTTCCATCTAATGGAAATTTTTATTGGGTGTATATTAGAAAAGATAATCCATGCCTATAATTGAATCAAATTCCACAAAATAGTGTATGAAAAGTATCACCATTATGTTCATCCAATAAAGTGCGATTAGGGAAGAGTTATATACATGGGATGAAATAATTTTTCCATTTCCTTTTTTCACTGATATTTATAATTCCATTATGTTTGGTGTTTTTTAGATAGTTCTAATAAAATTTTGTGATATAAAGCAATGTGTTGATCTTGAATAATAAATTTAATTAACTATTATTGAAGGAATAACTCGAGTACGTGTCACCGCTTTGCTATCAGATATCAATTCTATGATAGTGATGGAAAAAGATCAATGTTTCTTCATTGGAGGTTTTTGGATGCCTCTAAAAACCCTTTTCTTAGGCCATTGATTTGTAAATTTATGTTGTTCCATGAAGTTATAGTAATTCATAATAAATTGTGGGAGGAATATATTGTTCCATTCCTCTTTTGAAATAATGGTTTTCTATTTCCATCCATTATTAGTTTGGTTTCCATCCTTCCCACACCTAAATCATTTCCATCATCCATTTAGGCTGATTCTAGGGTTCTTCTTCTAAAATCATTGACAAGTGGGATGTTGAAATTTTATTGAACCATTATATCACTCTATAAGACCACATGAGTTAATCTATACTCTCTTCTTATTATCCCCATAATACACTTGGGATATGCTGTTCTCTATAACGACTTTGAGGACACATCATACAATTTCTTCCAAGGTATAAAAGTCATGGAACAATAAATATTTCTATAGACCTGGTTTTTTCCCACCAATGAACTATCAAAACTTGCATTTAGCCGAAACTGAAATACTATTGGCATACCATGAAATCCTTGTGATGTTTTACTAATGTACCCCAATAGATTTTTTGTCTCTCTAATTGAGGGAATTGAAATCCCTTTCAATTATAAAAAATAGAGTTCAAAGAAAATATTTATCGAAGAAATTTTTCAATAATTATTTACATTCCATTATTTAATACTATTCTTCATGCATAATATTTTTTATCAATGTCCACCACATATAATATTCATCTTCTATATGAAAAAATACCCTATGACCCATCTCTTGTTCAGATCATTTAATGATGGATATTATCTTCTCAATTGAGTTGATCTACAGTTCCTTGATTACGGGATCACATGATCCATTGAATGTTTGAGGGATTTTTCAAATGAAGCTCTCGATTGTAGCTTGTTCTCTCTGAGGGGGGTTTAATAATTCCCCTTGATCCAGGTTTCTATTCAGAACCTGAGTTAGATAGGTGATTATTATGATATGTTTTTTGATTCCTGCTCTTATCATTTTTGTTATCTCATTGGTAAAATTATTAGACTTCCCTTCATATCATGAATCAAAACAATTCCACATATTTAAAGTCATTGTATATAAAAGAAAAGAAAAATTCGGGATGCATATATTAAATAATTTAAGCATGAAAATAGGAATTCAATAACAATAAATCGATAAGTGATGAATTATATTTATCTTATTTATATAGGTGTTTATTGGTTTAAATATGTGTAATCCATGATCATATATTATTTTGGAAATTTTTTTTCCCTTAATAATGTGTTTTATGGAACTGATGAATTTTCCAAATCATATCCCATTGGTGTTTTAACTTATGTGTTCATTAAAGCCCAATTTCATGTACTACATTACCCTAAGTCAGGCCCGAAACATCTTGTCAGAGTTGTCAGTACTACATATATCTATGAGAGAACCATGTCCACTTGTCGCATCTAAACATGAATTTATTTTTTTACATTAAACAATTACTCTATACTTACCAAAATTTAGGTATGTTTTGATATACATATTCTTGTCACTAAGGTATTTTTTGGTGTTATATATCCTAATACAAGAAATAGATAATCTTTTCCAACGATACCAACTATCTTAATCATTCTCATTATTACGCATTAAATAATTTATTTATTATATAAGATTACACATTATAAAACCTGAAATATTGAAATGTATATTGTTGTTGGGAATTAAGTAAAAAACATAACATCTTGAACAAGAGATAGAAAAATATTATTTAAAAACGCCATCAAATGAACATAATATTCCAAAGAACATAATGATTCATGTGATATCTTGGGACAATCCTAATAATGGGATTAGCTAGAAAGTATAGTAAGGGAATATCTATGAATATAAAGAAGATGATAATACAAGTTAGTTAATAGTAATATAGATAGATAATAATTAGACAATGATTAGTAATTCATGATATAGAATGACAGTTCTATATTTTGATATGTAAAAAAAATACAACATGTCATTAGTATGAGTCATGTCTCATTTCACAAATAAGGGCGTGATTCAAGGCTCCTTACACATTGAGCAACATAAGTCCAGGAATATTTCACATGTAGGAGAATCAGTATCGGCTTATTTCACATGGAGGATCATGAGTCAAGGATACTTACCCTGACTATTTTACATGATGTATAATGATACTAAACGTTACACAATGCATTGGAGTGATATCAGGGTGCACCATCATAATCACCTCAGTTTTATGCTTATGTGTGACACATTGATCATGAAACATGGATTCTTTTCAAATCATAATTTATTTAATGATAAAGGAATTTAGAATACATAAATTTATGTCAAAAATAAATAAGTATATTTTCATAAATATGAATACACTTGATCGGAAAATGGGTATGGTATTCACTACAAAATTATTTTTTCATGGAAAATAGTTGTGAAATCTCAGTGACATAACGATGTAACATAAAAATTCATAAATGGTTTGACGAGAGAGAAATGGTTCTCCAATCGTCTATACATGAAATTTACTGTAAGGGGGACATTTAAATCCATTTCCAAATATTAATAAATTGATATAGAGGCCATATTATAATAAAGAATCTCGTATAACGTGGAGAAAAGAAAAAGCAATTAATTCTTTTGGCATGTTAACAGTTTTGTATAAAGATTTAGGGGAGGGATTTATCAGAATGAAATGGTATATCATTATTAATAAATAAAATTTAAATTAAGGTTTATATCTAATGACATATCCCAAACTAAGAAAATGGAAATTAAAAGATAAAACATTAAAAAGAGTGCTTCATAAAAGATAATATTGGTAGATACCTTACTTGAGTGTGTTATTCCAAAGGCATGTGAGGGGATTCATGAAATCTTGGGGGCATCTTGGTGGAAATATAGGGATTATGTGGAAGAGTTTTTTCATTCTCCAAAAAATATATATTGAATAAAAATGGGATCATGGGAGAGTTTATATAAGAAACGAGGGTGATTTCTTTATTATTTTGGTTTCGAACTCTACATAATAAAATTTCCAAAAAACTATATGATGGGTTTTCCCATTAATTACAAAAATGGTAGTGTTATAAATTATTTTATAAGGCCAAGGGAAACATGTGTTTATATATTACCCTTGGTGATGTGGCGGTGAGTCCATGTATTCATAAATGAATTTAAAAAATTAAAATATATTATAAGTCATTGAGGATTCATAATGGATTTAAAAAAATATCAAATAAACTAATGAACACAATATTTTAAAGGGAAAAAATATATTCATTATTGTATCCCATTTATTTTAATTATTTCATCATATATGGGTTATTTTGATGTTATAAAAAATTATATTTCTACGCTATTAAATTTTTACTAAAAAATTCAACAATCAAAATATTTCAAAAAAGTACTTATTGGATAGTTTCAATGTCTGGAATCCAAAACTAGTAATTATCTTTCCGAAATAATTTTATGAGAATCTGATTTTTCACTTCTAAAATAAAAATCAACATTTATTTAAGATGACATGTTTTTGGCAGTAATATTTTTTGAGCCCATATAAACATTAAATTTGTATTCATAAAAATTATATGATAATTTATATTTAATAAAAGATATTTAATAAAAATATTATATTAAAATATTATTTCATTAAAAAAAATTATTTCATAAATTCATTAATATTATTTTTATATTAACTGAAAACAGAGTACTTCCTTTAATATTATTTACAATGTAACAATAATATGATGAGATTATATTCATTAATTTTCAGAAAATAATTTACATATTCATATATATAGGGTCTTGATATATATCCACTTAATACAAAAGCTGATACCATAAGTGTATGGTGTGCGATGTTGGGTCTTTCATTGTGCCTTTCAATGAACACAGTTTCTGTCATGATCTCAAGGAGCATGAAATTCATTCGTAAACATATTTTTTCACACTTATGTTGTTGGATATAATCTTGGTTTAGTCTATGAAAATCCTAGAAGTGATATCTCCCTCATGTGATTTAATAAATGAGATTCATAGTGTACGATCCTACTGGTTGAGGCCGTCAATTCCTTTTTCTATGTAAAATGGATTTGTTAAAAGACAATATTTATACTAGTCATGGGATCACTATTCAATTACAATATTATCAATGTTAAAGATACTTAAAGGGCATTAAATTACAATTAGATAAAATAAATCAAATTGGGTACATATATTTCTCTATAACCATATTATATAATAAGACACAAAATCTATTAAAAAGAGGAATTTGGATTATAATAGTTTGGTTTGATACATTTCCATCCTTATGTTCCTACACTACATCTTCATGAATATAGTTTCTATATAGTACTATGTTATTTATATATGACTTGTATTACATATTTTCTAATCTATGTTCTATGATCTTCATTGGTTTTTCCCGAAGAGAGAGATCATGACACATCTCTACCACCAAAGAATTCATTACATGTTTTTTATTTGGTAGGGATATTGTGGAATATATCAAATACCTGACATTGGATTCACGAGAGTGATCATCTATAGGAAAAACCCCCAACGCGATTACTGATATTAAGGTGGATAATATATCCATCACATAACATTCCCTTTTCACTAAACCACATAAATATTTATTTATGTATATATGTGATGGAATAATTTATTTCCAAACTCCAAAACCAAGACTCATAAATGATTATCAGTATATCATTTTTTTGATAGTGTGATGATCAAAATTTTTATTGAATATATTTTACATTCACTACAATTTCATCAACAAGGTAAATTCCAAATATCATACATTATCCAACTTCATTAAATCAAGTTATTGTACTATAATTAATCATATATAAAGATTCATAAAGAGATATTTGGATGGTTCAGTGAAAATTAATAATGTATGAGTAATATATTAGAGGAATATATAGATACCATCAACCTTATACATAAATTAGAAAATATTTTAACTTATCCTTGGGTGATGGGATTGTACATGTATATTAGACGTAATTATAGGTGTGATAAGTCATACATATCTTCAACTCCTTGAATAAGTCATGATGATTAATACTTTATATACATGAGTCAAATGTCAAATATAAATCACATAAAATATAATTTTTTTCTCCATGAATCCTCTCCACTTATCTTATGTATATATTGTCTTGTTAAATAGGTGATATGTCTTCCCAAATGGTGAAAATGTAAAAAGTATTAAAAGATGATCCACCACTACATATATTGATTATTTACTTATTTTTCATGTATACCGGTAACCAATTTAATAGTGATGTTATTACATGTCCATATTGGAAGGGGTAATGGTTTCATTATCATTAGTAATTTATCCATTTAAACTAATCCTATTGACATTACTAGAACCTCAATGTATGTTAAAAACACTAATTTTTTATTTTATCCAACACAATATCTTTTCAATTATCTCTATACAAATATGTTATCCCTGGGTGGATAGAGAATATTGATATATTAGCATCATCTAATAGTACGTTATTTATTTCTCACATTGATGTGACACATAATCTTGTCTCAAATATTTTAACTCCGTCTTTATCAATTTTTAACTCTATAGATTTACCCATTCTTATTTCATCCACATTATTTTCTATGACCATATAACCCATTTATGTTTTCAAAATCTTATGGATGATAGATGTTTTATAACTAAATTTGTTATGGTAGGATATACTACCTCCATTTATTATTCACATATCCATTCATTTCATTTCTAAGAATATTGGATCCTTTTTAATCCTTACCATAGAGAAGGTTATAATATAATTTTGACTTATAACAAAATCAATATTATTCAGCTTCATGGATGAAAATGGTTAGGAATTCATAGTATTCAATTTGATTTAACCATATGTATTGGTTCATATTGATATCTTTCTGTATTAATATACACCATTGAATATTTTGATAAATATATATATAGTACTTCTATTCATAGAGATAATGTGACCAAATCATCAATGAAAGGATTAATGAAACATTATGGGACCACTACAGGATATACAAAACACTGAGGGGTGGCGGCTGAATTAGTGTTGGGAACTATTTATCATTTATAAACATTCATACATTTACCTTTGAAACCTATTAATATATTGATAATTATATTAGCTTTTATTTATTTCATTCATGTATATTAATGTTGGTATATTATTGGACATGAAATTTTTACATGGTTAATTACATATTAATAGAATCTTTTCCTTGTGAAGTATAGTGATAATGAGTACAGATGTTTTCCAATAAAATGATAGTACATTTACAGTGATTTGGATAGAAGAAAATCCTTATACATGTGTGATTACTTATATTTATTATGGTGATAGAAAGAATATTTATACATAGATTGGTGTGAACATTATCCAACTTTTATCTCCTCCCTTTTTTATTAAGTTACCTTTGAAGATAATCTTCAAATTTTTCTTAAGGTACAATGTAATTACCTAAAATTAATCCACTATATGAGAGATATGTAGTATTTAACAATAATTATTTTTTCTAAGATCACTAATTTTTCAAGTAATCAACAACATACAAGTAACCCATCTTTCTCATCACAATAATGAACTAAAATCATCACTTCTTCTTCTATTTCATATGAAAAGAAACATGCACAAATCTTTATTCTTCTCTTACATGAATAAAAAATATTTATGGCGATAATATAATCAATGAATTATCTTCTCATCATTAACACACAAATTTTTCCCTGAAAAATTATTAGTTGATAGCTAGTAAAAATCATTCTCACATTCAATCTCAATAATAGGAATATAACCATGGACTAAACTCACAGGCATTATTAACACAAAATATCAACAATTGTTACTGTATTACATCTTATTTTTAATTTTAATGGATAAATTTTTTATAAAACATAATTTTACTGAACTTAAAACTATATTTTATGTTGAAATGATCTAGAGAAATTCTGTAACATCCTTTAAATACTTTAAAGGAAAATCATACATATGTTTTAAGGAAATTTTTGGTCAGTTAAAATTAGAACATATCAGATGTTATTATTATCATTATTTAGTGTGATATGTAAAAAATTTTAGTACTATAGTTGAGATTTAATTTGGTTTTATGTTCAAATATCTCCTTGTATATGACCTTGTTTTTTATTCATTAAAATATGCATGTTTACACACCCAATCATGTGCACACACAATATTCCTTCTCAGAATCCATATATGGTTAACTGTACATTATAAATAATAAATATATACATTATATTTCACTTTAGTTATTTTTTTACTTAGTTCACTTTTCACTCTTAAAAACCATGAATTTAAACATTGCATGTTTACATAATGCCTCAGTTCTCATGAAAAAATAATATTGTTCTTAGTATATCACAAGGAAGCTTCCTCCTTCATAATAAAACTATAAGTTCACAAACAATCATACCATCCTTACTATATAAATAGATTACACACACATTTTTCTCTTAAATTAAAATAATGTTAGCATACTAATAAAGCAATTTATCATGGAACTATTCTTCTTGAACCACTATAAGTGTGTGTCAACCAAGGTCAAGTGTATATGGTTTTTATTCATCATGAATGTTAGTGAATGTTTCTTCCTCTACACGTAAATAGGAGTGAAAAACACACATATTCATGTGTCATAGAAGTCTCAAAGATCCTCTACCAATTTTTGTATGTGGAACTAGCAGTTCTCTATTTCCATAAAAAAAATTGAGAGATCACATATGAAATAAAAGAGATAAAAATATATAATGGCATCGAAGAATTAGTATTTATAAGAGAGGATATATACCTTTATTAAATTCATCCATTGACTCAAATCATAATAATATATCGTGTA
Source organism: Viscum album (assembly GCA_963277665.1). Taxonomy (NCBI): domain Eukaryota; kingdom Viridiplantae; phylum Streptophyta; class Magnoliopsida; order Santalales; family Viscaceae; genus Viscum; species Viscum album. Next base: position 1,360,322,630 of record OY728133.1, read on the forward strand.
TTATTCATGTCAATAGAACCCCAAATATCTAAGAAATTTATTCATCAAAAATGGGTTTTGTGACGTTGATAATCCCTTCCCATTTTTTTATGTAAAGAAAAACTATTCTATTTTGATGATGTATACATGCATCAGAAAGTAATAAAATTATCCCCCTTAGAATCCATGAACACTGACTACCTCAATTATTACACTATAATCATTTTTTTATCATAGTATAAAATTTTTATAATAAGAATGTTTGCCCATGAAAAGCATAACAATCAAGCATATCAATCTACAGTATAAGGTCGATAATAAATTTTTGATCACCAAACATGATTATTAGTTCATTAATTGATCCGTAATGGTGGATGATCATATAAAAGAAAGATTTTACTCTCTCTCAAGTTGGGAGGAAGGATATGACTACATTGAGGCTCAATTATCATTAGAGTGATTCAGATTCAATATATTCATTACGTCCCTATAATTTTTCTGGATTAATAGTACCCACTATATTCTCTATCCCACATTGATCTAGTGATTATTAATGGTATATATAATATGTGATTTTATTTCATCACTTCTTGAATCTAATCCACTGATTTTAAAACCTATATACACTTCACAAACCACACCCACATGTTTCACACCACAATATTGAACGTTGCACCGGAACTATGCGGGCTACATGCATGTACCATTAACACTCCATCCAACCTATAAAGGAACCCACATTTCAACCTCCATCTATCCTATTCCACAATTATATTTTGAAAAAGGTAGACCCTACCAACTTAAATAGTGGTCATGGGGTCTAGTTGGAAGGATAGATGTATGGCCTTAGTATTTTATGAATGTCCAATTAAAATACATAGCCTCTATAAAAATGACATTATTTATGACTTATATGATTCAAAAAATTCTAATCTAGTCAAATGTGTTTACATAAACCCAAATAATCACGAAAATAAAAATTATACATTTTCTTCATTAATTAATCTTCTTATTTTAATGATATTTACTGATGTACTCTTAATGAAAATTAGAATTTTCATTCTCTTCAAATAATAGCCTCTTGAAAATGAAAGTTTTCATGGATTATGAAATTCCACATATTATCCTTATATAATATAAATTTAAAAGAGAATATTATTATTGTAAATAAGTATTCACTATTTAAAAAAGTATTTCAAAATAATATTAGTTTAAAATCATTATTATTATAAGATAAAATTATTTAATATTACTTCCCTATGACAATATTACAAGTCTAATATATTCTCCATCTATTAATACAATCTAATACATCTTTGAAATCAATATTGTATATCTTTGATACATAAAATTCAAAAAACATCACTCAGTTTAAAATATAAAACATATTAATATCAATGAATTATTCATATATTATTAAAACTCAATATCAACTAATATAAACAATTTAAAACTAATAAAATCCATATAATAATTTTGTTCTATAATAGCACCAATTTCATTTTTTTGAAACCACATTGATATTCATTTCAAATGAATATTTGAATATGTGAATCATTTCCCTTTAATTTTATAAACATTCACTTCACTTTCTCTACCCCTTATAGACCATAAGTAAAAATGTCAAGGGATAATGGTATATGTTCCTACTTTAGAAATATGCCACACCTAATTTTAATCTACATCATCATGATCCATGTGCATTATTGAAAACACGAGGATTTTATTAATATAATATATCAATTATTAAAATATATATATAATATCTCATGAAATGAGAACTCATATAACGATATTTAATGGTTATCCACTTTTATTATATGGTGAATTTAATAAATGAGATGTGATGTTTTTGTAAAAACAATCTACAAGAAAATCCTAAACTAAATTCAACATATAGACAAAAAAGATGATATTAAAAAATAAGGATTAATTTCATTTGGGACATATAATATTTTGGTATGGGAACCAAAATATTATAATGGGTATATATATAATAATCGAGAAACATATTGGTCTATTTAAAAAATAACGAAAACTAAATAGAGTGTTTTCTTTTAATATTACAATAATTGATCTCAAATATTCATTAATTACTTAGTAAATCAGTATTAATATACACAGTTTTTCATAAAACACATTGTTAATAAATTTAAAGGTAAAATCATAATTTTTAGGTTTTTTAAAACACATAAAAACCCATGAAAATATTTTTTTAATATAAATTTCTTCCTAAAAGAGCATAATAATTCCTTTAAATGGAATAACCATTTCTCTAACATTTTAAATAACATTATTTCCATCAATACACAATATAAAGTCTAAATTATCAATTTAGATTAATTTGGATATAATATTCATATAACCCTCCCAAGAACCCATATAACTAAAATAACAGTTACAGTAGACATCCAATATTATTCTTCAGACATATAATCCTTAACCAATGCATTTGAGCAATATATTAGAAACACCCATACCTATGTTCTAAATTTGATACACTCAAAATTATAAAAACATAAATGTACATTAAAATGTATTAAATACAAAAATCATTCATTTTAATCTTTAAAATCATTAAAATATCCTTTTTCATTAAAATTCCATTATCAGATCACAAAACCTATAAAAATGGTAATAATGGATTTAAATAATTAATAAATATAATTGTTTTATATAATACATCCATATAATAAATTTTTTTGGTAGGAATGACATTTTTATTCAACGTATATGTTAAAAAACATTCCTTTTTTTCATTTTCTAATGATAATAAAAATGTTCCATAAAAAATATGTAAAAAACATTAACATTGAAATTATTTGAATGAAATTAAAATGAGAAATAAAATTTACTCTATAATTAATTTATATCCATATAAATAAATCCTTATAATAAATTAAAAAAATGGATGTAGAATAATGTGATTTAGAAATTAAATTTTTGAATCATTTAAAACTATTTTTAAAAGTAATTTGTCCCTCACCTCGATTCAAACTCATCACATATGTTCTATATATTCCAAAATTGAAACCATATTTTAATTATTCAATTTATTATGAATAATTTTCAATTTTATTATTCATTTTATATTATTTATTACAATTATTTATTTAATTTCTTAATAATTTAAGTTCATGTTTTATGTTTACATTATATACCACTCATATGTCCAAAATGACTCTTATAGGCTGACTATGATCAATGACGGAATTATTCCATAATATCGAGAATAATATTAATTACAAAAATATAATTTTTAGAAATAAATTATACCTTTAAATCCCACCATGAAATATAGTTGTGAGAAAATAACTACGTCACAACCATGTAGATATTAATCTGTACATATGTACACATATCGTTTGAATTTTTCAATGAAGATTATGTAATGGATGTAAGAGTTATTTTATCCTTATATAATGTCTATAATTTGATAAATATAAAATAATTTCTATAAATATACTTATATTTATATCATCCATGTGATGTGGTTAAGAAAAATGAATTATATCACTTCGTATAGGTTATCACCCACACATACACACAAATGGAGTTATCATTTTCCAGTAGAACTAAAGGTTAAAAAATTAATGATATATTAAATTTTAAAAATAAAAATTATTTTTTGTATATAATATATATTTATATATATATATGTATTAAACTCATCATTATTATAACGCCCGAGCCCAGTTACCCAGAGTCGGTGCATTAATTCATAACATTGGCATGATCACAAAAGATCAAGTCTCGAAATACTGATTAGTTTAGTAGCCTTGAAAACACTAGATACATTCAAAAGTCTTACATTACATCATAAAGTAAAACAAAAATACAAAATCTTCTCTTCATATCCCCTTACATTATCCCGGCAGGTCATTCATAATAAACTTCTTCACATCCTGGAAAAATTAAAACATTGAAAGGGGTGAGCTCAGATGCTCAGTAAGGATAACAATATAGCGGAAGATTTCGTAAATAAACATTAACATTTAAGGCAATGTATAACTAAAACAAAAGCCTTTTTAAACTTTAACTTCAGCATAAGATGGAAAATGTAAAATGAGATAATTCCATTTACATACTCACATGGATATTCTACTAGTCGAATAATCACATGCAATATCAATAACTACTTTCATAATGATGGAATTCATAATGTCAGACTTTCATAACCACGTAGCCAAGTCCTCGTGCCAAGACTACAAATAAGATTTTTTCAATGCCTCGTGCCAAGACACTAGTTTGTCTCATGAGACCTACCGATGCATCGAGGAGCTGTAGCGGGCTCCACCCGTCACTTGTTAAGTCCAATTCATTCCTCATATGAATAGGTTTAAACATATCATAAAACATTACATAATCGTGTCACATAAAACATGCATAAAGGAAACATAACATTTCCACATTTCAATCACAAGATATCAATACAACACATTGATATAATAAATTCTTTATCGAAACCATTTTCAATAACAAAATAAATGAAAGTTAAAACATGGTTTTTATTTTTCATTTAAAAAAAATTATGGCTTGTAGGGGAAGCCGAAACTCAAATAATGGTCACGTCGGTGGAGAAGTCATTGTCGCCGCATACGTATGACAAGAAAAAAATTCCTTTTTTCCTTTAGTAAAATTCTTCGTATAAAAAGATTCTGTTTGAATAAATGTAAATGTCAAGGGGGTTTATACACCGTATAAATGAAATTTGTGTATAAAACAAAATATTCCTCAATGAATGTAGATTGAGACGAACTCCCTTAAAAAGATAATTTTTAAATAAAATATATCTATTATGTGTATTCACTATATGTACATATAATGAAAGTATAAATACAAGATAGGACATAATAATATCATGACATAATTTGAAAGTAGGAGAATAACCCAAAGAATGGAAATTGGGTAAAGAAATTACCTTACCTCGTGTCCGAATTCACTCGACCGTTCTTTGATCTCCTGAATAATAAACTAGAGTTAATATCTACCTTCTTAAGAACCATTGTCAAGTTCATTATTCCTTTTATATCACTTATTACCATTTCATGAACATTATGTAATTATTTACGTTTATAACGGTCATTTTGTCGATCTTAGGTACTTGAGTCAAAAATAAACTTCTTATAATTACAAGTTGTTCATGTGGTGTAATATCCATTATATCCAGAATTATATTCATGATGTAGATATCATATATATCATATATATCCAGTATATAAATTCATTTATAATATTACATAACATTTATAGGTAAGAAATGAAATGCACTGTTCATGGAGATGGCAAGTCGTACGTACGCATGAACGCTACTTTCATTTCTATTTCGTATTTGAAGTGAACTGTGTTGCATTTGTTGTCAATTTGGTATGTTGTTTTCAAGGAATGCATGGATGGATGTCAAGGAGGTTCAATATGTGAATGACAAAGGATGTGATGGTGTTGGTAAGGAAAGGAGAATGGCCATGGTACTAAGATGCATGTCACATAGGAGATTCACTAAGTGAAATAGGATGTTGTGGTTGAAACATTCTCTATGTATATCAGACGATTGTAGAATTGATATTAATGTTTAAATACTTGTATCAAGATGATACTAAGTTACACCACTTGAAGAATGGATGATGATGGAGCATCATCATTATATCTGACGATTGTTGAACTGGTCGTTAAGTTCAAAGAACATGTATCAACTAGATACAATGTCATAACAATGTTAGAAGACCATGCATTGTCTTCACAATGCATGAGGAGATGAAGTGATCCATCCACAATCACTAAGTGGATGAAGTGGGGCTAATGAAGTCCATGTACTATTTCTTAGTTCATGATGAATTGAAGATGATCCAACCTGATCTCAAATTAGATCAATGAAGAACATTGAAGAAGTTATTTGATTAAGGAGGTCGGTTGATGATGAAGAACCTTCGGGACATCCATTCTTAAATATTGAATACATGATTAAGAAGTGGATTAATCCATTTGAAGAAGAAATGATGATGAAGTTAAGGGAGTGGCATTTGGCATTTGAACCTTGTTACTTTGTTTTTAAACAAAGTACCTGTTCTATACTTAAGAAAAAATTTGGCCAGCCAAGGCACCTTGAGGGTTCAACCCCAAGGCATGGGCGCTAGGTCACCACGCCCATGGGGGAACCCGTGGGGCGAGCCAGGGCAGTAGGGCGCACCCAAGACACTGCATGGGCACCTGGGGCACGCCCGAAGGAGCGCGGCAGGGGCGTAGGAGCGCGCCCCCAAGAGTGTCAGCGTGCATAAAGGGCGCATAGCGCGCGCCCGAGTGGCAGGGGTGGGCGCAGAGCGCGCGCCCGCAGGGAGAACTCGGTGCGGGGCGGCACCGAGAGGGGAGAAGTGCAACTGAAGGGAGGCCGGCAGCGCATGGTTGTTATACCGCGGAAATTCCGCGAGGCGTTTCGATGTGGGACACGGAAAAATTCACCGGGAGCGTATCCTGGCCATCCGAGTGATCGCGCGGCAGATCTCGGCTGCCCGATGCATCGCGCCATTCGCGATCTGATCCAGGTCTTCTATGGTTATTTTATCGCCTGATCCGACGGCTCCTCGTCCGTCTCCTTCCTCGAGCTCAGCCAATGGCCACCCGCGCATTCCCGCAGCCTCCGTTCGAACCAGAGGCATCCCGACGACGGCTTTTGAGTTCCCGGCCACCTCCGAGCAAACTGAGACCTCCTTTGTGATCGTTAGGCCATAACGAACTCATGCATGAATTAAAATGTTTCATGAATGCATTGAGAAAGAATTCGAAGTTTGGCCGAAGCAACCGAAGGTGCGAGGCCATGTTGATTGATGCTTTGCATGGATGAAGGCCATGCATGCGTTTTCATGCACAAGAACGTGAAGAAAGGGCATAAATGGAACCCGCGTGAACAGAGAGAAGAAAACAAGATTTATGAAAATCTTGAAATCCCGAAATCTTCGGGAGATTAAAAGATATCTCACGTGGATGTTTTGGACCTCCTCTGCCTATAAAAAGAGCAGCTGAGGTGCTTGAAATGTTTGCTGATCCTTTGTTGAAAACTCGAAGTCCCGTGAGTGCTGTATGTGCCTCGCGAAGTTTTGAAGCCACCGCGCAACTACCACTTGCGCGGCTGAAGTTCCAGAGCCACCCGAGGCTCTGAAGGAGGTCCCTGCCCGCGTACTCGCGCGGCAGAAGGAGCTCTCACTTCCCGCAAACATGCGCGGCAGGAGGAGCTTGTGTGGCCGAGGTGCTTGACACCCTGCACACCCGAGGTGTTGCGCCTTGTGCACCCAAGTATACCTTGCGCGCCTTGAAGAAGAAGTGAAGTCCCGAGGCCGTGTGTGCTTAACAAAAGAAGAAAATGGTCGTGGAAGTGTGTGTGCAAATGGAGTAAGAGGACCCTACGGTTTTGTGTGTGCAAGGAGAACCCGAGGCCATACCTTGTGGTTGTGCCTAATTGAAGAACACACTTTGTGTGTGTGTATTTGAAGAAGAGGCAGTAGCCTTTGGGGTGTGCAAAAAGGAGAGGCCAAGAACTACACCATGTTGTGTGTGTGGAAAGTGAAGAGGAAGGCCAAGGCCTTAGTGCCTAGTGTGATGTGAAAGAACACACCCTAGTGGTGTATGTGAAAAACAAGAAGGCTGAGGCTTACACCTAAATGAACTAAAACAAAATGGGTTGTGGGTGTTAAACACAAGAGAGGATTCCTAGTCTCATGTGTGTGAAAAGTGAAACAAGTGTGTGCAAAAAGACAACAAGGCCAAACCTTAGTGTGTGTGCAAACTAAAGTATACACACTATGTAGAAAGAGAAGAGGACACTCACACTATTGTAGAACACACATTTATGTGTGTAAGCAAATTGAATTAATTGTGTGATGTTCAAAGAATGTGTGTGCTTTAAGAGATTATACCCTTTGTGGGTCTACTGCACCAAGAAGAGGAAAGGGGAAGTGCATGCATGCATGCATGCACATGCACACGTGAACAAATCCAAATCTGGTTGTGTGCATTTGAGTTGTCCAAGACCAGGAGTTCGTGAAGAGATTTGAGAAGGGCATGCAGTCAGTGCATGGGGATGCAGAGTTGCCATGCACTCAGTGCATGAAGTAGAGTTGATGTGAGACAGGACCAGACTGAAGTTAAAGATATCAGTTGTCTGAGTATTCAGTAGTCGGAGAGAAGCCAGGTCATCCTCAGAAGAAGGAGATAAATCCTGAGAAAGACGAGAAGACCTGATCAACTCAAGTGATCAGAGGTACAGAGCAAGGCTAGCAGTATTTATCCCAGACTTCTGAAGATACTTGAAGAAGCAAAAGTGAAGAAGAGCTACTCGTGTGACTCGAGGAGCCAGTAGAAGCCCCCTGTGGGACTCAGGGTGGAAGAAGTCTTCAGTGGGATTCTGGAGCAGGCCAGTGGGACTATGGTTACACTGCGGGATGCAGTATAAAGACCCTCTTGTGGGACTCAGGAGAGATACAGTGGGACTCTGTATCGACCATTGTAGTACTAACAGATTATAATGGGAGAAACCATGTTGGGGTGTATAACCAACATGGAAAGGACGTAGGCCTTTGGTGCCGAACCTTGTAAATCCTTGTGTCCTGTGCCTTAACATTTACTGCATCACTCGAGGAAAGGCTGAGAGATACAAGAAGAGTGGATCGAGGATTTAACCAGCCATAGAGGTTTAATTGATAAGGAATCAATTAGTAAAAATGTTTTAAAGGATCACTGATTCACACCTCCCCCTCTCAGTGATTCACACTGATCTAGGCACTTCAATTGGTATCAGAGCGAAGGTTTCCTCTAAAAGATCTAAGGGAGTCTTTATGGAGTGCAGATTTGAGGAAATGAGTGACCAGCTTCAAATGGATATATCTTCCAAGACTCAGAAAAATAGAAAGAAGAAACAGGACAGGAAGATGAAGAAATCCTGTCCTAGCTGTGATGAAGTTGGAATAATGAATTATCTTCAAAATCCAATCAAATATCTTCATAAGACAGTCCCCAAGGAAGTGCCAATGTGTATAGCTACAGGCATCCTTGATCTTCAAGAAGAAAAATCACAGTTAGAAGAAGAAGCCAATGCAATGGAAGATCAGTTGGCTAAAAGGGTTAGCATAACCAACACTCTCAGAAAGCTGGTGAAGGCTAAAGATGAAACATTATCGCTTTGCAATGAAAGATATGAAGACACTACTGAAGAATTGAAATGAAGCCTTTATGAGAAATAATTCTTTAAGACAATGGTCAAAGAAGTTTTCCATGAACTGGAAAAATTGCACACAGTTTCAATGGTTGTCAAAGATGCTCAACTAGAAGACAAAGTCAAAAGGGTGAAGGAGCTTGACAACTCATTGCATGAAATAAAGAAGGTGCATGATGACCAGATGGAACAGCTGAAACAGAATTGGGAAGGTAGGCTAAGATTGGTTGAGGATGAGAAGAACTCCCTCAACATGAAATGCTTTGAACGGGAGGTGATATTGAAAAATCTGCAATCACCCAAAGCGGAAGCCTCCCAGTCATCTGAAAGAAGAAATGTTGCTACTCAAGTGAGCTTTGAGAAGGATGATTCTAAAAGAAAGACATCCTCTAATAAAAGGGCAACAACTTCTAAAAAGAATGTACCATCCATCCCATCTTGTACTCATGTTTCTAAATGTTTTTCCACAAAAAGTGTAGGATGGAAGAATGAATCCAAACAAGTATGGATGAAGATGGTGAAGAAAGAATGCTCTCCTGAAACAACACAACAAGTCAAGAAAAGTACCCAACAATCAGAATGACTGAAGAGGTCAAGATTTGTGGGTCAATGTTGGTGTTGTAATAATTATGGGAATTGTGCAAAGGATTGTTGGAACAATCCACTAAATGTCAAAGCACAAAGGAATCCCATGCCAAGGGGGAGCAAGCGAGAAGGAAATCAACAACATCCACAGGTCCAGAGACATCTGTTTACTGCTAACAGATTTGGATTTCTTGAAAACATCTGGGATGGTTGCAAAAGTGGTCAAAAGAATGATACATGTCAATCTCCAACTGTATCCAAAGCTGGAAAGAAGAAAAGATCACATAACCTGGCTCAGAAAGAATCCTTGGGAAGCAAGCATAAGAAAGTGGAAGACGCTCCCAAGAAGATTATGAAAAAGGAAGAGAAGTCCTTGGAATCTAAATCCAAGATGGGTGATGCATCGATAAGGACCACCATGAAAACATTCTTCTACTGTGGAAAGAAAGGTCCTACCATGGATCTTTGTGAACAAGCCATGGAACTGAATAGAAGCATACTGGACTCAAAAAGACAATCAATCCAGAAGAAGTAGAAGGGATTGATTGAAAAAAAGTTGCCTAAGAAAGGTAGCTTGAAATCATCAAAAGAACCATGTGGAACTTCCAGAACTGAGTCCACACTCCCAAGTGACTTACTTGTCATATGGCCAAAACAGTTGCAACTTGCCAAAGATATACAAAGAGATGAAGATGAAGTTCTGGAAATTGCTAAGGCAAAAGGGAAGAAGAAGATTTCACATGAAGATGTATTGAGATCCACACCAGCACAAACATCATTGAAGATCAAATGTGCAAGTGTGAAGAATGGTGAAAATGGGACATCTCGGTTGAGAGAATCTTCTCAACCTTGTTGTTCACATTGATGAACCAAGGAGGTTCCATCTTATTCCCTAATCACTTGTATTTACATGTGCTGACATTGCAGGGAATTGAAGATGATGATCATTCTCAACTGGAGGATGGTTTGGAAAAAATGGAGTGCACCCCTTGAGGGGGATCCAATCTGGAGAAGATGATATTTTGGGATTTAATATCATCTTGAGAAAAGTGAAGGTATTCCAATCATACTTTCATCCCTTGTTTCTTAATTGTATTCATCATGACAATTAAGGGGGAGTATTGATTGAAGGAAAATGGATGAAAGGGGGAGCTTTATCTTTGCACTGAACTTTCTAATGAGTCTTGTGAAGTATGTGCAGGATTTAGCAATTTATTGTTATATCTGAAAAATTTCAACTCCTTGGAGCATGATCTCACATGTATTGTGAATGTTGGACAGCATTGAGTACCTTGGTTACATCACTCTTGTTTTCTACACCGGGTTAGCCCAAGTATACTTAGAGTTGATCTACTAAAGGTTCCTTGCTCAAGAGAACATGTGACATCATCCCTCTCTTAGTGATTTTGAAGAAAATTCTTTTATAAGGGAGGAAGAGATTTTTGAAAGAGAACCACACCACACCTTTGCATTTGATTTCCAATAATTGGGAGAAATGTTGGTACACATATTGACCCATTCATATGTGCTCTAGTGTATTTCCAACAAATAAAAATGGGGAGATTGAAGTGCACTGTGTTGCATTTGTTGTCAATGAGGTATGTTGTTGTCAAGGAATGAATGGATGGATGTCAAGGAGGTTCAATATGTGAATGACAAAGGATGTGATGGTGTTGGTAATGAAAGGATAATGACCATGGTACTAAGATGCATGTCACTTAGGAGATTCACTAAGTGACATAGGATGTTGTGGTTCAAACATTCTCTATGTATATCAGACGATTGTAGAACTAATCATAATGTTTCAATACTTGTATCAAGATGATACTATGTTACAACACTTGAAGAATGGATGATGATGGAGCATCATCATTATATCTGATGATTGTTTAACTGGTCGTTAAGTTCAATGAACATGAATCAACTAGATACAATGTCATAACAATGTTAGAAGACCATGCATTTTCTTCACAATGCATGAGGAGATGAAGTGATCCATCCACAATCACTAAGTGGATGAAGTGGTGCTAATGAAGTCCATGTACTATTTCTTAGTGCATGATGAATTGAAGATGATCCAACCCGATCTCTAATTAGATCAATGAAGAACATTGAAGAAGTTATTTGATTAAGGAGGTCAGTTGATGAAAAAAACCTTCGGGACATCCATTCTTAAATATTGAATACATGATTAAGAATAAGAGGAATCCATTTGAAGAATAAATGATGAAGAAGTGAAGGGAGTGGAATTTGGCATTTGAACCTTTTTACTTTGTTTTTAAACAATGTACATGTTCTATACTTAAGCAAAAATTTGGCCAGCCAAGGAACCTTGAGGGTTCAACCCCAAGGCATGGGCTCTAGGGCACCACGCCCATGGGGGAACCTGTGGGGTGAGCCAGGGCGGCAGGGCGCACCCAAGACACCGCATGGGCGCCTGGGGCACGCCCGAAGGAGCGCGGCAAGGGCGTAGGAGCGCGCCCCCAAGAGTGTCAACGTGCATAGAGGGCACATAGCGTGCGCCCGAGTGGCAGGGGGGGCGCAGAGCGCGCGCCCGCAGGGAGAACTCGGTGTGGGGCGGCACCGAGAGGGGAGAAGTGCAACTGAAGGGAGGCCGGCAGCGCTTGGTTGTTATACCGTGGAAATTCCGCGAGGCGTTTCGATGTGGGACGCGGAAAAATTCACCGGGAGCGCATCCTGGCCGTCCGAGTGATCGTGCGGCAGATCTTGGCCGCCCGATGCATCCCGCCATTCGCGATCTAATCCAGGCCGTCCAAGGTTATTTGATCACCTGATCCGACAGCTCCCTGTCCGTCTCCTTCCTCGAGCTCAGCCGAAGGCCACCCGCGCATTCCCGCAGCCTCCGTTTGAACCAGAGGCATCCCGACGACGGTTTTTGAGTTCCCGGCCACCTCTGAGCAAACCGAGACCTCCTTTGTGATCGTTAGGCCATAACGAACTCATTCATGCATTAAAATGTTTCATGCATGCATCGAGAAAGAATTCGAAGTTCGGCCGAAGCAATCGAATGTGCGAGGCCATGTTGATTGATGCTTTGCATGGATGAAGTCCATGCATGCATTTTCATGCACAAGAATGTGAAGAAAGGGCATAAATGGAACCCGCGTGAACAGAGAGATGAAAACAAGATTTAAGGAAATCTTGAAATCCCGAAATCTTCGGGAGATTAAAAGATATCTCACACGGAAGTTTTGGACCTCCTCTGCCTATAAAAAGAGCAGCTGAGGTGGTTGAATTGTTTGCTGATCTTTTGTTGAAAACACAAAGTCCCGTGAGTGTCGTATGTGCCTCGCGAAGTTTTGAAGCCACCACGCAAATACCACTTGCACGGCTGAAGTTCCAGAGCCACCCGAGGCTCTGAAGGAGGTCCCTTCCCGTGTACTTGCGCGGCAGAAGGAGCCCTCACTGCCCGCAAACTTGTGCGGCAGGAGGAGCTTCTGTGGCCGAGGTGCTTGACACCCTGCATGCCCGAGGTTTTGCGCCTTGTGCACCCTAGTATACCTTGCGTGCCTTGAAGAAGAAGTGAAGTCCTGAGGCCGTGTGTGCTTAAAAAAAGAAGAAAAGGGGCGTGGAAGTGTGTGTGCAAATGGAGTAAGAGGACCCTACGGTTTTTTGTGTGCAAGGAGAACCCGAGGCCATACCTTGTGGTTGTTCCTAATTGAAGAACACACTTTGTGTGTGTGCATTTGAAGAAGAGGCAGTAGCCTTTGGGGTGTGCAAAAAGGAGAGGCCAAGAACTACACCAAGTTGTTTGTGTGGCAAGTGAAGAGGAAGGCCGAGGCCTTAGTGCCTTGTGTGAAGTGAAAGAACACACCCTAGTGGTGTATGTGCAAAACAAGAAGGCCGAGGCTTAAACCTAAATGAACTAAAACAAAATGGGTTGTGGGTGTTAAACACAAGAGAGGAGGCCTAGTCCCAAGTGTGTGCAAAGTGAAACAAGTGTGTGAAAAAAGACAACAAGGACGAACCTTAGTGTGTGTGCAAACTAAAGTATACACACTAAGAAGAAAGAGAAGAGGACACTCACACTATTGTAGAACACACATTTATGTGTGTAAGAAAATTGAATTAATTGTGTGAAGTTCAAAGAAGGTGTGTGCTTTAAGAGATTATACCCTTTGTGGGTCTACTGCACCAAGAAGAGGAAAGGGGAAGTGCATGCATGCATGCATGCACATGAACACGTGAACAAAGCCAAATCTGGTTGTGTGCATTTGAGTTGTCCAAGACCAGGAGTTCTTGAAGAGATTTGAGAAGGCGATGTAGTCAGTGCATGGGGATGCAGAGTTGCCATGCACTCAGTGCATGAAGTAGAGTTGATGTGAGACTGGACCAGACTGAAGTTAAAGATATCAGTTGTCTGAGTATTCAGTAGTTGGAGAGAAGCCAGGTCATCCTCAGAAGAAGGAGATAAATCCTGAGCAAGACGAGAAGACCTGATTAACTCAAGTGATCAGAGGTACAGAGCAAGGCCAGCAGTCTTTATCCCAGACTGCTGAAGATACTTGAAGAAGCTAATGTGAAGAAGAGCTACTCGTGTGACTCGAGGAGCCAGGAGAAGCCCCCTCTGGGACTCAGGGTGGAAGAAGTCTTCAGTGGGATTCTGGAGCAGGCCAGTGGGACACTGGTAACACTGTGGGACGCAGTATAATGACCCTTCTGTGGGAGTCAGGAGAGATACAGTGGGACTCTTTATCGACCATTGTAGTACTAAAAGATTATAATGGGAGAAACCATGTTGGGGTGTATAACCAACATGGCAAGGACGTAGGCCTTTGGTGCCGAACCTTGTAAATCCTTGTGTACTGTGCCTTTACATTTACTGCATCACTCGAGGAAAGGCTGAGAGATACAAGAAGAGTGGATCGAGGCTTTAACCAGCCATAGAGGTTTAATTGATAAGGAATCAATTAGTAAAAATGTTTTAAAGGATCACTGATTCACCCACTCCTCCTCTCAGTGATTTACACTGATCTGGGCACTTCAGTATTTAATGGAATGAAATCACAATAGTATAAAGGTGTATTATAATTACAGTATAATATCATATACAATATCATTTACTCCATCCTTTATAAATCCCACATATTGCATTAACGATTCCAATCACTTTGAGGGGGAAGTAGTCCGCACTTCCTAAAATAAAATTATCGTGTTTACCCATAATGGAAATGATAAAGTATTCCATATATGATTAATACAAAAGAATAATATATATATATATATATCATATATGAAAATAGTGTCATCAAAATGGCCACCATTAGAGGTGATATAAGAATTTTGAACAATCATCATTTCATGAGGCAGTATTTCGCAACCCACAGAAAGAGTATGTTCTTTAACCATTAGACGAAAGTGTGTGTATGTGTCAACCAAATACATATCATAACAACTTCCTAGTATATTTTAGATACTGGTTTTGTTACGAATAAAAGGAATAAAAAGGGTTTAAGGGGTTGGAGAAGCAAAATAAAACAAAACAACATTAGAGAAGACATTACCTTAAAATCGGGTAACTCTTTTGATTTGACCCAAAGGCTTCCTTGGGAAGAACTCTGCCCAAATTGAGGCTTCTAGGAGTAAGGGAGGGAATTTGGGAGAGTATTTGGTCAGAGGTTGGCCGAGCCAAAAGGATTTGAATGTATGAGTAAGGTGGTAGTGGTGGAGGCCTTTTATAAGTGGAGAGGAGGGGCACTCTTGGAAAGTTTTAAAATGTTACATTATTATACAATGATTTTATGATTCTAAAGGTCCCACACTTATATAATTCTAGGATAAGGTGATAAGGGTTAGAAATATTCTCATCCAATAGGCTTTGGACATGTTTGATGCTTATATTTTACATTATCTTTTCATTTCATTTAAATCGTTAATTAATGAGGTAATCGCTGCATCATCATGGGGTCATAAATAATTTAATTTATTTAATGTCTAAAAATTTAAAATAAATATTTCATGATGTATGAAATCTTTTTAGATTTCTAATTAATATTTATAGTCAAAAATATGACTTGTATAAACCCATTTAAAAATTGTTTTAGTAAAACAACTCTTGTTTGTGACATTTTTATTTTAACTTTAAATAAAAAGTTATTTATGTGATTTTCCTACCAAAATGGCTCCATGGGGTCCCCAAGTTGACCCATGGATTTTCTTGGTCGTCCATGACTCATCCAATAGGGTTTGGACAAGTGTAAAGGTATTTTCATATTTTTATAATATCATTTTTACCTTAAATTTCACTAATTACCTTTAATCGTGATTAATTAAACTTAAAAGTTACTATTCAGCAAAAATTATTTTAATCCCATTGAACCACATTTTACTTCCTAATGAAAACCATGTATGTCATATTTTTGAAAATAAAATCACAGAAGTGGTAATGTTTCATTTAAATGAAAAAATCAGTTTTTAACTACCACTTAGTGGTTTCACTATTCATCAAAAATTGAAGTTTTTCAGAACAATGCTAAAATTTCACCCTAGGATATAATTGATATTCCGAATTCAAAAATGATGCATGTTTTATAAAATTCCCAACATATAATTTTCATTAATTAATTTCATAATTAAATTCTGTTGTCACAACAAATAGTGTGTTTTTAAGAAACAATATATATCAAACGATTGACAATTGTTTATGTCCAATTTCAAATTGAAATTAATTATAATGACCACCATTGGATAAAATAGTAAAAATATATTATAATTATACTTTAAAACCACTCAACAGTATAAGTTATCACTATAAATTATTTTGAATAAATAATTTGTTTTTAAGTATTTTTCATTATTCATAAAAAATTGGAAGTTCTCAGAAAAATACCAAAAATTAAAAATAGGCTAATTTCGATATTACGATTCCAAAAATGAAGACCATTTTGAAATTTAAAATATATATAATTTCAAAAAGTGGTTATTACTATTCATAACTGTTACTTTTATTGGTCATGGTGTGTTAGAACTCGAGGTTGCATAAAACACACGTTGCTCTATTATTCAAAGAGAAGCGTACCATGGAAGCTTGGGGTGTTACATTCTCCCCTCCTTCAATAAATTGCGTCCTCTCAATTTGAAATTTTTCTTTGAAAATAAATGGTTGAAAATAGAAAATACATTTGTGAAAAACCCACATCAGAAATGAGGTTAATAAAAATATAACATTAAATGAAAGAAAGAGAAGTATAAAGGACACCCGAGATAGCCCATACTAGGATTCTATGAAAATATGGATATGGAGGGGAAACAAACCATCAAGGTATGATGAAGAGTTGTAGAAAACAGGATTAGGAGAAAGTTAACCATAAGAAAATCACAACCTTGTGATTGGTTAAACGGTCATTGAATCCCCAGTGGGAAAAGTTAACCGACAACATTTTTGTTTTAAGTTACCTTTCATAAAGTTGAGGAATTTATTTAATGTATTTACTAAGAACATAAGGAAATATACTTACTTGTCAAGTAGGCTTTCATTATTTAATAAATTTTTACCACGAACCCATCTTTCACTCTAAAAGGTAATAGATCTCAAAAATATTCTATTTATCCTAATTTTATAAGGTTCCAAATATTAACACATACCATTTAGATTAGTAAAACAATTTTGTAATAACTAGGGACTTCCTGTAGGCTAGCGGTAGGTAATAAAGGCATGTCGCACTATGGTTGTGTGTTCGATTCCTGCAGCTTTGTCCGAAGCGAAGAGTTATGCCCCACCCTGCATGTTGTCCTTTTCTTAAAACAATAATATTCCAAAAATATTCTTCAGAAATGTTTTAACGTTAAACAATACTATTCAAAGTTCAACTCAATCCATCCCAACCTTTATAGTTATCCAAAATACCTATGTCCAAAATTTATCTAAAAGGTCTCTTAATTCCAAAATCAATTTATCAGATTCCCCAAACAAAGTAAAGTTTCTCTTATGTTCACATACTAAAAATATGATTACCTTCATTATATTAAAACCTTACTAAAACAACAAGTACTGTAGTATAATCCTTATATATATATATATCACATTATTCTAATAACCAAAATATAATCCATGAGTCTAAAAGAACCAATACATTAATTATTCCACTTCAACTGTAGTCACAGCATAAGATTGGCCTTGATCCCATAGCCTTTTCTGAGGTTTGTTTCCCTGACGGTTATGACATTCATTTGCATAATGACCCATTTCTCTACAATTGTAGCATTCGACATTGATAGCCTCGTTCTTTACCTTAAAATCATGTGCCTGGTGACCTTTTTCTCTACATTTATTACAAACTCTCATTCCTTTTAGGAAAGTACCAGGGTGATTCTTCCCACAATTATCACATAATAGAAAATCTTAATTTCCCTTTTTCCCTTTATCTGTCTCTTGTGCCACAGTTCTTTTCTTCTCTTTCTTTACTTTATTGTCATAAGATTTAAGGAATTCCTTTTCTGTCTTGATAGCACATGAGACAATGTCTTCGTATGACGAGAAGGTTTGTGAGAGTAAGGCTCGACGGAGAAACGGTTTTAACCCATCAAAGAAACGATCAATCTTACTTCTTGGGTTAAATATATAATCAGCAGAATGCCTCGCTAACCTTGTAATGTTGGCCTCATACTTTGCGACATTCTCATCCTCCTTTTGTCTCAGACTCAAATATTGTCTTTCCATATCTTCTCGATGGTCACAGGGATAATATTTTTCTAGGAAAAGATCTTTGAACTCCCTCCATTCCATACTTGATACTTCTTCATCATCCTTTGTATTTTGAATCAATGACCACCATTGATCGGCATCTCCAGTGAGGCGGTAAACTGCCATGAAAACCTTCTCATTTTCTCTACTCCCCAAGGCATAGAATATTTTCTCTATGTAGTTTTTCCATTGCTCAGCTACTAATGGATTTATACCCCCATTAAATGTTGGCAGTTGTTGCCTCATGAAGCGGTATAACAATGATCCTCCACATTGCAGATCATGGTGCTCCATACGTGTAAGGTTATTATTCATAACCTGAGTGAGTTGTCCCAGTATAGTAATAAGTTGATCATCACCAGTTTTATCTCCAAATCCACAATAATTATCTTGAGCAGGAGGGCAATCCCAACACAGAGTGTGTGCATTGATATTGTTTCCATTCCTTCCACTAGGCACCATTTCTAAACAATGGCATAAACTAGATTAGTTTATAAATCAAAATGCATAATTCCATACTTGTAAAACACTTAAAACTAATTGAACTATTTATGGATATAATCCATAATCATAAAAAAAAAGTTTTCATTGAGGAATTATATACTCATAACCCTTCATATTGTTTTGTAAAGAAAATGATAATTATCCTATGCATATCCCCCGGGAGTGTCGTAACCAGGAGTGCAGCAAGACCCGTTATCGTGCACCAGTTCCCGTTCGAGTATATCTCAAAGAGGTGTTTTCAGGTTTTACCCCTAGGTACATATGTGCCAGAGCCGCCTCTACCTGCTCGTATCCAGACAGGGATGTATTGTTTGGAAAACTCACAAAATCTCTATAATACAAAAATTCTAGGAAGTTCTTCTATACTAATCCTTAAAATATATCTTTGGGCTATGTGCTCTAATCAGAGTTTATATAAATCTAGCTTCCATGGTTAGTACTATACTGCCTCTTATACCAACTGTAATGCCCCAACCCCAGTTACCTAGAGTCGGTGCATTACTTCATAACATTGGAATGATCACAAAAGATCACGTCTTGAAATACCGATTAGTTTAGTAGCCTTGGAAACACTATATACATTCATAAGTCTTAAATAACATCATAAGGTAAAACAAAACAACAACATCTTCTCTTCATATCCCCTTATATTATCCCTGAAGGTCATTCATAATATACTTCTTCACATCCTGGAAAAATTAAAACATTGAAATAGTTGAGCTCAGATTCTCAGTAAGTATAACAATATAGCGGAAGCTTTCATAAATAAACATTAACATTTAAGGCAATGTATAACTAAAACAAAAGCCTTTTCAAACATTATTTTCAGCATAATATGGAAAAAGTAAAATCAGATAATGCCATTTACTTACTCACATGGATATTCTACTAGTCGAATAATATCATGCAATATCAATAACCACTTTCATAATGATGGAATGCATAATGCCAAACTATCATAACCACGTAGCCAAGGCCTCATTCCAAGACACTAGTTTGTCTCATGAGACCTACCGATGCATCGAGGAGTTATAACGGGCTCCACCCGTCACTTATTAAGTCCAATGCATTCCTCATATGAATAGGTTTAAACATATCATAAACCATAACATAATCGTATAAAATAAAACATGCATAAAGAAAACATAACATTTCCACATTTCAATCACAAGATATCAATAAAACACATTGATATAATAAAAACCTTATCGAAACCATTTTCAATACCTAAATAAATCAATTTTAAAACATGGTTTTTAATTTTCATTTAAAAAAAATTATGGCTTGTAAGGGAAGACGAAACTCAAATAATGGTCACGACGGTAGAGAAATCATTGTCACCGCATACATATGGCAAGAAAAACATTACTTTTGTCCTTTAGTAAAATGCTTCGTATAAAAATATTCCTTTTGAATAGATGTAAAAGTCAAAGGTGTTTATACACCATAAAAAAAAATTGTGTATAAAACAAAATATGCCTCAATGAATGGAGATTGAGACGAAGTCCCTTAAAAAGATAATTTTTAAATAAAATATATCTATTATGTGTATTAAATATATGTAAAATTAAAGAAAGTATAAATACAAGATAGGACATAATAATATCATGACATAATTTGAAATAGGTGATTAACCCAAAGAATAGAAATTGGGTTAAGAAATTCCCTTACCTCGTGTCCAAATTCACTCGACCGTTCATTGATCTCCTGAATAATAAAGTAGAGTTAATCTATACCTTCTTAAGAATAATTTTTAATTTCATTATTCCTTTTATATCACTTATTACCATGTCATGAACATTATGTAATTATTTAAGTTTATAACGGTCGTTTTGTCGATCTTAGGTACTTGAGTCAAAAATAAACTTCTTATAATTACAAGTTGTTCATGTGGTGAAATATACATTATATCCAGAATTATATTCATGATGTAGATATCATATATATCATATATATCCAGTATATACATTCATTTATAATATTACATAACATTTAGAGGTAAGAAATGAAATGCACCGTTCATGGAGACGGTAAGCCGTACGTACGCATGAACGCTACTTTCATTTCTATTTCGTATTTAATGGAATTAAATCATAATCGTATAAAGATGTATTATAATTGCATTATTATATCATATACAATATCATTTACTCCATCCTTTATACATCCCACATATGGCATTAATGATTCAAATCACTTTGAGGGGGTGGTAGTCCACACTTCCCAAAATAAAATTATCGCGTTTACCCATAATGGAAATAAAAAAGAATGAAATAAATGATAAATACATAAGAATAATATATAAATATCATATATTAAATTAGTTTCATCAAAATGGCCACCATTTGAGGTGTTAAATGAATATTGAACAATCATCGTTTCGTGAGGCAGTATTTCACCACCCACAGAAACAGTATGTTATTTAACCATTAGATGAATGTGTGTGTAAGTTTAAACCAAATAAATATCATAAAAACATCCTAGTATATTTTAGATACTATTGTTGTCACAAAAGAATGGAATAAAAACAGTTTAAGGGGTTGGAGAAGAAAAATAAAACAAAACAACAATAGAGAAGACATTACCTTAAAATCGGGTAACTCTTTTGATTTGAGCCAAAACCTTACTTGGGAAGAATTATGCCCAAAGTGATGCTTCTAGGAGTAAGGGAGTAATGTTGGGAGAGTATTTTGTCAGAGTGTGGCCGATCCAAAATGCTTTTAATGTGTGAGTAAGGTGGTAGTGGTGGGGCCTTTTATAAGTAGAGAGGAGGGGCACTCATGGAAAGTAATAAAATGTTACTTTATTATACAATGATTTTCGTATTCTAAAGGTCCCACACATATATAATTAGAGGATAAAGTGATAAGGGTTTGAAATATTTTCATCCAATAGGATTTGGAGAAGTTTTATTCTTAGATTTTACATTATCATTTCATTTTATTTAAATCGTTAATTAACGAGGTAATCACTGCATCATCATGGTGTCATAAATAATCTAATTTATTTAATGTCTAACAATTATAAAAAACAATATCAAGATGTAGGAAATCTTTTTATCTTTATAATTAATATTTATAGTAAAAAATATGACATGTATAAACACATTTAAAAATTGTTTTAGTAAAACAACTCTTGTTTGTGACATTTTTATTTTAACTTTAAATAAAAAGTAATTTATGTCATTTTCCTACCCAAATGGATCCATGGGGTCCCCAAGTTGACCCATGGATTGTCTCGTTTGGACATGAATCCTCCAATAGGGTAAGGACAAGTGTAAAAGTATTTTCATATTTTTATAATATCATTTTTACCTTAAATTTCACTAATTACCTTTATTCGTGATTAATTAAACTTAAAAGTTACTATTCACCAAAAATTATTTTACTCCCATTGAACCACATTTTACTTCCTAATGACAAGCATGTATGTATAATTTTTTAAAATCAAATCACAGAAGTGGTAATTTTTCATTTAAACGAAAAAAAATCAGTTTTTAACTACCACTTAGTGGTTTCACTATTCAACAAAAATTGATGTTTTTCAGAATAATGCCAAAATTTCACCCTAAGCTATAATTGATATTCCAAATTCAAAAATGATGTCTATTTTATGAAATTCCAAACATATAAGTTTCATTGATTAATATATATCAAAAGATTGACAATTGTTTATGTCCAATTTCAAAGTGAAATTAATTATAATGACCACCATTAGATAAAATAGTAAAAATATATTATAATTATACTTTAAAACCACTCAAAAGTATAAGTTATCACAATAAATTATTTTGATTAAAAAAGTTTTTTTTAAGTATTTTTCACTATTCATAAAAAATTGGAAGTTCTCAGAAAAATACCAAAAATTCAACATAGGCTAATTTTGATATTACGAATCCAAAAATGAAGTCAATTTTGAAATGTAAAATATATATAATTTCAAAAGGTGGTTATTACTATTCATAACTGCTACTTTTATTGGTCACGGTGTGCTAGAACTCGAGGTTGCGTACAACACACGCTGCTCTATTATTCAAAGAGAAGCGTACCATGGAAGCTTGGGGTGTTACAATTATAACTATACATGAGAAACAATGATTGAAAAATATTTCATCGGTCTTGAGGCGGTTGTCCACCCGACTCACTAACGACAAGATGATGTCCCATTTAATACAAGAGTAGAAGAGTATTTGTTTTGGATTTAACATAAATAAATTTACATACAAGGAATAAAACTGTTTTATTATTTCAGAATGTTTTTATATTATTCGAAGGTCGTATATGAAGAAATAAAAATAAATCATTTTGTAAAAATCATGAGCACTAATTCAGAAAACCTCCTTTACATTACCTAATACGAATTATATGGTGGATAGACTATCCAAAATAGAACAATTAGAAAACGGGGAAGGATTATATTAATGTTTATTTATATTTATACTTTGATATAGAGTGCTAAAATGGTTTGAGTAAATTAAGAGATGAGAGTCAAACTATATGTTAGGGGAGGGGCATTCTATGAATCTGTGAAACTATTCAATTCATATAAATTAAATTTTTTGATCATGTAGAACCAAATTAAAATAAAATATAATGACTAATAGATGAAATCATATCATAAAATAAAAATTGGATATGTTTTTATTATGTGTTTACCCTTACGTCTTTGATTTAACACCTGGTAAATGTTTGACAATTATGATGATATCAATGTATTTAACACTATAGGGGTCAATAATGTTTATATAAATGGGAAAATGATCCATAAATTAAATATGGATGATATTTTAATCCATATATCATTCATTTATACAAATAATTTTTATGATTTATAAATCTTTTGATTAAATATTTTTCAATATAAAATATCGTTAAATTAATTTTGGGAAATAATTGAAATATTTAAAAATGTTATGTGTCTATACTCTAAAAAATTATTCCCAAATAAATTGAATTATAATATTAATTGAAAATTAACTTTATATAATCATAAAATATATTTCTTGTAATTTTTATATATCATTTTATACATTATCCATTTGGCCTTACACCATAGTTAACCAATTTTACCATTAACCATGGTAATGCCTTTTTCCATATTAATGCGTGATAATTTTACATATATGTTCAAAATTGGACAAAAAATTGCACATTTATGAAATTTTTTAACATTTAAAATTTTATTTTTCATCATTGAATATTTTTATGCATTTTAAAATATTTTATAAAATATTACATAACATAAATCAACATTTGTCATGACCATCCCAGTGGGGCCTGAGCCACAACTCCCCAAACTTGCCTCCAATAGGCCAGGGGCTGGTGACTAGCACTGAGTAGGCATGCTACTAACATGGGAGGCATTTCCTATAAACCTATACGCACACACACACATCTCCTAGACGACAAAGCTGAAAAGTAAAACTACTAAAAGGAAAAGATGCATGCATATACTAAAACCCAACCAAAAGAGTACAACAGGGAAGTAAAGTACATGAAAGTAAAACCATGGGCCAAAATTACAAGCCCACCAAAAGAAAGTCTGCAGAATGTCCAACCTATAGAGAAAGGTACTTACACTGCAACCCGTCGCCGAAGGAACACACCTCGGCCTATCTAATCTCACTGAATGTCATCTGGTCCCGGTCCGCCTAGAATCCTATCAAAGGCTCACTCGTATGTAGAGAAAGGTACTGGCACTATAACCCGTCGCCAAAGGAACAAACCTCGGCTGGTCAGATCTCACTGAACGCCGTCCGGTCTCGGTCCGCCTAGAATCCTGTCAAAGGCCCGCTCGTCTGCACAAGACACGACACGTGCGGGAAAAGACCGTGTAGGGGTGAGTATAACAATACCCAGTAGGACACCCCGAGAACCACAAAGGCAGTACAACAAAGGGAAACTACAACAAAAAAAGGTACATTCATATCTACATAGTATATGTCCATGGAAAATATAACAAGAATATCCAGATACAGTGATACAAAAACGACCATCGCGAAACCGCCACTAGGATCCAGCTTGAAGATTCCACTAAGCATACCATCGGGAGAGCACAATCGTAGGTATGAAGAGAGAGACACGAAGTACTCGTTCCGGGAGAACAGAATCCACAAGTACCTTGGGAACATGATTCTCATATGAGGATCACAACCATGTAATGGGGTGATTCCGACAACTCAGTCTGAGCTAATTCGCTAAGCATCGGATCGGTGCCCGGGTAAATTTGGTCACGTCGATACTAAGAAATCTACCTAGGGTTCCAAGAATGAATAGAGGATCCCTCTCTAAGTCTCATAGAGGGGATTCTAATGACTCTATTCAGGAAGTTCTGCTGAAGGCATCATACTCTTGTATAAAATAATTGATACCAGAACCTTCAGAGAATTACCATGGGTACGAACCTTAAAAGCTAGTACAACTCACAGAAGGCAAGTAGAAAAAGCCTTGATGAAAATATTACACGGCTTGTAGTATGATTACACGCGGTGTGCCTTGACCCCAGATACTGCCCATGTAAATGGCATGTGTTTTTCGTTCAAGCCGTGCAAAACAAAACTACAGGGCGTGTATAATAGTACACGTCGTGCTCATTGGCACTGGGTACTTCCCGTGTAAATGGAATGTATCCATTAGCTTCCCAAACACAAAAAAAACTACATGGCATGTAGATGAAACACACACGCCGTGTTCAAGCACCTGGGGTTGCTCCATGTACGCTGGCCATGTGCCCGTACACAGTCTCTGCCCGTGTCTGTGTTACCTGCATGTGTACCAGTACATGGGGTACCCCGTGTATCTGGATGGGTCTGGCCGGGGAGGGGTATACACGGTGTGTCCATGGTCGTGTATCTTGCCTGTGTCCATGTACTCCGAGAGTACAGTCCGGGTAACCCTACCGACGAACAGACACCATCTATCCCATACTACACTGCGTGTAGTCTGGAAATTCCAAGAACCTCCATCCTCCTCTGTGTGCCTCGGCTAATCCTCCGGATCTTTGTTTTCTCATTCGTTCATCCCATTTTTCCATTGTTTGGTTCCCCTTATCGAAGGAACACCAAAACATTTGTTTTCGGCTCTTGAAATGGATCATAAATGTCGAACAATCCATCCGATGAAAAACGCCCAAAAACTCGTATCTCCCGATCCGCTCTGAATCACCAGCCGAATCCGTCGTCGCACCTCCGTGACACCGCTCCAGGGATGGATCCACAATCTCAGATCATTGCATCGCAGAACGAATGAGCAACGATATGTTGATCATCGCACCGCGAAGGACGCGAAGAACACGAATGAGAGAAAGGGGGACAATCCAATGAAACAAAACTGAGGAATGAACCTCTGTCGTCGTTCGTTACGGTGTTGATCCTCTCATGTTAATAGGATTTAACAGAGTAGAAAAGATCAGCAATAGATGAATCATCATGGATTTAATCTCTCATAATTCCCTGCAAAAGCCCATCCCGCAAGAATGATCGATCTGCGGACAAATATGTTCATGGATTAGCCCACGTTCGTCGTAAAAATCATGAACGAGGAATGTAAAATCAAAATCAACATCCTACCTGGAATCGCTGCGTTTCTTGGCGATGATCTGGTTGTCGTGTCGTCGTTGGCGGCGAAAATCATCAAGAACGTCATTGCCGCATTGGGAGGTCTTCTACAGAGCCTTCAGAAGAAATCAGGGTTAGGGGGATTGTAACCCTGACCCTCCATGAAAAATCTATATTTAAAAGAATAAAAGATTTCTTTTCTATAAGTATTTAAATAAAATATTTTAATTAAATATTTTATTACGGTTACGCCCAAAAGCCAGATATTACCACCGACCTGCGTCGGCCTAAGTTAGGCCTCACCTAAGGTAAAATCGCTCCTCTGAACGCAACGGTGCCCTCAGATTTCTGATCCAAGCACCTGTTCAGGAGTTATTTCAATTTTTCAGGAAAAATGCAGACACGCTTAATTTAATTATTAAATTAAATTCAAACACTTGTTCTGGGCTCACCGGGCCTCAGAACTGCACGCCATCTCTGAGCATGGTCCCGAAATAATTGCAATATAATATTAAAATAATACATGGAAAAATCCGAGACATTACAACATTAGTGAAATTTTTGAAACTATTCATTTAATCTCAAATTAATGACAAGAATATATAAACTGATATATAATATAAATCATTAACATGTTAGTAATTTTTTATTTTGATCTATAATATTAAATATACACAATTACCCAACAATAATATATTACTTCGATAGTTTTGAAAATCATTTACATGAGTTTTTTATGGCTTGCACGCACATTAAGTAGTCTCTGTGTAAAAATTAGAGTAAATTATTTAATTTTCCAAAATTAAAAATAAATTACAGTTAAATCAAATAAATTAATTTAAACAGAAACATTAATATTCATTAAATATTTATATTTACTCACATCTACGTAAGGAGAACTTATTTAATATGTTAATTTTACTTTTCTAGTATTGTGCAATGTATTCATGAACATTAGGATAAGTTATTTTTTAGATAAATAAATCAATAAAACATATATATAATAAATACTACTTATTGTTAATTATTTTTTTTGTAAAATGATATTTCTTTCACAAATATTATTTTTTGGGGCCCAAAGTTTACTTTTCTAGTGCAACGTAAGCACCACGTCGACATTATAAACAATATGGAAATTTATCATGAAATAAATTATAATTTTTACAGTTTCAATTAATTATTTATGATATTATTATAATAATATCCCAAAAAATTATTTACATAAGTTTAAAAAATTTTCATTTCATATTTATTTCATAGTGATTTTATAAAATATATTATATTTCAAAAAAAATGAAATTCTTACAATTCACTCAAAATTTGACTTGTAAAGAAAATCATTTCTACAAGTAGAACTAGGATAAATTTAAATATATAAATGAATAAAATTACATTTAATATAATTAAATTCATGTATGTGATAGAGATTAATTTAAATATAAATTTGAAAGATGCAACAAAAAGATGTTTTTTGAAAAATGAGTTTTATATCCAAAAAATAACATAATTAAAAAATAAAGTATAATGCTAAACCATTTGTAATAAATTAGTATATTTATAACACAAATAGGCTTATATTAATTTAATATAAAATTAAAATCATAAAATTATGTTTTTTATAAAATAAATGAAAAGTCTACCAACATCAGAATTTGTAAATATTCACTAAAAATAAATATTTTCATAAAAATACTAAAATTAAATAATAATTAAAATTTTATTTGACAATTATTAAAAATAATATAATATTCTATTAAAATAAACATCTTAATGTTCAAAATATTAATGAAATTATTTTCTCTCCAAAATCAATAAAAATCATTTCTGAAGAAAACATAATTTTTGAGGCACAACATGACTTTTCATAAAATTGAGTTATTATTTCATAATAAATAATCAAAAAATATTATTAAGTTAGAAGAATATATATATCTCATAATTTTTAAATACTATTTATAGATAACAATTTAAAATATAGGCTATAAATGTCATATTTGAATAATAAAATTTCATATTTCGTTTAATCATAGTGTTTTCTTTATTGTATGATATCAAACATACATTAATTTTGAGAAATTATGATATTAAATTCCTACCCTTTAATATAATTTCCTCATAAATTTTTTATCCTAAAATTTGAAATCACATCCTTGATGTTTGAAGATAACTTAACAGAAATACAACATCATAAAAATGGTTATTAAAACTACTTTTTGAAAAGTGGGAAAAGAAAATTTTAATTTTATCTTGAATAACATATACTATGTTTAAAAATCTGATAACATTAGTCGAGAAGTGAAAATATATAAATGGAGGGAAAATTAATTTCCAAATAGTGATAGAAAGAAATAGGAAACATTGATCACAATTATGTTAATGATCATGAGAATTTTAATGACCACAAAACAATAAATCAATAAGGTTTTAAAAGGACCCCCTATTTTTCTAAAATGAATGTATTGGGATAAATTTAATATTTCAACATATTTTTCTGTAATTGATGAATTTCAATACGATCTATATATAGAAAATATGGAAATATACATATTTAATAAGAAATATTTTCATCATTTAATTAATTTCCACCTAAATAGTATCATTTTCAGAAAATGAAGTGTATTCAAGAATAATTTTTCAAGCCAAATGAAATAAAATCAACTAATAATGGATCTCATAATCCAAAAATGCTAACATATTTATTTTATCTAACTTTTAAAATTAAAAAAAAACCCAAAGAGATTGTACAATGTAAGATAATTATAAAAATTAATAAACCATCATTCGATGAAATAATATATTAATATCCCAATTTAAAATATGATAACACGATATAAAAATACATTTATAAAAAATGTATAATCCTAACATTCATCATAATATTTCTGATTAATATTGAAACCAAATGAATAAAATTATTTGATCATATATTATTCTAAGATAATTATAAAATTAATCTCAAAATAACATCAATATCTCTTAATGTATCAGATGAAAAATATATATTCCTTGATCATATAATCTCAAAGATATGATAATTGTTTTCACAAATAAAATTAATTAACATAAAGTCACATTAAAATCATATATTCTTTTAAAATAAATCCCAACATTTATTCCTCAATTAAAATCCCATCGTTGGAAAAAATGTTTACATTTACCCGAATCATATAAGGTTCCAAAAAAATTAATTTCTTATGAAATAACACTATTCATTTAATCACCAAATCACTTTTATATCCCATTTTTATTAATATGATTGTTTTTTTCCAAATTTGTAATAACATTGAATTATATAAACAATATAGGTCATATAAACCTTAATTCTTTTCAATAACTTCACACATATATACAATTTTCTTAAGTTTTCTTTTTCAAACATATGTATTCACTTTTTATATATAAGGTTACATTTACAATAATAATATATTAAAACAGTATAAATTTTCCCATATAAATCATGTCACATAATATATAAAAAGACTATTAATTATTTTATACTAGTTATCATCCTTAAATTTACAATTACATTATAACACTTAAATCAGTACAGTTACACACCACAATTATTCATCATTCATCGTAATACAATAAACATGATTTTATATATTATTCCTTAATACATCCATTCTATAAGATAAAACATGAATCATGAAATAATATTAAATAATATATGTTCAATCGTGATACCAAATTAAAAAGTTCCAAAATCAATTAAAATAATAAATACTTTTGAAATATTGAAAATATTTCTTCATAGTCCCAATCTCAATTTTTGTGGTCGCATGATAGTCCATGTGGAGTAAATATTTTTTATAATACCTAAATACTATTTTAATCACCCATATTTATTTAATCCATGCATATTTTCATGATATATGTTGAAAAATATGTTAAAACATATCAAAATTTGAAAAAAATTCAAATTTTTGAACATAATGTTTTGAATTATACTTTTGAAATAGTTTTATATAATTCTATATGATATGGTTTGAAATTTGTTCATTTATTAAAGGAAATGGAGCTATGTATAATTTCAAAAATTATATAATATTTGAATGATATATATTGCCCAAATATTTCCTTCATTTGTAGCTGAATAGTGTAATTCCATACTTTTTGTAGGATCATCAATTATTAGGACATGATGAATTCTTATAAGATATTTATGAGAATGGGTAAAATGGGAGAAGTTATTTTTCATTACATATTCTAAAATATACCGCATTCCATCAAAATATTAAAAAATAAATGTGGATTAAGATATATTATAATATTCTTTGTCAATCTGAATGTTAGAAAATGATCATGAGTTATTGGATAGAGTGTTTTAAATTTTCATTATAAGTGATTCCTCATATTGAGAAATATAATCTATGTTTTACTTCCATTATTTAGTGTTTCATAATATGTTTTACCATAGTGGAATAATTTTTTTGGAGTTAATAACTAATAATTTCTCAGTTGAAATTATAGTGAAAAATTAAACAATTGCTAAATTCATTACTCTATAACTCCCTTACTTTTAATATATAACACATTAGGTTTATCCTATGTTAATAGATGTCATCATTAAAATAAAAAATCTAATTTTCAAATATGTCATAATGGTTCACTGAAAACTTGTGAATTAACCCAAGCATCTCTCTAAGGTTATCGATCCTGGTGTATAGTTTTTTTCCTTCTTACTATGCCCAAGATGATGATCATGTTAAAACCTAATATACCTATTTTAGAGTTATTATCCCAAGATGAATCTAATACACAACCACATTCACATTCTGGTATACAAATAAGGATTTATTTTAATTGAAAACAACACAATATCTTCATTACAAAAAATAAGGATATATTCTTTTATATTGACTTCTTAAATCATAATAGTATCTAAAAATAATAAACAATAAGAAACTATATCATCATTATCGCTAATGTTATCTAAATATTTTCTTTGATATTAACTTTGAAGATATTATATTAAACAAATATAATATTTTGTCCTTATACAAGAGTTCATTTTTCTGAATTCTCAGTTTTATTTGTTGGATTAGTATTTTATAGAATTACTGAATAAATCTTACAAAAAAACCTCTATATTATATGTTTTACACATTCTCATAGTATCCATTTTTCCACATTATTTTTTTAGAAAAACGTTTTATTTCATTAATTTTTTTCATGAATTTCAAATTGACTTCTACTTTTTTACTACACATCCTTTGAACCAATAAAATATGTAAAAGCATGGGATGCACTAAAAAATATATGTAATGGAAATATAAAAAAACAATAACAAAAAATTTTAGACTATTTTAAATAAATAGTATTATAAAATAAATTTCTAGTTTAACAAAATAAACAGTGAGTTCAAATAATGGTTTACATACACAAGAAATCAACGTTAAAATCGATTTTTTTTAAAAATATTTTATATGAAAATATAATTGAAAAATCATAACCATGAGGGTTTCTAGGAAAACATGAGAAACAATGAGAATAATTTCTTAAAAACATATCATTTTACCCGGAATATCCCTAATCAAAACGTTAAAATAAAATAACATTTCAATAATTTTGTAAAATAAATATATTTCCATAATAAATAATTATAAATAATAAAATATTATTTTTATTTCCATTTGAAAATAATATTTATAGAATCATTAAGTGAACTATTTTAATAATCTATATAATTAGAATAACTATTACATTGAAATTCTATCATATTTATTAAGAGAATAGAATCGTTACACAATGCATCAGAGAGTGATATCATGCTCACCGATCATCATGAGATATATAAAAATTACCTATCATCATAAATAATTTCAAAGGATTATTAAATTATAAAAATAAATAAAACCATTCATTTCCATTATCAAACATGTAAAAATATCCTTTTAAACCATATGAAAATCAATTTTGAATATTGATATATAAATTTTTTTAAAAACATATTATCAAAACTAAAAAACCTTTAATATTGGATGGATGGGTTTTTCCTGAAAAAAAAAATTATTATTTTAAAATAGTTCTTTCATAAAATAACAGTTAATGTTGTGGGAAAAGTATTTGTCACCATATATGTAAAAGTTAAACTTTCATTTTTCCTTTTTTTACATATTGTCATAAAATTCCATATAAAATATGTTAAAATATTCCATTTGAATAATTTTGATATAATATTAATTGATGCATATAATTTCCTTTATAATTCATTTATTTTAATATAAACACGTCCATAAAATAATTATAACAAAAAAACATGGATGAATTATATTTCAAAAATAAATATTGAAAACATTTAAATGGGGTTTTAAAAGTAATGTGTGCATCCCATTATATTTTAATCATGATATATGTAATTTATATTATTGAATAATAATCAGATGTCTATTTTTAACCTGATTACAAAATATTTTTAGGTTCATTATTATTATATTTTATTTATTACTAGATTATATTTAATTAAATAATTAATTAAGTTTAGGTCAGATGATTTAATGATATGTTGATAATACATCTAAAATGACGTCAGTATATTTAATATTTTCAAATATATCATTACTACATAATATAAAATTTAATAATCATTTTTACACTATAATTATACCTTTTAAGCACAACATGGAAGATGGATATAAAAAATAATGCAAGTTAAAATCATGGATATGGTAGGTCGTACAAACACTTGAGTAATTGTTGCATTTTTCAATGAAAAAATAGGTATAAGGTATGTATTATTTTATATTCATATAATGATCATTATATCATAAATATTTTATAATTTCTTTAGAAAAACAAAAATACAGAAGCCGTGTGATCTGGCTATGGAAAACAAATCACATCGCTTCTTGGAGGTGGTAATCTACACATATGCACAAATGAAATTATCATTTTTATATGGATGAACTAGTATGGAAATAAATTTTATAATATCTTTATGAAATTATATTTATTTCATGAATATCATATATATACATGAGATATATCATTAAAGCAAGCATTAGGAGGTGGTGATGGAAACAAATTACATCAGCTCATGAGGAGGTTATCCACCGTACACTTGAACCAATAATTCATTTCGTATTAACTGGTGATGATATGGATATATTCTGTGAATTTAACATAACAATTTCATATTATATTTAATATTCATTTTCTATTTTTTAGTCTTTCTTGAATAAAATTTTAATGGTATTTAAGATAAAATAAACATAAAACCATCAGTTAAAATATATACATCCTCTTTATAATACATTCTTTTACTTACATAATATGCCCTATAATGATGGTATTGTGACAAAAATATGACATCTATAACATGTGAAAAAAAATTAGGAATTGATTTGGGTAGTTATTTTCTTTTATATAGTATTCAGATGGTTTTAGTAAACTGGGAGAGGATGATCCCTTTTATAATTGAGCGGAGGGGAATCTTGGAATTTTATAATGTATTATGTAAATATAAACTATATTTCATATTCATATGGACCCTAATAGATATAACTAAAAAATAGGATTATTATAGGTTTAAATAAACAAATGAAATAAATTTTTCTACATGTTTATATTATGTTTTCACCCTTATGTATTTGATTTAATCACCATTAATCATTTTCAAAATTACTATGATATGACTATCTTTTAATATTTATTTGTCGAAATAGTTTCTACAATTCAATCAATGACCCATAAATGGAACATAGATGATATTTTAGACCATATTTAATTAACTTGTCTTATGATTGGTTTTTATTAATTTTATATCAATTTATAAAATATTATTTATTATAAAAATTAATTATTGCCATATTTAGAAATAAATGAATTGTTAGAAAAAAATATGTATCTAACTCACACAAAATGGTTCCAAAATGAAATTTATTATAATTTAATAAGAATATTATTTTAATATAGTCATCTATTAAATTTTTTAAATCATTATATATAATTTTAAACTGTATCATTTTTTATCCCCTTAGTTTAAAAATTTTAACCATTATCATGGTAATGAATTTTTCAATATTAATGGGTTATATTTTTACTTATAAGTTGAAAATTGGTTAATAAATGTAAAAAAGGGTGATATTTTAGATCATTTATAATACTGAATTTCATATTTATATATTTTTATGATTATCAAAAAATGCAAAGATAATATTTATCATAAAATATAATTAATTTATGTTTTGAAAATAATAATTTAATTTGAACATAAAGAGCAGAAGTTATAACATGATTTAGAATATAAAACATTAAAAAACTATTTTTATCTATAAAAATATGGGTTAACTATATCTAACCAAAAAATATAACTTTTATAGTTTTTAAAATCATTTAATTGATTGTTTATGTCTTGCATAAGAATAGAGTTGGTTTTTCATAAGAATTTATGGTAATTATTTAATAATTAAAATTTAAAAAATAACATATCATAACAAAAAATACTTTTATAAAGTTAAATAGAAACATTATTTTCATTCAATAAGTATAACTACTCACATTTATATAATGATAGCTTATTTAAAAAGTTTTTTTCCTTCTCGAGCCTTTTTCCATGAATTACAGAAGCATTTGTATAAGTCAGTTGTTATATAACCATAAAATAAGAATATATATATATAATATACATCATAAATAATTCCTATTTATTTACCAATTCGATCAAATACTTCTTACTTCTCAAATATTATCTTTAGGGAACCTGATTATACTTTCTTAGTTCCACTCAAGTACTACACCTGCAATGAAAATGATTTTCATATTTATCCAGAAATATATTATAATTTATATATTTTAATAATTTTTATGATATTTGTATTATATAATCAAAATATATTCTATCCATATGAATAATAAATATTTATTTAGTATTTATAATTTTAAGATATTATAAATAATTTTGTATTTCATAAAAATGGTAAGCAATTACTATTCAATAAAAATTTTAATTCGTAAGAAAAATTATAAAATATTATTTCTTTGAAAAATTTGACATGATGAATCTAAAAAATATGACTATTTAATAAAATTGAAATCATAAAATTTACATAAATTAATTAAAATATAAATGCATAAAATACAATGAAAATGATTTTTTAGAAAATTGTGTTTTTCAACCAAAAAATGAGACTATACAACTAATAAAGTATAGATAAAATCCCTATTTAATTAATTATATTATTTATAAATATAATAAATTTATATTAATAGAAATTAAAATTCAAATAATTTTGATAATTGTTAATTAAATAATTGTGTGTTTTATAAAAATCTGTATTTCGACTATTCACTAAATAATCAATATTTTCATAAATATCTCAAAAAAAAACATATTATTATTTTTATATGATAATTTCAAATATTATAGTGTTTTCATAAAATAAAATATATAAATTCTACAAAAACTAATTATATTATTTTCTCTAAAATAAAAATAAAAATATTTTTTATGAAAACATTTTTTATGAATCAAATGGAATAATTGAAAATTGAAAAAATATTTAATAACAATTAATCAATAAATTTTATTTACTGTCTCCTATACATGTATTTTATAATTTGGTTAATTTTATTCACACAGTCAAATTTCAATGTTTGGTTACAATGATAAAATTCATGAAATAATATTTCATATTTTATTTAACCTCAACATTGTGTATCTTGTATGAAATCAAAGATAATATTATTTTAAAGTCATTTTATATTACAAAATTACTCGTACATTTGAATTTTTATTATATCACACGTCCCAATAATTTCAATATACTATAGAATGCATAAAAAACTATTTTGAATGAGTATGACTCTTTCATATCCCAATTCCTTTTTAAATTCCTCTATTATACCTCCCCAAACAAAAAAATATTTATGTAACGAGATTCTCCAAAAAAGTAATCCACAATATGGAAATTTTCATTCTATTTCAGGATAGATACATTCTCCCTGCTGTTGTCTTCTATATCCTAATGATATTCAATATATGAATTCTTCTTGACCTATCTTATATTAGTGTAACTTATCGAACTTGAATTTTATTGAAAATTCATCTATAATCATTTATTTTTATATGAATTAAATAGATTAATATGGTCACATTTATATATGCTTCATAGTGTACTTTATGTATCCCTACATGAGTTAGTGATTTTCTAATTTTGGTAAAAATTTCTAATTTCTTCTAAAAGATCAGAACCCTTTTTTTCTAGATAAATATTTTTATAGTTTTTTCATAAACATAAAAAATAAATATTTTTAGTAGTTAGACATTCCTTTTATTCAAAAAATAAAATAAATCAATTAAATTCACCAATTCAACTATTTTGATAAATATATACAAAACTCATTTAAATAATCCTTTGATTAAAAAATACCATAAAACTATGTTAATTGATAATCATTAGGGACAATGATGAATTTAATTTCATGAAAATATAATTAACGCATTTCCTTCTACAAATCCCCAACCCAAATAATCCTTGAAATCCAATATAAGATATAATCAAACATACTATCAATGAAAAATTCAAAACACTAGCCAATGTTAGTTATATATTAAAATATTCTTGTCACTCAAATCATCATCCATATTATATATTCTAAAAATATTCCAATTATAATTCAATTTATGAATTTAAATATCATTTTATCATTTAAAACTCAAACAAGGATCTCCATATGCTTTACATGTTTCTAAATCTCAAACCAATGTGTAACATCCTAATGAAAACCCATTGGATTGAGAAGCACCGATACATAATTAATCATAGGTACATCCCACAAACCCCAAATTATGAAAATAAGTTCCAATGGTAAGTAACATCATTAGTGTAAAATTTAACATTATATATAATAAAATAGTGTAAGAAGAGAGATATTATTTTGTTTAACAAGAGGCATTAACAAAAAATATGAAACATATATAAAAACTAAAATAATAAAAATCAAAGTCACAACATAATAAAACAAAAACTAGTGTGTCCATTAGACCCAAAAACCCTAAATGACATCTCTAGTTTCAAATGAATAATTTCTCTCCACTGCATTCCATGACTATCTCGAACCACCCACATCCAACATCCATGACTACAACATCAACATGATCCACTTGTAAGGTAAGAGACCATTCCATTAAATTTATCAATATAAAAATGTCTTCATATACACCAACGTTGGTATATAGGGGGTATTTTACACACATTATGTAATATTATGGAGAAAGTATACACATTAAACTAAGACAATAATATATCTCTCACAATAAAAATATATAAAACCCTGATAACTCATGATGTCCTATGTAAAATATATATTTAGATAAAATTAAGTAGTGAAAATAACACACACAATGCCACAAATTCCCCAATATAAATTATATTAAATAATCCTAGTGAAACCCTTACCACATAGGGTACCCTTAATATACCTTACTTTTGTGTGGAACCCCATCCCCTCTTGACATAGGTTATCACTTTTGAGTTCATGTAAAAAATATTCCTAAATTCATCACTAAAAGATAAATATTAACCAACAAGGCCCCAAAAATTCAAGAAATTAATTCCCACCATCCCATTAAAATATCTAAATTAAAAATAAAAGAACTTTATTTAAAACAAAATTGAAAAAGGGAGTAATATCAATAAAAATTTTCAATAAATTTTCAATATTAGAAAAATTATAAAACATTAGGTAACAATTGATTTAATGTATATCATAAATGTTGAGGGGGAGAATAGAAAGAAACCATAACCATGTTTCCAAATAATTGATGCAATAGAATAGAAGAATGATGCATTCTTCAATTATAAACATGTGTAAACAAACTCATTACCATAGATCAAGAAAGAGTTCATCACAAAATTTCTAAGGCTTAGATACACCATGGGACACCATAATAGAACCAAGGCATTCTTGAAGATTTCTCGATTTTGAATGAAATGAATCGACTCCAATCCCAAGGGTATCAGATCCCAAATTTATAAAATTAATATATTGGTCCATATCCATAGTGTGATTACCTCAACCACAACCATGGGGACTCAGGTAAAAGATATATTCAAAATGAAATCAATTAAAACAACTAATATCCCCTTTTTTGGAAATAATGTATCATACCTAAAACTCTTTTTACCACCCATATGAATTGAACCATAGTGTGGTGGATCCTCCAAATATGTTTCAAAAACCACCTTCACATGGTCATCAAATTTTTGGACCAGCCACAATAAGATACCTCCCTTGTGAGGATGACTGATCCCAATACATTATAAAGACAATGAATCCCTCCAATTCTTAGAGAATATTCCACATAGTTGGACTTCCTATTCATTATGCCCCACGAAATATCCTTCCCCACATCATTTCCAACTAATAGTTCCCTACATATCACCACAAAGAATCCACAGAGACATAAAAATCACAAAAACACCCTTGTAATTGTTGTAGTCACCCATGAATACTAAAATAATATCATAAATTGAGTGTTTCCACACCAAACTCTACATGGTTAGACCATTATATCCAGAAAATCAAAACACACATAACTGTGACCTTTTCCATGGTCATAATTACAATAGAGTGAATCCCATTGAACTTGAAGTCTATAATTTTTCAACCAAGAACCCCTTTAAAGTTCCCAAAACCAACATAAAACAACACATAGGTTAAAAATACTAAATATAATTTAGTAATACCAAAAAATGGGGTTCCTAAATTCTCCCAAATATTAGGCGCTCAATCATTAGAAAGATCATAGGTTTTAGTGTCTAAAAAAAATTTCAAGCCACTAGTCTCGATTAATAATGTTCCTTTAAAAATAATCCTCAAAAACATAATCATGCATAGATAAAATATATATGGATGGTATTCATATGTCACTAAAGAGTTTCACTTCCAATAAACAAGATCCAAAACACAGTGTTGACCTGATGGATCATCGGACAAGATATCAATTATATTCTAAACAAATATGAAACAGAGTCAGGATTATACCTTTGTAGTTGAGATATTTTTAATAGTCATATATTGCCATATCAGGAGATAAATTATTCAATATAATAAACTAGAATTATTTTCTCAAAAATCTCAAAGTTCCCAATTCACCAAGGAGTTTACTAACCTTGCGTACCTTGATTAATACTCTCGAGTCATGGAAACACTCGTAAGAAAATATGACCCACCACAACCAAAGATAATGGTTTTTTATGATGATTGAAATAACATTATAAGATGATAAAAACCATACATGGGCTTCTCAACATAAGTTAATATCATTAATAGTCTCCTATAAATGGATTAATACAAATAATTATTTTATCCAATCCACCACCTAAATATAAGGATTTTTCCTAGAGGACTATAAAATTATACAAATGGTCTCATATGAATCATTTATGAATAGTTGAACAATATAATATCTATATAATTGTTAGTAAGGATCGTGAGTGTTAGTGAGATTTATGTGAACTAATGAAAGATAACATGGTACTGTACCGGTGAATATGTTAATTAGTAAACTATAAAACTATAACACTAAATTGGTAGAAAACCTACCCCACTGGTCATTGGTGTTTGGTAATTATTACCATGTATCCCATTTTCAGTACCAAGCTAGCTAACCCACATGATTATTGATCGGTAAAGGTAAATTACATTATGTTGAGGGATGAATTATGACTAATTATTTGGAATATCAAAGAGAATATTCCCCATATATTCAAATGTCTCTCTTACATTGATGTTTAATAATATATCACGTATATCAATGATATCTAATTGAATTACGTATACATAGTGATCCATGTTAGGAATATGTGTTACTCTAAAGAAAACCATGACATAATATTGGCCTTTATGACGTAATTGCATGTCAAAAATATAACAAATGAAACTTATCTGATCCTATAATACATCAACTGGATAGTCAAGTACTCATAATCCAATAAATATATCACAAAATATATCATATATAGTCATACCTAGTGGTATTAGTCTTCATTTAGTCCAGAAATTAGCGACAAAAATATGACTTCTAATAACCAAATAATAAAAAAATTAATAGTCCTAGTGGTATTTATGATGATTCCCCACATTAGAACCAATAATGAAGATATAAAATTATTAATATGAAAGGTAATTAACATGTATTAATCAATTCCCAATAAAACACTCTAGGAGGTCTTCCATCCTAAAACCACTCTTCAATACTTTTACATAATTATGAGGATCAAACGATGTATTTATCTAAAAAGGATGTTAAATGGTGATTCCCAATTCCCACGAACGGTCCCATTAGTTGACACAATTCAGTTAGTTACATCCAATGGATGGTTCCAATCACATTTTAGTAAAGACCCAAATGCATCCATACTCATATCCCATCGCTATAAAAATTATTAAAAAATCATAAAAATAAAGAAAATCAGATTTTTTGGCTTAGAAATGAATATGATGTAAAATTAAAAAAAATAATTAATACCAATATATAGGTTTCTATGATAGTTATTTTACACCCAAAATAGAATATATGATTGGTAATTGATCAGAGTGAAAAATTTAAATACTCAAGGGATCCATTACATAAAAGGTGTATAAATTCTTGTTCAATGAGACATCATCTCCATTTAAAAACCATATTCGTGATTCGATGATTCTTTTTTACCACACATTAACACCTTATATATAAAAAAAACATGTAACCCAACTATATCTTCAAGAAAATCATGGATAATATCAATATAAAGGAAAAAAGTTAACAAGAAAAAACTTTGATAGACACATCATTAGGAAAACTAATATCATAAATTCCACCAAAACAATCTCTGTTGTTTAAAAGTCAATTAAAAATATTCAAAAGCATTCTGAGACCCATTTAAAATCAATAAAATTAAAATAGAAATTTGGTGTTATTACATAAATCCTTACCACACGTAATTTTTAGATAGTAATCTAAAAATATTTCATTAAAAAAAGACGTTAATTTTTTTTAAAACATTCTACAAAGTAAATTTTTTATAAAATATATTTTAAATCAACCTAAATTCTATAAAATAAAACTATAAAATTAAATTCATTAAATTGAAACCAACATTGAAAAAGAAGATAACATCATTAAACTACATGTAAATAAAAATAAAAAATATTTCAATCAAATACACATTTCAATTCATACATGGGAAATAGTTGAAAATTTTAATATTAATAAATGATTCATAATGATTATTAATAAAAATTAATGTTAAATTATTTTACAAAAATCTAAAAAAAACTATTTTATTTATAACTATAATAAAATTGAATTTTTTGAAATCGAATTTATTATAATTTTCATGAAATTACATTCTATAGTAAAAAATGTTTCAAACAAATTACATTATTAGTGAAGCGTGATCTATATTTTTGATAAATATAAAAAACACAAATATATGATATTATTGAATTCAAAATGCTCTCATGACTTGAGAATTGAAAATTTTACATGTTCTTTGATTCATTAATAATTATTACATGATATTTAATTTACCATATTTATAATTTTACATGTTTTTACATTTTATTTTATACATGTAAAAAACATAAGTATATATGACGGAATAATTATAACATGGTATTAATTTAAAAAATATTTAAATTAACCAAGACAATCAAAACTCAATTATATTTCATGGTATGTATCCAATTATAGTTAATATACTCTACACTATCAAATTAGTAGATCTATGTTAAGGAATGAAATGTCATGAAAACATTTAAGGAGACGCTAAAATAGTTTACTATATCATATAAAAGGGATTTTAACTATATAGATGATAACCATTATTATAAAAAATAGTACTGTAAGCATGTACCCATGCAGGTAAGTGATCATTATTGAATCATTAATATCATTAATAAGAATTCCACTGATAATTTAATTAATTTCATATAATCAGGTTCATTAAGAAATCAGAACATATCAATTCAATATTTTAGATTATATAAGATTAAAAATAACATGGGAGATATAAGCACCAATAAATTATTATATTCATAAATAGACAACATTGAGAAAAATAATATTTACCATGTTTGGAAGACCATTTCATAGAACTCTATGTGTTATTCCCGAGAAAAAGCAATAGTTATAATTACAAAGTACTCATGACATAACAAGAAAATAATAATCAATAAAATATCATATACATAATGGAATCCTAGTTTGAATCCTCTTTAATAATGAATTATACCAAAATCTAATCATCCAATCCCTCAATGATGAGGAAAAGATATTCCTAGATTTTTTCGGTAGCACTCTTCATACATGGATCATGTTGGTAACTTGAAGTAAAATGGAATTAATTATTCTTTTTATACGATACATTTCAAGTCCTAACACATACAATCTATTTTATTACCACACCAAATAATGTTCCATATAAGAATAATACCCATTTTAGTATCCAACCCCTAAAACATTAGAATGGGGAGAACCATAATACAATCAACCTTATGTGTATCACCAGAACTAAA
Source organism: Viscum album (assembly GCA_963277665.1). Taxonomy (NCBI): domain Eukaryota; kingdom Viridiplantae; phylum Streptophyta; class Magnoliopsida; order Santalales; family Viscaceae; genus Viscum; species Viscum album. The sequence goes on from OY728133.1 coordinate 1,360,365,665, forward strand.
ATTTTTATAAATAAGTTACAAGGTTATATATTACCTTTATTGGATGATTTACAGTTAGATACAACATGATATAAAATAATGTGAGTACTTAGAATGGTATAAACAATATATGTTAAAAAAAATTCCAAAATAATATAACAAATAACCTAATTTAATCAATATTCAAACATAATATACCATATTCATGTGTATCTATAAGACCCAAAAGAGTCCAATGATGACTTCAGGGTAAAAAATTGAAATAAACCACACACCATGTCATGACAAACTATATGATCCAGCACCTATTTTCCATGATTAGTACATCAAGGTGATCCACTATAAAAGATCGAGACATTTCCCTTATCTGAATCCCGATATAAATATTTTCATATGCACCAATGTGCATATATTAGTGGTGAGTGTACAAATAAATATGTAATCCACCAGATACATCACACAAATTATACAATGTCAATATCATGAAATATTATAATAAAAATATATAAAATTATGATGAATCATGATGTCAAGTATATAAGATATATATAATGGAAAAATTAGATAAAATTACCCACGGAATTCACCAATTTCCCCACTATAAAAGCCATTCTCTAAACTGAATGAGACCATTATCATGTATCATTCCATGAATGGTATATAAATTTAGGTAGAACACTTTCCCCTATAAAAAAATTATATCATGAATGTGAATATTAAATGTACCCCTAAATTTAGAACTAACAACCATGACTGAACTAACAAGTCATCACAAAAGCATGTCAAGAAAACACCCGAACCCAATACAATACCCATATTACAAATAAAAAAAATTATTTTAGTTCCAATGAAAACAAACTACTACATTAAAAATAATATTTAATGAAATTTACAAAAAGAATAAAACATTAGATGACATACACTTTTATGTGCTTCATAAATGTTGAGTAGGAGGGAATACGACAACCTCCACCATGATTCAAGAGAGTGAAAATTATAAATTGATAAAAAAAAGGATCCTTACCTTTTAAACTGAAGCATACCATATTTGAACATGTATCATGGAAAATAATATCTCATAATAATGACTATTAAGATCCAATGAGGGTCATCGAATGAGAAAAAAGGAACAGATGTAGTTAGATAGTGTTCAGATGTAATGAATGGTAGTCAAAACCAAGGGGAACTTATTTTTTAATTATATAACAGACCTGCTAGTTATTATCCGTTTAATGTTAACTTGACCCATTACCATGTGGTATCTGATTAATGTGATATTTATATTCCCAATGGTTAAAATATATCATCATCCATATTCTCATAACTCATTTATCATATTTAATATTGACATAACACCCACTACAGACTGAAACATGATGTTGAATATCACACAATATATTTACCAAAATAACGGTATATGGTAAACCACCTTTTGACTGACCACAGGATGAAACAAAAATAGTGAGGAGGACCAACCCTATTTATTTCAATATACCCCATATCCCCATACGGCGTCATGGATTCATCCAACCCATTTAAATTTCTCCTTTAAAACATGGTTGAACCATTGTTAAGATCCATTATATATACATCCAAAACCATATAGTTTCACTATTTCAAATATTTGGACCCCCTATGTTGTAAGACCCACAAAATTACCATTCCCATGGAATTTTCAACCTAGTGGTTCACTATAAAACACCATAGACTCACCATGAAGAAGACACACTCACTAAAACACTCTCTTCCAAGGTGTGGAAATTTTCCATGTTATAAATAGTCACCCAATATGGGTTATTATACCCAAAACTCTCAATGGATATCTAACCTCACCCATATTACAAACTCACATAAGGAGAAAAAAATTGTACCATAATCAAAGAAACTCTGGGGTCATTCCCACAGACCCCAAAACGTTTTTTTCAAAATAAATCAACCTTCCAAACACGAGGAATGAAAATACAACCTCTCCATAACATAAAATACAAAATAAATTAGTAGAATACCACGTAAATGGTTTGAAATAAATAATTTCTGTAATTTTATTTATCATGATAAATTTTAAAGGATTATATATGGATAAGGGATGACATGTTATGATGTTATAATATTCTATAATTTAATTAATAATTTTCACTTGAATTAAAGAAGAATTTATAGAAAAACATTGATACTCAAGGAATGTATACTCACTCAATCCTCCAATGACACAAATTATCCCTCAACTCCATATTTATTTGTTTAGATGGTTCAAAAAATGATTACTTAAATAGTAAAAAAAATTTATTCTCTATTTTTAATTTTTTAGTTTTGAGTTTTTTTTGTTTTTAAAACATTAAATTTTTTACGATGGTAGGGAAGAATATTTAATCTCAACCTAGTTTTGTGAACCATAGTTATAAATTCAAAAAGGATATTTCTCCATTCATATCTCCATACACGATATTCCTACCATATAATCAATTAGATTATATTCTACACATGATATTTTATTCATAAAACAACATATTCCACATACGAGTTTAAAAATGATAATGTATTTTGTTCTAGTGAAGGTTATAAATGGATTTTGTAGTTTTAAGCCTTATTTCAATTCATTGATGGATACTAGGGGATGAAAAGGCTCAGATTGAATGGTATTCTTGAATATATGTGAATTATTGAAAATTAATTTTCAATCAAAATAATGACATAGTAATTTTTAATGCATGATTTTTTATTATCTAGGGTTTAGAATAGAATATATATAAAATTATAATTAATCAAGCATGACTTGAATAACTCTTGAAATAAATTTATTATAAATAATATTATAAAAATTATTTAGAAAATATCAATTGTAATTGATTTAAAAGTATAAAATATTGAATGGCATGTGATTCCAATTTTTGTGTCATTTCCATTAATTTTATAAATCATGAATATGAAATTGTCTTCATTACATAATTTATATATGTTTTTTTCCATTTTTAATATAAAATTATTAAACTTATAATAGGTTAAAAACATAAATAGGTAGTCCAAATTGAGCTCAATAGGTTTAAAAGACATTCATAAATTAAAATGAAACTAAAAAATTATGAAAAGTAAAAATAACAACATAATAGAAACAAATAAAACAAAATCATAGTCAATCAGAGGGTGTTTGATCAAACAATTATTTTTTGTGTAATACACTCATTGTGATTTAGTTTAATGTTAGAATTTCAATGTAGTAATTATAATCATAATAGAAAAAAATTAAAATGAAATACACATCATATTATCACCTGCACTCAGCTTCATGAAAAAGAACCCCGTCCCTGATAGGATCTTGAAAACATTCACTAAAAATATTAAATAGATTCTCATTTATTTCAAATGGTTAATCATTCTCTCAGTATTATATGTATAAAAAAAATATTAGTAAAAAGTAATATTAATAGTCCATTATAAGGAAAGTTACCAAGAAAAACACATCATAATGAAGTCAAAAAAACCACATTATCTATTTATTTATACTAACTAATATAGACCAATTATTTATTGATTTATCTATACGTGAAATCCCTAGTATTTTCATAAGAAGTGTTTTTGTTATCATCTAACTCTTGTCAGCATCTTATCTTTCCCACAACAAAATAGTTCCTTGTAATCGATCTTAACAGCCTAAAAGGATATGATTTTAACTCCATATGAAAGTTAAATGAATACACATACATAATACTAAAATAAATAATATTAATTATAGTTTTATAATTTACTCAACAAGGGCAAGTAGAATAATCTACACATAAGCTATGATATTTCCAATTTTGATGGGATATATTCTTAATAATATCTTTGGTCTCTCTATTTTACGAATCATCAATAAAATTTTATGTTTTCTCAAAGGAACCAACGATTTTTTTATTAAATTTTTATATTTGGCTATAATAATGATTCATAATGAATGAGTGGAGGTATTGGAGGTGTCTTGGACATGTTCCAAACCCAAAGCCTTGAAATTTGAAGAGGTGGACATGGCCACATTGTTAGTAGAAACAATTGAAACCATCCTACATGGTTTCTATAACCATTTGGAATTAGAGAATGAGGATAAGGGATAGAAGTGGTTTCTATGAAACAGTGTGAGGGAAACCGTGCACCTGGGAATCTTTTTATAGAAAATTTGTAGGGTTGTCTTGAACTAGACACACATGGTTAGCAAAACAGTGAGCCTACCCTATACGGGGTTCCCATTAGAGAAAAAACATAGGAATAATTGATGTATGGTTTGGAAAATCATGCTCTTAAATCGCTCACCCTAGCACATGTGAGTGAATTTAGTATTTTATACTAAAATTATTTTCGTTACACCTTCCATCCTCCTCCTCTGTTTCTTCCGCTGACCTCACCTATTCTTCATCAAGTAAGAACTATCCTCCCTAAAGATATAGGGACCACAATATCTCCATTGTTAAAATCTAAATTGATTTCCATCAGATAAATTAGAATTCAATAGTGATTATCTTCGATAATCACCCTTATATATCATGTTTCTATTCTCCATTGTTTCACATTTTTAAGTGGAAGAACATTTCCTCTATTTGATGTGTATTTTATAAATTATTTAATATTATTATTTCTATCTAAAATTGATGGAAGACACAATATTTGGACATCACTATGATGATCTAGTAGGTTGTGATTGTTCGTCCCCCCTTTTTTCATTACATCCTATTTCATACCCCATTTGTTCTTGATTGAGACCCTTCCATAGACACCGCTTACTGATTAAATACATTTAATGGATATCCTTATGTTTCCAAATGTGACCCTAAATAATAGAGAATCAACCCGTTAAGTTTATAACCCTGACTTATGCCAACCCAACCAGTGTGCTCTGACTTTGAGTCTTAATAGTCTTCTCCTTATATTATTCATGTTCCCTTGATGATTTTTTATTATAATTGATTTCTTTTCTTAATAAATATAATTAAGTGAATTGGATGGCCATGTTCTTATGCTTTATGACATTTCCCTTATTTTCCTTACATTTGTTTTCTTCTTAAACCACCCGAATTAAATAAAATTTAAAATGTGATAGAGATTTTATAAATTAGTTTCTTGACTAAATATATTTATTTAAGTATTAATGTATATTAACATGGTTCTGACATAGGATCCCCTTGGAAATTCTAATCAATTCATTGTAAAAATTTATTAATGAATTGTAAACACAATAGTAAAAAATGTATCTATTAATTGGATCAACTCATCAAGAGTTATTCATTTTTACCACTTTGTGAGTGACACCAATTCCATAGGTGAGACCCCAAGGATAGGAATACGGGTGTGTTGGTTATAACATGCCATGAGAGAGACTATGGGCCCTAACTAGGACACTAGGGACATATATAGAGGTTAGTTCATGCTATCATCACCCAATGCCTAGAGTGTCACCTGGAATCTTAGTCTGGTGTCACCTATGATGGTCTCCCTTAGCATTGTTCATATATTGATCCCTTATAGATATACTTGGAATTCTCAAAGAATTTCTATAGTCGGGCTCTGGGTGACACTCTATAATGTACAAATATGTCAATCTAATGAAAATAAATAGAATTGTTTTAATAAGAATTCAATCATTGGAAATGAAATAATAGGATTAAGTCAAATAATACCAAATCCATTATGGAGGATTTTCAATATTTTTATATATTTCCCTACTTATTTTTCTCATCCATTATCCCTCAGTTCAGAATCATCATAATAGGACAATGCTGGTAGAGTTTCAAGGGTGTCTAATGTGAATCCTAGTATGACCCATTTATTTATTATCTATTTCATTCATTTAATAATTAAAGAACACCTTTAATTTTATATTTCACAATATAGACTAATTTAGACATTGTTGGTGGTGGCCTACTGAGATTCTATCTGACTCCCTACTTGTGAAACCATTAGTACCCAAGAAAACATACAGGTTTATGGTATAAACTAGGATAAACAGAAACATTCTAATTTTTAATGTTTTCCTAGAAAAGATTATGAGAGTAGAGGAAAAATCCAGTTCTCATGATTTTAGTGCTATCTATTTTTTGACTTTTTGAATATTATTTTGCATGTTGTATATACTTTTATGAGAATGATTTCATGAAACCTTATGTATAAAAACATTTCAGTCATTATCTTAATCATAATATTGTATCTACTTATTATTTATCTACCTACAACTATATGATAATATTTCATGATTATTTTTTTACTACAATATATCTTTTGATATTACTTCTGCCATGTCGGTTTACTGGTCATATCATATAATCTCCTCATATACACCTTTTTAATTCATATATGTTGATATCCGCCACTCTAATAAATAAGGTAATAGTATCCCCAAGGACACACCCTAAACCCTCACTACAGGTTGGTTGGATCTGGAATTCATAGAGGCGTGTTTGAGGTCTTGTTGCCATAGTCTTTAGTAACCATGATGTGGATTCTGGGGTGGGATGATATAAATTGATATCTAAAAATTATTTTCCATTTTAATTGCTAATTTGGTTTTATATAGGAGAATAATATATGAAAATTATGTAATCATCATGTCCATGTGAGTATCTAACCCACATAAATGGGAAACACAATTTACATTTGATGGGTTTATGATGTTATTTATTACACTATTACAGTTTCATGGATTTCACTATTTAGTAAAGAACTTTTTTTTATTATGTTAATGATGATGTTAATAAAAACATTGTATTTAGGTATACCTATTATATGATGGCCTAATAAAATTATGAATCATAACAATTAGAAAAGGACATACATTTTATTCATTATTCCATGAAATATTTACTTTTCTGTATGCATTTCCTTTGTTTCATGTGATTGTTTTGGTGTTTTGGTTGTTATGTATTTTAGTTATCTTACTGTTAAACCTAATAATGTGATAAAATTTCTTGCAAAACTAAATAATCTTAGTTGACACATAAATTACCTTTTGTAACCCAATAGTTTAATCATTATTAGGTTTAATAAGACATCGTAACTAGTTGGTTATGGCACGTTGAGCCATTGACTATTGGTCACATGTTCTAAAACGTTTTATGGTTATGATTAAATAGGATTCACCGTCCAATTTATATAGTGTATGGTCAATTATTAATTGGATATGGTGATCCATCTAATTTAACCATTTTAATAATATTTAAATGCCTACTTGAATATAAATGAATCCAAATGAACATGATCTTTAAAATAATATTGGAAGCATATATATGTGAAGGATACCCTCAACCTTATCTAACCATTAGAGTGGGTAAATGGATATTCCTTCTATGGTCCATCTATGTTTCCATTTCACAAAAAAATAACTCCAGTAGTTGGCTGAGGGTTATTTCATGTTATATGTAATACATGAAGTTATTATTTCATATCCACATTCCATATATTTTATAAATACTATCTATGGATCATTCGTGAAAAATATAGAGATATGTTGTCAAAATTTCCTCCATGTGTACACCTGAAATGCAGTGATGAGCACACTTCGTAGGTGGTTATCCCAAAGAGACTAATAATATGTACCATTTTGAAACATTATTCACATCCTAAAAATATTCCACTGGGTTGTAATGCCTAGTTACTACAATGTTTCTATTGGATCATCGAGTCTACATTGGCTGCTCCTCGACCTACCCCATCATTGGAAGAACTTACCCATGAGTTCCAGCAGTAGCATCATATCGCATTCACAGTATATGGTTGACCTCTGGTTAATGACTCAATGTTAGAGTCCAAGAAATCTATATTCTATGATACCAAGATTCTGTTATTAAGGATTCTCATTCTCGGGTCCTATAACTTATGTGACTCCACCAAGAGTTGGTGATATTTCCTTAAATAGGCTGGTTGGAATTAGGGAAGGATCTGAGTGGACTTCTAGCCATCCTTTACCAAATAAAATTTTCCAAACACCTTGAGAATATAACAATCTTGGGAAGTCATACACCGTAATAAATGTTATATATCAATGATCAAATACTCATATTTCACCATCGATCTACAAAATTTCATATCTACCATTTTGGGTGACGAGCATATGATTGTGATGTTATTCTAGGATGGGTTTACCAAAACCATCTAATCATCGGTGAATGTATTTTGTAGACAATCCATTACAATGATATGGAACCAATCCCTCAACACTGATCAGAACATAAGGAAATACTAAAATATATCCCAATGAAGTTCATCTTAAAATTAGGGATGTGGTATTTTTTGTGGAAGGAAGAGGTATTTATGGGGTACATGTGGGGTGGTACCATCTAGGTGGAATTAATTTATAACCATGTGGTGTGTCACCATTATGGATGGAAAATAAATAAAAATCACCAATGTACATTATTCAAAATCGATTTCTAAGGATGTGATATGATGGGTCACCTCCAGTGTTTTTGTCGATACATCCCTCTAGTTCACATTGAAGTGGTTCAATGCCAACACACCCTTCACGTGTCGAATCAGTGAATCCACATAAAGATGGTTGTTGGTATTCTATACGATGACCAGGTCAATTAGGTTGTCAAGGTCGAGGTAATTATACCTCATAGTTTCTATGACTTTAGATTATACATAACCAAGATACTTAGGAAGCATCTTCGGGCTGCGGTTTGGGCCACATTTATGTATTAAAACCTACACCAAAAGAGTATAGTCTTGGGAAATCAACATTAAGCGGTAATATTATAGTTGACACCAATTTAGTATCTTCATTTATTTATATATGTACAATACAATACATTATATCATCTACATAGATGTAAATTATGGGCCTAGTGATAGTGTATTACAGTGGCATAATGAGTCTTGAAACATAATTAGGGGTTTGAGATGAGGGTATGTACCAGTTAAAGGAGTTCCCCCTTTAAATACATTGGTACAGTTTCTTATAAATTTTATTATTCCTTAGGGTGACCTAATACAACATCATTCTCAGTATGTATTGTCTTGTGCCTCATCCAGCCAAGGTGTATTTCTATCAATATCATGTATCATTTATATCACTCGAGGGTATTATGCATATTCATAATGATGAATTGGGTATCCAGGAATTTCAAGATGGAATCCAGAATACTAGGATAGATAGAGTGATAGAACATATGAAATGTCTCTTTTGAGTGACCATGGAATGGAGATTGGGGAATTACATCATATTTTGCATTTTTTCATAGATTTCCTCCCTCTTTATTTCTCTCTCTTACATCCTGAATGATATATGATCAGTTCACCATCGATCTTGTAATAGATGTGAATCAGGTTTCTATTCCCATATATATGACGGATCCTTTAGTGATCCACTAACATAAGATGAAACTCAAAGATCTAGAGGCAATGGTTTTTATTTAACATTGCGCATCACCATGGATTTACTAAATCATTTTCTCAATGAAGGTGGATGTTTCCCTTAGATTGGGTGTAGATTACCATCAAATAAACCATCATCTTTTAAACAATCAGTATCCACATCCCTATATATATATATCCCCTTAGTTCATCACTATGGAGAAATAGTTTTCTCTACGATATATTATAGGTTGAGCTACCATCAGGATCATGTGAGACCATCAGAAAGAACTTTTACACCATTCTAAAGCAGGTAAAACATGTATGAGTATCTGGTTAAAAAAAATTTATAGAAAAATTCACCTTTATACATTATGGTTTCAATGAATTGGTATTTACACCCATACCTTGATTACAAAGAGGTATCCTTCATAGATTTTGTCTTATTGTATTCTCACACAACACAAATCCATAAAAACTATGTTGGGATCATAATGAATACATTGAGAGTGAACTGATTATATGAAATGATCTTCAAATTCAAATTTTGGATCTGTAAGGTTTACTTCATGGTTAATATCATATTATAAATTGTCATGATAGTTAACCTATATAAGGTGAGCACAATTTTTTTCTAGGTTCTTCCCAATAACATAATCGATATATGTAGTTTCCTAAGGATAGTTGAATATTATAAGTAATTAATCCATGATATATCATACCTGGGAGAACCAATCATGGGGTTGACCTAGAAGGGTGTTAAATTCTACTCAACTAATGCTTGTGAGATAGATTTTTGGGAGTTAATGTGAAGTCTATCATTAGAATTGATCCTGATTCAAACTGAGTATGGATGAAACTATAAGGATTACTTTGATTCTTCATGAATAAATCTTGGGGAAGTGTCGATGTAGTGTGATTAGGATTAGGAAGGATGGTATTTCTATATAATACATCATGAGTGAAATTTCCCTATGCCTGACCTCAATCTAACTGATGTGGCTCAAGAATTATGCTATTAGAAGATTTATTTATTGGATTCTAAGTTCATTGTTTATACAGATCAAAAAAACTCTCAAATAAATTTCCACACATTGAGGTATAAATATATCGCTACCCAGGAGGTTAGAATACAAGAAATAATTTTATTCAAACCTTTCTTATATAACTATAATGGTAATTTCTGTAGCTGATGCCTTGATCTTGAAGACTCAGACACAAGTAACCAAGTATAATAATTGTGAGTGGAAGTCCATGGATAATTTTTCATAGATACCCTTGGAGGTTTAGGAAGTGCATGAGCAAATTACCATAGAGTCACTTGAAGTAAAATCCCCTATTTTAAATAATATATTGTGTTGGAAATCATATGATTATAAGAGAATTGTTTTAAGGGAGACCATCATAGGTGAGAACCCACCTCCCGGTTGGTTCATTGATGGGATCCGACCCTTTTGTTAGAATTTATGGCTACCTTCTAATATAAATAAAGATAATATGAGGGTACATCATTACATTAGTTTGGTAGTTCACCACATAATTTACAATATTTTTATAGATATGTTCCTTTATTATTTGTTAATATGTATGAAGATAAATTTTGCAGGTTTTATCACATGGTGCTCCACATATCCACCAGTGAAGGCCGACCACTGGGGACCTAATAAAATTATAAACCATCACTACATTATTGAGTGGAAATGAAAAAATGTCACCATTTATTTATTAAAACTCATTCCAAGATCACCTCAAGGTTGTGATGCAGTATGTGTGATCATAAAATGGTTGACCAATGATGCACACTTCCAACCAATTAGGGAGTCCTAGACAGTTGATGAGATTAAAAGGATTTTCATAAAAACATATAGTGTGAATTCATTGGGTTCCCCATTCTATAGTTTCATACAATGATTCCTAGTTAACCAAAACGTTCAAGAAAGAGTTTTTAGTGGGTTATGGGTTCACTAGTGTTCTTGAGTACTTAAAATCATCATTAGACAAATTTGATGTATGATAATACCATATGTGTATTTGGGGATATTATTTGGTAATTTTTATATGATTTTGGAGTTTTATTTGAAAATAATACCCCTATTTTTGATTTTTCCTATAACAAAAACATTCATCAAATGATTTATATTGATCCATATGTGACCATTTATAGTAGGTCATGTATTTCACCATTGTGAAGGGTTGAGGAATGTGTGATAGATCAACTAGATCCTCATATTATGCTAGAGACTTCATAGAATATACAGATGATTCAAAAAAAATTAGCTATAGATTATTTTTAGCATAATTCATATACTTATTATCACTATCAATCTCTATTTTTTGTGATGGGACATTGGGTCTTTTTATTTTTGTCACCTAGATTAGTTCATAAATAGATATGGACACATGGAATGTAATCGTCTCAATATGGTGGGAATTTCAAAATAGTGTAGGGAGTTGGGCCGGTAGCCTATCAGATTCTATTACCTCAAAAGTATCATGGAATTCATGATGTGTTCCATGCTTGTCAGCTTCGAAAGTATAATGTATAATAATTTCATTTTCATAAACCCGAGGATAATGATATTGAGGTAGATGCATCCGTCATAGAGAATATGATATGTAACATTTTTTGGAGCATGAAATCTATTTGAGGAAGTTTAATTCCTCTCGTATCACTGATATGAATGCAAAAACGTGTAGAGAATAATACTTATGAGTTTGATGCTAATGTACATGTATAGTGGCCATATCTCTTCTCTGATGATTTTTCACCACATTCAGAATGAAAACATATGGATGAGTTTTCTCATGGTGGGATGATTGAAATATACATTTTATTATCAATTGTAAGAGTCACTTGTTTTTTGTTGAAATTATTTGGTTTCTATTTAATAATGATTCGTAATGAATTCATGGGTGTCTTATAAGTGTCAGGATATTTTTCATATCATAAAATCCCAAAATAAGTATAGGCAGACTCAGCCACATGGTTAGTAGAAACCGTATAGCCCTGACTATATAGTTTCTTTAATTGTGTCGCTTCAGATTCTAGAGAGCAAGAATCAATCAGATTTATATGAAACATTGTGAGGGATCACACATTCCAATGAAACTTGTCTCATAAAAGTTACATATATTTCATTCATGGGATGCACATGGTTTTCCAAACCATTCACCTAGCCTATGTGGGATTATCCTTGGAGTAGAACCAGACACATGTTTAGACCACTGTTTGGAATATAGTGCATCCAAACTATGCACCCCTTCAGGGATCGTGAATTAATGATATTGCCCACAATAGTTTTATGTTAAAAAAAACCTTCCTCAACATTTTCACTAGTGTTCTACAACTCTTTCTCCACATGTTAGAAACTTTCTCTATCAGGACATATGGAAGATGATATCTGCACCTTTTCTTATCAAAATCACTTGATGACTGATCCATCATAAAGGAAGAGGTAATATCATCAATCCCACAACTCTAATATGATGTTTTACATCTTCAACGATTAATTATTTTTTTGTAAGGTCATTTTCACTAATTTTTTTGAATTTGAGATATCCTTTGATATTTTCCATTCAATATTTAATCAAAAGAAAACACTAGATGATGAAATCACAATGGGTATAATGTGGTAGGTCAACGCTCTTTCCCATTTATTCATTGTATCCGATATCAGGTACAACTATTCTTGATTCCATTCCCTTCCAGTGATCCCACTTGTAAAATATATTAAATCGAAATATCTACCTTCTTAAATAGGACCATAACTAGTTGTGAATCAAATCATGGGGTCGATGTCCTAATATTATTCCCCCCACCAAATAGTATTATATTTCCTTGAGTCATAAATTAAATTTCCATTTATTTTTTAAATTCCCTTGATGGGGTATTCATATAATGTTTTTTGTGATCAATAAATTTTATTTATTTATTTATATGACCTTGTGCATCAGCTATGGGCCATATTACCTATTTTACTTACATTTTGTTCTATGGTTGAACCACATGAATTAAATGAAATGGAAATTTTTTGAGAAATGTTGTATATTTATTCCATGATTAAATTCGTTCACATTAGTGTTGGGGGAGATATAATGTGTTCTAAATTAAGGACCCCTTGGATGACCTTATACTTCCTGAGTTAGAATATTTTAATGCCTGGTGAACACATCAAGGGAGACAAAATATATTACCGGTATGGGATCTCAATGAATTTTTTCATTTTACCATCTGATGAGTGAAAATGGTTCCCTATTTGAATCCCATGGAAAGGTCCAGTGGTGAGTTGGTTATACAATTCCATGAGAGAGACTCAGTCTCCTTCGTGCGAAATAATGGAATAACTCTGAGGTTAGATCAAGATGTCATAACACAATGCCTGGAGTGAAACATGGGATATCGGTCTTGGGTAACCATGCATGGACTCCCTTGGAATTAGATATATAATGTTCTCCTAGGTCGATATATGTAATTCTAATAGAAATTCCATGGATGGGCTCTGGGTGAGTCATAATAATTTATGAAGTGGTAAATTAAATTTAATGGATTTTTTTGTTGTATTTAAATGAATAATGAGTCATTAGAATAGAAAATATAGGGATGTGTCCATCAATCCCATTCAAAAGATAAGGGATCGTCTATATTTATATATTTTACCCTACTCACATTACTCATGAAGTATCTCTCAGTCTAGAAACACCAACATATGATGATGCAGGTAGAGTTGGTTGAGTTTATCATGTAGATCCTAGTATTACCCATTTATTAATTATTATTATTATTTTATATTATTATTATAGAAATAAAATCATTTTACGGTTAATGTGATTGATTAATCTAGATATCATTAGTAGTGGCCTATTAAATGTATATCTCACTGCTTGGTCGGGCCACGATTGTTATCCCAACACATATCATAGTTGTATGAATAGAAAAAAGAAGTATCCTTCATCTTATTCATGAATATTTCCTAAGATGGATTATCGGCATAGAGGACAAATCTGATTCATGGTATTCTTATTGTATATTTTTCCTTTTGGTATATTTTGGATCATATGGTATATTCTTGTTTCCCCAGAATTTCATGAACATTTTTTCATAGATACATTACCAAGATAATCATAATAATATATCTACATATTATATATATTCTTATAGATATTTAATTATCATGTTGGATTATTTGTTTTTACAATGTTAACTTTCTGTTGATATTTATTCTTCTATGGTGGTTAACTGGTCTGGTCATATGATGTATTATTATTTATCTTCATAGTTATTATATATTTCATTAAACCTAACTAATCAATGAGAGAATAATATCCCTGTATATACACCATTTTCCATCATTGCTAGTAAAAAAACTCAAAAAATTTGGGAGGAACACTTGAGAACATTTTGAAACTTTCTCAAGGAACCATTAATAGGAATCTTGGGTGGGATGATACATCATCCATGTATTTTTATAGGATGATAAGGTATACTATCAACATATTTAACTCCATTTTTCCTCAATAATAATCACTAATATGGAAACTTATAAATTTCATATGTGAATATTAAAATTATTAGATGGATATTCAAATATATAACATTATGAACCATACCAGAATCATATTTTTTTGTTCCTTTGAATCTATAATACATGAAAACATGTTTATAATTGATCAGAATAATCAACTATAAATTTATTTATAACTAGAGAACATTGAAGTTTTATTAAACCAAAAACCATTCTTCAGAATAAGTGGAATGGAATTGTAATAAAGGGTGATCTTAGATTTTTAGTAAGGTAAAATGAGGTATATATCTATGATAATGTTAGAATAACATGATAATAAGGGTAAGTGAACATGAGATTAAAATTTGGAAACCATACACAACATATCATAGATCGTAATGTTGATTAATGGAATAAATCATGGATGTTTGTTAGACAGGAGTCATAATGGGATCAAGGAACATGATACAAGAGATAATAACATTACCATAAGACATATGTTTTTGGAATACATATAAATATGGAAAATTATTTTTTTAGTTAAGCCTCACTATTAAGACTCTCATTGTTGATTAGGTTTACTCCCCATTGCCTCATATATTTATTTAAGGTTCACTCCAAATACTATTATAGTAGGTATATTCCATTACGGAACTAGGTTTACACCTCATTGTAGTAGTAATTATCTCAGGAGATATTGATATTTACCCAATGAATTGTACGGATATATAATTCCTAGAAAACAAAAAACCTAATAAATTGAAAACAAATGTGAGCCAAAATATCATAAAAAATATTCCAAGCATAACATGTGGAAAAATCATTTTTTCACAAAAATATCATCATTTCATTATTTAATAACTCATGCAAAAGAAACAGGTTTCATAGAATAAACCTTAAATAATCATCATCATTAAAAATTTAAATAATAAAACATTATAACCTATAAATATTATTGAAAAGTTATATCAAATGATGTTATCATGTATGAAAAAATCCTTCAAAATTTCATTGGAACACTTCTTTTGGAAAATACCATTTTTTTCCTTTGAAATAACATATTTAAAATATAAAAAATTTAACAAATATTTATGAAAAATGTTTCTTCAAAACTAAACATGGAAACATGTAATGTAATATTAAAATTTTTTAGTGGTCATGATGGTGGGAAAATTTGGTCGTATCAAGTTCATTTTAAAAAAATATTATTTTCACATTTTATGTAAATTGTTAAAAGATTCTTATTATGAAATGACATAAATATTTATTTTTAACCAATAAAAAAATAATGAATATGAACCCCTTTAAAAAACTAAATTATAATATAAAAAATATTCCTGGATTTATTTAAACATGGACATAAAAGAAATCCTATTTTAGACGGAAGAGAATAATAATATTGGTTTTCCATAAATATTCATTTTGGTAGAATAATTTCATAAAGAGTGGAAAAAAAGGAAAATTAGTAATATATAAATTTAGGAATAGGATATAAAAATTTAAATTGATTCATGAGAGATAGTTAATAAAATATCATCATCGAAAACATAATCAGAAACAGTTATGATAAATATTGAGATTATGAAATAAATATTTTACCTCTAGTTAGAAATACATTTCAAGTTGTATAAACACTATATGATAAATTTCAGTTTATTATATACCTATAAATGAATTATTTATGTTAATATAATATCATATATGACCGAATTATAACATGTCAACACCTATTTGTTAACAAGTCCTTATTAAAGTTCTCATTTCTCAGTGTTATCATATATCAAAGAATGTCTATGTTTATAAAATCATTGAACAACTTATAGAAATTTATTTACAAAATATAGTTGACTGTAATAATAAGTATCTCATGAATTATGATTTTCATGCATCCAATTTAGCATAAAGAAGAATTATTTATTTTTTACGAGAATTTAAGCACAATATTTCTAGTCCTTATAATATGATTATGGATATATAAGATATAAAATGTTAATAATTATATAACTATAATATAAATTGATTATATATATTTATTATACTAATACATAAAATGTTTTAAAAGAAAACAGAATTACATTGTTCGTGGAGATGGAAGGCCATACATTCTCATAAATGTTCTATTAAATTTTCGACACATGGAATGAAATTAAGGTAAATAATAATTCAACATTATAAAATCTATATCATGTCATAAAAATAACATATTGTCACTAAATATATCATTTTTACCATTAATTAAAACATGAAATAAAAAATTTATCATATCCCTCTGAGGAGGTGGTAGTTTACACTTAAGCATGAGCTAGTTATAATTTTCCCAAATATGATAAGGTAAGAAGGTAGGTGTGATAATATAATTAAAATAAAATAATTTTTTATAATTATAATATATAAAACTTAAATCCATTTGAATAACTATCCATGAAATATTGTGATGGAAAATTAATTGTATCTCTATGTTGTGGTGGTGGTCCGCAGGTATGCAAAAGTGATACATTCACATACCATTTAATTGAAAATATGGAGAATAATTATGGTTACACTGTGGTAATAACATTTAAGTATATATAGGACATTATATTTATTTTTTCATTATTAACACTATATATTTATATTATGTTGAATAATAAATAACTTGCTTGTGTTTAGGTATGATGATTATCTCTTCTTCGGTAGGACTCCCTTAGATCCGTTATAAATGACCTTAGTAATGGTTTTTTAAGAGAGAATCACTGATAATTAAAGGTTAGACATGTTTATAATTTAACTGTGTAGTTCTTGATATAGATAGGTTAATGTTACTATAATGAAAGGAATATAGGTGTGTCAATTTATATTTGGAGGAGAGGACCCATATATAATTTCCTAATCTTTTAAAATATCATAATGTCATAATTAAGAATAATGATTCCAAATGGACAATTATTTAAATGTGAGGTAAGATGGTTTAAAAATATGTCCAAAAAATTGTATTTATACAATATTAATATAAAAACATTCCCTTATCTCTTAGTATATCACAAATAATATTTTTCTAATCTTAACCGCAATGAGAAATTATTTCTATTTTTAATAAACATTATGAAAAAAATTAAGCTCACGATATTACATAATATTAATTTAGATAATTACTTTTCTTGAATCGATTTAATAAAATTAAACTATTATAATAAAAAAATTATTGTGAAAATAATTATGAAAATAGAAAGAAATACAGTTTAGTGGAAAAATATTTTCATAAGTATTAAATGTTTTATATCAAAACACAACATAAAATGAACATTAATAACATAAATTGGACTATATATGACTATATCAATATAATTTTATAAAAAATGATGTTATATTTTTGAAATAAATTTTATAAAATTGGAATAAATTAATTATGTTTTTTAACCAAATATTTAAATAAACCCCATTGATGAGGATCAACTTTTTGAAAAATAAAGTTCATTATTTAAAATAATATTTCTCAAAATTGAATAAATTAATTATATTATTTAATAAATGAAAAAAATAAAATCCTTTGCTGCGGAAAAATGTAATTTTAACGTATATATTGACCTTAGTAAAAATTGGGTACTGATTTTTTAATATATTTTTTATATAAAACCTTTGAATATTAATATTTAAATGGGGTTATTAATATTCATTATAGAAATTAAATGGCTAGGTTATATTAATATGTAATTTATTTTTCATTTATATGTTGGGTTGCATGTATAGTAAGATATTGACGGAATTAAATTTTTTTTAAAGGGAAATATATTCTAAAATCCAAGGGTGTTACATTCTACTCAACATAAAATAAACTTTTACATGGAATTACATTACAATAATACACAAAATTGGGATATCTATGTCTATAACACATTCAAGATCCAATGTAGCTTCATTTAATTTTGGATTCCACTATATGACATTATCCATGTGAGTTGTATTATTTAATAGAACATTAACGCTATAGTAATAAATTACTACTTATTTTTCTTCATCGAAATGGTCATGGTCCAACAATCCAACCTATGAGTTTAATACATGTGATTGATTATGTATTTACTATCTCAGGATAGAATATTGAAACACATCATGATATTTATTGATATTCGAAACAAGCACTAAGAAATAATCTACCATTCATACTCAATCTAGAATCGTGGAGAGGCCAAAATATACATTGATTAACTATCCCATATGTATAAATCCATAAACATTATTTTTTATAGAAAATCATTACAATACCTTATCAAAACAAATTAATCACATATTTCACTAATGCTTGTACAAATAATTTTTCAATGGGATCTTATCTTTATAGATTTGATGATAAATGGTTTTGACATTACCTACCATTTCTATAACTATATCTAGTCCAAAAATATTTATTTCTCTAAAATAATTTCGGCACGTTGGAGTTCATTACTTATTCCAAAATAGGTATTTATAAGGGGAAATCGGAGTTATGGAGTGAAATATATTTTTGTAATAAATAATCCAATAGTGTAATATTTTTACCCTGAACACATTTTAAATCTATATAAAAATAAGATACTATATCATCATAGGTTTGAATAGATACCTCTATGTGATAATCCATCTATTTTATGACATGAAGTAGTAAAAACAAAATATGAATCCATAACTTGTGGATGTATTATTCAAAACATTATGGTTAACCATAGATCCTGATAAAATATAATAGAATGTTATATTCCATGAAATATTACTACATCCTTAATTTATATATTAGAAATATGATCAATAAATAAGTCATCACTGATAAAAATACAGTGTGTTGACTTTATATGAATATCATCTAAAACCTAAAAAACATTATTTACTTTACAGAGTTTAGATGTTCAATGATAAAATAAATGATTTTTTATCCATTTTAATTACTGTATGTGTAATGGTTTTAATATTATCCTAAACATCTATCTCTCAGTATTAACCTGTAAGCATAACAAGCAATGATATATAGAGTGTGAAATATCTATTTTCATGTCGTTCCACTAGCAATACTCTTTCAGGTCACTATAAAATCTAATTCTTCAATGAAAAATATATATAGATAAAATAAATTCTTTTTCCAATAGCTATTTATTTATGTATAGTTATGAAATGAAACATATACAGTTCAAAAACATTATCATTCTATTAAAATCAATGTTGATCTATGGAAGACTTCTCACATACTTTTTTAGCATTAATTATTTCATTCTAAAAATCATTAATCATGACATGGATAGATTGTTATAAAATAATTTTAGAAATATATGATTTCTCCAAATTTCATCAATATTTATAGATCTATCCTTTTTAAATCTAGATGTACTATATTTTTTGTGACCCTTATCATAGAAATTGTTTCAAGATCATTTCAACATAGAGCATCCTCCACCTTGTTCTATTCTCAAGGGTGGTAATGTATAAATGAATCATAATATATAATCAACCCCAACCATATTATATAGTTCATACTTTAATCGTTTATGATTTTTATAGTTATTATAACTTTTTTTAATATAGTTACTCAATATATTTAATGAAAAAAATTAACATAGATAACTCTTAATCATGAGTTTTGATTTTTTTTCATTTGAATCATTATGTATACTTATATATAATATATATCAATATCATTTTATATTATGAAACAAATAAATTCCTTAATTGATGCATAACTATTGATCAAAAATCCCACTCCACTATAGTGTATTTTAAGAAATGTTGAAATTACTAACATTCTATACAGTTCATTGATATTTTGCTAACATTCATCTATAAAAATTAACAAATCTCCATTATAATTTAACATAGTGATTGAATATTAATTATTGAGATATTTCACACAATGAAATTGTAATATCCAGTAAAATAGCTATGGAACTCAGTTACATAGTTTGGTAAAAGATATATTTTAATTACTCCCGTGATTGAAAAATCCACCAATATACCCTCTCTTGAGATTATCGGACAAATAAATGAAACTTTTTATTTCAAAAATTATCCCATGATAAAATTTTCATTCACATTATCTTTCTATAGTGACTTCTTGTACAGTCCTCAATTGAAAATTATAACCTTATTTTACATGGAAGAATTATGAATTTCTCATATAAAGACTTCCATAAACTGATGAAGGTAGTCTTAAGTGATTTTATTTTTTAAATACATGAATATATTTTTGTAATTAGTTATAAAAAATGAGTTGATATAATCTAATAATGTCTATTCTAAATTTAAATGGTTTTTAGGGGAATTTATTCAATTTAGACACATAATATATAATATCCATAACAAAGATAAATATTTGACAAATATTGAGATCCTGATAATAGGATGATAAAATCATCAATATGGGACTAGTAATACTTATTATTGAATTTTAAATTTTTGTGTTATATATAATCAATTAATATTCAAATTTATTAAATTTTGTTTTTAACAAAAATAATAGGTGAAGCCCATGGTGACAGCACTAGTTGACTGAATCTATTACCGAGATTATCCTGAAGGGTCTTCTTTAATTCTAGTTACTCAATAAGGTCTATTATATATATATATATATATATTTTGATACAAATTTATTTTAATTTAGAGTTATATTGAATAAAATCATGATTCAATGGAATATTATGAAATTATTGTATATATTCATTAATAAAATATGATATAAAAGGAATAAATTTGATGTTGAATTTATCCCCAACTATCAAAGATTTACAACTCTATTAAATAGGAATCATGATCCATAAAATGGATTGAATTTCGATTAAAATTTAATATTTATTATTATAGTGATATATGATTATAGGATGGTTTATAATGAAAAACATGGCTTCACTTCCTCAAAAATATGTTTAGGATTTATGAACATAAAGTTCATCCATGCCCAAAATAACATCAAATTCAATTAAAGTAATAATAAAAAGATTTTTAAATATATTATTCCCACAAACGTAAATTGGATATAAATAATAAACTTAATATTTCATCATTGTAACATTGTGGGGTTTTTATGGTAATTAAACATCTATTAACTAATGTGGAATTGTTGTACCCTTAGTGAATAATTTAGTTATAATAGAGTGAGTAGTTTGTGAATCAAATAGGATATTAATAATTTTATAGAGGATGGTAAGTGTACATTTCACCACATCTTGGTAATACACCATATTATCAAAAGTGGAATATTGATATTTCTATTTTTCCTAGGATTAGGAGGATACTTATGTTGATAATTATCATCTAAATTTTTTAATTTAGAAATTTTCAGTATAATTACTTTAATTGTTTTATTTTAAACCCTTGAATGTTGGTGGTGCATTTTTTGGAACTTGTTCTCCATAATTAAATAACTTCTTCTTCACAGGGCTTGTATTTTCGATTCACTAAATACATTACATTACAGATATAATATAGTTACTAGTCTCCTTTTGAAAATTTTATCATTATTTACATCCTCACATTGATAACAATGAAACTCACAAGTTCTTCTTTCTATTAATTTTATTATTTGAAACTATTTTTAATTCCATATTTATTAGCATAAAAAACTATGAAATTTAAGGGTAAAAAATTCAGTATTTCAACATTGAATATACATCAAAATATTTCATCATATCTACTAAAAAATATTATGGATAATTCACAAAGATATCATTTTCATATAAAATTGGATAATTGATCGATTCAACTTCCAATTAGTTTTAAAATAAAAGAATTGTACCTCCCAAGTCCTGTAAAAGTTTCCCCAGAAGTAAGAATAGATTCATCATCCTTATTCTTTATCTCTATGAATTAATATTACATTCTTGTATAATTAATATAATGGAAATGGTTATTAATAAATATGTTTCTAAACTCACCCCACTCCATGAAGTCAGTTTCATCATTTTGCCTCATGTTTATCATTTTAATCCATCGTAGATCTACTTCACATACCAAGTGGTAAAATAATAGAATTACTTTTTCATGTTTTGAATATTAGTGAATGGAAAATATCATTCCAGTGGTACTATATCATTTCTTATTAAATGCTAGTTCAACATTTCCACTAAAATAATATGGGTGTTTCCCCCTAATGTATTTTTAAAAATATTGTTCCTTCCACTTCATTCATGGAAGCTCAACATGATTCATATATTATGATATTTTTGTGCGATTATCAATGAGATTTTTCATCTTAGATCCTGAAAAATTTGGTTACTCATGAGGGATATCATTATTTTAAAGGTAGTGTTCTGGCCAAAGACCAAAACATCAAATATTATTGAGAAAAAAGGTTACACAAGTCTAAAATTTGTAATTTTGTGACCATCCGTAACATAAAGCAGGAGTATCCCTGGAGGAAGATCATCCCTCCAATGCAGATCATGGGTAAAACCTAAATTGGAAATCTCATCAGCAATCATGTTAGCTCCACGGTAGGTGTGGGGGAGATGAAGTTGAGACCATCCAGAGTGTTCGAGAAGTCCATCCAATGTGATGTGAGAGTCCAAGAGAGGTGGATGGTACCATTCAAAATATCCTGAATGATGGTAGTGGAGTCGCTCTCGATCCAGATGTAGGTCCAGTTGTGAATCTTGGCGAAATAAATGGCATGAATGACGACCATCATCTCAGCTTCCAGGGGTTTGGAGAAACCGCAGGAACCATATAAGAAGCCAACCATCTGGTCTAAATGATTGATATATATGGCACCACATCCCACTGGACCAGGGTTACCTTTGGATGATCCATCCACATTGATATTAATCCAGCCTGGGGGGTGAGATCCAAAACACATCAGGTGTAAACATAGGGCAGGGATATTTCCCCTCTTTGCCCAGTCACCTGAGGATCTTAAAGTCGTGAAACGATTTCCTGCAATGGTCTTTTTGGAACGAAGCCTCATGTCGAATGGCCAAGATGATTCTCGCTTTTACTGCATTAATTCTAAAAGAGGAATTACGAAAAGTAAAATCATTTCTTCCATGACAGTTTACATGAAGATGATCTGCAACAACAACAACCAAAAGATTTATGAGTTGTTGGTAAATAGATAAGTCCATAAATCATTGAATCTGCATGATAATGGAATAAAAAACAGCCATAATCACTCAAAAATGTCAAGAATGTAATGCCAAAGTGCAGTTTTCATGTCACAAGAATGAAAAAATTGATTAATATCCTTGCGATACTGATTGATCATGCGGAATATTGAACATAGAATGGTCCTGAAAGATTCTAGAAAATTATCCGTGCGAATTCTATTATGAGAAATCTGGCAGAAAAGTGTAAATCTTGAGGATTTTAACCAAACATTATTGAAGTTACTTAACCAAGAAAAATTATTATCAACAATATTGTAAAAATCCTTGTATTAATTTTTGGAATCAAGAATCCCATTATGTGCAGGACCCCAAATAAGGAAATCATTTTCAGTAATGAAGTGGTAGTTGCCGACAATTTTATTAACATGCTCAGGGAGACCTGGCTTTTTCATATGCATGAACGTTTTAATAGGGTCCTGAGAGTGGGGAGGAGAAAATTTTATGTTCATAAAAGAGGCCAGAGGAACACCAGTGTAGTTATCAATCTGAAATTTTATATTAGAATCCTTATTAGCCATCCATATTTAGATTGTCATAATATAATTAAATGTGTTTTGGATGGAGGTCCATATAGAGGACGTAAGGAAGTTAGAGTGATTATTTCATAGTTTATCAAAAAAACGAGCCCTATGAAAATCCGTAGAAGGAGAGTTGTAATCAATGAGATTCCACCTAATATTAGCTTGAAGAGCTTCATTAATGTTAGAATTATTTTTAATGCCTAACTGCCATTTATCAATATGTTTGCAACAAGAGGTCCAGTGGATTGTCACCAGTTTTCCCTCCAACGTACTACCAGTCCAAACAAAATTTTTAAAAGAAGTATTGATACATTTTAAAAGACTCTTTGTACATTTATAGATAATCATGGAGTAAACCATTTTAGAAACAATAGCCGATTTAACCAAACTAGTTCTCCCAACCATCAAAAGAGTTTTACCCTTCCAGGAAGAAAGATAATGAAGCGTTTGATCACTGATGAGAGAAATGTAATTCACTTTTGGTCTGCCACAGAAAATGGGCACTCTAATGTAAGTTAAAGGGAGATAGCCTTCTTTAACACCTAAAGCATTAATAATGGTATGTTTCCTCCCCAAAGAAAAGTACCTTCTAAAAAAGATGTAAGACTTATTCGAATTGATATATTGACTAGAGACTTCTGATTAGTGAAGAAGGATGGATTTCAGAGCCATAATGTTTCTTTTATCCCCCTGAGTAAAAATATTTATGTCATCAACATAGAGAAGGTGTGAGGGAGAATTCATGTATCTAGAAGCAGAAATAAACTTTATAGAGCCTTTATCAATCACATGAGAGATTACCCTACTTAGGTAGTCTTCAAAGATTGAAAAGAGAATAGCTGAGAGATGATCACCCTGTTGCACTCCATTCGAACAATTGAAATAGAATTTAGGAGAACCATTGACTAGAACAGAGATGTTGGATGAATTGTACAAAGATGAGATTTGATTAATAATAATTTCATTGAATCCAAATTTCTTGAGGACATTATACATGAAGTTCCATTCAATGGTGTCAAAGGCCTTAGCAATATCCAGTTTAATAGGAACATTCATACCTCTATTATTCTGTTAAGAAGATTGGTGGATTCAAAGGAAATACAGATTCAGTATTGAATAGATCTTCCTTTTATAAACACAAATTTTTCCAGGATTCAATTTGATTACTAATGGAAGCAATTCGATTGGAAATTAATATAGTGATGATTTTGAAAAGGGAATTAATGATCAAAATGGGCTGGAAGCCTTGAATGTCATACAAATTCTCGATCTTGTGAATGAGGAAAAGAAATTAGGAATTAACCCCATGTGGGAGAATGCCTCTAGTGAAGAAAGATTTTACCTTACTACAAAATCATACATAAGAAATCATACATAATATATCTAAAGCATTACACATTCTTTTCAATATATGACACCTTATATTTAATACATGTCTTCCTTTATCATCATAGGTTAAAATCATTCATAATGTTTAATAAGAAAAATATTAATTATCCAATGAATATATCAATAGAGTGTCAAATGAGGTGCATAGTACGGAATAAATAACAATGCACTCGAATACTTGTCAATATATATTCAACTAACTATTTTTTATTTTAATACCCCTCGATGAATATTTTAAAAAAAAATGACCCCTTGTAATAACTATACATATATATTTTTCTAGGAAAACCAAAATCTATTATTTTCAAAAACATGCGATGTCATTCAATACATATGATATTTTTATTGGTTGAGGGGAAATCTCTAATTATTGAACAAAAAAGAGAAAGTTATCCTTTTGAATACTGATAGAAATGGGATCCCATAAAATGGAAAAGATTAAAACATCCTAAATATTACATCATATTAGATGAATATGTGAATAAGTAATATTATAATCCTTTCCAAAATCATATAAGTTATATGTCTTTGAAACTCATATAAATAAATAAAATTATTATAAGTGATATACATTATATCCCAGATTTTTATTCAAATCTATAACCCTTATTATATATATATCATACATAAATACTTTCTTAATATCTTTATTAAAGGTAAAATAATAAAGGGTGATATTAGATACCCAGTATGTGTCAAAGAGTGATACACTAATGATTTCATATTTATAGAATGATCCTAGAATATGTATAACATGATCTTAAAATTTAAAAACCATACCAAGTATATCATAGATCATAATATTGAATCATGTAATAAATATCTCCAGTTCATAAGAAATGAATCATAATGTAATAAAAGAACATTGTCTACAAGAGCATAACATTTTCAAAAGAGATAAGTTTTTGGCACACACATACGAACAAAAAATATTTTCCAATGTTAAAGCTCACTACAAAGACTCTCATAGTTGATAGGTCTTACTCCCCCTTTCATCGTACACATTATCAATTTCCAATCCAAAACTATCAATTTAGATAGTGTATCTTTCTGAAATATTCTCACTACCCATTATAATTATTATTATCTCATTAGGTATTCATATTTTCCAAAACATTTTTAGGGATTTATAATCTCAGCCCCACCAATAACATAATTAAAATGATATAGATGTGTTAAAAAATATCATTAACACAATAATAATTTTATAAACCATGAAAAAAATATTTTTATTATCTATTTCATCATTTCATCATAGAATATCTCACTAAAAATAAATAGGTATGATAAAGGATACACCATAACATAATTAACATGTGGAAAATAGATGAGATTCATATAGTCATACTTGAAATATAATTATCACAATAAACATAAATAATTAAATTAATGGTATAATTTTATCATATCCAAAATTAATAATAATTAAAATAAATTATTTTTTTCATTGATTAAAAATTAATTTAAAATATTAGATTAACGTTTATTGAAGAAAATGCACTTTTCACCTTCAGATAAATTATCTACAATATAAAAAATTTCCCTAACAAAAATGATGTAATTTTATTTGAAAAAAAACTCATAATCTTGTAATGGAATCTTCAATGTTATGAGTGGTCATAATGGTATGAAATTCCATTCATTTTGTTTATGAGAAATAAAAAAATTTTCAAACTTCTGAAAAAATGTTAAATGAACATCATTATGAAAATAATAAGATGATTCCTTATAAACCATCTTCAAAAATTAAATTATTGAAATATATTTATTTAAAATATCATATGGGAATATATAAAAAATTATTTAATTTATAAAACATTAATATGGGATGAAAATGATTTCTAATCAAAGTGATAAATAATGTCATCTTTCCTTAAAAACAAATCTTCAGAATCTTAAGGTTATAAAGAGAGGAAAATGAATGGTAAACATATAATATATAGAAATAATCACATTATAATAAAATTCATGGGATTCATTAGAGATTTCTCAAAAAAAATTCCATAAAATAAATCATCAAAACTACTAATAGACAATAATATTGTTAGAGAGTACCTTATCAAATGGTTTAATTGATTCATTATCATTATATGATCATGAATAAAAATTTGGATTTTTTTATTACTATATATGAATGTCATGTAAATAATTATAATATAATACATTACCCACTTATTATAAGGACCTGACCTTAAAACATTTCATAATCTTGAATTAAATGAATAATTCACATTGAGGATCTTTTCCGGATTAGAGTATTAGAGAATTAGGACATAACTATTACATCTCACAAGATTACAATGTAGACACTTCTACTCAGTTTCAATTTAATTCATAAAATAAAAAATCTTAAAAATAAACATATCTAGTTCCATGTTTTAGATAGCATGTCTTTCCATGATCCCATCCTTGACCCTGTTCACCTTTAAGTCCTATGGAAAACATTTCAAAAACATTGGATGATCATAAAAATCTCAGTAAGGGATACAAAAATATGGAAAGAAAACATTAGTCCATGTATAAATAAGAATCAATGAAATCATACTTTACTCTTAAACATAAGAACTTCAACATAGCTCATGAAAGCATTAGATTTATGAATAACTCATAGAAATCATAAGACGTAAAGGAAAAATGAGGCATTCATAACATTCTTACGTATAGAGTAACCCTCATGGTTACATTTGGAATACCCATCAGAGTATATTCTCTAAATCTCCTCGGAGAAATTTTATCGTTTAACTCCTTCATGTATCCCAATACATTGGAAACCTACATCGGGCTCACCCGCCCTTAGTTTATCATGAAACCACCCATCATCAAAAACAATGCCCAAGAATCATAACATAATCATATCACATAAAACATGCATAAATGAAACATAATATTCCCATATTTCAATCAAAAGATATCAATACAAGACATTGATATAATAAAAACCTTATCAAAACCATTTTCAATACCAAAATAATAAAATAGTAAATCCTTGTATTTATTTTTCATTTAAAAATTGTTATGGCTTGTAGAGGAATCCAAAACTCAAATAAAGACCACGGCGGCGGAGAAGTCATTGTGGCCTCATACGTAAGACAAAAAATTACATTTGTTGTTTAGTAAAACGCTTCGTACAAAAATATTCCTTTTGAATAAATGTAAAAGTCAAAGGCTTTTATACACTGTACAATACAATGTTGTGTATAAAACAAAATATGCCTCAATGAAAGGTGATTGAGACGAAGTCCCTTACAAAGTCGGTATCCTTAGATTATGGATAAATAAATAACATGATTATGTGTGGAAAATATAAATACACCTAACATAGGAGGAAATTATGTGTAAAAAAATCGGAGGTCATCTACACATATTCATAATACAACATAATCAATAAGTAGAGGTTTGACACAATCAATTGAATTAGGGTTAAGAAGTACCATTACAGAAATTCGACAGCCTAATGTCATAACATTAAAATTCAGAAAATTAGTTAATGAGAGAGAATAGGGTATCTCATCACTTGGATATAATATTTTTATCAATAAGGATATAGAAGAACATATCCCCACACAACAAGATGTAAATTAAAAGACATAACAAAAAGAAGTTTTTTTAAAAATAGGAGGGTGAATGAATCCCCTATCGATTTGGGTAACTTTCGAAATGTACACCCCATGAAAGAAGGTCCAAAAAATGTTGATGTAAATACCCATAAATGAGGGTATATTACACAAAGAGTAGAATCATGGTCAGTACACACTCCACTAAATAGAGCTAGTGAAAAATATTGTAACACCCCGAGATTTTATGAGAAAAATTATTATTTTTAATTTCAATGATGTCTTGTGTTTTACGCTAAAAAAATATTAGCCTGTACTATACGCTACACCACATTAGCTTGTAGTATACGCAACAATGTTCTTGGATCTTTTTACACACAATTTCAAGTCAATTTTGTTGAAATTATTCTACACAACATATTTTATAGATTTTGTTTAATGTATAAATGATATAAGTTTTGATTATATTATACGCATCACCAAACGGATCATTCAGTACACAGATCCCTAACTTACCATGCATTACACGCAATCAAGAACTTCCTCGATAGCATGTGTAGTCCGCAATACTGAGTTTCACTAAACAAGATATTATTATAATATTATTAAGAACTAGCCATTATGAATAGTAATACCGACTTTTTGAAATTTTATAAATTTTATATTTCAAAATGGACTTCATTTTTGGATTTGGAATATCAAAATTAGCATTGGGTGAATTTTTGGTATTTTTTTGAAAACATTCAAGTTTTATGAATAGTGAAAACACTGAGTTATTGGTTAAAACCGAAATTTTATTTAAATAATAATTTATTTTATTTAAATTTATTTTAGGTCAAAATTGATACATAATACCTATAAAAGTTCAATGTAATTCATTGCAGTCATTTTATAATAACAGTAGACATATAAAAATTTAATTGAACTTTTCACCGTCTTTTACCCACCTCCTAGGGGAATTTGAAAATTTACATAAAACATAATTTTAAAACTCTTGTGAGTCGAATTTAAAAAATATGATAGATACTGTTAATGTCAAGGAGTAAAATTTAGTTCAATAAGATAAAAATAATTTTTGGTGAATATTAACTTTTTACATTTATTTACCACGGTTAAAAATAAATAGGGTAATTAGGGGTAACAATAATATTACTATTACCCTAATAGATGTTATAATTCTATTGGATAAGTTTAATTCGACTAAAAAAAACCTTAGACATAAAATATTATCATTTAGGTCCACTTGGATTAGATTAGGACATTTATTATTACTTTATTTAAAGAAGAGTTATATTTGTTAAAATCATAGTTTATTAACTAAAACATATTTAATATAAAGATATAGATAAGATAAATTATACTATAAATATTCATTATAATGATAAAAATATTTCCTACATAATGGTATTTTATTTATTATTTTTACACATTAAATATTGTTATTTATTTATTACACAATGATGATGCAGTAATTACCTTATTAAAGAAATATTCACATAATTGATGTTATAAATACCCAAATAAATTTAATTTGAAACTTTTTATAAAATAAAGTAATTTTTCAGGTTAATGTGACATGTTAGTATTGATTCAATTAACTTTTTTTGAACTAATCATGCTTTAATTGTTTTCACTAAAATCAATTACCAAATAGTGTCAAAATTGACATAAAATAGTTTTTAAAACAAATATTATTTTATTAATTGTTATTCTATTGCTAAAAATCTAAGGTTTGGAAAAATGACATATATAAGGTTTTATATATTAATAATGAACCAATTTTGATTCGTTTGGCTTGTTATAGTATTTTTAGTAAACATATAGTCTAAGAAAACAAGAAGACATGGTAAAAGATAAATTATTTATCTTCGAGTTAAATCTAAATGATAAGGTTAAAATAGTAAGCTAAACTTGTCTAAAAACTATTGGATGAGAGGATTTCTACCCATACCCACTATAGATTCTAAATAAATCAATTTAGAGATATTTTAAACCAAATATTACTTTATTATAGAATAATATTTTATATTTTTCCTAAGGTGCCCCTCTCCTCCCTTATAAAAGGGAACCTCCTCCCTCTTTTCTTTACACAATACTGAGCCTACATGCTCGGAAAACCCCTACACATTTCCCTTATAAACTTCCCTAAAAACATTATAGAGGTTCTGGTCTTCTCAAAATCCTAACTCTAGTGCCTTAATAGGAAGCATAAAAGAGGTGCGTCGAAGAAGAGGTGATCTCTTCCGCATATTCTTTCATGTTTTATTTCTTCTTAAACATCCTCTTTATAATGGCCCGGACCCTACAAAACTATTACTTTTCCAAAGTGAGGATCCAAAAAAATAGTGGCACCTTGAGGGTGACACCGTGATGGTGGCACCGTGTCCCCTCGTCGAGCCTTTAATTCTCTTTCTAGTACCTGACTTTTCCGCTCCCGCAACGTAAGTTTCGACGTAAACTAATTCTTTTACTCCTTTTAAAATAATTTAAATCCCATAATTAATTCCTCAAAATCTTGAGAGACCTCCATGTGTAACTGCCCAACCGTGTGATCAGCCCACGACCCCCGCTCCTTATGCGGTTTGGCATTCTCATCTCAACCATCCGCCACACTTATAAACTAAGGGTTAGTCGTGCTTTCTCCTTTCCTCGATCGCGGCATTTCTCGAACAGCTTCTGCTGTATCGGGTGAGCCGCATCATTATGCATAGAGTTCGGCGCCCGACCTAAGCACTGATAGATGAAGCGATTTTCTTTCAGGCGAGCCACATTTCTATCCGTGAAGTTCCTCCCCTGGCCTTAGCGTAGATCTTTGATCGAACAGGTAGGTGAATTTCTCCTTCGTCTCTCCCTTTTTTGTATCATGCGTGGTGGGCGTGCTTTTTATTCTATAGAATTGGATAAACCCGACCTAATAAAGATAATGAATGGATTTTATAAATAAAGACGGGGGGGCTATGATCGTTGATGCTCTTTTATATTATGACCTTCTTCCTGAATTATTCGGGAATACAACTACTGAAAATCATGATTATTGGTGGTCTTTCTTTTTGAATTAATGAACCCCTGGTGATGTTTTAAATGGATTCCTTATGGTTGTGAACTCCTTCCGTGAAAATTAAATTGGTTAATTAAGTATATTCGCCTAAGTAAATTGGAAGCACCAGGATTGACCCTTATGTGATAACCCCTAGTTAAGACACATGGAATTTAAATCATGGAGTGTGTTAAATCTTATAAATCTAAAAATACAGGCATGACCCTGCTTTGTGCTGGTAGTAGTGTTTTGGTTGTTTTTCTTTTATGGGCCAGTTGCTGGAGAAGTGGGAGGAGATGGGATCCCCTATTTTTATGCTCTAGGTGGTTATGAAATTGGGGATGGGGTCCCCCGTTGATATGGATTTGGTGGTTGTGAGTTTTAAGACCCGGTGGTAACTTTTTTATATCACAAATTGAGGTGGGATCCTCTGTTGATGAAAAAAAATTTGGGGATGGGAAATGGGGCAATGTCTCGGGGTTGTCTTTGGTTCTAGTACTTCTCGGTATCTCACTTATTCTTTATTGTTGTAACTTTACAAGAGAACCGTGTGTGAATGTTTAAATTGATGTTTGGATGGATTCTCTTCCTTGTTTATTCTTATGGTGTTTGTTTCCCAGTAGTGCATGAGCTTATTTGAACATTATTACTGAACATGAAACAAGAATGGGACAAATGGGTTTTTTTTTCGAGAGTCGTGACTCGGTCTTGAGTGCTTTTGTGATCTGTAAGCTGTCTAAAGAATAACCTAGCTTTGGGTGAGTTCTTGTTACCTATATATATATACTTTTAGCTTTGTGTTTCTTATTCGCGTCCAACCCAAGATGATCACTTAGTGTCGAACACCCCCATTTCATGGGGGAGGGTGTTTTTCCCAACACTATTCATGGTGACTGGTTATTAGCTCCTTTTCTGCTCCCTTTCCCAGATAT
Organism: Viscum album; assembly: GCA_963277665.1. Lineage (NCBI taxonomy): Eukaryota > Viridiplantae > Streptophyta > Magnoliopsida > Santalales > Viscaceae > Viscum > Viscum album. The sequence goes on from OY728133.1 coordinate 1,360,398,991, forward strand.
CCCAAGTATCTTTGGGCAGGCTCTGATGGCTCGATGTCCATTATTATCCCAAGATCCTTCGGGTGGGGTAGTGTGATGGTTGGCCAGGTGTGTGCGGAAGGTGGTTTCCCATGTGTCTTCGGGATGAGGCCCAGGTGTCTTCTGGCGTGGTGGTAGTTGTTCTGGCCTAGGTCTTTACAGGCGTGGTCATGTGTGACAATTTTGGACCAGGTGTTTGTGGGTAGGATTCGGTAGTGGGACTGCATGTGGTTGTGGCCCAGGTGTGTGGGGGAGGGTGAGGTAGTGGGACTGCGGTGACAGTGTGGCGGGATTTGTTCGATGCGTATGATGTCTCATTAACCAGTGGGAATGTGGCGCGGGGTACCCAAACATCGATGTGCTCTTACTATATATATTACTTGACTTGCGTTATTTTGGGAGTGTTCCTTGGTGAGGCTTGGCTGGATAGTTTACCTTGATAAGTGTCTGGTGTACTCCTTTTCTCGTGGGACTTTAGTACGTTCCCCCTCTTGTGCACGAGAGTCTTTGGTTTTCCCTACTGAGTGTACTTGTATGTTCACCATACATATATAAAACTGCTTTCATGTTTCCAGGAGGACATCGGGGATCACGCATGACCATACTAGCTCGGACCTTTGGGGCAATTTCATTTGCTATTTTTCTTTCTTTGGTACTTACCTTTGTAGTCACCATTTCTACCTTGTGGCATTTATTTTTTTGGAACATTCATGTGGGAATGGTTTACGTTTGGCTTTAATTTTTTTTACGTTGGTGTTGTTGGGTTTCATCTTCTTATCTCCCGATCCTATGAAAAAAAGGGTAATGCCTTCCATTAGTGTCTAATTTCTATACCCTTGGTGCTAGTAACCACTTCGGGACCTATTGAAGGAGGGTTTCAGGGGTTATTATCTCTCCTTCAACTTATAGAAGGAAGGGACTGGCAATCTGTTGACCCTTCCCACCTTTTGGTGAAGGCGGGTCCTAACAGAATGGTATCAAAGGTGATGGTTGAGAGATAGGATAGAGTCTGGAGTTAGGCACAGTGAGGATTTCATGGGATGGTAAGGAAACAGTGTTGGGTGACCTTGGTGCGTGAATTAGGTTCGGGAAGACTGGCTAGGACATGTGAGTTTAGGGCCCCCCGTGATCCGATGCAAGGACTTTGGACCTACTGAACGACCAAGTGAGGCCATGCTGATTGTAGGGTAGAGACCCTAGAAAAGGTACATATATCATAATGACTTGTGTTCTCGTGCTTCTGGGATGTCATGGGAATTAAGAATAATTTAAAATTTTAAGAAGTTTTAATAACGATATTATGCACAACATGGGCTTAGGAATTCCTTATTTACCTTGCAGCTATGGCACCTGGAAGGAGACAATGTGTGGTATAGGCGATCGAGGCCCTAGAGACTACTTTGGCAGATCGGCAGAGAGCTGCTCGAGAGGAAGAGGATGACTAGTTGAAGAAGACTCTTCGGGCCTTCCAGCGATAGACCCTCGAGAAGTACAAGGGCAGCACCTCTGACATGAAGACGGAAGGCTGGCTAGAAGAGCTAGTGATAGCTTTCGGCCTAATTCGGTCCCCGATAGAGTACTGGGTTCTTATGGACATCAGCCAGATGTGGGGAGCGGTGCGTCATTGGTGGACACATTACCTGTGGGAGAGGAGAGAGGCTGAGCTGGTATGGGCTGATTTCAAGAGGTAGTTCCGGGCAGAATTCCTCTCTTCGCTGATGAAGGCAGAAAAGAGACAGGTGCTACACTCCCTCCAGTAGGGATGTATGTCTATGAGGGAGCTAGGGATCAAGTTCAAATACCTCCTACGTTTTTCTCCGGACCTCTTTCCCGACGAGGTGTCTTGGTCAAGTCGTTTGGAGGAGGCGCTCCGACCCTCCCTCTAGTATGTGGTTACCCCAGTTTACCCTTCCGACGTACTTAGAGTTCTAGAAAAAGGTAGAAGTGGTGGATATGATTCATGCTCTAGGATTAGTGTCACGAGAGGTGATCCAGCTGAGACCATCGAAGGGGAAGGCCATCAGCACCAGGCCTCTAGCGTCAGGACCCTCCAGGTTCCGACTAGCATGGAGCAGATCACAGAAGTTTCAGTTTCGATCCCCCAGTCCTCGCCCTTTTCCTTCGGGCCCGGGAGGGCGGTGCTTCGTCTGTGGGAGCCCTGGACATCTCCAAAGTAAGTGCCTGGACTGGGTGTAGTACAGTGGAGGCGGACAGCCCCAGAACCCGCCCCAGCAGAAGCTTCTTGCTAGACCTTTCCAGCAAAAGCATCAGGGATAGTGAGCTCCCGCTCCTCCGAGGACAGACGTGGGAGGAGGGGGCCAACCTAAGGGCGCTCCTCAGGGACCTCGACCAAGGCATGATCAGGGAGGTGGCCGACAGTCGAGGGGCAGAGGAGCCAGGCGTGGAAAGTAACACACCGCAGAGTTAGTAGTTCCAGCAGGGCCGGAGGTTGATCAAGGTACGATCAGTTTGTTTAGTACTCTTTCTTATTCTTTGTTCGATACCGGAGCTTCGCACTCCTTTGTTGAACCCAGCCTAGCCCGTACCTTGGGTCTAGATTCCGAGAGACTTCCAGTTACACTGGTGTTGAGCACACTATTCTAAGGACATACTGACTTGTTTTTTGTTTATTGAGGATGTAGACTGATGATAGGGCCACATAAATTGGTTAGGGATCTTCTCCTGATACAGATACAACCATACAATGTCATCCTAGGCATCGACTGGTTATTCTCTGTGTGTTCCGTCATCGACTGTTTCTAAGGAAGGATCGTGTTCTCAGACTTGGTCGGCCGGCGTGTTACCTTCACTGGTGAGCGGGGTGGTCAGAAGAGAAGTAGGCGAGAGAAACCCCACCTCTCCATGATAGCCGAGATATTAGTAGAGTCAGTAGATGCTGATATGGTTGAGGTGACAAATGTTGTCCGTGAGTTTATGGACATCTTTCCTGAGGAGGTGACAACCCTACCCCCTTTGACATGGTATTGATTTCGGGATAGACCTGCAGCCCGGAGCTCATCCGATCTCGATGGATCCTTACCGGATGTCACTATCAGAGCTACGAGAGTTGCGGATCCAGATTGACGATCTGATGAAGAGGGGTTATGTTCGGCCAAGTGAGTTACCATGTGGTGCTCTAGTCTTGTTCTCAAAGAAGGCAGATGGTGGTCTCAGGTTGTGCATAGACTACAGGAGGCTGAATCAGGTGACGATCAAGAATCGCTACCCTCTTGTGAGGATAGACGATCTTTTAGACCAGCTGAAAGGGGCATGATGGTTCTCGAAGATCGACCTGTTGTCTGGGTACCACCAGCTAAGAGTAAAGGAGGGAGACATCCTGAAGATGATGTTCATGTGCATATATGGACACTTTGAGTTCTTAGTCATGCCCTTCAGTGTTACAAAAGCCTCGGCTGTGTTCATGGGGCTTCTGAACTCCATCTTTCGAGAGTACCTAGATCGGTTCATAATTGTGTTCATCGAAGACATCCTGGTCTACTCAAGATCAGAGGAGGGCCATGTAGAGCACCTAAGGACGGTTCTGGAGGTCCTCCGACATTATCTGATCTATGGGAAGTTTTCAAAATGAATGTTCGGGACACGAGAAGTGCACTTCATCGGGCACGTGGTGTCTGAGCAGGTGGTAGCAGTAGACCCCTGAAAGGTTGAGGTAGTTGTTTCTTGGGAAGCACCCAAGAATGTGGTAGAGGTCCATAGTTTTCTCGGGCTGGTAAGTTACTATCGGAGGTTTATACCCAACTTCTCCCGAGTTGCAGCCCCTTTGACAGCCCTGACCAAGAAAGACTATGTTTTCGTGTGGAGTGAGCAGTGCGAGTTAGCCTTCATCTATCTAAAGGAGAAGTTGGTCAGTGCCCCAGTGCTGAGATTGCAAGAAGAAGGGCCGGCGTATGAGGTGATCTACGATGCTTCAGGACAGGGCCTGGGTTGTGTGTTGATGCTTCAAAAAGGGGTGATCTCTTATGGGTACGGGAAACTACGCCCTCAGGAGCGTAATTACGCCACCCACGACCTGGATCTTGCAGCGGTCGTTTTTTACGCTGAAGTTATGGCAGCACTACCTCATCGGAGAACGCTTTGTGTTCTTCACAGACCAAAAAATCATGAGGTATATCTTCTCCCAGTGGTACCTAAACTTTCGACAGAGAAGATGGGTGGTGTTCCTCCAGGATTACGACTTCAAGATCTCTTATACTGAGGGAAATGGAAATGTAGTGGTCGATTCCTTGAGCAGGAGGACGTAGAAGGATGTGGTACAAGAGTCGGCGGACGCCTGGAAGGCTATGGAGGAGTTGGCTGCTTTACACCTGGATGCGAGGATGGATAGAAGTAGAGGCTTCCTATATTAGACGATAGTGTAGTCATCTCTGTTTCTGCATGTGGAGGAGTCTCAGTGGGGAGACCTGGAGTGTGATGTGATGCATGACCGACTTGACCAGGGAAATGCTCTGTAAGGATGGATAGAGGATGGTCAGAACTAGATGCTTTTCAATGGAAGGTTGTTTGTTCCGAAGTCGGTGCATGAAAATGTTCTCAGTGAGTTCCACAACTCACCCATGGTAGTACACCCAAAAGATTCCAAGATGTACCAGGGACTGAAGAGGCAGTTTTGGTGGCCCGGATTTAAGCGAGCAGTGGCAGAGTTTGTGGCCAAGTGCTTAGTGTGTCATCAAGTGAAGGATGAACACCGATTTCCAAGCGGCCTACTGCAGCCTCTAGATATACCCAAGTGTAAGTGGGATGAAATATCAATTGTTTTATTCACGGGACTACCCAAGGTCCAAGGGGGATACGACGCCATATGGGAAGTAGTGGGAAGGTTGACAAAATCAGTTCACTTTCTGGAAATCAGGGAGTCGAGTGCAGTGGATGATTTGGCATAAAGGTATGTGGATGAGGTGGTGCGGTTGTATGGAGTTCCGAGGTCTATAGTCTCGGATAGGGATTCACGGTTTACCTCGCGAGTCTAGAGAGGATTACATCATGATTTTGGCTCCCAACTACGCATTAGCACTACTTTCCATCCCCAGAGAGATGGAGAAATCGAGCGCACCATCTTAACCTTGGACGATATGCTGCGGGAATGTGTTCTGGACTCAAGAGGATAATGGGTGCGATACATGCCTCTGGTAGAGTTTTCCTACAGTAATAGCTACCATTATACCATTGGCATGGCCTCATTTGAAGCTTTGTATGGGAGGCCATGTCGTTCACTTGTGTGTTGGGACGAAGTAGGAGAGGCAGACATCCTTGGCCCGGAAGTGGTGCAGAGCACGATAGAGAAGGTTCAACTCATACGGGAAAGGATTAAGGTGGCTCAAGACCGACAGAAGTTGTTTGTTGATACCAGGAGGAGGCCCTTGGAGTTTGAGGTTGGAGACCACGTGTTCTTGAAGGTCTCCCCTCGGCGTGGGCAGCGGAGGTTCAGCAAGGGTAGTAAGCTTTCTCCCAGGTTCATCGGACCCTTCGAAGTGTTTTGGAGGGTCGGTGAAGTGGCTTATCAGCTCATGTTACCACTGCCGCAACTGAGGATACATGATGTCTTCCATGTGGCCCAGCTCCATCAGTATCTGCACGATGATTCACACTTCCTTGATTGGGGTGAGCTAGACATTGAGGATGGCTTCTATTTTGTGGAGAGACCAGTGATGATCGAGGATCGCAAGGAGAAGGTGCTTCATGGGAGAACCATTCCATTGGTTCGTGTGTTGTAGAGACATGGTGGGATTGAGAAGAGTACATGGGAGAGGGAAGCACAGATGTGTACCCAGTATCCAGAGTTTTTTAAAATTTTGTTCCTTGTTGTACCTGCTATGGTAGAACGTTTTGTCTTTCGGCTATGAAATGTACTGGTTTTCGTTCCTCTGATTGAGTGTGAAAAGCCCTGGCTATGGGGAAGGAGAGAACCCGACCCCTAATCAAGACGTATTAAGGTGGGTGCGATTAAACCTGTGCGAGTGAGCTAGTGCCTCCCAAAGCGGATAATATCTGGACATGGGGGAAGAGACTCCCCAACCCACATGCCCGGGCAGTTTTTCACGGTATGTTTCTTGGTTCTTGACAGGGAAGTTTTTTTAGTTAGCATGGGTTCACTTCTAAGAGGTATCAATCAATGTGTTTGTTCATTCCCTCTCTTTCCTTCTTGGGTCATTTTGATTCTCGAGGGAGAGAATTGTTTAAGAGGTATCTTATGTAATGGCCCAGACCCTCATGGATCATTACTTTGCCAAGGTGATGCTCCACCAGAAACGGTGGAACCGTGAGGGTGCCATCGTGATAGTGGAACCGTGAAGGTGGCACCATGATGGTGGAACCGTGAAGGTGGAACCGTGAGGGTGACACCATGAGGGTGACACGTTGAGGGTGGCACTGTGAGGGTGGCACCGTGAGGGTGACACCGTGACGGTGGCACCATGTCCCCTCACCGAGCCTTTCATTCTTTTTCCAGTACCTGACTTTTCTGCTCCCGAAACGTATGTTTGTACATAAAATAATTATTTTAATCCTTTTAAAACAATTTAAAGCCCATAATTAAATCCTAAAAATCCTGAGAGACCTCCGTGTGTAACAGCCCAACTGCGTGGTCAACCCACGACCCCCACTCCTTATGCGGTTTGGAATTTTCATCTCAACTGTCCGCGGCTCTAATAAAATAAGGGTTATCCATGGTTTCTCCTTTCCCCGATTGCGGCTTTTCATGAATAGATTATGGTGAATCGGGCGAGCCACATCATTATGCGTAGATTTCGACTCCCGACCTATGCATTGATAGACGAAGTGATTTTCGTTCAGGCGAGCCGCATCGCTATCCGTAATGTTCAGCCCCCGGCCTCAGCGTAGATCGTTGATCCAACAGGTAGGGAAATTTCTCCTTCATCTCGCTCTTTTGTGTATCATGAGGGGTGTGTGTGCCTTTGATTCTTTAGAAATGGATAAACCAGACCAAATAATGATAATGAACGGATTCTAAACATAAAGAAGGGGGGGTTGTGATCGTTGATGTTGTTTTATATTATGACCTTCTGCCTGAATTATGTGGGATTATGCCTACTGAAAATCATGACTGTTGGTGGAATTTCTCTATGCATTAATGAACCCCTGGTGATGTTTTAAATGGATTCCTTATGGTTGTGAACTCCTATCGTGAAAAGTAAATTGGTTAATTACGTATATTTGGATAAGTAAATTGGAAGCACCAGGATCGACCCTTCTGTGAGAACCACCGGTTAAGACAAATGGAATTGAAATCATAGAGTGTGTTAAATCTTATAAATCTGAAAATACAGGCATGACTCTGCTTTGTGTTGGAAGTAGTGGTTTGGTTGTTTTTCATTTACGGGCCGGTTGCTGGAGATGTGGGAGGGGATTGGATCCCTTTTTTTTATGCTCTCAGTGGTTATGAAATTGGGGATGGGGTACCCCATTGATATGGATTTAGAGGTTGTTAGTTTTAAGACCCAATGGTTACTTGTTTATATCACAAATTGGGGTGGGATCCTCTGTTGATGAAAAACATTTTTGGGGAGGGGACACGGGGCAGTGTCTCGGGGTTGTTTTTGGTTCCAGTACTTCGTGGGATCTCACTTATTCCTTGTTGTTGTATCCTTACAAGAGAACCGAGTTTGAATGTTTAAAATGAAGTTTTGCTGGATTCTCTTACTTGGTTATGCTTATAGTGATAGTTTCCCAGTAGTGCATGAACTTATTCAAACATTATCACTGAACATGAAACAATAATGGGACAAATTGGTTTTGTTGGCAAGATTCGTGACTCGGACTTGAGTGCTGTTGTGATCTGTAGGCTGTCTGAAGAAACACCAATTTTGGGTGAGTGCTTGTTAACTATATATATATACTTGTAGATTTGTGTTTCTGATTCTCACCCCACCCAAGTTGAGAACATAGTGCCGAACACCCCCATTTCATGGGGGAGGGTGTTTTTTCTAACACTATTCTTAGTGGATGGTTATTAGCTCATTTTCTTCTCCATTTCCCGGATATCCCAAGTATCTTCGGGTAGGCTATGATGGCCAGAGGAGCATTATTAGCCCAAGAACCTTCGGGCAGGGTAGTGTGATGGTTGTCCAGGTGTGTGCGGCAGGTGGTTTCCCAAGTGTCTTCAGGATGAGGCCCAGGTGTCTTCGGGCGTGGTCACGTGTGAGAGTTGTGGACCAGGTTTTTGCGGGCGAGATTCGTCAGTGGGACTGCATGTAGTTGTGACCCAGGTGTGTGCGGGCGGGTGAGGCAGTGGGACTGCGGTGACAGAATGGCTGGATTGGTTCGATGCGTAGGATGTCTCATTAACCAGTGATAATGTGGCGCGGGGTACCCAAACATCGATGTTCTCTTATTATATATATTACATGAATTTAGTTATTTGGGGAGTGTTCCTTGGTGAGGCTTGGGTGGATATTTTAACTTAATTGGTATCTAGTTTACGCCTTTTCTCACATGAATTTAGTACGTTCCCCCACTTGTGCACGAGAGACTTTGGTTTTCCCTACTGAGTGTACTTGTATAATCACCCTACGTATATAAAACTACATTCAGGTTTCCAGGAGGACTTCGGGGATCGCGTGCAACCATACTAGCACGAAACTTTGGGGCAGTTGCAGTTTCTATTTTACTTTCTTTGGTACTTACCATTGTAGTCACCTTTTCTACCTTGTGGCTCTTATTTTTTTCGGAACATGCATGTGTGAATGGTTTAGTTTTGGCTTTACTTTTCTTTTACCTTGGTGTTATTGAGATTCATCTTCTTATCTCCCGATCATATAAAACAAAAAGGTTAATTCCTTATTTTTATGTGTAATTTATATACCCTTGTTTCTAGTCGCCACTTCGTGGCCTATTTAAGGCGGGTTTGAGGGTTCATTATATCTCCATCAACTTAAAGAAGGAAGGGCCTGGAAATCTGCTGACCCTTCCCTCCTTTTGGTGAAGGCGGGTCGTGACATTCTTCTTTATTTGTTTTATTATACATTAATAACATATGTATTACTCATATAATGATATGTTATTATAAATATGAAACAACCCTATTTCAACATCTATCCATTCTACAAAAAACGAAATCGCTGCGCATGCGTACGTACAGAATACCGTCTCCATGCCGTGGTGTAATCTGTTTTTCCACCACAACCTTACTCGGATGTGTATAATGGTGTAATTAATAACTATATATAGTTATTAAAACCTCATACTGATTCTATGACATTATATCATCCACTCCAAATCAATTCAATAATTATTGGAATGAAATCATCGCTTGTGGGAACATTCAGATTACCGTCTCCACAACGCGATGAGATTCATTCACCATGTTAACCACTCAAGAAGGATGATAAAGTATATATAATGAATAATAATGAATTATATTACATGATAATGATACTTTATTAATGTATATATATATATATATATCATCTACTTACTTCCATTCATGTCAATAAGGTAAGGAAAACAACATTCAGGCGTACGTAGGGCCTACCATCTCCATGAACGGTGTATTTCATTTCATTTATCTATCTATTATATACATATATAATAAATATTTATGATTTATAAATCATGATTTACATTCTGGAAGTAATTAAATCATGATATAAGTAATAATAATATCAAGAACATCAAATCCAAACACATATGATAAATGAACTGATTTTACCCAAAATGCTGTTTTAACATGGAATTTACAAAAGGACGCATAATATAAAGTCATAAGTGAATCATATATGATGTCATAACATTGAATATGATTCTATAATAAGTCAAATACATTATTTTAATCATTATACAGTAGGTTCAGAAACATACGAAGCATATCAGACCTAAGGTAAGGGATAATTATTCTAATCTCATTCTTATCCGAGATTGTTTATTCGTAAGTATTTACTGGGGATATATTTATCATCCATGTACATGTTTTTTCAATATGTTTTCATAAAATTTTTACCATTATTACATGTATTTTTTATTTCATTTTTACCCATTTTTTCTTTTACTACGATGAATGGAAGGAATCCTTGTTTTTTTTACCAGGCGATGTACTTTTTGACTTTTCCAGAAAAAGTACGAGGATAATGTTTTTTAACTTATATTGAAAGAATGGATTATTACAGTATCCTAACTCCTTATTTCCATGAAGCTTACTCTACAATATTTAATGATTATTTTCAATAAAATCTTTTTCTTTTATAATTTGGTGGCATTTTGTGAAACGATAATGATTTTGAAGAACACATGATATTTTTCATACGAATTCGTTTCTAGTGTTTTATTGAAACTATTATTTCATCAAAGATGCCATTATTTAGTTTTTTATGACTCATGTATAATTTCTATATTCTTTACATGGTTTGATTATTCTTATGATGAAATTATATCAATTTTTTATATGGATTATGTTATGATGTGATGATGTTTATAAAACCTATTTTATTCGTTGGGTTATGATAAATGATTTATGATTGTTTTGTCTAACATGTAAGAATGATTTCACAACGAGATGGGTGAGACCTATATCTCCCTCCAATGCATTGTGAAATGATTTATATCTCATGAGATAGTCATGGCTGTAATGGTATGTTAATCTGGTTTAGTGATACATGACTGGAACGATGAGTGAACTCGATTCAGAAAAGGATATTGTTCACTAAGATGGTCTTGGAAGCAATTCCATGGCTACTATGGAAAAAATGTCATGTGATAAATGGGTTTCCACAAGTACATGTTTTATTCCTATTTTATTTTATCAGTATTGATGTTCCTTTATGATGTATGCCTTATGCACTTCCAAGATTTATATCTCAATATATTGATGTTTAAAATTTATGTTCTTGTTTTTTTAAGTTCAAATGTATATGATTTGTTTTATTTTCTCCATACTTACCCTTACATAGAATTTGAGCTCACGCTTTATATGTTTTCTTTTCCCCAGTATTTAAAGAATGGTTTTAGGTAAGAAAACAAAAGGGGAAGATATTTATGGGAGTTGTTGTAGATCTTTCACCAAGATTAGAAGATTATGTTCCGAATTTCCAAAGACAATCAACTATTACGTTTCTTGACTGTTGGTTATTGTTATGAATTAATTATTCCGAAAAAGTAATGTAATGTCCATGTACGTCGAGCTTGGGTCACTACAGTTGGTATCAGAGGAAAGGTTTAGTTAACCTATGGAAACTAGGATGCAAAAACATTAGTGATATCCCTAGATATATTTCTAATGTATGCCTAGGGATGTCTCTATGGTTAAGTATAACTATAGTTTATAGTCCTATGATTACGGCAAAGATCATAGAATTAAATAGAAGATGTTAGATATTGAATGTACTTCCCCTTTATTTGGTTGTTTTCCTAGAATTATTTATTCCCCTCGCACTTTTCTTTTTGGGTTTTAGAAGATGGTTGGAACCCAAAGGAACTGTGTTGATCAATGTAATGGAAAATGCAATGATTGCCCTCCTGACCAAACCAATGGTATGGGCGATGGAGTGAAGAATAATATTTATATACTTACACAAGATATGAATCAATCTGGACATCTGAATGATCAGAGAAGGGAAAAATATTATATTGAGTCCTTCATGAGGCAATGTCTACCTTCTATCAGTGGGTCTTCTGATCCACTTGTTTCTGAACAATTGATCATTACCATTGAAAAGTTATATTCCATAATTTGTTGTTCAAAGAATGAAAAATTCATTTTGGCTGTTCACTATTTATAAGGTGAAGTAGATTAGTGGTGGACTCTAATTAAGAATACAAGGCCCCCAGATGAAATTGAATCTATAGAATAGGATGAGTTCAATAACTTGTTTTTAAATAAGAAATTCCCTTGTATTCTTAGAACAAATATGGAAAATGAGTTCCTTGAGCTTAAACAAAGTGATGATGAATCTGTTGGCACATATGAGGCAAATTTTACACGGCTTGCAAGGTATGCATCTGGATTTATCATCCAAGCTAAAAGTAACATTGATCGATTCTTACGTGGCTTAAAACCATGTATTTGAATGGTATTAGAGATAAGATACTTTAGTAGCTATGAAGAAATAGTGTGTTGTGCTATCAAGGTAGAAATTGAAGTTGGTGTAACTTATCCATATCAAGGTTTTGACATGAAATGAAAGATGGAGTTCGTGAAGAAATCTCATAATAATGGTCAAAAGAAGATGAATGTTTCTTTATGATAAAAATTTGTAAAGAAGCATGGTTGAGATTGTCTTATAGGGACTAGAAAATGTTTTAAGTGTGGAAAAGAATGTCATCGAGCAGCTGAGTGTCGAAGTAACAGAAAAAGGGTTACTAATAATGTGAATAAAGAAAAGACTACCGAGAATGCACCACCAACACTTCAATGCTTCAAGTGCAAGGAAATGGGAAATTATTCTAATCAATACCCTAATCCAAGGGTTAATGATGATCGACTTGAGCAACCTCTTAAGGAAATTGATAATGGAAAGTCACATGCGATCACTATTTGTGATGTTCAGTGTGACAACGATGTGGTGGAATGAATAATTGTTCATGTAATGGGATTCTGAGATAATGTTGTGGAATCTCATTTAATGTATCGTGGAATATTAGAATATCAATGTATTGGATCATTGGGGTTTTTAATAATTTTATGGTATCAGTAACAATGAAAAGTGACTGAATTATTTTTAGAAAGATGTTGAAATACACATAATGAAGGGATAAGGAGAAAATAATATGTATGATGGTATTCATGAGCTCATGACTGATATAAGGACAAATTTATATCATGGATTGAGTATATAGAAATTTTTGGATTCTGGAATGTTGAAAATTTTAACCTTTGATAGAATTCATGTTTTCACTACGGTTATATAGTAATTCATGTTTCAAAATAATACATCATTAAGGTATTAAAATGTTTGGAATGTGACCAACAAGATATATATTATGATATATGGGGATAAATGGTGGTATTCACGTTCTTGTTATGTGACCTTTCTAGTAATCATTTTCTATATACTATGAGATTAGATAGTTGTATTATGGATAAACCTAAAAATTGGAATGGAATATGTTGGACATCAAATAGTATTATTTAAGGATAGAACACGTTTTTGAATATTATTTCTAGAATGTTATTGTATTATAGTATTATAAAAAGGACAACCCATAGGATGAGTGAAAACACGTCATGTAGGAAAAGGATGTGGTAATCAAACCCACAACAGAAGTGTGACAATTCTTTATCACATACCACTGGCCTACAAGAAGTCACTGGTTAGTAGAAACTAGTTTTATTTTATTAAGAAGAATGAGAAGTCCATTTTTTGAATCATATACGATTAACCTCACCATATATGGAATTATGCATATTTGATAAACTTTCCTACTGTTTGTTTGTGACAGATGGAATGACCCATCATTCTATCACATGATCTGCTAACACTTTAGGAATGGAAAATTAAACATCATTTCATCCAGAGATGAGGTGGAAATTGTTTAAGGAATGAACAACGGTGAGATTGAACCAAAATAAGCTATGTATTTCTTCTAAATCAAGATTTTAATCTTTAGGGAAATGATCTTGAAAACCAAAAATGTTGTCCTAGTGTCCTCATATACGATGAATCAGATGGTAAATTAGATCACCAAAAATTTATGGCTTTATGATTATTGTATTTTTCATAGCCATGTTATCTATCACTCTCCATCAGACCTTGATGGATACATTTCTCTTCCATATACATATTTTCACATATGTTCTCATATGTGGAAACCCAGTGAAGAGTTTATTTGGGAAACTATTATGTTTCATACTCCTCTTTTTAAAATTAGGTTTTATTATTCCTTTTAAAGATGTTGGTTTCTTTGAATGAAAATTTCATCTAGTAAAACATTTATAATACTGATGAATTTTGATGGAAATATTCATTTTATGGGGGGTAGACTATAACACCCTGAGATTTTATGAGAATAATTATTTTTTAATTTCATTGATGTCTTGTGTTGTACACTACACTATGATTATCTTGTACTATAAGCAACATAGTATTAGCTTGTAGTATACGCAACACTATTCTTGGATCATGTTACCCACAATTTCAAGTTCGTTTTGTGGAAATTATTCTACACAACATTAGGTATAGATTTTTTTAACGTATAAATGAAATATGTTTTGATTATGTTATATGCAAAACTAAAAGGAGCATTTACTACATGCAGCCCTGGAATGGCTTGCATTATAGGTAATCAAGTCCATCCTCGATAGCGTGTGTAGTACGCTATACCGTGTTTCATTAAACGAGATATTTTTATAATATTATTAAGAACTAGCCGTTATGAATTGTAATACCCACTTTTTGAAATTTTATAAATTTTATCTTTCAAAATGGACTTCATTTTTGGATTCGGAATATCAAAATTTCCTAGGGTGATTTTTTGGTATTTATCTGAAATCATTCTTTTTATTGAATAGTGAAAACACTATGTTATTGGTTAAAACTGGTTTTTTATTTAAATAAAGAATTATTTTAGATAAATATATTTTTGGTCAAAATTGATACATAATTTCTATATAAGTTAAATTTAATTCATTGGAGCCATTTTATATTAATTTTAGATATATAAAAATTTTATTGAACATTTCACCAACTTTTACCCACCTCCTATAAGAATTTCAAAATTTACATAAAACATAATTTTACCACTTCTGTGAGTTGAAGTTCGAAAATATGATAGAAACGTTTAATATCAAGGAATAAAATGTGGTTCAATAAGATAAAAATAATTTTTGGTGAATTGTAACTTTTTACTTTTATATACCACAGTAAAAAGTAAATAGGTTAATTAAGTGTAAAAATGATATTATTTTTACACTTACACATGTTATAATTCTATTTTATATGTTTAATTTGAAAAAAAACCCTAGAAATAAAATATTATCATTTTGGTCCACTTGGATTAGATTATGACATTTAATATTATTTTAATTAAAGAAGAGTTAAAATAGTTAAAATCAAATTTTAATAACTAAAACATTATAATATAGGGTTATACATAAGATAAATTCTACTATAAATATTAATTAGAAAGATACACATATTTCCTACAAAATGGTGTTTTATTTATAATTTTTATTTATTATATATTTCAATTTATTTATGACAGCATGGTGATGCAGTAATAACCATATTATTGAAATATTAACATAATTGATGTTATAAATACCCAAATAAATGTAATTTGAGACATTTATAAATTAAAATAATTTTTTAGATCAATATTACATGTTATTATTGAATCAATTTACTTTTTTAGAACTAATAATTCTTTAATGAGTTTCACAAATACCAATTACAAAATAGTGTCAAAATTGACATAAAATAGTTTTTAAAACCAATATTATATTATTAATTGTTATTCTATTACCAAAAATATAATGATCAGAAAAATGACTTATATAAGGTTATATATATTAATAATTAACATCTTGTTGTTTGTTTGGATTGTAATAGAATGTATAGTAAAAATATAGTGTAAGAAAACATGAAGACAGGGTAAATATTAAATTATTATACCTTAGAGTTAAATCTAAATGATGAGGTTAAAATAGGAAATGAAACATGTCTAAAAACAATTGGTTGATAGGATATAGAACCCTAACAACATTATATTCTAAATAAATGAATTTGGAGATATTATATACCGAATATGACTTTATTATAAAATAATATTTTATGTTTTTTCCTAAGGTGCCTCTCTCCTCCCTTATAAAAGGGCACCTCCTCCCTCTTCTCTTTACACAATATTGAGCCTTCAATCGCAGTCAAAAACTACCTATTTACCTTCTCTACTTCCATAGAAACATTATATAGTTTCTGGTCTCCTAAAAAGAGAAACTCTAGTGCATTAAGAGGAAACATTAAAGAGGTGCGTTGAAGAAGAGGTAATCTCTTCCACCGATTCTTTCAAGTTTTCATTCTTCTTCAACATATTATTATTAATTTTTTTCATCATAAATTAATAACATAAATATCAATCATATAATTATATGTTATTATAAATATGAAACAACCTTATTTCACCTTTTATCCATCCCACAAAAAGATAAATCACTGCGCATGCGTACGTACAGAATACCGTCACCACGTAGTCGTGTAATCTGTTTTTCCATCACCACCTTACTTGGATCTATATAATGGTGTAAAGAATAACTATATTTATATATATTATAACATCATACTGATTCTAAGATATTATATCATTAACTCTAATTCAATTAAATAATTATGGGAACAATATCATCGCTCGTGCGTACGTACTGATATCTGTCTCCACGACGCGATGAGATTCATCCTCCATGGTAACCACTCAAGAATGATTATAAAGTATATATAATGAATAATAATGAAATATATGAAATGATAAAGCTACTTTATTTATATATATATATATATATATATATTTCATCTACTTCCATTCAAGTCAATAAGGAAAGGAAAACAGTGTTCATGCGTACGTATGGGCTACCGTCTCAATGAACGGTGTATTTAATTTCATTTATCTTTCTATTATATATATATACTGAATATATATTATATATAAATCATGATTTAAATTCTGGAAGTAATTAAATAATTATATAATTAATAATAATATCATTAACAACAAGTCCAAACACGTACGATAAATGAAATGATTTTACCCAAATGCTGCTTTAACATGGATTTTACAAAAGGATGGGTAATATGAAGTCATAAGTGAACCATATATGATATCATGACATTGAATATGATTATGTAATAAGTCAATGAAATTATTTAAATCATTATACAAGAGGTTTGAATATGTACGAAGCATATTGGTCATAAGGTAAGGGATAATTATTCCAATACCATTCCTATCTGAGATTGTTTATTCGTAAGTATTTACTGGGGATATATTTATAATCCACGTACAGTTTTTCTAAAAATGTTTTCATAAAATGTTTTATATTCATACATATATGTTTAAATACATTTTTACCCCATTTTAACGTTGACTATGATGAGTGGAATGAATCTTTATTTTGTTTACCATACGATGTAATATTTGACTTTTCCTGCAAAAGTGCGAGGAGATTTTTTTTTAACTTATACGAAATGAACAGATTTTTACAGTTTCCTAATTCCATATTTTCATTAAGATTACTCTACAATATTTAATGATTATTTTCAATAAAATCCTTTTCTTTTAAAATTTCATGTCATTTTGTGAAAAGAAAATAATTTTGAAGAAGAAAGGATATTTTCCACAAGAATTCATTTCATGTGTTTTATCGAAACAATTTTTTCATCAAAGATGAAATTATTTAGTTTGATTATGTCTCAAGTATAATGTCTCTATTATTTACCTGGATTTATTTTTCTTATGATGAAATTATATCCATTTGTTTTATATGGATTATGTTATGATGGGATGATGGTTACAAAACCCATTTTATTATTTATGTTATTATGAATTAATTATGATTTTTTTCTGGAACAATTAATAATTATTTCACTATGAGATGAGTGGGACCAATATCTACCAAAAATTCATGGGGAAATTATTTATATCTCATGAGATAGGCATAGCTGGAACAGTATGTTAATCTTGTTCAGTGTTACAGGACTGGAACAAGGAGTGAAGTCGATTCAGAAAGGGATGTTGTCCACTAAGATTGTCTTAGAAGCAATGACTTGGATAATATGAAAATAATATCATGTGATTAATGGTTTTCAACAATTAAATGTTTTATTCCTACTATATTTTATCATGATTGATGTTCCTTTATGATCTATTCCTTATTTACTGCAATGATTTATTTCTCATGATTTTGATGTTTAAACATTACGTTCATTTCTTATATGTTCAAATGTATATGATTTGTTTTATTTTCTCCATGCTTACCCTTAATATGAATTTGATATAATCCTTTATATGTGTTATTTTCCCTACGATTTAAAGAATGGTTTTAGGTATGAAAACAAAAGGGGGTGATCTTTATGGGAGTTGTTTAAAATCTTTCACTGAAAGTAGAAGATTATGTTCTTAGATCCAAAAGATACAAAATGATTAAGGTCCTTGAGTGTTGGTTCCTGTTATGTATTAATTATTCCTCAAAATTAATTTAATTTCCATGTATGTCAATCTTGGGTCTCTACAAAAACAGTATGAATCTCATAGGAATAAAAAGTGAGATAAAAACCTTATACCTCATTGTAATCAAGTGATTCGTATGACCAAAATACAATAAACACAATATGGATCACAGAATACCATGAATAGAATCATGATAATATATATAAAATGGACGAACACAGTACACCACATGAAATAAATAAGTGTAAAACAATGGAAATCTCACAAAATTAAAAGTGAGATAAGATACCCCCTTACGAAAATTCGGTAGCCTAACAGCGCCACATAAAACTCCAAAAATGGATTGAAGATATAAATTAGGGTCTCTAATCATATGAACATAAAAATTAATGTAAGTGTAATATATAATAACATCCCCAAACTTATGAAATAATAGCTTAAAATAAGTGACATAAATGAAAGTACTTAATAAGAAAGAGAGAGGTTGGATCGCTTTCCTCAACCCCGACTTGTCTTGTTCGTTTCATTATATTCCTAAATAATAAAGATTGGTAACTTTATAATTGCTTAAGGACCTCCTTTAAATTTTATAATTCAATTCATATATCTAATTATAATGTTATAATAATTATTTAGTTATGTGAGTTCATATCAGACATTTTTATCGATGTTCGGTAAATGAGTTAAAAATGAACATGTTTGAAAAGAATTGTCCATGTAGTTATAAGTACATCATCTCCAGAATAGTATTATTGATTTAAATATCATATATATCAAGTATATGTTCTTTTTATACTATTCCATAACATTTTGAGACCAAGAAAATGAAATGCATTGTTCATGGATACGGTAGGTCGTACGTACGCATGAACGCTACTTTCATTTCATTATCATATTAATGGAATTAAAACTGAATGAGGGATATATATATATTATAATTAAATAATTATATTAATCATTTAGGTTTAATATATATCATATATATCAATTATATATATATACTTATTATAGTACATTGCATTTGGAGATAAGAAATTAAATGTACCGTTCATGGAGACGGTAAGCCGTACGTACGCATGAAAGCAAATTTCATTCCTATTTATTACATTAATGGAATGATAAAATAATGAAACATAGGTATATTATAATTATAGTATAATACGATATATAATATCATTAACTCTATCCTTTATACATCCCACATATGGCATTAACAACTCAAATCGCTTTATGGGAGGGGTAGTCCGCACTTCTTAAAATGAAATTATCGTGTTTATCCATTATGGAGACCATAAAGGTATTCCATAAATGAAATATACCGAATCATAAGAAAAATATAGACATAATATATTTCATATATAAATATAGTGACAACTTAATGGCCACCATGAGAGGTGTTAAAACAATATTGAACAATCATCATTTCGTGAGCCAGTAATTCGCCAACAACAGAAACAATATGTTCTTTAACCATTAGACAGAGGTGTGATTAAGTTTAGATCGAATACATATCATTAAAACATCCTATTATATTGAAGATACTGGTGTTGTTACAAAATAAAGGAATAAAAAGATTTTAAAGAGTTGGAGAATAAAAATAATACAAAAGAACATAAGAGAAGACATTACATTTAAATCGGGTGACTCCCTTTGGTTTGAACCAAAATGATTTCGTGATGAGCATTATGCATAAGTTAAGTCTTCTAGGATTAAGAGAGGGATGCAGAGGGATACAATGATCAGATTTTGGTCGAGACAAAGGCTTTAGAGGTGTGGGTAAGTGGGTAGTGTTGGGGGCCTTTTATAAGAGGGATGAGGGGCACTCTTCGATTCTTATAAAATGATACTTTATTATAAGAAGGGGCACGAGAGGGATGATTGTCGAAAGAGTGGCACAGCTGCACGAAGAGTGGATTCCTTCATAGCGTTGGCTGATCATGTCCCAGGTGCACTCCTTGAAGATGAATCTCATCCGGTTGTCACTGCTATCATGGAGCAGGGAATATCATCAGGGGGTTTGATGAATGGAACCTCTCAGACTGCTGGATGTGGTCAGATTCCCGTGGATGGTGCTAGGGGAACCCAACTGGGAAAAACAGGAGTGGCTATGTCTCAGCCTGGGGAATCAATTTTGATTGATTCTCAAACACATATGAAAGTGACATAAGATTCAGTTCCACATAAGATGGCATGATCTGTGAATACTGAATCCATGGTTCAGCATGAGATGGATAGATCAAACACTGGCCTTCAGTACATTGGTAGGGGTTTTCTTTGAGGCAGGACAATTCTAAACCTGTGGAAGTGGTGTCTGAATAGAGGAGCACACCTGATTTCATGGTGCAGGTAAATCCTAATGAATTTTTTAACTG
The DNA here is from genome assembly GCA_963277665.1 of Viscum album. Taxonomy (NCBI): domain Eukaryota; kingdom Viridiplantae; phylum Streptophyta; class Magnoliopsida; order Santalales; family Viscaceae; genus Viscum; species Viscum album. The sequence goes on from OY728133.1 coordinate 1,360,419,504, forward strand.
TTTTATAAACAAATTTGCATCGCTGGTTGATGTTGAAGAAAATGAGACAAATGAGACTGATATGCCAGATGATGTTGGAGAGAAAGAGGGAAATGTTAGACTGGGCGGATTGAGTGAGAAATGTAAAAGCCCCTCTGATGATGACACAATCATGATACCTCTAATGGAGGATGGGAAGGGTGGAAATGTCAGTCCTCCTTTGGCCCAAAAAAAGAAGTGGGGGGATAGATCTGAAGATGAAGAAGAGCCCCAGAGTAACAAAACATCCTATAGGGATGCTGTTAAGTATGGAATTCATGAGACCATAAGAAAGGAAGTGGAGGAAAAAACTCAGAGCAGGAGGAAGCCAAGGAGAGGCTATACGGACCTACCCAAATCAATGGTGGCAAGGTCTGCACACAAGAATGTAGGGTCACAAGAAACTGTCATTGTAAATGGGTACAATGGCAAAAGAAGAGGAGGGTCCCCGAAGACGGACAAAGGGCTCAGTGGGAAGTGGCCGATCAAGGATAAATTGTCTGAAGAAATGCTTCGAAAGAAAAACATGTATCTTGAGATGATTCACAAATACGAGTCTTCTGAATGGGAGTCAGCTGACCCTGATGATGAGTTATCTGATGATGGGGAGAGTGGTGCTTATGGCTATTAATGTAATGTAACGTCTTTTCTTTCTACTGTCTCTACTTGCGCTTTTTCTTCAATAAATTTCCGGGATCAGGCTTTCGCCTGGTTCATACTTTCCTGGTATTTTCAGATTTCAAAGGTCCCACCAAGATATATTTCGAGTATAGGGTGATAAGGTTTTTAAATCCACTCATCCAATAGGATTTTTACACGTTTAAGTCTTAGATTTTACCTTATTGTTTCATTTTAGTTAAATTGTTCATTAATGACGTAATTTCTGCATCATCATGGTGTCATAAAAAAATTTATTTATTTAATGTCAAAAAATTATAAAAACAATCATAATTCAGGAAATATTTTTTTATTTCTAATGAATATTTATAGTCTATAATATTACTTGTATGACCCCATGTAATAAATGTTTTAGTTAAACAATACATGTTTGTGAAATTTTTATTATTACTTTAAATAAAAGGTATTAATGTCATTATCTTACAAAAGTTGCTCCATGGGGTCCCAAAAATTTACCCATGGATATTCCTGGTTGTCTGTGACTCATAAAATAATGGTAGGATATTTTTCAAGGTATTTTCATATTATTATTGCATTAATTTTACCTTAAATTACCCTCATTACCATTAATCGCGGTTAATAAAACTCAAAAGTTACTCTTCAACAAAATTATTTTCATCCCATTGAACCACATTGTACTTACTAATTCCAAACATATATTTCAGATTTTATAAATTCAATTCACTAAAGGGGTAAAATTTCATTTAAATGAAAAATCAGTTTTTTAAACTACCAGTTATTGGTTTCACTATTCATAAAAAATTGATGTTTTTTAGAACAACACCAAAAATTTAACCTAAGGTATATTTGATATTCCAAATTCAAAAATGATGTCCATTTTACCAAATTCAAAACAATTAAGTTACATTAATTATTTATATAATAAATTCATGCTGTCAAAACAAATAGCGTGTTTTTAAGAAACAAAATCTTTCAAAAGATTGACACTTGTTTTGATCCAATTTCAATGTAAAACAAATTCCAATGACCAATGTTGGATTAAATGGTAAAAATATATTTTAACTAAACTTTAAAACCAATTGAAAAAATAATCTGAACATATAAATAAATTATACTGAAATGAGGTTTTGAATTAAAATACTACATGTTTCACTATTCATTAAAAAAATGTACTTTATTGGAAAACTACCAAAAACATACACAAGGTAAATTTTGATTTCCCAATTCTAAAGAAGGATTTTATTTTGTCCAATTTAATGTATAAGAGTTATCAAACCTATATTTAAAAAGGTTTCTCCATCAAATGGTGATAAATCGACCTATTAGTGATTATTAAAGTATTTACGCTTAAAACTGGATTAATTCACATTTTAAGCCTCTATCATTTATTGTTTAAAAGTATAAATATTTAACAAACATATATAATAATTTTATAGTTATTTTTGTTCATTCCCTCCATTACAATGTCTAGGAATTAACTACCATTTAAAATTATATTATTTTATTATTAGTGTGCAACGTAAGGTTTCAAAGAAACTCGATGTTGCATATTGTGTATGCCATCGAGCATAGAATTACCATTAATGTAATATTACCATTTTATTCACAAATATTGATTAATATGTAAATGTAATATTCTTTATTTACCTGGGCTGTTACATCCTTACCCACTTTTGGGAATTGCGTCCTCGCAATTTCAAAATTGGGCTTGGAAACTACATTGAATGTCCCACATCAGAAAAAGAGTTGGTAAAACTATCACTTTAAAAGAATGAAATAGAAGTACAAAGGACACCTGAGTTATCCCATACTAGGATTCCATGTAAGAAAACATGGATATTGAGGTGATGTCAAAGGGTCATGTTCTGATTGAGAGTGATATAAAACAAGATTAAGAGAACGTTAACCACAAGAAAATCATAAACATGTGTTGGGTTAAACAGTATTTGATTCCCCATTAGGAAAAGTTAACAAACAAAATTTTTGTTATAAGTTAATTTTCATTGAGTTTTTTATTTATGAACATAACTAAATCCTATGGAAACATATTTACTTGTCATGTAGACTTTCATCTCTTACTATATTTCTTACACAAACTCATATTTTCTCCAAACACTGAGTATTCAAGATGACTTATTCACATTAAGAGTTCTAAAATAAACTTTTATAGAATCAAATAATCCATAAAAGATGAACAATATCTTTCTTGTGTCTTTAGAAATTAACCAAAACCAAAATTGTTAGTACGAGTTCAGATAATACCCAAAAAATCATAATCCTTTATAAAAATAAATACTACTCTTAATCTCCAAAATATGTCAAACATTTTCCAAAGTTCAACAAAGACCATTCAATAAACAACTGTCCATAAAATTCTTCGAAGAAATCCAAACTAAGAATTAAACCCAATCCTCCAAAGGATTTAATCACATAATCTTCCAAGTCAAATCTTAATATTTATCTCCAAATAACATCAGTTACTCTTAAATTCTCATATTTAAATGTTTTTAACCTTATAAATATCCTCCCTGATAGGTTAATCATTTACATTGATAACCCAAAATCAACTTATGCTTAATTCAGAAAATAATATAAATAAAAATAATAAATCATACTAACCAGGGACATCACGTAGTCCAGTGGTAGGTGATAAATCCCAGCCGCACTTTGGTTGTGGGTTCGATTCTCACAGCTATATCCAAAGAAAATAGTTTTCACATGGTCTATGTGTTGTCCTTTTTCCAAAACTAAATAATTCATATAACATTACCCAAAAAGAGATAAAATATTCAATCATAACCATAACATAATTTAACCTCATATTTATATCATGAATTTAATTTTCCATCATAAAGTATAGTAACCCATAATTACCTCAATAGTAAGGATCATATAAAACCTAATGGTTACCCTCATAATTATTACCTGAATATCCCCATCGATTTGGTTCTCTCATACATGATGAATTAGAGAACACCCAAAGGTTCAAGTGGTTTAGAATGACTCTTGATTGTTGGTTTAGAATAACCACGTTATTTCTCATTGAATCCCCCATTTCATCCAGTCTCATAATCAGAGAACCACCAAAGTTTCTTTAAAACCCATTTTCACTTTGGTGCCTACTAGATCCATTCATTTACTAATACAAAAAATCACACTATTAGTATATAATCAAAATCATCATGTAGTAATGAGGAAGATAAACCCTAAGATATACTTATCCATGTTATCTCAAAATCATTCCAACTTTGAAAAATAACAATGACTCCATCTAATATACTTATAATTCTGATTATCCACTACTGGTTAGTTATACTTAAAGAATACCATATCATCAGAAGTTATCTATACCGACCATTGATACCAACTATATTTTCCCAGCCGTAAAAAATTACATAATATTTAATTAAATGAATAATTCAGATTGAGGATCTTTTCAGTATTAGAGTTTTATAGAATTATGACATAACTATTACATCTCAAAAGATTACAGAGTAGACACTTCTAATCAGTTTCCATTTTTTCATAAAATTAAAACTATTAAAAAGAAACATGTCCAGTTCTATGTTTTGGATATCATGTTTTTCCTTGATCCCATCCTTGACCCTTCTCACCTTAATGTCCTATGGAAAACATTTCAAAAACATGGGATGAGCATAAAAAGCTCAGTAAGGGATATAAAAATACAGAAATAAAACATTACTCTGTGTATATAAAAGAATCAATGAATTCCAACCTTACTATTAAACATAAGCACTTTAACATACCTCATGAAATCATAAGATTGGTGAATAACTCATAGAAATCCTAAGACATAAAGGTATCTTGAGGAATTCATAACATTCTAACGTATGGAGTAACCCTCATGGTTATATTTGGAATACCCGCCACAGTATATTACCTAAATTTCTTCATAGAAATGTTAGCGTTTAACTCATTCGCGTTACGCAATTAATTGGAGAGCTATATCAGGCTCACCCACCCTTATTTTATCATGGAACCACCCGTCTTCATAACCAATGCCCAAGAACCATATCATAATCATATCACATAAAACAAGCATAAAGGAAACAATAAATTTCTACATTTCAATCACAAAATATAAATACATTACATTGATATAATAAAAAATGTTATCAACACCATTTTCAATACCAAAATAAAATAAAAGTAAATCAAGGTATTTATTTTTCATTCAAAAAAAGTTATGACATATAGGGGAAGCTGAAACTCAAATAATGGTCATGGTGGTGGATAAGTCGTTGTCGCCAAATACATAAGACGAAACATTACTTTTCTCATTTAGTAAAATGCTTCATAAAAAAATATTCCTTTTGAATAAATTAAAATTTCATAGGGTGTTATACACCGTATAAAAGAAAGTCGTGTATAAAACAAAATATACCTCAATGAAAATAGATTGAGATGAAGTCCCATACAAAGTCGGTATACTTAGATTAAGGATAAATGAATTACATGATAATGTGTGGAAAATATAAACAAACCTAAAATAAGAGGATAGTAATTGTAAAACAATCAGAGGTCATCCACACATATTCATAGTAAGAGATAATCAAGAATTATAGGTTTGACCAAAAAAATTGAAATTGGGTTAAGAAGTTACCTTGTAGAAATTCGACAGCCTAACGACGTCACATTAAAATTCAAAAAATAATTTGATGATAGTGAAAAGGGAATTTCATCACTTGGACATTATATTTATAGAAATAAGGATATATAAGATCATATCCCAAAATAAGAAGATGTAAAAAAATACAAAAAAATATGTCTTTTTAAAAAAGGAGGGTGAATAAATCCCTTACTGATTTGGGTAACTTTCGAAACGTACACCTAATGAAGGAAGGACCAAAAAATGTAGATTTAAATACCCATAAATGATTTTATATTACACAAATATTATAATCAGGGTAATTACATAACCACTCAACGGAGATAGTGACAAATATAGCATGGATCTCAAAAGAATAAAAAGTGTGATAAAAACCTCATACCTCATTGTAATAAATCAGGTCATATGACCAAAAGATAATAAACACAATATGGATCATAGAATAACATGAATATAATCCTGATAATATATATAAAATGTAATAACACAATACACCACATGAAATAAATAAGTGGCGAATAATGGAAATCACACAAAATTAAATGTGAGATAAGATATCCCCTTACGAAAATTCGGTAGCCTAACGAGGCCACTTAAAACATTCAAAAATGGATTGAAGATATAAATTAGGGTGTCTCATAATATGAACATAAAAATTAATGTAATAGGAATATAGAAGAAAATCCCCCAAAATAATAAACAGGAGCATAAAATAAGTGACATAAATCAGAGTACTTAAAAAGAATGAGAGAGGTTGGATCCCTTACCTCTAGTCTGACATGTCTTGTTCGTTTCTTTATATTCCTGAATAATAAAACATTGTAAATTAATAATGGAATAATGAATTCCTTTGATTTTTATTATTCAATTCAAATCACATATTATAAATTTATAATAATTAGTTAATTACGTGAGTTCATATCAGACGTTTTTGTGGATGTTCGGTACATGAGTTAAAAATGAACTTGTTTGTAAAGATTTGTCCATGTAGTTATATGTAAATCATAGAAAGAATAGTATTAATGATTTAAATATAATATATTTCCAGTATATATTCATTTATACTATTCCATAACATTTTGTGAAAAAAAAATGAAATTCAAAGTTCATGGAGAAGGTAGGTCGTGTGTACGCATGAACGCTACTTTCATTTCATTGTCATATTAATGGAATTAAAACTAAATGATATATATATATAGTATTGTTCCAGAATTATATTCATCATTTAGATTTAATATATATCATATATAGCTATTATATATATATACATAACGTAGTACAAGATATTTGGAGATATGAAATGAAATGCACTGTTCAAGGAGATGGTAAGCCGTACGTACGCATGAACGCTACTTTCATTATAATTTAATAATTTAATGTAATAATAACATAATGAAACATATTTATATTATAATTAAATTATAATTCAATATATTTTATCATTAACCCCATCCTATATACATCCCACACATGGCATTAACAATTCAAATAACATGAAGGGGGCGGTAGTCCACACTTTCTAAAATGAAATTATCCCGTTTATCCATTATGGAAACCATAAAGGTAATCCATAAATGAAAAATACATAAGTATAATGAAATTATAAACATAATATATACCATATATAAATATATTTACTTCTTAATGGACACCATCAGTGGTGTTAAATGATGATTGAATAATCATCGTTTCATGAGGCAGTAATTTTCCACCCACAGAAACAATAGGTTCTTTAACAATTAGAGTGGGGTGTTTATAATTGTAGCTCAAATACATATCATAAAAACATCCAAGTATATTTAAGATACTATTTTTGTCACAAATGAACGGAATAAAAAGAGTCTAAAGAGATGGAAAATAATAATAATAAAAAAGAACATAAGATAAGACATTACCTTTAAATCGGGTAACTCCCTTTAGTTTGAACCAAAAGTGTTCCTTGAAGATATTTTTGCATAAGTTAAGGCTTTTAAGGTTAATAGAAGGTTTTTTGAGATAAAATGAGTATATGATGGTTGATCCAAATGCTTTAGAGGTGTGGGTAAGGGGGTAGAGGTGGGGGCCTTTTATAAGAGGGAGGAGGGGCACTCTTGGAATGTTATAAAATGTTACTTTATTATAAAATTCATTTAGGATTTTAAAGGTCCCAAAACTAAATATTTCGAGGATAAGGTGATAAGGGTTTGAAATCCACTAATCCAATAGAATTTTTACAAGTGTATGTCTGAGATTTTACATTAGAATTTCATTTTATTTAAATCATTCATTAAAGTCGTCATCAATGAATCATTATGATGTCATAAATTAATTTATTTTTGTAATGTCTAAAAATTATAAAAAACTATCATTATGTAGGAAATAGTTTTATCTTCAAAATGAATATTTATAGTCAAAAATATCACTTATATAACCCCATGAAGAAATTGTTTTAGTAAAACAATACTTGTTTGTGAAATTTATATTTTTACTTTAAATAAAAGGTATTAATGTCATTATCTTACAAAAGTGGCTCCATGGGGTCCCAAAAATTGACCCATGGATTTTCATGGTCGGCCATGAAACGTCCAATAAGGGTAGGACAAGTGTCATGGTATTTTCATATTATTATAACATTATTTTTACCTTAAATTACCATAACTACTTCTAATCACGGTTAATAAAACTCAAAAGATACTATTCATAAAAAAATATTCTCATCCCATTGAACCACATTTCACTTATTTATGACAACCATGTTTGTCAGATTTTCAAAATTCAATTCACAAAAGCGGTAAATTTTCATTTAAACAAAAAATCAGTTTTTTTAACAACCACATAGTTGTTTCACTATTATTCAAAAATGATGTTTTTCAGAACAATACCAAAAATTCACCCTAAGCTATATTTGATATTAAAATTCAAAAATTATGTCCATTTTACCAAATTCAAAACATAGAAGTTTCATTAATTATTTTTATAATAAATTCCCACTGCCAAAACAAATAGCATGTTTCTATGAATCAAAATCTATCAAAACATTGACACCTGTTTATGTCCAATTTCCAAGTGAAATTAATTCAAATGACCACCATTGGATAAAATGGTAAAAATATATTTTAACTGAACTTTAAAACCAATTAAAAATATATTATGACCATATAAATAAATTAGACTGAAAAGATGTTTTGAATTAAAATACTACATCTTTCACTAGTCATTAAAAAATGAACTATATCCGAAAAATACAAAAAACATACACAAATTTTTTTTTGATGTCCCGATTCTAATGAATGAATTTATTTTTTCAAATAGAATGAATAATAGTGACAAAAAATATATTTAATGTGGGTTTTCCATCAAAATTTGATAAATCGACCTTTTAGTGAATATTAGAGTATTTACGCTTGAAATTGGATTCATTTGCATTTTAAGCTTCTAACATTTATTGGATAAAATAAAAAATATTTAATAAAATATATAATAATTTTATACTTAGTTATGTTCATTACCGCCATTATAATGGGAATGCGTTAACTACCATTTAAAATATTATTATTTTATTATTAGTGTGCAACATAAGATTTCAAAGAAACTCATTGCTGCGTATTCGGTACACCATCGAGCATAAAATTCCCTTTAATGTAATATTATCATTTTATTCAAAAATATTGATATTAATTATTTACATGCGCTGTTACACTTATAACATTTTAACACTGATTAATTAATAATTTATTATTAAAATCATTGTTTATGGGTGTTAACAGTTCATTTCTCATGAGAATTTTTGTTTAGTAGATTCAGAAATTGTACATTTATCATGGTTATATCATCCCTAGAGTGTTAATTATATTATAATTATCAAATATATTAATTATCAATAAATATATTCAAGGTATTCCCCAAAATGCGTAGATAAAAAATTATTTGCATAGCTTATAGAGATGGCAGGTCGTATGTATGCAAGAAGGATGTTTTCCCCTTTTGGTGGATGAAATAAATAATGTTAAAAAATAATTGAAATTTAATAAATAATTCTTATATCATAAATATCATATATATTAATTAATTAAATCCTTATTTCCAAATTTTTTTATTGTAAATGAAAAAAGAATCACATTATTTCATAGAGGTGGTAGTCCACATGTACACATGAGAAACATTATCATTTTCTAAAAAATGTTAAGGTAAGAAGATATATATATATTATAATAATAAAATAATAATTTTGTCATATATATAATATATAAAATTTATATCCATTATAATCACTATCCATGAAATATGATAATGGAAAATGAATTGTATTTTTCCATGGAGTTGATATTCCACATTTACACATGAGCCACATGTTCACTTCCAATTTGATGGAAAATAGTGTGAATAATTGTGGATCTATAGTAATAAAAAAATTTATGTATATTTATAATATTTATGTTATTAATTTATCATAAATACCATATATTTATATAATTTATAATAATAAATGACTTGAAATAGGTTGATTATGATGATAATAAATTATTAGGTATTCGCCCATTAGATCTTTTCTTAATATCCCTTTAAATGATTTTTATGAAGTAATGTATCTGTAATTCATGTATATAGAAATTTATAATATAATTAGGAAGTATTTTTTACAGATTTGTGGCTCAAATTGGTGTAAATAATGGGAATAACGGGTCTCCTATTATATGTATAAGGAAAGCACCCTTGATATTTCTTAAAATGATTATAAAATAATAATTTAGTACTCATAATAAATACATAAAAATGGATAGATATTTGATGGAGCAATACTACATGGTTTATACAGTTCCATAAAATATGATATATATATGTTAAAATAGAAAAACCAATTATCTTATTTTTAACCCCCAATACACACGTTTAAACCTTAACCACATGGAAAATGGTTTACTATTTTTACAATTAATTATAACAGAAATTTAAGTTTATATTATTACATAATATTTATTATTATAATTAAAAATACATAAAAAATCTATCTAATTCAATTAAAATAAATAGAATAATTTAATTTATAATTATACATTAAAAACAAAACAAAGAATCTTTTTCCATTAAAATGTCATCTTGAGTATAATTTTTTATAAAAAAACACAATACAATCCATAAAAATAACCCTATATAGATTATTAATAATATAAAAGAACTAATATAAGAATTCTATTCAATTTTTTAAATAATTTGATGTTGTAAATTCTTTAAAACAATGAAAATTTTCAAAAAAAATCATTATTTTTTTCCAATTCATTGACGTAATCAATATTTTTAGAAAAATAACAAATATTCAAGTTAAGATATTTTTTCATGATTATTTAAAATATTGAGTTAATATTTTTAAATACATATTCTAAAATTGAAAATAATTAATTATATTCATCTCAAACAAAAAGAAATGAAATCCATTTTTGAGGGAAAATTTATTTTTAATGCATATAACGACATTGCTAAAAATTATGTACTTACTATCAGTATATTATATCTATATAAAATAATTTTAAATTTTAAATTTTATTACTATTCACTCAAGAAATTAAATTTCTAGTTTAGAAAGATATAATATATTAATGATTATTTAGACTCAAGGGTTTATGTGTCATAATATATTGAAAAAATGAAATTCATTTAAAGAAAATTGTATCATAAAATATCATGTTGTTACATCTAATGTCCTATTAAAAAAGGGAGTCACATAATCTGTGATGAAAAAATATGGTAACCAAAAAATTGAAAAATAGGATAGATATTATATATCTGGTAACTACATTTTCATCTTAATTTATTATCGTAATAACTGTTTCCAAATTGGAAAAATAGCCCAACACGAAAAGAATATAAAATTATGTAATATAATTTTTTAATAGGACAATGAAATCGATACCCCATACCTATATGATAAATATAAACTAATAGGGTTATGTGGCATCAAATCTCTCATAGAATTATTCCCATGACACTAACACATTTAATAAATTTTATAAAAGTCCAATAAATCCTTAAAATTGTGGGAGAAAAAAAACTAAATCACTTAAATTCCAAGATTTGCATTGTTGGAAAATATTAGGATCAAACATAAAATAATTATATAATAACAACATTGACTGTATCTCAAAATCCTGAATTCAAATCATAATTATATTATTACTTATAAGGATACCCAAATAATAATTACCCCATATGTTATTCAAATATTCAATCACTAACAATAAACATTTTTTCTATGAGAACTACGAGTGGATTTTATTGGTATCTAAGTTATTCATACCAATAGAAACCATGGTACAAAACAAATAATAACATAAAGTTATTCATTAGATAAGACTCGATAATGGGTGGAAATATTTGATATTTTCACCTACATTAGTGGGTATACTTATCAAATTGTTGGAATGTATGTTCAAAGTACCAATCCTATTATTTTATTATATACAAATTTCTTATAAAACTAAAAAATAAATCTCCATAGTTTTGGATTTTCTACATGTCTAATTATTTAAAATATGATCTTAGAAATGCCAGTTAGGAAAATCACTTTGAAGACTAACAATTAATAGATAATTTTTTCAATATAAAATAGATGGAGAATAAATATTCATAGTGGAATTCAAACTAGGTTGTACAAAATTTAAAATCCTAGATAACTAAGATAATAGATGAGATCATTTTCTAATGTTTGAATAAAAAACCATGAATGAAAAATATTATGCATTAACCAATAATTCAAATGATAAATATCATCTAGGTAGCATAATAATAGGTGGAGAAACTGACTTATATTTAGTATACATAAAGTATTATTTTCAAATATCATAATAACATGAACTTATTTTTAGAATAATCTAGATAAGGGAAGATATATCATTATTAAATGTTTTCTTAAACCTCATATAGAACCCCACATGGAGAAGAGAAATATAACATTTCAATAATTATTTCAGGATATAGAAGTGAATAAATATGATCATACATGAACTGATCAATTTTTATTCTATCCCTATGAATAATATATCCTAATATAATGACTATCCATTCTATAAACTAGAATTTATGAATTTTAGGAATGAACATTTCAAAATGTTTATTCTGAGTATAACAATAATAATTTTCAAACAACATTCAATATAGGTTATATAAAATATTATTTCACTTATAAAAATATCCATAAACTCTTATATGATCATAAAAATTATTATCATACATTATAAAAGATTTATAAATCATTATATTATCATTAGGGGATACTCCCATAAGAAGGAATATTTAAAAAAGAGAAGTTATTATCTCCTTTTATTGATCCCCATGTGCATTTTGGATATTATAGTACCATTAAACAATCTAAAAACAATATTGGGGCTTATCTATTAGTCTCTCAAGAATCATATCAAGGAATGGAAGGGGATGATATCCTTCTTAGTCAAAGATTAAGATTTCTATTATTTAAACACACCTTGTATTTTTTTTAACAAGGAAAATATTACAGAATTCATTCTATAAAACAATGAAACCACCATATGGGGGGATATTTGGATAGTACATACCCATGGGAAATTATAAATTGGAAAATGTATGACAATATCCAATAAAGTGGTCACATATTCACTAATAACCATTAATATTATTAAATTTATGTCCAATAACACTTCCTGATATGTTTGGGATTATACCTCAACAAGATCCAATGCATGGAGACAAATGGGGTAATTCTAGGAAGCGTAGATAGGGTCCATCCTATAGACATAATTTTCTATTGAAGAACTATTAAAAGTTAGTTTTCAGGGTAATTGGATAGTTCCATATCTATAATAATCATAATGTTTTCCTTTCTCCTCAAAAATGTAATTTTTTAGATTATTAAAATAAGTTTTCAATTCTATATTAAGTGGGATCTCTACCTTTAAAAAATAAGGTTTCATTAAATCAATTGAATCTAACTCATGACTAAAAAAATAAAAAATAATGACATTATGTATCAATAGATATTGTAGATAGGTGTTCCAAATTTTATTAAATAATATCATCTTTTCGAAAAAAAAAATATTAAACAAGGTAATAAGGTTTTCATTTATTATCACGATTTTATACAATTTTATATCCTTCAACACTTTATTTAAGTAATTTTTTGTTTTTTAAATAATAAATTCAATTGATTACTCAAATAAATAGATCACAAATTTCTCAATGGAATTGGTAATGAAATCATTATTTCCAAAAATTTAAAAAACGAAATATTTCATGTAGTGAATTATCCATAGAAAGAGAATTTATCAAATTTAATTAAAAAACATTTAGTAATAGATAAATAATAATTTTTAGAATATTACAATTGAGGTGAATTACTTGTGAAATCATAAAATAACACATTGTGTAACCAATCAATCATATTGAATTGCTGTGTAAACCAATCCTCCATTGGATATTTCAAATATTAATAAATGGAAACGTGAAAAAAATTTACAAATTAATGTGATACTATACATTTGTGAAAAATTATAATTTATTTTATTGTTATTTGAAATGGTATTCCAATAATTAATGGTTCCTATGTGCTAAACATGTCAACCAATATATTAATGGCATGGAAATTATTAGGGAATACTATATCATTTACTATAACCAATTCATCTTCAATGACTCGAGTATGTTTATCTGAACTTTTATAGTCTAATTAGATCAAATTCATAGCAGTTATCAGTTCTCCAACCTATTGTTTAGAGTAAAAAAGATTCCTCCCTTTAACATTCTATTGTGATATCAAATATCTTTAAATAATTTTTAATATTTGGGTATTTGTTTAACTGTATCTAGAATGTATGTTTATTTTGAAATTGAATAAAAGTATCTAAAATATCATTGTCTAATCCACTCTAAATATTTTTATTACCTGGGGGATATTCTGATGATCAATGTAGTGTTATTTTGGCTATTTATCAATATTATTTAACAATAATTTGACATCCATGAGATCATATCATTCTACACAATGCTATATATGTTTTAACTAGAAAAACATTAAATTTATAAAAAATATTATCTCTATCAATAGGTTCTGAATTTATATAAGGAACAACCTATGTTGGATTATATTCAATTGGCTAAAATAAATTGCAAAAATGATTTATAATTCTATTAACAGGTTTATTTTTATAGTCTACTACATTTGGGTTGTTCATATTTGTACTACTTCTATGTTTTATAAAAAATATATTTCCCCTTTTACGAATGGGATTAGTTTAAAAGGAAATTTATATACCAATTTGATTTTAAATATAATCAATATTAGATCCCATCTTTACCATTTAAGTTTACAAGGTGTCATGTATGATTTTTTATTGTTTAATAGTTTCCTCAAGCCTATTTGTATATTTTTATGTGGGCTTCATAGGTTGGATATTCCTTTACGGTCGAAAATTATATTTCTCCTAGATGTATCTAGTCTATTGATTTTGTATTTGGATATGAAAAAACCTTACTTGTTAGTTCTGTTGCCTAATTATAAACTTAAATTGGTTAATATATCCAAATTTATATTTTTTTTTGGAAAAGTGTGGACTGGTTTTTTATATAACGATCTTCTTGGACACAAAACATTGTATGTTTTAGGTGGATATTTTATTTACAAGATATATTCAATGATGTTTTTAGTTAATGTGTAAATCCCATAGTAATGATAAAGTTGGAAACATATATCATCCTGGGATTTGGTTCGGGAGGTTTTGGATTACATATTGGACCCTACATTAGTGATAAAATAATGAAGACAACTCATAATCATGATATTTTCATAATTGGAATTTAGTAATTCCAATGTTGTTTTTACATGAATCAATCCTCTAGTTATGAACTATTAGGAATTTTTTCCATGTTAGAAATAATATTTCTTTATGAATAATATGTTTAATCCACCAGTTCTAATATTTCTCCAATATATTTCACAAACCTATCAAAAGAATATGGAACATATAACAGTCATGAATCAATAATTTTTCACTAATTGAGTCATAGGGGAAGCTGAAACAAAGTATTTTAAATCACCTTCAGTACTAATTTATGGTTTCTATTTTTTTTACGATCACATAGATTTATTTCTTATATGAAGAAATCCTAGAATACGGGGAAGAAATTAAAAGGGTAATCTTTTTTCAATTGACCCTAATATCTTATTAGACTATATTGGGAGTTTTTGAACCAATATTTTCCCACTTCATTTTAGGATAAATGGAAATTCATGAATATTTATTTATTCCCAATTAAAACCTAGTGGTTTTATGTTGACATTGAGATAACAAAACTCATGATATTTTTTTTCAATATTCTTTATGAGTCCATTGAAATTTTGGGGTTTGATGAATAAAACATAATTTTGTAACTAAACCGGAATGTACATTAGGGTATTACAATTTTTTTCTACTTATGGGCATTATATTTGTCTAATTCCCAATAAGGTTTCTATAAGGTCACATTTCGTTTAAGTTTTTGACATTGTAACATGCTGATGTTGTGGGTTCACAACAAATATTTTAATTTTATATTTGGTTTCAAGATATTCCTCTTTAACAGATTCCTAAAATGGTTTCTCATCTCCCTTGACCATTACCATCATATATCTTGTATGATATATTCTATAAATTTTCTGTCTAAGGGTACCAAATAAGGGTAATAATTCATTGTAATGTAAGAAAAAAAATTAAACAGTTTATATTTTTTAGGCAATGTCCTCAAAAATGACACAAGTTAAAAGTGAGCTATTGTTTTCATGAATCACTTTTTAAATTCTATCCCCATTAAATGACACTTTAGTATACCCCTCAATTGTCTCACATATAGGTTGAATCTAAGACTATAACATCCCATTTTAATATTTTATTTCAATAAATTAATCAAATAGCATATTTGAATAAGTGAAAGGATTATAAGAAAGATATATTTAAGTAAATAAGTCTTGTGGGGAAATAAAATATAAAAATTGTGGTCTATTCTAACCTCTCGGATACTGTGATTTACATTGTTAACAAAATATTTTTCAGGTTTTAATTTCTCAATGTACACTATAAATCATTAGAATGTATACATACACTTTTCTAAAATCCATTCTAAACCATAGTATTAATTGCATTTCTCAATTAAAAGTGATAAAATTACATAATAACCATAATAAAATTAAATTTAATCAATTTCATTACATTTTTAAACAAAACATTGGTTAATAAATTAAATGTGAAAATATTTCTACTTTACTTCTATAGGAATGACCAAAAGATTAGATAAAAATCAGATGAAATATCACATTCAAAAATATAAACTTATTATTTAGATTTGAAGAAAAATAATTCTAGAATAACTTAATAGGATACAAAAATAATTTTGAGTTAGACTAGGATCTATGAGTCATGACTATATCACTACATTAATCAGTCATACTAGAAATGGATGTGAATACCAAAAAAAACCATTACCTCATTGATGTAATGCATTATTCTATAATAAAATTTTTTGCCTCAAAGAAATCCCCCCTTTTATAATAATTTACCCATACCCAATATCCACACAATCATGTATATTATTTAATAGAATTTTCTAAACATATTGATTATATTGATGAATCCTTGAAAAACAAATAATCTAATATCTCAGTAATACATATTTTTAATACTTACATGTATATGTTATTTATTTTTATAGTCTCATCATATTCTACAATTTTTTTTAATTCACATCTAAAACCGATCCCAATTATTTATAATTATTTTACTCTATGATTCCTTATTGTTATTTTATAAAAGATAAAACATTTACATATGAGTATCTGAAATAGTAAATACATTGAACATTAAATATTATATCCCAATATACTAATGTATTTTAAGGGAATCACACATCATTGAATTGTTTCCCAACTTACTTCATAGAGTTACTCTTACATATTTGAAAAGATACTCATATTTAAATATCGATTTTAAGACTTTTGTATCATTAAACACTTCTACAAAACTATCATATACTGACATTCCCTAATCCATGAACATTGTCATCTGATCCCATTGGACTCATATAATACCTTGTTTTCTTCAGATCACACTAGATGGTTTTAATCTCTGGGGGTTCTTGTTAGACTTTTGATGATCCCCGCTAGAAAACATGTGTTTTATCAGTGTGTTTTTTCAAAAATCACACACACCCAGTGAAATATCCTATAATTTCACCCATTATAATCAAAAATATAGGATAAACATGTTTAACGATGGATTTCTAATTAGTTTGAATCATGAAAATAAAGGTGGACCCTATTTACATGGGTAGTAACATTGGTCCTCTAATGTCTCACTTATCATGGGGTGTTACTCTATCGACCCCTTTAAAGTAGAACACCATGTTTGTTGACCCCTATCCAAAATCATTGGATGTGCCTCTGAACATTTAGCTAGGAATTGGCCCATGAAAAACCATTCTCGACCCAACCTTCCCTGATCCATGATCTTAGTCATCATATGCAATGGTTCTACTGTAATACATTGGTTTCCTTCCAAAAAACACAATAGTCTATTTCTCAATTGGGATTCTTATCAAATTAATGAATTTTCCTAATGGGAAATACATTTTTATTGTGGTTTTATTCACTCACACATACCCTGGGAAACATCATAGATGGTTACCAATAATAATCACTAGCCTATGAATAGAATTTATAACTATGGAATTCTAATTAGGTGGGGTTTTGAAAATAAAGCTTCACCTTGTTGACATGGGTAGTGACATTTATCATTTTATGTCACATTCTTTCAGTGGTTTCACAAAAATAATTCCCCCATTAGATATTTGTAATTTCATTACATTTAATTATTCTAAATTAAATTTTTACAAACCCAATGTATAAGAGTTAATTAGACATAATATAAATGTATCTTCTCCTAACCAAAATCTCACATTCCTTCTAGAATTCAACATTAAGAAATAGAAAATCAGTTACTTCTAGAGAGGTTAATTTCACATATCATCATTTTAATCTATAGAATAAGACATTTAAACATGAAATAAGAAAAATATAATTACATTTTTGTAATTATATTGTCTCAATTAAATAAATAAATGAATTATGGACTTCTTATATCAATATTGAAATGTATGTGACTCTGATTGATATGTATCATTAATAGTTACTTTTACATATATCAGCATATGGGGTGGTGAATTTTTCGCATCTGGTATATTAATATTTTATCTTCATTACCATTTAAGGAGTATTAAATATGGTGTTTTTTACAATCATATATCACTTTACTATTAAAAATTTCTATGATTAAAAAAATGACTATTACATATGAGTATTACTCTTACACATAACAATAATTTGTAAATTTAAGCATTCTACCTCCTACAACATAAGATTTACTAACTTATCAGATTCTCATATTGGGTAATTCACCTTTGGGTTGTCTTTATTTTATTTACATACACATTAACACTCTTTGTTATTAACATACAATCCCTAATGGTTTTTAATCTATTATTTGTTATGGACATCACTTGAACAAGTTTATCTTCTAGAGCTTGCATCCTATGAAAAAATAATGTATAAAAATATTTCATCTTAAGGTATTCAGATGAATTATATGGTTAATTTACATATAATGTATAGGGAAATTATGTATCCCTGGATAAGGCATTTTTTTTCAAATTTTCCCATTTTAATCGATCTAAATGAATTTCTACCATCATTTCTTCTAGAATAAGATATTTATAGAAATTTATCCTTAATATGAAAATGAAGGATTTTTTAATAGTTGTACATTAATTTTATTATATTAATATATTAAATTCATTAAAATAATGATTTTAGTAAATATTAAAAAATATTAGGAAATTTTCATTGATTACCAAATATCATACAAGTCAATAAAATAGTAAATGTGAGGTAATAAAATGAACCGAATAACAAAAAATGTAATGAATTTATTTCATTTTTCACAACACAATTTTGATTCCTCCAATAATTTCATGAAAATTAAAATTAATCATATTATGTAAATGATACACAACTTCAATTAGTTTTATTGTAATACTATTATAATTTTAATCAACTAATTATTCAATTCTGATTTCTGAGGTCTATTTGAAATGCTCTTTGAGAGATTGTCTAATAGTTCAATTATTACATCATCAAAGTGATATCACTTAATGATTTTTTCCATAGTTTATATGAACTATAGCTCATTTTGGAAGAGTTTTATGAAATTATAATAGAATAATTTTTCAATACTTTTATTTATTTTTAAAATGTATAAAAATGCAAATGTGTTTCCTGTTAAACTTAAAATTTGAAGTAGTTTATGTTATTGTTAGTATTTATCATTAAAATTCTCAATATAATTTTTTTATTATCATAAAATGTTAAAAATGTCTAAATTTGTATTAAAATACAATCTTTCTACTATAAAATCATATCATAAACCATAATATTATGTAAGTGATGGAAAACATCTCCACTAACATAAGTTCAATAAACCCACCACAACGTGAGTTATGTTTTTAAAAAAATTAATGTGAATAAATTTACTACTATAATATCTTTAAATTAAAATTATAATACGATAATAATATTATTTGAGTTTATTATGGGGTTTATTATTTATTATAAATAAAGGAAAATTTTAATAAACAATGTGAGAAAAATACTTTTATTATCGATACTTACTTGTACTAATCCTTAAGACATAATAGTTGGTATTTTGGTTAGAGAAATGACTCAAATACATGAATAAGGATATCAATGGAGTGTTTTAGGAATATATTAGGATATTGAAGAAGTATTAAAGTGATGATTGGTTATATGTGAGGGTGTAATTATTTGAGTAAGAGAGGTGAGTTTTTGAATAAAATAATTATTATATTTTTTACCTTTAAAGCATGAATAAAAAATAATTATTTATAATGATAATATTATATGATTATAAAATATATTTTTTTAGATTTTAACTTTTGAAAAAACCTAATTTAATTAATTTAATATTCTATATAATGTAAATAACAAAAAACAGTAATCTATCATAATTCAATATAGTTTATACTTTGGAAATTCATTTATAGGTTTGGAAATTTATTGTATTATTTCAAAAGGATTGTTTTTATTATTTAATATATTTTTGAATAATATGACCATTTTATGAATAATTATTTAATAATTATTTCAATATTAAACCATAAAACATGGGAATTTCAAAAGGTGTATTTTTATTGATCACTTAAAAATTCATGTTTTTTTAAGAAAATTGCAAAAAAAAGCAACCATAGTTGGTTATTTTCAACAAAATGATTACAAAAATGAAATTAATTTTTTCAAAATAGTTTTAAATAAGAAATAGTTTTAAAATGAAATATAAAATATAATGTTTGTTAAAATAAATTAAAATACACTACTAAAAAAGAACATATATTTTATTTTGAGTTATCTAATTTTATTAATCATTTTAATTAATTACAATATTTATATTATCATATAAAAATATTATTTAAAAGAACTTTTACAATTCATAACCATTAGGTTACTAATCATAATGGTAAGTTATTATTCCCAATTGTTATATTTACTTTATACCTCCTATAAATTCTTTTTATATTCATAATTCACCATTTACTAAAATTCCCCCCATGTTTGTATTCTCTTAATTTTTTAGATATTGAGTGCATTACTATTTTTTGATTCTTTTTTATATTTTCATTTTTCCAATGATAATTTTAAGGATTTTTCAATAAATGAATATAAATTTTTAGTTTTATTGTTAATTTGTGTTTATTGTCCCAATATATTATAATCAAATTTACTGATTATAATTATACATCATATGTAATGTTATATGATAATGTAATACAAATATTGCAATTTTTTAAAATGGGGTGAATGTGACTTATCTTATATCTAAATTAATAATTTATATATTTTGAATGAAATATTATATAGAAATGGTTAGGTTATTATATGATAGAATGGCCCAATAAAAAGGCCTTATTAAAAATATTGATGATAGTAATAAAAACACACATTGTTCGATACTATATATCATGGAATTATATGCATCTTTGAATCCTGTGACAAATAATAATGGTGTGATTTTATTCATCTTGAATCAAGAGTTCTTATATCATTTTCTCATCTAGATACTCTAATTAATCAATCAATATTTGTGGTCATTCATCCAATGTCATCTGGATACAAATGGTATTTCAATCTGATGGTAAATAATGAATAATTAGTATTATAAATTTATTTTAATACACAAATTTATATAGAGTCTACTATAAAATATTACATATGATGGAGTTATAAACCAGAAAATGCATTGGGGAGTTTTTCAAACTAGGATTTCAGATACAAATAACCCATATTTTGGGGGATATTCAGTAGTATATTGTTGATGGGTTCTATCTATCCATTTTATTCCATGTGATATCATGAATAATGATTGTATTAAATATTATATTAAATATATATCCCCTTCTACTTATATTCATAGAATGGTAGGCCATAAAAAATAAATAAGGTTTGAAGAACTATAAATTTGATGATGACTATGGACATTAAAAAATTCAATAAAAAATACATATAATCCCTTTCAAAGTAACAACATCATCTAAATTTTAAAATATGGTTTTATGGAAAATGGCCAGAAGAATCTGGATGTGTATAATAGCTAAAAGGTTAAAAGAAAGAATTTACTATACACCTAACATGTATAACACATTCAAGTGACTTCCAAAAATTAATGTACCATTGATGGAGATATGTTATAGTATCCAAATCAATTGATACATATTATTGAATTATTTCAAGAATTATTTACCTTCAAATACAATGAATGTATAATAAATCCAAGAACCATTGGAAGAGTAGGTACATAAATAGAATGAACAAAATCAAAATAAATCCATATTTTATATAAAATCCATAACGATATCATAAAATCATTTGATTTCTTAAAACATTTTAAGATATCCAAGGGAATAAATGAATAAAGGGATGATATAAAAATACCAATAAGTAAACATACAGGAAAATGAATCATAACACTTGTTTTAGAAGGCATAACATTCAAACATTAAAAATTCAGGGAAATTGAATAATCATATGGAATCATTATATATATAATATGGGATAATGTAATAATTAATACATTGGGATGTGGTATTAATATAAAACATGACAAAAATACGAGTCATGGTTATCTTCCATTACTATATAACATAGTGGATGAAGACCCACAAATGATCTGTGTTTACTCTCTATCCCAACATGATGTCACATGATACTAAAAATTAACCAATGAGTTGAAGAAACATATGGGTTTGTCCATAATAATATTTCAATACATATGGGTTCCAAATAAATAATCAATCATAGGAAATTAACATTAGAGTTACCCATGGAATATTTAGGTATCATAACCAAGCGTCAAGGCATAACCAAAAAGAATATCATATTTTCATCCATGAAAGAAAAGATTTAAATCATGCTATAAAATTAATAATAGAAAATAATAATATATCATGATATATTATTTCCATATTAAGTGAATAAATGTCAATAGAGTGTTTATTGATCATTATGAATGATAAATTTGGTGTAGATTGAAGAAAATTGTAAAGGGTATTCAAAGTCGAAATATGAATAATTTCCTAAATAAATCAAGAACAGAACTAATATATTTTTTAAAAATTAAATGAGTTATTTTAAAAAAATAGTTGTGGATTAAAAAATACAATGCTGTGTACTGTCAATACTGTGAGAAAATGGAAATATTCCATTAATAAATATTTTATATCTGGAGGAATTGAAATTTGAACATTATGGAACATGAATTTCTCAGTAAATGAAATAATAATTGAGATGGGTATGTATTTTGGAAAAAGGAAAACACAATTTAAGAGGATTACAAAAAGATAATTAAGAATTACATTAAGGTAAAGGGAGAAAGCATAATTTGATTAAAAAAGTGGATATTTTAAGAGAATGAAATAAATTATGATTGAAGTTGTTATACACTTCCACTTAATGTCATGGAAAATAAAATTATATAATTTAAATATTAATTAAAACATATTATAAATATATTTTATTTATTAAAATTTAATTATTTGCTTTGATGGATATTTCGATTATGTGAGGATGATTTATTAGATAATTGTTAATAAAAAATGATTAGTTTTTTTGAATGTTTTTTACAACCATCATTAACTAGTATCATTTCATTTTATATATTTTTTATCAACTTATTACAGAACATTAAATATGTTTTAATACAAATATTATAATATAGTTTAACCATTAAATTTTTTTATGACCCACCTTGATGGTAGAAATGAAAACTAAAAACATATCATCCACCGAGGCGGTGAATTGACACCCCAGGGATGTAGTTTTTATTTTTTAGGAAAAAAAGAAGAGAAGAAATTTGATGGTACATATTCCGTTTAAAAAATTATATTCATATATATATAGGATACATTAATCATAATATTTTTTTGAATACTTTTTTTTCAGGGGAAAATATAAAAAGAAAATAAAATAATAGAGATAGAAGAAGGATTTTACCTCTTGATTTTTATCCCCTTCATAACATCCATATGACACTTGTGTTAGGTATTTTGGTGATAAAAAAAGATTAAGACCTGTGGAGGTTGTTTTAAAGAGGAATTGGGAAAAATAGTTTCATTCTACAAGGATTTAAAGGTTCTTAGAGAAGGGGTTGTGAGGGGTAGTATATAAATGGTGGGAAAAGGGGTGTTTTTGACTATTTTTTCGTTTGATTATTGTTTTGGATCAAGAATATCAATTGTATTGATTCTTGTGAAAAGGTAAAGTAACTATCCCATTTGAGTTATAATAAATAGTTTCTTACCTCATCTATAGGTGACACAAGACTCAAATATTCTTTTACTTTTCATAAAATATTTTATACAATAAATTATTGTATTTTACTATTCACAAAAATTCAACTATATTAGAAAATAATAGCATAAAAATTTAATGATATTTAGATTAAAAAAAATGGGATATATTTTATGAAAATTATTTTCTAAACATAAGAAATTTAATATTAAATTAAATTAATCTTTTATTAAAAAAGATAATGATTTTAATATTATTTCCAAATTAATGACCCTTTGATAAATTTATAAACATCCAGTAACATTATCTAATAATAACATGATAACAGAATAATAATTTATTAAAATATTTTTATAATATAAATATTCTTTTTAATCTGTATATTAATTATGAAATTTTAAGAAAACATGTATATTTTACAAAAATTCCAACAATTTATTTATCATTTTTGGAAAATTTATTTACATATACCATTATAAAAAAAATTCATATTTTCATGTATAAGATACCTAACTATTATATATAAATTCATAGTTTAGGTAAAATTATATTGGCCAGTTTACCATCCCAAATGTTCAAATTACTATTCCAATAGTCATGTTACTATTCCATCAGTATATGTTTTGTAATTTCAATGAATTCCAATTATTTCATTACTAATTTATCAGAAAAAAATTTCTTATTTTGTTCAATGATTTTTTATACTATATAACATAATTATAAGGATGAACATTTTATAGATAAAATTATGGGTCATTACATTATTCCTCCCCTATAAAACCTCTCCCTAATTATGTCATTTTACATTCTGAGTAAGAAAACATGTGAGGGTACTTCAAATTATTTACATCATATGGATCCCTTATTTCCAATTCATACATATTAATCATGCACAAAACATTTACATGATTATTTCTATTTTTTGGGACATTGTCTCTATAGTCCCATATATTCACCAACTGCTTGTCATAAAAGAGGTATTTCTCTTGTTGTTTCATCTCCTAATTAAATATAGGTGAGGGTTAACATATGTACATACATATGATAGATACATAGGAAATGTCAGGAACATGAGCCATATTTGGTAGTAGTGCAATCCTATAGGCCACAGATCATATGAGATCAAGAATCTCAAAGGTGTCAATATACCTTGGGTAAATTATCCATTTTATTCAAAACTACAGGAATATATTCCATGTTGATAATTGAAGGATGTATTTTTCTACATCATTGAACACCAAATCCCTTTGATGGTTTCCAACATATATCTCTTACTAAATTTTAATAAATTTGATATGTTTTGGGATGGATTGAGACTTCTTTGTAATATATTTCACAAGATCCGGTCCATGTAACTTTTGTTTGCCATCTTATTTCCAATAGGTTTGACTTATACTTTGCAACCCATATATAGCTTTATATGGAATCATAAAAATACTCATGTGGAAAATGTTTTTCATGATAACTCAACCAATGGGATAAGGTGATCCAATCCACTTTTAAAATAAACTGATCTGGCCCTCAACATGTCCCTGTGTTTTTTAATAATACTTAAATATTGGCCATCATATGTTGGATGATTTCTGTCACAACCCGTCCTCGGGACCCATGTCGTGACTACCCCAAGCCCGCCTCCCATAGTCCAGTGGTTGACGACTAGAACCAAGGTGTAAATCCTGAAAAAAGGGGAAGGCATTTCCTTCATAAGGTAAACAAACACCACCGAGTAAGCAAAGAGAAGTAAAAACTAAGAAAAACTGGGTACAATAGTAAGTGGGACAGAATACAAACCCAAACTGAAGTAAAGTACAATTGGAAAGAAAGTACAACAACCGAATGTAAAGCTGCAACGTTGAGCAGTCCACTAGAAGTCCCACCTAAAGGGTGGGTACAGATATCCTCCTCATATCCTCGGGCCCAATCGACCGCTCCGTGTATGTCCCAGCCAGTGGTCCACCTCCAGGTACCGACTTGCTACAGAAGCCTCACCCACGATCAACGATGCCCGTCGTCTGCAACCAACACAACATAGTGCGTGCATAGCCTATGCAGGGTTGAGTATATGCTACTCAGTAGGGACCCCAAGACCCCCAATGGTCTCCCAATATCCACAAAGTATAATCCACAAAGGAAAGATACAAATCACGAATTAACATCCAACACTACTTATGTATATGCCCATACATATACCTAAGTCATCGATTCCAGTTCGACTCCAATCATCCGACACCCATTTCGATCACGTCCAAATAGGAAAGTACAACAAAATCCACACAGGAAAGCACAACCCAATCCACATAGGAAAGCAAGTCAATCATATCAAAGACATTGATTGAAATTCAATACTCAGCTCACATAGGAATACTTCTTCGTAAAGCAAAAGGAGATGGTTAGATGTAGTTACTGATTCATCTAGTTGGGACCCACATTGGATACATGTGTTGAATTCATCACCGCCGAACCCACGGAGAATTCCCGTATAGTTGTCGTCATCATCGAACCCATGAAGGATTCGAGTTCGAAAGTCTTCGCCGTCAAACCCATAGGGGATTCCCATATGGTTTTCGTCATCGTCGAACCCAGGGTGGATTCTAGTATGAAAGTATTCGTCGTCGAACCCATAGCTGCTAGGGAACTCCCCCTCTATCGAGTATAGTGGGCCTACCGATAAAACCAAGCACTTCCTACTAACCTTGGACTGTTTTAATACTCTACCTGTCGAGTACTGTCGGCCTGCTGCTACAACCATGCGCTTCCCACTATGGGTCGGCTTCTACAACCAAGCGCTCCCCCTCACATCTTACAGAGGTACTCCTTCTGTTGAGTACCACGGGTTTTCCAATACAACCAACCGCTCCTCTGCTGTGGGTATGCCGCTACAACCAAGATCTCCCCACTGGGCTATCGAAACACTCCGAGTTGATCGATCAGCAGTTGTCACGTCTCAGCGAGCTCTATGATTTCTGCACACAGCACACTCGATCCAGGACGGTCTTCTCCACGAGCCAAGAGGTCGATAGACCAACTATCACGTAGACCAGAGTTGATGTATCACAATGTTACATTGCGTCAAAAGGAATAAAACGTGACAGAAAGAGCGTCAATTGGATGCCCGATATGATAGTTAATGGCCTTTTCGTTCTAGGGGCCCGGTTGGTTTTTATGTCAAAACCATCCAGAACACACTCCAATTGCGTCCAAACCTCAAGCGGAGTAAGCCAAAAGGGCTATCTCACTAAGAGGAATCCAACAAAGTTGACGTCATGTCAATCGGACGTCCAGAGCTCATGTTATAAGCGTATCCGCTCCCAGGGCCCGATTGGTTTCGTGCTCAAACCAACCCGGTAATACCCAATGTTCTCTGAAACCTTGAGTGTAATATACAAAAAATGACCACCACGATCAAAAGATCTAATCTAAACTGATGGTGCATCGATCGAAGATACGTATCCCATGATATGGGTGTTTGAACGGAAATGTGCGAAAATATGGGGTTTTGGGCCCGGACCGACCCGTCCCAAGACCCCCTGGGTCGGCCCAAACCGGGTTGACCCAAACTGGTTCTAGGTACATCCGATTAGGGTGCATCCTGACCCTGCCGATGCGGCTGGTCCACCCTGGGCAGTCGGTTTTCATGGCGCGGGCGCGGCCCACATGACCAGCTCGGCGCTGGCCGAGCCGTTGCAGAAGGGGGGGGGGGGGCTACCCCATGATTGAGAAACGGCCCCCCATAAGGGGGCCCGCCCTTTGCCAGCCGGGTGTTATGACCCCCGGGTTTCTCAGAAACCGGCCGGCCAGTCTGGCCAGTGTGTCACCGCGGGACCCCCTTGCAGGTCCTGCCCTCCTTGCACCGGCGACCGGTGGTTCCGGCAGCCGGTCCTCGCACCACCGCGGTCATAGTCCGCGTTCTTGTCCGACCAGCACGGCGCGATGGCACTGCGCCCCTCCGCCGCGGCCCCGCTCCGGCTGCTGCTTCTTCATGGTTATCTGGCGCGGCCCAACGGCGGAGCAGCTTCGTTCGGCCTCAACTGCACAGCATGAAGACGCCACACATCTTCACCCGTGCCTCTTGCTTCCGCGTGGTGTCGTTGCACCGCGCTGCCTTTCCTCGTGCTGCAACAAGTACAACATCAAAGGGGGACGAGGGTCGTTCGTGTTCATGCGGTCCGACATCCTCCTGTTATTACGATAATAGGAGGCCCAATATATAAGTTGATCAACAACAAATAAAACACGAACAAGAATTAACCACTACTTCGATGAAGTCGTGGAACGAGATTCATCACGGAAAAAAATAGATGTTGCGGAAGACGGCGTCGTCGAAGGTGGCTCTGTAAGTGTCATCGACATCATGATACGCGACATCACGGAGAAGAGGATCGTCAGCGTCACAGTACATGGTGTCGCATCATCGATCTCCGAGGAATTAGCGTTCTTCATCGCCCTTCGTCGGAATCCGGTGTTCTTCGTCGATGTCGGGGCTTTCTTCATGTTCTACATAGAGGAAGATGACGTTCTTCGGGGAACTCTCCCTCTCAACACGACAAAGCAACACCCAATGACATAAGAGTTTTCCTTATTTAATTAACACACACAAGAAAAAATTTCATTGGAAATTCAAAATAATTCATTCAATAAATTGAATTAATTGAAGAGTCTTAACGGTCCAATTAATGTGAGAGTTGACTTGGAATTTAATAAGGAGGGTGCGGGTGTGTTACAAAAAAAATGGGGGTTTGAGGAAGTTGAAAAGGTGGGGCTCGTGTGGGGACCACATCACTAATATCCTATCAAGAGGGGTTAGGATATAGTGGGTCCCACCTCAACTTCCATAAGTAGGTTTATACTACTTAGAACATAAAATAAAAATTATTGCACAACTTTTATTTTATTCATTATTTAACACCTTTTTTTTAAATAATCACACCCAAGCAAACACAACTTCATAAAAGGTGTTCTTATGTAATTACACGTGCTGTAGTTTCATTGGTTCCCTCAAATTTCGATTCCGAGCACCGGTTGAAATGTTAGGAAAACCCGCTCGTTCGTTCACTGAACGTACCCGAGCTAAACATTGGAAATTGATTTTGGGCACACCGGGCCTCAAAATCAGGTGCCATCAGAAAGTGCGTTCTTCTAAAATCTCTAATAAAATTAAGAAAAAATTACCATTGAATTTTACGGGTCTTTATATTACTCCCACCTCAGGGATTTACGTCCCCGTAAAGGTACATCATAAACTAGGGGAAAATGTGGGTACTGTGCACACATCTGAGCCTCCCCCTCCCATGTGCATTCCTGGTGGCTCCCATGCTACCATCTGATGCGCACTAAAGGAATCGACTGCCCATGTAGGACCCGCTCCTGTTGATCCTCAATCTCTAGCGGGACCTCCGAAAAATCCTCCCAATCATCAATGTATGACTCCCCATGGTCGATGATATGCGTCAGGTCATGCATGTATCTCCTCTACTGAGATACGTTGAAGAAGTCATGCACCCAATTCAACTGAGGTGGTAGAGCCAGGTGATAAGCCACCTCGCCTGTCTTGCGGGGAACCTGGAACAGTTTCATAATGCGTGAAGATAACATGCCACCCCAGCCAAATCTTTGTAATCCATGTCGAGGTGAGACCCTCAAGAAAACGTGGTCACCATCCTCAAACTATAGTGGCCTCCGCCTCCTGTCAGTATATGACTTCTTCCGGCTCTGAGCTATCCTCATCCGCTGCTAGAATACCTAGACCTTCTATGTCGTGGCCTAGACCATCTCTGGTATCACAAGTGCTGCTAAGATTTCATCTTTGCCGATAAGAGAAATCTGTTCTCATCCCCAGGATGAACCACATTATTCTCCTAATACAGTCAATCCTAAAATGGATGATAATAATCCATACCAAGTATGACGTCGTAAAGCCTCGACGCTACTACCAAGAGATCCAACTGTTATTCTCACCTCCAAGGGTTGAGTCACATTGTCGGCATCGGTGTGTGGTCACTGGGTTCCCTCTTGTAGGAATCTCAAAAGTGGGGGTCAAGTCAATAGTTTAAATCAGATCCTCTTAGTAACAACAAAAAGATAGGTCATGAACTAAATGTAAACGCCACAAAGAATGGTGTCTTTTATTACTGCAGCTCAAGGTACAAAGACACAAAGCATCTATAAACAATCATCATAAATGCTATAAGCTACATGAACAAAAGTATCCATGTCTGGAGCTAGTCCTGCTCCTGTCCATCTGCTCCTGGAGCTCCAGGATCGTAGGCCTCAGCTGTAAAACCCAAGAAATTTATGTTATATAATCATCAAAAGAATCTTTTTCTACACAACACTTTCTTGGCTTGCTTTACACGCAATCGCGACCTTCCTCGATAGCTTGCGTCGTACGCAATACCGAGTTTCACTAAACAACAATATGCTATTAAAACTAGCCGTTATGAATAGTAATAACCACTTTTTGAAATTTTATAAATTTTATTTTTCAAAATGGACTTCATTTTTGGACTCAGAATATCGAAATTAGCCTAGGGTGAAATTTTGGTATTTTTTCTGAAAACTTTCAATATTTGATGAATAGTGAAACCACTAAGTGGTAGGTTAAAAACTGTATTTTGCATAAAACTTAATTTTACCGCTTCTGTGAATGGAATTTCTAAAATCCGACAGACACGGTTAATATCAAGCACTAAAATGTGGTTCAATGAGATGAAAATAATTTTTGCTGAATAGTAACTTTTTACTTTTTTTTACCACGGTTAAAAGTAAATAGGGTAATTAAGGGTAAAAATGATATTATTATTACCCTAACACATGTCCTAATTCTATTGGACAAGTGTAATTCGACCAAAAACAAACTTAGGAATAAAATATGACCATTTAGTCCCACATGGGTTAGATTAGGACATTTATTATTAATTTATTTAAACAATGGTTAAAAAAGTTAAAATCAATGTTTAATAAGTAAATCATTTTTAATATGGGGTTATACATACGATAAATTCGACTATAAATATTCATTAGAAAGATAAAATGATTTCCTACATAATGGTATTTTATTTGTAGTTTTTAGACATTAAATAATTTAATTTATTTATGACACAATGATGATGCAGTAATTATCTTATTAATGAAATATTGACATAATTGATGTTATAAACACCAAAATAAATGTAATTTGAGACTTTTTATGAATTACACTAATTTTCTAGGTTACTATGATATATTATTGTTGATTTAATCAACTTTGTTTGAACATATAATTCTTTTATGACTTTCAAAAAAATCATATATCAAATAGTGTCAAAATTGACACAAAATAGTTTTTAAATCAAATATTATATTATTAATTGTTATTTTATTCCTAAAAATCTAAGGATCGGCCAAATAACTTAGATAAGGATAAATATATTAATAATAAACAATTTGGAGTTTGTTTGGCATGTTATAGTAAGTGTATTAACCATATAGTGAAAGAAAACAAAAAGACACGGTAAAAGTTAAATTAATTAACTTAGAGTTAAATCTAATTGATAAGGTTAAAATAATACCCTAAACTTGTCTAAATCCTATTGGATGATAGGATTTAGACCCATACCCACTTTAGCTTCAAAATAAGACCCTTTGTAACCATTATAAACCGATATTTACTTTAATATAAAATAATATTTTGAGATATTCATAAGGTGCCCCTCTCCTCCCTTATAAAAGGGCACCTCCTCCCCCTCCTCCTCACACCAAATTGAGCACTCAAGCTCGGCCAACCCCTGACATTTTCTCCTCTCCACTTCCCTAGAATAATCCTAGAGGTCCTGGTCTTCTTCAAAGACCAATCTTAGTTCCCTAAGTGGAGGATTCAAAGAGGCGTTCCAAAGAAGAGGTAATATCCATTACCGATCATTTCAATTTCTTTCTTCTTCAACTTCTTCTACTTTAGTTTTTTCATAATAAGGTAATAAAATCAGTATTAATTACATACTGATATGTTATTATAAATATGAAACAACCCTAATTCACCTTCTATCCATCCTACGGAAAAATGCAATCATCGCGGGTGCGTACGTACGGAATACCGTCTCCACGCCGTGGTGTAATCTATTTTCCACCATCACTTTACAAGGATGGGTTTAATGGTGTAATGAGTAACTATTTATGATTTTTATAAAGTAATATTGATACTGAAATAATATATATACACTTCAATACAATTCCACGATCATAGGAACGATATCATCACTCGTGCGTACGTACGGAGTACCGTCTCCACGATGTGATGTGACTCGTTCTACATAATCATCATTACATAGTAATTATATAAATGAATTGAATGAATAAATATGATATATGTTACACTAATACCATTCTGGATATAATGTATCTATAACCTTAAAATATGAATAAGAATTTATTCGGCAAAACACGCATAAGAACAAAAGCCAATAAAGACCCGAGTAACAAGTAACAATGAAATATTACTAACAAGAAGCTATGAATATGACCATATATGATATCATACCAATATTTATGACTCTAGAATAAGTCAATAACATTATTTAAACCATTATACAGGAGCTTTGGACACGTACAAAGAAAATCGGACCTAAGGTAAGGGAAATATCACAATCTCATTTTTATCTGAGATTGTTTATTCGTAAGTATTTACTGGGGTGTATTTTATCATCCACATCCATGTTTCATAAATATGTAATATTATTTCCATCCACCTACAATTTTTTAAATCAATTTTTACCCTTCGGTGAGTTTTAGTAATATGTATGAAAGGAATCTTTTGTCGTTTTTCGTACGAGGTACTTTTTGACTTTTTCGACAAAAGTACGAAGAATGTTTTTTTAACTTATACAGCATGAATGGATTTTAAAAAAAAATTATTTCCAAGAAGCATCCGTTACAAGTTTTCAAGTTTATTTTTAATCAACTTATTTTAGTTTAAAATTTTATGATATGTTAAGAAAGGAAAAATGTTTTTGTAGAAGAAAGGATATTTTCCTCATGAATGGAGTTCAAGTGTTTTATCAAAATTATTTTCCATCTAAGATAATAAAGGGTTCTGTTTTTATCCATATTATTACATTGATTTGATCATGTTGTTATGGAATTATTTTTATGAATTCCTTTATCTTATATGAATTGATTTATGATGTCATGATGTTTCAAGAATCCCATTTTTGTTACATGTGTTATGCGATGATGTATGATTATGTGGCACACATAAGAAAGGATTCATTATAAGATGGGTGGGACCTATATCTCCCTCCAATGCATTGGGTAAAGATTTTATATCTCATGAGATAGACATGGCTGGAATGGTAGGTTATACTGGTTCAGTGAAACAGGATTGGAACGGGGGTGACTCAGTTCAGAAAGGGACTCTGTCCACTAAGATAGTCTTGGCAATGAGTCATGACTAACAAGAAATGATTTTCCATGATTATGTGTGCATGCCACAAAGTTTCAAGTTTTATGTTATGATTATGGGGATCTCATTTTCACTTCTATGATTTATTCCATGATAAGATATTATGATATCTTTTGAAGATTTTGATTTTCAAAAAGATATGATATGATTTTTATTTCCTTTATTTTCCCTTGCTGAGCATTTGAGATCACCCTTTTATGTTTTCTTTTACCCAGGTCAGGAAGATGGATATTAAGTAGAATATGCTAAAAGGGACCCTAGATATGATGAAATAAATGGGAGACACTGTAGAAGATTTATGAACCAGTTGTTTATGTTTCCCAGTTTCCAAAGACACTATACATATACGGTCCTTTGTGGTTTTGTCATATGTTGTAATAAGTGTGCTTAAATTATGAAGTATTAACAATTTATGTAAAGTATGGGTCGTTATAGTTGGTATCAGAGCAAAGTTATAGTCAACCTTTGGAAACTAGGATGTGAAAGACTTAGTAAGAACCCTAAGGATAAGACTAAGCATAGAACACAATCTTAGTGTTTTAGAAATGTCCATGAATACTCTAGGATAAAACCTTAAGTGTGAAATTTTATCCTTGATTATGTGGTTTTCCTATTATAATTAGTGTTGCTCACACTATTCTTCTTGGTTTTAGTCAATGGCTGGAACCCAAAGGAATCGTGTTATTGCGGAATGCGATGGGCAATGCAATGATTTTCTCCCTGAGCAACCAAACGATATGGGAGCTGGAATGAAAAATCTTGTAGCCATGCTCAGACAACTTTCTCAAGATATGAATCATGCAGGACTTCCAAACGAGCAAAGGAAGGAGCAACATTTTGTTGAATCCTTTATGAGGCAGCATCCACCTTCTTTCAGTGGGACTACTGATCCATTAGTTGCTGAACAATGGATTAGTACTACTGAAAAGATATTTTCAGTTCTTCATTGTTCTGAACATGATAAAGTCATCCTAGCAGTGTATCGTTTGGAAGGAGATGCTGATAAATGGTGGAATCTTATTAAGAATACGAGGCAAAGGGATGAAATTGAGTCTATGGAATGGGACGAGTTCAAGAACTTATTTTTCAATAAGTACTTCCCTCGTATTCTCGGAACAAAGATGGAGAAAGTGTTCCTTGAACTGAAGCAAAGGGATTATGAATCTATTGGTACCTATGAAGCAAATTTTACAAGACTTTCAAGGTACGCTTCTGGTATTATTATCCAACCTGAGAGTATGATAGATCGATTCTTTAGTGGATTAAAACCAAGTCTTCGAAGGGCGTTAGCCATAAGGGACTTCAATAGCTACAAGGAAATCGTTCGATGTGCTCTCAAAGTCGAGATGGAGATTGGAGTAACCCATCAGTCAGATGGGTTTGATAAGAAGAGGAAGATGGAATTCAAAGAAAAATCTAAAGAGCACACGGAAAAGAAGATGAGCTTTTCCTTATGCTCAAAGTGTGGAAAGAAACATGGAGGGAGTTGTCTTAAAGGGACAAGTAAATGTTTTAAATGTGGAAAAGAAGGTCATCTAGTATTTGAATGTCGTGATAATGGGAAGAAGATGTCTAATGACGCAAACAAAGGAAGGGATACACATAATGAACCTACTACACATCAATGTTTCAAGTGCAAGGAGATGGGGCATTATGACAATCAATGCCCAAATCAAAGGGTTGATGATGATGGTCGACGTCAACAAAATCTTAAGGCTAATGAAAAAGGAAAGTCACATGCAATTTCTATCAGCGATGTGGAGTACGATAACGAAGTGGTGAAAGGTACACTTACCGTCCACTCTAATGTAGAAAATGTTTTATTTGATTCTGGATCCACCCACTCTTTTATTTCTAAAGAATTTTATAAGTGTATCTCCGTATTACCTTAACAATTAGATGTTGAGTTAGCTGTGACAACACCTAATGGCACAACAGTCGTATCAAAAGTTTATAATTCTTCTCCGATCGAAGTTTGTGGGAAAGTGCTTCCTGCAAATCTTGTGATCCTTCCTTTAGTGGAATTTGATGTGATTCTTGGCATGGATTGTCTTTCTCTACATGGAGCTCATATCAATTGCCAAAGAAGGGAAGTCACATTTTATATTCCAGATCAATCTACGATCGTATACCAATGCAAGGATGGACATAACCTTCCAGTGGAAATTTCTTCCATCTTATGGGTCTTGATTCCACTAAATGAAGGTTATTTATCTCAAATGGTTGGTGAGAAACTCACGATTAATAATATGCCCATTGTACGGGAGTTTGATGATGTCTTTCCGGAGGAATTACCGGGTCCTCCACCAAATCGTGAAGTTGAGTTTTCAATAGAACTCGTACCGGGTGCTTTGCCTATTTCAAAGACACCATATAGAATGGCCCCAACTGAGTTGCAGGAATTGAAGAAGCAACTCCAAGAGAATCTTGATAAGGGATTCATACGCCCTAGTGCGTCACCTTGGGGAGCACCTGTTCTATTTGTTAAGAAGAAATATGGATCAATGAGACTCTCCATTGATTATCGAGAACTTAACAAGATCACTATCAAGAACAAATATCCTCTCCCACGCATTATTTGACCAACTACAAGGAGCTCAATACTATTCCAAGATTGATCTTCGTTCAGGGTATCATCAATTAAGGGTCAAAAGGGAGGATATACCAAAGAAGGCTTTCCATACAAGGCATGGACACTATGAATTTATAGTGATTCCATTTGGTCTTACTAATTCCCCTGCTATCTTCATGGATCTAATGAATAGAGTCTTTAGAGACTATCTTGATCAATTTGTGGTAGTCTTTATAGACGATATTCTTGTCTATTCAATGAGAAAGGAAGAGCATGAAGATCACTTTAGAATTATATTGAAGACCCTGATAAAGGAGATGCTTTATGCAAAATTTACCATGTGTGAATTTTGGCTTCAAAAAGTTGCATTTTTGGGTCACATAATCTCAAAAGAGGGGATATCTGTGGATCCAGCAAAAACAAAGGTTATCGAAAGATGGTTGAGACCAACAACAGTAACTGAGATCCAAAGTTTTCTTGGTTTGGATGGATATTATCGACGTTTTGTAAAGTATTTTTCATGATTATCTAATCCACTCACCAAGTTGACTCGGAAAGGAGTTAAGTTTGTCTGGACAGAGGAATGTGAAGATAATTTCAAGGAGTTGAAAAGAAGGTTATCTAGTGCACCTGTGCTCACACTGCCTTGAAGTGGAGAAAGGTTTGTGATCTACATTGATGCATCCAAGAAGGGATTGGGGTGTGTTCTTATGCAAAATGATATGGTGATAGCTTATGCCTCGCGATAGTTGAAAATCCATGAGCAAAATTCCCCAACTCATGATATGGAGTTGGCTGCGGTAATCTTTGCATTAATTATTTGGAGGAATTACCTTTATGTTGAAAGGTGTGATATTTATACTGATCATAAAAGTTTAAAGTATATTTTCACACAAAAGGAGCTGAATATGCGTCAAAGAAGATGGTTGGAGCTGATTAAGGATTATGACTGCTCAATCCATTACCATCCTGGGAAACCAAACATGGTGGCAGATGCATTAAGTCGACAAGACCATGCTAGTTTATCGATGATGAGGATCACAAAGGATCCAATATTTATGGATTTACAAAGGATGGATTTGGAATTATAATGGAAGGGGAAAAATATTATCTTTATCAAATGAATGTTCAACCATCTATACATGTGAAGATTAAGGAGGCACAGAAAAGAAGATGTCGAGTTACAAAAGAAGGTGAGAAATGTTCTTGAATTCAACCTTGATTGTTATTGGATAATAAAGTTCAGGAATCGGGTTTGTGTTCCTTCCATCCCCGAATTAAAGAAGGAGCTGCTGGATGAGGCTTATAGTTCATCATTCTCTATTCATCCTGGAAGCACGAAGATGTATAGGGATCTGAAAGATTACTTCTGGTGGGATGGCATGAAAAGAGATGTTGCTGAATATGTCTCTCGATGCTTGGTTTGTCAACAAGTTAAAGCTGAGAGACAGAAGTCTAAGGGGGTGTTACAACCATTACCCGTACCCGAATAGAAATGGGAAAACATCACTATGGACTTTGTCACAGGACTTCCTAAAACATCCAAATGCAATAATGCTATCTGGGTCATAGTTGATCGTCTTACAATGTCTTCACACTTCATTCCTATTAGAGAGGATTTCTCTCTAGATCAGCTTGCCAGGATATATGTAAAGGAAGTGGTAAGATTGCATGGAGTACCACTTTCTATTATATCTGATCGGGATCTGATATTTACCTCGAAGTTCTGGCGAAGTCTTCAGCATACTCTGGATACAGTGTTGAGTTTCAGCACTGTTTATCATCCCCAGACAGACGGTCATTCTGAGAGAACAATTCAAACCCTAGAAGATATGTTGAGAGCTTGCTCTATGGATTTGGGATCAACACCTACCTTTGGTGAAATTTTCTTATAATAATAGCTTTCACTACAGTATTCAGATGGCTCCTTATGAAGCTCTCTATGGAAATAAATGTAGGACTCCAACTTGCTGGGATGAAGTTGGGGAAAGAAAGCTGATAGGACCTGATCTCATTGATGAAATGGAAAAAAAGGTTAGATCTATTCAACAACACATAAGAGCAGCTCAGAGTCGACATAAAAGTTATGACGACAACCGAAGAAAAGACCTAGAGTTTGAAGTGGGTGATAAAGTGTTCTTTCGAATATCTCCCGAGAAGAGGGTTATGATATTTGGAAAGAAGGGGAAGTTGATCCCTAGAAATACCAGTCCTTTCGAAATACTGGATCGTGTTGGGAAGGTAGCTTACCGATTGGCGTTTCCACCGAATCACTCTCAAGTTCACGATGTGTTCCATGTATCTCTCCTGAGAAAGTACATACCAGATCCTTCACATGTACTCAGCTCAGAAGTTGTACCGCTGGAGCAAGATCTTTCTTATGAAGAACAACCGATAGAGATTCTGGATCGTAGCGAAAAAGTCCTACGAAACAAGACCACTCGATTGGTGAAAGTTTTATGGAGGAACCACAAACTTAAAGAAGCTACATGGGAGCTTGATGATATGATGAGGGAGAAGTATCCTCATCCGTTTGTTACAAAGTGATGAATTTCGAGGGCGAAATTCTTTTTAAGGGGGGTAGAATGTAACACCCGAGACATTTATGTTATATAAATCATCAAAGGAATATTTTTCTACACAACACTTGATTGGCTTGCTTTACACGCAATCGCGACCTTCCTCGATAGCTTGCGTCGTACGCAATACCGAGTTTCACTAAACAACAATATGTTATTAAAACTAGCCGTTATGAATAGTAATAACCACTTTTTGAAAGTTTATAAATTTTATTTTTCAAAATGGACTTCATTTTTGGACTCAGAATATCGAAATTAGCCTAGGGTGAAATTTTGGTATTTTTCTGAAAACTTTCAATTTTTGATGAATAGTGAAACCACTAAGTGGTAGGTTAAAAACTGAATTTTGCATTAAACTTATTTTTACCGCTTCTGTGAATGGAATTTAGAAAATCCGACAGACACGGTTAATATCAAGGACTAAAATGTGGTTCAATGAGATGAAAATAATTTTTGGTGAATAGTAACTTTTTACTTTTTTTTACCACGGTTAAAAGTAAATAGGGTAATTAAGGGTAAACATGATATTATTATTACCCTAACACATGTCCTAATTCTATTGGACAAGTGTATTTCGACCAAAAACAAACATAGGAATAAAATATGACCATTTATGCCCACTTGGGTTAGATTAGGACATTTATTATTAATTTATTTAAAGAAGGGTTAAAATAGTTAAAATCAATGTTTAATAAGTAAATCATTTTTAATATGGGGTTATACATAAGATACATTCGACTATAAATATTCATTAGAAAGATAAAACGATTTCCTACATAATGGTATTTTATTTTTAATTTTTAGACATTATATAATTTAATTTATTTATGACACAATGATGATGCATTAATTATCTTATTAATGAAATATTGACATAATTGATGTTATAAACACCAAAATAAATGTAATTTGAGACTTTTTATGAATTCCACTAATTTTATAGGTTACTATGATATATTAATGTTGATTTAATCAATGTGGTTTGAACATATAATTCTTTTATGACTTTCAAAAAAATCATATATCAAATAGTG
Source organism: Viscum album (assembly GCA_963277665.1). Taxonomy (NCBI): domain Eukaryota; kingdom Viridiplantae; phylum Streptophyta; class Magnoliopsida; order Santalales; family Viscaceae; genus Viscum; species Viscum album. The sequence continues at coordinate 1,360,459,292 of OY728133.1, forward strand.
TCAAAATTGACACAAAATAGTTTTTAAATCAAATATTATATTATTAATTGTTATTTTATTCCTAAAAATATAAGGTTCGGCCAAATAACTTATATAATGATATATATATTAATAATAAACAATTTGGGGTTCGTTTGGCATGTTATAGTAAGTGTATTAACCATATAGTGAAAGAAAACAAAAAGACACGGTAAAAGTTAAATTAATTAACTTAGAGTTAAATCTAATTGATAAGGTTAAAATAATACCCTAAACTTGTCTAAATCCTATTGGTTGATAGGATTTCGACCCATCCCCACTTTAGCTTCGAAATAAGACCCTTTGGAACCATTATAAACCGATTTTGACTTTAATATAAAATAATATTTTGAAATATTCCTAAGGTGCCCCTCTCCTCCCTTATAAAAGGGAACCTCCTCCCCCTCCTCCTCACAACAAATTGAGGACTCAAGCTCGTCCAACCCCTGCCATTTTCTCCTCTCCACTTCCCTAGAATAATCCTAGAGGTCCTGGTCTTCTTCAAAGACCAATCTTAGTTCCCTAAGTGGAGGATTCAAAGAGGCGTTCCAAAGAAGAGGTAATATCCATTACCGATCTTTTCAATTTCTTTCTTCTTCAACATCTTCTTCTTTAGTTGTTTCAAAATAAGGTAATAACATCAGTATTACTTACATACTTATATGTTATTATAAATATGAAACAACCCTAATTCACCTTCTATCCATCCTACAGAAAAATGAAATCACCGCGCGTGCGTACGTACGGAATAACATCTCCACGCCGTGGTGTAATCTATTTTCCACCATCACTTTACAAGGATGGGTATAATGGTGTAATGAGTAACTATTTATGATTATTATAATGTAATATTGATACTGAAATAATATATATACACTCCAATACAATTCCACGATCATAGGAACGATATCATCACTCGTGCGTACGTACGGAATACCGTCTCCACGATGTGATGTGACTCGTTCTACATGATCATCATTAAATAGTAATTATATAAATGAATTGAATGAATAAATATGATATATGTTACACTAATACCATTCTGGATATAAGGTATCTATAACCTTAAAATAAGAATAATAATTTATTCGGCAAAACACGCATAAGAACAAAAGGCAATAAACACCCGAGTAACAAGTAACAATGAAATATTACTAACAAGAAGCTAAGAATATGACCATATATGATATCATATCAATATGTATGACTCTGGAATAAGTCAATAACATTATTTAAACCATTATACAGGAGCTTCGGACACGTACAAAGCAAATCGGACCTAAGGTAAGGGAAATATCATAATCTCATTTTTATCCGAGATTGTTTATTCGTAAGTATTTACTGGGGTGTATTTTATCATCCACATCCATGTTTCATCAATATGTAATATTATTTCCATCCACCTACAATTGTTTAAATCCATTTTTACCCTTCGGTGAGTTTTAGTAATATGTATGAAAGGAATCTTTTGTCGTTTTTCGTACGAGGTACTTTTTGACTTTTCCGACAAAAGTACGAAGAATGTTTTTTTAACTTATACGGAATGAATGGATTTTAAAAAAAATTATTTCCAAGAAGCTTCCTTTACTCGTTTTAAAGTTTATTTTTAATCAACTTCTTTTAGTTTAAAATTGTATGATATGTTAAGAAAGGAAAAGTGTTTTTGAAGAAGAAAGGATAATTTCTTCAAGAATGGAGTTCAAGTGTTTTATCAAAATTATTTTCCATCTAAGATAATAAAGGGTTCTGTTTTTATCCCTATTATTACATTGATTTGATCATGTTGTGATGGAATTATTTTTATGAATTCCGTTATCTTATATGAATTGATTTATGATGTCATGATATTTCAAGAATCCCATTTTTGTTACATGTGTTATGCGATGATGTATGATTATGTGGCACACATAAGAAAGGATTCATTATAAGATGGGTGGGACCTATATCTCCCTCCAATGCATTGGGTAAAGATTTTATATCTCACGAGATAGAAATGGATGGAACGGTAGGTTATACCGGTTCAGTGAAACAGGACTAGAACGAGGGTGACTCGGTTCAGAAAGGGACTATGTCCACTAAGATAGTCTTGGAAATGAGTCATGACTAACAAGAAATGATTTTCCATGATTATGTGTGCATGCCACAAAGTTTCAAGTTTTATGTTATGATTATGGGGATCTCATTTTCACTTCTATGATTTATTTCATGATAAGATATTATGATCTCTTTTGCAGGTTTTGATTTTCAAAAAGATATGATATGATTTTTATTTCCTTTATTTTCCCTTGCTGAGCATTTGAGCTCACCCTTTTATTTTTTCTTTTCCCCAGGTCAGGAAGATGGATATTAAGTAGAATATGCTAAAAGGGACCCTATATATGATGAAATAAATGGGATACACTGTAGAAGATTTATGAACCAGTTGTTTATGTTTCCCAAGTTCTAAAGACACTATACCTATACGGTCCTTTGTGGTTTTGTCATATGTTGTAATAAGTGTGCTTAAATTTTGATGTATTAACAATGTATGTAAAGTATGGGTCGTTATATCAGCTGCCTGAAGCTGAGCTCTCCCATGTCCACCCATTCCCTGCGGTCGGGTTGGACCTCCTGGTGGTGGTGGTGGCAACACCTAGAAGTGTCGCCCACCTCCAACTACAGGGCCAGCTCCCCTACCTCGGTCTCTTGCTCCTTGAGATACACACAAATCTAACCTTTTCCTCTACCTCAGAGGTACTTCGTTTATCCGCTGGTCATATGTATGGCGGTTCAGACAGTCATGTGCCATGTGTCCAACCCCGCCGCTGGAGTTACACTGTCTGCTCTTGGTAAGTCATTCTCCTCCCCAGGTGCCTCGCACACATGATCCTATTTCATGTGGTTGATCACATGTAGGTCTGGTCCTATTGGACCATAGAATCATCTGTCTACTACCCGCTGCAGAAGACTCTGCAGCATGCAGGCTAGTGGTGGGTCCAGCTACTGGAGACTGATCAGCAAGGAAACTCTCTACTAAGAGGGATCACTCCAACAAACATGTCTGCATCGGGATGCTGTGAGAAAAAAATGAAGATCTAATATCTCACCTGATCCCCTTCTCGAGGGTTCGGGCCCTGAAGAATTGGTCTCGGACCATATCTGTAGAGTAACACGATAGATCGGTGAACGTCGTCGAGTAATGGACGACCGTCATGCTGCCCTGCCGCAGCTGTAGTAGCTCCTGGATGCGCACTGCACAGAGGGTGGCTAGGACGAACTCTGAGCAGAAGAGTCTCTCAAAGTCTGTCCAGAGGAGAGATTCCTCATCGTGCACATGGAGAATCAAGCTCCACCATCTTTCTTCTTCCGCGTGCATGAGGCTCACTGCAAGGACCACCATGAGGTCAGCTGGTGTCCCCACTAAACTTAAAACTCGAACTACAGCCTCCATCCAATCCTCGGATTCCTGAGGATCTATCTCTCTGTGGAACTTGGGTGGTCACTGGAACATAAACTCATGCAGTTCTTTAAGGCGACGTGAACTCTCAGCGGCTGGGGCTTGCAGGATCAGTGGCTCATCAGGAACTGGAACCACCAGTGCCTCCGTAGTAAAAGGTCCCTACACCGAGGCCTCATCGCTCAGTGGGATGTCATCCCACACAAGGCTCCGAACCCTAGAGGGATGCCATCGTGGGGCCATCCTGGAATGAGACAGGTGTTCCACGGGAAAATCAGTATACCTGGTGAGCTGAAACAAGTAATCATAAAGAAAACATTTGAAACACACATGCAATTAGTGTTTTCATGCACTGAGTCGGTAATCAGAAGATAGGGTCCTGGTGTACGGATACATCGGCCGCCACACCAACACTAGACTCCCTGGACTGATAAACACACTCAATACTACTAAAACTATTTCTTAACATAGAATAAATATCAAAGTGCTAAGTTCTGTGGTATAACCGAACTCCCCTGATACCAATTTGTCATGACCCATCCTCGGGACCCGTAACGTGACTACCCCAAGCCCACCTCCCATAGACCAGGGGCTAGAAACTAGCCCCAAGGTATAAATCCAGACAAAAGGGGAAGGCATTTCCATCATAAGGTAAATAAACATCACAGAGTATGCAAGAAGAAGTAAACACTAAGTAAAAGTGGGAATAATAGTAAGTGGACCAGAATAAAAACCCAATCTGAAGTAATGTACAACTGGAAAGAAAGTACAGCAACTGAAAATAAAGCAGCAATTTTGAGCCGTCCAATGGAAGTCCCACTTGAAGGGTGGGTACAGATAGCCTCTTCAGCTCCTCGGGTCCAGCCGTCCCCTCCGTGTACGTCCCGCCCAGTGGTCCACCTCCAGGAACCGACTTACTCCACAAGCCACAACCACAATCAGTGATGTCTGTCTTCTGCAACCAACACAACGTAGTGCGAGCATATCCCATGCAGGGGTGAGTATACGCTACTCAGTAGGGACCCCAAGACCCCTGATGGTATCCCAGAATCCAGAAATGATAATCCACAAGGAAAGATACAAATCACGACGTAACATCCAACACTACTTAGGTATATTGCCATACATATACCTAAGTCATCAATTCCAGTTCAGCTCCAATCATCTGATCCCAAGTTCGATCATGTCCACACATGATAGTACAACACATTCCACACAGGAAAGCACAACCCAATCCACATAGGAATTCAAGTCAATCATATCAAATATAATGATTGAAAGTCAAGACTCAGGTCACATAGGTATACATCTTCGTAATGAAAAAGGAGATGATCAGATGTAGTTACAGATTCATCTAGCGAGGACCCACGTAGGATACATGTACTGAAGTCATCATTGCTGAACCCACTGTGGATTCCTGTATGGTTTTCGTCATCATCGAACCCATAGAGGATTCCAGTATGAAAGTCTTCACCATCGAACCCACATAGGATTCTCGTATGGTTGTCATCGTCGTCGAACCCACAGAGGATTCCGAAACAAAAGTGTTCACTGTCGAACCAATATATGCTTGGTAACTCCTCCTCTATCGAGTACAGAAGGCCTGCCGCTATAACCAAGCACTTCCCACTAACCTTGGAATGCTGTAGTACTCTACCTGTCGAGTACTGTGGTCTTGCTGCTACAACCAAGCGCTTCCCTTCATGGGTCTTCCGCTACAACCAAACGCTCCCCCTCATAGCCTACAGAGGTACTCCTTCTATTGAGTACCACGGGTCTTCCACTACAACTAAGCACTCCTACGTTGTGGTTCTACCGCTACAACCAAGAACTCTTCACTGGGTTATCAAAACACTCTGAGTCGATCGATCAGCAGTTATCAAGTCTCAACCAGCTCTAGGGTTTCCACACACAACACGCTCGTTCCGGAAGGGTCTGCTCCACGAGCCAAGAGGTCGATACACAAACTTTAACATAGACCAGAGTTGATGTATCAGAATGTTCCATCATGTCAAAAGGAATACAACGCGACAGAAGATGCGTCAATCAAATGCCTAGTCTGAGAGTTATTGTCCTTTTCGTTCTAGGGGCCCGATTGGTTTTTAATTCAAAACCAACCGGACCGCACTCCAACTGCATCCAAACCTCGAGAAGAGTAATCCAAAAGGACTGTCTCACTAAGCGGAATCCAAAAAAGTTTACGTCACGTCAATTAGACGTCTGGAGCTCAAGTTATAAGTGTTTTTGCTCCAAGGGACTGGTTGGTTTCGTGCTCGAACCAACCCGGCCATACCCTATATTCTCTGAAACCTTGATTTTAATATACCTAAATGAACTTCTCGATCCAAGGATCACATATCAACTTACAGTGCGTCGATTGGAGGTCTGTAGCCCACAATATGGGTGTTTGAACGGAACTATCCGAAAATAGGGGGTTTTGGGCCAGGACTGACCCGGCCCAAGACCCCCTGGGTCGTCCCGAACTGGGTCGACCCGAACCGGGTCTAGGTCTGGCCCATTAGGGAGCATCATGGCCCGGTGGGAGGGGGCCAACCCAGCCGTCCTATTCCGGCCTGGCCGACGCGTCCCAGACTGGCCTGGGCGGCCGGGTGGCCCGGTGCGGGCACGGTCCGATGGGCCAGCTTGGCACCGGACGAGCCTTAGTAGAAAGGGGGGCGCGCTGCCCCCCTGATTGAGAAATGGCCCCCCATGAGGGGGGTTCTCCATTTTCCAGTCAAGGGTTATGACCCCCACCTTTCTTAGAAACCGGCCAGCCAAACCGGCCGGTGTGTCACCGCGAGACCCCCGTGGGTCCCGCCCTCATTGCACCGTCGGTCGGCGGTTTCGGCCGCCGCTCCCCACACCACCGCGGCCATAGGCCGCTTCTTTGTCAGACCGGCATGGCACAATGGCATCGTTTCCCTCCGCCGCAGCCCCACTCCAGTCACAGCTTCTTCGTGGTTCTCCGGTGCGGCACGACGGCGCCGCAGCTTCATTCGGCCTCAACGGCACGGTGCGACGATGCCGCACATCTTCGCCCATTCCTCTTGCTTCCGCGAGGTGTCGTTGCACCACACTTCCTTTGCCCATTCCTTAACAAGTACAACATCAATGGGGGAGGAGGGTCGGCCATGTTCGTGCAATCCAACCTCCTCCCTTTATTACGATAACAGGCGGCCCAATATAAAAAACAATGAATGACAATGAAAACACGAACAAGAATTTACCCCTCCTTCGATGAAGTCTTCAAACTAGTTTCTTCGTAGAAAAAAAAGGCATCGTGGATGAAGGCGTCACGGAAGGAGGCTCTGTAAGCGTCGTCGACGTCGCGGTACACGTCGTCGCGGAGAAGACGATCGTCGGCGTCGCTGTACATGGCGTCGCGTCGTCGATCTCCAAGGAATTTGCGTTCTTCGTCATCCTTCATTGGAGGTCGGTATTCTTCATCAGTGTCGGTGCGTTCTTCGCGTTCATTAAAGAGGAAGATGATGTTCTTCATGGAACTCTCCCTCTCAACACAACGAAGAAACCCCCAATGAAATAAGACATTGTCTTATTTAATTGACACACACAATCCAACATTCCATTTGAAATTCGAAATAATTCATTCAATAAATTGAATTAATTTAAGAGTCTTAACAGTATAATTAATGTGAGATTTGACTTGGCATTTAATAAGGGGGGTGCGGGTGTGTTACAATAAAATGGGGGTTTGAGGAAGTAGAAAAGGTGGGGCTCCTGTGGGGCCCACCTCACTAATATCATATTAAGAGGGGTTGTGATATTGTGGGTCCCGCCTCATCTTCCAGAAGTATGTTTAGACTACATAGAATATAAAATAAAAATTGTTGCACAACTTTTATTTTATTCATTAGTTACCCCCTTTTTTAAAATTACCACACCCAAGAAAACGCAACTCTAGATAAGGTGTTCCTAGTCAATTAAAGGAGTTGTGGTTTCATTGGCGCGCTCGTATTTTGATTCCGAGCACCGGTTCAAAAGTTAGGAAAACCCGCTCGTTTGTTCACTGAACGTAGCCAAACTAAACTTCGGAAATTGATTCTGGGCACACCGGGCTTCGGAATCAAGCACCGTCAGAAACTGCGTTCTTGCAAAATCCCAAAGAAAAATAATAAACAAATTCCCTTGAAATTTACGAGTGTTTACAATTTCCCATGATGAAAATAAATTAAACAATAAAATCATGTTGAAGACTTCACTATATCTTAAATGTGATCCACATATCAAGATAAATTAAGATCGAAAGTTATAATACATGAAGCCTCAACACTTCACATATAGCATCGTATGTTGTTAATGAGATAAATCTTCCAAATTATTGATGAACTGTGATATATTTTTCAGTTGATCCAATACAAACCATATCACATTTTTTCCTTTTTATGTTTTAGGTTTACCAGTGACAAATCCAATATTGATATTCTTCTATTACCATGTGGATATAAAAAATGGTTTCATAATCCAGTTCGACTTATCTTACCCTTAAGAAATTTTTTAACAAGCCAAAAACCTAATGATATACTATGAAATCTATTTTTTCATATTATGCCACCAAAAGTGTCATAAAATATTTCTCTATATCATAGTACTTCTATGATGGACAGGGAAATTTGATCTATGTGAATTACCCAATATCTCCCTTATCGTAGGTGTTGATGGCACACAAATCCATGTTCCAATCCAAATCAATCCATCTTCATCGATATGGAACTCATGTTTATTCCCTTCCATTGATTTTTTGAAATTTTTATAGCTCCAAACCATAAGGTTCTACCACCTTGATAATCTATTGTATGAATGGTAGGGAAATAATTTGGGAAATGTTTGATTATTCTGTACTATTATGATTTCCCGATCTATCCTTTTTATCACCATGAAAACAAAGACTTTATATATAGAACAAAATCTTGACATACATGGAAATTACATTACATTTGCGGAATACTTAATATATATCAAAAACAGACACCAAAGGACCGTAATAGATTAGTGTCTTTGGAAACTCGGAACACAATATTCTAATCGTGGTGAATGTTCTTCAAAATATCTCATAAAGATCTTCCCCTTTTGTTTTCTTACCTAAAAACATTCTTTATATCATGGTGATAATAAAACATTAAAATTGTGAGCTCATATTATCAGTAAGCGTAATCATTGAGAAAATAAAAAAACCCATATACATTTGAAATTCAAAACATGAACATAATATTTAAACATCAAAATCTTGAGCAATGACATAAAACATGACAGTACGTAAGGAATAGATCATAATGGATCATCAATCATGATAAAATAGAATGGGAATAAAGAATGTAATTGTGGAAACCATTATGTACATGTTATAATTTCCAAAGTAGCCATGGCATTGCTGTCAAGACCATATTAGTGGAAAAGGTCCCTTTCTGAATCGAGTTCACTCCTCGTTTCAGTTCTGTAACACTAAACCAGATTAACATACCATTCCATCCAAGTCTATCTCATGAGATATAAATTTTTACCCAATGCAATGGAGGGAGATATAGGTCTCACCAATCTCATAATGAAAACATTCTTTTGGGGGCCACAAAATAAACATACGTCATTCATAATAACCAAATGAATAAAATGGGTTTGATAAACATCATCCCATCATGACATAATCCATATAAAAGAAACAGATATAATTTCATCATAAGAAAAATAAAACCATGTAAATAATATAGACATTATACTTGAAACATAAAAATACAAAGTAATTTCAACTTAAATGGAAAATAGTTTTGATAAAACACTTGAAATGAATTCTTGAATAAAATATCCTTTCTTCTTCAAAATCATTTCATTTTCACAAAATGAAATGAAATTTTAAATGAAAAGTATTTTTTAGAAAATAGTCCTCAAATATTTTAGAGAATTTTTCATGAAAATAAAGCGTTATGAAACCGTAATAATCCATTCATGCCTTATAAGTTAGAAAAAACATTCTCCTTGTACTTTTGTTGGAAATGTCAAAAAGTACCTGATATGGTAAAAAAAGAAAGATTCTTTAAATATCGTGTAGTAAAATTATGAAATAGGTAAAAAGGACTTTAAACATACATGAAACCATTTTTATAAAATAGGGACAAGGATGATAAATATAACCCCAGTAAATACTTACAAATAAATGTTCTCGGATAAAAACGAGATTGGAGAGGTTAACCCTTACCTTATGTCTGATTTTCTTCGTATGTATCCAAAACTCCTGTATAATGATTTAAATAATTTCATTGACTTTTTAAATAATCATATTCATTGTTATGATATCATATATGGATTACTTATGACTTTATATTACCTGTTCTTTTGTAAATTCGATGTAAAAGCAGCTTTTTGGGTAAAATTGTTTCATTTATTATACGTGTTTCGGCTTGTTATTCTTGATATTATTACTTATATATTGATTTAAATAATTCCATAATGTAAAACATTATTTATATATAATATATATTTATCATATACATATATATATATGATATATCGATAAATGGAATGAAATGCATCGTTCATCGAGATGGTAGGCCATACGTACGCATGAACGCTGTTTTCGTTTTCTTATTGAATTTAATGGAATTATATAGATGAAATACATATATATATACATAAATCCATTATCATTATTATGTCATATATTTAATTATTATTCATTATATATACTTTATAATGATTCATGAATGGTTAACATGGAGAATGAATCTCATCGAGTCGTGGAGACGGTCGTCCGTACGTACGCACAAGCGATGATATCATTCCCATGATCGTGGAATTGTATTGAAGTGTATGTATAATATTTCAGAATAAATATCACTTTAAAATAATAATATATAGTTATTTATTTACACCGTTATACACATCCAAGTAAGGTGTTTGTGGAAAACATATTACACCACGGCGTGGAGACGGTATTCCGTACGTACACATGCGCGGTGATTTCGTTTTCCTTAGGATGGATAGAAGGTGAAATAGGGTTGTTTCATATTTGTAATAACATATAATTATATAAGTAATACTGATGTAATTACTTTATAATGAGGCAAATAAACAAGAAGACGTATAAGAGGAAAGAAACATGAGAGAATTGGAAGAAGAGATTACCTCTTCTTCGACGCACCTCCTTTAAGCTTGGACTTATGGAAGTATAGTTGGTATTTTGAGAAGACCAGAACCTCCATAATGTTGCTAGGGAAGTGGAGAAGATAAATTTTCAGGGATTGTCTGAGCATCATGTCTCAAAACGATGTTAAGAGAAGAGGGAAGTGGTTCCCTTTTTATAAAGGATGGGAGGGGCACCTTTGGAAAGACATAAAATATTATTTTATAATAAAGTCATATTCAGTTTTTAATATCTAACAATTGATTTATTTCAAATCTAAGGTGGGTATGGGTTGAATTACCCTAAACTAGTAGGTTTTAGAAATGTTTAGGTTACTATTTTATCCCTATCATTTAGATTTAACTCAATGTTAAATAATTTAACTTTTACCTTGTCTTTTTGTTTTCTTACTATATATGTTTTATAAACAAACAATAACAAGACAAACGGACCACAAGTGGTCATTATTAATATAAATATATATATATATATATATCCTTATATAAGTCATTTGGATGAGCCTTATATTTTTAGGAATAAAATAACAATTAATAATATAATATTTGTTTTAAAAACAATTTTATGTCATTTTTGATACTATTTGGTACTTGATTTTTGTGAAATTCATAACAGCATTATTAGTTAGGAAAAAGTCAACTAAATCAATAATAACATGTCATATTAACCTAGAAAATTATTGGAATTCATAAAAAGTATAAAATAACATTTATTTGGGTATTTATAACATCAATTATGTTAATATTTTACTAATAAGTTAATTACTGCATCATCATTGTGTCATAAATAAATTAAATTATATAATGTATAAAAATTATAAATAAATAAACATTATGTATTTAATCTTTTTATATTTCTAATAAATATTTATAGACAAATTTATCTTATGTATAACCCTATATTAATAATGTTTTAGTTATTAAACATTGATTTTAACAATTTTCATTCTTCTTTAAATAAAATAATAATAAATGTCCTAATCTAATCCATGTGGACCTAAAGGGAAATATTTTATTCCTAAGGATTTTTTTGGTCAGATTATACTTATCCAATATAATTTGAACATGTGTTAGGGTAATAATATTATTATTTTTACCCTTAATTAACCTATTTACTTTTAACAGTGGTAAATAAAAGTAAAAAGTTAATATTCACCAAAAATTATTTTTATCTTATTGAACCAAATTTTACTCCTTGAAATTAACCATGTCTCTCGGATTTTCGAAATTTCACTCACAAAAGCGGTATGATTATGTTTTATGTAAATTTTCAAATTCTCCTTGGAGGTGGGTAAAAAACGGTGAAATGTTCAATAAAATTTTTAGATATCTAAAATTATTATAAAATGACTTCAATGAATTACATTGAACATATATACGTATTATGTATCAATTTTAACCTAAAATAAATTTAAATAAAATAAATAATTATTTAAATATAAAATCGGGTTTTAAATAGTAACCCAATGTTTTCACTATTAATCAAAAATTGAATGTTTTCAGAAAAATTCCTAAAATTCTCCCAAGGATAATTTCGATATTCCGAATCCAAAAATGAAGTCCATATTGAAATTATAAAATTTAAAAAAGTGGTTCTTACTATTCATAATGGCTATTTCATAATAATATTATAATAATATCTCATTTACGGATACTCAGTATTGTGTACTACACACGCTATCGAAGAAGGTATTGAATGCGGGTAATGCAAGCCATGTCAGGGATGCATGTAGTGAATGATTGATTTAGTGTTGTGTATAACATAATCAAAACATATTTCATTTAAACATTAAACAGAATCTATACTTAATGTTGTGTAGAATAATTTCCACAAAACGAACATGAAATTGAGTGTAAGATGAGCCAAGAATTGTGTTGCGTGTACTGTAATCTAATAAGGTGTTGCGTATAAAAGAAGGTAATTTTGCTGTAGTGAATAACAGAAGACATAAATGAAATTAAAAGGAATAATTCTCAAAAAATCTCATGTTGTTACATTCTACCCCCATTAAAATGAATTTTACCCTCAAAATTCGTCGTGGTTATAAATGGTTTACTACTTGAATGTTTCTTTAATAGAAACCCACATCGTAAAAAGGAATAACAAAAATTATCCTTAAAAACTAAATTATGAAACATATCATTTACCAAAATTAACTAATCACTGGGTTTCCATATAGGAGAACATAGGTGAAAATATGGATATGGAAGATAAATTTAAACATCATGTTCTGATGGAGAGTGGTAGAGAACATGGATATGAAAAATCCAACAATAACAAAGCCATAAATTTGTGATGATTTAAGGTACCATCTTATTCATCGAATACAAGGACACAAGGACAACATTTTTTTTGGTTTTCAAGATCATTTTCCAAAAGTTCAAGAATTTTTGAATTTAAATAAATACTTACTTGATTTTGTTACAATCTCAACGTTGCTCGTGACTTGAACTATTTCAACTTTATCTCATAATGAAATGAAGTTGAATTTGTCTTTCATGAAGTGTTAGTAGGTCATGTGATAGAATGATAGGTCTTTCAATCTATCTCAAACATAGGGTTAGAAAAAGTAATATACACAAGTCCATCTATGGTGAGATTAATCGGATATGGTTCCAAAAATGGACTTATACTTTGTCCATCATACCACTTAATAAAGTAAAACTAGTTTATACTAACCAGGGACTACATGTAGGCTAGTGGTAGGTGATAAAAGCCTCTCGAACTTCGGTTGAGGGTTATATTCCCACAGCCTTGTCCGATGCGACGGCTTATCGCTCGACCTATTAGTTGTCCTTTTTCTAAAACAATACAATTATAACATTCCATAAATAATATCGAAAAAAGTTATATCCCTAAACAATACTATCTGATTTCTAACATAATCCATTAAAATCTTTAGTCTTATCCAAAATACATCATTCCAATCTCATAGTATATAGAAAACAATTACTGAAAAGGTCACATAACAAGCACGTGGATACCATCGTTTATCCCCCATATATCATAAGATATATCTTATTTATCTCATTCCAAACATGTGAATACCTTAATCATGTATTCTCTTGAAACATAAATTACCATAGAACCTTAGTGAAAACATCAATTCTGTCAAAAGTTATCTCTTTCCACATACAAAAATCCCAAAAAATATATATATACTCAAATAATAATATCACTTTTCCCTTTTATCAGCCATGAGCTCATGAATATTATCTAACATATTATTTTCTCCTTATCCATTCATTATGCGCATATCATCCTGTTTCCAAAAATATCTGAATAACCTCTCATGGATACCGGTACCATTCAACATATACTTTCAAATACATTAGGAAAAACAATAGTCTAACAATCCTTAGATGTGTATTTATTCCATAGTACCATACATTATTCTTGATAAACATACATTCATTCCTCTAACTTCTTAAACCACTGACATAGATTCATCATTTCTTTCATCTCATATATCATTTGTAGTCTCTTCATCATCATCCACATAAATAATAATCATATGAACATTTGGATTCTCTTCATGAGATTTTCCCTTAGGGAATTGGATTGCATAATCCCCATAAATTCCTCATTTAAAACATATAATCATTGTCGATGTCATAGCAATACCATTAACCTTCTCCATGGTGTTAACTGAACCTTTTCCTATACACTTACTAGATTTGTGTCCTTCTTTTCCGCTCCCAAAGCATCTTCTAGTTCATTTGAAACATTATCCTTGATACCTCTTCCCACATGATTTACATGAGTGAAATTGAACTTTCTTTCCTCTATGATCATCATTAAACTCCATCTTTCTCTTATTAGCTGAGTCGGGAAACATACAAAAGTTGAGATTATTGATCATATTAAGAGAATTCTAATTAGGCATAATAATGATATGTGGACCTCCATATCCAATTTCATTTGGTTTCTCATGGAGAATATCATTCCATTGTCCATCATATCCTCCATTATCGTGAATCTTCCTATTTCCAGCCATTTTCTAAAAGCCAAAAAAGAATAGTGTTAGAGGCCAAAATCAAAATCATGGGGGATTTCCTTCAATATCTAACATTTTAGGTTATGTTATAAGATCGTCACCATAATTCTAGGACTATAACCTATACGTATACTTACCTTAGGGACATCTTTAGACATAACTTAGAAATATCTATAGGGATCTCACTAAAGTTTTCGCATCCTACTTTCCAATGGTTAACTAAACCGAACCTCTGATACCAACTATAGAGACCTAAATCTTGACGTACATAAAAATTACATTACTTTTACAGAATACTTAATATATAACAAAAATAGACACAAAAGGACCATAATAGTTTAGTGTCGTTGGAATCTAGGAACACAATCTTCTAATCGTGGTGAAAGATCTTCAACATCTCTCATAAAGATCTTCCCCTTTTTTTTCTTACCTAAAAACCTTTTATACCCTAGGGAACAGATAACATAAAAAGGGTGAGATCAAATGCTCAGTAAGGGTAAGCATGTAGAAAATAAATAAAACCATATACATTTGAACTTCAAAACATGAACATAATATTTAAACATCAAAATCGTGAGCAATGAAATAAAACATGACAATACGTTAGGCATAGATCGTAATGTATCATCAATCATGATAAAATAGCATGGGAATAAAGCGTGTATTTTTGGAAACTATTATGCACATGTTATGATTTCCATAGTAGCCAATGCATTGTTGTCAAGACCATCTTAGTAGACAAAGTTCCTTTCTGAATCGAGTTCACTCCAAGTTTCAGTCCTGTAACACTGAACCAGATTAACTTACCGTTCCAGCCATGTCTATCTCATGTGATATAAATCATTACCCAATGCATTGGATGAAGATATATTTCCCACCCATCTCATAATGAAATCACTCTTTAGTGTTCCACAAAATAAACATACATCATTCATAATAACCGAATGAATAAAATGGGTTTCATAAACATCATCCAATCATGGAATCAACCATATAAAAGAAATGGATATCATTTCATCATAATAAAAATAAAACTTGTAAATAATAGAGACATTATAATTTAATCATAACCATAAAAAAATATTTCATCTTATATGGAAAATAGTTTTGATAAAACACTTGAAATGAATTCTTGAATAAAATATCCTATCTTCTTCAAAAACATTTTCTTTTCAAAAAATGCCATTATATTTTAAATGAAAATGATTTTGTTGAAAATAGTCATCAAGTCTTGTAGAGTATGTTTTATAAAAATTAGGCATTATGAAACCGTAAAAACCCGTTCATGCCGTATAAGTTAGAAAAATATTGTCCTTGTACTTTTTTCGGAAAAGTTAAAAAGTAACTCATATGGTATGAAAAGAAAGATTCCTTACATTCCATGTTGTAAAAGTAAAAAAATGGGTAAAATGGACTTTAAACATACATGAACATATTTTTTGAAAATAGGGACATGGATGACAAATATAACCCCAGTAAATACATAAAAATAAACAATCTCGGATAAAAACGAGATTTGAAAGGTTATCCCATACCTTATGTCTGATATGCATCGTATGTATCCGAATATCATGCATAATGATTAAAATAATTTCATTTAATTATTATAGAATAATATTTTTTGTTATGATATCATATATGGTTTACTTATGACTTTATATTACCCGTTCATTTCTAAATTCGATGTAAAATCAGCGATTTGGGTAAAATCGTTTCATTTATTGTACGTGTTTCATCTTCTAATTCATGATATTATAAGTTATATCCTGATTTAGTTAATTAAAAAAATGTAAAACATGATTTATATATAATATTTATTCAGCATATACATATATATATATGATATATCTATAAATGGAATGAAATACACCGTTCATCGAGACGGTAGGCCGTACGGACGCATGAACGTTGTTTTAGCTTCCTTATTTAATTGAATTGGTATTAAGTAGATGAAATACATATATAATTATACACGAATCCAGTATAATTATTATTTCATATATTTAATTATTATTCATTATATATACTTTATAATCATTCATGAATGTATAACATGGATAATGAATCTCATCACGTCGTGGAGACGGTAGTCCGTTCATACGCACGAGCGATGATATCATTACCATGATTGTGGAATTGTATTTAAGTGTATGTATAATATTTAAGAAATAATATCACTTAAAAATATTCATATATAGTTATTTATTTACACCATTATACCCATCCAAGTATGGTGGTGGTGGAAAACGGATTATACCACGGCGTGGAGACGGTATTCCGTACATACGCACGCGCGGTGATTTCGTTTTCTGCAGGATGGATAGAAGGTCAAATAGGGTTGTTTAATATTTATAATAACATGTAAATATATTATTAATACTGATGTAATTACTTTATAATGATAAAACTAAAAAATAATAAATAGAAGAAGAATGAAACTTGATAGAATCAGAAGAAGAGATTACCTCTTCTTCGACGCACCTCCTTTAAGCTTTGTCTTATTGAAGTAGAGATGGTCTTTTGAGAAGACCATAACCTCAAAAATATTTCTATGTAAGTGGAGAAGTGAAATTTTCAGGGTTTTTCCGAGCTCAAAGGCTCAAAAGTGTGTGAATAGAAGAGGTAATGGTTGCCCTTTTTATAAGGGATGAGAGAGGCACCTTTGGAAAAACATAAAATATTAATTTATAATAAAGTCATATCCGGTTTTTAATAGATCCAAATTGATTTATTTTGAATCTATGGTGGTTAGGGGTCGAAATACTCTCAACCAATAGGCTTTATACAAGTTTAGGTTACTATTTTATTATTATCATTTAGATTTAACTCTATGTTAAATAATTTAACTTTTACCGTGTCTTTTTGTTTTTTACACTATATGGTTAATAAACATACTATAACAAGCCAAGAGAACCCCAAGTGGTACATTATTAATATATATATCCTTATATATTTCATTTATCCTAACAATTGATCTTTTTTGAATAAACTAACAATTAATAATATAATATTTTTTAAAAAACTATTTTATGTCAATTTTGACACTATTTGGTACTTGATTTTTGTGAAAATTACAACATCATGATTAGTTCGGAAAAAGTTAATTAAATCAATAATAACATGTCATAATAATCTATAAAATTTGTGGAATTCATAAAAATTCTAAAATTACATTTATTTGGGTATTTATAACAATAATCATGTTAATATTTCATTAATAAGGTAATTACACCATCATCATTGTGTCATATATAAATTAAATTATTTAATGGATAAAAATAATAAATAAAATTTCATTATGTATGAAATATGTTTATATTTCTAATGAATAGTTATATCCGAATTTATCTTATGTATAACTATATATTAAAAATATTTTAGTTATTAATCATTGATTTTATCTATTTTAATTCTTCTTTGAATAAAATAATAATAAATGTCCTAATCTAATCCATGTGGATATAAAGGGAAATAATTTATTCATAAGGTTGTTTTTGGTTGGATTATACTTATACAATAGAATTATAACATGTTTTAGGATAATAATATTATCATTTTTACCCTTAATTACCCTATTTACTTTTAACCGTGGTAAAGAAAATAAAAAAGTTACTATTCACCAAAAATATTTTTTTCATATTGAACAGCATTATACTCCTTAATATTAATTGTGTCACTCGGATTTTTGAAATTACACTCACAGAAGCAGAAAAATTACATTTTATGTAAATTTTCAAATTCTCGTAGGATGTGGGTAAAAGACATTGAAAAGTTCAATAAAATTTTCATTTATCTAAAATTATTATAAAATGACTCCAATGTATTACATTGAACATATATTGGTATTATGTATCAATTATGACCTAAAATTAATTTAAATAAATTAAATATTTATTTAAATAAAAAGTCGATTTTTAAATAGTAACCATGTGTTTTCACTATTCATCAAAAATTGAAAGTTTTCAGAAAAATACCAAAAATTCAACATATGCTAATTTCAATATTCAGAATCGAAAAATGAAGTCCATTTTGAATTTATATAATTTCAAAAATTGGGTATTATTATTCATAATGGCTAGTTCATGATAATATTATAATAATATCTCGTTTAGTGAAACACGGTATTGCGTACTACACACGCTATCGAAGAAGGTCTTGATTGAGTGTAATGAAAACCAAGTCAGGGATGCGTGTAGTGAAAGCTATGTTTAGTGTTTCTTATAACATAATCAAAACTTATTTCATTTAAACATTAAACATAATCTATACTCTATGTTGTGTAGAATAATTTCCACAAAACAAACATGAAATTGTGTGTAACATGAGCTATGAATAGTGTTGCGTATACTGCAAGCTAATATGGTGTTGCATATAGAACAAGATAATTTTGGTGTAGTGTATAACACATGACATAAATGAAATTAAAGAGAATAATTCTCAAAAAATCTCGGATTTTACACTTTCTTAATCTATATTATGGATAGAGTAGCATGTTCTTTTTTGTCGACAGCATCAAGTACATTGTTTACCATCCCATGATAATAGTGAATAGAGAAATCATAAAATTTGAATATCTATACTTATATACTCTAACTCATTTTGATATAAAATTGGGTTATTGTATACATTATGATATTATGATAAGAATGTATGATAAACATCTTACTATAGAGGTGATGCCTCTATATTTTCAAAAAAAAATCATAGCTTCAAGATCCAGATCATTCACTAGGAAGTTATGCTAATTAATTTTCCACTACCATGTGGTTTAGGATATCACATTATCAATCTGAATGAAATCACAACCGAATTTTTTTATGAGTTATATTTGTATATCCCAAAAACATGTACACTTATTGGTAGTGTGATCACATGTGGAGTGATTTGCCTCTTCTGATGATCCTGAAATCATTCCTCACATTATTCCATCAAAACATTCTTTAACCCATTCTTTGTTAACATTTTTATTAGGTTATATAATCATGAAAAATTCCTAAAAAAATCAATTTCTACACATCTAAACCCAGAAAAATACAGTTCTCCATTATAGATATTGAATTGGGGAAATTTTTAATTGACATTTGTTTTAGAGGGGTCTATAAATATACCTTTTCTTATGATAACATGCACCCTGAATGATATATCATCTATTCAGAACTAAAATTTACTATACATTTCATATTGTATATCCATTTTCAAAATTATTATCACAATATTAAAATGCTTATCTTTTTCCTCATTTATATTTGATAATATCAATATATCATAGATAACGACTAATATAATTTTCTCAAGGTAATATATAAAGATTATATTCATTATGACCATGAAATTGATTTAAGAATTAGCATGTCCAAAGGGAATAAAAATAAACCCAATGTTTCTATACATCATTTAAATGGTAATCTTCTTAATGTATTCATTTTTAACCTTTAATTGGTGATATCACGTCGAATGTCCTTTGCAATATACATTGAATCACATATCTAATCGAACAAGTAATCTATCCATGGAAGGGGATAATTTTTATTTATCATGATATTTTTTATGTCACGATAATTAATATAGAGATTAATTTATCCATCATTCTTCACGATGAGGACGACCAACACAACATATTGTAAAGAACTCGTGCATATAAACCTTTTTCAAGATTTCCATGTAATTAAATCACTAGTTATTCCAACTTAATGGTGTATATTCTATAAGGATTCATTAATATAGGTAGATATCTAGGAATAAGTTAATTTGAGAACAAAAAATATTTTTCAAGTGTAAGACATGACAATTACTTGTAGAACACATTAGTTTTTTCCCTCATAATGGGAATGTATTCAAGCATGATGAATTATTTTATATATATAATTTGAGTAAGATATTATTTTTCACAAGGAAACAATTTCCACTATGAGGATAATGATTATGAAAGACATTCATCTTCCTCCTTACACATTTATACAAAATTTTAGGATTCCACAGGATATGAAGTGTGATATACCATTTTCAACATTTTATATTGGATATATATAAATATATCTAATCCATTCCCAATATAGAATAATATTTTAACAATTAGAGTATGAAATTATTTTATATAAGTTGGATGTAATAATTTCACCATTTTTTATTCTCATAGATAACTCAAACTCCAAATTTGGTGGTGGTTTTTGAATAGTTCTACTAAACTATGCAGATATTAAAGAATATATAGAACAATAATCATGTAGTATATTACATATTCATTAATGATAAACGATAATAAGTATAAACACATAATTTTTGGGATCCACCTCAAATTTAGTGGTAGGATATTTCCTTCCATGCTACCTCGATGTGTTTTGATGATTTCCTTTGAAAACCCTTATCATAGGGAATTGGCTCGCATAATGGCCATGTTCCTTATAGTTGAAATACCGAAATTTATGCTTAATGATGGTATGATCCTTCCATTCTACTTCCACATTTGTGGTATAATTCATGTTCCTTCGTAAAAACGTAGACTGGTGACCATGTCATCTGTTAGTGAAGCATATCCAAATTCTTATTAGAATGTTTATAGGATGCTTCATCCCACAATTTTATCCACTGGGATATTGGTTTTTAATTCCATAATTTGATTAATCTATGGATCCTCCCATTTTTAACTGAATTTTCAAATTTTTTCACTAGGATCTCAACACCATTTAGTGTCTCAAATTTCAACATCAACCTTAAAGATAAAATTATGAATCTATTCATAATTATCAATGTATTGAATTAATATTTATATTTATAGAATTAAATTTAGTACACCAATGAAGTGATCAAAATCGCTTTTAGGGTCTATGGAAAATCCAATGGTTTATTTTGTAACATTGATATTTTACATTATATGACCCGATAGACTAGTCTTCCTTTTTATTTATTCTATGTTACTCCATTTCCATATTAAGATGGAGTGTTTGGTAAAAAAAAATTAAAGATTTGTTCCATGAATTCATTCCATTCCATGGAATAAAATACCTACTTAATCATTGTGTTCTCGATTAGTATCCACCACTAATCAACTTGTTTGTCAAAATAATAGACTAAAAGAACAACAATATATACTTTTAAGCACTAAAGGATATTGAATATATTTTAAATGGATTTAATAAATTTCATTTTATGAGGGGATCCAAAGATATACTAAATATATGTGGTCTTTCTTTCATAAAATATTTTAATTAGTCATGAAATTTATTAGGATAATGTGGGTGTTTCACAAGGTTTATGTTATTATTCGTAATATGACCTAGTTGATCATGAAAAATCACGATGCTTTGATCTCATATTATTATATGATTTTTCTTTTCATTATGGAAATCATTAAATCTAATGTAAAATTTATTGTTGTAATAAATTCTTCTATTTTACTCCATTAACATAGAAAAAATAAATAAAATTAGTGTGGCTATAATACTATGCTAATTACCGTAATAAAATTATAGTCATAACATAGAAGGATAGACTTGTAAATGAAAAGTATATCCTATCTTGTGATTCCTAATATTTCATCATAGGTTATCCTTAGTGGTTGAATTATCCCTTGGGATCTTAAAAATGTTTTATGTTCCAAATCTCCAAATATAAATACACAATAATATGATACCAACTATAGTGATCCTAGTTTCTTACACATATTATTACATGACATATAGAATAATTAACCATAATGTACAATCCAACGATCATAATGCCTATTATATTTGGAATATAAGGTACATAATTAGAAGGCATAAAAATTAAATAAAGAGATAATTTATTTTAAATATATAATGATTTTTTAATATATTTTTAGTTCCTATATATTCATAGGATAACAAAGGTAATACCTAAATACATGTATGAGCTAAAAATCCATCTAAAGTAATAAACCTCGAAATAAAGTGAATACATGAGTGTGAAAGAACGAAAGGATGAAATAAAAAGAAATGGAACAAGAATTAAAATATGAAGAATACCATATAAAACATGGGATTATGTGATCATGGATACATAGTAATTTGGAAATATCATTCAAATATAGTGAATAAACATAAGAGTTTATCATGGGAACAATGGAAAATTTTAATAAAGTCACAATGGATAACCAATGGTGTTTCATAATGGTATTCAATTGATAATAGATTTAAAAACTTATTGGACCTTGATAATTTAAAATATGTGTATATGATGATAATGAATTTTCAAATGAATTGAATGAATGGAAACATTGTTTTTTATAATCATTTAAAATCAGCTATTTTAGAGTAGATTAAGGGGACAATATTGGAGTATTTAATGTGGAAAATGAATAATTATTTAAGTTAAAAAAGATATGAATTATGATGGGGATTCAAGATAGAATGAGTTATTTTTTTATAGTTTTTTTATAAAATAAATTATTCATTGTACTTTAAAATTGGTAATACAATGTGATTTTTCCTCTAATCAAGCTTGTTTATCGGGAGGTATTAAAAAGGGAAACTTCTAAAACTTTTTTCACTAATAAAAGAAAAATGAATTCATATAGGTAAATATTTTTGTACAATAAATATATAATTTATCATGAGTAAATAATATTAATTGAGAATTATATTAGGATAAAGATATATAAATTATTACTCAAATGAGAAATTTACGTTTAGAGAGAATCTCGAACCAAATGTCCAAAGGTGTTATATAATTGCACTTAACATCATGGGTAATGAAATTATATCCTTTAATTAATTATTCAAAATATATTCTATATATATTTTATTTCTTATATTTTTATTATTTCCATGTATATCTATTTAGATTAGTTAAAGTGTCTAATTTTATTGTTTTATGAGCGTTCGGTTCATGGTTTTAGGGTTTGTTTACTGGTGTAAAATTTTGATGTTCATAAAAAATTGGAATAATCATCCAGAAGTAAAATTATAGGGTATAAATTAAATTCAAATAATTTTAATATTCATATATTAAAATTATTTATTTTTACATGAAGGTGATTAATTTAAGAAAACATTAATGTTAAATGATTAGTTTATTTGGCAGGTTTTTAGACCATCACAAAATAGTATAATTTTATTTAATAGTTTGTTTATATAATGGTAATAGATCATATAATAAGTTATAATAAAATTATTAAAATACCTTTTGACCATAAAATTAGTTTAGCTACAATTTTTTTTGAAGTTAATGAAAAATGAGAATTCATCATCCATGAAGGTAATTAGTAAACTCCCCACTGACAAATGTTTTGATTTTTTTTGAAACAATAGGAGAAAAGATGGGATTTATTGATGGATATTACATTAAATCAATAATGTTACATTATATTTTTGATTGTGTAAAAATAATTTCACATTTTATAGGGTAGTTTAGTGGAGGATAAAAAAATAAAATAAAATTAACTTGAAAGAAGGATGCATTTACCTATTGAATTTATTCTCCTTTAGAACCACCATAAGGAACTTGGGATTGGTATTTTAGTGATACTATATAGTCCAAATAACGAGGAATATACTTTTGAGAGGAAATGGTTAGAATATAATCAAATTTAATGTCATTGAGATTATGAGGATAAGGGGCGGTGAAGTGTGGTGTTTATAGGGGAGAGGGGTGTTTTTGATATTTTATTCATATTTTTATTATATTGGATCAAGACTATCTACAATTCTGATTATTTTGAAAACATATAGTGAATATTACATGTTATTTTTAACAAATGTGCTATTATATCATCCATATATAAACCATGACTAAATAATTCATGTTTATAGACAAAAATGTTAAATACTAAAATTATCATATTTCACTTTTCATGAAATTTCATTAGGTTTAGAAAAATCCAATAAATTCCCCCAATAATTTTTTAGATGTGTATATTTTTAAAATGGACTCCACTTAATGAAAATAAATATCTATATATGATAAATTTTATTTTTATTATAAATCATCTTTTATTAGAACATATAGATTTTAAAACTGTAACCGATATTATCTAACATCGAAAATTAATTTTGGTCTCATAAAATAATTTTATAATCATAATGAAAAATATATAAATATATAAATATATTTTATGAAAATAATAATTCTATGAAATCAATATATTAATTAAAAAATTTAAAATAATCATTTATGTTTTACAAAAAAACATCACTAAAATAATCATTTTAAAAACATATATAAACTTATATCGTGTATTAGATATATCATATATTCATTTATAAGAATCCAATATTTAATTTATAACTAAATATTAGA
Organism: Viscum album; assembly: GCA_963277665.1. Lineage (NCBI taxonomy): Eukaryota > Viridiplantae > Streptophyta > Magnoliopsida > Santalales > Viscaceae > Viscum > Viscum album. Next base: position 1,360,484,147 of record OY728133.1, read on the forward strand.
GGTTATTATTCTATTATTCATATTACTATATGAAATAGTAATATTACTATTATAACTACCCTGTTACTATTCCGTAGGTATATGTTTCTTAATTTCTATGAATACCAAATAATTAATTTTCAATGTATTAGAATAATGTTTTCATTAGGCTCTCTATGTGATTGATGTGTTTTATACTATATAATACAATTATAAGAAGAGAAATTTTATGTATTATATTTTGGGTAATTAGAGAAGTACCCAAGGTTATGGATTTTATAAAAGATAATGGTTATTATTTAGGGATTTCCAGATGTACTTATGTAGATTTATTATATAGAATTTATGGTTATTCCCCTTATTTGAGCCAATGAAAACATGATCCAAAAAAATAGTGAATGTTTTAAGAAATAAAATTATTAAAAAGAATGTAATTCACTACCCTTCAATAGACTTTATCATTATTAATTGGAAAAATTCAATTTATTATGTACTAAAATATTAGAGACATATAATTTTTTTCATATCATTCTTAATGTATAAAATGAGAAAAATATTCTCAACAATTAAAAAAATGTAGAGATTGTGAAAAAACTATTCATGAGGCAAACATGGCCATTAATTCCCTAATATATTCAATAAAAGTTATTAGATAAAGATTGATAATATCATATTCTCCATTTATATTATTTATTAATAATTCTAAATGATATTTGAAATATATATTGTCGATTGGGAAATGAAATTTTGATTCCATGTATATGATGTAAATTCAACCATATTATCCGGGAATATTTCTAAAAGGAGAAATAGTATGGTAAGGGAACAAATAATGGTTATATAAACACAATTACTAAGCCTCATGTGTTGATTTGTGTGTCTTCCAAAAACATTTTAGATAAAATTTAGGATGAAATATCAAGAAAAATCTTCAATGTTTAATAAGATTCAATGAACGATAAAACCTACCCGGCATGGATTTATGTTTGGAAAGATAACCAATTCAGGTAAGGGTTGAAATCCATAAATTATTATTGTTCGAACCCTTTGGTCTACTATAGGGAAATGATATGTACGAATAAATATTATAGGAAAAAATCCCACCTCAATAATCATCAAATAAATATAGGAAAACTAAGAAAATTTTCTAAATTGATCAATATTTGGGATCCTTTGAACCTCATAATGAATAACATGACACAATTTTTAAACTATAACGATCAAAGAAAAAAAAATCTCATTGCAATTATACCAATTCATAATATCCAAAATCATGTGAGTTAGTAAATAATATTTTTCCCTACTTCTAAATTACTCGTGTAATCAAGGGAAATGAGAGAATATTAATAAATTAAAATATAAATATTGATTTAACTTCATTAAAAATGTGTTATTTAGATGAGATGATGTGATCCTTATTATTTTAGGAAACCGATTACCCTTTGAAAATCCACATATTATTGGCAGGCTATAGTATTCTTCATCAACTTCATTGATGGTAAACATTTTCTTATGATTTTTAAAATGAAATGCATTATGTAGGTGATTTTCAATTAAAATTTTTCAAATTACCAATGTTCTTTTTGGGGAAGGATTTTTTGAGATTTTACAAGATTTTATTAGATTTCAAATCAATTATATGGTGAATAAAAATATCTTTTTATTTTTTCAGATGTTATGGTAAAAAAAATACTTCAATAGATTCTTTGTTAGGATATGGTCCCAAATATGGGTAAATAAAACCTCTACATTATTAAAGTAATATTAGAATTGATGTAGAAAGGAATCAATATAATCATTGTAGAAATAAATAGTATTTTTAAGTATATATTTATATACTTGGTAATTTTCTGTGTAGTAATTTCATTTTGAATTCTAGAATCTAGAGGGAATCAAATTATTTTAATACACACTATGTGGTTCCCTAAAAGAATTAGCTTCATTATCCTTAGGGGAATTTAAAATTTTATTGTATTTTGAATTCCAATTCATGGATAGTAGTGATTATAATCCAGTAGTTTCATTAATATAAAATTATATGCATGGGACATGGAATTTATTTTTTATGAAATGATCATTTATATCATTATGTTGACAGGGACCCAAATCTATCAATTATTATTCATTACAAAGTCAATGTTTTAAATTAATTTGGGGTATAATAATTATAATATGTAAAATTACATATTTAGTTTATAATTCAGTGCCACCATCTTATCACTATAATATGGATTCGTTCATTTTGACATCGTTTTATAGGAACACTTTTTGGACAGGGATCCTAATTTATGAGAGAAAACATGTTTTTGAAATTGAAAATTGTGAATATATTTATATAACTAAATCATCATTTATTATTAAATTAAGTATAATTTTTTACTCATAGGGATTTATGGTTTTAATAATTAGTAAAGCCCAAAATTATTATATTGTACACAAATTTATATTTATTATCTCATCATCATTAGTGAAAAAATATTCCTCTATGTAAAATGGAAATCTATAAGATGTTCTCCTTCATTAGAATCATGGACAATGGGTGGATCTACCATTCATTTTATAAAAGGTAATAATCCCAATTTTACTATAATAATACATACTTGGTGATTGTTCTATTGTAATGTTAGATACCATGTTATTATATAAAAAAGAATCTGGTAACATTTATTTGATCAAAATTCCATGGATGCAAGGCCAAATGTTAGTAAAATTTAAATTACGATAAAGACAAAAAAATACTAGATTAATTATTATAGGTCAAATAATGATAATTTCATCAAAAAATATTGATGTTTGAATATATTTTTTTTCTTGTTCATCATAAGAGAATATCGTTATCTATATATCATTCCCATTAGACAATAGGTCCCCTTAATTTATTAATTTAAAGATTTTTATCTATAATACCACATATTTAGAGAACCAAAATTCACAATACATCACTGCATAGGTTAAGGGATGTTTCCTCCAACTGATTAGGAGTTCAGATATATATTTTATATTCAAATAATCAAGTTTCCCATAATGTTTATAATACATCACATCGATATATCATGATTCATAATACTCGAAAGGGGGGTATTTCTCAATAATGTTTTGAAACATTCTTATAAATAGAGTGTTTTAAGTATTAGTGGATTGAAGAAGGATTTTTAACCTATGGAACCCACAGACATTCCATTAGGGACTAAAAGTTATGGACTTAATAAACTACCTTAACCTCATAAATAGACTATCATGTTACTGAATTTGGTTATTTAATAGGATCATCCCAAAGGGATTTAGTTTATCTTTTTCATATCTATAAATAATCATATCTAAAAAGATATATATTGTAATATTTATATAAGAAATAATATAGGGGTTGAGCATGAATGAGATATATTAATGAATCTTTTTCTACCAATAATCGGAAAATGTTTATATTTTTTAGTTTTTCTAGAACATATAATGATTTAATGTTACCATTTATGGTTGTATGACTATTATTTTAGCTAAAATATATGTCTTTTTAGAATATCATGGAAATGATTTTAATGTGATATAATTTATTATAATCCAATTTGGTCAAAAACATTTCATGATTTAATAAATACTCAATGAGGTCTTCTCTATGTTAATTAGAAGGATGGTGGGGTCTAAGGTTTAGAGTTGAATCCTGATGAGGGAGATATTATTCAACAAATTATATATTAAAGAAAAAGTCATGTTTTTCCTAAAATTTATCAATTCGTATGTTTAAGAAATATAATGCTGAGATGGATATGAAATATAGTGTTCTTGTTCTTGGGTTAGGTGTAATTCTTATTTATTGTGAGTTAAAACCACATTATCCCACTATATCATGCAATTTATAGAGAGACTAGTTAGTATCTAATAATTACTCGAGTTCAAAAATATTACAATAAGAAATATATGGTCAGGTATTTAAAAAACCCTATTATACTCATTGAAGTTCATTTTAATTTTTCCCATTGAATTTATTATTTTAGAAGAGATTGAACCTGATCTCTATGGGGTTTCTCTGGAGTGTTTTCTTATAACTTGGATTCCATCCATCATGATTGATGGGAATGAGTATTTCATAAAATTAATTCATAACAAAATATTTTTTTATATGTTGGAAAATTTTGGAAAACATGTTTTGGATTTCTTCCATAGTGGAATATTATTTTTTTGTAGGGGTGGTTCCTTTCTTACCATTTATGGAGGTATAAATTTAAAAAGTTTTAATACTAGTTTAGGTACTCATTAGGGATCTTTTTTTGATTACCTACATCATTTTTGGTCAATTTTTAGCTTAATAGTTGTCTATAAAATAGAATGAATTCATTCATGGGTTATAGAATAAATTATGGACGTGATTGGTTTGTTGATCCATAATTTAATGATTTCAGGAACATGAGTGATCAATATCAAAGAAATCCAACAATTAATATTTTACACTATAATAAAAAACTTCCCATTCCCATTTTTTCTCAACAGAACCAACTTAACGACACATCAAATATTCATTGATACTATCAAGAACTACATGTAATAACTATTGATTTTAATGGAAGAAATTATATGTGTAAAATTTATGAAACCCAACAAAAAACATAAATGAACGTCAAATATTATTATTTAACTATGAACATTATAAACTATCCATTTAATTCGAGAGAATTAATATGAATTACCTCATTATAAAATCTTATAGATATCTAACTCAATACAAATGAATTTATTAATTTTTAAGAAATTGACATTGAATTTTTTTGAAGTTCATTTTTTGGTTCAAAAAAATCAGTTACATTATTATAGATTTTTATTGTTTTCTGTGGGAAAATATTATATTTGATTTATTAAAAATTTTGAATAATAATTTGATAAATATAACTTCATTCTTGAAATAATCATGGAAAACTTTAATTATCGTGAATTTTTTTTATTTTTATGAAGATTTTTATATTCGAGTGAATAATTAAAATAACATGTTTTATTAAATTTTAATTTCATTCAAAAGGTGCCACTATTAATTGAATTTGATAAAATAATAACATATTTATTATTAAATTATATATAATATAATTTTATTCATATTTAACATTATTTTTGAATAACATCAATTTTATTCTTAAAACCACATTTCTAAAAAATATATATTTCCTTGCATTTTATGTTTTAATCATAAATTATATTCTTCACAAACGTATATTGAATATTGAAAAATGGATTGAATATTTTGAATCCGGTGGTCTAAATTTTTTAAATATTTCACTTTTTAATTTGGTCAATATGAATTGCAACCATAGTAAATAGTTCTCAACATAGTATTGGTAAATAGAGTAATTATGTTTAAAAATAATATAAGAAGGGACAAAAGTTACACCAAAACAATAATATATCCTAATATATGAATAGTGTTTTCCATTAACATACAGTTTTGTAAAATATAGAATCTTTGTTCCATATTTCCATGATTTTTAACTAAATAACATTTATTTAAATTAAAATGTATAAAATATAACTTTTGGATTTTAACATCTATAATACATTAAGAAATTGATAAAGAAAAAAATTTCAATTATAAATAACTATTTAAAAGATATATTATTATTTATAATCGTATTTAACTTAATTTTATTGATGAAATATATACATTAAAACTTACGCAGGACTGACACATCATTTATTTAATTAATAAAAAATAAACAATTTCATAAATGATAAATGTCTTATAAATTTAAGTAATTTTTATGACCCAATTTTATTTAAAATATATCATATTATATAGGCATTAAGTTATTTTATTATAATTCCAATATTATCATGTTTTTTTCAATTTTTTATTAAATGTATAGTTCTAAAAAACACATTAATGCCATTTTTAATTGATAATACATTATTTAATGATGTTAAATTTCTAAAAATCACATCATCAGCTATGTGATTTATATATGTTTAAAAATATTGAATTTGTTCCATTTATGGACATCAATTTCTTTTGATATAACTATATTGACCCATAATGATTAAAAACATCATTATCATAGTAATTATAAAAAAGTGTCAAAAAGGGATAAAACAAATTGATAAAGGTAAAAAAAATATAAAATTATCCAAATATAATTTTATTATATAATTTATAACAATTCTATACCTATAAAAAAATTATACCAATATGGGTTCATTTTTAGATGAAAATAATTTCTATTAATTTAATAATTTATTTAATTCAACGATTTTTCATCCCCACGCTTTTAATATAAAACCTTGTCTCCTCTTCTATTCACAAATGAAATGGATTCTAGATCTCTCAATCCATGAACAAAATCCATTCCTAACCTCCATTACATGTTCTATTAGTCTTGGTTTCGATATAATAAATACCTTTTCGGATTTAATGTATAATGAAAATGATGTTTTCTGAGGAAGAGGTATAAATTATGTTAGAATGTTTTAGTTTTATTTATTCTTCAACCTCATTAAAATATTTTTAAAACATGGTGAAATATTTAAAAAAATATATTACATATACTATTATTTTTTATATTTATAAAATACTCAACATACATATCCTCTTGTATTAAATTATAAATAATACTATTATTCATACATATGTTAGACTATTTCCTCCCAAATAGATAAAATTCATTTTCAATAAACATCTTTCACTGATGGTTATAATGAATGATTTTATGTATATATATTATATTTAATGATATATTTATGTAATGGCCTGGACCTCTCTAGTCCTTTCCATTTTTGAAAAGAGGGTCATGAAGCGTTCTGGAGGGTAGAATGGACCTTTCCCACACTTTCCAGAATTTTGTAACTACACGTCGTGTGGTGTGAGTACACACACTGTACCACCTTGTCGGGTATACCCCATGTTGAAGCCTTGTCATTGCCATGTAAAATAAATGAGTACATACAGTGTAGTTCTTCCCTACGTACGTGTTTCCCTCATACCACGTTTTGACCAGTCAACAACTGTGTATCGTGTTGATGTTGTGTCCTTGCCGTGTGAAATAAATGAGTACATGCCACGTAGCCCATAATACATGCTGTGTAGTTCCTCCCCGTGTACGTGTTACCCTCGAACTGTGTGTTGACCAGCCAACAGACATGTACCGTGTTGATGTCATGTCCTTGCCGAGTGAAATAAATGGGTACACGCTGTGTCGCACATACAACACGCCGTTTAGTTCCTCCCCACATACGTGTTACCCTCAAACCCTATGTTGACTAGTCAACGGCTGCGTTCCACGTTGAAGGCCGTGTTGGAAGTCGTGTTGTGACCGTGTGAAATGGCCGAGTACAGGCCATGTACTAGGAATTACATGTCACGAAATTTTGTTTTTCATTCTTATAAAAGGAGGGGGCCTCTCCTCCTTTTATATTCACTCATATCCTCCCCATTCCCTTGAGCAGAGGCCTCCCAAGAGAGACTCAAATGATCTTTTCTTCCATAACTTCTTCATCTGAGATCCAATTTACGATCTGTCAGCGGCCACAGGATCGTAACGATGAGGCGGAACTTCTGATCTTGGATATGTTGTCTTCCCTTTTTCCTTTCATTTCCAGCTTCCACATGAGGAGGTTTTCCCGGTATTTGATAGATGTGACGGACGCCGAAAATAGTCTTCTGAAGTTGACCCGGGGGAGCGTTGTGATCAGAACTATTTGAGGTAGGGATCATACCTGCGTCTCTCAAAATTGTGTATCATGTGGGGTGGGTGGCCTCTTTTTTATGTGAAACATAGTTTAACCGGTTTAATAAAGATAATAACTGACTTAAAGAGCAGGGATGGGGAATTTGTTATGTTTATCTTTATTTGTCATATTGTTATGTTATCAATTGAATAGGCTTATGACTAATGAAAATCACGGTCGTTGGGGAATTGTATTGTGCAATTAAATGCTTCCCTGTCATTATAGACTGTTTTGTGGATTGAACACTATGGAATATTGAATTTGGGTAATCACGTAAAGTTGGATGATTAAATAAATAATCGGTACCCTTGTGTGATCACCCCGGTTGAACAAAAACTGAAATATTGAACATGTGGGTGCTGGTTAGGGTTTATTTATCTCGAAAGAGTGTTTTTTAGGTTGTTGTGGATTGGGTGGGAAGAACGGCTGCAGTTGTCTTGTTTGTGGGTTGGTGTGAATGCTATGATGGTGATGGGCATGGGGCTGCAATAAATGGTATCAAGGGATGGCGATGTACATGTTTCTGTGTGTTGTGGTTGTGGTGGTTGGAAGGGGGCGGCATGGATGGGTTGAATGTGAATGAACTATGGTTTGTGAATAATAAATAGAAGGGAAAGAGATAATGAATGGTGGGGCTTGTTATGAGAACGAGAATAATAATCAATGGGGCTGGTTGGTTAATTTGAATGGATTTATTTATGTTGCTTTTGTTTTTCCAAACATGACTTGTGGTTGGAAGGGATATGTTTTATGAATGATTAATATGGTTGGTTGTGGATAATTTCCAAGTAGTTAATGAACTAATAAAATAATTCTGTTGAAACATGAATACCTAAATGTGGTTGGGATTCTTTTTTGTATTCAAGCTTCGACATATAAGTGCTGAGGAACATGCTCAATTTCTTTGTTTAAAAGCCATAGGTTATTCGTGTGTGTTTGGTAAACATATATATATTTGTATATTTGTGTTTTGTCACACCCCACCCATGTTAAACACTTAGTGTCGAACACTCCCATTTCATGGGAGAGGGTGTTTTCCCCTTAGTTACTAGCTCCATCCTGATCCTTCTTCTATAGCATGTGATGGCTTGAGGTGACCTTACACCTAAGACTATTCAGGTAGGTTTTGATTGGGGTGGTATTATCCCAAGTCTCTTTGGGCAGGTTTACTTTTTCCCAAGAATCTTCGAGATGAGGCCTAGGTGTGTGCGGGCAGGATATGTGGTTTGTGAGGCCTAGGTGTGTGCAGGCGGGATATGTGTTTTTTGAGGCCCAGGTGTGTGGGGGTGGGATATGTGGTTTGTGAGGCCCACGTGTGTGCGGGTGGGATATGAGGTTCATGAGGCTCAGGTGTGTGCGGGCGGGAAGAGTGTGGTAGCGTCAGGACGTTCGCCGTAAGAAAGAGCAGCTAGCTAGTGGGAAATGGTGCGGGCAAACCAATACTTGTTCTTATATACTACTACCTGATGTTTTGTGTTTTTATGAGTGTGGCTGGTGAGGTTGGGTGGATAGAATTCGTTTCTAGGTTTTGGTTTTATCTATTGTTCTAACGTTACATTAGGATGTCTCCCCACCTACGCACGAGAGGTTTAGGTTTCCCTTCAGAGTATACTTGTATTCTCACCCTACGTTTTCTTTCAGGTTTCCAGGAGGACTACCAGGGCCGTGTGGGACCCTACTAGTCATGACATTTGTAGTTTTTGCAGTTTTTTACTCTCATATCTTTTGGTATATTACTTTTTTAGTATTCTTATACATGTACATTGTTTTAGAATTGTCTAAACATGCATGTGGGATTGGTTTGGGTTTAATTTTCTTTTACTTGTCCTTTTTCATTTGGTGTTTGACTCATCCTATTTCCCTATATAAATAATAAAAGGGTAATGCCTCCCATATTTTTGAAAAATCATACGATTGGTGCTAGTCGCCACCCATGGCCCTACTAGAGGCAGGACATGGGGGTCATTATCTCCCATTCACCATTTCCAACTCAGGAATGGCATCTTTGATGGATGGGGGTCGTGACAGAATGGTATTAGAGCTCATGGTTGAGAGATAGGATGGAGTCTGGAGTTAGGCACAATGAGGATTGCATGGGATAGTAGGGAGACCGTGTTGGCTGATCATGGTGCGTGACATAGGCCAGTGAAGACCGGTTAGGACACAGGATTTTAGGGCCCCCCATGATCTGATGCAAGGACACTGAGCCTACCGAATGAACAAGTGATACTACATTGATTGCAGGGTAGACACCCTAGGGAAGTGACATTCATCATCATGTTTGTGTGTTACATGATTTGGGTGTTTTGGGAATGAAATAAAGTGATAAAATGAAACCTTGATAAATTTTCTTTCTACATGGGCTTAGGCGATCATTGTTTACTGTAAAAATATGGCACTTGACGTCGTCCCAAGGTGGCTCAGACTGCCAAGGCCCAATGGATTTAGGCAGTCAATTAGTTGAGGATTGACTGAGAGGAGGAAGATAGCCAGTGGCATAAGACCCTCTGTTATTTCTAGCGACAAACACTCAAGAAGAACGAGGGTGGTACTTAGGATGTGGAGACAGAGGGGTGGATTGAGGAGCTAGGGATTTCATTTAATTTGATCCTTCCTCTGAGGGAGTACTCGGTTCCCCTAGCAGTCAGCCTGCTGAGAGGTGCGGCATGTCAGTGGTGGATGCTCTACCTCGTAGAGAGGACAGAGGAAGAGGTTCCATGGGCCGACTTTTAGAAGGAATTCCGAGAGGAATTGTTTTATTCCATGATCAATGCAGAGAATTGGCAGGAGTTACACTCCCTCCAGTAGTGGAGTATGTCAGTATGAGATTTTGGGATCATGTTCAAGGATCTCCCATGCTTTACTCAGGATCACTTTCTAGATGAGGAGTCTCAGGCGAGATGTTTGGAGGAGGTGCTTTGTCCTTCGCTCCAGTATGTTGTCACCCCCTTCACCCTTCTGACGTACTTGGTAGTACAAAAGAAGGCAGAGGTTGTAGATAGGATGCACTCGCAGGGAGGTGCACCATGTGAGGGGATCCAGAAGAGTTCGTCGAAGGAGAAGGCATCCAGCAGTAGGTCTCTGGCAACATAACCTTCTAGATTCAAGCCAGTAGGGAGCAGGCCCCAACAGTTCTAGTTCAGATCTTTGGGTCCTAGTCTATTTTTCATGAGCCCAGAACCGAAGTGTTTCTATTGGGGAGGATTTGGGTACATCCATAGTCGGTGCCCAACCTGAGCTCAGTACTGTAGAGGTGGGCAGGATCAGCGCCCGCCTCAGCAGTACCAGTTGTCGGAGAGGCCCTTCCAGCAGTAGTAGGACCCTACTCCTCCAAGGGAAGACTTTGCAGGAGGAGTCCGACCTCAGGGTGCTCCTCATGGACCTCGACCAGGGCATGGTCGAAATCATAGAGGTAGAGGAGCTGGGCGTGGACAGTTGCATGTACCAGTATTGGCAGATCCAGCAGGACCAGAGGTGGTGCGAGGTACGATTTGTTTGTTTAGCACTCTTGTTTGTGCATTATTCGTTTCAGGAGCTTTGCAATCCTTTGTTGCACCCGGTCTAGCCCAGGATTTGGGTCTAGATGTAGAGAGATTTTCGGTACCCCTAGTTCTCATTACACCAGTTGGAGGTAAGACCAGCATATATTGTGTCTGCCAGGGATGTGGGCTGACGTTGGGACCACATCGATCTAGTGGGGATCTTCTTATTCTATAGATGCATCCATACGATGTCATCCTAGGCATCGACTAGATATTTTTTGTTACTTTTGTTAACGGCTGCTTCTGAAGAATAGTCATGTTCTCCGACGTGGATGGGCTGTGTGTAGCTTTTTTTGGCTATAGGAGCTATCAGGTGGGAATCTGGCATGTGAAGCCTCTCCATTTCTTTTTTGGAGGGTTATCACTGGTTTCAGCTGATATAGAGATTATGGATGTCCCAGAAAGTTTTGGGGATTTCCTCGATGTTTTTCCCGAAGAGGTTGTGACTCTCCCCCCCCCCCCCCCCGACGTGACATTGAGTTCGGGATAGACTTACATCCTAGTGCCCATCCTATTTCAATGGCCCCTTATCGGATGGAACCTTTGGAGTTGTGGGAGTTGCAGATTCAGACTGACTATCTAATGGATAAGGGTTTTGTTTGACCCATCGTGTAACCATGGGGTTCTCCAGTTTTGTTCGTAAAAAAAGAAGATGGTGGTATCAGGCTATGCACAGACAACCGAAGGCATAATCAGGTAAAGATCAAGAACCTTAACCCACATCCAAGGATAGATGATCTCACAGACCAGCTGAGGGGAGTATGTTGGTTTTCTAAGATTGATCTACAATTTGGATATAATCAGCTGAGTGTAAAGGCCAGTGACATCTCGAAGACGGATTTCTGGTGCAGGTATGGGCACATCGAGTTTGTACTAATTTCTTTTGGAGTTACGAATGCACCACCTGTGTTCATGGGACTTATGAACATTGTATTCCGAGAGTTTCTGGACCGGTTCATAGTTGTTTGTATCGATGACATCCTGATCGACTCAAGATCTGAGGAGGAGCACATTGAGCATCTCAAGGAAGTCTTGTAAGTCCTTCGACACCACCATATTTATGGGAAATTGTCGAAATGTAAGTTCATGACGCAAGAACTACACTTCCTTTGGCACATGGTGTCTCAGCATGGAGTGTCAGTGGACCCGTCGAAGGTAGAGGTAGTTGTTTCTCGGGAAGCACCCAAGAGCATGGTAGAAGTTCGTAGTTTCCTAGGGTTGGTAGGTTATTATCAGAGGTTCGTTTCAGGCTTCTCTTGAGTAGCTACTCCATTGACAACTTTGACTAGGAAGAACTAGGTCTTCCTATAGAGAGAGCAGTGCCGAAAATCATTCGACTACCTAAAGGAGAAGTTGGTTAGTGCTATAGTACTCAGGTTTCTAGAGGAAGGGTTGTTGTATGAGGTGTTTTGTGATTCTTCTGGCCTTGGGTTGGGGTGCGTACTGATGCAGAAGAAGGGTGTGATCTGTTATGGGTCTAGGGAGTTGTGCCCTCACGAACATAACTATGACTCCCATGAGCTAGATCATGCAGCAGTAGAGTTCAAACTGAAATTTTGGCAACAATACCTTTTTGGGGAGGATTTTGTGGTCTTCTCAGATCACAAAATCTTATGTTATATCTTATCCCAGTTAGACATGAACTTACGACGGCAGAGATGGGTTGAGTATCACCAAGACTATGACTTATAGTTCTCTTACAATAAAGGTAATGCAAATGTTGTGGATGATTCCCTGAGCAGGATGTCACATAAATAAGTGGTTTGGGAATACATTTATGATTGTAAAGCGATGGAAAAGTTGGCTTCCTTAAACTTGGATGCAAGGGTAGAAGGTGTTATATGTTGTATGTTTCAGATGGTGGTTCAGTCCTCCTTGTTGCAGCAGGTGGAAGAGTCTCAGTGGGGAGACTCTGAGGCGGAAGTAATGCTGGATTGTATCAATCAGGGAAATGCTCTAGAAGGATGGTCAGAGGACAACCATCATCAGATACTTTTTCATGGAAGGTTTTCTGTTCCCGAGGCGATGTGTGAGGGAGTTCCCTGTGAGTTTCATAGATCAGCATTGGCGGTGCATCTGAGAGTTACAAAAATGTATTGAGGCCTGAGGGAATAGCTTTGTTGTCCTGGGGTGAAACGGGAAGTGGAAGAATTTTTGGCTAAGTGATTAGTGTGTCCGCAAGTAAAAGCTGAACACCATGTTCCCAGTGGTTTTTTGTATCCATTAGATGTCTCTGAGTGGAAATGGGATGACAACTTAATGGACTTAGTCACAGGTTTACCTAGAGCTTAGTGAGGTTATGATGCAATCTGGGTAGTGGTGGATCTCCTGAAGAAATCTGCTCACTGCATAAGAATTAAAGAGTTAGGCTCGGTGAGAACCTTATCACAAAGTACGTAGACAAGGGGGTGCATTTGCATGGAGTTCTGAAGACTATCGTCTCAGATCGGGATACTTGATTCACCTCACGAGTTTGGAAGGGGTTACAACATGCTTTTGGCACCCAGCTACGCCTTAGCACTGCTTTCCACCCCCAAACTGATGGGAAGACCGAGAATACTATCCAGACGTTGGAGGACATGCTACGAGTATGCGTTCTGGAATTCAGAGTATCATAGGTGCGACACTTGCCTTTAGCAGAGTTTTCCTATAACAACAGATTCCACTCTACTATTATCATGGAGTCGTTTGAGGTTTTGTATGGAAGACCATGTCGTTCACCAATTTTTTGGGAAGAGGTTGGTGAGACAAGTGCTCTTGGTCCAGAGGTAGTACATAGCACCACAGAGATAGTCGGGCTTCTGCGTGAAAAGATGAAAGTGGCTCAGGACCAATAGAAGTCGTATGCCGATTTTTGGAGGAGTCCCTTGGAGTTCGAGGTGGTAGATCATGAGTTCGTGAAGGTTTCCCCATGAAGGGGGCAGCAGAGGATTGGCAAGGGGATTAAGCTCTCCCCTAGGTTCATAGGACCTTTGTAGGTGCTGAGGATAGTCGGTGAGGTGGCATATCAGCTGGCACTGCCACCTCAATTGGAGAAGGTTCATGATGCCTTCCATGTCATCTAGAATTGTTGGTGCTTACACGATGACTCTCACATTATCTAATGGGGAGAGTTAGATATGGGAGACGACGCGACCTTCAAGGAATGACCAGTCAAGAATCAAGGATCGTAAAGAGAAGGTGCTCCGTGGATGATCCATCACCTTGGTTCTTGTGTTGTGGAGGCATTACAGCCTTGAGGAGAGCACTTAAGAGCTGGAGGCCAAGATGCACACTCAGTACCCAGAGTTGTTTTGACTTATGTTTTTCTTATTCTTCTTAGCTTTGTTATGATGTTTTACTCTGTACCGTTGATATATGGAAGGTTTAGCTTTTTGGTTTTGAGATGTTTTGTTTCCTTGTTCTCTAGAAGTATGTAACATGTCTGGATGTGTGGGGAAAGGGAAAATCATGATCCTTAATCAAGACGCATTAATGTGGATGCGATTGAACCCGTGCGGGTGTGTAAGTACCGCCTAAAGTGGATAATATATCGATATGGGAGAATTAATTTCCCAAAGCCACGTGTTCGGGAAGTGTGTTGGTTGTACGATGTTGGGAATAATATAAGTTGAAAAGAAAAAAAAATCCTAATATATGGAAGTGGGAAGACCCAATTTTTAATCGAGATGCATTAATGCAGATGTGATTAAACACGTGCAGGCGAGTCAGTGCTGCCTAAAGCAGATAATATCTCGACATAGGAGAAGTAATTCCTAACACATATAATTAGGGTTTTTGGATGAGTTCCTGTTATAACGAGATCCCTAAGAGGTATCTTGTTGGGTTCCACTGAGTTGGTTTCTGAATTCTTAGGGATGATAATGTTTTAAGAGGTATCTGATCTTATGGCTCGGACCTCTCCAGCCCTTTCCTTTTTCGAAAAGAGGGTCATGAAGCATTCTGGAGGGTAGAATGGACCTTTCCCACACTTTCCAGATTTTTGTGACTACACACTGTGTAGTGTGAGTACATGCCGTGTACCACCTTTCCAGGTATACCCTATGTTGACATCGTGTCCTTACTGTGTGAAATAAATGAGTACACGTAGTGTAGCCCATATTACATTCCTGTAGTTCCTCCCCGCATACGAGTTACTCTCAAACCGTGTTTTGACCAGTCAATGGTCGTGTGCCATGTTGATGTTGTGTCCATGACACATGAAATAAATGACTAAACGCCGTGTATCCCATACTGCACACCTTGTAGTTCCTCCCCACGTACGTGTTACCTTCAAACCAGGTGTTGACCAGTCAATGGGCGTTTTCCGTGTTGAGGTTGTGTCCTTGCCGTGTGAAATAAGTGAGTACATGCTGTATATCCCATACTAAATGGTGTGTAGTTCCTCCTCGCGTAAATGTTACCCTCAAACCATGTGTAGACCAGTCAACGGTCGCGTTCGGCGTTGAAGGCCGTGATGGAATCAGCGTGGTGACGATGTGAAATGTCCAAGTACATGCCATGTACTAGGTAGTACACTCGTGCACTTCTATTTTTCTCACCTATAAAAGGAGGGGGCCTCTGCTAATTTTCAAGGCACTCCTATCCTTCCCATTCCCTCTAGCAGAGCCCTCACGAGAGAGACTCCAAAGCTCCTTTATTCCATTACTTCTTCGTCTGAGCTCTGATTTATGATCTGTCAGCAGACATGGGATCGTAACAATGAGGCAGAACTTCTGATCTTGGACTTGTTGACTTCCCTTCGGGCTTTCATTCCCATATTCCACCAGAGGAGGTTTTTCCGTGATTTGACAGAAGTGACGGATGCTGACGAACGTCTTCTAAAGTTGACCCGGGTGAGTGTTGTGATCAGAACAAGTTGAGGTAGGGATCTTACCGTCATATATCTAAATTTTGTATCATTCGAGGTGGGTTTCCTCTTGTTTACGTGAAACACAGTTTAACTTGTTTAATAAAGATAATAAATGGCTTAATGAACAGGGATGGGAAGTTGTTATTTTTATCTTTATTTATCCTATTGTTATGATATGAATTGAATAGGCTTATGCCTACTGAAAATCACGGTCGTTGGAGGGCCTTTGCTTCCACAATTAAATGTTTCCCCATATTTCTATACCATTTTTTGGATGGAACTTTGTGGAATATAGAATTTGATTAATCACATAAAGTTGGATGATTAAATAAATAACTGGATCTTTTTTGTGATCACCCCAGTTGAACAAAAACTGAAATAATGAACATTTGGGTGTTGGTTAGGGTTTATTTATGTGAAGGGAGTGTTTTGTGGGTTTTCGTGGATTGGGTGAGCATCAGGGCTGTGGTTGGCTTTGTTGTGGGTTGGTGTGAATGCTATGATGGTGATGGGTAGCAGGGCTGCAATAAATAGTATCAAGGGATGATGATGTATGGGTTTCGGTGTGTTGTGGTTGTGGTGGTTGGCAGCGGGGCTGCAATGATGGGTTGAATGTGTACAAAATATGGTTTGTGAATAATAAATAATAGTGGAAGAGTTAATGAATGCTGGGGCATGTTAAGGGAACGAGAATAATAATCAATGGGGCTGGTTGGTAAATAAGATATAACTTATTTGTGTTGCTTGTGTTTTTCCTAACTTGACTTGTGGATGGAAGGGATATGTTTTACAAACAATTGATATGGTTGGTTGTGGATAGTTTCCAAGTAGTTAAGTAATTAATAAAATAATTCTGTTGAAACCTGAAAACCTTAATGGGGTTGGGATTGATTGTTGTATGCAAGCTTTGACATAGTAGTGCCGAGGAACATGCTCATTTTCTCAGTTTAGAATCCATAGGTTGGGATTTGTGTTTGGTATACATATATATATCTGTATATTTGTGTTTTTTCACACCCAACCCATGTTGAGAACTTATTTTCGAACACTCCCATTTCATGTGAGATGGTGTTTTCCCCTTAATTACTAGCGTTTTTCAGCTCCTTATTCCATAGGCTATGATGGCTTGAGGCAACCTTACAGCTAACACTCTTCAGGTAGGTTTTGATTGGGGTGGTATTCGCCCAAGTCTCTTCAGGAAGGTTTAATTTTTCCCATGAATCTTCGGGATGAGGGCCAGGTGTGTACAGGGGGGATATGTGGTTTGAGAGGCCCAGGTGTGTGTGGGCGAGATATGTGGTTTGTGATGCCCAGGTGTGTATGGGCGAGATATGTGGTTCTTGAGGCCCAGGTTTGTGCGGGTGGGAAGTCTGTGGTAGCGTCAGGACGTTCGCCATTAGGAAGAGCAGCTAGCTATTGGGGAATGGTACAGGGTACCAAATACATGTTCTTATATTCTGCTACTTGTTGTTTTGTGTTTTGGTGAGCGTGGCTGGTGAGGTTTGGGGGATAGAATTCCTTTCTAGGTTTTGGATTCTTCTGTTGTTCTAACAGGACATTAGGATATCTCCCCACGTGTGCATGATAACTTTATGTTTCCCTAAAGAGTATACTTGTATGATCACCCTATGTTTACTTTCATGTTTCCATGAGGACTACTAGGGTCGTGCGGGACCCTACTAGTCGGGACAATTGGAGTTGTTGCATTTGATGTACTCTCATTTATTTTGGTATTGTACTTTTTGAGTTTTCTTGTACTTGTACCTTGTTTCATAATTGTTTAAACATGCATGTGGGATTTGTTCAAGTTTTATTTTCTTTTACTTGTCCTTTTTCTTTTGGTGTTTGACTCATCTTATTTCTCGATCATAAATAATAATGGTGTAATGCCTCCCATATTTTTGAAAACTCATACCCTTAGTGCTAGTCGCCACCCCGAGGCCTACTATAGGAGGGACTGGGGGGTCATTATCTCCCATTCACCATAGCTATCTCAGGAGGGGTATCTTTGATGTAAGGGGGTCATGACAATTTATCATTCTAAAAAGATAATATATCATATAATTTTATACATCATTTTACATTGACAAATTATAAGGACATTTGTGCCTATATGTAGACTACCACCTCCATAAAGTGATGCGACCCGTTTTACTTCATCATGTCACATGGGTGATATATATAATTTAATTTAATGAAATTAAATTTGATTTATGATATAATAATCATATTAAATACATCAAATAGTACTTACCTTATTTCCCTCATGATCATTGATAAGATAGAAATGAACTACATGTGTAAGTATGAGTTACCATCTTTATGATTATAATACAAATAATTTTTCATAACCATATTTCTTGGATGTTTATAAAATTATAATTGATATAAATAAATATTTTTATTTAATAATTATTCTTATTTATATAATGTAATATGGAAATATTTTACCATATTCAACAATTCAAATTCATTGTTAATATTTGTTTCGAATATGATCAAAACATCATATGAAAACTGAAATTATTAAGTAAATATATATAACATCGTAATAAATAAAATTAATAGAACAATAATCATAGAATGTTTTCATGAGAAAGTAAATAATTATTATATTTGCTTTATTCATGATGATATAGAGTGGTTCTGATGATTTAGACTCAGGGTAAGGGCTACATTACATTAACATGTACATTTTAATTATTTTATTGAATTATTTTCCGAATCATACTCATCGAGGTTCATATAATAAAAATTATTATAGGAATGTTTTTATATATAAATAAAATAATTATATACGAAATTTTATGTCTCAGAAGACATTCTCCCATGTTTTATCAAAATTATGTTTTTATGTATTTTATATAAAATATTTTTAGGTTATATAGAAATAGAAAAAGGAATGATATATTTTCCACTTACAAAACAATTAATTTATTTTTTGATTCCCTTATAAGATACTATATTTTAATAAATTAAATACCCTCATTCTAAATTTTCTATATATATATTACAATTTTTTTTAAACAAAATGATATTTTGGTATCTTTAGTTATTTTTTATGAGTGAAAGTAATATTTATATAAGTATGTCAGATTTCATATGTTATGATTGTGTTATGGTTATCAAGCATTGTTTATGAACTTGGATTGCATTATTATATAATTATGATTACTTGTTATTATATAAAACAAGGATATTTGGGTATGTTATTACCCAATCGTGGATGAGTAAATTATAGACCTATAATGTATCAGGTAATGATTTGGTTCTCTAAATATTTAAGATGTAAGTTTGCTGTATTGGTATTTTCATTTTTAATTGTGGTATATAAAATGATGTTCCAATTTTTCTATATTATTTATTTATACATTATACGGTTTTTGTGGAAATATTACTATTTTACTATTTAATTCAATAATCATGTTTTTAAAACAAAATACATTTTACTTCATTGTGGGGATTGTATAAGCTTTTGAAAAGAATTTCATTAGTTTTGAAATATTTAATGTAAACCAATATGTGTCTTATTTTTTCCAGGGATATTATTTATGAAATTTTTTATTTAAATATTTTGGCTAAGATGTTTATTTGTTTGTTAATAAAATGTTAATTTTTATCATATGGTTTATTTAAAAACATAATGTTTTTATAATTATTTATGGACTGAAATGTTTATTTATTTCTTTTTATATATACCTTAATGACATTTTTGAGCACATAATAAATTTTTAAATTCTCTAGAAGTGATTTAATGATGATTAATATGATTAATAATGTCATAATTCACGATTTTTATATTACCATGATCAATTAACTCATGCCTATATAAATGACTCTTTTCATGAAAAACAATAAACAATGTAGAAATGTAATGTTTGAAATAGTTTTTCCTGATAATAAAAATCATTGAAACTAATAAGAAATTGGTTATATAAATGATCTAATGTTTCAGTTTGTTGCCACATGTTATTGATGGGATAATATTGGGTGACATTATAAGTATGAAATCATAAATTTATCGATTGTGTTTTTAGCAACGGATCTGGTAGTGTGGGTTTATAGATACTATAGGTTGTTTCAGAGCATATATTAGGAAAATTTTAAGATTATTATTCATTTATGTGTGTTCAACTAAATAGTTATTGGCTCCTTCATGGGTTAATAATATTAGGTTTGATAATATATTCAATAATTTAGACTCCCCTTTTGAGGTTTTAGGTAATGCTATTTTAAGGTTATATTTTGAGATACATTTTAGTGGTATGATATATAATTAAACCATAATTTTTTCAAGTTTATTTTAAATAAATAAATTTTTACATGTTTTGGGATCTAGGTTTGTGGAGTGAGATAATATTTCATGTAAAAAATACATTAAAATTGAATTTATTAACTTTATTTTTTAGGAAATTCATCATTTTTTGGAATTTTATAGGAATAATATTAATATTATTTTAATACAATGAAATCCAGGAATCCGAGTGATAACCTCTCATATCCGGAAAGGTCATGTGGCCTAATATAATAAACCATTGGTAATAAGGGTGCAATGACTACCACTGTACTTTTTAATGTTCTTATTATTATTAATTTTGTTATTTGAATAATTTGACTTCAAAATTTTATGTTGTATTTCGGGAAGATATGTTTTATTATCATTAAAACCAAGGGAATTAAATTTGATTTGGTGATGAAGTAATTTTGGTTATTTCTATTGGTGTTTAATATTTTAGGAAGAATATTTGATTAATGAAAATGTATTTATTTATAATGTTATTTTATTTATGGAAATAAGGTAAAATAATTTTTGGAAGCATTATTATTTTAAATTGGTTTTACGGTTATTTGGATCATTTATGAAAATTATTATTATATATTGGGGATTTTATAATTATACCATATAAATTATTTATAAATGTATTTAGGATATGTTTATTTTATTTAGATATCGATATTAAATTTATCTATGGAAAATATGTAATGAAATCATTATAATCATTGGGTTTCAATAATAGTTTCTAATATTATGAATAATTTTTTTGAATGTTATTTATGATTGATCTATATTAAACAATTTGTGAGACATTAAAATTTGTCAGAGAAACAAATTATTTATCTATGTGATTTTTTATTGATTTAGGGAATAATCCTACATTGTGATAAACATTATAGTTTTGGTTAATATTTAAAGATAAGAGGAATAAATTTTCATCATTTTGTGGAATTATGTAATCCATTATAAGTTTGTTTTTAGTGATTCATGTATTTAAAAAATAAACGTCAATAATAATAATTAATATAGAAAATGGGATTGTTGTGGAAGTTTATTTAAGGAAGAAATTATAATTATCATGTTAGCGTATGTTTCATATTATCATAGTATAAATTTTAAAATAATTCCTCAAATCAAGGAAAATGATCTTCAAAAAATGTTATCTTATTACCTTCATTTCATATGGATTAATCATCCATTTCAAACCACATTTGTTTATAGTTTTATTATCATTAATAATTTATTATCCTTAAATTTCAATTGTTCAACGATCTCTATCGCTATTTTTTATTATATAAGAAATATAATTTTTCTCCATACCGAAATTTTTAATTTGAATAAATTTTATCCTATATGGAAACCATGTATTTGTTATTCTAGATGGCCTTAGAACTTAACTTTTATCTCTTTTCAACAGGATGTTTTATTAAACCTTTTTTCATTTAGTATTTCATCAAATGTATTTTAAATTGTCAAGCATTTGATTAAAGAGTACAATTTCAAATTTATTGAATGGAAAATTTAACTCACCACGCTTCTAAAATAATAACATTATATTTGATAGAATGTACAACATGAAACTTTGAGCATAAACAAACCCCACAATATTATTGTTTAAATATGAGAGTTATACCCTTTCTCTTAAATTATAAATTACAAATATGAACAACCCAATTATAAAATATATATAAATATCATTCAAAATAAAAAATATTCATTAATTATAAAAATATAACGATTCAGTTGTTTAAATAGTCATTTTATGTTTAAAAATTATGTTTACATCAAAAAAGAATTATATAATTTTTTGGGGAAATGTTATATTTAATTTATAAAAATTTTATAAAATTAATTTGATAAATTATAAATAATTTTGGAAACCATGATTCCAAAATTATCTCACATTAAATTATTTAATTTCTATGAAAATATTTTTTCCATGGAATAATGAAAAATATTAGTTATATAAAATTTTCATTTCCATTTAAAAAGTAAAATTTGTATTTTATTTTCAAAATATAACTAACATAAGTATTGAATATTTTTATATAAAATAATTTATACCATTATTAAACCTCATTTTGGTATATGTAAATTTTTTGGCATAAAAACATATTTTAATATAAAAACTATTTTTTGATACAATTTTTGTTCTAATATTAAATTAATAAGTTTATCATATAACAATTTAATATTAAAAAATCGATTACATATTTGTAATAATGAGTTCCACATTTTATAAATAAGCCCCTTTTATTTGGGTCAATATAAATAATTACACTTATTAACAATTGTCACCACAGAAAGTGTATATCAGGAAATTAATGTTAAATATAATATGATAAGGGCTAAAATATAATAAAAAACTACTAATTATCCCATTATTTAATTTTAATTATGATATTTTCATCCATGTTTCAAGAAGAATCCAATATCGATCCATATTTCAATGACTGGGATATTTATTGTTTTTAGGGAATATATAATTTCAAAAATGCCACTTTCTTTAATTTTAATATCATCAATATTTTTTGACAAGGATAAAGATAAATTATGATAAATTATAAATAAAAATATCATATAAAAACAATAAATTATCATGATTATTTTTATATTATTTTTATGGATTATATAATTACTTTAAATGCTTATGCAACACCAAAACATCATTGAATCAATTAATAAAATAATAAATTAAATCTTTTTAAAATTTATTAAAGAATTATAACATCAATGAATTATAATTTTTTAAAAATTCGGTAGAAACAAATTATTATATAAAATCTAATACATTATATTCTCTGTAGATTTTTTCATGTTGTCGTCAAATTCAAATTAAATGAATAATTCAAAAAATTACGTAAATGATATTCTATAATAAATTTTCACAAAATGATTGAAAATATATAAATGTTTTATATATGGGAATTTTATTGGTATTTGCTTAAAAACATAAAATTTAGTTCATTAATTAATGAATTTTCCATTTTTAGTAAAAATATGGACACATGATGTTTGATAACCTCGTGGTCATGGTAATTATACAACATGGTTAATGTTAGTTAAAATAATGTTTTAAGCCAAAAAACTAATCACAACATCTAAAATTGTTTTTTTGTGATATTATTTAGGAAAATAATAATATTATATTTTAATTAATCTATTTTGAACAATTTTCAAAGAAAAGTAATTTATATTTTTTTAATATTTTTATTATTTTTGTTTGGGCCTCTTCCCACAGTTATAAATGTTAACCTTATCTCTTATTTTATTCACACATAAAAATCCATTAATTTCATCAAATACTTGAACAAATCAATTCATAACATACATTCCATTTTTATATTAGTATTTTACAGTGGAAAATTAGCAACATTTGAAGGTTTAATGCATAATGAAATGATGATTGTTCAAAGAAGAGATATAGATTATAATCAATTTCCTTCGTTTTATATTTCACTATCCTCCTTCAAAACATCATCAAAAATGATGAAATAAAAATAAATAATATATATAGTAATATTTTTTTATTTTGGATATACTACCCTATATTACTATAACATTCCACCAGATGGGAAATTAAACATTTATTTCATTGTATGGTGGACTACACCCTCAAGAACTGATGTATCTATTTTTTCATCATCATATCTCATCAATGGTTATATTTATGTATTTAATTTTTATATATTAAATTTTTAATTTTTTTTTACATAATTAAAAGTTAATATGGAATCAAGTTTTTCACATTTTATCCACTAAAAATGATATCATCGTTAATGTGTACATGTGGACTACCACCTCCAACAAAAGATGTGATTTGATTTCCATAACAACATCACATGGATGACATATATATATATACATATTTAATGAAATAATATAGTGAGCATAATTTTTTTACATGACTATTACATCAGTTTAAAGGTAAATACATAATAGGATTAAAACCCCATTATAATATGGTATAGTTCCTTATGAATATTAAACTTATATAAGACATAAATAATATTTAATTCAGTATTCATTAACTAATTGTTGTTCTTCACGTTCTGATGTTTACAAGTAATCAACGAACAATATATATCAATGAATAGGAAGAGATAAAATCATTGTTAGAGGAATAATTTGGACATGAATCAATATAAAATGGATGATCATTATCAGAATTTATAAGGACCCACCCGTAAGCATTAAAATATATTGAATTAAATTATTAATTCATGTTGAGGAACAATTCATAATTCATGTTTTATAAAATTAGGCCATAACTATTACATTACATCTCAATAATTACAAGGTAGACATGTATACGTAGTTTCCATTTTTTCATAAAATAAAAATTCTTGAAAAAAAGTGTCTTGTCTTGTCCACTGTTTTAAACAAAATTACTTATCATTGATCCCATACTTGACCTTATTAATCATTAGGTCCTGTGAAAAACATTTCAAAAAATCAGATGACCATAAAAAATGTCAATAAGGGTTATAAAACAATGAAATAAAAAATTAGTTCATCATTGCATAAATAACAGAAGCTCTTTAACTTACCTCGTGAAATCATAAGATTTTTTAATAAAACCTAGAAAACATAAATCATAAATGTAACATGTGGAATCCATATCATACTTACATTTTAGCTATCACACTTATGTAGGGAGTTACATTTGGATCACCCATCATTGTATATTCCCTAAATATCTTAGGAGAAACATTCACGTTTACCTTCGTCACATTACCCAATGCTTTGGAGAGCTATCTCGGTCACATCTGCCCTATGTTTATCATGGAACATCCTATATAGGAAAACAATTCCCAAGAACCATAACATAATCATAACATATAAAACAAACATAAGGTAAAGAAAAAATGTATACACTTCAATAAAAATATATCATTTTAATATATTAACCTAACAAATAATTTACCAAAACCATTTTCAATAAAAAAGTACATAAAAGAGTATATGGTATTTATTTTCCTCTTAAAAAAATTTCCGATTGTTAAGGAATCTATAAATCATATAATACACACAGTAGTGAAATTTAGTTGTCCCCGCTTAGGTTAAAAACATTTTTTTTTGTAATTTAGTAAAATTATTCAAAGAAAAATATTCCCTTTTAATGAAATTAAAAGTAAAATGTTATTATACAACGTATAAAATAAAGTAATGTATTAAAACAAATTATACCTCAATGAATGGAGATTGAGACAATGTCCCTTACAAAGATAAATTTGTAAATAAAATAGAACAATTATGTGTATTTACAATATGTTCACATAAATAATTTATAAATACAAGATAGGATATCAAATGTTATTTCAAACATAATCAAATACAACATAATTTAATATTATAATATTTACACAAAGAATGGAAATAGGGTTAAGAAGTTCCTTTACCCCATGTTCTACTTGACCCGTTCGTTCTTTAATCTCTGGAATAATAAACTAAAAATAATTTCTAAATTCATAATAACATTTTTTAATTTTATTATTCCTTTAATATCACTCATTACCATGTATTAATCATTATGTAATCATTTAAGTTAATAAAGGTTGTTTGGTCGATATTTAGTACTTGAGTCAAAAATAGACTTCTCATATTTACAAGTTGTTCACGTGGTAAAAAGTTATTATATATAGAATGATATTAATGATTTATATATCATATATATAATATTTATTCAGTATATACATATATTTATAATACTACATAACATTTTGAAGTCATAAATGAAATTCACCGTTCATGGAGATGGTCAGTCGTACGAACGCATGAACCCTAATTTCATTTCTATTTCTTATGTTAATGATATTAGAAAAAATTATAAATATGTATATTATAATTAAAATATAATATCATATATAATATTTTTAACCCCATCCATTATTCATTCCACATATGGAATTAACAAGACATATCACTTTGATGGGGCAGTAGTCAGCACTTCCTCAAATGAAATTATCGTGTTTACCCATAATGGAAACCATAAAGGTATGATATAAATGAAAAATACATAATCATAAACAAAAAATAAAATTCATATATATCATATATAAATATAGTTCCATTTTAATTGCAACCATGAGAGGCAGTATGAGATATTTGAACAATCATAATTTTGTGAGGTGTTAGTTTTCAATTCAAAGAAATAATATGTTCATTACCCATTAGATGGTGGTGTGTCTAATTTTAGTTTGAATCATTATCATAAAAAAATATTAGTATAATGAGGATATTTTTTTTATTAATGAAAATAATAACAACAATTTAGGGGTTGGAGAAGTAAAATAAAAGAAAATGATTTTAGAGAAATTATTACCTATAATTCGGGTAACTCCCTTTGGATTGATCCAAAATGACTTATTAAAGTTATTTATGCCTAATTTATGCCTTTGAGTTATAATAGAGGGAAATTGAGAGGTTATTAGGGCAGTTGTCGGATGCTCCATCGGGATTGATTGTTGTGAGGAATGGGTTAGAGTTGAGGGCTTTTTAGACGGGGGGAGGGGCTTTTTAGAAAAGTGTGAAAATATTATTTTAATATATAATGATATTCAATTTATAATGGTTAAAAACATATTAATTTCGAATTTAATATTACTAATGGTATAAATAAAATCATCAAATATACATTGGATATGTTTTTTATGTTATTTTAATCATTATAATATTATTTATTTAAATAATTTATTAACGATGTAAACACATCATCATTATTGTGTCATAAATAAATTTATTCAAGTGATTTCTAAAAATTATAAAAAACTTACAATTATGTAGGAAATAGTTTTCGAGTTCCAATGAATATTTATAGTGAAAATTATTACTTATATAACCCCTTGTAAATATTAATTTACTAAAAGATTTTTGTTTTTGTCATTTTTGTCTTTACTTTAAATTAATTAATATAAAGTGTCATCATCACATTTATGTGGGTCCATGGGGTCCCAAATTCGACCCAAGGATTCTAATGGTAGCTTATGAATCAAAAAATTGGATTTGGACATATGATATGGTACTTTTTTGTTATTATTATAATATTTTTTTCTCTTATTTACCAGATTCTCCCTTTAACCATGGTAAACAAAATTTTTACTGTAGTAAATATTTAAATATCTAAAAATAATAGTTACCTATATACACAATTTGGTACTACTCATTCCAAATATAGAATCCAATTTTCAAAATTCAAAACATAGAAGTGGTAGAAGTTAAGGAAAATTTATTCCTGTTGTCAAAATAGATAATATTTTTTTATGTAATAATAACTATCAAAAGATCGCCAATTGTTTATGTCCAATTTCAATGTGTAATTACATCTAATGACCAAAATTGTATTAAATAGAAAAAATATAATATTTTTAAAATTTAAAAACAATTAATATTTTAATCTATCAGTACAAATAAATTACATTAAAAGTTAGTTTTGAATTAAAATATAGTATTTTCCACTATTTATCAAAAAATGTATTTTGTCAGAAAAATACCAAAAATTTACCCAATGTGAATTTTGATATCCTAATTCTGATGAATAATTTTATTTTGTAAAAAATAATATATAAAAGTGACCAAAATATATTAAAATGTGCTACTCCCTCAAAAGGGTATAAATCAACTTTTTAAAGTAAATTATGCTTAAAATTATATTCATTCGAATTTTAAGCCTTGATTTTTTGGATAAATGTAATAAAATTTAACAAACATGTATAATCATATTGTACTTAGTTATGTTCATTCTCTCTAATACCATGGCTAGGCATTAACAACTATTTAAAATAATTATATTATATTATTATTGTGTGACATAAGATTTTAAAGAACTCATTATTGAGTATCAGGTACGCCATCAAAAATAGATTCCCCTTTAAAATAAAATTAATATTTAATTATAAAATATTAATAAATATGGAAAATGTATGATTCTTTATTTACCTGGGATGATACATCCTTTCCCCTTTTGGAAATTTTTTCCTCGCAATTTTATTCACATATCAAATAAATGGGGGTATTTATCTCTCATAGGATTGTCAGATTCCAAGGTTGCCTCTTCAACAATATGGTTTTCTACAAACCCTTTACCAGGTGAATCACCTTATACCATAACACATGATCTCTTTGGTCAAGAATTTGGACTGGTTATTCCACATAAAATAGATTCTCTTCCAACTAAACCACCTCTGGACATAAAACATGATATGGATCTGTCATATACATTCTCAAAATTATGACATGAATAACATTGTTTATATATGATAAAAATAGAAGTAAAGACACTCTATAATCAACTGATCCAACATTCACCAAGATTTCAAATGGTCCAATGAACCTCATACTCAACTTTCCATTCTTAATAAAAAGAATCACACTTTATCATAGAAACAATTTGAGAATGACATGATCTCCTACCTCCAAAAAATATCCTTCCTCCGGTTATCCGCATAACTTTTCTACCTACTCTAAGATTTTTTCATGTGTTTCTGAATCAACTTAACATTTTTCCAATCTCTTATTCCTATTTTGGTCCCAACATATACCTTCACCTACTTCATAAAAAACTTGGAGTTTGACACTACTTCTCATATAATGCCTCAAATGGATACATCTATATACTTGAATTAAATTGTTATTATAAGAAAATTCCACCAAAGAATTATATTGGCTCGAACATCCCTGGTAATCTGCTGAATAAGAACATAGAATATCCTCCATGGTTTTAATTGTTCATTCTTACTTCCCATATGAGTATAGAAGAAGAAATGTACTAAAATTTATTTTCATACTCAATGACTTTTAAAGGCCTTTAAAAGAGTTTTAAGTAATCATGAGATCATGATAAGATACAATGGAGATGGGAACACCATTCAACCTGACTATCTCTTTAACATAAAAACGAGAATGTTGATTTAGAGAAAAGGTTTCTTGAATAGGAATGAAATAAGAATATATATTCAATCAATCAACAATAACCTAGATTTTATTATTAACTCTAGATGTATTTGGTAACCCCTCAATGAAGCCCATGTATATATTTTCTCATTTAATCTCTAGCACTGGTAAATACTGCATTATCCCTTTTAGTGACTGTCACATAACATTATCCTTCTCACAAGTCAAATACTTCACAGTAAAATCAACTATATCACATTCCATTCCATTCCACCAGTAATACTCATGAAGAACCATGTATTTCATTGGACTGCCAGGTTGAACTGAAAATTGGGAACTATGAGCTTTACATAACAAGTCATTCGTCAACTATGAATCAAAAGGCTCACATAGTATTCTTTTATATCTCAAAATACCATCATAATAAATTTTAAATTCAGTCAACATACCCTCTTAAACCAAGTCTACATTTTTCTACAACATACAACCTTCCTTTTACACTTGCTTAATTCTGTCTGATAGATATGATTTCCCTGACACATGAAACAAAAAATAATAATTTCCTACACCAACAACTTCTATGACAATGTTCATCAAATCTATAACCAAAGGATATCGTTCCAAACATAGCATTGTTAATGAAGCATTAATTTTTTGACTCAAAGCATCCACCACTTTTTTTTCTTTTCCCGAATGGTAATGGATTGTACAATAATATTGCTTGATTAATTCCAACAATATCTTCTATATCAAGTTCAATTTTTTCTGAGTGAATATATAAATTAAACATTAGTGTTCATTATGTATTTCAAATTTTAATCAATTCAAATGTTCCCTCCATTTTTTTAAAGAAAAAACAACAGAAACTAATTTCAAGACATTTGTAGTGTAATTTAAATAATGTTGTATCATAATACGTAAAGCATAAGAAATTACCTGATCATTATGCATAAGGACACAACCAAATAATTTCAATGAAGCATCACAGTAGATAAAAAACTCACCATTTCTTGAAGGTAGTTCTAAAACTGGGGCATTTACTGATATTATTTTCAAATCATGAAAAACAATCATCACATTATTTTTTACAAATTAATGTAACCCCTTTTAGAGTTTACTTAGTCATTGGACAAGATAACAATGAAATATTTTCAAAAAACCTCCAATAATAACCTGCCCAACCAGGAAAAATACGGATCTCTGTTATATTTTTCGGTCATGGAAATTATTCAACAACATTGGATTTATAAGGATCTATAGTTATGACATTTTTTTAAATAATGTGACCAAGGAAATAAATTTTTTGTAACAAAAAATCACACTTTCTGAATTTCCGAAATAGATTCTTTTCTTTCAATGTTTTAAAGACAACCATTAAATTACTTTCATGATCCTATTTACTTTTTGATTATATAAAAATATCATCAATGGACACAGCCACCGACACATCCACGAACTCAGAGAATATTCAATTCATATGATACATGAATAAAATAGGATTATTGGTTAAACCAAAAGGAATAAATACAAATTCATAATAACCATATATAGTACAAATCACAGTCTTCGAAATGTCTGCATTTGTTACTTTCAACTGACGGTACCCTGACCTAAAATCAATATTCCAAAAATATTGATCACCCTAGAGCTGATAAAAAAATTATCAATATGAGGAAAAGGATACTTGTTCATAATAGTGATGTTATTTAATGCTCTATAATAAATTCAAAGTCTCACTGAACCATTATTCTTTTTAACAAAAATTATAGGAGCATCTCAAGGAGATGTGTGATTTCGAATTAAACCTTTATGTAATAACACCCGTAAATTCGTCCTTATCTTTAAATGATCAATTTGATCAATTTGATAAGTGGTTTTGGAAATTGACTTTTCATGAAGAACTAAGTCAAAAGTAAATTGAACGTCACGATCATGTATAATATTAGGAATCTCATCAAGAAAAGCATCATGGCACACATTTACCACTATAACTTCATAAATCCGAACAGTTCCATTGTTTACAAAAATATGTGAATAGTAACATTCATTTCCATCTTATACTAGTTTCTCAATTTCCTAATATGTTATCAAAATTTAGGGTTCATTCATGTACAAAAACTAATTTTCTTTAAAGTAATACTCTTTAACTCTACAGTCAATCATATCATGGTAAACAGAATTCCAATCTATACCCAAAATAACAACAAACTCTACTAGAGGAAAAACAATAAGGTCTGCAGGAAGATTCGTTCTGCACACAAGGACTGGAAAGTTATTTTATTTTATTTTTTCCAACATTTCCTCCAGGTGTTTTTACAAAATGTTCAAGATTTATATATTGATATGGAATTCCCTATTTACTAGAATAATTCTCAGAAATTAATGAATGTGTAGACCCTGAATAAAAAAACACATTAGTATAATAGGAACAAATAAACAGTGTACTTGATAGTACTTCATTTGATGGCCCAACATCTTCTGAACTATTTTCAAAGGACTTCACCACCCCTTTCTGGATGTATTCTGGTTTCTTTCATATAGTTTAGTTCTTCATTGGACAATCATTTACATAATGACCCATTTTATTTCACATTTTAAAATTTCCTAATTTTAAATCTGATTTTGTCGTACCATTACCCTTCTCTTTGTCAGAGAAATTGGGATCCTTATGTCCCATTTTACCACATCAGTAGGACTAACCATAATTCAAAAGGAATTCCCCAAAATTCTTTTAACCACAATTTTCACAATCTGTAAACTTATGTTTCTTACCATCATACTTTTTTAAAGAGTTATTCCCTTTTTTCTTCCACCTTGACCTCTTATTGCATTGTTTTTCAAAGACCACCTAATCATAGGAAAACAGTATTTCCATCTTCTCTGCACATAGATCATGTTTTTCATAACTTTTTTACACATGAGAAGCTAAATCCCTTCGATACATTGGAATTAATACAGAGTAAAAACGGTTATTTTTACTATCAATATCTCGTATAAAATTTGGAGCATACCTTTCCAGTCGAGTTAATTTTTCTTCATATGAAGCCATAGAGTCATCCTATTGTCTAAATTATTTGATTTTTTCCATCCTAAGACAAACCCCCTTAGGAAAATATATCTCAAGAAGCATACAATTGAATTCATCCCAATAGAGATCATGAATCTACTCGATATCCCTGATATTTTTCACCATAGACCACAACTGATCATCTTCACCTTCAAAACAGTAAACAATGAGACTAGCCTTTTGATGTTCTGAACACCCCATGACATCGAAAATTTACTCCAGTTCATAAATAAACCCTTCAGTTAGTACATGGTCAAATGTTCCGTTGAATGTTGGGGGATGTTTCCTCATTAAATGTTCCACTACGGACATGTTCCTATGTGGTTGATCTAGCTGATCTCATGCATGGATACCACTTCCATTTATAGCATGAGTCCATTGTGCCATCACTGCAATAAAAATTCAGTTACAATTCTGACCCTCTCAGGATACTGATTTGGAGGGTTGTCTTCCTACTGATGTTTTCCCAATATAGATTCCTTGTTTCATATGTAGAAGACCATTTTGAACACATAAATATCTTAGGCAAAGCAACATGGTAATCTGTAAATTCGTTATCATTTCAATATTATCATAATTGAAATTATGGGTCTTAATTTATAAATACATTACCACCTAATGTTATCTAAACAGACCTATGATACCAATAATAAGGACCCAAGCTTAAGAATTACATAATCTAGAATTATAGATATAATCCACATAGTGGATATTCTCAAGAATAGAGTTTTTTAGACATATGCCAAAATTATTACATAACATCAAAAAAATAACAAGGTAGAAAGTTCTACTCAGTTTCAATTTATTTAATAAAATAAAACTCTTGAAAAAAAAAGAGTCATGTCCACTCCCATGTTTTAGACAGTAAGACTTTTCATTGGTCCCATATTTGACCATATTCATCTCTATTTCATGTGAAGAACATTTAAAAACATGGGATCAGTAGAAAAGGTTCAGTAAGGGTTATAAAACAAAGAATGAAAACATTAGTTAATCATTGAAAACATAACATAATCTATTTAATATACCTCAAAAAATCATAATATTTATGAATATCACATAGGACACATAAATCATAATGATAAAAAGTTGCATCCAAATCATACATACAATGTAGCCACCATAGCTATGTAGGGTGTTACATTTGGAATACCCATCATAGAATATTCTATAAATATCTTAGGTGAAATATTTATGTTAACATCTTTAACATTACCCAATGAATTAGAGGGTTATCTATGGATCATCCTCCCTAGGTTTATCACGGAACCACCTGTATATGTAAAAATTCCCAATAACCATAACATAATTATAACCTATAAATGAAACCTATGTGAAAGATAACATTTCCAAATTTTATTCACAATATATCATTTAAATATGTTGACATAAAAATCCATTAACAAAACCATTTTCAATAACAATATATTTAAAAGTGTATATGGTAATAATTTTCCTTTTAAAAACATTACGGCTTGTTAAAGAAGCCATAGATCAAATAATACTCATGGGGGCAGAAGGGTTGTTGTCACCACATACATTAAAAGGAAACATTCTTTTTTTTCCATTTAGTAAAACACTTCTTATAAAAATATTCTCATTGAATGAAATGAAAATCTGTAGGTGATTATATTTCGTATAACGGAATGTCATGTATTAAAAGAAAATATTACTCAATGAAAGGAGATTGAGAGGAAGTCCTTAAAAAAGATCATTTTGTAAATAAAATAAATCAATTATGTGTATTTAATATAAGTACACATACATAATGTATATATACAAGATGAGACATCAAAATTTATATCTTACATAATCATAGTAGAACATAATAAAAAAATTATAATATTAACCCAAAGAATAGAATTTGGGATAAGAAGTTCTCATAACTCGTGTCTGACATGACTAGTTCATTCTTTAATCTATAGAATAATAAATGAAATTTAATTTATATTTTCTTAAGAACGTTTTTCAAATTTATTATTACTTTTATATCACTTATTACCATGTTTTAAGTATTATGTAATCATTTATGTTAATAATGGTTATTTTGTCGATATCTGGTATTTGAGTCAAAAATGTTATTCTTAAAATTAAAATGTGTTCACATGGTCAAAAGGTATTATATCCAAGATGATATTCAGGATTTATATCTCATTTATATCATTTATATCTATTATATTCATGTATTTATTAAATTACATAACATTTTGAGGTAAGAAATGAAATTCACCGTTCATGGAGACGGTAAGTCGTATGTACACATGAACACCGCTTTAATTTCTATTTATTATTTTAATGGAATTAAAAAAATTTATACATAGGTATATTATAATTCTAGTATAATATAATATGTAGTTTAATTAACTCCATCCATTATTTTTCCCACTTATGGCATTAATGAGTAATATCACTTTATGGGGGCAACAGTCCACACATCCTCAAATGAAATAAACTTTTTTACACATAATGGAAACCATAAATGTGTGATGTAATTGAAAAATACAGAAGCATAAAGAAAACATAAACATAATATGTAACTTTTATAAATAATTTTACATCTTAATGGCCACCATGAGAGGATGTAAGATATATTTTAACAATCATTTTTCGTGAGGAATCAGTTTGCCATCCACAGAAACAGAATGTTCATTAACCATTTGATGTATGAGTGTTTAAGTGTAGTTTGAATACATATTATGAAAAAATTATAGTATATTGAGGATACTGGTGTTTTTATAAATGTATACAATAAAAAGAGTTTAGGGGATGAAGAATTAATATTAAAGAAAATAATTTAAGAGAAATTATAACCTTTAATTAACGTTACTCTCATTGGATTGAAATAAAAGGACTTACTAAAGTACCTTTTTCATAATTTATGGCTTTTTGGTGGAAGAGAGGGATGATTAGAGCATATTTGAGAAGGTTTTGGACAATCCAAGGGGCTGGAGAGGTGTGTATAATGGG
This sequence comes from Viscum album, assembly GCA_963277665.1. Classification (NCBI taxonomy): domain Eukaryota; kingdom Viridiplantae; phylum Streptophyta; class Magnoliopsida; order Santalales; family Viscaceae; genus Viscum; species Viscum album. Next base: position 1,360,519,423 of record OY728133.1, read on the forward strand.
TTAGATGTGATGGATTTTTTACGGGGGGGGGGGGGGCTCTTTAGGAATGTGTGAAAATATTATTTTATTATATATTAATTTGATGTTTCTAAAAGTATAAAACTTATTAAAGTTGAAGATAATTTGACTCATGGTTGAAATATAATCATCCGATAATAATTGTTTAGGTTTTGGATTTTATTTTAATCTTTATAATTTTATTTATTTAAATCATTTATTAATTAGTTAAACCATGCATCATCATTGTGTTATAAATAATTTTACTTTTGTGATGTCTAAAAATAATAAAAAAATAACATGATGTTGGAAATATTTTAATATTTGAAATGAATATTTATAGTCTAAAATATAACATATATAAATCATTGTAAAAATAAATTTACTAAAATATATTTGATTATGTCATTATTGTCTCTAATTTAAATTAATTAATATAATGTGTCATTATCACTTTTACGTGGCTCCATGGTGACCCAATTTACATCCAAGGATTCCAATTGTTGGATATGTTTCAAAAAATTTAATTAAGAAACATGATAGGGTAATTTTATATTCTTATAACAATATTTGTTTACCCTTATTTATCATATTTACCCTTTAACAGTGGAAAATTAAATTTCTTCTATAGTAAATATTTAAAATGTCTAAATATAAACGTTACCTATTTAAACAATTAGACATACTAATTCCAAATATTAAATATATTATTCTAAATTCAAATCACATAAGTGGCATAAATTAATTTAAAAATAATAATTTTTTTCAAAATAAAAAGCGTGTTTTTAAAAAAAAATTACTATCAAAACTATGCCTAATTTCATAGTGAAATTACATAAAATGACCCAAATTGGTATAATTTGAAGTTATATAATAAAATTAAACATTAAAAACTGTTATAAAGATAATCTATCCATACAAATAAATTATATTTAATTGATGTTTTGAATAAAAATACCGTATTTTCTACTATTAATCAAAAATTGATTTTTATCAGAAAAATACAAAAAATTTACCCAAAGTGAATTTTGATATCCTGATTCAGAGAATAAATGTTATTTTGTCAAAAATAACATATAAACATGAACAAAACTATATTTAATGATTGTTACCCAAAAAAAGGCTATAAATCATGCTTAAAATTAAATTTATTCACATTTAAAGCCTCTAACTTTTATTGGATAAATGTAATAACATTTAACCAACATGTATAATTATATTGTAGTCTGTTCTATTCATTATTACAATACATCAGATAGGCATTAACAATAATTTAATATAATAATATTTTATTTATTATTTTACGACGTAAGATTTCAAAGAAACCCATTGTTTCATATTCGGTACCCCATGAAACATATCATCCACATTAAAGTAAAATTAATATTTAATTCACAAATATTAATAAATATGGAAAATTTATTCTTCTTTATTTACATGGGATGTTACAGAATCATCCTCTCACAAGAATAATATTACTATCACAATCATGGGAGGAAGCATTATATAATGGTATATAATGTGGAAATGCATACAAATGAAACATCTTGTCTTAGTGGTAAAATATTGCACATAGCTGTGAATAAATATAGTATCATGTTCACGAATAATATATGTTAATAATAATAAAATCATCATTATGAAAATAGATAATATCATGTTTGAACATATTTCACATTATCTCATAATATAAATCACTTTACTCGATTTATTAGGGAACTATATAATTTCAGGGAAACCTATAACATCCTAAAATTTACATAATCATTCATGGAACATATAATATATAATAAACATTTCCATAAAATAACTCAAGGAAAGGAATGGGTTTCATAATAATTTCATAAAAGAATAAATTCGAGAATAAACACTGGATTGACCAAAATAAAAATAGAATAACATACTTGTTTTAAGAATCATTAATCACGAGTGAAGATGAAACAATATCCATAGTATTAAAAAAATAGAAAGAAGTATTGTTTTGGAAAAATCATTATATATATTATAAAATCATTTTGGAAGCATGTAAATCCCAAAAAAGAAAATTGAAGGACAATGAAATTATACATGATTAACATTGATGGAGACATAAACATAGAAATATAGAACCAAAGAGTGATAACACCATTAAATAGAGTTGGGTTTGAGAATCCCTTTAACTTTTGACCAGATGGTTTCTTCACATTAATATCAGGCATAATAACATCATATTCATTAATTAGTAAATCAATATTCATTTTTACATGTATTTTATTCATTATAATATTATTAATTTTAATTATATCCATTTTCAATGAGTTGTATATTTTAATTTTGTCGTTCTGGAGTGTTCGTTTTCTAGATCGTCATGGTCAGTTCACTTTTATATATATATATTAGATCATGTAAAAGTAGTAGAATTATCCAGAATTAAAATTAAATGTTATTAGAATGCTTTAAAATGTTTAAATGTTATTATTTATTCTAACATTTCCAAATATGAGGATTATTCATTAGATAAAATGTTAATGATAATCATTTAGATTAATTTGGAAGTTTATCATTCATCATGAACTAATTGTCTTTTATTATTTAATATAATGTATATATGTTAGTTATAGAACATAAAAAAGTATATATGATACATTTTAAAATATATTTAAACCATTATAATGGTTTTCTGACCATGCTAGAAGTAATTAATTTAATAAGAAAATTTTTCATCTTCAAAGGCAATGAATCGACACCCCTCGGATGATGTTTTTATTTTTTGAATAAAAGGGTGAGGAGAAGAAGTTTGATGACATATTACTAAATTAACATAATAAAATTTCATTATATATATTATAATAGAGTTATTATTCAACTTGTATATGGGGATTTGTGGAGGTAATAAGAAAAGGGAAAAATTATTAAGAGATTAAAAGAAAATGAAAGAGGATTTTACCTCTTGAATTGCATTGATTGAGAACATTTTTAGTGAAATTGGGTATCATATTTTGATAAAAAAGGATCAGGAATATGAGGTAGGGATGTGTGAAGATGAATGGTTAGATTTTGTTCATTCTTTTAATCTTTTGAGTTGTGCAGAGTAAAGGTGGTGTGGGGTGGTTTTTATAAGATAAGATATGGGAGTTTTTTATTCTTTTAATAATAAGATTTTTATCTTGGATCTCGATGATGTGTATTTTGAACCTTATCACTAATTAAATTAAATAAATATGTTTTTTTCAAGATTATTTTATTTAATCATCGATATATAATTAATGAAAGAATAATTGATGTATTCGATTTATATCATATATTGCAATATTTCACTATTCAATAAAAAATAAAAATTTTCAAAAAAATCCACGGTTTTTACCCTTTCAATTTTTCATCACATAGAATTAAATAACCAGATACATTTTTTTGAAATAATTTCTTAAATTTGATAAATTTTTTTTTAATTATGGTCATCAAATTTTCTATAAACTATGATTTTAATATTATAACAAATTTTAGGAAACATTATGAAATTAGTTAAAGTATAATTATATTATATTAAAATATTTATAATAATCCAAAATTAATTTATGTATCTAATTTATGAAAAAACAATTAATCATTGTGTTAATAATAATATTATAATTATTCATGTCTGTTCAAAATAAATATATACCCTAAAGTAATCATTATTAAATCATTTATTTACTTATACTAAGATAGAATTTCGTAATATTTTCATTTATAAGATTGATAAATTTTATTTATAAATTAATATATGAGGTTAATATTTTGTTGGTAGGATTAATATTCCTAATGGTCACATTACTATTCCAAAGACCATGTTTCTATTCTATTGATATATGTTATTCAATTTTAATGAATACCACTGATTGTATTCTTAATTTATGAAAATAATATTTCTATTTGGATATCTATTCTTTTTATTTTTATTACACTATATAACATAATTATAAAGAGGAAAATTATATTGATAATAGTTTGGGTGATTATATACTTCCCCCATTTTGAAATTTCTCCATCAAAATTTCACATTACATACTAAGATGAGAAAAAGTTAGGGTAATTCTCTTATAATTCGTCTACTGGTACCCATATTTCCTCCTTTTACTTGTGGTTCCACAAAATGAACGTTACCAAGTGATTTTTCATATTTCATAAAACAATATCATTACAGTCTAATATATACATTGGCTACTCCTCATAGGAGAAATCATTTCCCAATTGTACCAACAATGAATTCAGTACATGTGAGGGATATAGAATGTAAATTCCCAAGAGGGATATGTGGAATAAATCATGTACTAAATACATTGTTGGTGTAATTACTAGTCAATAGACTATAATTCTTAAATGATCAAAAATTTATAATGGCCCGATGTACCTTAGAAATTGATTTCATTTCATCAAAAATCTCACGATCGTATTCCATAGAGACATGTAGAGGAATGCCATGTCAGGATGCATAAAGTATTATTCTCATAAATGATTATTTTCATAGCACTTTTATCAACTATGGGCTGCCTTAATGTGATGATAAATGTTTTTCACCTTTTCTACCATTTCATCCATAATTGTCTATCCTAGTATCTTACTTTCACCAAATGAATATAACCATTACAGTGTTCTTCTTTGTTTCTAATAAAGGTCTTCATGTGGATCTGTTTTGATGATTGAGAGGAAAATATTGTGGCGAGAGAACTCAGAAAGATGTAGATTACGTCAAACCCTCATTAAATTTCCACATTACATACTATAAAATGTTTTTTAGTGTCTAAATGGTCAAATAATATTGAAAGTTAGTTTGATGATGATAAGTCATATTGAAGTTAAAATCAATGTTTAGATCATGTGGGTTACTTTTCCAGAACATATAGGTGAATCATGGATTTTAATTCGGTAAAATCCAATGTTGTAATCCATGCATCCTTACAACTTCTTGATTGTATAACCAAGGAAGTTGATCTTGTGAGATTTCCTCTCAATTTGTGATAAAGTGGGATCACTTTGTGAGTTGATCCATTACAACTCATATAGAATTTTTTCCTCTAGATTTCATTGATTATAGGATGACAATTTCCAAGGAGATGTCATCCCAATTTCATGTTTTTATGTATTTTTTTATAAAAGGTTGCGAATGAAGCCTCATTTTATTATTAACGCAACGAAAATACCACTATTAATTATGTAGAGGGAGACCCATTACATAGCCCAAAGGCCCAGTGGGCATGTATCCCAATAAAAATCTTATATGCCCAAATTTATATCCTAAGGCCCATTCTGTGAATAGTAACTCTGCTACTACAGTGCCTGCTACTGCTACAGTCCCTTACTGCCGCAACAGTATCTTGACGCTGCTATAGTACCTGCCAATCAATAGTACCACCACTGCTACAGTACCACTCAATACTCCTATAGTTCCATTACCCCATGGGTTTTGAACCCCCGTTTTTCATGTTGGTGTGTATAATTGTTGTGTCATCCCCTTATAATTTTTTACTTTAACCCTTAACTTACTGACATACCATACATTTCTTATTATATTCAATGATATCCTTAATTATATTTTCCCACCAATAGTGATCTTATAGATCTCGATAAATTATTGTGTTACATATTTGAATAGAGAAGGTTAAGCTATGTGCATCATTCAAAAGATAAATCATTATCTATGTATTGGATATTAAAAATATTGGTGACCTAAATCCCATTTCTCCTTCCTCATTAATTTTGAACTATGAGAATTGTTCCATTTTGATAACATCCACCTTCTATTGAATTTCCACATCATTTTTTTGAGATTAGATTATTTTAACTATGTGGGATGGTTAAGAAATTATATCAGAATGGATGGATGATTTTCATTCCAAAAAATTCCCATTTCCATCCTTTATAAATAAAATAATATTGGATACTTCTCAATTCCCATCATGGATAATGTTATTGGATCCTTTCAACATAGAGAATCTACAAAATTATTTAACATTCCATGATTGTAGTGGATTGAGGAGTCATAAATCTTGTTGAAATATAATCAACTTTGTAGGAACATAATATTACCCTTACATGTGAATATATATTTGTGGTTATTATGATCATTATATATCTCACACTTCTTCCCATAGAGATATTTCTTCCATATTTTCAATACGAAGATCACATCTGCCAACTCTAGATCATGCATGGGATGGTTTTTCTCAGGAATTTTAAACTAACATTCAGCATTAGCTATCACATTTCCATTTTTATCAGTAAAAAACCTATTACTCTATTTTGAGCAAGTATGTGGTCCAAAAAGTGTTCTCTTGTTGTCAGTAGAGTGAGTATTGTTTCTGTGGTAATAATATTTTCCCCACTATGAAGTAGTCTTCATAGTCAGTAGTACAACAAAACATTACTCCCTTTCAATTATAATTAGTTAGTGTGTTTGAGAAATGAGATAAATAATTCAAAAATCATTGGTAATACCCAACAATACCAATTCACCTATGGATCTTCGCGACTAGTGTTGGCATGTTATACTCTTTTATTTCCTTTTTATTGGAAGGGTCAAATGATATTACATTTCTATAAATAACATCACCATAGACTGATACATATTCCATATAGAACACACATTTATTGCATTATTGTATAACTTATCCCTTGGAGTGTTCTTTATAAGGGTATTCATATTCATTTAATGTTCCTCCTTGATCTTGGAGTATATGAAAATATCATCTATAAAGACTTCCACAAATTTTTAGAGGTATTCATTAGAGACAATATTAATTATGTCCCTGAATATTACAAGATCACTAGTGATTCTTAAAGGAATCACTATAAATTAAAAGTGTTTATAATTCATTTTAAATTTAGTATTGAAAATATCATCCATCCTCACAACAGATTTTTCAAATTATGACCATTGATCCTCCTATAAAAAAATAATTTTCCACACATAGAAAACTTAACAAGTCATATATATATGGAAGGGGATATATATTATTTGTCATTATTTTTTTATCTCATGATAATCAATACAGAGGATAATTAATTCTTTCTTATTATGGATGACGAGAAAAAGTGAAATCCATGGCTAAAAACTCTGGCATATTAAACCCACATCCAAATTATATGGTAACTAATTTTTTTGTTATTATAACAATATGGTGGATACTCTATAGGGAGTCTTTGAAATATGATGTGTCCCAAGAATATGTTTTATCGATAAATGAACCTGACTGTTCGTATGAATACTAAATAATTCATCATGTAATACATAAATGTAATACCTCACAATGGGAACACCTTCAATAACTATTATATCCTTTTTCATAAATAATTTGAGCTAAATAAGCTCACTCATATGAAATTAATATCCCAAATTTAGATGATGATTTTTAAGGAGATACATGCTCCCCCTTTCAATTGTACAAAATTAAAGGATGCCTCTGGTTGGGAAGTGTGACATAATTTTCTGAAATGTTGATGATGTATTTTCATAAAGATATTCATTCAATTACCAATATAGAGTCAAACTCAACTAAAATAATTAAGACTAGATTTTTTGGGAAGATATATCAAACAATATTAATAAAGTATGGGTTATATACATTAAATGAAATAATTTCCCTATTTTATGGTCTAATTGATAAGACAACCTTTATATGTTGATGTGGTGTATGCATTTTTCTACTAAAATTTCATGATATTAAATAATGAAAAGATCATGAATTAAATATTATGTTATAAATTCATGAATGACTAACTATTTTACATATCCATGCATCATTTTTTGGATACATCTCTGCATTAGTAGGGGAATAGTATTTCCCTTTCAATTTTGGTTTGGTGGTTGTAGAAACTGATTACCCTCTAAAACATGAGGTTTAGTGCACATTACTCCACAGTTCCATTTCTACCTAAATATTAATCATTGAACAATGGGTTGTATTATCCTTTATTTCCCAAAATTTTCTAAAATTATATTATGTCCTTGAAATTTATGAGTTTGGTGTCCTTCTATTCCTCAAAGGAATCATTTTCACGCTTCACAGATGAAATTTTCATGATTCGTCTTCCCAGATTTTTGACATCTTAGGGGCTGATTTCTATTTCCACATTTTTCATTAGATTCCACATCTTGAGACATCATATTTCATTTCTTATCTCTCTGGTGATGGGGACATTATCCAAACTACATCATCACTATTTGAGTATGCCACAAAACATCTTTATAACTCATAATGTTTCAAATATCTTGAGCCTTTAGAATGCGTGTCTTAATCCACAAAAAATTTAATCATTTTTTATATAATAATTTATAATAAAACACAAGGTGTTCCTTGAAATTCTTCTGAAATTTTCTTTACTAGACTTCAATGATTCTCATTCCTTTTACTTCATCTTTAGGAGTTCTCACTCAATATTTTTATGATGATTTGGAGGAAAAGACTTATTAAGAAATATTTTCTTAAATTCTTCCAACTACATATTTTAAATATAATCTATTTTAATTATGAACTCAATAAATTACAACAATTTCTCATCATATCCATATAAATAATATACATCCATGGTTACCATATCAAGCATAGAATAGTGAATAACATAAAAGATATTCTCAATTAAGTTAACACATTGTTCTTCAGCAGGTGGATTATAATATCCACTAAAGGTTGGTTGTTGTTTCCACATAATGGATTCGATATTAAGTTACCACCTCTTAGGTGAAGGAGGATGTTCCACATTATTCTCCTTAATATTCATATCTTTGGACAATTGGGTAAGCATCTGCATGATATTTTGAATCCACCACCCATTAGATTAGGGATATCATTCGATCATTCAGTGCATTGTCCATGACATGGGTTTTTGGGTTTGGTTTATCATTTCTCATACTATTTTCGAAAATAGAAGCAGTTTGAACAAAACGTATGGCCACAAGTCAGTAATAAATAATTTATCCATTTGTAAAATTAACACAAAATTCATATATTTTGGGATCCTAATGCTTTTAATTTTTATAAAACAAAGATACAAGGGTTCTATATTTTACATAGTCTCATACTAGGGTATCCACTAATGTTATCTTATCCTAGTTCCTATATTAACAAAACCATTCTCTAATACTGACTAAACTGACCCCACATTTCCTTATTTGACTATTAAATGATTTTAATGATAAATAACACAATATCATTACAAAACAATGATAAAATAGTTTATTGTCTTCGAAAATGATGGTTAATATACAAATAAAAAAATATATTTATTATTATCTTAGTTACTTTTGGTATGTGCCTTCTTTTTAGTATAAGTAATCACCTAAGGGTGCATATCAATGAATTTGATGGGCTAAAATACCATTAAGAGGATAAATAAATAAATGAATCAACAATAAACATGTGATAATAATAATAATCATCATTACATAATCATTCAATAATCATTATAATCATTAGAGGAATAATTAGATAAATTCATGTAATGTTGATGTTCATAAAAATGAAACTCCACGTCTTAATGGTCAAATACACACATAGTTGTGAACAAAGATAACATCATCTTCACTTGTAACATATGTGTGTAATCAAAATATTATAATTGTGAGAAAACCTATTATCACGTTCCCACATATTTCAAATTAAATCATGAGATATTTCACATTAACCAATTAATTGGAAAACAGTATAAATCTGGGCACACCAATCACATAATAACATTTACATAATCATGCATTCCACATAGAACATATAAAAATATTTTCCCTAAAAAAACTGATAGAATGGAAATGGATTTAATTATAATTTATTAACGAATAAATTCATGAATAATCCTTGGAGTTTCTAAAATTAAAATGTTATAGTATTCTTGGTATAGGAATAATCAATATTTAGGGAAGAATAAAAAGTATTAGTAGAAGCTAAAATGTGATTTTAGAAAAAAGATTTATTTTGTAAAAGGCAGATCATTTTCTATTCCTTAATATTGGATGAATCTATAAAAAAAACTATATGTGAAGTAAAATGTAATTTTATTCAAGCAACATTAAGGGAAACATACACACCAAAATAGGTAATGAATGAGTGATAAGTTAGTTAAATGTTGTTGTGTATGAGAATCACATAGCCTTATGTATGAATGATTTATTCACATTAATATCCATGATAATAAAATTATAATCACCAATTTATAAATAATGAATCTATTTTTCATGTAATTAATTCATTATATTTTTATTAAGTTCGTTTATAGACATTTTAAATAGTTATAGATCTCAATTTTTTATTCATGAGTGTTCAATTTCATGGTCTTCATAATTAGTTCTACTGTATAAATGTTTGGTAGATCATCTAAAATGAGAATAATTATCATGAATTGAAATTATATGTTATTATTGAACTTAAATAAGTTTAATTTTTTTATTTTTTTCCAGATATGATGATTATTCATTTGATAAAATGTTAATGGATATCATGTATATTAATTTGGTAGGTTTATGATTCTCATGATCTAGTTTTGTTTTATTATTTAATATTATTTATAAATATATATGTTTCAGTGAATAAATAGGTAATATAAAACATTTAAAATCATTATTATCCATTATAATTTATTTACAATCATCCTTGGTGGTGGTAATGGAAAATGAAAACTTTTCATTCTTTGAGTAGATAAATCAACACCTCATAGATGATGTTTTCATTTTTAGAATTAAAGGGTGAGGATAATAGGATTGATAATAGATTAGTCCATATTCATATTAGAACTAAACTATATACAAGGAAATGAATTTATCATTCCTTGTTTATAAATTTAGTTTAGGATATAATAAAAAATGGAATGAAAATGAAATGAATCAATAGAAAAGAAATTAGTATTTTACCTCTTGAATTCACCTCCTTAAGAACCTACATAGGGAAATTGGGTATGGGTTTTTGTTGAGAAAAAATGATATTATATGTGGGGTAGTCATAGAAAGAATATTTTATAGAAATAGGGAATGCTCATATTATTTAACGGTGTCAGGATAAGAGGTGGTGAGGGGTGTATTTTTATGGGAGGACCGAGGTATATTTTGATTACTTTATGGATTAGACTCTTATTTTCACTAGAAACAATGAATAGTTTAAACCTAATCAGTAATTATATTTAATAAGGATAGATTTATAGATTATGGGATTACATTATCCATACATCATATATGACTCAAACATTTTTTCATTTATAAAATACCATAAATTACAATATTTTACTATTCACTAAAAATAAAAATTTTATAGATAATTACCAAAAAGTTACCCAAACCATTTATCAATGTGTATAAATAAAAAATTACAACATTTTTTTTATTTTTTTAATGATTTGAGAAATTTAATTTTTAATAAAAATCATCATTTATAATTAAAATTATAATTTAAATTTTTCAACTGAGTTTATGAAACACTGATGAATTTTTTAATGTCTCATACAATTAACTTATAATCTTATGACACAAAATTTTTCTTTTATTAATATATTTTTTGATAATAATTTTTATTTTAAATACCAATATTAATTATAAAATTTTTAATAAATATTTATGTTTTATAAATATACCTTCACATAATTTATTATTTTTTAAATATTTATTTCTATTTAATATAATATAATTATATCGTATATTAATGTATAAGATGTAAAATTTTAATTTATGCTTTCATATATGTTGTTATTATTAAATTGGTTAGATTAATTTTCATTATGCTCACATTACTATTCCAATATTCAAGTTACTATTACATTGGTATAATTTTCTTAATTTCAAAGAATAAAACTTATTTCATTCATAATTCTAGAAAATAATTTTGTGTTAGTATCTATATTCTATGTATGTGTTTTATAATATATATAAATATAAAAAACAGAAATTCTATAGTGAAAATATTGGGTTGTTCCAAATAATAGGTAATTTATGATATTAAGAACATTATGTTATGATAAAATAATATTTAAATTCTATCAAACAAGACCACTAAAAGGTGACGATGTTAAGCTCAGGTAGGTATGAATTACCTTCTCCTAGGATTTACAATAGATAATTTTCTATGACCATCATTCATTTTTGGTTTGGAATGTATAAATTATATATAAAAATGATAACTATTTCATGAATATTATTTTTAATAAAATGGAGGTACAAAAAATATAAATTTTAGTTTAACTATTTTATTTTGAACTAATGTTATTGCCTAATGAGATCATGGGAGCTTTTGGCGTAATGCCCCGACCACATTTTCCCAGAGTCTATGCATTATTTCATAACATTGGCATGATCACAAAAGATCATGTCTCGAATGACCGATTAGTTTAGTAGACTTGGAATCACTAGATGCATTCATAAAGTTTACATTACATCATAAAGTGAAATCTACAAAAACATATTCTCTCTACCCTCATATCCCATTATAATATCATTCAGGTCATTCATAAACTACTTCTTCACATCCTGGAAAAAATAAAACATAGAAAGGGGTGAGATCAAATACCCAGAAAGGATAACAATATAGCAGAAAATTTCATAAATAAGGATAAACATTTAAGGAAGTGTATAACTAAAACAAAAGATGTTCAAACATGAACATCAATATAATATGGAAGAAATAAAATGAAATAATGCTATTTACTTATTCACATGGCAATTCTACTAGTCTAATAATCACATGAAATATCAATAACCACTTTCATAATGATGAAATGCATAATGACATACTTTTATAACCACATAGTCAGGGCCTTGTGCCAAGAATACAAATAAGATTTTGTGAAGATCATGTGACAAGACACTAGTTTGTCTTACGAGACCAACTGATCCATCGAGGAGATATAGTGGGCTCGACTCGTCACTTATTAAATCCAATGCATTCCTCATATGAACAGGTTTATACATAACATAAACATTCGTATTAAAACTAGCATACAGACTGTCAATAGTTTCTCCATATACCATGAATGGTATAAAAATAACACATCCACAGTCAAACATATCACAAAACCATCAATACAATATGGATGTTTTGTATCATAATAACTCAACTTCAAATAAGCTTAAAATCCATCAATGGATGTTGACATAGTTGTAATCAAAACTATTTGAGAGAAATATCTCTTTTATGAAATAATTTAAAAGTTGCATAATTATGAAATAAATTATTTACATTGAAAAAATCCTTATAAGCTTGTAAGGGAAGTTTCTAAGATTTTATAATTGTGGAAAACAGCCGCAGCCACCATATAAGTTAAAAAAACTAATTCTTACCTTAATTCTATCGAAAAGGTTAAAAAGGACCATGTTTGGAAAAATACAGAAACATTACTTTATAAACATAATATAAAAAGTCAAACAATGGTATAAATGACTTTAACCCATAGGCTGTAAAATATTAATAATTTTTTGAAATACATTTTTAAGAAACATGGATGTTGATGATAAATAGGTCCCAATAGATAATTAGTTATAAAAAACATCGGTTAATGAAGAGATTGTGAAATAAACCCTTACTATGTACATTTCCTTAGTTGAGGTTAGGATAACCACCTTTATAATGGTAAAATAATTGTTATTAAATTATACAAGAATCATATACATTAATATGATATCATATATGTTCTATTAACATTGCTTTGTTAATAATATCTTAGTATTATCGTCGTTCCGGGTGTTAACTTACTTATTTTATTTTATATGTTTTGTTACATAATCCATTATTGTTATTGATAGGTTGTATATTATTCATATACAGAATTATATCAAGTCCTTAGGCATTATTTTGAATCATCAAATGAGAATTATACTTGCAATGCTACCATGGGGAATGAATCTCATCGCGTTCATGGAGATGGTAGTCCGTACGTACGCACGAGCGACTATATCATTATTTTGATATTAAAATAATAAATAATTGGATTGTATATCCTATATACAGAATCATTATCATGGTATATTTATTTTTTACATCAATTACAAGTCATTTTCATACCCATCCAAATAATAATGTTTTGAATAACAATTTCACCACGACGTGGAGACAGTAAGTCGTACGTACGCACATATGGTGACATGTCTTTAAAAAGATAGATAGAATACTGAATATTATTGTAACATATATATAATAACATCACAGTATATAGAAGATACTGGAGGTATTTTTTTATAAAGGAAATAACAAAGAAAGAAGAAGTTGAAGAAGAAATGAACTTGAAAAAGGGTGGTGAAAACATTACCTCTTGTTCGGGTTCTTCCATTTTATTTGATCAAAAGGGCTCCATAGGTTGGCTTTCTGATCAATATAAGGACTCTAGGTTTAAGTGAGGGATGTTTAGAGAATATTTTGGAATCGTTTTGCCGAACCAAAAGGCTTAGAGGGTAGTAATTTGAAATAAGAGGGAGTGCCCTTTTATAAGATGGATGAGGGGAACCTTAGGAAAAGATAGAAATATTATTTTATAATAAATTAATATTCAGTTTCTATTGGCTCCGAAGTGGATTATTTAAATGCTAAGGTGGTGATTGGTTGTAAACAACTCAACCAATAGCTTTTAGACATGTTTTTTTCACTATATTAACCTTATCTTTTTTATTTAACTCTTAGTTAAATAATTTGACATTTACCTTGTCTCTTTGGATTTGTATATTATATAGTAAATAAACAGACTATAAACTTCCAAGAGACCCCCAAGCGGTCCATTAATAATAAACCTATAATTATATAAGTCCTTTGTCCGATCCATATATTTTCTGAAATATAAATCAATTAATAATATAATATTTGTTTTAAAAACTCATTTATGTCAAATTTTACACTAATCAATAATTGATTTTTGTTAAAGTCATAAAAACTTTATTAATTCTATCAAAATTAATTTAACAAATAATAACATTTTAGATTAACTAATAAAATCCATGGATGTGATCAAAAAATTAAATTTATATTTATTTAGACATTTATAATACATATTATTTGATTCATTCATTAATAAAGAAAATAATGCATCATTATTGTGTAATAAATTAATTTAATTATTCATTGTCTAAAAATTATAAATAAAATACCATCATGTAAGAAATATCTTTAGATTTAAAATGAATATTTATTGTCAAAATTATAACATATATTATCCGTTGTAATAATTATTGTAAAAAAATATATATGCTTATGTCATTTTTGTATTTACTTTAACTTAATTAATATAAAGTTTCCCAATCACTTAAAATTGAATCCATGGGTCCCAAAATCGACCTAAAGATTCCAATGGTCGGACATGTATCAACCAATAGGGTTAGGACACATTTTAGGGTAATTTATTATTATTATAATATTATTTTTTTACCCTTATTTACTGGATTTACCCTTTACCCAGGATAAATAAAATATTTATCGAAGTAATTATTCAAAATGTGTAAAAATAAAATTTATCTATTTATTAAATTTGTAACTCTTGATAATAAATATGGAATCCATTTTCCTAAATTTAAAACACATAAGTGGCAGAAATTAATTTAAAATTAATTCTCGTTGTTAAAAAAAGCGTGTTTTTAAGAGATAATAAGTATCAAAAGATTGGCACTTTATGATGTCCAGTTTAAATGTGAAAGTATTTCAAATGACCAATATTTTATTAAATGATAAAAATATATTCTAATTATACTCTTAAATCACTCAAATTCATAATTTATCACTATTAATTATTTTGATTAAAAAAGTATATTTTTATTAAAATTTATTAATTTTCACTATTCATCAAAATATGAAAGTTATCCGAAAAGTTAAAAAAATTCACCCTATGATAATTGCGATAATCAGAATCCAAAAATGAAGTCCATTTTGAAAGATAAAATTTATAAAATTCCAAAAATTTGGTATTACTATTCATAACGGCTTGTTTGGTTGGTTGTGGTGTGTTAGAACTCGAAGTTGCGTACAACAGACGCTACTGTATTATTCAAAGAGAATCGTTCCGTAGAAGATTAGGGTGTCACATTCTCACCACCTTCAAATAATTTCCTTCTCAAAATTTATATAATAATACCACATGAAAAGACTCTGGTGGTTCTTCATCATATGTTCCTCGGGTTCCCACGTTGCCTCTTCCATCTTATGGTTTCTCCATAGTACTTTTACTAGACGAGTCATCTGGTTTCTCAAAATAGGTTCTCTTCTATCAAGAATAGTGAAAGGCTCTTCACAATAAGATAGATCGGTTTCCAGTTCTAATTCACCATAGGTGAGTACAAGAATTGGGTCAGGCATGTTTTTTCTCAATAGTGATACGTGGAACACATCGTTAAATTTAGAGAGATTTGGTGGCATTTCCAAACGATAAGCTACAAACAAAATACATTATAGAATTTCAAATGGTCCTATGTACCTGGAACATAATTTACCTTTCGTACTGAAACTTATAACTCCCTTCCCTGGAGATACCTTCTTGAAAACATGATCTCCTACCTGAAATTCGAAATCCTTCCTTCAGTTATTAGCATAGCTCTTTTTCCTACATTGAGCTACTATGATGTGGTTTTGGATTATCTTCACCTTTTCGATCATTTCCTCCACCAATTCTGGACCAATGAGTTTTCTTTCACCAACATCATCCCTAAAGGTTGGTTTGCGACATCTATTTCCATATAACGCTTCATATGGTGTCATCAGAATACTTGAATGTAAGCTATTGTTATAGTAAAATTCTACAAGAGGTAAATATTGATCCCATATACCCTGAAAGTCATGCGATAAATATCTCAACATGTCTTATAAGGACTGAATAGTCTATTATGATTGTCCATCAGTTTGGGGGTGGTAGGAATTTCTCTAACGATGTTCATTATCTAAGGCATTCTGATGAATCATCCATAATCATGAAGTACAACGAGGATCATGATCTGAAACAATCGATAGTGGTACTCCATGAAGTCTCACAACTACATTAATATATAGTTTTACTAAACGTTCAAGTGGTAGATCTAATCTTATATAAAGTAAATGTACTGACTTGGTAAGATGATCAACAATGATCCATATTGCATCGTTCCTTCTAGGAGTCTTTGGTAGTGCGATGACAAAGTCGGTCGTGATATTATCCCATTTCCACTCAGGTATGGGAAGAGGTTGCATGAATCCTCCAGATATTTCCTTTCCATCTTTCACTTGTTGACCAACCATACATCATAACACAAAATCATAAATCTCCCACTTCATGTTGTCCCACCAAAAATGTTTCTTCAAATATCGATACATTTTGGTGCTCCCAGGGTGTATAGAGATATTGGAACTATGAGCATCATCCAAAAATTATCTTTTTAGATCAGGTATTTTGGGAACACAAAGTATCATCCCGATTTTCAAAATTAAATCTTCATACACAATGTCACCCAATATCCCATCATTCATATCTTTAATCTTATTTTCTAATATCATCATCATCGCTCTGAGAACTCTTTATCCTTTCTAGTAATGATGGTTTGGCAACCATTTGAAAATGATTTGGTGTTTCACCTTCCATGGTGATTCCCATATCCATCATTACTAAATCCTTTAAAATAGGATCACTTTCAACTCTCATCTTGTTCAAAACTCCACGATCCTTTCGACACAATTCGTCTTCCACCTTATTTTCCTTCCTCAGGTGGTATTGTATCATTCAATCATGATCCTTGAGTTGTTCAATCCATATCATTTTCCTCACGTTGAGTTCTTTATGTGAAAAAATATATTTCAAACTCTTGTGATCAGTATAAATCTCACATTTTTCACCATAGAGATAATTTATCCATATTTTCTATGCAATGATTGCAGCAGCTAACACAAGATCATGAGTAGGATAGTTTTGCTCATGAATTTTCAGTTGTCGTGATGCATAGGCAATAACTCTATCATTATGCATAAGGACACAACCAAGCCCTTTCTTTGATGCATAACTATAAATAACGAACCCATAATTTCCTGATCATAGAGTCAATATAGGATCATTGACTAATATTATCTTAAGTTCTTCAAATCATTCTTCACACTCTTTTATCCAAAGAAGAATAACCCCTTTACGTGTGAGATTTTTTATTGGGTTAGCCAACCGAGAAAAATTCTGGACGAAACTTCACTAATAAGCTTATTAACAAATACAGATCCGTACCTCAGTTATACATGTCAGTGCTGGAAATTCATGGATTTCTCTTCTCTTAGAAGGATCAATAGAAATCCCTTCTTTAGAGACAATATGGTCATGAAATGAAATCTCCTGAAGCCAGAATTCACACTTGTTAAACATCCCATATAATTCATTTCTTCTCATAGTATTCAATATAATGCACAAATTATTTTCATGATCTTTATATATTTTGGAATATACCAAGATATCATCAATAAATACCACTAAAAAATAATCATGATATTCCATGAAAACTTTATTCATTAGATCCATGAAAATAGAGGGTGCATTAGTCAGCCCAAAAGGCATTACTGCAAACTCTTAAAGCACGTACCTGGTATGAAATTATGCCTTCAGAATGTCTTACTTCTTCACACACAACTAATGGTATCCAGATCGAAGTTCAATCATTGAAAAGTATTATGCTCCATGCAGTTGGTCAAATAAATCATCAATTCAAGGAAGGGGATACTTGTTCTTTATTGTTATAGCATTGATTTCCCTATAGTCGATACATAACCTCATATATCCATCTTTCTTCATTAAAAGGATAGGGTGTCCCCATGGAAAAAAATAGAGATAATAAATCACTTGTTACTCAACTATTCAAGTTGTTTCTTTAGTCAAACTAATTACAAAGTGGTCATTCTATAAGGGGTCTTCGATATTGGCCTTGAACAGGGAATTAAATCAATGGAAACCCCAATTTCTCGTTTTAGAGGATGTCCAGGTAAATCTTCAGGAAACACATCTACATATTATCTAACAATAGGTACATCCTCTATTTGAACAATCCTTTCCTCACCCCCAGTTATTTCATTCTCTTCCTCCCCAATGAATGAATTTAGTTGAGCTACATGTGGTGGATATAGATAAAAATTAGGTGGGGATGATTCTTCTCTAATGATAAGGTGTTCCTTATCATCAACATCAAAAATCATAACCTCATTCTTCATACATTAAATCATTGCATCGTGGTCCGAAATCCAATCCATACCGAGGATTATATCAATTCAAATAATGGGAATGAAGATTAGATTTGCAGATATAGAAAATTTATATGCATTATGGGGACTGATTGACAAAACTTTATAGTAATGACACTTACCTTAGGGGTTTTTACTGACAACTCCCTTGTAAAATCAAATTGGAAATATCTAATTTTCATTTCAAACTGGAAATATATGAAAAAATGTGATGATATAGAATCAAATAATCCATTAGTTAAACATGAGGAAACAATTAAATTACCTTCCACCACCTATTTCGGATCTTCAAACTCAGCATTAGTGATATCATAAGCTTGTCCTTGATCCCTATGAATATCTTGAGGTATGTTCCCCAAACACATAGGACATTCATTTGAATAATCTCACATCTCCCTATATTTTTACCATTAATCATCGGTAGCTTCTTTCTTCCCCTTGTAATCACGAGCTCGGTGGTCTTTTCACTAAACTTATAGCAAACTCCCATTCCTTCCAAGAAAGTACCAGGGTGTTTCTTCCAACATTTACTGCAATATGGATATTAAAATTTTCACTTTTTTCCATTATTTTTATTTCTAGAGTGATCAGAAGATCTCTTATTCTCTTTCTTTGATTTAAAGTGGTAAGACATAGAGAGTTCTTTTTCTGTCTTGATAGCACATGAGACAATATCTTTATACAGTGAGAAGGTTTTTAAGAGTAATGCTCGATAGAGAAACAGTTTTATATCATCAATGTGAAGATCAATATTACTTCTTGGGTTACGTATATAATATGCAACATACCTCTCTAACCTTGTATAGTTAGCCATGTACTTTGAGACATTCTAATCATTTTTTTGCCTTAGACTCAGAAATTTCCATTCCATATCTCCTTGATGGTCATGAGGAAAGAATTTTTCTAAAAACTGCTCTTTTAACTCCCTCCATTTAATATTTGATACTTCATCATCTTCCTTCATGTTTTTAATCATTTACCACTATTGGTCAACATCTCCAGTGAGGCGGTAAACTTCCATGATAACTTTTTCCCTTTCACTACTCCACAAGGAATGGAATATTTACTCTAAGTAATTTATATATTGCTCAGCTACAAAGGGATTGGTACTTCCATTGAATGTTGGTGGTTGTTTCATCTTGAAGCGATCTATCCGTGATCCCCCACACTGCAGATCAATGTGCTCCATATGGGTAAGGTTATTATTAATAACCTGAGTGTGTTGTCCGAGTATGGTGATTATCTGATCAGCACAATTTTCATCACTATCTCCACTCTAATTATCTTGAGCAGGAGGGAAATCCCTACATGAAGTGAGTACATTGATACGATTTTCATTCCTTCTACTAGGAACCATTTCTAAACAATGGAATAAACTAGATCAGTTTATGAATCAATATACATAATTACATAGTTGTAAAACACTTATCATAAATTTAACAATTAATGGATATAATCCATAATAAAAAAAATTCATTGAGAAATTATATACTCATAATCCCTTTATAATGATTTGTAATGAAAATGAGAAATATCCAAAGTATATACCTCGATAGTGTTGTAACCAAGAGTGCATCAATTCCCATTGTCGTGAAACAGTTCTTGTTCGAGTCTATCTCAATGCGGTGTTTTTGGGTTTTACCCCTAGGTATATCTGTTCAAGAGCCACCTCTACCTTCTCGTATCCAGACAGGGATGTATTGCTCGGAAAACTGAAAAATTCTATACAATACCAAAATTCTATAAATTTCTTCTATACTAATCCTCAAAGTCCATCTTAGGTCTATGTACACTAATCAAAGTTTATCTAAATATACCTCTCATGGTTTGTACTATACTTCCTCTGATACCAACTGTAATGCCCCAACTATAGTTACCCAGAGTCAGTGCATTTTTACATAACATTGGCATGATCAAAAAATATCAAGTCTCGAAAGACCAATTAGTTTAGTTGCCTTTGAATCACAAGATACATTCAAAAAGATTACATTACATCATATATTGAAAACTACAAAAACATATTGTCTCTAGACACATATCCTCTTATACTATCCCTGTAGTTCATTCATATAATACTTCTTCACATCCTGTGAAAAATAAAACATATGAAGGCATGAGCTTAAATTACCAGTAAGTATACCAATATAGTGGAAACTTTCATAAATATGCATAAATATTTAATGCAATGTATAACTAAAATAAAAACCTTTTAAACATGAACATCAACATAATATGGAAGAAATAAAATTAAGTAATTCCATTTACTTATTAACATAGATATTATACTAGTTGAATAATCACATGAAATATCAATAACCACTTTTATAATGATAGAATGCATAATGCCAGACTATGAAAACCACAGAGTGAAGGCCTTGTGCCAAGACTACAAATAATATTTTGTCAAAGCCTTCTTCCAAGACACAAGTTTCTCTCACGAGACCTTCCTATGAATCTAGGAGCTATAGTGGGCTCCACCCGTCACTTATTATGTCCGATTAATTCCTCATATGAACATGTTTAAACATAACATAAACATTCATATTAAAACTAGCATACAAAATGTCAATACATTCTCCATATACCATGAATGGTATAAAAATAACACATCCACAGACAGAAATATCACAAAACCTTCAATAAAATATGGATGTTTTGTATCAAAATAACTCAATTTCAAATAAGCTTCAAATCCATCAACGGATGTTGACATAGATGCAATCAAAACTATTTGAGAGAAATATCTCGTTTTTGAAATCATTTAAAACTGACATAATTTTAAAATAAATTACATAGTTTTAAAATATCCTTCTAATAATGTAAGGTAAGCTTCAAAGATTTTATAATGTCAGAAAATATCCGCACCCGCCGTATAAGTTTAAAAAAGGCATTCTTACCTTAATTCTGACGAAAAGTTTCAAAAGGACCTTGTTTGGAAAATGACAAAAAAATTCATTTATAAACTTCTTATAAAAAGTAAAACAAGGGTAAAAATGAATTTAACCCATATTCTTTAAAATAGTAAGAATGATTTTATGTACATTTTTAAGAAACATGTATGTGGATAATAAAGAGGTCCTAGAAGATAATTACGTATAAACAACCTCGGATAATTAATAGATTGTGAAATAAACCCATAACTTGTAATTTTTATTGGATGATGGTTGGTTAACCTCTGGTATAATGGTGAAATAATTTTTATTAAACTATACAGGAGTCATATACATTAATATGATATCATATACGATCCTTTAACATTTTTTTTCTAATAATATCTTAGTATTTTCGTCGTTTCGGGTGTTATATTAATCATTTTCTTTCATATGTTTTGTTACATAAGTATTGTTTGTTATGGATAGGTTGGGTATTATTCATATACAGAATTATATCATGTCTTTAAACATTACTTTTAATCATCAAATGAGAATTAGACTTCTTTGGATTTTATGGGGGAATGAATCTCATCGCGTTCGTGGAGATGGTAGTCCATACATACGCACGCACGACAATTTCATTCTTTTGATATTAAAATAATATATAATTGGATGGTATATCATATATAAAGAATCATTATCATGTTATATTTATTACTTACATCAATGACAGATCATTATCATACACATCCAAATAATAATGTTTTGAATAACATTTACACCATGACGTAGAGACGGTAAGCCGTACGTATGCACGTATGGTTACATGTCAATCAAAGGATTGATAGAATAATGAACATGGTTGTAACATATTCATCACAATATCACAACATATAGAAGATACTGAATATATTAGTTTAGAATGGAAATAATAATGAAAGAAGATGTTGATGAAGAAATGAACATGAAAGAGGGTGGTGAAAACATTACCTATTCTTCGGGTTCTTCCTTTTGATTTGATCAAAATGGATTCATAGGATGTCTTTCTGATCAAACTAAGGCATCTAGGTTTAATATAGGGAAGTTTAATTAATATTTGGGTAGGGGTTGGCCGAACCAAAATGCTTTGAGGGTATGAATTTGAGATAAGGGTGAGTTCCATTTTATAAGAGCGGTGAAGGGCACATTAGGAAAAGATGGAAATATTATTTTATAAAAAATTCATATTCTGTTTCTAATTGCTAAAAAGTATATTATTTAAATTCTAAGGTAGGTATTGGTATAACAAAACTCAACCAATAGGTTTTATAAAGTATTGAGTCACTATATTAACCTTATCTTTTTATTTGACTCTTAGTTAAATAGTTTGACATTACCATGTCTCTTTGGATTTTTATATTATATAGTCAATAAACATACTATAAACCTCCAAGAGACCCCCAGTTATCCGTTAATAATACAGATAACATTATATAATTCCTTTAACCGTACTGTAGATTTTTAGTAATAGAATATCAATTAATAATAAAATATTTTTTTAAAAAAACTCATTTTTGTCAATTTTAACACCATTCAATAGTTGATTTTTGTTATAGTCTTAACAACTTTATTAATTATAAATAATTAATTAATGCAATAAAAAAATGTCATATTAACCAATAAAATTCGTGTATGTCATCAAAAATTTCAAATTATATTTATTTTAACATTTATAATACCAATTATTTGACTCTTTCATTAATAAGGAAAATGCTGCATCATTATTGTGTCATAATTAAATTTAACTATTAAATGTATAAAATTTATAAATAAAATTCCATTATGTAGGAAATCATTTTATCTTTCTAATGAATATTTATAGTCGAAATGATAAAAAATATAACACTATGTAAAATTTCATTTTCTAAATGATATATGGTTTTGTCATTTTTGTATTTACTTTAACATAATTAATATAAAGTGTCCCTATCACTTACAAGTGGATCCATGGGGTCCAAAAATAGACCCAAAGATGCCCATGGTCGTACATGTATCAACCAATAGTGTTAGGACACGTTTTAGGGTAATTTATTATTATTATAATATTATTTGTTCCCCTTATATACCAGATTTACCTTTTAACCATGGTAAATAAAATATTTACCGAAATAATTATTCAAAATTTCTAAAAATAAAATTTATCTATTTAAAAAATTTGTAAATCATGATTCTAAATATGGAATCCATTTTTCTAAATTCAAAACATATAAGTGGCAGAAATTAATTTTCATTGTTAAAACAAAAAGCGTGTTTTTAAGAGATAATAACTATAAAAAGATTGGCACTTGTTTATGTCCAGTTTAAATGTAAAATTATGTCCAATGACCAATATTGGATTAAATGGTAAAAATATAATATAATTATACTTTAAAATAACTGAATTTTCTTAATTTATCACTTTTAATTATTTCGATTAAAAATGTTGTTTTTAATTAAAATTTAGTAATTTTCACTATTCATCATAATATGAAAGTTATATCAAAAGTACCAACAATTCACCCTAAGCTAATTTTGATATTACAAATCAAAAAATGAAGTCCATTTTGAGAGATAAAATTTAATAAAATTAAAAAATTGGGTATTACTATTTATAACGGCTAGATTGATTGGTTGTGGTATGTTAGAACTCGAAGTTGCGTACAACACACACAACTGTATTATTCAAAGAGAAGCGTACCATAGAATCTTGGGGTCATAGATTAGGGGTGTTCGGGACTTCATCAGAACCTGAAGATCTATATATTTTTTTGAAATGGATCCTAGGACACATAGTTCATAGAATTTGTGCGACCCAATCCGCACACATAGAGGAAACCATGTGTGGATAGACATAGTGTAACAAGTGGCATCACATTTTTTTTGTAGCCATGGGCACATTCCCATGTTATAGCTCTTACGTTTTTAGTGGTAGCCAAAAATATTTCTTAAACATTTTTTCCTAAACCTTTTGAAATAAATATATGAGGCCCCCCTTGAGATAGAGACAGGTTCATGGTTCGCACTAGGTTTGGAAAACCATGCAGCCAAACTGTGTGACCTAGCGTTTTTGGGATTATTTACGTTTTTACCCATAATGACATATATTTTTGAAAAACATCATCAAATGTGATTCTAATATATATGGCATAACTTCTTCTCCCATTGGAATCCACGTTCAATTATAAAGGTAGGCTTTTCTTTATATTTCGTCTTCCAGTATCAGATTCATAGAAAACTAGTCTCAATCGACCTATGCTAGTACATTATATATACATATTGTACTATTATTCATTTATATTGGTATCAAGAGTGTTATATATGTGCATGAAAATATTTTATATATTTTTTATTTTCTTCCATTATTTATTTTTCTCCCACATTAGACCGAATCTAAGGTCCATACTGGATGAGTTTTCTCCCACAGGGATATGGTTGGTGTTCTATACCATTCCTTCAAGTAATGGTGTTTTAGAAGAATAGTTTTTATTATACAGAAAGTATTTTTTTCATAATATCCCCTAAAACTATTTTTATTCATTTATGAAATGAATTGTAATCCCTTTATATTTCACACTTATACCACTAGGATTATTTTTTGTTACTAGCCCTAACCGATGACACCCATGGGGTGTTCCCTAGTTTCATCCCTATGGTTTACAACCTCGTTGGGTGGGTGTGTGCTCACCAGCTTTATTGGGAGCCTTAATGAGATTTTAATGTATTGTTTATATTTTTTAAAATCTTTTTCAACTATTCATTGTAAAATTAGTTGAAATAATTTAATTGAATTATTATAGGGGATTTTATTCCACTATTCAATGACACACGTGATAATAAATTGTTTAAATTGGTTGAATGGTATTTGTGGGAATGGGATTGGTGATCTCATGGAAGGTGAATTGTTATGAAATTTAATGAATGAATATTTATATTATTGTATTACATGGGTTATATCCTTAGATCCTGATTCCATAGACCGCCATGGAAATTTCTTCTCCATGGGGTATTTATTATGGTAGTAGATTAATTGGACATATTTCTCCTTGGATCTAGATTTAATAGAATTTTACACCCCATTAATCTAAATTTAAAGGAGTGGAAATATATATGCCTTATTAAAATTATCCATAGACCCCAACAATGTTTTACCAGATTTCTATCAGAATGATCATGGGATAAGAAGTGATGTCTTGATCTTCTATGCATTGGGTTTCGCTGTTTGTGGTCTGACATAGGATTACACATTGCTTTCATTGTTTTTATTGAAACATGGAAATTCAGTATGGTCATGGTAGATATTTTTAATTATTACATATATCCATAATATTGATATTAATTTATAGCTGTTAGACTGGATAACATTAAACCAACTATATTCATGCTTTCCGTATGCACTTATTTATGGTGCTTGAATATTTATTCACGGGAGACATTTTCGGATAGACATAATATAACTTCTATTTTAAAAATTAAATTTATTATTAACATAAATATGATATACTACACTCTACTTCTATTTATATCACACATGAAAGATTTTTTATATACACCATTCATGGTGGCCTATTGAGATATAACTCAAACTCTATTAAGGCCATTATTGGGTACCCTAATAGACATTATGGATCCATGTGGGGACCAGTGAAGCACCCCATTTTATTATTCTTGATTGGTTGTTCATAATAGAATGGGTGTATAGGGACAATCTAGGATGATCATGCTATCGTAAGACAGTCCTTTTTATACATTTTTTACATTTTGAAACTTGTAATGTACTGGATTCATGTATACATATTTTTCTAATTTGTTGATACATGACATTTTCATTATATTGTGTATGTATAATTTTGGTCATTTATTATCATGGTCTTATGTATGATAATATTCTGTTATTTATTTATCAAATTACTCTCCTCAATATTGTGATTAATACTACTGGGGTGCAATTTGACAATAGGGAATAATCTTTCCATTGACGCACCCTATGATCTCACTAAAAGTCAGAATCCTCTGGTATATGGGGAGGCATACTTGTTGTTATGAAAGACAACATGTTTGGGATTGTTTAATGGAATCCATGATTGGTTTTCAAAAAGGGGTATCAGAAGAATCTTTCAATTCATTTCTAGGATTAATATTTTGAGATAGTTGAGCTGATATTAGGGTGGAATTGGAATTTGGCAATGATATGTGCTTGGGATTAGCTTTCCTAAATGTAGAAAATGAAAAATTGACTAAAATGGAATATGTTTTATCTGTATATTTATTATTAAAACTGATTTTATTCCCCCGTTGGGGGACACACATACTATTATATTTTCATTATGATTAAAAATTTCATTATTGCATGGAGAGATGAAGGAATTTATCTCAGACATCATTTTGTGAACTTGTTATATATCACATTTTAGGAATATTCGATTCCTTATACGGTCCATTTTTTGACCACATGAAATTTATGTTCTGTTCTATTTATGAATTATCTATGATTTTGATAACAATTTTGAAATGGAATTGAGAAACATAGATAGTAAATATATTTAATATAATAAACTAAATAGTTTTTTCTCTTCTTATGTAACAAGAAACACCCTATGTAGTCAAATATGGAACATTGGGTCGTTGACCACATGAAACACGGGTTGAAACCTATTATGATGTGGATTAAGTGGGTTCCATACTTTAGTTCGTGAGGTGTTTGGGACCTTATAGATTGGAAATGTCGAACCAATTTTTTCAACCATTTAATTATTTTTTACTAAAACTATGTAACTGAAAATAAATTCAAATTTAATAAATATTATACACGACCCTAACCCAAAATTAGAGTGTTCATATGGTAGTGTCACAATTAATTATTATGGTTTTTTCCATTATCCAGTCCTAGCTTTAGGAGAATGCAGTGAGGTGAGGCATGTTTATATAAAGGTTTCAACCTGTCTTATTCTATTGTCTATGATTTAATGACTTTTAACATTTTATAAGAAATGTAATTTTAATTTTGAAGAAAATACATCATGATAACCTCCAAAAATATGTTTGGAGGTTGGTGATGAACATTTTTCAATAATGGTGGCACATGGGCTACTAAAATATCCTCACGTAGTTCCAGTTTCTTCCACAACAATAGTACCATACATGGGGGAAGAAGCGTGGTTCCTTGAATGGTTTACGTGCATTATAAAAACTATTCAGGGAGCACCATTACCATTGTAATGTCTCGGACCCCTCTGATCCATTAATTTGTGAAAATGTTGTGTTGTAGGTTTTACGGGAGGTCAAGGTGACTTATCCCAAACTGTTTTCCCAATTTCCAGTTCTATGAATAGAGTTTCCAGTTTTATGAAAAGTAATGGTAGGTGTACATTGTTTCACATATCGATTTCACAGATCGGATTCACAGATCGGTTTCACATATTAGTTTCAGAGATCGTTTTCACAAGATTTGTTTCACAGATCAGTTTCACATATCAGTATCAAATATTTGTTTCACATATCAGTTTTACAGATTGGTTTTATAGATCAGTTTTATTTATTGGTTTCACAGATTAGTTTCAGAGATCGGTTTCATAGATCGGTTACACAGATCAGTTTCAGATATTGGTTTCACATATCTGTTTCAGAGATCGGTTTTGACAGATCAGTTTCACAGATCGGTTTCAAAGAACTGTTTGATGGATTGGTTTCACAGACCAGTTTCACGGATCAGTAGGTGTACATTAATGGTATGTGAATAGTGATTCCAGATTCCAACAGTTTTTCTCCTTTTGACGTTTCCTTTGACGAAAAATACATTTAAAGCCTTATTTTAGGTACTCTAAGGCCGATTCAAATTCCATTAATACTATATTTATTATTCCTAAGTCTGGGATGTTTTTACATGGTCAATCCACATTGGTTAATGCGATCCGTTTTTAATAGATAATTACGCAGATCTTAAACTGTCGCCCCATTAATTCTTCAAAAGGGAAAAGATATCATCCTCCCTTGTTTGTCCTCTTTTTTCTTGGATATGAGATTCTAGAAACTATCAATCCTTCTCATAAGAGTTTCACAATCAAACCCTACTCCTCTGATTGGTTCCGCTCTATTTTGATGCAACCAAGCTGTTTCGATCATTCATCGATACAATGTAGGTTTTTTCATTATTCCCTCAAGGATCATCTTCTCTTGTTCTCCTTTCCATATTATCATTTAATTTCCATGCTTCTAATTGGGTTTTCTTCGGTTTTGGTGGGTGCATATGTACCGTGGCATCCTCGGGTAGATTCAATTGTCGCGATATGAGGATTGTGACCTGTTGTGTGGATAAAGAACATCAAGAACTCTTCAAGGTCGGTGATTCATGGATTCTCTATTTATTTATGTGAAATAGTAGAGTTATCATGATTTATCCCATTCGATCACAAATAAATTGACCTAATTAAATAATTGGACCAGATTTAAAGAATTGGTTTGATCACATGTTGTTGCTTTATTCCATGATAACAGTTTGCCTCATGTTTTTCTAGATAGAGTGATATCTATGATTGCTTTGATTAGGTGTTCGTTCTTCATGGAAATTGATAATGAACGTAAATCTAGAATTAAATGATAATTAATAGGCTAAATATAAAGAGAAATGTAAATGAATCCGGTTATTTCCGTTGTTCTAGTTGTTCTAATTTGATGTTAATCAAATTTTCATAGTTAGCATGTTAAATATTATGTGATAGCTTACTGATTAGGTTTCTTGGAATTGGAACCTACGAATTGAATCTGTTAATTCAAGAGGGATTAAAGAAAAGGTTGGTTGATAAAAGATAATGTAGGGTAGGGTTCTTAGTTACCCTCTTGTTCGTAAGGGGGACTGTCTTGTGCTTTAGAGCCATAAGTGCTAATCATGTATGAATCCTGGATGCCTTGTTAAAGGTCCTAGATCCCATTTGATGTGATGTATGTTTTCATGCAACATGTGTTGTGATGTGAACCTGGAGGTGTGTTGTGATATTAGAGGCGGGGAGGCCTTGTGGTTGTGGCAGCGGATGAATCCTAGAGTGGTGCGATGCATTGGTTCATGCATATGGGTGTCGAGGAGGACACAAATGATGATGGAATGTGATGGAAGTTTTTTTGGATGCTTGGCGACCTTGATTGATTGTTTATCTGCTTTAATTTTCCCCACTTCTCAAGGTACATTGTCTTGCTTACCCTTCATTCGAAGGAGGTGAAGATGCGCAGGGTATTCCACATGCTTTCTGTGTCTTGTTTCTCAATGTATAATGGGTCTATGATCTTCCTATAAGCAGAAAAGAGGCAAAGGGTAGTACATCTACTCACTGTGTTGAGCCCCCTTGTGTTTAGTATCATAGAATGCATTTTTAGAATGCCTGGTAATATGGGAAGCAATTCTAAAATGAATATCAGAATAAATGTTTTTAACCCATGGGGTTGGAGTTGCTGGAACATAATGACTATGTTTTAATTTGGAAGGTATAATTGATATTGGGTGTGATGCTAATGATGTTTAATGTTAAATTGTTCATTTTTATTTACTGTTAAAATAATTAATTAACGTATAGTGGAACTGATAAAAAGTGAATGAATTAATCTAATAAAGCTCTTCAAATGGTTTGTGCTTATAGGATACCTAGTCTTAGAAGTATAATCCCAGAGTCTGAGAGACGTTAGTTGCAGTTGTGTCTACGACTAGGTAATTCCCATACTGTGGTTGTGAGATATAATATATTCTGTACTTTTTGTTTTTCTATATGATACTCTACATTGCCTGTAAGGGCAACTGACACCCTGGGGATTCAAAGCCCTAGGGGGGGGGGGGTGTTTTCCCCAACATTATGGTGGGAGGATAAATTGATGACTACCCCCTTTGACCACGCTCTCTTCTCTTGGTAAATACTAGTTCCATTAGGCACAAAGGTTATTTCTTGCAAATATATGTGTGTAGAGGGTTGTATTTGATTGTGGTTAATCACAAACATATATTCTAGATATAATATCTTATGGACTACTATAGGTGTAACATGTATAGGTTGTGATGGCTTGAGGATCCTTACTCGGTGTATGATCTGTAATGGATTGAGGTATAACACCCGACGAATGATACACGTTATGCGAGATATGGTGGATACTAAAAACTTCATGGTTACTTTTGGTTTTGAGGATGTTGTGGTGCTTCACCCAGGTGTCTGCGGGAAATCCTTTGTTGTGCACATGGTGAAGATTGTGGAGCTTAGTCCAGGTGTTTGTGGGTAAGCCTTTGGATAGAGATGCACATGACATATGTTGTTTGGGAAAAGAGGAAAACCAATGGGGAAGTAGTAGAAGGGTACCCTTGATATTCATTACTATATGTTATATTCTTGTATGCGTCCCATGGTGAGAGTATCCATGGTGAGGTTGGGAACTTAGTATACTTGTTTAGGTGATGAGTTGGTTTCACTTGTTGTTCACTAGGATTTAGCATGATTTCTTTACATTTGCATAAGAGGCTTCGGGGAGGATCCTACTGAGTATACGGTTATACTCACTCTATGTATATATAAACTATTTGTCAGGTCACTTGGAGAAGGTTGGAGATCAGGCTTGTTTCTACTAGCTTGGGGTTACAGGAGCTGTTCGGGCTTGTGGTTGCTACAGTTTTTACTTTATTTTGGGTACTTGAAGTATTTCCCTTTCAGTTGAAGTACTTCTTCATGGAATCCTATATGTGTAATTGGTTTTTCTTTTATATTTCCATCTGAGTTGGAGTTGATTGGTGTCAATCTTATATCTCTCTTTCACATGTGTTATCTTAGAGGGTAATGCCTCCCATTTGTGTGTTTTCTATACCATCGGTGCTAGATTCCATCACAGATCCTGTCCTTATGTCTCCATATAGGATGTCCCCTTCTGAGTTATGAGATCTACTTATACAGCTTGATGGTCTATTGTATTGTGGATTTGTTCAGCCAAATATGTCACTGTGGGGGGCAACAGTTTTGTTCATGAAAGAAGGTTGATGGAATTTTGTTGTTGTGTGTCGATTATTTTTGCTTAAAAAATGTGACAATAAAGAATTGCTATCCTCTTCTGCCGATTGATGATTTATTTGATCAACTAAAGGGTGAATGTTGGTTCTCAAAGATCAAATCCTGGTCAGGATATCATCAAATGCATGTAAAAGATGAGGATATACCGAAGACTACTTTCCGTTGACATCATGGGAATTATGAGTTCGTTGTAATTCCGTTCAGCGTGACAAATGATCCAACTATGTTCATTGGATTGATGAATTCTATGTTCTGTGAATTCCTAGACAAGTTTGTGGTGGTTTTCATTAACGAAATCCTCCTGTACTCCACATTTGAAGAGGAGCATGTACAACATCTATATGCTATTTTGGGAGTTCTTCGTAAACATCAGTAGTTAGGGAAGT
The DNA here is from genome assembly GCA_963277665.1 of Viscum album. NCBI lineage: Eukaryota > Viridiplantae > Streptophyta > Magnoliopsida > Santalales > Viscaceae > Viscum > Viscum album. The sequence continues at coordinate 1,360,551,864 of OY728133.1, forward strand.
TGTCAAAGTGTGAGCTCTGGGATCGAGATGTCCATTTCATGGGGCATGTTGTGTCCCAAAAGGAAGTAGTTGTGGATCCATAGAAGATATAAGCAGTTGTGTCATGGTTATCCCCCAAGATAGTTTCATAGGTGCGAAGTTTCCTTGGTCTCGCATGATACTATAGGTGGTTCGTAGACAATTTCTCTCGAGTTGTGACTCCACTGACAGCATTGACTAGGAAGGATCCAGTGTTCATATGGACTGATTAGTGTCATAAATCATTCGAGTATCTAATGGAGAAGTTACTATGTGCTCTAGTTCTTTGTCGACCAGCTGAGGGAGTTCAGTTTGATGTTTTCTGCGACGCTTCGCATCTGGGGTTATGGTGTGTCCTCATGCAGCAGAGGTCAGTTGTTTCATATGGGTATCGGCTCTTACGTCGCCATGAACGTAACTATGCCACCCATGATCTTTAGTTGGCAGCCGTGGGGTTTTCACTGAAGTTGTGGTGACATTACCTCATTGGTGAGCACTTTGTGGTTTTCACCGATCATACGAGGTTGAGGTATGTTTTCTCCCAGCGTGACGTGAACTTACGACAACATCAGTGGATGGAGTTCTTAATGGAATACGACTACGAAATATCGTATACACCTGGAAAAGGGAATCTTGTGGCTGATGTACGGAGTCGAAAGTCACGTAGTTATATTTTGCGTGAATCTGGATATTCATGGAGTGTAATGGAAAAACTGTCATCATTACATCTCGGTATGGGAGAAGATGGGGGTAGAGGTTGTCTTTTTCAGATGACGGTATACTCATCCCTGGTGTGGAAGTTGGATGAGTCCAAATTTAGAGATCTAGAGGTGTATGTTTGGAGAGACCGAGTTGTTTGTGGGGTGGACCCTAATGGTTGGTCTGATGATGAACAATATCGAGTGTTTTACCAAGGAAGGATTGTCATTCCCTTGACGATGTGTGAGATGGTTCTTAGGGAGTTCCACAGTTCGCCTTTAGCAGTACATCATGGTGTTACAAATATGTATTGATACTTGAGGAGTCAGTTTTGGTGGCCTGGGAAGAAGCGTGCAGTTGTGGAGTTTGTGTCTCGATTTTTAGTATGCAAGAGGGTGAAGCCCGAACACCGTGTCCCTGGTGGACTTATCCAACCATTAGAGATATCTCAGTGGAAGTGGGAGGAAATCTCAATAGACATTGTTATAAGTTTATATCGTGCTCCGTGAGGACATGAAGCTATATTGGTGGTAGTGGATCGTTTAACAAAATCGTCTCACTTCATAGTGATCAATGAGTCGAGCTTAGTGAAAGTTTTGTCGAGGCAGTATCTGGAGGAGGTGGCGAGACATAATGGAGTCCCTAGGACGATCATTTCTGATCAAGATCCTAGTTATACCTCCAGGGTGTGGAGGGGTCTCCAACATGATTTCAGTGATCAACTATTCCTTAGCACTTCTTTTCATCCCCTAACGGATGGTTAGGCATAGTGAACCATCCAGAATCTTTACGACAGTTTTCTCTATTGTGTTCCTGATTTTGGAGGCTCATGGATGAGGAACTTACCATTGGTGGTGTTCGCTTACAATAATATATTTCACCCCACCATCGGTTTGGTGTCGTTTGATGCCTTTTATGGATGGTCTCTCTGTTCTCCATTGTGTTGGACTCGGGTCGGAGAGTCAACAATTCTTGGACAGGAACTAGTGCAGAATACAATAGAGATGGCTTAGGTGATTCATGAGAGGATGAAGACAGTGTGAGATCATCATAAATCATATACCGATCAGAGGAGGAGACCCTTGGAATTTAATATTGGGGATCATGTGTTTTTTAAGGTGACTCCCCATCGTGGGAATCGAAGGTTTGGTCATGGAAGTAAGATTTCTCCCCTATTTGTTGGGCCTTTCGAGGTGTTAGCTCATTTTGGAGTTGTGGCATATCGAGTAGCACTTCCCCCATAGATGAGTCAGGTACATGATGTTTTCCATGTATCACATCTCCATCATTATAATCAGGATGACTCTCACATTATCGATTGGGGAGAGATCAATATTCAAGATGATGCAACCTTCGTGGAGCGACCTGTGGATATCCAAGACTACAAGGAGAAGGTGTTGCGTGGGCATTCTATCCCCGTAGCTCGCGTCTTTTGGCGACACTGTGGCATGGAGGAGAGTACCAGGGAGTGTGAGTCACAGATACGTGCTCAGTTCCCAGAGTTGTTTAATGTTAAAAACATTACATGTAATGATGTTCCCTTCATGGTTAGACATTTCATGTTTTATTTATAAACATATTTTGTTCCTTTTGTGGCATGCTCTCTTTTAAGAGGTATCTCGATGGGTGGTTGTTCGAACCCCATTTCTTTTTTTGTCTCTTTATTTGGGTGTTGAATTCTTAGGGATGATAATGTTTTGAGAGGTATCTGATGTAATGGCACGGAACCCTCCGATCCATAACATTGTGAAAATTTGGTGTTGGAGGTGTTCTGGGACGTCAAGGTGACTTATCCCCATCACTTTGCCAAATTTCCAGTTCTGTGAACAGTGTTTCCAGTTTTAGAAACAATATTGTAGGTGTACAATGTTTCACAGATCAGTATCATAGATCAATTTCACAGATTTTTTTTACAGATCAGTTTCATATATCGATATCAATGATCGATTTCACATATCGGTTTCACGGATCGGTTTCACAGATCGGTTTCACAGATCGTTTTCAAAGATCGGTTGCACATATAAGTTTCACAGATGGATTTCACAGATCAGTTTCATAGATCGGTTTCATAGATCGGTTTCACAGATTAGTTTCACAGATTGGTTTCACATATCAGTTTCTCCAATCAGTTTAACAGATAAGTTTCACATATTGGTTTCACGGATTGGTAGGTGTACGGTAACGGTAGGTGAACAGTGTTTCCAACTTCCAACAGTTTTCCCCTTTTGACATTTCCATTGACATAAAATACATTTAAAGACTTATTTTAGGGACCCTAAGGCCGATTCAAATTCCATAAATCATATATTAATTATTCCTATGACCGGGATATTTTTACTTGGTCAAACCACATTGGTTAATGCGATCCTTTTTTAATAGAGAATTAAGAGAATCTTAAACTGTCACCCCATTACATCATCAAAAGGGACAACATATCATCCTCCATTGTTCTTCAACATTGATCTCAGCTATGAGATGCTAGAAAATTTCAATCCTTCTCATATGAGTTTCAAAATCAAACCCTACTCCTCCGATTGGTTCCGCACTATTTGGATGCAACAAAGTTGTGTCGATCATTCTTTGATAAAAGGTATGTTTTATCATTGTTCCTTTGGGGATCATCTACTCTTTCTATATTTCCATTTTAGCATGTAATCTCCATGATTCTAATGGTGTTTTCTCGGGGTTTGGTTGGTGCGGACGTATCGTGGAATCCTCTGGTGGATGTAGTTGTCGCGAGAGGAGGATCGTGACCCATTGTGTGGATAAAGAACGTCAAGAACTCTTCAAGGTAGGGGATTTGTGGCTTCTCAAATTATTTATGTGCAATCATAAAGTTATCATGATTTATCCCTTTGGATCAAAATGAAATTGACATAATTAAATACTTGAACCAGATTAAAAGAATTGGTTTGATCACATGTTGTCGCTTTGTGTCGTGATAACGGTTTGCCTCATGTTTTTCTAGATAGAGTGATATCTATGACTGATTTGATTAGTTTTTCGATCTTGATGTAAAATGATAAAGTACGTAAAGCCAGAATTAATTGATAATTAATTGGCTAAAGATAAAGAGGCATGTAAATGAATCTGGTTGTTTCCATTGTTGCAGTTTTTCTAATTTTATGTTCATCAAATGGGCATATTAAGAATGATAAATCGTTTTTGATATCTTAATGATTAGGTTTCCCAGAATTGGAACCTACGAATTGAATATATTAATTCAAGAGGAATTATTGAACTTGTTGGTTGATAAATGATAACACCAGGTAGGGTTCTTAGTTACCCTCTTGTTCGCAAGGTCAAGTGCTTTGTGCTTTAGATCCTTGAGTGCTCATTATGTATGAAGCCTGGATTCCTTGTTAAAGGGCTAAGAGCCATTTGATGTGATGTTTGTTGTCCTGCTGCTTGTGCTGTGATGTGACCCTGGAGGGGTGTTGTGATATGTGGAGACATGGAGGTCTTGTGGTTATGGTAGCAGATGATGCCAAGAGTGGCGAGATGCATCAGTTTATGCATATGGGTGTCGGGTAGGACACAAGTGATGATGGAATGGGATGGATGTGTTTGAGTATGCAGAAGGATACCACTGATGTAGCGGCAATAGAGATGGGGAAACTCATTTAATGTCTTGAGGTCCATGATCCTCCATTATCTAATGAGTAGGAGTCTCCAGATGATGATAGTTATAGTCATCCCTCAGTGGACAACATCGAACGAATCAAAGGGAAATAACCCTATAGCCCTTGATGGAAGAAAGGAAAAAAAATTCATGCATGACCCGGGGAAAAGCATTGTGGTTTAGGGGAAAGGATCAAAGGGACGCAAGGACTAATCATACATTTCAAATCCAATGGAGACTCGGTCGGCCAAAAATGATAGTAAAAAGAAAGGTAAAGATGCACAGAAGGGGGAAAGTGAAGCATCAAGAAGAAAAACAAGAGACGGAGAAGAGGAAGATGGGGAGGATGTTTGGGAGTGCTTGGATCTTATCCTCCACTCCAAGGAAGAAATTATAAAAAAAATTCTTCAGCCCATTGTCACCGAAGAAGAGATTAAAAGGATTTATGAACGTTGGCTGCAATTTGATGCTAACGAGGAGAAATAAATTTGGATTTATGAAAAAGTCTACATACTGTCCAGGGGATATAATCAGAGTAAAAGCAAAATAAAAGAGTTTATTTAGACATTGGAATGGATGTTCACTCATGTTGAAGAGATACTCAGAGAGGATCCAGAATCCCAGGTTAGCACGCTGCACAAGGAGATTTATTGAGTAGCTGAGTCAAGTAATCATAGTCTGGATTTTAATCATTTTGTTAGTTCCATTAGTACCAAGTTCTTTCCTTTTGTAGAACAATGGTTTACCATTTTTCATTAAAATGGCATTTCTTTAAAAAAAATTAATTTTTATGGATGGATAGATGTGTTTTTTTAGGATTGGTGACTTTGAACGAATGTTTATCTGCTTTACTTTTCCCCACTTCTCGAGGTAGTTGTTCTTGCTTACCCTTCATCCAAAATAGGTGAAGAGGTGCAGGTTATTCCACCTAATTTCCTTGTCCAGCTTCTCAATGGAGAATGAGTCTACATTCTTTCTATAGGCGGCAAAGACTCGATGGGTAGTACATCTACTCACCATGTTGAGCCCCCTTGTTTTTAGTAGCATAAAATGATTTTATAGAATTCATGGGAATATGGAAAGTAATTATGAAATGAATATCTAAATTAATCTTGTTAACCCATGGGTTTGGAGTTGGTGGAACATAATGACAAGGTTATAATTTGGAAGGTACAATGTATATTTGGTGTTATTCTAATAATGTTTAATGAATTAATTAACATAAAGTGTAACATATAAAAAGGGAATGCATAAATATAATAAATCTCTTAAAATGGTTGTGTTCTTATAGGATACCTAGTCTTAGAAGTAGTATCATAGAGTCTGTGAGACGTTTGCTGCAGTTGTGTCTAAGACTTGGTAATGCCCATAGTGTGGTTGTGAGATATAATATATTCTGTAATTTGTTTATATATGCTACTCCACCCTGTCAGTAAGGGAAACTAACACCATGGGGATTTTGAACCCTGGGGGGTGTTTTTCCCAACATTCCGGTGGGAGGATGAATGGCTGACTACCGCCTTTGACCCCGCTCTCTTGTCCTGGTAGATACTAGTGCCATTAGGCACATAGGATAGTTTTCCCCATATTTGTGTGTAAAGGGATGTAATGGCTTGTGTTTATTCACAAAAATTTATTCTGGATATAGTATCATATGGACTACTATAGATGTAATGTGTGTAGGATGTGATGTCTTGAGGATACTTACTCGGTGTATAGGGTTTAATGGCTTGAGGTATAATACCCAACGTATGATACACATTATGCGAGTTGTGGTGGCTCCCAGAAAGTACCTGCTTACTTTTTGTTATGAGGAAGGTGTGGTGCTTCACCCAGGTGTCTGCGGGCAAGCCTTTGTAGTGCATGTGGTGCAAAATATGGAGCTTAGAACAGGTGTCTGCGGGCGAGCCTTTAGAGAGAGATGCACAAGACGTATGTCATTGTGGAAAAGCAGAAAACCAGTGGGGATGTAGTAGCGGGGTACCCTTCATATTCATTACTATATGCTATATTCTTGTATGAGTTTCTTTGTGAGAGTAGTCGTGGCGAGGTTGGGAACTTAGTATACCTGTTTAGGTGATGAGTTGGTTTCACATGTTGTTTACTAGGCTTTAACATGCTTTCATTAAATTTGCACGAGGGGCTTCAGGGAGTATCGTACTACGTATACAGTTATACTCAACCTATGTATATATTTACTATTTTTCAACTCACTTAAAGCTGGTTAGAGATTAAGCTGGTTTCTACTTTCTTGGGGTTGCAGGAGCTGTTCGGGCTTCTGGTTGCTACAGTTTTTACTTTCTTTTGGGTACTTGCAGTTTTTCCCTTTCAGTTGTAGTACTTTTTCATGGGGTCTCATTTGTGTAATTGGTTTTTCCTTTATATTTCATTCTATGTTTGAGTTGATTGGTGTCTTCATTATCTCTCTCTTCTGCATTTATTCTCTTATAGGGTAATGCCTCCCATTTGTGTGTTTATTATACCCTCGGTGCTAGTCGCCAACCCGGGGCAAACTGGAGGCAGGACTCAGGGGACATTGTCTCCCTTCTAACATTGCAATCTAGGAGGGGTACACATTATGGGGAGGGGGTCGTGACAAACTTCCTAGTATATAGAATAGATAACATGTGTGTTCCATCAGTAGAATCCTTCCCTGTTTTTTGGGGGACGACAATCTATATGTTACTGAGATGTGGCTTATGACTACCTTTTCTGTCTTTGACATCTAGGAAAACCTATTAATATGAGTGTTAATATCAAAAAAATATATACATAAAGGGGAATATAATAAATAGGGGATGTTTTGAACCAGGGTGATACACTCTGATATATGTATTGGAGGGATTTTTTATCGAGGTTTTATGACTATTTATTTCTTAATTCACAACGATATGACTAGGAGAGTAATTTAGTTGATATTGAGAATGGTGATATTATAATTATGGATTTTTTGCATGGTTCAAAAATAATTAGGTTTTTATTGACTTATCATACAAATCATCCATTGAAAGAAATATGCATCAATAATGGTCTCTAGAAGGATGTTCGACCACTAGTGAAAATGTTTTTCTAACAACTATTATTAGGATAGTTAATCATCTCATGATTACTAAATAGAACTTGGGGGATGTTATGGTCTTATAGTATGTTTGTTTAGTCTCTTGATGTAGTTGTTCAATGAATTTTAATAGGATGTTCTATTTAGAGGTCTCGTGTAATGGATGTAACATCCAGACTGTTTGTGCTAGTGGTTTAAATTTCTATCACCACTGTAGGATGTAATGTCATATGATAAATCTATGTGATCAAGACCCAAAATCATTACTATATTGAATTAGGAAGGTCTAGGTATAAATTTTATAGATTACCATCCATCCATAAGTTAGTCTATTGAGATCAAATCTGTCCCTTGTTTTAGGAGTGGGATTCATAGCTCTGTGGTCGGCTATAAGCTGGAGTAATGTTGTTCGATCAGGGCGAGGTAGTAGATGTGTCTAAGGAAGCTTAAAACTAGTTATAAAATAACATCATAGTTGTATAGATCCTGGTAGTGTGGATATTCCAAAGGGATTCAATTCATTCTAGATATATTTTGTACAACCTCCACCTAAGGGGTAGAGCATCGACCTCTCTTTGGTGAGATGTAAATTCATTGCATCCTATAATTGAGTATCATATATTCTTAATATAGGTTTTTATCATAGTTTTATATTTATACCAATTGTCGAGATTTGTGGGATCATTTATGTATATAATTATAATGATTGAAACACAATTGGGGATCGTTATAGAGAGTGTATGGCCTTGATAGGATTGTCCCCTTGAGATAGGCTAGTGTCAATTTGTATGACATATTTTTTCCTCAATAAGACATTGTTTGAAGTAATAGTTAGGATGAGATAGTTAGGTCTATATCATGAATATGTTTATTTCAATTTCTATATGGTTCCCATAACATCTCTATATAAAGGGTTATCATTAAAATGGGTGAGTTAGATATCCTGAATAATAGAGCCATACCTGAGCATTGTGGACTAGGTTGGATGACAAACGAAATTTCTATCTTATATATGGATGACTAGGGAATACATAAGGTAAATTTACTTCTAGTGGTGTATTATTTCATTTAAATTTTTCTATATAAATTTTCAATTACACATCGCGAGAGAGAGGTGGAGTTCTTTATTAAGCTAGTTCTACGATGTTCACTGGTATCTATTCCTTCAAATATGATGGTTACTATAATGTTTTTATAGCTCAAATGGAAACTAGAAAAGATGAAAGAGAAATGGATTATATGACCAAATAATTCTCTATAAGGGTTTCTGGTAATTTTGATGAAATAGAGAAAAGAAATATCATGAAATGTTTGAATTATTAGAAATTTAACTAGTTGACAATCCAGAACATGTTTCGCTTTATATATATATATGATCTCTTCATCCAACTTCGTGGATCCGTAGTTTTTTTAATGTTTAATATGCCTTCACATTATCACATTGTATGAGATTGACCTAAATACATATAACATATAGTATTTCATCGAAATTATACTCTATATTGGTATCTGGTTATGTAATCTGATATCAGGATTCTGTTGCATGTTTTATCGGTGTTAATGAATAAAGTTTCTAATCCATATCTATATTCCTTTTTTTGTTATTCAAGGATACTTTCATAGAAATTTATGAAAATTTAAATGACCAATACAATCCTATTGAGATCATTTTGGATACATATAAAGAGAATAATTTATATGATAAAATCATTAAGTGACACTTTTGGATGGATAAATTCACTTCTTGGGTCATACTATCTCATAGACAAGAGTATTAGTTGACCCATAGTATGTGAGATATATAGATTCAAAGAAGCATCCCAATAACTTATTTTACATGTTGATATCTTGGGGATATATATTTATTATATGAATTTCATACAATACTTATCATTTATATTATATACATTGATGAACAGGAATAAAATTAGAGTGAATTTTAATGGTCAGACACCTATGAGATAGTCTTCTAGGAGTTGAAAGGGAGAATGAATTAAACCTTGATCTTGATTCTTCTAGAGAAATGAATGAGGTAAAATGAGTAATATGATGAATTATGTATCATGAGAGGATAAATCCTTACACAGAAGGAGTAATTCATGGTGTATAGGTATTGTTTATTGATGCAACACAAGATGAATTACATAGAGAACGATATCAAGTTAAAAATTTTTGTACATGACTTTAATTATGGGAGGCAGTATTTACTAAGGTATATTTTTGTGGTGTACATAGACCACAAAATACCCATGAATATAATTACACAATGTGACATAAATTTAATTCAATGATCTTGGGGGGAAAACCTACAGTGTTTTCACATTGATTATGCATACATTCCTAGAATGGGTAATGTATTTTCTGATGAAGTTAGAAGGATGTCTCATATACATGAATTTAAAGAGGAAAATAGTGATTAGTAGCTCATGCAATTATTTTTATATATTCACTTGGAAGTAAATTATTGACAAGTGAAGTATTTTTTCTCATCTATAGTAGTGACATACACAATTATTAACAAAGTGAGGCTGAGGTTACTGGCTGATACTATGGTCATAGACCTATGGGAGAGAGTCATTGGCTAGGACTCACCTCTTAGTTAGTCTCTGAGAGGATTAAATATTATGTATTGATGGTGGATTGTGGGTTACAATAGACATATGTGAGGACCTTTTTGTGAGACATTAATTCCATATCATGGATAGAACATCCTGTTGTTACCATTTGTACTGACATTTATGTCACTAGTATTTGTGGCTAAGTATGAAATGCGAGGTACCTGGTTTTTTCATGATATGTTTCACCAATCAACCAGTGATGTGGATTATTAGAGAATAGCTAAGAAAAATTGTAGTTTCTAATTACCATGTGGAAATGGGAAAATTTTGTGATGGATTTCATGATTAGGTAACAATGGTCACATCATTGTGTTGATGTGGTATGAATTTTTACATATTGTCCCACTAAGTTGTCTTATTTACTATTAATAAAATAATACTTCCTAGTCGATGAGATTTAGATACATTATATCATTTAAAATTTTCACTGCCATGGTGTTACTCAGACCGTTGTTTGATATTTGGATGCCCAATTTACAACATGATTCTGGAAGAGTTTTCAGTGTAATTTGGGTACATAATTGATTAGGATCTTGACATAAAACCCTCAAAAAGATGGGAAGTCATAGTGAACTATATACATTCTTGAGGACATTCTTATGTCATGCATCCTTTATATCAAAAGATCATGTGAGAGGCATTAACCCCTAGTTATGTTCTCCGACAATTATATATACTAGGATATATAGATGGTACTTTATGAGGATTTGTATGATATGACATGGTGCTAACCCATTTTCAAGTAAGAGGTAAAAGAGCTGGCATTTCCTAGGCCAAGTATCATGTATTAGAATTTAGATATAGTTAATTTTACATCCAGGTCGATGGATACATTAAATTCATAGCAGAAATCATACACTACTCACCATAAATGACCTCTAGAGTATATGGTTGGGGACTCATTATTTTTATGTATGTCATCCAAGAGGGAATACAAATGGATTATGAAATCGGGTAATATTTCTTTACGATAAGTTAGTCAATTAAATATTCTAGAGTGTCTTAATCATGTGTTCTATTTGTTGTAGTTTACTCATTAGTACAGAGAAATGAATTAAATATTCCATGTATCTCAGTTACTTCATCATCACTGAGTCCCATATGACACTCTCTGGAAAAATATGGATGACCTAAAGGTCGAAACATAATTCAAGGAGAATTATATTTGAATTTTCAATAGGATCTGAAGGGTTCTATAAGGCCTCCATCTTTCTCTATAATAGGTTATATGGTAGAAAACCCTTTTATAGTACGAGACATGGAGCAGGAAACCAATTCTTGAACTAAGTAGATGAATTTAATGTCAACAAATTCATGACCCATCATTGAAGTGAAATATAGGAATGTATTTATTAAGGGGAAAGTGTTTAGGATCCTAGCTTTTCCTATGAAATATTTATTTTTTCAATTTCGGTTTAACACATTGTTTTTTCCTAATTTGTGTGCCTAATGATATCATAGAATATTCAATGGTGTTCGGGGATAGTTTAGATCATGATGACTGGGTTTTTTGGAAATGGATTTCGAGACACATGGTTTGTAGAATCCCTAAAAAAAATCCACACTTTTTGAGGAATCCTTTTATTTCTGGATATATGGAATTAGAAGGCCAAACAATTTGAAAAAACTAAGTATCCAGGGTGCTCACCAGTGTTGTGGATCTATAGTTTTTAGAATAGTTGTGAAACATGGTTTGCACATGGTTTCCTAAACTAGGGGCATGAAATATGAGAGTTCCATCAAGAGAATGAAAAGGGTGCATGTTCATTTAACTGATGGGAAAACAATGTGCCCAAACAATGCCCCCGAGTTCATTTTGTGAATTTACCATTTTACCCTTAATGACATAACCTTTTGAAAAACATACATATCTTTTGTTTATAGATAATATAGAGTCACTTATTCTTCCATTTTAATTTATTTTTGAACCTAAAATTATGATTTTCTCTTATTTCATTATAAGGAATCAGATTTGACCACTTTAAGTCGCATTTGATCCACACTGATAAGTTCTACCTTCCTAATTTTCTTTTCATTATTCTTATTCATATAGATGGAGATCTTTATATGAAAGTTAATATGACATACATTTAGGTTTCATTATATATTTTCATTTTCTTATATATATATATTGAATTAGACTTCAATATTGGATGAGTGATTATCGATAATAATACGATAGGTGGTTTGAAACTTTCCCTCATGTTTTGGTGTTTTAATGAAAAGATTCCTTTATGGGGGATTCTTGAAATTTCACTCTTACCACTAAAATGAATTTAATGGATTAAATAAATTAATTTTAGCATATTTATTTTTACCAATAGTACCATTGGGATATATTATTCTTTTAGCCCCATCCTAGGTTACCCATTGGGAATGTCCCTATATATTCTCCATGTTTTACCACCTCTTTTGGAGTGTATGAGCTCTCATGATTTAGTGGGATCATTAATGAAAATTAAATAAATTTTTTATGGTTATGAGAACATTTTTTAATTTTGATTATTAAATTAAATGTATTTTTTATGAGAGATTTGATGCCTACTTTTTCATGTCACACATGATGATATATTGAATAATTTGTTTGAATGTAAATTATGTAATGGAGTTGGATAAACCCAAGGAATGTGAATGGTTATGAAATGAGATTAGTGAATTGTTATGGAAGTTTATGTATTGTACAAGCTCCTTTGTTCCTTATTCAGAAGGATTCAAAGAACATTTTTACTCCATGTGTCTTGATCTATATTGTGGATTCATTGGACATATTACTCCTTGGATCATGATTCAGTATGATGATATGTCACTTAATAACCACTATATAAAGATTTATTGTACTAAAATTAGGCATTGAATATTGAAATTATTATTTAGATCCACCAATGTCTTTACAGTGTTTCCATTGATATGCTCATGTAAATATATGAGGATAACGTTTTCTTTTATACCTTAGATCCATCCATTTTTTTCCTGGTCCAAAATTACATTGAATGGATTTTGAGGATATTGAACTTTGGTTATAAGGAAAGTCCATGGTGGATATATTTCTACTCATACACATAACATTGACATGTGTATCAGTTAGGAGCTATTATATTAGAGAGTATTACACCTACATTATTGAGGATTTATAGATTCCCTTATTTATGTGGGATTGATTATTTTCCAAAGTAAACCATGTTTCATTTATATGATATCAAATATTATTGAAACATTAGATTTATTATTTTTATATCTTTCATATAATTCAAACAAATTCTTTTTATTTCACCCAGACTGGATTTCTTACAGACAATGTTTGTGGTGTCCTACTAAGTATTCTATAACACCTTAATAAAGCTACAAATGTGTTCCTGGGTAAACTTCATATATTCCATTATGTACTGTTGTAAGATCCCACTATATGTTGATAGACTGTATGTGCATAGGAGAAAGGTATTATAAGACTGATCTAGGCACATGATGATATTTTGAGATAGTCCTTTTGGGTATTATTATACCTTTTCATACATTTATTGTGTTGGATGCTTATATACATGTTTACTACATTTTAGAGACATGAAATGATAGTAATATTAAATATGAATACTTGGATCTTTATTATCATATTCATATAGATGTTTATGTTTTATTAGATATTTATCTTCTTTATCTAATGACTATTGGGATTTCTATCAATATGTTACACTCTAACACGAGAGCATAGTCTCCCCAAAGAATCACCTTATACCTTCATTGCTAGTCAAATGCATCTACTGTCCAGGGAGGTGTGATTGAGGATATGTGACCTACTGGCTCAAGTCTCCATTTAGTGGATTTGGGGTTAGTATGTTACATAATGAACTCTTTGACCATCCTAAACATTCAAAAGTAATTCTAGGTATATGAACCAGACATCATTATAAAATCAGGTGCAAACATTATTAATTATTTAATTGTTTGTGACGTGGTAATTAAAAAAATAAAAGTAAAAATAATCTTTAAAAAGTATTATTGTAATGTAAATAATTATTATATGTTTATTATTCAAAAAAATAAGTACCAAACATGAGGATTCATAATAGAGGTATGGAATAATTTACTTTATAAACAATGTTATAAATCTTTTAAATATTTATTTTCTATATCTTTATCATCCATGTACACATTATTCAAATTATTTAAAATATGTATTTTCATGGTCATAAATAAATTTTATTGATATTTTATATCCATTATTCTTTTATTTTAAGGGTTATCAAATTTATTCATTTCACATATTGTATATGTAAAATTTAAATTTTATATTTGTAATTTCACGGGACCAGTTTCCACTGAATGGTTCCCAATTTTGGTTTGTCCACGAGGCCTCAAACACATCACTACAAATACCAACGGCTTCCATCACGTAGCAAAGGCCTAGGGTGTGTCTGTGGGTAGATAATTCTCTTCTATCATAGTGAAACACAATGGAAAAAATCATTACATTTTTAGTGGATGCAGTAAATCAATCAGATAATAAATAAATAATCATGATATAAACAACCTATGTACGATATATACAAAAATTCCATACACAATATCTTATATATAAAATAGGCAATGTCAAGTATACATATCTACCAATAACGGTGTACATAGAATAGTACAATACATGGAAAAAACATTAAACAGACTAAACACCATCCCATATAGAATCATGATCCTTAGATTAAATCTATACCCCCTTTTCATAATAAAAAATCAAAAACTATATTTTGGAAATTTTAGTTATCCATATTTTCAGTCAATTAATATTCATAGGTACTAAATTAAACCCCAGTAGGCTGTTAGGTAAAATTACTGTAGTCCACCATTAATAGTGCCAAATTTCATCCATTTAGTGAATATATAATCGTAAAATTATAAATGTAGTAATATAATATTTGAATAATTTATTGAATGTAAAAATCAAATAATGGTGTAGGTTCACAAGGATCCCCATCTTATTCTACCTTCCTTAGGAATATCTAGAATTTTTCTGAATAAACAGTCAGTCCTATATCAATTTATAATCATGTACATCTAACTAATAAATAAATATTAAATTGATATGTATTAATGCCAGGAATGTAGACCAGTGTCTCCTATAAAGATAAGAACATAAGAGATTCCAAAACATTCAATCTATAAGGAGAAAGACTCTAACATAATACATGATTGTTAATTGTATTGGAAGAAGTGTCATATACTTCGTTTCATTAATTAAATAATTAATAACATGAGATCGTCCTTAGAATTGATTATTTGGGATTTAGTTATCATTCTAAGGAAATCTTAAATCCAATACCCCAATATTCCATCAAAGGAGATCCTCATCCAAATCCCGGTGTCACACTAGGAATAGTATAGCATCACTTCTCAATGATTCTGTGCTTGGAGGTCTACTAAGGTAGCCAAAGTGTCTCCCATGGAATACATAATAAACTTCCCTCTACGTATATCCATTGAAGTCCATATAAGGTGTCCATATATCTATCATATATATATATAATCACTCATTTGAGTTTGTCTTTTGGAATCCATAAGGAGTAAATGTATCACATGGGTGTATAGTAGTTAGACCTATGAGGTTGTACTTGGGATTCCACAAGGGAATCCATGTGTCACTCAGGAATAAGTAAGGTAGTACCAAAATGAATATTACCATGGTGTATTTATATTAACCCATGTGTCACCGAAGTAATATTAATGACATTCATTCACTGTCATTTAATATTTCCAAAGGTAATCTGCATATTCATTTCAATATAACCTCACCTCAATGGGTGGATCAAAATAAAGGCTATTCTTAGAAGGATTATCCATAAATCATATCACGTGGGAATTTCATTATAAGAGGCATGTCATGAATAACCATGAAATTTTTCGGCCATACCATAGAGACATTGTCTTCCCTTACATTAATAAATTAAAATTAAAATTTATAATTAAATATTTCACATACCATGGAATGGGGATAAAAGAACAGAAAGATGGTTTTCAAGTTCATATGCCACCCGTGGTGGTCTAACTAATAAAAAAATGAACCCATGGTCTGGTTCCAATTCAAGGTTCATAACATTTAATCATTTATCAATTGTATTTTTAATTACATAAGCTACACCATTCCATTTTATTCAATGATTAAATTCCATTTCAAGGTAATCACTTAGAAATTACAATGCATGGAAAAAAGAAATATATATAAACACCATGACATTAATGGAAAATCATGACATCACCGTCTTTAGGTTCTTAGTAGTGTGATCTTCCAGTATCAACTCCAAATTCAATTTTGATTGGGTGAAGAAAATTAAGAGCGGAGGGAAACCCTGAAAATTGGATATATTAGATTTAATATAAATATTATAGTCTTTACTGGGAAAAAAGGAAACCAATCGAAATAGAACAGAGAATTAACTAACATATATCTAGTGAGATGAACAACTATTAATTTCGAGTCTAGATAATGATGATATACCAGTTCCTATATTAGGATTAAATGGATATCACCGATGGTGATTTATATCCAACACATGATAATGAGAATTATAGTTAGTTTATAAGATTAATTAATAAAAAATGGTCATTTTGAATCAAAATACAAGGCCACATGTTTGGCCACATAGTCAGACAATCTATGAACCAACCATTACCCCTTTTAAATAATAAGGGGAAACTATCATGGTTTTTACTCATGGTTTACCTATAAATGCACACACATTCTCTCATCCCACTGTTAAAAATGATGTCACACCTACATGGGCACACATCTCGATCGACATGAATTTCTCTAACCGTGCGGCATGTAGCACCCCAATTTCAAGGATCCAATGGTTAAAAGTAACCATGCGGCCTGACAAAAATGGTTTATACTAACCATAAAACCCACCATTATTTTGAATACCAGATTCCTTCTAGTCTCTAAAAAATCCTTGGACACTCTTGATACACCCGTAACATCAAATGGTATTCCAATTGGTCCATAATTGTGGTTTTAAACAGAAAATTGGTGGAGAGAAAAATATTTCGAACCTCAATAAAGAATAAATTTAATGAAAACCCCCCATAAAGTAATTTTTCATATAATTTATAATCCAAGGGTAGTGAAGCATAACCTCTAAATACATTCAGCCACTGGTCTTGTAAATCAGTCCCCCACTCCCATGCCTCATCTTGTACATAGTCATGCTTCTATAACACTCATACTGGAGGAACTGACTAACCATAGAGAACCTGATTATATGATCCACAACATTAATAGGATTATAAAGTATCCATCAACATATAATGCATACTCCTTAGGAATAAAATCACGAAAGATGATAGAGTGATAATAGTTCATCTGAGATAAACTGAAGATTTTAGGCATGGCACAATTAATATGAGGTTACTACAACTGATAAGATAACGGCACAACTCATTCTAATATAAGGAGTATCCCAACATACCACGATGAATTTTTATAGTGTCCTCAAATATTTTTATGTCATAGCCTCAATGAAACACACGAAAATAAATAACACATGAGCTCAAACTATAGAGTTCATATGTGGAAATTGATGTAAGATTTCCATTGAGATTATGTAGTAGCCATCTGCTTTCAAATAAAAAAACCATGGTCTATAGTCTATTATATGGTATGAGGCATAAGAATTTCTTCGTCTTCCCCCTTACCTAATATAGGTTTTATTAGATTGGACTACCCTAATCATAATTGTTATGAACCATCTATATAGACTCTTGGAATATATTGTCATAGACGAATTCAATGATTGGTATGTGATTCTCCCCAGAGCCCCCATATCCAAGACACATGGCCAAATCATGTCCTAAAGCACATGTATCATGTTCTTTGAATATGTATCAGTCTATGGGTAATAGGTTGTTCTCAGAAACACCTATTTACCCAATTCCCATTGAAACCCCATTCATAAATATTATTTTAACTGGTCATTCCTATCCGAAAAAAGTAATATGTGGTCCATATTGATGTCATACTATCTCATGGATATAAAACCTCCCAATATCACATAAGGAATGGGTATCCATGATATTTAGTAAATGAAAAAATATTGTGAGACTATATAAAAACATAAATGGTATCAATGCCTCATTATGACCTCGGTAACTCAGTCACAAAATCCATCATAATGACATCCCACTTCCAACATCGAATGGGTAACTAAGGTAAATGTCTAACTAGTTGATGATGTTCCACCTTCACCTGGAACTCGTGAAAAAATGAGCTAAAAATATTTTCATACACAACCATGAGAATTGGTGATGTAAATCCTGATAGATCTCGGTGGAACTGGGATTGAATTCCTATGATAAATCCAGATATTTCCAGCATCTTCTACATGAGCATGTATATTGAAATACCATATGAAACCATGTATACACATAAAATCATCCCCACCCATAGTCCAACTAGGAGGTGGGTTCTCACTTGGGAAAATTTTTAGTAGGACTAGGACATCATATTCTAGTATATTTATGATCCTAACATTTTCTAGAATGATAGAGAAAACAAATAAGGATTAAATAATGGTTTACTATAAAGTATCCTACACCTACAAGTGGTTCTTAGAGAACTAATTTAGAAGCTACCACTCACTAATTTACACTTTAACCTCCTGTAAGAATGTCCTCTGGCTCCCAGAATAGATCAGTAAATTTCTATTACTATTAATATATACAAGATCAACAGAAAAAACTATATGTAATCTACAAAACTTCTCTTTCACATGTTTAGATCACAATGATTGAAAATATACATGAGGATTTTGTGTTGCATGTACAGAATAAAATTATCTCTAATTAAATAGTGTCTCCAACACTGTATGAAATCTACAAGAGAGGACAGCTACAGATCATGCGTCGACTAATTCATCTCATGGGTCCTGAAATACCAATACATGTATTCCAGGACACCATCCCCCCTGTATCAATACTCATCCAATCCTGATAACTGATGTGTCAAAATAATTATTATAGCTTCTTCTTGGTTTAGAAAATATCTATATTTTTTATTAATTAAATATCCCTTTCAGTTCTTAGAGATCTTAATAGCATGAATATTACCATGAAAAATTCCCACCCTTCTAATTCATGCCTGAGAGTGGTGATTTTAGGCATGATAAGTCATGTATGGAATTACTATAATATTCAACCTACCCCAAGAAACTCCATTACCCAATCAAATACTTGGGTACCTCCCATGATACCACAAATATGACCATCTCTATGTCAACTGATACTTCTGTATCTGAGATAATGTTACCCAGGATAAAAATTTGATCCTTCATGAATTTTCACATTGTGAGCTTATCATGTACCCTATTCTATATAAGTGTATCTAATATAATCTCAGGATTTTTTGAATTGTCATATCATGTGTGACAAAAATCCACGATATCATCAATGAAAACTGCCATAAAAAAATTTATATAATGTTGGAAAACACAATTCATCAGTTCCATAAAAACTTATTGACCTTTCATGAGAATGGATATCATAACCAAATAATCATATATACTATAACTACTATGAAAACATATCTAATTTATGTTTGATGGCCTAACTCACACATGTTGATAACAATATCTGAAGATTTTTTTTTGAGAATACCCATTCTCCTCAGAGATGGATGAAGAAACCATCAATCTGAGGAAGAGGGTACAACATCAGAATTAACAATTAGTTCAAATTTAAATAATCAATACAAATACCAAGGTAATACTCATCCTTTTTCAAAATAATGATTAGTGAACCCAAAAAAATTATTGGTCTAAATAAACACATTTTCCACTAAATCATATAGCTATCTAATGAGATCTTTCATCTAAGCAGTGTCCATGAATTATGATGGAATGGAAAATGGTACAAATCCTAACACTAGATCGATAGAGAACTCTTCCTCTCTCACTAGAGGTAGTCCCGAAAAGTTTCTGAGCAAAATGCCCCAAAAATAGTCATCACTAGAGTAATATCATCCCAATTTTTTCTGTACTAATCTAGAAACAAACTCTAAATATTGTATTTTCATCCCACCCATCCCATGATACTTGAGTCCATCTCAGCTCACATAGACATCCCATTCAACCTTGTGAATAATCACTCTTCTCTCTGGTAATGTGATGGTCAACCATTGGTGATAAGATTCCACAAAACCATGATTGTAAACAAATCAGTAAATCCTATGAATAATGTAATAACCTTTAACCTCAAAGTCAAAAATGTGCCATATGATGTGACACCCACCAATATGAAGGTGGAAAAACCTTTATTTCAAGTACATACTTCATATGAATCCAAAATAGTGTATCTAAAATCATAAATCCATTGAGACATTAAATGTTGAGCCCAAGAATCTAAACTATTGTAATTCATATATCGAAATGATAAATGACTATATCAAAAATAGAATATGCTAAATTATAGGATTTTTGAATTTTACCACTCACAATTAAAGGTCCGAGACATTCTTCTATATGGGTATATTACACTGTGTATATCAAGACAGATCCATAAACCTTTGATATAGCGTGGCTACCCTGATAAAATTTGAATTTCTGTCACTACAAAACTGGTGTCTTACTTCTGTGACAACAAAAACAAACTTGTTTCAGTTGGCCAACAATACAATAACTCCCTACATGATAAGAAGATGTTTACCTCATTCCTACACATTTATTCAGTGATGAACCTCAATCACGTGATTCCATCGAAATTTTGTTTCAAAAGAACAATAGATAGACCATATATCCATATTATTGTCACCCAACTGGGTCTCTTGTGTATTGATTCCTCACATGTCCTAGACTCCCACACTAGTGACACCTCACTTGGAAACCTGAGTGTGTTCACTGGCTAATAATATCACCTCATGGAAGTTCTAGATGATGGTTCCTACTGCTAATCAATGTAGTACATGATCTAGGTGATGAACCACCATGAAACCCCTCCCAGCCTCTCTGAGTTTACACTCTTTTATAAGCACCCAGTTAACTATTCCAAAAATGGTAGTCATCAAAAATACATTCTCCAATGATATGACGCCAAAACTAATACCATCCTCAAATCACATTGAATCAGATAACTCATCACACAGTAGAATTGGTGTGATGTTCTTGATCTCTGTTAAATGGGTTGAATAATTCGAATCTAATTATACACCTATATATAAGTGAATAAAATCCATAGCTTTATTAGCCTTAAACATCTTAAGATACATGTAATCATAGAATGTCACTTGAAAATACACACAATAAATTTCATGATGAATATTCATATGATTAATAAAATCCCACCATCTCCTGGTGGAATCATGCATCATATATGTATAATCTTTACCGAGATATTAGTATGTGTCTCATGATGATCAATGTCAGATAACCTGGACTCTACCAATTAATAATTTTCTTGTGGTCTACAATCCCAAGAAAATGTGATAAATGAAGTTACATAAGAACAACTGAAACATATGGGTATGAGAACATGAGCATAATGTTCAAAAGCCATAACCTGCATATCAATGCTAAAATACAGAAGTCAAGTAATAAATGATGGAAATTAAAAATATCTATATCATTTGATGATAAAAGAAAATGATAAATAAGAGTATAACATTAGAATAATTAATGTTATTTATAGTATAAATATATACAATGAAAATCATTTCTATATTGGTTATGGATCACTTCCATGGATATCATAGTAGACTATGTCCTTTCAAATACCCAATTAATTCATTTTACCAACAATATATTTTTTGACTATGTTTATGTACCATTTTATCCCTATATTACTATGTTTATTTCAATCCCTACTCCATATATTTTTATATATTGAAACATATAAATCATTACCCGATGTGTTCGATGGATACATAGCTACCACCCATATAATATTGGAACACATATTTATAGGTACCACAATATCCTTAAAATTTATCATATCCTAAAAAATGATATGAAATGGGTATCCTAAAAATATTAATATAAAATTAAATGTGTAAAATTTATAAGTTTCATAATCATATCAACATAGAATAACCCCTGAGAATAAGTGAGTTTAATAGGCATTTAGTCTTGGTATATCCCATGGAAGAGAAACTTGTTTCATAAAAATTGAACAATAAAAAAGATATACATATAAATAAAATTAATGGTATCAATGTATCATACCCCAATAAATAATGGGTAACAAAAAAAATTCCATATGATATAGAAAAAAAAATTTACAGTTCATTTAAAATAATTTTTGAGAAACATATATATTCTACTATGAGAAACTCATTTTAAAATGTAAATTTTTTTTGGAAAATTTATCCTTGAGATTAAAAATGAAAATAAATTTATATTGAATGAAATTAATTTTTCATGACATTTTAAAATTCAATTCATTTCTTTAATGTTATAACTAATATTTCATTCACATTTTGGAAAAAATCCAAACAAGATTTATTTTAGAAAAAAATGGTGATTTCATTCGAATTTATTTTTTGAAAAAAATGGAAACAATTTATTTTATGATTAATAATTTTTTAATAAAAAATAATATTTTTTAAGGAATATTGTTTTAAAATTAATTATATAAGATTTTGAAGAGAGAAATAATTTCAAATTTCCTTAAAAAAATTTCTAAATTATTATACATACCAATGTGTGAAAAAATGGTACCATTTCTGGAATATTTTACAAATAAATAGAGTAGAATAAAACTCATGATAATTTTTAGACATGGTTAATAGGACTATAACAATTTATACAAGGTCATATATAATCTAGATAAAAAACAATATTATACCATAAATTCATTACTATTATGGTAAACATAATCCATAAAACCCATGACTGGAAAAAATAAAATGAAAATTTAAATATATTGTTTAATAACAATTTCATTTTAGTACTAATTAATTGGTATCTATATACACCTATTGAATTAATATATTTACATAACATTAAATAAACTTAAATGAATGAAAAATGGGACAAACAAATGCCTTACTTCTTGAGAAAAATTTGAATCGTAATAATAAAGAAAGAGTAACTGAAATCAAATGCTTAATTATTATTAATTGTTGAAGTATATTCATGAGATATTATTTTATATAGCTATATTTACACCACATAAAATAAATTATTTTTGATTACAAGATAATCCTCTCAAAAATTAAACTAAGACTAGAAATCACCCTACTTTATGTATTGACATCCATCATGCTCATTAAATAATTGTGTTTAATAAGTATTTTTATATTATACATATATTAAATAGTAATATTTATATATATCATAACATATATTATTTTATGATGACTTTTGATCAACAATTTATTAACAATTCCATGTTAATGTTTTGTTTTTGCTTATTAACTACACTTTTGGTCATATATGTTTTGAATTTTTACCGTTGGTCCCTTACCTTGATAGTGGTTAAATATTGTCTTAAATTTAAAATATGATATCAATATAATATATATTCATTATATATGTGTTAATATTAGTGTTTAAAATTTAGTGGTAGGAAATGTAAATCACCATTCATTGAGACCGAATGTCTTACAAACACATGAACACTATTTCTCATTTTATAAATAGTTTGAAAAAATAAAATTTAATTATAAATTTGTAATATGGAATAGTATTAATTTCATATACAAAACATTTTTTTATAAAACTCATTTCTTAATAAATTCAATTTAATCGTGAATGAATCACATCACATCGCGACGTGGCTGCCCACAGAACACATTAACAATATTATCTTATTCCGAAAATATTTAAATCCTGATGTTTTGTGTTATAAAATGATTAAATAATAATATTAGTATCATTAATAACATTAATATCATATTTAAATACTATCACAATCTTCTTTTATAACATTGAGTTTTGGTAATAGAAAAACAAACAACATCAGTTCACGAGGTGGTTGTCTGTCGTATAGAATAATGATGATGTATTAACCAACATTATGTAAGTGTGTGTGGTTTGATGACATAATATTAACATAAAAAAAATTTATACGGAAAATAATTAGATTTTTACATAATATTTATATAAATGCATTTCAGTTTGTTTGAATTAGAAATAAAAGAAATATTTTAGTTGACGAATGTTTCCACTTCTTCAGGTATCCTCGATAGGGTTTCATAGTAATCATTCCTTTCTATGATTTAAATAATAAATAATACTTATTGGATTTGTTTAGGTACCTTTTAATATCCTCATTATAGGCATGTTTTTAACCATTTTGGTTTCATGTAGTGATGATGATAGGATAGGGGTGGCAATTTATAAGGGAGGTCAGTGTAAAATTTTAAAAAAAATTAGAATAGGGAATTCCACCCACATTTTTCCGAATGATTCATGTCCAAAATTTCTAAAATTTGTAAGATATACATGATAAGGTGTAAATATCAATATTAAGTAATTTTATACTATTTCATTGTTTAATATTTCAGCATATATTTTTGGATAACTCCACAACACAAATATTTTTATGTTAACCGTTGTAATTAACTTTTATCATATTTAGTACAAATTTTTATAAAAACATTAGTGGGAATTATTAGAATATATAAACAAGTAAACGCAAAATAGAAAATATATTTTTTCAAATTCTGATCTTTTATTTGGAAACAATATAATTAAAAATAACTTCCCAAATGTTAGGAGAAATATGGCTTATAAAGCGAAAAAATTCAAATGATTAAGAAGTTTATATATTTATTTTAAACATAAAATTGATTAAAATAGAATAATATTGATTATTAGAGGTAAAATAAAACTAATTATTGATAAATATTAAATTATTTTGTAATTTATAATTATAAATAAATTTAATTAAATGAATGTTTTAAATTAAAACTCAATAGTGTTAAATATTATTTAAAAATGTATATTATGAATTAATTCATTAAAATTTACTCTAATAAAATTCAAACTATTTGAATTAAAAAATTATGTTCAATTTATTATTTAAATATATATATGTGTTAAAAAAATATATTGATATTGTTTAAAAAATAAATACAAATAATTTCATTGAGAAAGTAGTATTTTCAATCAAATAAATAATTGAGTGAAAATTATGTATTTTATCATCAACATTTTTAATTTACATTATATAATTAATATTAATATTTAAAAATAATTTATTACTAATCATTTACATATGTATAATGGAAATTCTAAAACAATTTAATTTAAATGACTAAATTAATAATATGTCATAGTTGTGTATAAACATATTGTCATGTATGATGCTTGATAAAGAGTTTTTTGTTGATGTTAACCCATACATGTGTGAAACCAATATTTACATAGTATTTTTTAATTTATGACATCAACGAAATATATTGTTTATGATGAAAAATAATTATTATAAACTCTTCATGTTTCGTTCAACCCCCCCCCCCCACAATGAATGTATTCATAGAAATTTATCACTCAAATATAAAAAGTGAGGATATTTATAATTCACCATATCATAAATATCCCCAAAATATTAATTTATCTGATTTTCCCTCCTCAAAAAATGACCAGTAGTGTTTTATTTTTTTCTACAACATTTCTAATAAGATCTAGAATCTATGTCGGTTGTTCCCCATAAAAAATTATTGCTCTAGTGGTATAAAAACTATATTCGGTGCTTTTGATGGGTCTTGTATGTAATTCCTCATGATAGATTCATGGACCACATCATGGAATCTATATTGGTTTTCTTTAAGTTCAAACAGATAATCTATGTTCAAGATATGATTAAAAATTTCATGGGATTAATTCTTATAAACTATAAGCCCGGTGATAATGCATTACTTTATTATATAAGTATAAATACAATCTCCAAATCACAAAATAACTGAACATTTAAGAAGTTTTGGAAAACATTTTTACATACATAATACTCATGTAAATTAGTAATTGGAAATAAATTATACCATAGGTAAACAATAGCATCCATGAAATCTCATTCATTGACTTCATCATCATATCATTGGGAATGAAAAAAATAAGGGCGAGCTCAAATTATCAGTAATGTTAAGTAAATAGGATTCAATAATAAATTAATGAAATTAAATCACTATTGAATGCTAAATAAATGATACCAAATTCCATTAAAATAACTACATATGGCATAATCAATATGGCATGGTGAGAACATGAAACACATGTCATTTATTCAATTACATGAGAATGAAATTCATCAATATATATGTTAATGAAATAATATCATGAATAATAATAATAAATAAATTAAAAATAAACTTAGTTCTTAATTATTGGAATTCATATTTCTTATTCACATTATACCATTACCATCCAGATAATATGGATTAAACTATTTTGATTTGGATAGTTGATTCATCTCATAAGACAACTGATGCATCGATAGGATAGAATTAACTGATCCCCTAACTATTTTATTTTTAATTAATGGTCACAAACCATTGTATTTACTAAAAAATTAATTACCCATATATTTAATAATTTTATTAATTCAAATACTATGTGAATTGTCCCAATTTATAAGTATTGAATAGAAGATACATATTTATCAATTATTTCCCATTTAATAATAAATCTATAAATGTGAACCCAACATGTAAAAATATTATATGGTTCTGAAAAAAAATATCCACCACCCAAGAATTCATATATTTAATGAAATATCCAATGAAAAATTATTACAACAATGTTCTTTTCTATGGGCAATGTTAAAAATTGAAAAATAATGTAAGATGGAAAAGTAACTTTTACGACATTATAATTTTAAATCTAAACCTCTTGGGTGATATAATTAAAATTTAATCATAAATAAAATAAATTATGATATAAAAAGGATATTAAATTTAAAATGGTCATTATATATTCCACATTAATGTGAAATGTTTTATACAAACGAATAATTCTCTATGAATTGTAAATTGAGATGAAACCTCTTAGCTTCTTTTCACTTTTGTGTTAAATTCCATTAAAATACATTAAAGTAGTTTTATTTATGTTAATATATTATTAATTAACCATATAAAAAATTACGATATTATATATGATACTCTTATAATATCTCATTACCCCTTTGTTTGTAATCTTTGATTATTTTCCATTATTGAGTTGTTAGTTTCCTTGTTTCTCATATATTTTTTGAATTTTTTCTTGTTGTTCCTATCATGGATTCAGAAACTATAGATTTAAAACCATTATTTAAATATATTATATATTCATTATATTTTTATCTATAATGATCGATAATATTTTGAGGTAAGAAATAAAATTCATTTTTCTTGGATATGAAAGATTGTATGTACGCATAAAAACCACTATAATTTTGGATTAATATTAATTGGATAAAAAGTAATTGATATATAGTTCTATAATAACTATTGTACAATATGTATTTCATAAATGTCATATATATTTATTAAAACCATCCATTTTACATTCTACGTTTAGTTTAACTGATTCCTATTGCTTTGAGGAGGCAATAGTTTACAAATCCAAAAATGATATTATCCTCTTTATGACAAATGGAAAGCATAAGTGTATGTGTTATATAAAAATAAGAGAACAAAAAAAATATTATATATCATATATATATACTATCTCATTCATAATTCTTAACCATGAGATGTGGTAATGTAAAATATGGACAATCATCGTTTCGTAAGGCTATATTTCACTGTCCACATATATTATATGTTTTTTAACCATTAGATGAAAGTGTGCACATTTATAGTTCAAACACATAAAATTTAAAACAATTATTATATTTATTATACGTTTTAAATATATAATCCTTGGTTAAATAGATTTTAGGGGTGCAGATTGAGAATAAAATAATTAACCTTGAGGAACGATGTTACATTTTCTTTGGTTAACACCATTTTGAGTTCAACAAGGGGATTCCATCGATGGATTTATGCCTAACGGGTGAATATAAGATTGAGGTTGGTGATTTTGGAGATTATTTTATAATATATTTGGTGATATAATGGATTTAAAGGTGTGATGATGTGGGAGTGATGAGTTTTTTTTTGTGGTTGAGGAATTGCAGTCTTGTTATTTTTTGGAATGTGAATTCCACCATAGTTTTTTATATGTGATTTGTATCCAATAATAAAAACAATTATTTAAAATAGATTATATGTTATAAATATACATTTCAACAGGATTATTTATAATTTCATATGTTGTTTGGGCTCCTAAGTATACGGATTAGTCATTTGATAAGATAAATTTTCGCTTAATCAATGTAATTAATTTTAATCACATTCCGTAATATTTTTGATAAAATATGATGTTAAACATATTATATAATATGAATTAAAATTATTAAATATAATTATCGCATATTTAAAAATTCTAATAAAAAATTTGGATGAAATTAATTAAACATTATTGTAACAGATGGGATGGTAATGAGTGGTTTTATATATAAAATGACCAATGGTATGCTATGTTTTATAAAAAAATTCAAAGTTAATTTAATTTAAATGAAAAAAATCGGATTAATTTATATATAATAAACAATTTTATTATTTAAAAATATTTTATATATAATTTAACTGTATACTAAATTAGAAATAAACATTTTTGAATTAAAATACAGCATTTTTCCCTATTCATTAAAGGATTTAATATTTCTAAAAAATACCAAAAAATAACCCTTAGATAATTTATATATTTATATTTTATGGATATTGATTAATTTTAAATAATTTGTTTTAAATGTTCCAAAACTTGGATCTAAAATATGGTCTCTATTAGAATGTGTTTAGCGGTCTTTTATTAGAATAGTTCTTTTTATATGAGATGCATTGTTTTTTCTTATATTATGATAATAAAAACTATTGTATGTATATGAATTTATATTATAAAATAAAATATATTTTTATATTTCATTAATATCATTTACTAATACAAATTAATTTAATTTATTATGATAAAACACATTTTTGAGCATAAAAATATATAAAACCATTATAATGAATAGGTTTTTATATTTGATTCTAATTAATTGGAACGTAATGAATTAATATTACATTTTTTATAATTTAATTAAAAGAATTACTAAATTTCAATTTAAAAGCTGGGTAATATTGTGTTTTATAATTAATAATATTTTTTATTAATATATACATATTCGATAAAGCATGGTTTTATGTGTTACCCAAGCCATCAAGGAAATTCTACATTCTGAGTAACGCAATCTAAACACATTTTTTTGTAGGTCAATCTAAAATTTAGGATTTTTGTAACATAATATTAACAGTATGTTATAAATAAATCAATCTTGGAAAAAAATCAAAAAATAAAATGTTTTAATGTATTGGGTTGTTACAAATGGGATCAATATACATAGGGATTAGTTCATATTTCTTTTTCAATCTAATATCATTCTTCCAAGAAGAAATTACTATAATAAAATTGTCACTAAATTAAAATTATAAATCATTTTGTTGAATATTATCATAACTATTCTAACTACTATAATCTGCCTTGATGTGTTTCTCAATGCCTCAAATCTTATCTTCCATTTTTTTTTTCTATTGTAGGTCCTAATATCATTCAATATCCAACATCATTGAAAAATTTGGAGCACATAATTTTGTTCAATAGATAGATTCATAATGACCATATGATTTCTTGATTAAAATATATTATTGTATAAAAATTCAACTAGAATATGGTGTTAATCTGAACCAACATTGAAATTCAACTAACATGATCACAATATATCCTCTACGATTTGAATTGATCTTTCCAAATGATCATTTATCATTGAAATAAATAAATATAGAATCTAAAATCCACATCAAGATATTGTTGAATAATTTCTCATAACATCAATATTATCCAATAATCATGATCAAATGTAATAAAATGGTGTACTACATGAAACTATACCAAATCATTAAAGTATATCCTATAAAGATGATCGAGAAAGAATTATTCCTAGATGGTGATGATGTGTGATGAATTAATAAGTATATTTACTACAACACATATTATATTATTCCCTCAACATATTTTGGATAGAATTATGACAAAATCAATGGTGATTTTTTCCCATTTCAATCGTTGTGTAGGAAATGGATTTTACATACCTTTACAATGTTGTCTTTCATCCATAACATGCTAACATACAAGGAACTAAAAAACGATATTATTTATTTCTTCATTACATCCCCATAAGAGTATTAGTTCAAATCAGAATAAGTTTTCTTACTTCCTAGATGTACAAAGAATGTGTAAAAATTAGTATCCAATAATAAATCATTCATAAAATATTATATGGATGTAAATAATATATGTTTTCAAACCTATATCATTCCATCATTATCAAGAATAATTTCTGGAACATTTCAATCATCCGTTTATAGCTCCACATCCTCATAATTCTCTTCTTAAATAGAAAATTTCATAGATGGTGGAACATTATTTTCATAAATACAATATTTTCCCCTTCCTACAAGATTTATAAGTCCATCCATTTAAAATCAAGAAATATTGGATTTTTAAACCCATTAGGGATAAGGTAGAATTATCATTTCGACTCAAAATATAGACAATCATGTTCTCATTCACAGGGTGGCAATGTATTGATAATTCATATAATTATTAATATTCAATGAACTTATATTGAACATATCTAACTCTTTCAATGGGAATATATACTTGAATCATTCTTCATCATTATATACATCACACATTTCTTAATGAAGATAATTCTAAATAATAACTAAGGCATAAATTATTACATCTTTCTCTAAATCATGTGTCAAAAAATTCAAACCAAAAATATAAAAATTTCATGAGGCATTATATATTATGAGATAATTATAGATATGAATTAATTGAAATAACTTATTGTATGAATCACTAAATATAACAAACACTTCTCCACTACAGGGTAATTTTAGAATAGGTTCACTAATAAATCAGCTCTACTGTTCCTTGAAATTTTCCTCACATTCATATATTTAGGGAACTTGTATCCCTTCCGATATAACATGGTAATATGACTTTATAGTCTTGATAAATTCCTTATAATGAATTCATATTTTCTATATAAACTATGAAATCTATGGATCTCAGTCCCATTGGTGGGTTTGGGCTAACCTTTAACATCTTCTAACATTAGTGGATCTTCCTATAAACCATCTCATTAAATTATATGACATAAATATATAATATTTTTTTACGAAATTATGAAATTGTAAATTATTAATGTGTATTCTCATTCCATAGTGTATTTATAACCACTTTAAAGTGATGTTAATTCTTATCCTTTTTTAATAGATGATAATATCCTATATAATGACAACCACATTATAAAAACCCGCACCTCCCCAATCACCAATGATTTTTGACTAGCAGTTAGGGACTTATAGGTATATTGGGGAGGATATACCCTCCTGGAGTATAATAATGGTACCTCTCCAAGTGTAAAAATATATATGCAGTGGAATAAATGACTCAGCAAACTCGAACCAGACCCACAGAGCGGAAGCACATTCTATATCAATAAACAATTGAAGAAATAAATATAGACAACATTAGCAGAATGTAAACAAAACATCATGTTGATTACTTCTAACTACTACTAAACAATAAAACATGCTTCAATGAGGCCATAAACAACCATATGTAAAATGGAGCCAATGTCTAAAGAAATGCAGATACGAAACAAGTAAGCATGATGATACAAGAATGAAATCTAAACAAAGTAAATTCCATCTTGGAGAGACCTCAAACACCATCCCATCTCCATGAAACAGGTAATGTATTCCAACTCCTGAAGCTGACCACTTTCTTGCATGTAAATCCATAAAGTCTACACGCGTCCGGAAGTTCCAATACAGGGAGTGAGATGAATATTAGTTGGATACCACCCAACTGTGTGAAACTAATATAAGTGTTTAAGTAGGAATGTCATTATAAGAAAACTAGTAAATAGTAAGGTGCACAAAAACAAACACAAACTCTACTGGTGCTCAGTAGGAACCTTGGAGTGTCATGTTTTTTATCCAATGATGGAATATCTATCATTAACATGATACCATGGTCCCCGAACACGACATGTGTAAAGTACCGACATCTTGTGGGCATGCCCATGAAGTTGTCACTCGGAGGAACAATGATTATTGTCCTAAAGTATGTAACCGGAGGGA
Source organism: Viscum album (assembly GCA_963277665.1). Lineage (NCBI taxonomy): Eukaryota > Viridiplantae > Streptophyta > Magnoliopsida > Santalales > Viscaceae > Viscum > Viscum album. The sequence goes on from OY728133.1 coordinate 1,360,584,068, forward strand.
CAATGATCTATTCCCTCAAATAATGTCACCGGAGGGACATCGATGCCAGCCCACAAATAATGTAACACGATGAATACCGATGTCCGCCCTCAAATAATGGAAATCCTCTTCCCCCCAACCCGATAGCCTCAATTCTATCACTTGAAGGATTATCACATTCCACATGGAATCCTATGGAAAGCACCTCCAAATGTATTGCACCTAACCATATCTATCGGGGGCCTCTACCCACACGAGTTTTCAAAACCAACACATCATGGAGTCTCACTTTTTTCTCACTAATCACTGATTCGGGTGAGCGATAATCACCAAAATAGTTCCCAAGACACAACACCTCTAACACCTTGTGTCCATGTGACCATACCTATCATTTTAGAGAGGCTCACCATCCTAGTAACCTCGTACATTCATAACCAAAAAGTCACCCTACCTCAAGTCGACATCCATGAAACCCAATATCATGGTAAGATCCACCCAATATAACTTAAGAAAATCCAAACCTGTGACCAGCATCAATCAAGAATATCCCATCCATGCCCAATACAACCGCAATGGCTCCAGCATATGCAATTCAAAAATTACATATACGATCAAACTAATAAACCTTAATCAATAAAAACAAACTGACAGTTGAAATTCACTAACCATGTCATTTCACATAACCCCAATGAGAACTTTAAATCTTCTATCAATTCATATCATGGATTAAAAATATAAACTCAATAGTTAAAAAACAATTCATTTATAACCATTTTGTCATTCCCCGACAAAAATTCCATGATGAGAAATGACAGATAATCCAGACCCGCTGAAACAAAATAGGATACAAGGCATACGCAAAGTCATCCAATTGAGAAAACTAAAAATTAAATATGCAGTAGTATGTAAAACAAGATATCACTAAAAATAGCTGAAAAACAACAATGATTTTGCCACCCAATAGTCTGTGAAAACCAAAAAAAAGAGGAATATACCACTACCTCATACTAGTAGGATGATACACCTCCGATAAAATCTTCCAATTACATCTATAACGTGCTATATCTACAAAATAATAAAAATTGATAAAAACTCTATAACTTCTAATAGAATTAAAATCATGAATAATGGAACAAGAGGAATCAATTACATACCGGGGGGTTCTAATGCATCTGAAAATGTTGAAATCAGGGATAAAAAAAAAATTAGGAAGGATTTCAATCTCCAGTGGCCTGGTTCGTGAATACCAGCAACTCCATATGCCCTCTAGATCAAAACGAGTCTACTTTTTATTTTAGAAAAAAATGATGTACGTGGTGTGTATCATTTGGGTGTTCATATGACGACTGATATTTCACCATGGAATTTACGACTAACTAAACAACATCTACCTAGGGGTACACGATGTGTACTGCTATTCCCTATTGACATCCCCAACACGCAGTGTATATCATCATACACATCTGATCTACATGGAATGTACAAATAGTACAAGTTCTATACATGTTAAAAACATTATACCCCACTAATAGGCCTACACGCCAAGTATGGTCCCCCACATGGGCAAGGGTTCATGATATGTATGTATGGTATAGGACAAGTAATATATAAATTTTGAGAACATCCATAATTTTTGCAGTTTTCTATGAAAAAAGTCAAAAATTCAAACAAGGTTGGAATTTTGACCCATTCAAAAAACCCGAGTTCTTACACAAATACTGATCAAGTTAATATGACATTACATTATTTATTAAATCCATAATGTTATCAATGTAATTAATACAAATGAATGAAATCACTATATATCAATAGTTTCCATACATTTTATGAAATTATATCTTGTGAATATCCCCCATCATAAACCTTAATTGGTGATATCCATAACCAATTTAATTCTTGTAAAGGTATTTAGATCGTTTCTGTAAATCAGAGATATAATCAATAAGCAGAAAAAGAATACTACTTTTTATGATCATGTTAAACTACAACAAATCAAATAGATTCACAAAAATATATATTAATTTTAATCAAAGAGAATAAGGACACCCCAATGTGACACACATGGCTATATGAATTCCTTATCATGGTTATCCTATAGAAACTTCCTCAATTCCAACTACTGAATAGGGGAAATTATATAAAGAAACATTGGAATCTGTGTGGTACAAGGTATGATTTATAATTAAAACACAACTTCATATTTTGTTGACGTCTAGGAAATTCATCCATAAATACATCTATAAAATCATTCACAATATACATATAATCAATTCCATGTTTCTACACAACTATTTCAGATCAACACCCCTTCTGAATGGGAATTAATACCCAAAAAATGGATGTGATCTCAATCAGAAGCTCATACATATAATCAAACTAATAGATGATCCTAGGATGGGTTTTAATATCAAATATGTCTTCCCTTCTTCAAAAATGATCTGGGATTTATATATAAAATTAAATCAAATCCTAGGATGATTTCAGATTCAATAAGAGGAATAATTGAAAATATTTTCCAGAAGAAAATTCCAACCAATGTCAACATGAGTGGAATAATAGACATTATATGATGTCATCATAACAATAGGGGGTTTCCTTATAATTATACATCGTATAGTTTTAGTGTAATTTTAATACCCTTATTAATGTACAGATATATGAATTAATGGTTTGATAAAAATTAAAATATGATATTTTCTAATATAGAGTGGATGATAGTTTCATTCTTCACAACTTCATCGTCATACCCCTCGATAGAAACAATGATCGCATTAAATTTCCCATTTTCCCTCACATGATGAGGTTAGAGACAAAGATAATCATCATTAACCATTATTTTTGGGAATTTTTTTAGGATAACTCCAATTCTACATAAACATGGATAAATAACCTAGGGGAGAATTATATTCTTCTTTCACACAATTCAAATTGTTAACTGACATATTCCCATCACTTCGTAAATCCTTTGGCTGATAACCATCCATTCCACACGTAAAACATTTTTTTGTCCCCTTAATAAACTCTATTTCACTATTTATCCCACACTATAAGAATAATAAAAATATCTTATTTTTCACTCAATGTTTTTTAGATATTCATTCGAATTTAATAATCACTTTAGAATTAAAACTATGAGATGTATGTGTAACAATAACTGATATTTACACCTTGATTTCATATCACAAAATTTCATCATAACTAATGAAAAATATTATGGATTACATACATTAGAGTTTTGGTTTTAATACAGTAATGAATCATTCAACCTTTAATCATGATTGGATTATAATACCAAAGTGTACCTCACGAGTATTGTAATACTTTACAAATTGATACCCACATACTCATCATCCATTAGATTTTTCTTATGAAACACCTTATCCAAATTAAAATTATGAAATTTTGGAATGTACATACTAAAATATATGTTTTTAACTCATACCTATCTATGGATTCAATTTAATAATGTTACCATGTGTTCTTGACAATTGTCTACCATGGACATGCTTCAACTTACAGACACATGATCGAAAAAAGGTGTTTTTCATTTTCCAAGCATTAGAGAATTGAATATATTATGTTATTGGTACAGATCCATTTTTTAATAACTAGTTAGGTAGCAATTCCACTAAATGAATTTGGATGTTTCATCATGAAGCACTTAATAGAATGTTATTCACTCTATTTCTCCTTTGGAATCTCCACATGATCCATTTGTTGTCAGTTTTTTCATATAATAACAATGGTATTTTTCATTAAAATACTCATAAGATTTATATTCCATAGATTAAAATCATTTTATGATCAATAACACTCATTATTAACTAGGTTTTTATAGGATCCAACCATCAAATAAAAAAATAGTGTCAGAAGAAGAAATCCTAAAGGGGAACAACATAACCCTGAAAAATCAATTATAAGATGTCTAAATAATGAATTCTTCTCTAATAAATTATAACTTATTTTTATCATAATTTATACATATACCTAATCTATAAAAATATTTAATTATATTTCATAAAATATTTGTGAATTTCCAATGAATACATGTCTAATGTGTCAAACCATGTGTGAAATAAAGCCAATTTATCATGAACTAGTTCGTGATGGAGTCTAGTTCAATATAGTGCATTTAGGATTGTAACCTATATGCATATATTTCTTGGAGACACATCCACTTATAGTATCCAAATATAGATTTATTTATATGAATACAATCTATTTATCCTTTTAAAATAGTCGATGATCTATTCATATTCATTTAATCAACCAAGGATATATCCATATACATGTATATTGGGATCTCACTATGGTTTTACCATAATAATTTTTATTGGTTTATAACACCCCAATATTACACGATTTGTTTCCCTTTGAATAATATAGTAGCATGCATTGTACACAACTTGGAGTTTTAACACACCATGAATAGTCAAACTAGCCATTATGAATAAAAATAAGGACTTTTGAAATTTTTGAAATTTTATTTTTCAAAATGGATATTATTTTTGAATTTGGAATATCAAAATCAGATTCTGATAAATTTCTATTATTTTTCTGAAAACATGAAATTTTTTATGAATAGTGAACAACACTGTGTTATTTTTTTAAACTGAAATCTTACATAAATAATTATATATATTATTTTAATTTATTTTAGGTCAAAATAGATACATACATCTTATATATTTTGAATTTAATTCTTTGGAGTCATTTTATATTATGATTAGATTTATACTATATTATGGAACATTTTCTCTTCTTTTACGTAACTTCTAGGTGCATTTATAAATTTGAATCAATATTTATTTTACCACTTCTATGAGTTTAATTTAAAGACTCTGAGGTACACAGAAGACATCAGTTAATAAAATTTGGTTCAATATGTTGTAAATTTTTTGGTTAATAGTATGTTTTGACTTTTATTAACCAATGTTAAAAGTAAATTGGGTAATTAGGGGTACAAATGAAATCATAATTACCCTAAAAAATTCCGTAATTCTATTGGATAAGTGTAATACGACAAGAAAAACCCATAGGAAAAAATATGAACCTTTTGGTGAACTTTTATTAGATTTTGAAATTTTTTATTATTTTATTTAAAGAAGATTCAAAAAAGTTAAATTAAATGTTTAATAACTAAAACATTTTTATTATAGTGTTACACACAATATAAATTCGACTAAAAATATTCATTAGAAATATAGATATATTTCCAACATAATGATAGTTTATTTGTAATTTATATACATTAAATTATTTAATTTACATATGACACAATGATGATGTAGTAATTACCTTAATAATGAAATATTAAAATAATTGATATTCTAAACATCATAAAACATGTACATTAGACTTATGAAGAATTAAAATAATTTTCAAGGATCATATTACATGTTAGGTTTGATTAAATAAATTTTATTCTAAGACATAATGTTTTTATTGCTTTCAAAAAAATAAAATACTAAAAATGTAAAAATTGACATAATTGAGTTTTTAAAAAAATGGTATATTATTAATTGATATAATATTTTAAAAATCTATGTTATTACCATAAAGTAATGGATAATGTTATATATATTAATTTAGAACCACATGGGTTTCTCGTTAATTGTTATATTATGTTTTTTAACCATATATTTTAAAAATACAATGAGACATGATAAATATCAAACCATTTAACTAAGAGTTAAATATAAAAGATAAGGTAAATATGGCGACCTAAACCTATCCAAAACCTATTTGTTGAGAGGTTTTAGTATCATACCCAACTTATCCTAGAAATAAATCATTTTGGACACATTATAAAACAAGAATTATTTTATTTTAGAATAATATTTCAGGTTTTTTAAAAAGTGACCCTCACCACTTTTATAAAAGGGTACTTCTCCCTATCTTAATATCAGACCTCCAAAGCCATTTGGCTTGAAAAACCCATTACAAAATATCATTAAAACTATCCTTTATTCATTATATAGTAATTCTTTAGGTAATAAAGACAACCTAACTATCCCTTCTGATTAAATCAAATGGAATAACCCGAAGAAGAGGAAAATATTTCATCATATCTTTCAAGTTGTTTTTTCTTCCACTACCACTTTCTGGGTTGTTTACTCTATAAAATATTAACTTCAGTATATTATATACACTTTGATGTTATTATAAAAATAGTAAAACCATATTCATTATTCTATCCATCTTATAAATGAAAAATTCATCATAAATGCATATGTTCGGTTTACCACCTCCACGTAGTGTTGTAGTTTGTTATTCAAACACTTAATTTTTTGGATGGGTATAATAAAGACTATAAATGATGTAAATAAGAAATATAACATGTTAATAATTCTGTATATATTATATACCATCCAATTAAATATCCTTACACCATCAATATATTGATATTATCCCCCGATCGTAATTACGGATTACCCTCACCACAATTGTGATTAGATTCATTCCCCATCATAATAATTCAAGAATAAATTTTATTTTATGACTAAAAATAATGTTTATGAAAATAATATCAATCAGTATATGAATCAAATAAATCATATCCATAACAAACATGGCTTAGGTAAAAATGAATATATAAAGGAAAATGATTCATTTAACACCCGAAACAATGATACTACTAAAGTATTATTAAGAATGCAATATTTTAAATTAATATATGATATAATATTTATTTAAATGATTCTTGTATAATTTTATAACATTTTTTAACTATTATACAATAGGTTATCATACCATTGACTAAGGAAAAGTACAAGGTAAGGGTTAATTTCACAATCTTTTTTATTATCTGATTTTTTATTACGCAAGTATCTATTAGGACCTATTCATAATACACATACATTATTAATAAATATGTATTTCTAATCATTTTAATTATTCAGTAGACTATGTGTTAAATTCATTTATACCGTTGATTGACTTCATACAATATTGATTGAAAGGAATCATTTCGTTGTTTTCAAAAAAAGGTACTTTATAACCATTTCGAAAAAATTAAGGTAGTAATGTATTTTTAACTAATACGGTGGGTGTGTATATATTGTAATGTTATATCATCATCGAATCATAACATAAAATATTATAATAATATTTTTTAAATATATGTTTTCATTTAAAATTATGTGACATTTAAATGATTTCAAAATAGAAAGAGGTATTTATTTAAAATAGTTTTCATTTCATCTATGACAACATACTTTGATATATTATAAACATGTATGAAGTTGATTTTTTATTATACAAAACATCCAAACTGTATTGAAGGTTTTTTAATAGGTTTGACTATGGGTGTGTTAATTTTACACCATTAATGGTTTATAGAAAAAGTATTTACATTTTGTATGCTAGTTGTAAAATGAATATTTATGTTATATTTAAACCATTTCAAATGTTAAATACATTATACATAGAAAGGGATAGGTGGATCCCACTAATTCTTCTTGATGAATCCATAAGTCTCATGAGACAAACTAACGTTTTCGCAGAAGGCCTTGACAAAATTTTATTTGTGGTCTTGGCACAAGGCCTTGACTATGTGGTTATGATGTCTCTTATTATGAATTCTATTGTTATAAAAGTTGGTATTGATAATGAATGTGATTATTCAGCCAGTATAATATCCATGTGAATATGTAAATTTTATTATTTGATTTTAGGTTTTCCATATAATTCTTATGTTTATTTTTAAATTGATTTTTTAGTCTTATACATTGCCTTAAAAATATATGATTATTTACGAATGTCTATGCTATATTGTTTTTTTATAGAGCATCAATGATCACCCCTTTATATGTATTATTTTTCCTAAGATGTGAATAAATATTTTATGGTTGACCTCCAGGTATATGTTAAAGATATAATTGTGGTAAATGTGTACAAAATGTTGTTTATGTTTTTATTTAGTGATGTAATGAAAAACATATGAATGTATCTAGTACATACAAGGATACTAAACTAATCAGTATTTCTGGACATATTTCTTTTTATCATGCCAATGTTTTGTAATAATGCACCGACTCTGGAAAACTGGGGTCAGGTCTTTACAGTTACAATAATAGGAATTTTATTACAAACATTGGAAACTAGATTTATATAAACACTAATTAGAGCACTTTTTCATAAGATAGGTTTTGAGGATTGGAATAGAATAAATTCTTTGAATCATTGTAATGTATAGATTTTTTGTATTTCCTAGAAATAAATCCATGTTTGGATACGAGCAGGTAGAGGCAGCTAAAGCACAAATGTACCTTAGAGTTAAAAATCTGACAAGTAGTTTCAGGCTTGACCTGGGGTATCTATTACATGAAAATGGGCCTTGTTGCACTCGTTGTTATGACACTCCCAGATGATATGCTTATGATAATTCACAATTTCATTACAAACCATTATGTCAGATTTATGAGAATATACCTCTTCAAAGGAAACATTTTTTAATGAATTTGGATTATATCCATAAATTTCTCAATTAATGTTAACTGTTTTACATGTTTGGAATTATGTATTGCAATTAATAAACTAATCCAGTGTATGCCATTATATAGAAATGGTGCCTATTGGAAGGAATGGAAACTGTATCAACGCACGTAATCCATGTCGGGATTTCCATCTTAATGAAGATAATTATAGTGGAGTTGGTGATACAACTAGAGCTGATCATCTTAACACTATACTAAGACAATTCACTCATGTTATTAATAATAACCTTACATGTATAGAGTATCCTGATCCAAAAAACATAGGATAAATGTTATACCATTTCTTAAGGAAACAACAACAAAAATTCAATGGGAGTACAAATCCATTAGTAGAAGAGCAGTGGATAAATTTCATAGAGAAAATATTTCATGCTTTCGGGAGTAGTGAAAGGGAAAAAGTTTTCAAGGATGTTTATCTCCTCACGAAAGATGTAGATCAAATATGGTCATTAATCCAAAACACAATGAAAGATTAAGAAGTATCTAACTGGTTATGGAGGGAGTTTACAAAGATTTTATTAGAATAATAAATTCCTTATGACCATATATTAGATATGGAAACAAAATTCTTGAGTATAAAGTAAACAGAGGATGAGAATGTCGCTAAGTGTGAGGATAAATTTACAAGGATAGAAAGGCATGCCAAAAATTATATACATAACCAAAGTAGTATGATTTATAGATTATTTGATGGGTTAAAACCATTTATCTGTTAGGATTTATTCTCACAATCCTTCTTATCATACAAAGATATTGTTTATTGCACTATCAAGATATAAAAGGAATTATCTAAGTCCAATAACATCAAATCAAATAATGAGAGGAATTGATATTCTGATCACTCATGAAATGGTAGTAAGGGGAATAATGAAAAATATGAATATCCATCCTTTGTTAAAAATGGAAAGAAACACCTCGGTCCTTTCCTGAAGGAAATGGGACTCGGTTTCAATTGAAGAGGAAAAGGTCACCAGTCTCTTGATTGCAAGGTAATGAAAGAGGATATTAATGTTGAATGATACAATGGTAGAGAAATGGGACATTATGAAAATGAATTTCATATGCTCCAAGGGAACATACCTCAGAAAATTACAAGGGATCAATGCCATGTTTATGCGATCAATACTGCTGAGGTTGAAGCTCTGAAAGAGGTGGTGGTAGGTAATGTTATAGTTTCCTCATGTTTAGCCAATGTTTTATTTGACTATGGATCATCACATTGTTTCATATCATCCCAGTTTTCTATGAAAATTACATACATTAAATTTTACATAACAAGTGGGTTGTCAGTCAGTACAACTAAGGGAAGTTTCATCGCTATAATTTATTGGTAATCAGTTCCCATTAGGGCATATAAAGGTTCATCATCTCCTCATCTCATCTTTATACCCATGAATTAATTTGATATAATCCCTTGATTGGATTGGAATTAGGACCATGATGTGAAAATTTATTGTACGAATAAAGTGGTTGCAATTTTTGATGATGATAATGAGTTTCTTATCTTTATAGCAGAAACATCACCACCAGATTATTATTTTGATCCAACCCTAGTTGCTCTACTAAATTCAATTATTTTTTAGTTTGAAAATGAAATAGTTATGGGTGATAAAATGAATGTTTGAATATAGTATGTAACTAATGTTCAATAATATGTTGATCAGTTTCTAGAGGATTTACATGGAAATCCTGCAGAATGGGAAAATGACATTTCAATTGATTTAATTCTTGGATCAAGGCCCATATCAAAGAACCCTTATAGAATGTCCATTATAGAATTATTGTGACTAAATAAACAACTAGAGGAATTGAGTAATAATGGATTTTTTCTCCATAGTGTTTCTCCATTGGGAGACCCTATTCATTTTGTTATGAAGAATGATAAATATATTGGGTTGTGCATTGACTAGAGGGAGATCAATGATATAAAAATAATGAACAAGTATAGCCTACCTTTCATTGATGATTTATTTTACCAACTTCATAGAGCTCAATATTTTTCAAAGATTGACCTTCGATCTGGAGATAATCAGTTGTGTGTGATGAATGAAGATATTTTATAAACAAAATTTTAAACCAGGTAGGAGCATTAACTATTTACAGTAATTCCTTTTTCAATGACTAATGAACCATCTATCTTCATTTTTCTAATGAATAGTGTTTTCAATGAATATCTTGATGAATTATTATTTGTATTTATTGACGAAATCTCTATATAATAAAAAAGCTACAAGGATCATGAAATTCACTTGCGCACTATTCTAAAAACCCTAAGAAGAAATGTATTATATTGGATGTTTAGAAAGTGTGATTTATGGGTTCAAGAGATTTCATTTCGTGTCCATATTGTCTCTATGGAAGGAATCTCAATTGTTCATCCAATGACCAAGGAAATCCATGAATGGCCAGATCCTACGAGTGTATCTAATGTATGTAGTTATATTGGATTAGAAGGTTATTATTGATGTTTAATCTAGAATTTTTCGCAGTTGGCTAACCCATTATCCAAGATCATAAGTAAAGGTGTTAAATTTGTTTGTAAAAAATTGAGTGATTAATGTTTTGAAGAACTAAAGAGAATATTAGTCAACCATCCTATATTGACTCTACCATGAGAGAATGATGGGATTGATATTTATAGTGATTCTTGAAAGAAAGGACAAGGTTATGTCCTTATTCAAAATTATAAAGTTACTACATACGCATCATGACAACTAGAAAAAAAAAGTAAAAAACTATTCATCTCATAATCTTGAGTTAGTAGCTGTAATCATTTCTATGAAGATATGGAGTCACTATCTCTATTGTGGAAAATGCGAGATTTATATCTATCAAAAGATTTTGAAGAAAATTTTCTCAGAGAATGTACTCTACATGAGCCGAATTAGATGCCATGAACTACTCAAGGATTATTATTTCAATATACACTACCACCCGAGGAAGGTATATAAGGTGGGGGATTCTTTGATTAGAAAGGATCATGGTATTTTGAACAAGATGAGAGTTGAAATGGATCCTATTTTCCTGGATATATTAATGATGAATATGGGAATAACCATGGATTTTGAAACATCAATATATTTTCAAATGGTTGCCAAAACATCTTTACAAGAAAGGATAAAAAGTTCTTACACTAATGATTTGGTGTTTCAAAATAAGATTAATGTTGTGAATGACGATAGATTGAGTGACTTCATATTTGAAAATGGAATTTTGAAATTTTGGAAGAGACATCGTGTTCCTATCATATCGGATCTAAAAATGGGATTTTTGGATGATTATCATAGATCTATTTTCTCTATACACCCTGGGTGAACCAAGATGTATATTGATTTCAAGGAAATTGTTTTGTGGGACAACATGAAGAGGGAGATTTCTGGTAATGTGTCATGATGAATGGCTTTTCAACAAGCGAATGCTGGAAGTAAACAACATATAAGAGTCATAAAACCTTTTCCCTTAACTATGTGTAAATATGATAATATTATGATGGAATTTTTCATGGGGATACCAAAGACTCAAAGATGGAATGATTCAATATGGGTCATTGTTGATCGTCGTAAAATTTCATCACATTTTTTTCTATAAGAGAAGATTTACCACATGAGCATCCAAAAAGACTATATATTATTGACGTAGTAAGACTCTGTGGTTCATCCCTATCAATTTTTTTGGATAACGATCCCCATTTGACATTATGATTTTGGAAATGTATTCCTAATGCCTTGGATACTGTAATTCGTTTGAACACTACCTACAACCCTCAAACTGATGGACAATCAGAACAAACTATTCAATACTATGAATACATGTTGAGATCATTCTCACTTGACTTTAAAGTTATGTGTGAAAAATATTTACCTATGGTAGAATTTTCTTATTATAATAGCTTCCATTCACGCATTGAGATGGCGCCATATGAAGATTTATATGGAGAAAGATGTTGCACACCAACGTGTTGGGATGATGTTAGTGAATGCAAACTCATAGGCCAAAAAATGTTGACGAAACAACAAAAAGGTGAATTTTATCCAAATCCATATCAAATACACTCAATGTTGGAAAACAATCTATACCAATAATAGTATGAAGTATTTGGAATATCAGGATGGAAAACAGGTTTAAATGAAGGTATCTCCATTTAGGGTGTTATATGATTTAGTAGGAATGGAAAATTGAGTCATATGTACATCAATCCTTTTGAAATTATAGAACGAATTGGGGATTTAGCTTACTGTTAGGCAATGTCGCCAAGTCTCTCCTATGTTCCTGTTGTGTTCCATATATCACTATTGAGAAAATACATGTATAACCTAATGCATGTACTCACCTATGAAGAAATTAAACTTGAACCTGATATGTCATATTGTAAAGAGCATGTCAAGATTCCTGATACCATAGAAGAAGTTATTAGAAACTGAACGACTCGTCTGGTAAAATATTTATGATGAAACCTTAAGATGTAAGAAGCAACGGAGGAAACCGAGGAAATTAGGATGAAGAACCAACAAAATATTTTTATGCATTGATATTCAAGAAATTATAAGGGAGAAATTATTTTAAGGAGTGGAGAATGTAACACCCCAAGAATTATTGTTACTTTTCTCTTTGAATAATGTAGTAGCTTGCACTGTACGCAACATGGAGTTTAAACACACCACGAAAAATCATACTAGATATCATTAATAGTAATAATTTTTTTTAATTTTTTTTAATTTTATTTTTCAAAATGGAATTATTTTTTGAATTTGGAATATCGAAATTATCTTAGGGTGAATTTTTTGAATATTTTTGAAAACCTTCAATTTTTTATGAATTGTGAAAAAAACTATTTTATTATTTAAGAGCAAATTTTTATTTAAGTAATTTGATATATTATATTAATTTATTTTAGGTCAAAATAGATACATAATACATATATATATATTCAATTTAATTCATTGTAGTCATTTTATAATATGTTTAGTTATAAAAAAAATTTATTGAACTTTTTACTGTCTTTTACCCACCTTCTATGAGCATTTACAAATTAGCATAAAACATAATCTTACCATTTATGAGTGTAATTTAAAAAATATGATAGAAACATTTGATATCAGTAAGTAAAATGACATTCAACAAGAAAAAAATAATTTTCATTGAATCGCAACTTTTGACATTTATTTAACACGGTTAAAGCTAAATTGTGTAATTAAGGGTAAAATTGATGTTATAATTACACTAACACATGTCCTAATTCTATTTCATAAGATTTATTCAACCAAAAAAACCTTATGAATTATAAATTATCATTGTGGTTCACTTGGATAAAATTAGAACAATTATTATTTTTTTTTGTTAAAAGAAGAGTTAAAAGATATAAATTCAATGATTAATAATTAAACAATTTTTAATATAGGTATAAACACAATATAAATTCAACTATAAATATTAATTAGATATCTAATAATATTTCCTACATAGTGAGTTTTTATTATAATTTTAGATAAAAAATAATTTAATTTATTTATGACAAAATGTTGATGTCGTAATTACCTTAATAATGAATTATTAAAATAATTGATATTATAAATATCCAAATAAATGTAAATTGAAAATTCAGATGAATTAAACTATTTTTATATTTTTATATAACATTTTAGGGTTGATTAAATAAATTATATTTGAAGTGATAATGATTTTTTGGCTTACTAAAAAATCTAATACTAAATAGTGTCAACATTGACATAATAGTGTTTTTAAAACAAATACTATATTATTATTTGATATATATTCCAAAAAATATATGGTTAGGAAAAAGGACATAGAGAAGCTTATATATATTAATAATTAACCCCATGTGGTTCTCTTGACTTGTTATTTTATGTCTATTAACAATATACTATAAAATACCAAGTGGCCTGATAAATGTCAAACTATTTAACTAAGAGTTAAATGTTAATGAAAAGGTTAATATGGTGACCAAATCCGGACAAAAAAAATTGTTAGTTACTTTTTCTACCCATCCCTACCTTATCCTTGAAATAAATCATTTTTGAGTAAATAAAACCGATAATTATTTTGTTATAAAAAATATTACAAGCTTTTCCAAAAGTGGTCTTGACCTCTCTTATAAAAGGGTACATCACATTCTATTAATTTCTCACCCCCAAATCCATTTGGATGTTCCAATACAAGCCCATATATCCTCCCAAATTTCGTCACTTGATATTAGAGGCATTCAATTGTTCATAAATCCAACCTAAGTTTCCCTTTTGATCAAATTAAAATGAAGAACCTGAAGAAAAGGTACATATTTCATAACCAATTTCAGGTTCTCTTCTTCTTCCACTTCATATTTATTTCTTGTTTCCATTATAAAATAATATATCCTCTTAATTTTATATAATGTGATGTTATTATAAATATTTTACAACAATATTCCTTATTCTATACATCATATGAATTACAAAGTTACCATACATGCGTACGTATGTCTTACAATCTCCACATAGTGGTGTAGTTTGTAATTCGAACACTTCATTATTTGGATAGGAATAATAATGAGTATAACTTCTGTAAATAATAAATATAACATGTTAATGATTATTTATATATGATATAACATCCAATTAAAAATTATTTCACCATCAATATAATGAAATTATCACTTGTGCGTACATACAGATTACCGTCTCCACTAATTCAATAAGATGCATTCCCCATCATAATTATTCAAGAATAATTTTAATTTTATGATTAAAAATAATATTTATGAACATAATATCATTCTTTATATGAATAAAATACATCTTATACATATCAAACATGGCTATCATAACCAAGCATATAAAGGATAACGAATCAGTTAACACCCAAAATGATGATAATACAAAAATATTATTAACAAAGCTAAATTATAAGATCATATATGATATCATATTTCTGTATATAATTTTTTGATAATTTTATAACTATGTTTGAACTATAATACAAGATTTTAACATACTATCGTCAAATTAAAAGTACATGCTAAGGGTTAATTTGATAATCTCTTTATTATCCGAGGTTGTTTTTACGTAAGTATCTACTAGGACCTCTATATCAAACACATCCAGGTTTCATAAAAAATTATTTCAAATCATTTTTACTATATAATAGAATATGTTTTAATTAATTTATACCATTGTATGACTTTTTATAAAATATTTTTAATGGAATATTTCCATTGATTTACAAAAAAAATATTTTATGACATTTTCAACAAAAATAAGTTAAGAATGATTTTTTTAACATATATGGGAGGTGTGGCTATTTTTTGTGGTTATATCATCACAGAATCATACTATACAATATTATAAGAATATTTTCAAAATAAATATTTTCTTTTATAATTATGTGACTTTTATATGATTTAAAAATAGAAAGAGGTATTTATTTCAAATGGTTTTCATTTCATGTATGTCAAAATCATTTGTTGGCTTTTAATATTTTCTGAAGTTGATTTATTATGATAAACATATTTCATATTGTATTGAAGGTTCTGAGATATGTTTGACTATGGATGTATTATTTTTACAAGATTAATTATTTATGGATAACGTATTGACAATTTGTATGCTATTTTAAATATGAATGCTTATTTTATGTTTAAAAAATTCTATATAACACATGAACTGGAATTAGTATGTGATGGGTGGAACACGCTATATCTCTTTGATGCATCGGTAGGACTCATGAGACAAACATGTTTCTTGTCACATGGGCTTGAAAAAATCACATTTTTAGCCTTTTCACAAGGCCATGACTATGTGGTTATGATGTCTAGCATTATGCATTCCATCATTTTGAAAGTGGCTATTGATATTGAATGTAATTATTTGACTAGTATAAAATCCGTGAGAATAATTAAATGGAATTATTTGATTTTATATTTTCCATATTATTCTGATGTTTATGTTTAAAAGTTATTTGTTTTAGTCTAATGCATTTCCTTAAGTGATTATGCTTATTTATTAAAATTTTGGCTATATTTTTATACTTACTGTGTAACTCAGATCAATGCTTTATATGAAATATTTTTCCCAGGATGTGAAAAAATATTTTTTGGTTGACCTATACGGATATTCTAAGGATATAAATGTGGTCAATGGGGATGAAATGTTGTTGATGTTTTTAATTCATAATGTAATGTAAAACATATGAATGTATATAGTACTTCCAAGGCTAGCAACCTGATCTGTCTTTCAGGACACGATTCCTTGTATCATGATAATGTTATATAATAATGCGCCGACTCTGGGTAACTGAGTTCGAGGCATTACATTTTAAACTATTTAAATACTATGATAAAACATATAGATTACTGACATTAACATATAAGGATATTGAATATTTGTTAAAAATATTTAGTACCATACAAAAAAAATGCTTGAGGACTGTAATAGAATATTGCATTTGAAAATAATGAAACATAAACACTTGTCCATAAGTGAGGTACTTCATCACCCACGACATTTCTCATAACCATAACCCTTCAAAGACATATCATACATAAAACACATCTTCATATCTCTATGAAATTAATCAAATGAAAGGATTATCTCAAATCCCCAATAAGGGAAAACATGGGAGACATGTAAGAATAAAATCACATATGGGTGTTCTAACATCACCCTTTCATATTAAAACCATGATAATCATATATTAGTTCACATACATGAGTCAAGTATTAATGATTGGGTATTTATAAGACATGAATCATTATATTATCAATGAACATGATCCATAAGTCCATAACATAAGCATGAGGTAGGGATCATGTGGCACAAACATAATCATAGAGAATAATTTCCATATTGGCCAATGATAACTACCAATTACATTATAGTGGGTAATATCATTTACTATAATGAGTTTAGTATTTGTTCCATCCGGTAATACTGAACTAGTTTCACTCCACATTCAATTTATGTCTTACTTTACATAGTTTACTCACTATTATAGTGATATTTATCTCTTGAGATATATAAATCATTACCCAATGCATTAGATAGAGATATATATACCTCAATATCAAAATTAAAACATGATCATGTGTTTCATGAAATCATTACCATTCATAATATCATTACTGATTAAATAAAATGGTAATTATGAATATTAAAATTTATTGTAACCTTGGGTAAATCGATATGTCTTATAATCACTTCATTATACAATAAACTATTAAAATAAGTGGTTTTTAGATGAATTTCCTAATGGTATAACCAGTGGAAGGGATAAATGATTAAAATAAATCACGATATAAAATCATAAACCATTTACAGATATAATGTTAATATTATCCTTGGATCATATCCCTAATGTGGAATATTTACCCCCAAAATATGTTATCAGAGATGGAAAATAATTTTGGTGGATAATTAAAAACATTTATTGAGTAAATTATCCTTTCCCTATTGAAAAATTACATCTTTACCATAAAAACATTTTAAACATTTTTAATTGAAAATAAATTTGTACAAATAAAAGTTAACCTTCAAAAAAATGATTGGTTAAGATGTGAGAAAATTATATTCAAGACGTATATTTTAAAATTATGATTACTATCCCATAATCGATAAAAGAGAAAATGATAATTTTTTTTGGAAAATGTCAAGATTTTTTCTTCATTAATGTTTAAAATAAATTTACATATGGGTAAAAAATTATTATAATATTTATAATACAGTAACAAAAATTAAAATAATTTTACAAAATGTGATTTTGAATGAATCCTGATTTCTTACAAAATATTGAAATAATGATGAATTTTATTAAAAACTATCTTAATTGTAATAAGTACCAATGAATGGGAAGATAATACCTTTATCTAAATATATATTCAATAAACAAAGTATAATACAATTCATGATTATTCTAGAGATATGGATATTGATATTTTACTATGGGATACTTGATAAAATATAATCCCATGAAATGATGAGACTGTAATATAAATTCATAACCACTTTGGTATGCATGAAACATAAAAAACACGAATCAATAAAAAAATTGAAAATTAAAATTACAAAAGGTTGAATAAATTAATTATCTTCAACGCCAATAGGGATATACATACACCTCTTGAAAAATATAGTTTGATATTATATATTTCGTATCGATGAAGAAAAATTGGGACAATAACCCCTTTAATAATTCTATATATTCTTGAATTGTAATCCCCATAAAATAAAAACATTAATTGAAACATAAATATAATATAATAATGAATTTTGTGATATATCAATTCATAGGTATGTATATACCCAACATAAAATATATACATGGTGAATATAAAATATTCATCTTAAAAATAATAGAGAAACAATTAAATCCCTTTACCATAAGTCATGACATCAATCGTAATCATTAAAACATAATATATAATAAATTTAAGTATATTATTCATCTATAACAAAACCATATTCATATATATCTTTCTATATATCAAATTATCTTTTAATTTTCATTATCTATTTATCTACAATTCCATGATAATGTTACATTTGAGGAATTAACTACCTTTTTCATAATGTTTTTGACTTGTAATTGTATTTCATATTAATTTGATAATGATTTAATATTATAAAAAATATAAACCAGGATAAAAATATATATATATATTTATATTATTCTGTAACATTTTTTGATAAGTAATTAAATGCATTACTCATGGAGACTGTAGGAAATACGTATGCATGAACAATGTTTTCCATTTAATTATCTATTTGAATAGAAAAATACTAAATGATATATTATCATTAAAATATAAATTTATTTTTTAAATATAAATTATTATTATTATTCCCATAATTAATAAATTCCATGTAACATGTGAATGAATCACATCACTTCATGAGGTGTAATATTCCACATATACGAATGATGTTATTGCAAGCACAAAAAATTAAAGGCATGATGTTATGTGTTAAAAAAATTAAATAATTATAATAAAATAAATAAATAATTTAATAATATATATATATATTATTTACATCCTTCTTCTCATACTTCATTTATGTTAATATAAAATTAATGACAACGGTTCATGTGGTGGGTGTATACCATAGACATGAACAATGATTTTATAACACATTTTATGGAAGAGTGTTTGGTTATCAGTAATACCCATAACAGAACAAAAATCCTTCTATTTGAGAAAAAATATGATATAATCATTGTTTTAAATTAATTTATGTGGTTTTAAGTGGAAATAAAAAAATCATTTATAAATGTCATATATTCTTCTGGAATACGCCATAGATTTTCACTGAAATCTATTATTGGATGGCTTTATGTCCAAAATATGGAGCATATGATGAGTGGAGGTAATTTTTGAAGTGATTTTATTAGTTATTTACCAATCCAAAGATGTTTGAAGGTGTTAAAAAGATAATATATGGGTTGACATTTATAGGTGATGTGAGTATAAAAATTAAAAAAAATTAAAGTGAGATTTCCAAGCATGTTTTTAATATGAAAAAATAGTCCAAATGTCTCTAATTCAAAACATATAAATAAATATTAAAAAATAATGTACAAATTATTATAATATTTTCAAACATTTATTTTCAAAAAGTTAATTTAGTCTCTTTATTTTGATCAATAATGATGATAAAAAATAATTTTTAATTTTATTTATTTTTTCTATAAACCCATTTGTAACTAATAGTTGATGATACTAATTGTGGTGAAGTTTTAACATCCTAAAAAATCTCAAATGGGGAAATGTTTTCTTTATTTTATCATTAGAGAAAGTTTATTATTTTTGTAGAATTATTTTTATTTCATAAAAAATATAATGGAGAGTTGTTTTTACTTTTTTTTAGTATTTTACTAAATAATTAATTTTATACTATTGTTTACATTAATTAGTATGAAATTGATTTTAATCACTCAAAGGGGAATGTCGTAGGGACTCTCCTCATTATTTTATTTTAATGATCATAAATTCCCTTAAAGTGTTTAATAAATTATTATATGTGTGGTAAAATTATATTGATTTCATTATGATAAAAACAATTGATGAGTGCTTCTTAAAGTCATATTAGGCTCTTTAAAAAAACTATTATAAAGTATATAAAACTAAACTATAAAACTATTATTATGGAGATAATCCTATGAAAACGTCCATAGAAATTCTATATTCATTACGTATGCTTCAGAAATTACACATTACCCTCACACAAATATCATTTTACCCTTATTCTGTTAATGGATAAATCAATTTAACATTCGACGAGAATTATATGTATCAGTAAATACATATTAAACAATCAGTAACAATTATAAAATTATTAAAACAACTTTAAGTGAGATTGGAACTACACATACATGAAATTTTGAAAACCCACCAGTACCCGTATAGTGCTGAACATCAGACCACAATGCCATCTATCTTGGTAAAATTCCATTATAACTGCAATGTAATCCGTATACAACAATTTTTTCTATACATGAGTTATCCAAACCCCATCGTAGTGGATATTCTATAGGTACCATTGAATACACTAAATAATAAAATGTTCCAGTAAGAATAAAAATTTTAACCTAGTGGAAATACTATAAACTACATAAATATTATAATAACTACATAAATACTCTTCCGGACACTACACTATAGTGTTTATTCATACATTTAAAATCTCTCCTCCCCCATAGAGTGATTATTTACCTAATAAAAAAGGCTATTATTTTTAATGCATCAAATTGTATAAAAAATTATAAATGGATATCCTTTTCTTAGATACATTAAACAAATTCTTAAAATTCCGAATGGAATCCAAGGGAATAAATAGAGAAAATATTAGGACTTTTAAATCTATATAGAAGCTTTAACTAAACAATTCTTAATTGCGATTAAAATATCATATATTTTCAATCTCTTCATGATCATTAATTCTAAATATTTTTTAATTCCTTAAGATATTTTGTTATAAATTATAAATCATTCTAAATAAAATTATAATTTAATTCTTCCCTACTATGTTATATAAAATTTCATAGAGTGAATAAATATATTCAAAGTGATTTCAAATAAGAATTATCCACCATTCCTATTTATTCTCTCTTTAGGGATTAATATAATTAATGTAAATAATAGTTTTTGTTTTCATTTCATTTATAATGGAAAGGAACTATACTTTTGAGGTTTCTTTCACTTTTGTTAAAATGATAG
The DNA here is from genome assembly GCA_963277665.1 of Viscum album. Taxonomy (NCBI): domain Eukaryota; kingdom Viridiplantae; phylum Streptophyta; class Magnoliopsida; order Santalales; family Viscaceae; genus Viscum; species Viscum album. The sequence goes on from OY728133.1 coordinate 1,360,605,746, forward strand.
TGACATTTTTACTTTTAGTTTCTTGATATTCCCTTAAAATAAGGAGATATTGTTGGAATCCATTGTAACAGATAATCCAATAGACTAATAAACTAAATATTTTTGTAAATAAGTATGGCGATATTTATGTATCAGTGATTTCTATTATCAAAATTACTTACTAAATAACACATTTTATTTACTTTTTATAACATTTTTTATTATATTTTAATCATTAATTTAATAATTTATAAATCCATTAAGCATAATTAAAAAATTTAATTTAAAATTTCCATTTAATTTTATTATTATTAATATATTATTATTTTTAAATATTTTTTTCCTCCACAAATAGTGTTTCTTTTTTTTCTTCAATATTTTATAATTTTTTGTATTCATGGATTCTGTTACTTTAATCGTTTTATTGGAAATTCACCAACTGTTAAAATTTTACCAATCAATGACCTATAAATAAGAAATAGATAAATTTTGATATCCATTAATTAATTTGAAAAAATCCATTTTTAACACTCAATATATGTTTGACTAAATCATCAATTATTTTGAAGACATTAAATTCATGTGATATATATCCTATAGATAATGGTGTTTGGTTGGATAAGAAATGACTTCCTATATCAATGTAGTTTTTTTAAACTCATTAATGATGTTGATCTAAAACCAATACAGATCCTATAAATTATTTTGTCATGATACCTTAATTTAATGTAATCAGAAAATTAATATAATTATAAATGTTATTTTTTAGTTAACAATATGTTGTTTTATGCTAGAAGGTACTAATTTCTCAACAGTTTAAAATTTCTAGTATAATATCTTAAATTATCCACTCAACCAGGAACATTACTACTACTCAATATTCATAGTGTTCCCATTAGTACCTTCAACACATCCCATTCGTTTTTTTGTAAATATTTATTTCCCATCTATTCCTTCACTTTCTAATTTACATTTTCAATTTCATGTCATTAATTACTTTCTCAACCTTATATTATATCAGATTTCTCAATTCATGAATAAAAAAATGAATTCTTAGTTGTAATTTAAAGAATATATTTCAATATCTAATAATAATTGGAATCATATTGGATAATATCATGTATCTAATATCATGAAATTTGATATCAATATTTATCTATATGAATAATGGTTCCAATACTATTATTTAAGTGTACAAGAATGTGTAATTAACTAAATAAATCTTCTTCAATTATATACTGAAAAATATATAATAATAGGAGATCCAATGGATAATTATTTTAATAATTATTTTTTTATTCATGATCCATAAAAATCGATACATATTTTATGAGGAACAAAAAAATAAGCTCACTTTAGAAATTCTCGCTAAGAAGATATATCAATATTTCTTTATGGAATGATTATGTATCAGAAATAACACATTTATTAATACTCATAATTTGGTTGGTGATGTATATAATAATCATTTTTTGTACATCCCAAGTAACATCCCTTGTATTCAGTCTTCCTAGCATCATGGTAACTATCACCATTAAGAAAAGTAGATTCAAAAATAGTTATTATTTTGAAACAAATGACAAATTATTATTTTTTGGATAAAGAATGGTAGTATAGTAATGCCCATTATGATTATTCCCTTTCTATAATTACCTGAGATACTATTATATGACTTATTTTAATAGAAGATAATATATCATAAGGGTATCATATCATTTATTGGAGGTTTATGCTATAAAATTAGTATGGGAGACAAGAACCATAGAATTGATGACCCATGATTCAATTATTTATCAATGTTTGACTGGTGATGTAATAATGGGTATGGTAACTTGAAAATTAATATTCATGTACACATAGAGTATAGATTATGATTTTATATAGTGTTTGGGGATTTTGTAATGGATACATCATTTAGAATAATCATTCAGTCACCCAAAAAAATTAATTTTGATTTTTTTACTCATATATTAATATTAAACATGGTATTAAATCCTTGTAAATTTATACATGATATTTAATTAATTTTTATTTAGGTTATTAGGATTTTTTTTGATTCGATTATATTTTTCTCTAATTATTTTAAATCCATACATGAAAATTTCATAGATTAGATGTATGTTTGAAGACCTTTTTTGATGTTATACATTTATTTAAATCATGAAACATGGATTGTACAATGGAAATCATGGGATTAATAGAAAAGAATATTATTCAAGTGGTTTCATTTACCTATTGGTTCACAAGAGTTTTTTTCATTTCACTAATAGGTATCTTTAGCATTGTTTTTAGTAGTTTGAATTTTAATATTCCACGATTTTCAAAGAGCATTGTTTCTCATAAAAATGGACTAGGGAAGCACATCGATCAACCAATTTAACTCAAATGAACTTTTAACTATAAATTTATCATCAAATATACATTTCGATTAATTTTATAATTCGTATGATTTAAAATATAAAAAAATTATTATGTAGATGATTGTATGTGATATGTTATCACAATGAATTTTTTATTTGTTTTCATATTATTTTTATAACATGAATATGAAAATTTTATCAATTGAAAATTTTCATTTATTAGTTTTCTTATGTAAAAATATATTTATTTAATAAATTCAATAATTGTTTTTCTATAAACATTTTTCTATTCACTTTGAGGGAAAAATTATTATTATGGGATCATTTACCATTAATTTTATTTTTTTTATTTCAACTAGTCCACTATAATTTTTTATAAATTCACTCATAATTCCTAAAAATCATTAACACTAATTTATTATTATGTTTTAATATATTTACATAAGTTTTTTAAATCATATTTTCATTATCTAGAAAATGTAATATGATCTAGAAAAAATGATATTAGATCTATTAGAGAATATTAGGATGTTTTATGTATAAATAAGTTTGTTGAAATATCATTTTTCATTACATATTTAAAATGGTTTATATCACTTATTATTATTTTTGAGTTTTTTTTTAATTTTAGATAAACTAAGTTTTTTTAGAAACTTGATAAATAAAACATTTTATTGAAATTATTATATTTTTTATTAATAAATAATAGTTCAATTAGATACCCATATTTCTCCTTATGTATACCATTTTGATAGGTTTTGAAATTCCACATAGACTTACTGTCTGTCCTTACACTTATTTGATATTGTTGAGAAATTTTTAATCTCTACTACAAATGGTTTCTTTTGACAATGAATGAAATTTTATGATAGTTTTTTTTTTGTTGTCCAAATAAATATATGTACCATTTTATAGAAATATCAATCAATTTTATTGAGGTAGTATTATTTATTGTGATATTTATTTTCAATTTGAATTCTAATTCTCATCTACACAATATATCTTTATTCTTTCACATTAAAAGAAATATTATTTTCTATTCATAATATTGTTACATTGATATAATGTTATTCAAAATTATTCTATATCAATAGTTATAGATAAATAATATTTTAACATGTTATTTTATGAATAGGGATATTAAAAATCAATAATATCAATTTATCTATTATGGTACCAATGTGTTTTGTTGTCAATTTTCATTTAATTTTTAATTTCTTAAGAAATATACTTTTATAACTTTTTAATATTCTATGAAATTAAAATTATTATTTTTATAGAATTTTAAGTATTATCCAATATTCATTTGTTTTATTTATAGAAAAATTCTATGATAATATTTGAAATAAATTTCTATTTACGTATTCTCCATTAAAACCCACTATATAGATAATTTCAAAAAAAATACCCTAGAAATTTATCATTACCAAAAAAAACTCCTATAAAATTACAAATAATTACTTATTTATAGTTTTTTCTAGATTAAGTTTTTCCAATGAAACATTTTATAATAATTATTAGACATGTCATTGAAACATGAAATGTTTTTTAATTATCCTATTCTAATACTATCTGGTTTCTATGTTATTTATTTGATCACGAAAAATTATATTTACCTTCCATTTATATTTTTCTATATTATATTGTTTATTAGTGTTTATAAAAAAATTATTTTTATAGATTAAGTAATTTATTATTTTTTAATATACCACTAATGACATTCAGTGTATAGGGAAATTATATATATTAATTTTTATAATATATTTTTTATAATGAATGGGTCATTATACCAATATTTATCATTGTCGATGATGTTTTTTAAGCAGATGGGAAGATAAGAGTGATGTGTTTTCTCATTGTATATTTTGAACATATATGTTTTTCTAAATGTACATGATTAATGTGATTGGTATGATGGGTCTATGAAGGTTGAGATATTCAATATAATTAGATTATATTTTTTGGATTTTTGAATCAATGAGAACCATCATATTTGATAAATAACATTCAAACTAGACTATTATTCATCCGAGTGAATTGTAGATTTATAGATGTGATTTCAAAAACATAAAGTGGATAATTTGAGAATTATATTTTTTTATTATATAAATGGTTTTGTGTGAGGTGGATTTGTTTGTAAGACAATCTCTTTATTTTTATAATTTAACAATTCGAGAAAAAAATGTTGTATTTATTTTTATAAAAATTCAAATAATTTATTATATGTTAATTTGTTAAATGTAAATGATAAAAATTATGTTGTAAAAAAGATGATAAATTATAATTCTAGTGAATGATTTTATAACATTTGTTAAAGGAAAGAAATTTGTTAAAAATTTTAAAAAAATATTAATAAATAACAATATTTATGAGTTATTTATGTTTAAAAGGGATAATTCTATATTTATCATTATTGACTCATATTTTACAATAAAATTTAGTTCTTTATAATAGTGATTTAAAAAGAACTACCGTATATTGACTGTCATTTATTTAGGTACGAGAATCATGGAATTAAGGAGGACTTATTATTTTTTATCTTTAGGTCCTACACCATATAGATCTGATATATGATTATTTGGAATTTGTATTATTTTATTATTTCAGGACAAGCATGAGTAGGTTTTATATGATGCCATTATATATTATATAGTTAATATTCACTTAATGATTTATTGTAAGAACATTTTCTTATAGACTGGATTACATCACATATTTTTATATATTTACTCATGTTATATCTTCGCAAGGATATAGACTATATATGTAGACTAGAATTTTTATAAGAATCATTTTAGGTGGTATACTGTGTATATCCCTTTCCTTGTTTGGACCACTTATTAGAACCAGGACATAAACCATGGATGTTTATAGTTGAATGGGAAAGTTTATATTTATGGAGGTTTGATATCATGAGTTCTAGGATTGTCTATTGGAGACTATGAAAGATCTTGTTCTCATAATTCTACAAGGGATAATTTTTTTGGTTATGTTTTTTATAGAATTTTGTATATTCCTTGTTCTATGTTATTATATACCTTCCTTTTTTTATTCGTAATTTCATGGTCTGCATCATTTCCTATATAAATTTGGATATGGTTTCTACTAGATTATTGTGATATCTTGATGAATTACTTATTCAACTGGTTTTTGTTTATTTATAATTCATAAAATATTAATTGATATGTAAAACTCTAATAATGAGTCTATAGTCTCCCCAACATTCCCTTAAAGACCCTCAATTCTAATCATCATCCTCTACAATATGGGGAGACACAGATAAAGCCATGTTGACATCGGCTTGAATACTGTTATTTACTAAGTATGTTCAGGAAATCAAATTAAAAAACTTATTCTCATTGAATAAACTTGATTTACTCATTAGTGTTATAATACTGTTTTATGTGTCCAAACAAAAAAACATCACTACATCCATTGAATAAAAACATTGAATTTAGAGTTTGACTAATCCAACGAATAAATCCTGTAGATCCAAAGTGAATTAGGTAGTTAATGTGATATATCGAACTAACTCACTCTATAAATGTAGTGGAACTGATGGAAACATACACTCTTGTGGGTCTCTGCATATGCTAGAGGATGATAGTTAGCATTAATGGTCTATTATGGTATGGTGGGGAGACTATATCCTCGCCATTGGAGTGTAAAAAAATGGTATAATATAAGAAATGAATTGGATAAACATAATAAATAAACAATAACCATATGATTAACTAAGTCATCAAGATTTCATAATTATGGGTCTGAAACCATATTTTAATTTATATACAAAATGATTCATACTAGGAAATTATGAATAAAAATGGTAAATTATATAAGAATAGGGAACAATGAATATAAAATACTATATAAAAAATAAAATGAAATGAATATATCTCATATTGAATTATAAGAACAATATATTTCATATTATCCATTACTAAAAACATGAACTAATGATATAATGATTCCACAACTGGAAACCTATACATTCACCAACCTATATTCATGATTATGTATCAGGTCCAATTAGTAGAACGAACGGGGAATGAGATATAACAAGTAGGACACCACCAATGGTCCTTATTACATATACCTTTTTTGTTTATAGTATATAACCATTTGAATATATTACATGGTTAAAGGTGTAAAAATATATGATTCAATCTAGACATTAAGCACGTGATATTACTAGAAATCTGTGAATGATGATTATCTATATAATATATAATGTTTCCATCTATAACATACTCATGAATGTCATGTAATAATCATCAAAAAAATTCAAAATAATCATGTATCGGACCTACAAGGCGAAGGACCCTAGGAAAATTACCTATGAATCCTCCTCGAGTCCACAAAGATTCTCATAACAAACATTGTTTGATAGAGGTTATAGTGAACCAGAACCTAGTCACCATGATCTAGTTCCTACATTAATAAATTGTAATAGTATATTGGGGATACAATCATGAAAAATTATTAGTTTAGTAATATTGTTAAAATTTACATTAAATGATTCTTATATTAAATTTCAATACACAAATTACAACATAATTTTTCTTAAGGAATGCTATTTTTACCTCATGTATAAGCAATAATATCTATCATTACGAAATTCATGGAATTTGTTGGAAATTATAAATAAAACGGTGGATATAAAATTACAAAATTGGGTTATGAAAATTATATGAAATCATTATTCAATAAGAATAATTAATATGGAATGTTAAATAATTGAGAAAAATGGATTTTAAGTACATGGACAAGAAATAATTTATATTTCAAGGTAAAAAACTAATCCAACATTCCATTAAAAAATTATAAAATAGATAATCAATATATAAGTATAAATACTTAATGACAAATTCCATTTCAATTGTTGGATAAGTAGTAATCAACATGGTATGTTATAAAATTGAAAACAGAAGCCAGTTAATCAATAAAATGAAAATGAAATGAATCCTGTGATAATATCATATTGAAAATATCCAAAATAATAATAACTATTATACTAAATTATATAGTAAATTAAATATTAGACTCTAATTTTAGTGGAATCATGATACCTATAGTATTAAGATCTATCACAGGATTCTTTAAAAAAAATTCATGCTTGCTGAACATATTTTCCACATGAGATGAACTGATGCATCGATACGATATATAATATTTGTCCCCACCCATCACATCAGTTCCAATTCATTCATCATGTATAAAACAATAAATTTACTTCATAAACATTTTCCTTTTCATAAAATATCCATATTAAGTAAAAGATATAGATTTATCAATATTTACCTAGTTAACCAAATAAATTTAAAACGAAACACTATAATTAAAAATTATATATTTTTTAAATAATAAAAATAATAATTGATTTTATTTAGATATTTAGTAGAAATTTATTTCCCACTGATTATTTGAAAGTGATTATTTAAATGGAATGTTATTGATTAAAAAATTATTCTATAAATTGAATATTAATAATCCCCATTTTTCAAATGATCATATACAATATAGAAGAATAATAATAATATTTTCAAAAAAAAATATCCTATTAAGTAATAATAAGTTTTTTTCAATGATGAATATAAATAGCAAAACATTATTGTTAAAAAATTCTTCAGTAAAATATCATTTTCATTTTGAAAACCATTTTGAAAATATTGTTCTTTGAAAACTCCCTCTAAAAACATTTTTATTGAAAATGATACTTGTAAATTTAAAAACTAAAAAAAATTAAATGAAAGAAATAACTGTGTGATTTTCAATACCTGAATTAAATGTTCAAAATAATATTCCTTTTCGAATGTTAAAAAGATAAGAATGTTCCTAGTTTCGAAAATGACAGTAATATTCCATTCATTTATCTTTAAAATAAAATCATGAATTATTTGTAAAATGACATATATTTTCATTTGAAATTTTTTAATAAACATTAATTCTTAAAAATTACATAATCAATTTTTTTATATTTATAAAATAATAATTATAAAACATGAGTTTTCATGGAAAAAAAATTTCTACTAAAGAGAAAAATAAATTTGGATTTTTGTAAAAACTATTGGTAGAAACATTTTATATTATGAATAGTTGATAATGGTACTATGACTTGAAAATATATTAAATAAACGGAGGAAAATAAAATTATAAGGTTTTACTAGATTATTATTAAATAATTTCATTCAAACATAATGAAGGAATAAAAAATCTGGATTAAAATGAGGTTTTGCAATAAACGGATATAATGATCATACTATTTAATTGATATTTAATCAATGAATAAGTGTTTTTTGAACTATAAATCCAAATTAAAAATATTTAAATATTACATAAGATCATCTAATGTCATTATACACATAATCATTTAATATCAATGAAAAAATTATGATAACCCAATGAAGGGAAATAATGTTATAAAATATCATAGCTCTTGGTAAATTTTAATTCAAATACACATAAATTAAATAATTAAAATTAAAGTCTAAAATAAAATAAATAATGATTTATTCATGAAATTATAATTATATTATTCATAATATACTCTACATAAATAATTAGGTGTATAACAATACAATATTCCACAATGAAATAAAATTGATATGAAATACCCTCACCTAAAATTCTAGTTGATAGATCGTTCATTAAACTAAAGAATAATTGTTTTAAAAATGTTATTTAATTATTATAAAACCATATTAATATTTATAATATTGTATAGGTCCATTTTAATTCATGTTATTACCGATTTAAATAAAATCATTCATTGTTTTAATTTTTTGTGTGTTAATTTTCTTGTTTCTCAAGCATTTTTTGTAATGAAAGACATAATTATTACACATATTATATTTATATTATCTCAATAACATTGAGGAAGAAATAACTATTATATTTTTACATAAATTTCATTTTAATAACAAATCATGATTTGTTTTATGAAAAATAACATATGTTACAATCATGTAGGGAGTAGGTCGTATGTAAACATGGGTAACTGTTCATTTTTTCAAAGATATATTTAAACAAATTGTTATTTATTTACTATCGTTGGATAATTATAACTATATCTTAGATAAAATATTATATATTTATACATATCAAACATATTGTATGGAAATTTAAAGAGAGTGACATCGCTCATGAAGGTGGTAGTCCACTAGTACATGAAAGATGTTATAATCATTATGACGGTGAAAAGGGAAAAATTGATATATATTTTTTATTGATAGATAATTTTTTTTTAAAATTCTTAATATGTTTATGTATATCTCATATAATTATTATCATTATCATTATCATCTTCCAAATGAATCATTATTGACAGACGAATCATGTCGCTCAGTGAGGTAGTAGTCCTCCAATCCCATGAAAGACAATATCATATTTCATGTTTAATGATACATAAAAACATATATAAGATATATTGAATAAATTTGTATAAATATGTTATAAATATTATATATATACATTATATCCATCTTCATACCCTTCTTTTATATGTTGAAATAGAAAAATGAATGACATTATTTAATGAGGCAGTATTCTGCCATACACGCGAATTATGATTTTATAAACCATTTCATTGAATTGAAGATGTTTTTATGTAATTATAATATTAAAAAAAATATCCTAGTATATGAAAAATAATTATTTTATTATATCATAATTGTTTAATTAAAATTGAAGGATTTCTAAAAAGATATACAATAATGACACGCATAGAAGAACGCTTCATCTTCTTCAAGTATCCTCATTAGTTATTCAATAATGCCTTAAAATGTCGGTTTTGGACACAAGTAAGGCTACATGGATGATGGTAGGAATGTTGGGAAGTAATTTTTATAGGTTTATTATTATCCAATGTGGTATTAAAGTGTGTAGAAGATAAGATATAGGTTTACTTTTATAAGTGGGGGAGAGGACACACTTGGTATTTTTTAACATAGTTGAGTCCTCCAACATTTTTCAGACCTAAATAGTGTTCATAATGAACAAGAACAGAACATTATAATTATAAGGGTCTATATATTTCAAGATGATTATTTCTTGACATGTTTATATCTAATTTGTACCCTTACCTTTTTATTTTATCCCCCTCTAAAACAATTTTTAACATAACAATGGTAATTAATTTTTACTTCATAACTATTCATTTTGGTGAAAAATAATATAAAATTTATTAATAATTTATAATTATTTTAATTCAAATGATTAATTCAATTTTTATAAATTTGAATCACCTAATTGTAAAAATAAAATTTTAAATTTGTATTAAAAATGTGACATAAATGTCAAGTTTTAATGTGATAATATTCAAAAATATAAAAATCATTATATATATATTCAATATGAAAATTAATGAAATGAAATAAATTATATTAATAGACAATAAATTTATTATTTACTTTAATAAAAATTAAATTTATACTTTTGCATTATAAATTACTAACAAGAAAATGTGTTATTCAGTAGAAATCAGATATTTTTCACAGTTTATCAAAAAAAGAAATTTCATAGAAAAATCAAAAAAATTACACATTAAATAAAAATATTTTTCTTTTAAAATGTATTTTATTTTTTCAGAAAAATTATCTAAATATGTGAAAAATTAGTTTTTAAATATTTAATCCAATCATGAATATGACAACTTTTAGAAAATATTTTATTTCAAAAATAATAATTTTCATTAAAATGATTATTATAATTATTTGTAATAATTTTATAACCAATTACATTGCATAATAAATATTATCATAAGTTAGTTTACCATATTAATACCCTCCAATCCAATTCCTAGGAGATTACTATCATGTTAAATAATAGTTTTAATTGTACATTATTGTTCGGTAAAACATAGTCTTCCATGTTATCCAAGCTATCAAATAAAATAATTGGTGGATTGAACATAAGTAAAATATAGTGTTGTTTCAATTTATATATATTGAATGTATATATTTTAAAATATTAAATATATCATAATGTCTTTAGATGTATCATTCCATTCCACCCTTGGTGTTCTGTGTCAAACACATTATCAAATTTTTTGTTCATATTTTATAATTTTTGGGTGTTATATTCTCCCCACCTCATATAAATTGCATCCTCAGAATTTAATCTTGATCTTATTCATCATTGATTTTAAATTAATAAATAAAATTTTTGAAAAAAAACCCCAAATTATAAACGAGCTAAAAAATATACCCTTAATAAGAGTGATTTGGATGTACAAATGTTATATGAAATAATACATATCTAGGTTTCATTGTAGGATAATATTTCTGGAATGTAAATATATGGTCATAGAGGAAAATAGTAATTATTAATATATTGTAATTGAGATACTTTATTAGAATAATGTAAAGGATCAATGGAAGGTATATGGAGTAAAATACATAGATCTATGATGATCTAAAAAACAATCAAATTTTCCGGATATGATGGAAACCAGATAAACTTTTTCTTAAAGATCATTTTCTGAATGTTCTGTAATTATTTTACTATTGATGTATATGAATAAGTATATTTACATTATGTATTTATATTCCAGAAAATTTCATCCTCTGGTTAGGGTTCGATCATCTTGAAATTCACTACATCCAAAAAAATATTAATATCCTTAAATTAATTTTCAATTCATGTTGTAATAAAATTTATTTTTAAAGGATCGTAAGGTTAAATACCAGCCACATTGCAGGATGCGATATGTTTTGACAATACATAGTGGTTTTATTTCTTCTAAACCAATAAATACTATATTTTTGAAAAGAAGAAACAATGATGGGAATCGTTTATGTAAAATTAATCATTAAATAAAAAAATTCGATGTTTTTCAAAAAAAATTACATATAAACTCAAAATATAATTTATATCTAAAATAATTATTTCCCTAAAGATCATATTAACTATATTGTTTATCAGAAATATTAGACACATGTCCAAAAAATTTAAAGGAATAAATCCTCAAATTAATATTAGACTAAAAAATATTATAGTTATATGTTTCTCTAAAATATTGTAAATAATTATCGACTCCCATCACATAATACCTAAAAACTAGGATAAAGAAATCCAAATTATAACAATACATCAAATGATGATTCTTATAATATTATCCATGAATCTTATATTAATGAATAAACTATTTCTTGTAATATTTATTTGAATCTTTAGATTTTTCATGATTCCTATAACCAAGATACCATTGTAAAAATACATCAACAATTTAATTATCCAAACAACATTCATAATGCATTTACAGATTTTATTTCAACTCAAGACCTTCCATTGTCTATGGGTTAACCTTTTGAAGAGGGCATTGACTATGATTATTCTCAAATTTACCACACTTAAGACAGTATAATATAAAATTGTCTATATAATGAGAATTATTTCATTCTATTGTACACTTAAACATTATATTCCAATTGATTACATTTTGGAATTATTTCTCAAACATAAATCATTTCCCCGTTTTGTTGTGACATATTCTTGGGTTTCTCCTTCATCATTTCTATCTTGTTGGAAATCTATATTTCATTTTTCTATGGTCTCCTTCACCTATGCTCTTATAAAACATCACCATTCTCTTATTTGTTGAGACTATAAGTTGGTTAATATAGATTGTTTTAACCATATTTCAAGAAAACTAATTATACATAATAGTAATATCATTTTTTCCACTTCTAATCTCAATTGGTTTCTCATATCCACCCCCTTGTACAAAATATTATATGTTATTGATATTTCATTAGGTTTTAGTCACTTTATAACACTATACGACTAATGTGATAAAAAAATAACTACAATGTCAAAACTATATTTTCATTTATAGGATTTATAAATCATGAATCATTTCATTCATGATTTTATATTATATTTTTCGATGGCCATTAATCATTATCATCTATTCAAATCGTTCATAATTTTTTATAAATAAAATGTTAATAATTATAATATTGTCATCCAGGACTGTCAAACATGATGCCTAGTAAGACCCATTTTTTACAATTGGTGAAGATAGTGTCAATCCCAATGATACATTTTTTAGTAATTAACTGCTGGAACTATTATTCCATAAATGAATTTACAATTATTATCTGGAAAAGGATGTACTTATAGAAAAACCCGAATAATAAATTAATTACAAAATCAGTAATATATTCTATGATACATATCATGAAAATTTAACATATGGTTATATTTCCCAGACTATGACTTCAAAAAACTATTTTCCCATGATTCTAATAAATTATCCCAAATACCAAATATATCAACCTGAAACCCAATATCACATATTTGGTAGTAGATTCATTATATTTGAATAACATGTAATTTATCATGTCATAAAAGTTCTTCTAAATTAATTATTCTTCTAGAAATAGATATATATATACAATTCTTAAATTGCATTTTAACAAATATGAAAAAAATAATATTTTTTTTCGAGAATATCATTATACCACCATTAAAAAATTTCAATATGTCTCATTAATCATATTGAAATATTATATAAAGATAATAAAATTATGCTTAATATTCATTGTTCATAAACGATTATTTTTAAAATAATATTTCATCATTAAATAAGAATAATTAACATAGATTGTAAAATATTTGATAACAAATTCAATTAAAATAAAGAGATATGGAATAATAAGTATATAATTTTTAATAACTAACCCCACATTCCATTTAAATAATTGTTTAATAAATAATCAATATAGAAATGTAAATAATTAAAAATATATTCTAATTTAATAAATCAACAAAAATCATTATAGAAAGATAAATAAATAAAAACACATGTCAATTAATCAATAAATTGGAAATAATATACATCCAAATATAATATCATAATAAAAATATACATTATTATAATAACTTATCTCTTAATAAAGGATATGCACAAAATAAATTTCATGAACATATGGATCATGATAACACTACCTCCAAGAATTTTCACTAAACAGTTTAATCAATATGAAAAACCTGTTTATTGATATATTAACATGATTGTCTAGTTAGATCTATCGATACATTGAGGTGGTATATAATTATGTGTCCGCCCTTCAATAATGTTCTAGTAAAGACCCAAAAATTCAAGGAAATTTATTTCATAATTTTTTTGGGATTTTTCGAGTACGCTGTTCTTGACGATGCCTAATTCTGAGGACCGGTGTGCCCGGAATCAATTTCTGATGTTTTGTTCGGGTACGTTCAGTAAATGTAAGTTCAGGTTTTTCTATTTTTTGAACCGATGCATGGAATTGAAATCCAAGGTCACTGATAAACTCCCATCATCGGTATTCTATTAAGGGGGCCTTTACAGAAGTTTCGTTTTATCAGGAGGAGAAGTTAATTTTAGGGGTTTGTTAATAAATTAAAATTTATGTGTGACATAATTTTCAGGTGGTGGTTAAATCCACAAAAGGGAAGTTGGGAGTGCCCCCCCCACAAAACCTCCCATGAGAGGATAATTTAATTGCGGCCCACATGAACATCAACTCTTACACTCCCCCTTGAAACCCTTGCAACCCCCCATTGATGAGAGTTAAACCTTACACCGTCCTCTATAATTTAATATTCCAACACTAATCATTAATTAATTGACCTCTAAAATTAATTAGTTATTTGTGGTGTAATGAATTCATTTTAAATATTTTGAAATTCATTCAAATATTATAATATTGGGGAGCATATTATTTCATTTTCCATTGAAACTTTTCTGTGGAAAGGCTTTGGGAGAATTCACCCTCTCCAACGAAGAACTTGAGGAATAATATTCTCTCGATGAAGAAAGTAGTTCATCAATAAATAACTCTCAAAGTCTTCAAGAACATGAATGAACACCTTCTGCAACCGGAGCACAAAATCACACCACCTCACCCATAAAGTACACCGAAGACGTTGTCTCGACATGACATTTTGAGCTCTACTTCATCCAACGTTTACGGTATGATGTCAGTCTTCCGCGAAACCCGACATACGCGGCACTGAAATTTGTGGCTTCGACAATGCTCTTGAATAGAGTTAGGGGTTTTTTAATAATGTTATATATGTGAATTACACCCTCATACTTGCATGATTATATGTTGGAAAATTTTACGAGCCTCTAACGTGGTGGGTACGGGATAATGAACAAGTCCGGAACCTCCGACAATTTGTTCTTGAAGCACAGTTTGTTGAGCGATGGTTGAACGGAAGGGAAATGATGTTTTGATGCTATTGCAGTGAATAGAATGACCCAATGATGTCATAGGCACAGACGAGAGGCAAAATAGGCCACAGGGACAATTCCGATGGCCTGTGGAATGGCATGGCGGCGCGGGTCGGCGGTATGACATCGTAGGTCGTCGGCGTGGTGACATTGGAAAGAGGAGGGGTTAGCCGACACTGACCTACCTCTTGGGGGTAGCGACGCCCCTCGCTTGCCTCCAGTGGAAGACCACCGCAGCACCGGCCACGACGGCGTAGCGAAACACGCGTCTGCGGGTTCCGGGAGGCACGGGGAACGCCATCTGGCACTGCCATTACGAAAACCAGCCCTGCCCCCACCCCCCAACTCTGCTCGGCTAGCTAGCCGATCCTTGGCTAGACACCGGGCTGGGCCACCGGCGTGCGGTCCGGGCATCCTTCCACACGGGCCGAGCCACTAGATGCGCCGGTCGGGTTGCCTGTGCGCAGACATAGCCGCATGCCATGCCGGACGGGCTGCGAGCCTTGCGGGCCTGTCCACCCCAACGTGGGCCAGATCACAGCTACTGGGCAAGGTTGTGCCCTACCGGTCTGAACCCAAACTCGTGTCGGGTCGACCCGGTGCGGGCCGACCCAGGGCGGGTTGGTCTGCGTCGGACCGGACCCAGACCCCCCCTCTTCGGACCGCTTTCGAGTTTTCACCCCTAACTTCTGCAACGGATTTTCGATCGACACACCGTCAATTGCATTGTATTCCATGGATCGATATGATCATTTAGGAATATCACACTCATGATTTTTGTGACGTTTGAGTATGACTAGGTTTTTTCGATCCCAAAACCAACCTGGCACTCGGAGCACACACACTTATAACTTAAGGACTGGACGTCCGATTGACGTTTCATTAACTACGTTGGATTACTTTTGATGAAACAGTACTTTTGGCATATTCGACACAAAATTTGGATAAGGATGGAGCATTTCTAGGTTGGTTTTTACCTGAAATCCAACCGGCCCCTTGGAACAGAAATGAAAATAACTCTGAGACCGGGCATCCGATTGACACACTATCTATTGTGTTGGGTTTCTTATGATGAGACCGAACTATTGGTTACATATACTCATGACTTCATGATAGTTTATGTAGCTAACCCTTTGCTCGAGAAGCGAACCCTCCTTGATTCTATCATGCTGTGTGCGGGAACCCTAGAGATAGCTGTGACGATGACGACTTTTGTACCAGGATCCTACATGGGTTCGACAGTGAAAACCATTGTACCAGAATCCTACGTGGGTTCGACAGTGATGACTTCTATATCAGGATCCTTAGTGGGCTCGACCGTAGTGACTTCTGTACCAGGATACTATGTGGGTTCTACAATGACAACCACTCTACCAGAATCCTATGTGGGTTCGATGGTGATGAATTTTGTTCCGGGGTCCTCTATGGGTTCGACAATAGTAACTTATGTACCAAGATCCGACGTGGGTTGAATAGTGATGACTACTATACCGGAATCCTAAATGGTTTTGACAGTGATGACTTCTGTGCCAGAATCCTATGTGGGTTCGACAGTGCTGATATTGTTCCAGGATCATACATGGGTTCGATAGAGAAGATGATTAAGAGGCTACAACTAATCATCTCTACCCCACTTCTTGGGTTGTAGAACTATGGGATCCAAGTCTTGTGTTTCAATCATTAGCATCGATATGGTTGAATTTACTACCTCTGTGGACTGGGTTGTGATTGGCCTCGAGAGTTAGCGTCAGGTTGTGTCTAGTAACATAGGTATGAGTATAGGAATACATCTAAGTAGGAATTGGTTGTTAATTTGTGATAGTATCATTATCCCATTATTTATCCATAGTGGATATTGTGAGACCTTAAAGGTCTCGGCGTCCCTACTGAGTATCATTATACTCACCTCTGCATGGGCTTTTCCCTCACCTCATTGTGTAGGATGCATACAACGGATAACAATGACGGTGACCGAGAGCGCCGCGGCCAGATGGTACCCGGATTTAGACCTTGCGACAAGTCAGCACACGGAGGGTACTGACTGACGTAAGTGTTGAGGTTTCCATATATACATATCTTTAATGTAGGAATCATCAGAGGAAGATCCAAGATCTACTCTTACATTCATCTGTTTGGCTCTTTTACATATACTTGTTGTTTAGTTTGGTTTGTATAATTGCACGTTTACATTCCATCACACTCATTTGTATTCAGTTTTACTTAGTGTTTACTTCTTATTTCATACTCTGTTGTGTTTCATTACTTTTATAAAGGCAACACCTTTCCATCATAGGGATTTAAACCTTTGAACTAGTCGCCAGCCCCTGGCCTATGGAGGGTGGGCATGGTGTACTCATGGCACGACCCCCGAGGACGGGTCGTAACAAATTAGTATTAGAGGAGTCAGTTCTACCTCAGAACGTGGACTATGATTCTTTTAATAACAATAGTTTTATGTGTTTTGGGTGTGGTCATCGGATTAGGGAAACCGATGTTGGTGTGGCGGCCGACGTATCCATACAATTGGACTCTGACTTCTGATTTCCAACTCAGTGCACAAAAACACTAATTGTGTGTATGTTTCCTTTGGAAAAGATTTATTTGTGACTACATTGTGTCAGCTCACTAGGTATAATGTTTTAACCATAGGAAACCTGTTTCTTTTCATGATGTCCCCACAAAGGCATCTAGCTAGGGATCCATGTTACGTAATATATGGTATCCCACATTACGACGAGGATTCGGTGTAGGGCCCCATCAAATCAGTGTTACCAGTGGTACCTCTGGCCACTGGGCCACCGATATAACTATCCCCAGTAGTAGATAGTGCATGCCGCCAGAGTGCGTTGCATGAGTTCCAGCACCAGAGGATGCCAATGTTCCGAGGAGAGATAGACCCACATGCATGTAAGGTTTGGATGGAGGATGTTGTGAATTTTTTCATATTGGTTAGGACACCGACCAAACTCATTGTTATCCATTCTGTGTGTCTTGTGCAGGCAGCGGTAGGAAGATGGTGAAGCCTGATGCTCCAGGGGCATGATGAGGCATCAATACTCTAGGCAGACTTTCAAATCCTATTTTAGGAAGAGTTTTTACTAGCCACCCTTCATGCGGTTTGGATTTAGGAGTTACATCATTTGTAGCAGGGTAGTATGACAGTAGCTCAGTACTCATCGAGGTTCACTGAACTCTCACGCTACACTATGGATATTGTATGGGACCCATTCATCAGATCCCAGACCATTGAGTAGGGACTCAGGCATGAGATCAGGGATTTGATGATCTCCTTCAACATTTTGACAATGTCGGGGATATTGGAGTGATCCCTTCTAGTGGAGATCTTTTTCAATGAGAATTCACCAGTAGCGAGACCCACCATAGGGTGTCATGTAGCGGAGCCTTTTGCAGCCTTCAGCAGATAGATGACACATGGGTCTAAGAGGACCAGACCCATAGGTTGTTGACAGAACAACTCAGGTTCGGTAGTGTTGAGCACATGAAGTAGATCTAGCCATATGAGGAATAGGTAGGGCTATACATGTGGAGAGCAGGGTCACAGGGCTCGAGACTACCCGACTCGTCCTGCAGATGAGAGGAAAGCAGTAGAAGGACTTCCCAGGCAGAGGCATAGGGTCGACCATAGTAGTTAGCTAGGAGAAGGCGGATGTGGCAGATGATCTGGCCAAGCATTTGGTGGTGGATGACGTTTCGAATCCCTACCACCTCCACCACCAGGAGGTCCACCCCAACTGCTAGGAACGGGTGGACAGGGGAGATCTCAGCTTCAGGAAGATGAGAATTATGACCATAGAGCTCCAGGAGCAGGTGGACAGGAGAGAGACTAGTTCCAAGCATAGATTCCTTTGTTCATGAAGCATCTATCTTCGTTGATGTCATTGTTTATGGTTACACAGTGTATTTATACATTGAGACAATTTAATAAAATACACTTTTCCTTGGAGATTTGATTTCTTGACTTTTGTGTGGATTATATTACGAGAATCAGGATAAAACCGTTAACTTGACTCTCACATTCGATATTTCTACTGGAAGAGACACTGTGACCACACTCTAATGTCGATATTGTGACTCAACCCTTGGAGGTGAGAGTAACAGTTGGATCTCTTGGTAGTAGCGTAGAGGACTTACAACGTCATCCATGGAAAGAATTAGTAATGTCCATGTTAGGAGATATTGTATTAGGCAATGTGTGTGGTTTATCTAGGGGATGAGACCAGATTTCACTTTTTCGACAAAGGTGAAATCTTAGAAGCTTTTGTAAGATGTTCGTGGAGATTGGTGTAGATGAGTTCTTCTAAATTGGAGAGTCTCACCAATAGTTCATTGGGAAAAGGATTTTCAGTATACTCTGACTACCAGAGTATCAAATATACCTTGTCGCAGAAGAACCTAAACATGAGATAGCGATGATGGCTCGAGTTCCTCCAAAACTACGACTTCAAGATAGTTTATACACCTGGGAAGGGGAATGTTGTACCAGATGCTCTCAGTAGGAGATCGGACATTCAACTACTAGGAGTGGCGATAGAATAGCTGGCCGCGTTGCAGATATCTTTTGTGGAGGACAGATGAGATATACCTGGACTTCATGAAAAGTCTTCCATGTACGTCCTAGGGACACATCTCAGTTTAGGTGATCATAGACCGACTTACCAAGTTGGCCAACATCTTACTGATAAAAGATGGTACGAGAAACCATGGGGTAGGTGCAGGTCATTCAGGAGACGAAGATCACTAGAATTCTGAGGATGGAAACCACGTCTCGTTATGGTTCTCACCTTGATGAGGTATACAGAGTTTTAGCCAGGGTAGAATGGTATCCCTGTGATTTTTAGGACCTTTTCAGGTCCTCAGCAGGGTATGTGAGGTGGCATACCGCTTGGCTCTTCCAACTAAGTTGCACCAGGTGCACGACGTCTTCCATATATCTCAGAAGAAAAGATACATGATTGATCTATTCCACATAATCATCCATAGGGAGAATGATATCAAAGATGGGGTAACATTCACATAGGTTCCAGTGGAGATTGAGGATTGTCAGGAGTGGGTCCTGTGTGGATGGTCGATTCCTCTGGTGCGCGTTCGCTGGCAGCACGAGAACCACCAGAAGAGAACAATGGAACAGGAGTCTTAGATTCATGCTCAGTACCTCCATTTGTTTCTCTAGTGATTGTTGTATCATTACAGTGAAGTAAAACCCTGAGGTGGGGGTAATGTAAAGGCCTGAAAATTTCAAGGACTTTTTTTTCATAAATTCATTGGAATGTTTCGAGTCTGTAGTTTATGACGGTGCCTGATTCTGAGGCCCGGAGTGCCCAGAATCAATTTGTAAAGTATTTTTTGTCTACGTTTAGTAAACGTATGTGTGGGTTTTTCTATCTTTTGAAGTGGTTCTCGGAATTGAAATCTGAGGACACTGATAACCTTGCATCGTCGATATTTTTCATAAGAGGACCTTTACCAGAATTTCATTTTATCATGAGGTGAGGTTAATTTTTGGGGTTTTTAAATAAATTAAAAATTATTTGTGACATAATTTTTTGGTGGTGGTTAAATCCACCAAATGGAAGTTGGGAGTGCCCCCCCCCCCACACACTTAACCTCCCATTACAGGATAATGTATGTGGGTCCCACAAGAACGTCAACTCATCAACTCCCCCTTCAAACACTTGGAACACTCCATTGATTAGAGTTAAACCTTAAACCTTCAACTCTCATTTAATATTCCAACAATAATAATTAATTAATTGACTTCTACAATTAATTAATTATTTGTGGTGTCATGAATTCGTTTGAAATATTTTGAAATGAACTGAAATATTATAATATTGGGGAGCCTATTCATTCATTTTCCTCGTAAAATTTTCAATGGAATGTGTTTTGGAGAATTTACCCTCTTTAATGAAGAACTTGAGGAATAATATTCTCTCAATGAAAAACATCATTCTTCAATGAAGAACGCTCCACGTATTGAATAACGTGATGCAACACCTTCTTCATCCAGAGCAGGAAATAATGCACCCTTTCCCATGAAGTACATCGAAGACATCGTTTCAAAATGACATTTTGAGATCTACTTCTTCCAACATTGACAGAACAACGTTTGTCTCTCACGACGCCCGACTTCCGCAGCACCGACATCCACGGCTTCGACAACTCTCTTTTATCGAGGTATTGGGTTTTTGTATAATTTTATATATGTGAATTATAACCTCTTACTTCGGTGATTATATTTTGGATAATTGTTTGAGCCTCTATCGTGGGGGTTACGGGCTAACGAATAAGTCTAGACCCTCTTACAATTTGTTCTTGATTCGTGGATTCTTGGGTGATGGGTGAACAGAAGGGAACCGAAGTTTAGAGGCCATCATAGTGAAGAGGAAGACCCGCGGAGGCCGTAGGCACAGACGACGGCTAAACAGACCACCAGAATGACTCCTACGGCCTACAGAAGGGCACCGCGACGCAATGGCCCTGGCGACCGGGGGCGACGGCTGGTACTGGCTGTGCGCCTGGGAGCAGCGGCGCCCCTCGCGCACTGCTGGCCGAAGATAGCCAGGACACGAGCCGAGGCGGTGGAGTAGAACCCGCATCTGCGGGTTCTGGGAGTCACGAGCGGCACCAACTGGAACTGCAGTTATGAACACCCCCCCCCCCCCCCACTGCTTTGGTCGTCCAGCTGGGTGAACTGTGGCTGGCCATCGGGTCGGGCCGCCTACGCGCTGGCCGGGGTCCATGCAGCACATTCCGGGCCACTGGCGCATGGGTCGGCCCGTTAGCTGCGTGGGCCGGGTCACAACTATCGGGCCAGGCAGTACCCTACCGGCCCGGACCTAGACCAAGGTCTGGTCGGCCCGGTTCGGGGTGACCTAAGGCGGGTGGGGCTGGGTCGGATCGGACCCAGACCCCCCCTCTTCGGGCCGCATTCAGTTTTCCCCCATAACATGATCTACAGACCTCTTATAAACGCATTGTTATTATTGTTGGATTCCTTGGATCGAGATGGTCATTCCGATATATAACACTCATGGTTTTGGCTATACTTGTGAATGACCCGGTTCTTTTGATCCAGAAACCAACCGAGCCCTCAGAGCGGAAACGCTTATAACTTAAGGACCGGATGTCCGATTGACATGTCGTTAACTACTTTGGATTACTTTTGATGAAATGGTATTTTTAGAATATTCCACACATGATTCAAATGAGTTAGGAATTTCAGGACATTTCTAACATTCCTTAAATTAGAGGAAGCATTATAATGAAAAGGTATAATTAATACTCAATTTATATTATAACATATAGTGCTTACACCTTCAGCCCAAAAATGTCTTGATGAAAAATACCAACTCAACATGGTTATTATTATCACTTGTAGAATTCAGTTTCATTGTTCAAAAACACCATTTTTTAGAGGGGTTCTTGGTGTAGAGAATTTATGAGAAATTAATTTTCTACTAAAAAAAGATTAAAAATATAAAATTTTAAATTCTCCTTCAAGATGACTATGAATACTAATCAATGGAATGTAATTCTCAATTTTAACATGGTTTTGAAATATTTTAAAATAAGAATAATCTTCAGATTTATTTTCTAGAATGAAGACCCACATAAATCATGGTTTACCATCAACTTGAAAAAAATACATAATATTTTCTTTCAATTCTTCCAGTTTTTGTTCCACTAAAAACATTCATATACACCAACTGTAATGAAGTAGATGTTGAGACAACACTGATTGACTAAAATCATGATTTCTGATTCATCCAATATGGGAGAATATCACAGTCTTTTGAATAATCATATCTATGATTCAATAGATCCTTAACAAGTCTTTTATTAGATAGTTCACATAAGATCATAAGGTTAAAATGTCCTAACCTTCTATTCCTTAATCATGATTGGTCATCCATGGCACTATGGAAAGGTTTGTTTTGGATCTAATGTTCTTTTATGTTTAGTGTGTATACATTATCTTGCCTATGGATAGAAATAATAAACTCTTCCTTAGAATTGGGTACAAATCACTTGTTGTCTTAAAATTTAAATTGTTACCTTCACCACATAATTGAATTATGCTAATAATATTTTTAATAATAACTTTAACAAATAAAAAATTTGAAATTAGTATTTTTTTTCAAGAATAATAATGTTACTTACACCAATATATTCTCCCTAAGAATTATCTCTGAATGTTACATTTCCTCCTTTTGTCTAGATAATATTTTTGAAGAAGTTTTTGTTTCTAGTCATGTTCTATGAACATCCATTATCCATGTACCATGTATTTTTCTAGATAATTTATTTAGTTTCCATAAAATAAAATTGTTAGACTTTCCAAACCCAAACTATCATGGATTCAGAAACATCAGAATGAATAATTTTAGGTATCCACAATTTATTAGAAAAATAATATTTATGAAAACCTAAAGACATAGTTTTGTTTAATGAACAATTTTTTTCCAATTGTCAACCACACTAACATTTAGTGCATAATAGAGTACTTTGATAACAAAATAGTTATTTCTAAAAACTATTTTAGAATGATTATAACCAAATACAACATTATTCCTTAGAGGATGAATTTGGGAATACATCTTATCAATGTTTTTCTCTCCAAAGGTAACATTTGACAATAATATCCTCAAGGAAAATATTTCTGACTTCAGTAAAATAACAATGTTTTCATCCTCAAAATATTTATTCTTAGAACAGGATTTAGTCTCTAAAATATTGTTCTTAGAAAAAACATTTTCAATATCCTTAGAAGGTTTATCCTTTTCAGAATTAGCTTCTTCAGGGTTTTTAAAATACATTCCACATCCTAAAGTTTTGTATCATAATATTTTTAATTATATGATACTTCATTAGTATGAACAATAATTCTAGAATATTCCTTATCATATTTTTTCATGAGTTTAGAATTTTCATTCTAAAGAATATTTGCAAACCTAGATACTTATTCATAATTAGGAAATGTATTATCATAGTTAGTGGAATATTCTTCATCATACGATTTATAAAATTTATTATTACTATAATTTTCATTTAAGGATACATTAGTAAAATATTCATCATTTTTTATCTTATCCATTAAAATATGATTTTCAATTGGTAACTTGTAAATTTGACCAAGATTTTTCTTACCGGATGATTCATATTTTAATGATTCACTAGAAGTATCTCCACCATTGGAACTCCATGTGTCATTATCTTTCAAAACATTCTTTTTTATTTCTTTGTAGTACCTCATTTTATTTTTCTCAGAATTCAAATATTTTCTTTCTTTTTACATAATCAGAGGACAATATGGCCTTAATTTCCCTGATCATTTTCATTCATAAAATTTGACATTTGAACCTTTCTTGTTCTTCAATTATTTCTACTAATACAGATACAGAAATTATTTCATTCTAATTATCTTTTTCATCCTTCGAGCATGATTAGATAGATCATTTTCAAAATGATCCATTTCTCATGATATATATAAATGATTTACATTCATTTACCTAGATCTTGTAATCAATTCATGAGTCCTAGATTTTGTAGTAGTAAGGGATAAACATACATTTCCATTATTTTTCTTATTATTATCAGTATCTCATTTCAATATTGTCTCATATTGACGAAAAGTTCCTAAAATCTCATAAATATTAATTGGAGATACTTTTTTATTCTCATCAATAGTTGTTATCTTATATTCCCCCTCATTAGTAATGATATCTATAATGTTTTCCATAAGTGAATCGTCATCTAAAACTTTCTCATCTAGTGATAATAAAATGTTAAAATTATTCATAAACATTTGTTCTACCTTGCACAATGGTTCTACATAATTGAATAGAAATACATGATATTATGGTCTATGAAAATATCTTATAGTATCTATAAACTAGGATGTACCAAAATGAGTAACCTCCAATTTCATCCAAATACAATTTCCATCTTCACAAGTAGAAATCTAACTATATATATTCTTGGTCATGGAACACAATAATGTATTTCATATCTTATAGGTTAGATGATATTATTACTTTTCTTGACTAGTAAATGTTTGGACTTCACTATCAGGAATATTATAATATCTAGTAAGAAAAGAAAAATGTGTCCACTATAGTATTAATAAGAAAAGTATTCATATGATATCTCCAATATTCATAATCATTCCCATCAAATATAGGTGCTCTATTAGGATTTATATTGTAAATCGAACCGATATTCATTCCTTCACCCTAATTGAAAATATGATTCCATAAAAACATGTTAAATTTATAAGTTTGTATACAAGGATAAAAATACTTAACAAAAAAAATATTCATAAAAAGGAATAATTGATAATGAAAACATATATTTCAATATAAGTATTTCATTAACCTATGATGATACCTATTGTTAGGTCAAAATATGAATGTTGATGATCAATTTCAAGAGGGTTGATTTAAATGATTAAAAAATTAATTTTTAACTTTAAGGAATACAAAGTTTAAAAAGGTTAATCATGGTAAATTAAAAATAACCATTTTAGTTCTACAAATAGTCTATTTTCCAGAAATATACTTCTGTAAATGTAACATAATGATAGTTTACAAGGAATAGATTTTATCTTAAAGTGTATAGAATCTTACTTATCCGAGTATATAAAAGAACATGAAAGTATACGAAGGTTATTCATTCATCATTTATAAAAATATATTGTACATAAACATGAAACAAAAAAAGATATATGTGTGAAATATTTTAACCCATAGATAAAGGTATCCAACAACCTTTGATAAATTTCCCATGATTTATAATATCAAGAAATACTATATTACCCACAACAAGGTAATCCCCCTTTAAGACTATATGAATATTTCTTTCTATCACTACATTCCCTCAAACATTAAGGTAGTTGGAACCTATGTCTTCCTATACTCATAAGTCATTGAACATTAAAGTAGTCGGCACCTCTATCTTCCTATCCCCAGAAGTCCACGATTGTAGACTACAAAATTTAGATTGACACTATGAAAGGTGAAAAATTTGTTCATTACGCACAAGGAATGGGAGTCTCTCTCTATATAAAACACCTCACTAGAATGAAATCACTAGAGTGATGGATCAGTAATGAGATTGTTCAAATGAGGTCTTATTTATATGCATTTATCCAAAGATCATCTCCCTCTTCAAAAATTCATATTGTTTCTTGATTTTCGAAGGGTCCTTTACATGTTTCTCTCAAACAATGGTCAATTAAAACCTGAATGCATGACATCATTTTATAACTATAACAAGTATTAGAAAAATAAGGTTGACTAACCTGAACTTTTTTCCATAATCAAAGAAGAAATAAATGTTCAGAGTCAATGAAAATAATAATTTAGAGATAATAAATCATGGATATTAGGATTACATTATCTGAAAAACATGTAACATGAATTCTATAGATTTTGGAATCTAAATTATAATGAAATAGGAGTCAGAAATCAGAGGAATTTAGAGTTTGAATTCTAAAGAATTTGGAGTCTGAATTATGAGGAATACTGAGTACTATTTTTACAGAATTCAGTGTCAAAATATCCGTGAATTCGGAGTCTGAATTTAAAATAATTTAGAGTTTTAATTTCAATGAATTCAGGGTCTGAATTTCTGATAATCCAGAGTCTGAAATGCAAAAAATTTAGAACCATAATTCAGAACCTGAAAATAGAATACACTAAAACTATAGATTTATAGGATTTTATGGTTTTATATATGAATATGAATTTTTACATTTAAAAAAAAATAGTTACATATAGAAAATATAAAATGAACAATGAAAACAGAGGTATGGATAAAATTTCATTGGGGAAGGAATATTTTCCTTATTAAGATAATGCTTATGGAAAATATGATGGGAATTCAAATACAGTGTTTGTGATTTTCAAAACACAGAGGAATGGAAAATTCAAAAGAAAACCTTATTGACCTAACCTTTATATCTCCAACTAGGATACCATAATATAAAATAACTCCATTTGGGTTATACGTCAACGAGGGGTCATGGTGATATATTGTATAATGATTATTTTACATACAAACAACCCCACACTCCCACAATCACTATGGAACTACGCTTTCATTTTTCGTAACAATCTTCACTAACACCATTGGTCTATAAATTATTACAAATCAAACTCTGTCCCAAGAAGTTATTTGCTCGAGTGACTCTTCCATTGAGTATTGATAAATTATTTCATTAAATCCTTTATGGAATTTTTTTTAAATATAACACTACAGTATAGAAATTATATTTATCCTAATACAGAAAACTACTTTATTATATCACCTTTTTATTGGTGCGTGAAACTTATATCCAAATAAATGAAAATAATAATAACTCCCTAGAGGTAATGTAATAAAACTATGCAACATATTTACTCCTTTAATGTATTCCAAAACTATAATGTTTTACATCCTACAGATAATCCAATGTGTTGTTCCATCATTGATATTTATAACTACACTTGATAGTTGGATTCCTAGGTAACCCATTTAGTGATAGATATTTTTTATCATTTACTCCTCAATTAATATAATTAAAAAATATAGAACTCTTTTTTCTTGTAATTGTTTTTTTATTAAATAAAATATAACACTATATTTTATTTATCATAATATAAAGGATTTAAAATATTATGGAATATTCCAAAGAATATAAAATCTATATATAGTGATTGTAATACCATCAGGAAACAAATAAAAACTATTAATTTTATCCTCTTCATTCTTTCTACCCCTCTTTTATTATAAATTGAACTATTTTAAATATAAATAATATACTCATCAACAATAAAACCACACATATATCTATATGACTGTATATTCCTACCTAAAAAACATTTAAAAATAATTGACAATAATAACAACTATGTATGGTGAATTTCATACTGCATAAAATTTATATACTCTTACATTCAAATATTTTACTAAAAAATAACACATTATTTAATATTTTCTTAATTAAGAATGACATTAAAATTCCAAATCATCAATTAACTAATAATAATAAAATAAAATATTAAAATATATCAATATAAAACACAATATATAAACTCTTGGTTATAACACACTCTAAACTAAGTAAGATTGTGTGATACATGACCATATGTCAACATACTCACATGACAAAGGATACTAACAACTAATAGGCATTTATTGGGTGATTATGTGATAACTATACCATTTGAATATTAATAATAATAAAATATAAATGAACTAAATATGTAATAAAAATAAGTTTCAAATGTAAGTCAAATGTTACATACGGTCAATATATTAATCATTTAACATGTTATGTTAGTTATAAATGATTAAATAAGACCACCAATTGGCCGATTAAATATGAAAAAAAATTAATATATAACATCCTTATATTGAAAATAAACACCTCATCATAAAACTATGGCATGATACCTATTTTATTATCTCAATAATGATAGTGTAATAAATTTTATGAAAAAAATGCTCTAAAATATCATTAATATAATATCTAAATGGAGTAACAAAAGACTTGATAAAACATATGATAATAGTGTGGTATTGAATTGATGTTGGTAATAATTTTGAAAAATAAAATGTATACTTGTCACTTTTCTGTTAAAGATAATATATTAATAAATGTCCTGGGTGTAGTATTCGATCATAAATAACGATATTTATAATTTTATACTATTGGAAGGAGGTTTATATATAAGGGATATTATGGATATTTTAAATATTATTTTTTATTCTATCATCAATAAATGTGACCATTATAATAGTAATATTAACAAATATACATATAAATATATAAGAAAACAATTAAAATATTTTATTTATAATTTGTTGATAAATTTTATCCATTCTATATATTTTCATGTAAATAATCTTGGAACTATCAATACATGAATTGTAAATTATATTTTGTTTTTTGGTGCCAAATATGTTATTTAAAAATTCCCATGAATATTAAGTTAAAATTATATTAAATATGTTTTTTATAATTACTTTTTAAAAATAACATTAAAATATAATCTATCACCTAAAAATTATCATATTATTTTATAATCTCTAACATTAAATTATTTTTCTATAAATAATTAATTTTTTTATTAATATATACTAATAATTATGTATTAGTTATGTTTTTTAATGGTAAAAATATAATATTACATGAAACACAAAATAATATATTACTACTAAATTATATTTTAATTTAATTTTTCTAAATAGTTTTCCAAGTCTATAAATAACTTCGAATGTCAATAAAAAAATTAATAATTTAATAATTATATTTAACTATATAATTATATCCTCACATCCAAAGTGTTACATAATAATGAATTAGTGATCTTAAAAAAAATATCCAAAACTATATACTAAAAGTTAAAAATCATGAGCTAAAAATATTGGTATGTAAATAGTTTTGTTTTTCCCAAAATCTTTAGTTAAAAGTACTGCATTTATAAATTATTAAATATTTCCCAGCCATTTTCTATTAAAACACATATTTTCTTCGATTATTATCCACTAAAAATCCATTTAATATGAATCAAATTTATTATTCACTCAAAAGAGTCTCTAAAAATAGTTTCTTAGCATTTAAGGATAGCATTTAATGATTAAAGAAGTTATCTATCAATATATGAGTTAATAATTCTTTTTCATAATTTATTTTTGTAATGTTTTTCTATTCATTGTTCAATATTAAATTCCTTTATGTTTCCTTTTTTTTAAATTAATATAATAGATATATTAATAGATCACCATTCACTACCATTATACTACTCTCATATGTCTTGATAATGTGTAATTTTTTTTGAATCATAAAATCATCCCATTGTATTGATAATATAATGGGTGGTCCATTATATTAGAAATACAAAACCTATATTGAATAAACAATGTGAATATTTAATCTATCACATATTCACCATGGGGTAATATCCTACAAATCCCCAGGTTGGGTATTAACTCAATCTGCACTGAATGCACAAACAATTGGGCCAAACTACACATATTTTTTGACACTCCTAGTGGATACTCATTTGTTAATCCACATGATCTTTATAAACAATAATTATTTTTTTGGAAGTTAGAGTTTTCTCATACAATTATTAGAACGTGTATTGAATACACTAACCTATTTCATCATCATATTCTATTTAAGTTCCCATTATTTTCAATTCCATAATCCTCACTTAATAAGGTTATTTATTTGATTATTATGAAGCTGTAAAAGACAATCGTAATAGTAAAGGATATTCTCTTATATATACAAAATAATTTATTATATATGGGAAATAAATTACAAACTATATAACCATTTTTCCTATATGAGAATATTTTGGAAAATAATATTTTATGGATTTTGTTATAGGCATTGTTATATTGTTTCATTATGACATACATAACCCATGAAATTTTCTTATGTGATAGAATGCATTGGAATTTCATTTGGTTGATGGGGATCAAAATTATATACCCCATTGTGGACTAGTATGTCTCATGACACAGCTATGATATGTTAATGAGAGCATTCATACCCATTATATATGATGTCTTGGCACAAAGACTATGTAATATATATATATATGTATATATGATGTCTGACACTATGTATTACCTTCAATTAAATAACTTATTTTTATCCATGTGTATATTTAATTATTTTTAATCCATTTATATATTATTTTCATGATTCATTTCTGTTGTTTTTAATTATTACTATTATACTTTTGATTTATCATTTATGTATGATAGCATACATTGTACTCTAGCACTTTCCGAGCGTTTGAGTCCAACCCATTATATTATCAACCATTACCATAAGACAGAATTTTGAGAATTATATTTTTATTCGAAGACAAATAAAAGCATTAATTATTTTATGGACGTATATTAATTTTTTATTTTAATTTAATTTTTATTTATATAACTTTTTTATAAGACTACTAAACTTCAATATCATGAATATATTTATCTAGGTATTTTATATTATCGTAATAAAATAACAACGAAATATTGGTTACTATAGTTGGGGTGATATAGATGTTATCAAATCATGATTAGTAGAATCCTATGGTACTGGATTTAGATGAAAATATTTAGAGAGAATAACATTATGAAAAAACCCTTTTGATATTCTATAAATTCTTCTTGATTAAATGGTATGACATTTTAATAAATTCTTTGGAATTGTATTATTATTTAAAACTCAATGGGTTATTCACTTAATAATTAATTATATTTTATTATATAGAAGTAGAATGTAATTAAAGGGACATAATCCATGTAATCACCCATAATCATTGTAGATATTTCCCTCACTATATACATAATTAAACCCCATTTCATGATGATTATATTTTGAATATATTTCGGTAGGGAACTCAAGTAATTATAAAAAACATTAACTCAATGGAATAATTTATTTCACCATAAAAGTGTATAATAACATTATATCATTTCATAATGTAAAAATATACAGCTTTCACTGGAACCAATAATATATTAGAGAATGAATTTTGTATTATTTTTTTAATGATATGGATACATTTATATGTGGAAATAATTGATTCAAAACATGAATAATGTCGAAGTGATATATATATTTGAATGAATGTCCCTTAATATGATATTTATTCATAAAAATCTCCATATGAATAAAAATTAGACATTAAATGGAAATTCCAAAATCGAGTGAAAATGGAGGAGGATGCCCTAGCTCTACGAAATGAATCATTTTGAGGTTGTTATAATGGAATTATATAAATATTTTAAATAATATATATTAGATAGTAAGATAATATATTAATATGAAGAATTAAATATCTATTTTTTATGTTTCAAATGATATAAAGAGAAAAATATTGAACTTCAGTGCCATGTATAATGAAATTTGAAAATAGAAATTAATGTCAGGATACAAACTGATCATCAAATTACTATGGGAAGAATAATCATAAGAATTATTTAATAATATAATGATTTTCATTATGTGGTGAAATAATTTAGGTCAACTTCATGAGTTCATCTGAAATAATTAAAAGACTTATTTACAATTCATCAACAATAGGTAGATGAGAAACTATTCAAATCATTACCCAAAGCATCAATATATTCTATTAAAGAAGAGACAATGTGAAAATGGAGGGGATATTCTATCACCATAGTTGAATATTGAATTCGAAATTATTTCATGGAAGTTAATTTGACTATATACTCAATTTTATTTAATACATACTTTTATAATGGATCTACATACTCATTTATATCTTATATGGTTTTTAGGAACATTTAATCACCTTCAGTTACACTAAGGACTGATTTTTCAGTCTGGATTCCTTTTGAAAATCTTATATAAAAAAGTATGTTGTTTATTCTATACTAATATGAATGGAGGTTTTTTATTTTCAAACATGGTGATAATAACCACGATTGAATTTTATATAAGAATTGGGATTAATTGCCTCTCAAATTAAAATAGAAGAATTTATTATCGATTGGTAGAGGATAAAATATCTATATATAAATAGAATAAATTTTTTTAGAGGAAAAAATTAACTTCCATAGTTGTGATTGGATCCACTTCAGGTTGATCCAATTAGAAAAACAAATTAGAGAAAATGAATATATGAATGACAAGGATATCCTTCAAATAGGGGATGTATAAATTATGAGAGATTATATAGATGTATCTACCAAATAAATACCTATATATTATTTTGATCATGAAGATAAATTCAATATTGCCCTTATCATCTATTTTAAACTCATGTCAAAGTAACCTCATAGAATAGATTTAGTTTAATTAGTGGATTTAAAGTATCAACTACATTATTTTTGTGATAATGGATTCATACACCTAAGTGTTTCACTATATGGAGAACAATTCCATTTTGTAAAGGGGAAGAATGTTTCCATGATGATATGCATGGAATATATGGAAATCAACATCATTACTATAGTGGTAAATTATCATTTTCCCTATATAAATGATTTTTTTATCATCATAAAAGATATATATTATTCTTAATATTTAATGTTCATTATAATTCCATGAATATTAATATAGAAAAGACGAATTTTAATATAATTTATGATAATTATGATTACATATTAAATATATTTTCCTGGTATAATGTACCATATGTGTTTATGAATATAATAAACATAATATTCAATGATTTACAAGATAATTATTATTTGTTTTTAATCATTATGTATTGATAAACTCTAATAGAAATGGTGATCAGGAAGGGAATTTATAGAAAATCTATGAGACTCTATGATGAAATGATATAAAAGAGAAATTAAGTATGTATAGATTTTGTATATATCATAATTATTTTATATGATACATTTCATCTAAGGATGGAATATATATTAGCCCTTTAATGGAAATAGATTTTAAATAATGTACCAGAAAATAACATATAACATAGAGAGGTAATTTCATTGCTTTAGCATGTTATTGTTGGTTATTTTTTATATAGACCCTTTATTAACATACCTTAAAATTCCACCATTTTTACATATTGCTTATTACATAACACAAATAGAATCCCAAAGTCCATTTTAGATTAGTTCTATTAGAAACCTAGAAACAAAATCATTTTTACATATGATTTCTAAATTATATCCTACTTGATTCATAATTTTATAAACCCTTATCATGGAGATCATACATAATTAATATCTTCATTATTTCAGGAAGGAAACATAAAAATTGGAGGTATTAAATACTTAATAACGATAAGCAAGGATGATATAAATGCATAATCTTGAGCATAAGGGTTTTAGAGAATCATCGTGAAAATAATATATTATACCATATATATAAAAGATCATAAAAATTAATCATGGAATAAGTATTTGTTGTTTTTATGGTGAAAATAAAAAAGAAATATAAAACATAATCCATGTGAGCATAACATAAAAATAAGACATAAAATATGAGGAAGAAATATATTGATATAAAATTATTCTCATAGTGTTAATTTCATGCATTATAAGGCCATCATAGTAGAATGGGTAAACTCCCCATACAATCATGGTGTCTATCGTTCACTCCCATTACCATCTAAGTTGTCATGGATCACTTCCAAGACCATTATAGAGGACAAAGTTCTTTACTAAAACACATTCAATCTCTATTTTATCAATGTATTTCTCATGAGATATAAATCATTACCTAATAAATTTTAGGGATATATAGTTTCCACACACCACATAATAAAATAATCAACATTTTTTCTATAATTTCACAAAAAATCACATCATAACACATGAAATGAAATCAGTTTCATAAACAGGTAATCATATAATAATATGTGGATAAATAACTAGGATTCATAATCATTTCGTCAAAAATATCATGAAAAATGAATATGGTTTCATAATTATATAAACCAGAAATAAAAATGTATTTCATAGAAATATATCCCATGAAATATAAACAAGTTTCATAATCATCTTTCCATGGAATCATAATCTGTTTATTGAATGATTGTGAATGAATAATTTGGAACATTTTCCCAAAAAGTCATGTTTAGAACAAATGGATGTAATCATTGATGGAATATAATTTTTAAAGATCATTGGCAAACCATTATTGAAAAATATTTCATTTCTACAATGAAAAAATTCATTTTAGTGAATAATGCATTTTGGAAACCTTTTTCTTTGAAAACATATTATGGAACCTTAAAATCATATTGAAATAAAATTTTATGAAAATATATTTGAAAACATGTAAAACATATTTAAAATATTTTTTTTGAAAATTGGAATTTAATTTGATTTAAAATAAATTATATAACATTTTTTAGATTTCTATTTTTGAAATGAATAGTTTTCATATTGAAAATAGGAAAGAGGTCAAATTTTCATAAACACAACTTCTCAATTATCATAAGGAAAAGACAGTGGGAAATTGATAAAAATACATGAATATATAATTAATTATAAGTGTAGAATAAAACTAATTATCTTTCATCAAATATAGATCATTTCATTTCATCATCGGAAGCGTCATCAAGAACTATTTCGATAAATTAGGAAATTATTTTAATAAATTTTTACAACTTAGTAACTCTAAATAGGATTATCCATGTAATAATATTAAATTTCATAAAAATTAAAATATCATGAAAATAATAAAATTATTCATATGAAATTTAAAATTGTATTGTATACACTTCATAAAAGAACACAGGTTCATAACAAAACGTAATCATAAATGAAGGAAAAAAGAAAGAAAATTACTTTACCAATTTAATAACATTTGAACCATAAACCCCATGTGAAAGAAATATCGTAAAATGGATATTTAAATACGCATTATTTTATTTTAATAATAATATAATACATTCATGGTAAGTATATATACAACAAAAAATATAAGATTTTGGAATAAGGCATGACTCTCACAGAAATTTATATGAGACGAGAAAACCATTAGCTTAAATCTTGACTCTCATTGTACATGTACAATACTCATGTTTAATAAGTATATTATTATCATATATCAAAAAAATAAACATATTCATATATATAATAAAATATATTATTTACTTATGACATTATAAAACCCATTCATTTATAACTCAATGCTAATTATATGTTTCGGGCAATAATTGCCTTATTTTTTATATATGATTTGGCTTATTATTCATTTTCATCATACATATATCCTTACTACATAATTAAAAAATTATAAAAAATAAAATAAATTTCTTCTATAGTAACTAAATATGTATTAATAATATTCGATAATTTATATAAACTTTAATAAAAAAACACAGTTCAAGGGGACTTTAGGTCATACGTACGCATGAACACTCTTCCCATTTTAATATTGTTTTAAAAAAAGATAATTAATGAAATTTATGTTTGTACATATATAAAATAAATAAATTATAATTATATTTTCATATATATCTTATATTGTTACTTAACACATCCTCAATATATTCCATGTAGAGTGGGAATTAATCACATCACACTGAGGAGGGGTCCACAAGTCCACAAGATATGTAATCATATTTTCACATAAATAAAAAATTAAGGAATGGTTTATATTATAATTATTAAATAATAAATACATAATTAATATTATATATATCATATTAAAAAATATTCCATCATAAATCCTAACCATTAGATGTTGTAAAGGAAAAACGATCAACATTATTTCATGTGGTGACAGTTCAATGTTAACAAGAATGGATAGTTTGTCACGCATTAGATGGAAGTGTGTGTAATTGTTGGTTGAAACCATATAATCATAAAATACTTTTTTTTGGACACTATGGTTATTATATAGTAATGTAATAATAAAATTTTATGGTGTGGATAATGAAAATACTTTAATGGGTCTTGAAGAAGGATGTTACCTCTTTTTTGGGTAACACATTTTTGCTTTCACCAACAGGGTTATTTGGATGGATTTCTTCCAAAAGAGTGAATAATATGAAATATATATATATTTTGGTAAGATATTTATGTAGATATTTCAGGTGACAATGGGATTCATATGTGTGGATGAATTGGTAGGGTGAGTTCCTTCTACAATGGATGTGGAGTGAAATTCATGTATCTTTAAAAAAATGTAATTGCCATCACATTTTTTCCATGAAAAATGTCTCAAAAAAATGATCCAAAAATGATGAAAGGATGTATAGTGTCAAAATAATTACAAAAAATTGATTTTGTAGATGGTAATTTTTCATTTGTAGACAATTCATTAGATCTTAGACTTTTGATAAGATATTTTTTTATTAATGGTTTCCATTAATTTTAATCACTTCTACTAATAATTTTGGTACAAAAAATTCAACTATTAGACATTTTATATTATCTTGATTCCAAAAATAAAATCCATTTTGAGATATCTCAATAAAATAAGTGGAAGAAATTAATTTAAGATCATTCTTATATATGTGTCACGATAGAGGGGTTTTACGATTTTTTTTAATATTTGAAATGATTTTATATCCAATTGCAATGTCACATTAGTTAGAATGAAAAAATGGATTAATTTATATATAAATAATTTAACTAAACCATAATAGAAAATTAAAAGGTAATTTAAATATGTATTTAAATATGATGAAAAACATTTTTGAATTAGAAGTCAATATTTGACACAATTCATAAAAAATGTGGTTATGTATAAAAATACAAAAAAAACTACCTTAAGATAAGTTATAAAATATGAATTAAAAAATTAATTATATTTTATCAAATTTATTATATATAATTTTGTTAAATTAAAATTTTTATTATTGATAAAAGATCATATAAAGAATATCTTTTGAGAAATTATTTTTCAACCATGTAATGACTTTCCTAGAATTTTTAATTCTTATTATCAAGATATTTAATTTATTTAATATCAAATTAAAAGTAATTATTATTATTCATAATACTATATGTAATTGATATATTATAACTTTTTCACTTAAATAATTATAATAAAAAAATTCTATATCATAGAAACTCTTTATTGTATGGAATGAAAGTCAAGTCGGTATTGCATGTAACACAATATTAAAAAATTGTAGCATATTTTTTATGATTATCTTATTGGATAATTCAATTCACGACATAAAATAAAATAAATTTATTTGAAAAAAAACGTTCATAAATACATTGGGTGTTACATTGTACACACAATAAAATGTATTTGGCCCCCAAAATTCATTAATCTATTATAAACAATAATGAAAATTCTTTCATATAATAAACTTAAGTTTTCACATAGCTTCGACTAATTGGTTTTTTATCCACAAAACATTGACTACGTTAGTGTTATGGTTTAATAAAAAAAATCTCTATGATCCAGAGTTTCAATATGTTGTTCATCTTAAGAAATGTACATCTCTAGTAGTAGGACCTTTGAGTCCAGTACATATAAATGGCCAGGTATGTATATATTCTAGGATGATACATAGATCAAGTCATGGACTTGAGATATATTTTGAGGAAGATCAAACTAGTAGGCTTATATTCTGATAGGATCATGAATTTTATAGGGACTGTTTTTTCAAGTAATACATTCTTCCAGAGTCCCATAAACATCTTCTATAGAGATTTTCCAGGAAAAGAATTCTCTCAAAAATCAATTTCTAGATCACATATTTGATTATCTACATATCTTTTCTACCAAATCTGTTGTGTATTGATATGATGGTGAATGGTTCTAACCTTCCCTATAATATCATCATATATCTCAGGTTCTAATATATTTTTTTAGCAGACTTCATCCAATTATGTTTGAGATCAACATTTATTCCCATATAGGGATTCATATAATGAAATATAAATTCTATAGTGAAAAATATTATGGTATGAAAACTAGATTAGAGGAATTTTATGATCCCATAAACATTTGAAATTTAATGAACATGATATCAAAATATTCGATTTGGTTGAATTGTTATTTCAGACTAACCATCCATTCATGGATGATAAGTATTGTTGAGACTTAATTATATATGATGTTATTTCTAGATACATCCCAGGAACATTGATGTAAACAATAGATCCTAATCATATATAATATAGTGAATAAATCCATGAAACATTATCATTTCCTCAAACTATATTATGGAAATATAATCGATATAGAAATCATATTTCATATAAATGAAGTGTGTTATCTTAGTAAAGAGATTGACAACCATCCATATATCATTAAACCCTTAAAATGTTTTGTGTAGTCCAACAACAAAGTACTTAGTGATGAATTACCATTTCCATTTTGGTATGGGCATTGTACGTAGAATCCCATTTGACTTTTTCTTTTTATTTGATTTGTTGTCATACTATGCACTAATATAATACCACTTTCATATCCATATTAATTCTATCCGAGGAAAAATATTATTTATTTTCAATATACATCTATGTACTTCCAGGATTCATATAGACTGAAAAAAAATCATTTCCTCGAAAATACTCTTCGTAAAAAATTATATGTATGAAATAATAACATATTTCCTAAAACTTATTATTCTATCCTGATCACGTTCTAACACATGGACATTTCTAACCTTATTTTTCAGATCTACATCATTCTTCTACACTTGTTTAATCTTCAATTCGATATAGGTTTGAAAAATCAAATGGCCAAGATAAAAATTTTCCACTTAATACATGATATCTGGACCCATACTTTATAAATCCAAAAATTTTGTGACGGTTTTTTATCTTTTACATTGATAGGATTTAGTGATCCTTTTAACTCAATGCATCATCCTACATGTTCTATTTCCAAGTGTGGTAATGTATTCAGTAGTCATAATACTTTATTATATCTAAAAATATTCTCTAGATTATGACATTATTTTTATGTGTAAATAAATATTTCATACATTTAATAATGGAATAAATATCATGCTTTTCCTATAGTGATAATTCACTTATATATTTATGCAAAAATCTCCACAACATACAACAAATCATTAATCAGGTAAATTTTCTCGGGAATCTTCCACTGTTATGACACAAATGATGCAACCATCTAATTATACATAAGAAAATATTCCAATCACTTATTATATGACTCACTATAGATTAAAAAACATCTTAAATATATGGTAATTCAATAATAGGTTCACTATCAACCCTTATATTTAAATCCTTGTAATTTCCAAACATTCATCTGTCCGAAGGAATGTGGCACCATTCTGATTTAACATTGTTATAGTATTAGATAATCATGAGGATCTATTCACGATCAATTTATTATATCATACTAGGAATTGAAAACTATGAATCTTAGTAAATGTGGCTGGTCTATTAAAGTATTCAATATCCTCCTCCATTTATGGATCTACTGTTATTCTATATCTTGAGATTATGTGACCCAAAAATGAAAACATATGTATCTAAAATTTATACATTATAATTTTTTCATATATATATATATATATACTCCCGTAGGTTCTTAATTACAAATCGCACATGGTCTTTAAACACTTATTTTCACATTAAATAGATAATATTATCATCTATAAAGACTACCAAAAACTAATCATTGTAATATTTAATGTCTCTGTTCATTAAATTCGTGATTTTTTCATGGTAAATTGAATGTCCGAATGGCATCACTATATATTCATATTTTTTATACCTTTTATAGAATATCATCCGGGATATATCATCTACATTGACCCTGAATAGATGATATTTATAACGAATCTCATTCTTTGAAAAGTATTTATCTCAATATAGTTAAACAAACATGACATCAATATGGGCATGTAGATAATTATTATTGAATGTGATCTTGTTCATAATTCAATAATCAATGTATATTCGCATTGATCCATCATTTAGTTTAATGAAAAGAATAGTTGAACCCAAAGGTGACCCACATGACTGTATTAATACCTTATAAAGGATTTCATGGAGTTTCTTATTCAATTCAAAAAACATAGTAGGATCCATTTTATAGCGTCTCTTTGTAATTATTGTGGAACCGTGATTGAGAACAATCAAGAACTCAAATTAAATATTAGTTGTATTTATCATAAAATATTCCTCAAATAATTCCAAAAACTCTCAAACAATATTCATATAATCAAATTCAATTTTCTATACAACAATTTTTGATTAAAATCACTTATAAATTATAATTAAGACCCATACAATTTATGTAATACCTATAGGAATTTGTACTTATCAACAGAATAAAATAAAATCATATGTTGGATTGAAATATAAAATGTAACTTCTCTTCCCCAAATATTTATATACCCTCTATGAAGATATAGAAAATACATGCTTAAGATGACATCTAATTCAACAAAGGATGATTCAAATTATTTCTTAGAAACAGATTTCAACAAATTTAAACCATAGTGGAATATTATACTTGAGATGAAATAATTGTAACATTGGGGGTTTTAACTAAAAATTACACATATATTTTTTGGGGGTGGTGCTTAAATACCATTAGAATATTTTTTAGATATGAAATATTGTGTATATACATAACCAAATAAGACATTAGAAGTTCTACGGTAGATATTAAGTGTACCTTTCACCCCATAATTATCACACCACTCATTGTAGAGAGTTATTGCTTGTGATTACCCATTTTCCCTCATTTTATGAGGTTGATTATTCCAATGATCACCAATAACCATAATGTTATGGAACTAGTTAACATAATTTACATTCTGCATACACTTCTAGAATTGAAGCATGGGAGATTAGTATTGTGATATTTTATATCCAATATAATTATTAGAGGACATCTTTCCCTCACATTAGAAACCAAATGACTGATTTGATTCCCTTAGGAACATAAAAAATTTATTATACCCCTTAATATAATTTCCCCCATTTCCATTTCCACACATACAGCATAGTTAAATCCATATCATCGTCCCATTATGGTTTTTAGATTTTCCATTGAACGTCATATACATTTTCCTATCAAAACCATGTGGATGATATCAAAAACAAACACCTCTTACAACAATTAAATTCAAAATTAAAATAAATTTAATAGCTATTAATGTTTCTTATGCCCAACACCATTCTAAGACATGGCATTAAGACATAGAATAATCTGTCAAACATAATTTTCTTTTGGATTTTAATACTATAAGCACACATTGTGTGTCTTATGGAATTATCTGCGAAGGTTTCTTAATATTCTTCATCCATTTTATTTAACTCATTGAAAACATAATCGATATTTTTAAAAAATAATAAGAGGAATGAAATTATTAAAAAAATGTTGAAATTTTCCCAAACCATGGATTCAATTTCAGCTTATTGACTCATAATCGCAAATATAGTCCACCTCTTGTCTGAATCAGCATATACCTATTAAACATCCATAATTACATTCCAATTTTCTAAAATATGGTTAATAGATTATATTTTTTTAAGGGGACTATTGAAATTTTCAGAAAGTATTGGATTAGAAGGACCTATGAAAGAAGGTAGATGTTTCCTCATGAAGGACTAAATAGAATTTTGTTCCCTCATTTACTCATTTGGATGTCTAGCTTGATTCATAGCTTGATAATGTTGATTGTGAATAAAAACATGTTTTTTATTTCCAAATCGCAATGAATTCGGTTTTTTAAGAGATTAATCATTGCAATTTATATCATACTACACATTGATGGGGTTCCTCGGGGTTACATCCAATGTCTATAAACAAAATGTCATATTATAAAAAACAATAATCATATATAGGAACCACATAATATTTAAAAATAAATATAGGATATTTTAATTATGAAAAAATCTTTAATAGATTTCACCTAAAATTTTTTCTATGTTATTCACTAACAAATAATACTTAATCACTTATTTAGGGTGTGGAAGAACATAAAATGAATATCCCTCCTGATAATCAATTAGGGATGCAACATGTCCCATTGTGATATACTAGGTTGACAATTAAGTCTTAACAATTCACTCGTTTCATGTTGTTACCCTTATATACATATTTAGGAGGACCTCATACACTTTTAGTGTCAAGACATTTATTTATTTCTGTGATTCCACTAACTATAATATTTACTAAAATTCCAAGACATTTTTTATACAATTTTAACCATAGACTTATCCTTTTCAATGTATTTAGTGTTACCACTATTGTTATCCCATACTAGATTCCAAATAATAACTAAAACTTATCTCTAATACCATGTATTGAGACCCTCTATTACAATAATTTTAAATTACATCATTATTTATGAATACATAGTAGAATACAAAAAACAGATGCCCAAATACAATATTAGTCTAGTTCCTTTTGAAGCATACAACATCAAAAACTAGTATAAATGTGATCTCAATTATATTTCCTTGGTTTCATCATGACTAAAACCCTTCTTAAAAAAATTGTACATAATAAATATATACATTATATTGTGTAAATAAACATAGTTGTAGATTATATTAGATTGTATGTAAGGGTCAATAAAGGAGACATGAATGAATAATAATGAGCATAAGAGAATGTGAAAATGATAATGGAAATTGAAGACCATACCCATCATTTAAAATATCATAAACATGAATAATTGCATAATGATAGTAAATTTATAAATCATGGATCATCAGGGAATAAATTACATATTCTACGAAAGAATAACATATGAATAAGAGATATAATTTTTTTTAAAATGAATGTATATAAAATTAATACCATAGTAGAAAATGAATTGTTTTTATGGAAATATTAATATAATTGGTTCACTTCCCATACCATCTTGGTAGTCATGGTTCTCTCCCATTACCATCCTAATACTCATGGTTCCCTCCCCTAACCATATTAGCAGACATCATCTTTTACTAAACCGAGTTCAGTCACAATTCCATACATTTTGACTCATGATATTGATATAATTACGAAATGAATTTGAGGGAGATATAGGTCCAATACATATCATATTGTATTCCTATGTACATGCTCTATAATATACTATACAATAATATCATAACCTATTAAATGGGTATCATAAACATCTAATCATAAAATAACTTGTTCAAAATGTGATAAAATTCATAATAATATCATAGAAGCATAAATTAGGAATGGAATAACGTTAATAATAATCTATCCTGTGAAATATATTATAGTTTCAATGAAATTTCTCCTATGAAATAGTAATGGTTTAAAGAACAACATTTTATAAAAGCATAAAACATTGTTGAAAAAATATTAATGGAACCATCAGATATTGTTTCCCAAAAGGCATGAGTTACAAAAAATGGATTTCATTGTAGATGGGAAATATATTAGAAATATCATTTTAAAAAAATTTATTAAGAA
Organism: Viscum album; assembly: GCA_963277665.1. NCBI lineage: Eukaryota > Viridiplantae > Streptophyta > Magnoliopsida > Santalales > Viscaceae > Viscum > Viscum album. Next base: position 1,360,650,138 of record OY728133.1, read on the forward strand.
AAATATACATATTTTTTTGAAAATGTATTTTAAAAACATACAACCTTTTGAAATCTATTTTCTATGAACTCATATTAATAAAATGTGAAAACATGTTGAATTACAATTTCATTGTAAATAGATTTGAAATATTGAAAAAACAATTGGAGTTTAGTTATCCTTGAAAATAATATTTAAATCTCATTTAATTTTTTTTTTTAAAACATGGTTTTTGATATAATGAGGTTTCCGATAGAGATGAAAAATGAGATAGGATATTTTTTAAAAAAAATCATAATTGTCTTATGTACTAAAGATTGTAAAAAACATTACAAAGAAATTAAGAAATAATTAATGAATATAAGAGTATAATATTTAAGATATTTAATGATATATGGTTGATAATATTTAATTAATGGTATCATAATCATAATCAATCTTAACTAATAATGTGATTTATTCAATAGAAACTTAGCACTTTGTAAGTTAGAATCTCGATCCCCATGTGTGAAAATGAAATTTCATGACACAAAAAAAATATCATGATAAGAAGTATATTAATTATATAATATGTCAAATAGTATTATATAGACCTCATAATAGAAAATTCGTGCATAAGAAACAAGTGACTTGTTGTATAAAAAATGAGAATAAAATAATTTACTGCTTGGTAACTTTTGAACCATACACCCTATTAATGAATGATAAAAAAATGGATATACTAATAACCATAAATTTATTTATAATAATCATATAATAATATTTTCGGATGTATATACACCATAAGAATAAATTATTTTGAATAATTAATATGTTTGATAGAAACAAAATTTATAAGAGAAACCCCTTACCTTTTGTCTTGACTCCAATTGTACTCATTCAAACCTCATTTATTATAAGTATAATAATATATTAAATCTATAACATAAAAATATTAATCTAAATAATAAAATATATTATTTACATAGAACTTTATAAAACACATTCATTAATGAAACCAAGAAAATGATATGTTTTGGCTGATAACCACCTTGTTTTCAATGTATTTTTTTTCTTTTTATTCATGATCCACATACATTGATCGTGATTTCCTTATTTTAATGAGGTATAACACGATATAAATTAAAAATATATTCAGGATAAATGTATTTTTATTAATTTATAAATTATATGAGAAATAAATGAAATACACTTTTCATGGAGATGGTAGGCCATATGTCGGCATGAATTTAGTTTCCATTTTGATGTCGTATTGACAGAAGGAAAGTTAATGACACACACACATATATATATATATATTATAATTTAATTTTTATTAATATTTAATATATATAATATACATTTACTACACTCTTCCATATTATCATCAATGTAATGTGTTAATGAATCAGATTGCTCTGAGGATGCGGTAGTCCACATATCTGTAATCGATGTTATCGTATTGACACTAAATAGAAAGCCTGAACAAATGTTTTTTATAATAAGTAAAAAACAATAAATAAATCAAAAATATCTTATTTAAGATATAAAAATATAGTTTACATAATATTTTAAAACCCAGATAGGTTTTAAAGGAAAAACAAACAACATCGTTTCGCGAGACGACAGTTCAACGTACTCAAGAATGATATGTTTGTTACCCTTTAAATGGATGTGTGTATAAGTGTATATCTGACATATAGAATATAAAAATTATCATTATATTTAATGTACATAGTTTATTATATAATCCTTAAATAAGAATATTTGAGGGTTGGATAATGAAAATAATTCAACGCAGCTTGAGGAAGGATGGTACATCTTATTTGGGTAACTCATTTTTATCGACGCGAACCAACATCCTTGTTAGGATTAAGGTAAAAATATAGTATTTTATGATTAATTTATGTATGTTTGGAGAATATTTAGGTAGATTTTTTATTCTCTAAAGGGTTTTAGGTTTTATAATATGATGTAGGGGTTGCTTCATTTTTATAGAGGAGGAGTTTTATTCTTATAAATTTTGGAAATGGGAGTTACATGAACATTTTTTCAATGAATAGTGTCTCTAATACTGGTCAAAAACCATTAAAATAGAATAAAAGAACTATATATGTCTATCTAATGAATTTTGGACAAGTTTCCAGGTCATTTTGGGATTTTATATTATTGTGTATTCAATTTTAATCCAATTTTTTATAATTGTATCCATTCAATATATTTACATTCAATTTATTTTAGATAAAAACTAATTTAACATTATTATAAAATATAATTTTTTAATTAAAAATATTAAATACATTTTTCCAAATTTTTATCATCTTATTTTTTTGAATTAATTTAAAATTACTCCAACATGCATGTCACGACATTTGTTTTTTAAGGGAAAAAGTTTAAATGTTTGAAATGTTTTTATATAAAATATAAATATAAATTGTTCCTAATGATATAAATTGAATAAAATGATGTAAAATTGATATATTCAATCATTAAAAGAAATTTAGAATACAATTTAGTTTTATTAACAAATCATACAAAAAAATTGAATTAAAATTTAATATTTTTGACTATTCATCCAAAAAGGTTGTTTCTCATAAGAATCAAAAATATTCAAATAGTACTAATATTGACAATATTAATTAAAAAATTAATTATATTTCATAATATTTAATTTCTAAATGTTTCTAAAATTCATTTTATTATTGTTCATAGAAGTACATAAATATATGTTTTTATAATTAAATAGAATTCAAAATCCTGTAATAACATTATTAAAAATTGAATGAATTATTATAAATATGTATTATTTATATAATAAAATTTAAAAACATGAAATTAATATTCATATTAATATATTTAATTAATATGTTATAATTATGTCACTTGTGTAATTTTAATAACATAATTTTTTTTGTCAAAACACTATGTTGCATATAACAGAAAACTTGTTTGTCACACCCCGACTAGGTTTGATGTGCGACTTGTGCGCAAATTATAAAATTGTGTGTCAACACACAGTTTGACATTGTAGGTGGTTAGTGCCGGGTGGCACAGTTTGAGCACAGCTCGCTCGACTGCGCACTTGACGTCACGCGAGCTATGTGGTTGCTCGACATTCGAAATAAGTAGATAAACTATTTAAAGGTCAAGTGAAATGAAATGAAGTAAAAAAACTTTAATAGATTTGATTTTGATAAAAGAATGCTTATGCATAAAATAATAATAAAATATAGTTTTGATAATAATAATACCATTGTTTTGGCTATTTTATTATTATTATTATTATTATTATTATTATTATTATGATAATTACTACTTTTATTACTATTATGATTTTTATTTGGTTTTATTTTTATTATTATTAGTATAACATAAATAAAAAAACAAAACAAAACAAAAGGGTTTTGAAACCCTAAGGGGAAGGGGTCGCGACCCCCTTTTTTCGTTCTCCCCTGCGATGCGACACGTGCCAGCTCTCGCACACCAGTCCGCTTGGCCCAAGCCTCCTCCAGCACTCTTCCCAGCTCCCAGCCTCACCCCCCGCACTGCTTGTGCGACCCTCTCTGGCGACTGAGTTGTAGGTGGCCTCTTCTCCCCCACGGCGTGTGACGCCCCTCCCTTATCGGTCTTCCAGCTGCGCAAGGTGCCATCATCCATTTCCTCCACTCTAGTTCGGCGGCCTAAACCTCTTCGGTGTGACCTCATCCGACGACACCCCCTCCTTGCTCGCGCAACCCACTTTGGGGCACCCTCTCCCTTCGACAACCACCCTCAAACGACGACCCCTTCTTCCATCCAGCCAAACTCCACTGCCTCTTCCCCGAATACATGCAGCAGCAACGACTTCCTCAAGTATTTTCATTCTTCTATATTTTTATGCTTTCTTCACTTTGGTCTAACCCTCGACAGTAGGATTAATGTTTGTATCGATTTTGATTCCTTTCAGTTCTAATTCTTGATTTAGGGTACTCTTTGGGTTCCTCATGGTGCTATCTTGGTGCGATTGGAATTTGACACCAATTTTTGATGCTTTCGGCACCCGAGGTAGATAATTCCCACTGTAAATATTATTTGGAAAATTATTTTGCTTAATTAGTTAATTTAATGTGTTATTCGGTTAATATGGGTAATGCAAATTTTTTTTCTGAAAAGGTCTCATATGTGTTTAAATTTATCGTTTTCTTTTTAGATAGAAGTGATTGTTTTTTATGTGTAACCCATTTTGTGTTATTTGATGTCAATTTATAAATCGCACAATTGGTTATTTAAATTATGTAAGTGATTCTAATGATATTTGTAAATTTTTTTAGTGTGTGTGTGGTTCTAAAAAGGGGATTTTGGGTATGTTCTTGGTGTGAGGTTGTGTAGTGTTTTTTTGGATTGTTTATAAATTGTGTAATGGTCTATTTAATTTGTTTAAATTGTGAAAAACTTGTTTTTAAAATGGGTTAAAAACATGAATGATTTTATGAAGGGGGCAAGGCCATTGTCTTGGTTGGTCATTATTTTTTCTAGTGTCATTATAAAAAGGGAATTTGAGAAATTATGAAAAGTGTGCGAAATGTCTTTTCAAAGATACTTGAGTTGTGAATGCATTGATGGTGAGTTTTTACAAAGGGGTTTCATAAATTGATTAAATAAGGGTAAATGAATTTGAAAAATGGTTTTGGGTGTGTAAAGCTATGATTTCTATTTAGATCTGTTTAAAAAAAATTTAACTGGTTTAGTAAATAGTGTCAAAGGTGCGGGTTGTGTTTTGAAAACATGTCAAGGTGGTTCTTTTGTGTTGTTTCTCGTTTGTATTGTTCTAAGTTTTTGGTTGTGTAATTTTTTTTGTGCATTTTTTGCAGTGTGTTTGCGAGGTAACCTCGCGATACTATGGTCGTTGACTAGTGTGTGTTTGTGCGTCTGTGTGAGGCGTGATGCGCCTTTGTGTTTGGATAGCGAGCCGAGGTAGGTCCCCCATTGCACATACCTTTAGATTTAAAATTTATTAATTTCTTGTTGTTTTATTAATTTTTAATGAATAAAAAATAATATTAGATAATAAAACATTAAATGATTATTAAGTGTGAAAAGAGTAGTTTATTTTATACCGAACACTTGGGACATTTTCTTGAAGAGAGGACACCCAGTATTGACGGAATTCCCATTTGGACTTTAAACATAATTCACAGTACTTCAAATGTGCTTTTAGTTTTAAATATAAATAATTTCTTCTGAACAAGTGTTTTGATCTTTTTGAGAAATGAGGTTTTACATTAAAATTGGCGAAGGCCCATTTGGCACTTTAATAAAATAGATTATTTTAGAAAACCCACTCAGGGGTGATCGTTGGTGTTCGTTGTTTGCGTGAGCTATATGTGATGTTTTTGCATCGTGACTGATTAAATTACATTGTGGACGCACCCCCTTTATATTGCTTGTGATGACATGGGAACCTGGCATATTGAGTGAATTTTCGGAGAACGATTGCTGCACTAGTTTAGACGACGAACTGGCTAGTGGCCCCATAGCAGGGGAATGCAAAGTTATTACTGCTATCGGGATTGGGCCCTCTCGTTTAGGCCATGCAGGGCTATGCCGGGTAGTAGTATGGGGGTTATGACGTCATCGAGATAGGGCATGCCTTTAGGATGAGTCACGTATATAGTATGTTCTCGATTGTTCATGATATCCTAGGTTCGACCCATGTTACTTTTAGTGTTTATTTGTATGTGGCGGACAATTGAGAGGTCGAGTTCTTTTGCTGACCCATGTGTTCCATTTTGTTTCATTTCCTTAGTGGGTGTTGTGTGTTGTGTGTGATTTTCCGTTTGACTAACAACTCAAATTTGGATTTCTAAATTTTTTGTAAAATGTTTTGAAAATGCAATGCACATGTTTCTTTAAACATCAAACATGTTCTAAATTAAAAAGGGCAATGTTCTGTTACTTTTTTTAGAAATGAAAGTCTATGTGTGTGAAAAACAATATCTTGTATATCTAGTTCAAACCTCGAATTAATAAATTTCTTTATTTTTAGGTGGTGCATTGGGAATAGATATCGGGCGAGCCTACTGAGTTTTTATACTCACGCCTATAGTAATTTTCTGTTTTTAGTGTTTTTGCAGGATATTTCTTGGGTTCTTTCTCCATGGGTGATGTTTGGTCGTGAGTTAGAGAGTGACCCGCGAGGTCACACAGAGATAGTGGTTGTCTCATTCGGTTAGTTTTATTTTCATTTGTTCTTGTTTAATTACTTTTCTCTGTTTATTGATTTTGCGCTTCTCTGTTTTGTTTCAGCTAATTTTATTTATATATTTATTTTTTGTGGGAAAAATCATTCCCACAGGCTCTGTTGATGCCCTGGCGCTTGTCGCTAGCCCGAGAGGATCAGGAACGCCTCTCGGTCCATGTCGCGGGCCGACTCGGGTGACCGGTTCAGGGTCGACTCAGGTTGGTTCATGAAAAATGGTATCAGAGGAGGTCATCTTTTACCGGACCTCGCCTTTCAGAGTGCCCTTTTGTTTTTTGGGATGTCCAATAGATGGAGATTAAGACTGTCGAGGCTCAGGAGGTAGGTTGTGGTTCGGTGAATGATCACCACCGCTCGTGACGAGACCTGAGTTACCAGGGGTAGTCCGGGTTTTGAGTCTTTTGTCTTTGTTTTGGATTGAGGGATGATAATAGAGGGGACTCGGTGTCACTCTATGACCCCACATGGAGTAGTGACCCATGTGGAGCCCAGGTTCTTGATTGAAGGTCCTCTGGTGTTTTATTTTACTAGGGGGATGACTCACTACCATGTCATCGGGTTGGTCATAAGAACTAGTTCCTCATTTTGGTTGTCCATTGTTGGTTGTACTTTGTCTTGATTTGGTTTGGTTTTAATGTGTTTTTGGAAATTAAAGTGGTTTGGAATTGAAAAGATTCTTCCTCTAATGGGTTTAAAACTGGTAAAAAGGGATTTTCTTTCAAGTTGTTTTGAAATTTGTGAAGCGGGTTTTTAAGAAGTTTGTGCTTTGATTGGGAAAATTCTGGATTATGTTTGGATTTGGTAATGGAGTGGAATGTGTAACCCTTGGTATCCCTTATGATCATCTACATATGTGTGGTAGACAGGTGATGTGCACATTGACGAATATGTACGGGTGATTTGAGTGAAAAGGGATGAAGACTTATGCGGCGGTTCACAGATGTCGTGGGTGGGGTTTTGGAATTTAAGGCTTGTCTTGTCCTTTTTTAAAATGGACTTGAATAAAAAAAGAATGATTTCAGGACTTGGTTTTACTTGAAAACTGGGTGTTGGTATTTTGAAAAGTGGTTTTGCCTGTGTTTATATATGATTTATTTATGAGTTTATTACCTTTGTCCTGTGGTGTTTCTTTTGTTTGTATTTGAGCATGGTCGGGATTTCAGGCTGGTTTTCTTGGTTCGGGGTGTTTCTTTTGATTGATTTTTTGATTGATTCAAATTGTGATTTTGGTCTTCAGGTTGTTCTGATTATTCCACCCAGAAATGTCCTCAAAAGATTTTTATGAGATGTGCCCAATTCTGGTTTCTAATAAGTGTTAATTGTCTTTCGAGTCATTTGGGTTTCGTTTGGTGTAGTGAAGCTGTTTGGGGGGATTAGAGCATGTCTTCAGGTGGTTGGGAAATTCCGAGATTGTTATAGTTCTTAGTGCCTTGAGTTTATTGGAGGGTCCAACCTCGGATTAGTGGAGGTGGACTTTTCATCATAGTTGTAGTTGGGATGATGTGGGAGGTGTTAAAGATTGTCTCCATCCAATGGATCATATTTGAGGAGGTGAAGGTGAAAAAGGTTAGAGCCTACCATAGTAAATAAGGCCAGTGGTTGGTGACGGCCTGTGTCAGCCACTTTAAGGAGTCAACAACTTGACCACAAGTGCTTGAAAAATCTGGCACCTCTCGTCGCTCGTAAGGGTTCCACATTTTGTGAGCTGGGAGTACGAGAGGAACCTGCCTCTAAAGAAATCCCTTTTGTCAGTGCCGACTTCTGGTTTGTCAGAACACTTTATAATGTGCCAGTGGTGTTTCCGGTTCGAGCATCCCAAGAATCTTGTCTCATCCCTCTAAAGTCCTGCTATTGTGTGACCGTTTGGGTCACTAGGAAGGGTTTCAAAAAAAAGTTTTCTTAGAAGAAGGAGCCCTAGTTGGGGGAATGCATGTGTATGACTGTGAGGCATAAGATGCATCAGCCATCAGAGCCCCAGCCTCAGGTCTCAGGGTGAAGCTTGCGCACAGTCAGGGCGTCATAGGCATGTGAGATCTTTGTTGGTTCTTTATCATTATTCTTGGAAATTGAGACATTCATGGTTTCGTTGTCCTTGATTTCCTGCTATTGTAAGTTCATCTTTTGCGGTAATAGTGTGATGAACTTATTCTTTCATGATCATAGTAGTTGAGTTCTTCTTAATGTGGCCTCTAGAATTGTTTGTTTTATTGAAAGGGTATTTGGCCTTGTGTGGGTTGTTCCTAACTTCATTATTGATCAGTTGGGGATGTGAATGTTGGGGGTTTTTGTCTTCTGTCGAGAGTTCCAGGTTTTAGTGGAGGCGTCGTCTCGCTCGTTCTAAGGGAGTTGGATGTATTGGGAGTTTTAAATAGATTTGGGGAATTCTGAGTTCCAGTGGTGTTGTTATTGGGAGTTCATTGTTTTGGTTCCCTGATTTTTTTTTGGTGGCCTTGTAGTGGCATTCTGTCTAAGTCTTAGTGGTTCTACTCAACTCTAGTGGAGAAGTAGGTATGTTCAGGTGGGAGTTCCCGTGTTAGCCCCTCCTCAGGTTGATGTGCATGGGTTTTAATGTTTTACTATTGGTTTATTTCTTGTGGTGGGGAGAACCCTCTCGTGTTCTCCCCTCATTTTATGTCATGGTTTCTCCGTGACCGGTCGGGTGTGGCTTGTGGAGTTAATCGTCAACCCGAAGCTCTTGCCTTTCCTTTTTAGCTCTGTTTGGGTACGAACTCAAGCTTCAAATATCTTTTGACTTGGTGGCTTTCTAGGGGTAGAAACTGTATATGGGGGGGAGAATTGTCACACCCCGACCAGGTTTGATGTGCGACATGAGCACAACTTATAAAATTGTGCGTCAACACGCAGCTTGATATTGTAAGTGGTTATTGTCGGGTGCCACAGTTCGAGCGCAGCTCGCTCGACTGCGCACTTGACGTCACGCAAGCTATGTGGTTGCCCGACATTCGAAATAAGTAGATAAATTATTTAATGGTCAAGTGAAATGAAATGAAGCAAAAAAATTAATAGAATCGATTTTGATAAAATAATTCTTAATCATAAAATAAAAATAATATATAGTTTTAATAATAATAATACCATTGTTTTGGTTGTTTTATTATTATTATTATTATTAAGAATATTATAATTATTAATCTGATAATTACTACTTTTATTACTATTATGTTTTTTATTTGGTTTTATTTTTATTATTATTAGTATAAAATTAGTAAAAAAACAAAACAAAAGGGTTTTTAAACCCTAAGGGGAAGGGATCGCGACACCCTTTTTTCATTCTCCCCATGGCTACGGTGTGTGCCAGCTCCCGCACACCAGCCTGCTCAGGCCAAGACTCCTCCAGCACTCTTCCTAGCTCCCGGCCTCACCCCCCAAACTACTTGTGTGACCCTCTCAGGTGGCTGAGGTGCAGGCGATCTCTTCTCTCCCACGGCGTACGACGCCCCTCCCCTATCCGTCTTCCAGCTGCGCAAGGTGCCATCCACCATTTCTTCTCCTATGGTTATGAGGCCTCCGCCTCTTCGGTGTGACCCCGTCCGACGACACCACCTCCTTGCTCGCGCGACCTCCTCTGGTGCACCCTCTCCCTTCGGCAACCACCCTCACACGACGACCCCTTCATCCATCCAACCGAAATCCATTGCCTCTTCCCCGACGGCTTGAAGTGGAAATGACTCCATCAAGTGTTTTCGTTCTTCTATATTTTGAAGTTTTCTTCACTTTGTTCTAACCCTAGATGGTAGAATTAATGTTTGGTTCGATTTTTATTCCTTTCAGTTCGAATTCTTGATTTAGGGTACTCTTTGGGTTCCTCATGGAGCGATCTTGGTACGATTGGAATTTTACACCAATTATTGATGCTTTCGGCACCCGAGGTAGATAGTTCCTGCTGTAAATATTATTTTCCGAATTATTTTCCTTGCTTAGTTAATTTAATGTGTTATTCGGTTAATATGGGTAATGCAAAATTTGTTTCGGAAAAGGTTTTGTATGTGTTTAAATTTAAAGTTTTCTTTATAGATGGAATTGAGTGTTTTTTTATGTGTAACCCATTTTGTGTTATTTGATTTCAAATTATAAATCACAAAAATGGTTATTTAAATTATGTAAGTGATTTTAATGATGTTTGGAAATGTTTTTAGTTTGTGTTTGGTTTAAAAAGGGGATTGTGGGTATGTTCTTGGTGTGAGGTTGTGTAGTGTTTTTTTGGAATGATTATAAATTGTGTATTAGTCTATTTAATTTGTTTTAATGGTGTTAATTTTTTTTTTGAAAATGGGTTAAAAACCAGAATTATTTTATGAAGGGGGCTAGGCCATTGTCTTGGTTGGCCTTTATTTTTTATATTATTATTATAAAAATGGAATTTGAGAAATTATGCAATGTGTGCGAAATGTCTTTTCAACGATAATTGAGATGTGAATGCATTGATGGTGAGTTTTTACAAAGGGGATTCATAAATTGAATAATGAAGGGAAAATGAATTTGAAAAATGATTTTGGGTGTGTAATGCTATGATTTCTATTTAGATATGTTTCATAATTTTTTTAAGTGGTTTAGTGAATAGTGTCAAAGGTGCGGGTTGTGTATTGAAAACTTGTCAAGGTGGTTCTTTCATGTTGTTTCTCGTTTGTATTGTTCTAAGATTGAGTTTGTGTAATTTTAGTTTTTTTGCATTTGTTGCAGCGCGTTTGCGAGGTAACCTCGCGATACTGTGGTCGTTGACTTGTGCATGTTTGTGTGTCTGTGTGAGGTGTGACGCGCCTTTGTGTTTGGATAGAAAGCCGAGGTAGGTCCCCCTTTTCACTTACATTTAGATTTAGAATTTAATAATTTCTTGTTGTTTTATTAATTTTTAGTGAATTAGAAATAATATTAGATAATAAAACTTTAAATGATTATTTAGTGTGAAAATAGATTTTTATTTTATACCGAACACTTGGGGCATTTTCTTGACGAGCAGACACCCAATATTTAAAGAATGCATGTTTGGACTTTAAACATAATTCACAGAACATCCAATGTGCTTCTAGTTTTAATGATAAATAATTTCATCTGAACATGTGTTTTGAGCTTTTTGATAAATGAGGTTTTACTTTAAAATTGGCGAAGGCCCATTTGGCACTTTAATAAAATAGATTATTTTAGAAAACCCAATCGGGGGTGATCTTTGGCGTGCATTGATTGCGTGAGCTGTATGTGATGTTTGTGCATCGTGACTGATTAAATTACATTGTGGACACACCCACTTTTTGTTGCTTGTGATGACATGGCAACCTGGCATATTGAGTGAATTTTCTGAGAATGATTGTTGTACTATTTTAGACCACACACTGGCTAGTGGCCCCATAGCAGGGGAATACCTAGTTATTGCTTCTATGGGGATTGGGCCCCTCATTTAGGCCATGCAAGGCTATGACGGGTAGTAGTATGGGGGTTATGACTTCATCGTGTTAGGGCAAGCCTTCAGGATGAGTCAAGTGTATAGTATGTTCTCGATTGTTCACTATCTCCCAGGTTCGACCCATGTTTCTTTTAGTTTTTATTTGTATGTGGCGGATGATTGAGAGGTCAAGTTCTTTTTCTGACCCATGTGTTCCATTTTTTTCCAATGCCCTTAGTGTGTGTTTTGTGTTTTGTGTGATTTTCCTTTTGTCTAACAATTAATGTTTGGATTTCTAAATTGTTTGTAAAATGTTTTAAAAATGCAATGCACATGTTTCTTTAAACATAAAACATGTTCTAAATTAAAAAGGGCAATGGACTGTTACTTGTTTTAGAAATGAAAGTGTGTGTGTGTGAAAACCAATATCTTGTATATCTAGTTCAAACCAGGAATTAATAAATTTCTTTATTTTTAGGTGGTGCATTGGGAATAGATATCTGGCTAGCCTACTGAGTTTTTACACTCACGCCTATAGTTATTTTTTGTTTTTAGTGTGTGTGCAGGATACAACATGGGTTCATTCGCCTTGGGCAATGTTTGGTCGTGAGTTGGAGAGTGACCCGCGAGGTCACACGAAGATAGTGGTTGTCTCTTTCAGTTAGTTTTATTTTCTTTTGTTCTTGTTTATATACTTTTCTCTGTTTATTTATTTTGCGCTGCTCTATTTTGTTTCACCTGCTTTATTTATATATTTATCTGGTTTGGGAAAAATCGTTCTCATAGGCTCTGTTGATTCCCTGGCGCTTGACGCTAACCCGGGAGGATCGGGAATACCTCTCAGGCCATGTCACGAGACGGCTCGAATGACCGGTTCAGGGTCAACCCGGGTTGGTTCGTGACATTGTTCGTGTTGCATGTATTGTATGATTAAATAATTGTAACATATTATTAGATTAAATTGGTTTAGCAATAAATGGTAGATATGAATTGGAATTAATTTATTCCAATAAAATGGTCATAAATAGTTCAGGTGTTCCAATTTGAAGATAGATTTTCCTATATAACTAATAGATTAATAATATTCATAGGTAAAGCAAATCAATTCACATGATCTAAAAAATGAGATCAAAAATAAGGAATAAAATAAAAAATATATTTATGAACCTATATTTACAAACCTCACTTATAAGTAAACAATTTGAATATATATATTGATTCATCAAAAAACAAATATTGTGTATCATTATACACAATGAAAATGTTGTTTCATATGAACACATGATGAATAAAAGAACATAAGAAAAACTATCCATCCCATGGTTTTCATCTACATAACTAAATATTTGATATAATATACTGATATACAATTTCAATTATTAAATATTTAACATATATTATGTTCATAATATAATGAATAATATATTCAATCAATGGAAGAACAATATGAAGAAAAGTATATGGATAGAACTACTAAGGGATTATAACTTTAAATACATCACACACTAGTAGCATAGATCTGACGAATTACATTTTTACATTGGTAACATGAAAATGGGATCACGCCCCAAATTATTGATTTTTTTTTTAATTTTTGAAAACCCAGCACGAACTCAATTTTTAATTTACAACATGAAATAAAATACGACATAATCACAGCATTGAAAACCCTCTTCTTCTCCCTTCATATCTCTTCATGTCAGACATAATATACATCATGGAATCCAAGGAACAAATAAATCATTAAAAGGGGGGATCTCAAAAATTCAATAAGGTTTATCAATTGAAAAGAAAATATTATCATAAATAGCAAGGCATGGTTAATATCTAAAAATTAAGTTCATTAAAACACAAAAATGAACTTAAAAAGATAATAATAAAAGATGAATAAATAATTCCATATAAGGAATCAAAGGAGAATGAATCATGACCATGTATACTATATGATAGTAATAATCAAATGGATCATATTTTTCTAATATCGTAATTAAATAATTCATAGTTTTATGGAATCATAATTATACACTAAAGGATTTATCAAAGAAAACATAAATAAATGTGTAAAAACTATCTCTAGTATGGCTCATGAGACCTACCAATGCATCAGTGGTCTATAATCAACCTCACCTAGAACATAATAAATCCAATTGATTTTTTTTACTAGAGAGGTGAAACATAATAAAAATATAAATTCATATTTAATGTATCATATGAAACAAAAATAATATCTCCAATCCGAAAGCTATCCATATTATAATGTAGAATGATATCATGATAGTGAATCCCCTATCATATTAATTATAATCCATTAAATAATATATAGTAGATGGTAACATATACATTTATTATAAATTACTTATAATATTCCTCAGTGGATTTTGAAATAGATGAAACTACCCTAATAAATAAATAGAGAAATTATTTAGGGAAATATCCTTTTACTTTGGAAGGAAGAGTTCTATTGAAAAAAATCATTCATTAGAGTTACCTGATTATATTTATGTAAAACCCAAAAACTAAATGGGAATGAAATTATTTTAGGAATATTAATAGTTAATTAATATTGAAACTTCTTTATTTTTGTGAAATCACGTCAATGTGGTGTTTTAGAAACATTATAATTATGCCACTAGAGTGTAGTTTATGTGAAAATGTAAATGATTAAAGATGAAAGAGGTTTAATTTTTTGAACATAAACATAAGGAACATTGATATTATTTAATGATAAAATAATTTATTTTATAAAATTATTAGTATCATAAAATATATTATAGACTGTATTTTAAAATGGGAATTAAATTAAGATGCTCCCATAAATCGGGCTTGCTGATCTTGGTGCATTGTAAAAGTATCATTATATAACACATAATTCACTATAAAGGATTGAATAATTGACAAGATAAATATATTTTTAACATACAAAAGATTTTATGATTATTAAATAAGAATAATTAATGTTCTCAAAGACATAAAGGGAGAGAAAACATATTCTTAAGGGAAATAGTGGTTCTGAAAGAAAATCGTACATTATATACAAAAGTGTTATGAACATACATATAATTTCATTGTTATTATCTGGTTTCCCATAATTATCATCACTCATAATTAGAGTTGCATTGGGATTAGTAGCATGACAACATCTCATTGATTTCTTCTCATCATGATCAACAATCGATCACATTATCTACTTGTATTGATGGACATGTTATGTGTTTCACAATTTTTTATGCCTTGAATCAATATATTGGAAGACATGAATTATTGTTCAGGTCTGTAAAATTCATCACTTCAAATGATACAGAGATGGATTATTATTTTTGATTTAATTTCGGTGCTTAGGCCTGAGGATAAGACATGGAACATTTTCAACAGACTCGTTGATGCTGAATTCTCTTCTTGCATTGGTTCTTCTAATTTGATTGAGGTTCCAATCATGGTAGATTATTTTACCTAGGGAAGATACACTTTAAAGGGGATTCAATCTAGTATAATTTAAATGTTCTTTTGTCATATGGATGAGGGATGTCATAATTTTTCCATGTCTGGCTTCACCCTTCCAAAATTTCATTCTGATCAGAACCCCCTCTTATTGATTTGTGTTTTGATAAGGTAATATAATCTCCCATTCCTGTTATGTTTAATAATGCATGGTTAACAATCCCAAGTTGTAGGCAGATTGTTATTGAACCATGGAAAACTACCATCATTGGTTTTCCTTTCTACATTATGAATATGAAACATAAGGTTGTGAAGGCTATGCTTAAATATTCGAGTAAACAATATTTTGCAGGCCTTGATCAGGATATTAAATGTGTAGAGGATAATAACCTATAGTGTCAAAGTCATAATGAGGGTCAGAATGTGATCTCTAGGGATTATCTCTTTTCTCTTTCAAAATTTAATGATCTCCTAATATTAGAGGAAAATATTTCATGAACCCAATTCAATGTCAGGTGGTTAAAGAATGGTGATCAGAATACAAGAATCTTCCTTTTCATGTATAGATAAAAGAAGGAGAAAGTGGAATGAAAACCCTCATGGTGGATGAGTTTCTTTTTAGCTCTGATAGTGAAATTTCTGGTGTTGTTTGCAAATATTTTTAAAATCTCTACATGGATTCAGATACTAATAATACATATTAAATGTTTCGAATTATTCCATCTATGCTTCAGGACACTCAGAATGACATGATCACATGTGTTCCCACTATGGAGGAAGTCAGAAAAGCTATATTTTCAATGAATGTTGATACTGTGGAAGGGTCGGATGGTTTCTCTAAAATGTTTTTCATTACATATTCGGATATTATTCATACTGATTTTTTTAATGTTGTTAGATATTTCTTCTATCATGTTTATTTTCATTTTGGTGCCAATGATAGATTTATTTCTCTGATTCTAGAGAAGTATAATTCTCTTTATATTTGTGATCTTAGACCTGTAGTATTTGGGAATACTCTTCCAAATGTTATCAGTAAAATTTTGGCTAACAGATTGGGAAGCATTTCTAAAGATCTTATCTCCACCAATCAATTTGGCTTAATTCCTAGAAGAAACAATCAAAAATGCTTGTTTACAGCTTCTTAATGTGTAAATATTATGAGGAATAGAGGGAGGTATGGGAATATGGATCTTAACATTGATAGTTTGAAGGCTTTTGACACTATAAAGTAAAGTGTCATTTTTTCATTGTTGAGAATGCATGGTTTCTCTATTGGGTGTATCAGGTGGATCCGTTGTATTCTTAAAATCTCTACGCTCAATGTTCTTATTAATGGATCTACTAGTGGATTCTATGGGTGCTCAATGGGAGTGAGAAAATGTGATACATTGTATGGACATATCTTTTCTCTTTCTAAAGATTATCTGAGTTGTTTTCATTCAGATATTGTTCAAGCCGGTTTGTTTCAATAGATGAGTTTTGGAAGAGGCCTTGTTACTCCCACAGATTTATTTTATGCTGATGATGTTCTATTGTTTGGGATGGCTAATAGTATTAGAATTCGATATATTAATGCAATCATTGAGTATTATGAGGAGGTCTCTGGTCTGGTAATTAGCAGGGGGAAATCCTCTATGTTTTTTGGGGGTGGGGGTTATCATTTCCAAACAAAACAAATTGCATGGAGTCTTGGGGTTAAGAGGGGATATCTACCTTTTAATTATCATGGGGATCCTCGTTTATGGGTTTCTATCAAAAGATGCTACATTTATAATATTTATCTCAAAATTATTAATCAGTTGGATACCTAGAAAAAGAAGTCTATGTCTCAGGCAGGGAATGTATATTTGGTTAATTATGGGATTACCTCCATTTGTCTTTATGTATTTTCTCTCTATATATAGCCTATAAATATTCTATATGATTTTAATGGATTGATTTTTAATTTCATTTGGACTAGATCTATTTATGAATAAAAGATTTTTACAGTTTCTTGAAGTGATTGGATTAGGCCTTTTGACATGGGAGGTACGAGGTTCAAGGATCTAAATCTTTTTAATGAATATGTCATTAAGAATTTTACCTGGTCCCTTTTGAATTATAATGATTTCTCTCAGGAATTATTATTCCATATACATGGGTCTGTTATTTTAAATGGTTATTATCTTTATGTCTATTCTTCAATTTTTTCATTCACCATACTTGCTTATCTTAGCCTTTCCCAATCCTAAAAATCGATGGTTTGCAGAAACTCCACATTGAATTGTAGGCAAACTGACTGGTTATCTTCTCCTATTGCTGATGTTATTGACACTACCCCTTTTTTGAAAGATCTCTCAATTTCTGAATTTCGTAACAATTTCAATGCACAGGATCTTCTTCTAGGTCCGTTGAAGATAAAATTGGATTGTGATCATTAATCTGTTGTGGATACTATGATTTGGGTTCCTAATGTTCTTTTCTCTATTAGCACTAATAAGGACTATAGATCTATGTGTTCTACTCCGTTGGTGGTCCCTTATTGGTTTTTGATGTTTCACACTCCCTTTATTCCACCAAATCATTATTTTCTCAAGTGGAGGATTTAGAAGTGCAGGCTTCCTTTACAAAGGACTTTGCAGAAGGCTGGGTTTTCTATTGCATTATTTTTCCTTTTTGTCTTACTGTAGATGAAATTGTTGATCATTTACTCATCTACTATAAATTTTCATCTTGTTTATGGATATACTTACAAGGAGTGTTTTGATCTCAATTACAACTGGAGGGCTTTTTCCCGCTTATGGAATATTTGTATCAGGATGAATGTTGTACTCAGGTTAATCATTTTCTTCTCTATGATGTGTCAGTGATTGTTTCTTTTACGTGGACATCCCAAAATGCTTTTTCTTTTTGAGAATAAACAATTCTGACTTCTTTTGGCATTAGGAGCTTCATATTGGTGTTATGGAGACTCCTCATGCTGGAATTGGTGTTATGCGGAATGATGTTTCTGATCTGGTGATCTTGAGGACCCTTGGAATTTATGGTAGATGCAAACAACCCCTTGTGTGGAAGTGTATTAGGTGGATACCTCTGATTTCTCAGTGTCTAAAAATTATAATTGATGGGGTAGACTCAGTTTCACCAGGTCCCTCATGTTTTGGTGGTGTCTTCAGCACATACAAGGTTTTTGTTAAAGGTTGTTTCTATTATTATCTTGGAAATGGTTTGGCAATTGAGACTAAGTTATAGGCTATGATTAAACCTGCCCGGTATGCTTCTTATAATGGCTAGATGGTTTTACGGCTGGAATCTGAATCTAAATTGGTGGTTTAAATTCTTCGAAACCGCTCATTTATTGCTCCATGGAGAAATATTTCATATTGGGGCGATTATCTCAAGTTGTGGAGCAGTTATGTTTGGTTGTCACTCATGTTTATAGGGAGGCGAATCAGGTTGCAGATCTTTATCTAAACGTGCCATTGAAGTGGTTAGTTTATTTTGGTCCTTTGTCACAAAAACATTTTTTTGTGAGCTGGTGTATGTGGTTGTGTGTCGTGATTTGTACATGTAGTTGTGTTATCCTCTATGTTTTTCACTTTTTCTGAATTTATTATTTTTTAATGAATTTTTTTTGGGAACATGATTTTTACCTGTTTTTGAGATTTCTGGTAATATGTATATATACTACTTATATAACATTAAAAACTTGTAATATATAATTTAAATACTTGCATACTTTATTTTTAATTTAAGACCATCCTTGACTGTGGTAATTGTAAATGACAATGCATCATCCTTGATGGTTGAAGTTGACACATCATGGATGGTGTTTTCATTTTTAGAAAAAAGGGGGAAGATAAGGGGATGGATCTACCATTAACAAATTAATATTTAATAATATATAATTCAATGTAGTGAACATGTCACATTTATATGGTGAGGTTAGTATAAGATAATATAATAATCTAATTTGAAAAGAAATTAAAATAAAAAAATGTCGGATTTTACCTCTCTAACTTCTCCTTGAGAACCTCCATTGAGAAATTAGGTTTGGTATTTTCATGATAACAAAGGTTCCATGACATGGTGGATATATTTATGATTTTTATTAGGAATAAATTTTTCAATATTATAGGATTGTAATGTCTGAGGGGAAGTGGTGGTGAGGGGTGGTATTTTTCACCCACACCTCACCTATTTTGTGCACCACATCCTCTTTGCGCACAACTCTTTTTTCCAACAACCTATGTCTTCATTTTACTATTATCAAGTCCAAAAATTTGGAAACATCTAGAGAACAGTGTCACCTTCAATACTATTTTCTGTAAACTATATGATCACTTTATTGGCACACATTCTGGGCATCCTTATAGGATTGATAACCAACACAAACCATAATCCAATTCATGAAAATAACAACCATGGTTCCAACAATCCTAAAAACATAATTTAGATGACACCCATTGTACCCCATCATTATTGCATAGAACATGTATTCACTTTTGATGTTTGGAATAGAAATGTTCTATAATGAGGTCATGACGTTATTACAGATTATTTAGCTTTGAATTTTGGATATGGTGGGAGACTTCTCACATAATGAAATTGATTATCTATTTTTATATTTTGTTTCTTTTTTTGAAGATTTACTTTGAATATTATTTAGTTAATGTTGAGTTGTATCACTTATGTTATTTCATTTTGTTATGGTAAATACTTTCTATTACCACATCCACATTTTTCATTCCATTATCTATAATTTTATTTGATTTCTTTCTTCATGTGGGATAAAATTATTCTCTCTTATTGTTATTTATGACTAGTTGCTAGTTTCTGTCTGTTGGGAATCTGGAAAGCCATGGGGTTACGTGATTGTTTGGTTTTAGTTATGGGTTTCAGAAGAATTATGGGTTCAACTATTTTAAGTGTAAAACCCATAGAATTCCCAAATAGCAGATATTCAACAAGATATTCACAGGACGAGACCCCAAATTAGAGAGCATGTAACATAGAAAATATAATAGCATAGACTAACTAGGATGGTGACAGAAATTAAAAATTATATGTTGGAATGTATGACCAATTTCACAATGGGGATCCACCACCATCGGATCAACTAGAAGAAAAATCACTGACAATATATTTTTTGAGGTATTTGTCATAGTACATATGACATTAAGATAATTTTTGTCTATAAAAATATCAAATTTGTTTGTAATGGTTTTCAAATTTAGTGATTCTAAATATGGGTTGTTTTTTAATTTCAATTTTGATTTTTTTAGAATTTATTAAGAGGATGTCAAGTTCTAGTAAAACTAAATGATGTCTATTATTATTATTATTATTATTATTATTATATTCATTTAATAGTATTGTTGCGCATTGTTTAGATACAAATATCCATTATAAAAATTTATTATTTCTTATAACTTTGGGTGTATGGATTTATTTCAGAATTTAATTTGATATCTATTAATGCTAAAATAATAATAATAATAATAATAATAATAATATATTAAAATTAATTTTTTATCAAAATTTAAAATATAATATTTTTTATTATTGTTAACATTTCATCATATTTCAATTTTTTGAATCATATTTTCATAAAGTCATCATTGTACTTTATTATCAAGTAACATTTTTTCAAAGATTTCATCACTAATGGCACCTTAAGGATTTGTTTTTTAAAATATTATTTTATAAAACAATATATATATATAATAGTTAATATTATATGATGGATAATGGCTAATGAAAAATTACTAATTCTAATTAATATTATTAGTACTAGTTATTAGTATTAGTAATAATAAGAATAATATATTGATATGTAAGTAATAAATATCACAATTGTCATTAATTGATCATGATTTCATTAATAATATTACAATCACTATTATTATAATATTTTTTTTGTACAAAAAATTATGAATTTAATTTAAAATATTAATTAATATTTAAAGACAATAATAAATAATCATAAGAATTATTTATAAACTATAATTAAATTATTTAATTTTTATGATAATTAATTTTATACATTTAATTTTAATTGAAAATTTATAAATAAAAATTAAATTTATATATTATTAGTTATGAAACAATATTAATATTTATACTATTATAAATTTATCATTATAATATTGGATACAAATTACAATAATTTGATATATTATTTAGACCATGATTTTTATATGTTTTCATTATTTATAATATATTATTAATTTCGTTGAAGCATTTATTTAATAGATTTCATGGATTTATCATATTGGTTACATGTTTAAATGATACACATATATTTCATGAAAAACATATTGAATGTATTGGTGGGTTATTGTATTTTGGAACAACATAAATGATCAATGTTAAACAAATTAGTGATTTTTATGTTGAAGCTAATAGTGAGTATTGAAACTAAAAATAAAAATGTTTGTCGTTTGCGTATATAAACTATGTAGGGATAATACCAAATAGAATTTTATTATTCTTTATAGTTTAAATTGGGTAATAAACCATGAATCATACCATCATAATATTCAATGTAGGGTCACCATTTCAAAATATTATTCAAAATTAAAACAAGAATACTATATCAGCAGAATCAATAATGTATTAGTATTATACTCTTAATTTATAACACATGGTTTGCATTCACAATGTTGGAGAGTATCATGCCACGACGTTCTATTTTTTTGATTCTACATTTAATGAAATGTGGAACATTATACGAGTGAAAATAACTTATAAAGATAAATTATGACATGTTCTTCAATTTTGATAGGCTCGGATTGTTAGTATATTATGGCCACACCAAACATTAAAACATTATAGTGGTCATTTCACAAGAATCACAACACCACATGAAGATGGAATGATTCTTCTAATCCACGTGTGATGTGATGAATATGGTTAATATGCTACCTGATATGAACTATGTGATATTGAATGGATTTATACATTCATATAAAAATTCAATGGTATTCTCTTGATGAAATGTTGGTTCTATGAAATGGAAAAATGTGAAAATTAATCTTCACTTTGGATAAAACATGATTGATAAGTTATTCGCAGAGCCTTTTTATTTTTTTCATCATAATAAAAATCTGTGGCTTTGTGAAAATGATGGCTTGATAAGAGTGAATGAAATATTGTGATGTATTTATGTGGAAAGAGATGTCTCAACAGGATTAATATAGGTTCTAATGTTGTGAAAAAATGTAATAAATAACCATGATAATATAATTTATAGTTGTAAAAGATGATGAATTAGTGGAGATAGATACTTGGGAAGAGAAGTGAAAATGTTGATCAAAGAACACTACGTTTTCAAATTATCATTATAATCATAAATTAGTATAAATTTCATGAGATAAAAAAGGAAACATATAAAGATCCATGATTGAATGTATATCTACACGAGAGTTATTTTGATGTAATTTTTGGGTAAATATTTAAAAATGGGTATGGGTTAAAATTTATTTTTAATACGTGGCATAAATGTATTCAGTATCCTGACATATTTATCATTTATGAAAGGATTTAGAGTGTTTACATCATAATTTAATATTCTTTCAAGGAATATGTGGAATCCACCATTGTATTCTATATTTTTTTAATATTTATTTATTTTTGATATATTACTATGTACCACGATAGCTATCAGGTTATAAAACATTATTAATAACAATTTATAAATAATTAATTACAGTGATATAATTAATACATATATTTATTTAGTATTTCATAATAGTTTGTAAAAGTAAATAATATTTTATGAAATTTTAATATCAATTTGTAGTAAATAATTGAAAAATGTTTATTTATAGTATGCTAGTTTGAACTCATTTTTTGTGGGATACTGATACATAACTAGCCATAGGATACATCCACACAGACCAAAGGCTTGAAATAAATTCCAATGGTAATGAATATTTTTGGGGCAATTAACCATTTCACACACAAAAAACCTATAACATGCAACAACCATAGTACCACAAAATCACAATACGATTCATTATTGAAAACATAAAAAATCCAATGTGTGACAAAATAATAATCAGAGTAACATAATAAGATGACAATAGATAGAATATAAGACTCAAGGTACAATGGTGAACATACTCCAGAAGAAATGACTCATCCATCTCTGAATCTCGATTCCCAAAAATAATGTACGAAACCTCATAATGATCTTATAGAGAAGTATGATATGTTATCCTTATCAATATCATGATAAATAGTTATTTTATAAACACCAAGGATCAAATGCAATGGAGTGAGTATACAACCCAGAAGAAACCGCCAAGGATTCTTACACACACCACTAGAAATTTACCTAGTGAAAATATTTCAATTATAAAACATATAATGTTCAGATAAACCAATATCTGTAAAAAATGGAAATTTATCTACTAATGTTGTTATGTGTACTTAGGAAATCCACAAGAAAACCTATTTAATTCACTAACCCAATGCATATATTAACCAAGACATCATTATAAAGAGTTAATAACATGATCCAATTCACATCCATAATTCCAAAGTCATTACATGGTAGTAAAATCTAGTGTGGCTCAATTTTGTTGCCAACTACCAATTCTGAGAAATATAGGCCACATAAAATATAGTAAGAATCTATATAACTGATGTTCATTACATGATACAAATGTACCAAATAAATATGGATTGAAATATATATTCACGAAATTCATTTGATACATTGTTAGAGACACCCACAACACATCATTGTAAAGATAATAAAAATATAAAATCATAAAAACAAATTATCAATTATTTTTCATTCAAATATAAGGAACATAAAATTCCATGAAATAAATACACTATTTTATAGGTAAATTTAAGAGAGAGATAATCCAACTACAATTTTTTGAGGAATTTATTCAGGATATCAATAATCCGAACTCTTCTAATCTTTATGATAATAGTTTATATGAATTTTAAGATAAAAAATGAATGATCTTTCATTCTAGTCTTGTAAATAATGGTCTCGGTTTTATCCAAAAATAGAATTCTAATATCAAGAGGGGAAATAGAAAAGAAACTCTTAAATTAAATTCGTATATTTTGACACTCAAATATTAAACTTGATTGACCTTCAGAAGGATTTGGATCACAAAAACACCCTATAAGAGTGATAGGTGTGAGATACTAAGATATAAAAAAATGTGGGTTTTCATAGTGTATGAGTTAAAAATATATTTTTTTAATTCAATAATTCTTCCCTAAAGATAGTAGATGATTTAGAAAACAATTCCCTTACTATGAAAACATTGGGGACCAATACCCCCTAATACATGGTTGGAAAAAACTATTTAATAAATTATGTACCAACCATGAAAAATTCAACAATACAAAATTTTCAAATCCACATCCTTACTGCATGGTTTTTACTATTCCATGTGTTAAACATTTCCATTTAAAAATAACTCAATTAACCCTCACATAGATACATGGGAAATCTGATCAGTATCCCAAAGCCGTTATCAAAATATACACCCTTTATAAATCTTCAAAAACACTCCAAAACAAACATAAACTCTCAAAAAATCAACCTAATAATTATATTAAATTTTCATTCATTATAATATGGAAAATCAACTCATAGTAATTGTGTTAAATTATCCTCACAATTGGAATTTCCATCCCAAGAAATATGTTGTTTGGTGATGTCCTGAAATTCCTCTATACATTGCGTCATCATAGACTTATCTCATTCCCATGTCCTCTGTTTAATATATCAATTCTTCTATAATATATATAATAAATTTATCTAATTCATCAAAATTTATATTATTGTCTATACCAAACATAAATCATATCATTGATAAATGTAGAATAATATTCTATAATTATATGGTCCAAATGAATAAAACAAACATGATCATGATAGTATTTCATTAACTGAGACACATGGAAAAAATTATGGAAAATAATATTTCTCAGTCGCTGGTAAACTCAATAAGAAATGTTTATAATACATTCTAAAATTATAAATGGTCTAACAAACCGATGAGGTTATTTTCTTTCCATACATATGTGATAATGTAAAAGACATGGTGATACCTGTAAGAATAAATGGTCACTAACTTCAATTGATAAGGATCATATGTGATGATAAAAATAAGAATTATCATACCTTTTTACCATATTCATCCATTTCATAATAATTTTAATATTATGTATACTCTTAGGGAAAATACTATGTCTGATTATTGAGGTATCTCCAACCATTTCCCTATAAAGTAGTGATCGATAAGGATGATATTAGAAAGATAAAAAAAAATCTATGAGTATTGATACATGATAAGTATTATTATATGAAAATTCCACCAATGTTAGATGATCCTCCCATTGACCACCAAAATACTTAACACAATATCTATACATGTATTATAATGTTTTTTATGGTATATTCTAATTATTGATCCATTGGAGGGTGACATGTTGTTCTCATGGTCTAATGGGTTGCAAGGGATTTCTGTTAGGATATCTAAAGCCATAAGGTAAATCTATGTTGTTTATTTGAGAAAATAGATATTATTAAGATATGAAACACAACACAGTAGTTGATTTAATACATCTCTATGTCTTATATATTATTACGACCTCAAATTGAAGGAATTTTTTCAAAATTATCGATTCAGTCCACAATCACCAGAACAACATCATGCTTTTGATGTTTCCATGGTAGATATGTGACAACCCATATTAAATTTTAATCATATTTATATATCGGTATATGAATAGAATATATCAATTCTACTTATTGTTGATGTTCATCCAGGATTTGATATGTAAGACCATTGATTTTCCTATGAGTTAGTAATCATTTTTTCATCTATATTGTTTTCTTATGGAATAAAGTGTTTACCCTTTATGGTCATGGAGGTATCAGTGGTGTTTAGGGATTTTTCCAATCAATTGACCATGAAATTTTTCAAAAATTAAATAGGATGCACGATTAGGATTAATCGTGATTCATATTCCACAAATTTACCCTTAATTGTATGCTTGGTTCGTCATATGCTATTAACATGATTTTGGGATCTACCTCGGTCATTACTGAGTTTCCATCCTGATACTCTCAGGACTCCATGTGGAATTCTTGGCCTTCTATAACATGGATTTTTTCTATAATGTTTCAAAAAATATTAATAAACATAGGGGACATTTTGGTGGAATTTTTTTAGAACCAGTATATTCATTTCAAGTATAGATCTTTGTTCGGAATTTTTTTTAGGAAAAAGAAAGAAGTGGAAAATTTCGTAAGTACATGTTGTGTACCTGGATTCCATGGGTAGTCATGTACTGGCCATGTAGCGGCTAAGTACATGGCCATGTGGGTAACCTGGTTGACCAGCTAATGTTGGGGCCAACTGAGGATAGTACATGGTGTGTACATTAAATGAACATGCCATGTACATTTATATTTATTTGTTATATCAGTGTAGGATAGATTCTCTTGTCTAGAAACACTTTAATCTCCATGTGTTTAGTACATGATAGAGATGTATGACTAAAGACCTTTGAGCTCCTCCTGTTTCATGGTCTGGTCTCTGATTGAGATGTTTTATGTTGTGATGGATTATCAATGGTGTGTTCTCTCTTCTCCTAGTGCCTCTCTGACTGATTTATCCACACTCGTGAGTTATCAAGTGTAGATATTATTTATTATTTTTATAGATATATATAATTTTAATCTAATTTAATGTCCAATGTCCAAGAGTGTTCATTATACAATGTCAAGGTAGGTATTTTTCAACTCTCATTGATTGCCTTTTGATTATATATGAATAATGTGCTGAATACCCATGTATATGGTTTTTTGTGTTTGGGAATTTGTTCCTATTAAATTAACTATTAGGTTTCTATATAATGATAACAAGGTAAATAAAAATTCTTATAGTTTTGGGACATGATTATGGTTGGTTTACCAATGATTTATTTATTATGGTAGTTTTATCTTGATTTTCCAATTAGGATTTCATTTTTTCCATGCCTCATATTGTTCGTATGTAGTTTTTGTTTATTTGGGATACATGTGATTCACATTTTGAAATCATGGTGAAGGTTAATTGAATGGGAGAGCTCCTCACGGTAGGGTCATTTATATGTAATTATCATTATGTTGACCCAGAGGTATTGACTGTGATAGATGTCGGGTGGTCGTTGACTAGAGTTGTTAGACAGTGAGAGCTACATAGATGGTCAGTATTAAATGAATTTTGGACCATTGAGAAATGACTGTGACAGTTGTGATAGGTCATTTAATTTATTATTTCTTTGTAGACCAATGGGGTATTGACTATGAGATCTATCTTGGTTTTATTTTGTAAATTAATAATTCCATGGGTGACCAATGGGGTTAGGCTATGTGAGCATCACTAGAGTTTCATTTTGTTATTGAATTGATGATATGTTATATCAAAGGGGTTATACAATGATAAATTTTTTAGAAGTTTTCTTCTGAATATATGAATAATTTAGACAAGTATGTCCAACCAAAGCACAATCTTGGACTTGGTGTAACTAGATTGTACAGATGTTATTTTAAGACATCTAGTTGTTATTGTTATACATGGGGATATAGAACACAGGGTCGATCCCTATGTTATTTTATTCAGAGGTTTAAATAATTAATTTATATAAATGAATATCATTGAAAACTGTATGATAGTTTTCTTTTCATTATATCCTAGTTTATTTATTTATTTCTCCATATTTTATGCTATATGTATTCACTGAAAGTTAGGTACATATATTTTGTTGGTTGTCGACTGGGATTATTCTCAAATCCTATTTGAGTTATTCTTTTGGACCTAAAAATATTATACGGTTTCTGGTATATATAATTGAAAGAGCCCTTCTTCATTAGGTATTTGATTTTCATTGGAGATAGAGAGCATGAGAACAAAATAAGGAATTCGATGATATTTCAGGTTACATAAAATTATATAAATTAGTTTAAATATATTATTTATATAATTTTTCCTTGTTTGTATAATTTCATAGATACATGTGACATGAATAATTTTATTATATATGTTGTAGTTGTTTATACAACAAGTCTTCCATTGTTTACATCGGGTTTATGGTAATTGTGTTTATGCCACTGTTTTCTATTTATTTGTGTTGTGAAATTATTATAATGATGGCATAGTTTACCCACTATCACTCACAAGGCCCTCCCATTTATATTGAATCCTCTGGTGTTTTGGGGAAATTTACATTAGGCCATGTCACTAACAGTGTATGGGGCACCTTGGGGCGGCACATGGAATCGGGACATTACAAAGTGTTCTAAAATGGTTTTATTTTATACTTTTCATAACTATATTGAGCTTATAGATATAGATATAGAGTTATAGGTCTTGGTAAATAAGTCATATCCTAGAGTAGCTGACCTGTACTGGGAAAATCAAAGTTACCTCAAATATTGAAATTTCTTTTGGTGTTTTCAATTGTTATAGTTGATTTGATTTCACCATTGGGTGGAGAACTTGTTTTGTGTTGTCATTATTGATATAATTCAGTTCTAATTATGTGGAAATCAGATGATATTAGTGTATTACATCTCATTCATCATATGGAAGCTTACTACAGTTCAAATGTGAGGCATTATTGTTAGGCCATTTAGGGTGAATTGTGGGTAGAATGTTGTAGTGATAGATGTTGTAATAAATATCCATGATGTTGTGATAAAATATCATGATAGAATACATATATTTTTAAAGGATATTTGAATATGTACTATTTCATTAAGATGGGTTCCAAACTTCAGTCCCTGAGGTGTTATGGGCCCCCTTGGATCGAAATTTGGTGTATTATGATTGAACATTAAATTAATTTATTTCAATACATAATGTGAATAGTGATTCCATACAAATATTTAAATGAGTATGGGATCCCACAGGTTGAAATTTGTTATTCCCTAGAGAATATTTTCTATTTTTAACGGTTCCAGAGATGTTTCAAAGGCTTATTGTCCTGAAACCCAGACAATACGACATGTGTTGTTATTTACACATGCCATGTGTTCATCAATTCAGGAAGAAAATACATTTATTACATACTCACGGTGCACATTAGTTACACGTTGTGTAGTCATTAACCTATTGACTGACAATGTGATTCATGACATGGTGTTCGAAAACATTTATAGAACATGATGTGTACTAGTTGTACACATCATGCAGTAACGACCGTGTGTACGACCACATGACTAATGACACCCATGGAAATATCTTTGGAAGTACACACCATGTACCATTATTACACACAGTGTAGATTCTACCATGTCTCTGACCGTGTGAAGAATGACATGGGTTTCTAGAACATAATTTGTATACACTGTGTCTATGGTGAACACATAGTTTAGTGTTAACAAGGAGAGAACCATTTGGTTCAAGCATTGTAGGTGTACTTGGGTAGGTGTAAAATTCATGTAAAACATGTGTATTAGGAGTAACATTCCGTGTGTAGCAGTGTTACATGGCCAGGTTTGGTAGAGGAATACACCCTTGTTGAAACATTATAGGACATGACATGTAGTTGTTCTACATGTACTGCAATATTCTTTAGTAAAATATGAATTTTTTCTTTCTCTTGTTCTGTTCGTGAACTTATAAGTTGTAGTAATTGATAATCATAAACTGATGTGTACATTTGACCATGTAGAGAAATTCCAACATGAATTCCCACTACTACAATAAATCCCTTTAGCGATTGCAAAAAGCTGTCACTAAAGGGCTTTAGAGGCCGCCTGGCGACTGCTTTTGGCTGTCATCATTGCTTCTTTGGTAAATACCATCATCGACTGACAATTACGGCCGCTATAGATCCTTTAATAAAATGAAATATTTCATGTGTATGGGAAACCAGTGGGGTGCGAGGAGGGACACTCAGGGACAAGGCCGGAAAAGGAGGGGCCTCATGGTTTGGTCGCCGGCAATGGAAGCTTTGCGGCGGCCGAAGGGATGGGCGAGTGTGACGTTGAAGGGTTCATGGAGTGAGGTAAATTGACGGAGGTTTTAGGGATCGATGGTAGATGATATTTGGGTGAAGCAAGGTGATGGAAGGTGGAAACAGGGCTGACTGATGGTTTTAGGGATGGTGGAAACGGCGGGTGGTGGAATATAGGGAAGTTGCAGTAGTGATTTGGGAAGACAATGACAGGGGGCGGGAATAATCCCACCAATTTTATTTCATCATTAGCGGTTACAAATGTCAGTCTCTAATACTATCAATAGCGACCACCAATGGTGGTCTCCCATTACCAGAGGCCGAAAATCCATTTTTAAGTAGTTTCCTCTAGTTGTATGCTAGTTGAAGGGTAATGAATAAACAACAAAAACGATAGATTAGGCACTAATAATAGATCCTCCCATCATTCCTGTCTCGATAGCACCTATAATACAACATATTGGTGCTGATGTACAGTTCTGTGAATGATTTCTGAGAATGATACTAACATTTTAGGGAGCACCTCATCCTACCCCTTCTATGGAAGAGTTGACATGTGTTATAGTAGTATCATTCTCCCACATTTTCAATGTATGGAAGACCACAATGTATAGAGTCATTGTTAGAGGAAATACAAACTATCATTGAGTGTCTGTAGATGCCTCCAGATAGGTGGGTGAATCATTCTATGTTCATGTTACATAATTACACCGAGAGATGGTGGGATTTTAGGTAACATTGATGATGTCATCCGGATATGTTTTTGGTTGAATTTTATAGGATCTTATATGACTACTTGTATCCTGAGATTTTGAGGACTGATTGATCCCAAGAATGCATTCATTTAGATTAGGGTTCTCTATTAGTGATGGATTACTCATATCGTTTCCCATAGTTTCATTGATTGCCACCTGTTTTTGTGGGTGATGAGTTATCATTGGCCAAGAGATTTGAGGATGGTCTCAGGTATGAAAGCTATTAGTAGGTGAATTTCTTCAGGCTGACATCAGTTATGGAAATATAGAACAAGTTTCTCATTACATAGTGAAATCTGAGAGAGTTAGGTGCTATGACCTCAGGAGGTTCATCATCCAGGGCCGATACTCCTTCAAAAGATAATAAAAATCATTGTACGGAAATTTGACGTGATGTTTCTTTAGGTATACAGGTTGTATGATACTAGTGTGGTAAGAGTGGTAATATGCATGCACATTTCCTAAAATACTGAGTTGAGTATTGATCTAGTGGCATGATGGGTCACATATAGCATTTCTAATAGGTGTTCTCACCAGAAATAAGTGACATGGTTTTTTACTCTATATTCGGTAGTAGGACAACCCATTTCTCATAAGTTAGGGAACATGAGTTCATCAGGACATTCATGCCTTTAAGGTGGCTATGGATGTGTTAGTCAGGCTATAGGTTCATTGTAACAATAGGGTGGATCATCTTAGGGTAGTCAGGAAGAGTCACAGGGTCGCGGAACAAGTGAGACTTTTGCAGTGGATCAGATCCAAAAAGAGTAGGATCATGGACACTCTGAGTTTAGATGTACGATTCTACATTCCTCAGTTATAGCTTGTTCTATTTTTGATATAGCCACTTCCCATAGTTTTATATTTTTTAAGTTGGGAGAGCATTTGGTTCTATTTATTTACATATGAATACTTCATGATGCTAGAGACTTCATTGGGGATTAGGATGTCTATTGTACGTTAGTGCTAGGAGGTCCTTGTAGAGGTTGGTGTGTGTCACTTCTTTTGGGACCACATTTCTTAGAGATGGAAGGATTTGATTTATTTCTCGAAATGGACTATTTATCCCACATTTAAGAATTTGTTGACTGCTATCACAATAGGTTGAGTTTCATGTCACCATAGGTCATGTATTTTCTACACAAGGGAAAATTGGATGTCCAGGAATGTAGACAGGGTAACTAAAATAATGGGATATGAGGAATTACAACCTAGATTGTTATTTTATATTTGGATGACCATGTGACTACATTGATAGAAATTCCTATAGTAGTGGATCATTTCAGAGATTCCTTTCCTAATGAATTTTCAGGGTTCCCTCTAGAGTGAGAGGTAGATTTATCTTTTTATCTTGTTCCAGGTGTGAAATCACTATCTATTACTCCTTATAATATGTCTACGCTATAGTTATAGGATATCAAGATTCATATGGAGGAGTTTCTAGAAAAGGGTTTCATTAGACCCAGTACATTTACTTAGAGTTCCCATTTTATTTTTTACAAAAAGGATGATGTTACCCTCATATATTTTGTGGATTATCAGAAGCTAAACATGTTAATGGTCAATAAATAATATCCCTTATTGAGGATTCATGATCTAATTGATCAACGCTGAGGAGGTCAGGTGTTCTCGAGGATTGAATTGAAATCAAATTATCATCATTCATGTGGTATACCATTATATATACCTCATACAACATTTCAGTGCATGTATGGTCTGTACAAGTATGAGATTTTTCCATTAGGTCTTAAGAACCTGCTAACTATTTTCATGGAACTGATAAACCGAGTGTTCCATCCTTACATGGACTTTTTTGGTTGTTTTCGGGGACAATATCTTAGTTTAATCTCACACATGTCATGACCATGATACCCATATTGAAATATTTTTGAGTTCATCAAGAGAGAATCAGTAATATTATAAGATCTCAAAATTACACTTTTGTATTGATAAGATTATCTTCTTGGGACATGTTATCATAGATACATGAGTATTAGTAATCCCAAAGGAATTGAGAGTTGTAGTTTCTTGGGAGAATTCAGAAAATATCATTGATGTGAAGCGTTTTTTGGGATTTCTATTTACTACAGGTTCTTTATATTGAATTTTCACACTTATTAGTGACCCTGATTGGATGGTCTAAAAATTTAGTGAAGCACTTGTGTTCAGATTCCTACAATTCATTATTTCCACAGGTGAAATTGATATTGACATCAACACCAAAACTAGTTTATCTGGATCCAGGTAAGTGTCAAACTATTTACTATGATGCATCATGTATCTGGCTAAGAGCAGTGATTATGTAGGGGGAAGGATTTTTTATGTACTAGTATCTGTAGTAGGGGCCACATGAGAGGAATTGCCTATTGAAAATTATATATTGATCTATGGTTGTTCATGCTTTACGTTGTTGGACACATTATCATTTGGGGGAAATTTTAGTGGATTTCACTAACCAGAAATGTCTCATGTATATTTTTACTCATCATAAGAAAAATTTGAAATAGAAAAGTTTGTTTGATTACCTTCAGTCCTTTGACATTGAGTTTGCCTAATCTCCTGGGAATGGAAAAGTAGTGGCTGATGTGTTAAGAATGAGGACTCAGATACAGATGGTTCAAGAGGCCAGCAGTGTGTGGCAGCTTGTGGCTCTATTCTCTATGAGGAATTTGGAGGTGCATAGTAGAAAAGGGAAGAATATTATTGCTTATATAGTTGTTACCTCTACTCTACTGTTTCAAGTTTCATTGAGACATATATATATTCTGAAGACCTGTTCTTATAGGATAGTGTGTCAGGTGAGGGATCTACTCCTAGATGGATTGTAGGAATGGATGAGGTATTTCTTTTTCATTGACACATATGGGTGTCAGAATACATACAATGTCGAGTTGATGAGGGATTTTCGATCAGCATTTCTTGCAGTTCATCTAGGTGTCACTAAGATGTATCAAGATCTACACAATCGGTATTGGTGACCAGGAATGAAGAGGGAAGTAGCATTTTTTATAATGAGATTTCAAACTTTTTATCAAGTGAAGGTAGAGAATCCAAAATCTACATTGCTTCAAAATAGTTACCCTTTCTCGAGTGGAAGGGGAATGATGTTTTGATGGTTTTGGTGAGAATTTTATCGATGTCGTCTAGTGAGAATGATGCAATTTGGGATATTATTGATATGGTCATGAAGGTTTCAGAATTCCTATAAATTAAGGAAAACAATATTTGTTGATGAGCATTAAAGTTTGTATATCTGAGATATTATACATTTTTATTATGTTCTGCAGTATATCATTTCATATAGGGATGTCGATTTTACTTTTTGTGTCTAGTAGGGACAATTGAAGGATTTTTGTACATTGGTATTTCTGAGTAGAAATTACCATCACCAGATCGATGGCATGTCCAAGAACACAATTCATGTTTTTGAGGATATGCTACGAGCTTGCATCTTGGAATTTGGGGGAGCATGGGAGAGACATATATCCATAGTGTATTTTTTCCAAAAATTGATGTTTTCAAGTTATGATTCAGATGGATGAATATACAAACTTGTAAGGTAGGCCCTGCCGATAACCCCTAGGTTGGATATGGGAAGGAGATGCATTTATTCTTGTACCTCCTCTTATACAAGAGAGCACTGAGCAGGTGGATTCGATTCATAATATGATGGATACCTCACTATCACACTTGAAATATTATGGTTATTGAAGGAGACGACCTCTGGAGTTTGAGGTCAGTGATTGGGTTTTCTTTGGTGTTACACAAATGTTGGAACATAAGTGGATTAAGATACATGGTATGATTTCACCAGGATATGTGAGGTCGTTTGAGGTTCTGGAGAGAGTCTAGTTGGTTGCGTATCAGTTGCAGTTAAAACAGAGGTACAGGTCTGTGCATGACATATTTCATGTTTTTCATCTATGACATTACATTTCATACAAGTCTGACATTTTTTTTAATCCGAGGATGTTGAGGTGGATTTGGATGTATATATTGAAGATCACACTATTTAGATTGTAGATCCCAACACGAAGTTTCCCTTTTTCATTCTGTTCCTTTCGTACAGGTGATATGGCATCACAGGTTCTTACATGAGGATAAGTGGGAGGGGGAGGTTGATGTTTTATCAAATTTCCATAGTTCAATAATTATTATTCGTCTCTACCCTAGAATGATAAATTTGAGGACTAATTTCATTAAGAGGGGGAAGTTTGTATGATCCTGGATATTCATTTCTTTTATGGATCATTGTTCACATTGTTTTTTATGAAAAAGGATCAAGGGGTAATTTTATAAGTATATGTCGTGCACTTTTCAGTACAAGTCATATACCCGGTTGATGTGGGTATCCACGTAATGGTCAGGTAATTGTTTAGTAAATAGCAGTGTGGGTGACCTAGATGACCTCCTAATGTGGGGGTCAATTATTTCTAGTACAAATCATGTATATTAAATGATCATGCCATGTAATTTTTATTGTATATATTATATCAGTTCGGGGACATGTCTCACGTCGAGAAACACATTATTCTCCATGTGATTCATGTAGGAGAGTGATGTGCGCACAATGATCTTCAATATCTTCCCATTACACCATATTAGATTCGATTGAGATGTCGTTGTGGGAGAAAGATTCCCACTAGAGAGTTATATCTTCTCAAAGAGCATCTGTTTCGAATTTATCCACTATTTTGAGTCATCGAGTGCGGATAGTTTTTTACCATTTCATAGATCTAGATTATTCAAGCTGATTCAATGGCCAACATTCAAAATTTTTAATCCTACAACATCTTGGAAGGTGGTTTGTTCATTATAGGGTTTCATTGGATTTCATATACTTAACCTGCTAAATACCCATGTTTCTGTTATTGCGTGTTCTGGTATTCTACCCAGTTTAATTTCCTATTATGTTCTGGATTATTGATAATAGAGTAATTGTTAATGAATATGGTTTTATACCTTGATTATGGATGGTTTCCCTTGTTAGATTTATTATGGTATATTTTTCTATATTTTCCTATTAAAAATTCATTATTTTGATGCATCATTTTCTTAAGATGGAGTTTCTACTTATTTGAGAAGTTTGTGATTCACATAGTGAATGTATGGACAAGGGTAATTGACTGTGAGAGCTTCTTATGGTAGAGTCTTTTATGTATAATTTTTGTTATGTTGGCCTTGAGGTATTGACTGTGAGACCTTTTGGTTGGTAATTGACCAGAGGGGTAAGACCGTGAGAGCATCCCAAAGGGTCAATATTAAGGGATAATTTGACCATATGGAATTGACTATGACAGATATCACATGTCATTATATTTTACTACTTCTATACAAACCAATGGGGTATTCATAGTGAGAGCTACCCAGGTAGTTTTTTTAAACGATTAGTTCCATGTTGTACCAAAGGGGTAGGACTATGCGAGCTTTCCCAGAGGATCGTTAATTAAATGAATTGATGATATGTTAAACTAGAGGGGTTAGACTATGATAACTTCTCGACTGGGTTCTTAGTGAATAAATGGATAATTGACATGATTCGTAAAAGCCAAATAAAAAGCTTGGAATCTATCTGACTTGATGGTTTATATTGTCATTTGAGATGTCTGTTTGTTATTGTTATACAATGGGATACATATTTTAGGGTAGATCTCTAGTTTACATTATTCAATGGTTTAAAAAAATAGCAGACGAAAAGGATTGTAATTAAAAACAATCATATTTTTTACTTCTATGTACTTCTTAGTTTAATGTTTCATTCCTAAATATTTGATGCCATATATATTCATTGACAGTTAGACATAGATCATTTGGTTTTTGTATTTTGAGATTTATATCACACCATTTTGGTTCATTCTTTTTGACCCAAACAGATTATATGGTAGCAGTTATTGATAATATAATGGGCACTTCTTCATCAGATACTTGATTATTATTAGTGTAGGAGAGCATGAGACCAATATGAGGCTTGAAATGCTTTTGTAGATTAAATACATTTCTGTACATTGGATATAATATTTTATTTCTATCATTTTGACTTGTTTGGTTTCATTCAATGATACATGTAACATGCTACATTTTTTTATATGATGCAGTTGTTTATACAAAGATTCTTCTGATGTTTACTTCAGTTGTATGTTATTACTTCTTCCAATAATAATTTCAATTTTTTCTGTTTTGTGACTCTTCCAATGAGGTAATAGTTTCCCTACTATCACTCCCAAGGATCTATCTGACAGTAGAAAATATATAGCTTTCACGGAATTTCACATGAGGCTAAGTGACCATCCAGGTATGGGGCACCATTATGAGTCCACTGGAACTGGGACATTACAAATTTATTGTTAAGATAAGTCTTGAGGAATACTATATATAGGATTATATATAGTCTCCAAGGTAGATATTTAAAAATAGTTGTATGATGTGGACATAGTGGATATATTTATATGCTTAGTGATTAACATGGTATTGGTATTCAAATCCATTAGATATAATAGAAAGTATATTGTGCTAATTAACATATTACTACTTTCATTTATTATGGGTGCCTGAAAATAATTTATAGGGATCCTTTTCTGGACTAAATGTTTCTATTTTCTTATATCAATAATGACCAAAGATTTTTTTATTTCTGTTATTCCTTTTCTTAACATTGCACATTGTTTATCATATACATCAATGAGAAGAATTTTTATTGAACCCATTTGTTGGTGGGATTCTATGTGTTATCTCACTCCCAATTTGGGCTGCCATCGGGTACCCAGAGAGACTCTATAGATGACGGAATGAACTAGAAAATTCTTGAATTGTACAATGCTTTATTGTGGATTGCATAGTTTTAGGGGAGCACAAGATCAATCTAAGGCACATTATGCTTGCTGGGATGGTACCCTTTTGTTTATGTTTTTATTTTGGTACTTGTACTGTATAGGATTTATGTATATAAATTTTAAATATTTATAGAGAAAAAACATAACACGTCATTTTATAGGATATAACTATTAATATTATATATATATTCATTTATTGGATGTGTATCTATTGTTTTCATGATTTAGTACCCCCAACACTTAATGATTCAAATTATAACACTATAATACACTCTAAATTATGGGAATAGTATCCCTAAAGACCGACCATAGGCCCTATATACTATCCAAAAACCTCTATTGTTTTGGGAGATGTGCATACAACCATGTGACTCACCGTCTTGGGGCACTGTTTAGTGGCATCTGGAGCAGGATGTTACAATGTGGTATTATAAGTTTTTTGGTTTCATGATTTATATTTGAGAAAATATATATGAGATTATAAAGGTATTGGAAATTTTTAATTAGTTTTTTCGGGGATTATCTATCCCATGTATAAGGTTAAGATAAATTGACATCTGTGGAAAATAATATTTTTTAGATTTAAGATATTACCGTCAATTAAATTCCATAGATGGGGGATGTACTTGAATTGTGATTTTATAATTGATACGATTTAGAAAATATTTTATCATTTCCCTAGGAGATGATTGTATACTTATCATGCATAATTTTTGACCAATTATATGAATAACATTCTATGAATTATGCCTTTTCATATGGGTTTTACTTCTTCACTAAATGGATTAATGATACATGGTTTGTGTGGTATACGTTATATTGTGATAGATGATCTATATAAATAAATGAGAAAAAGGTTGGATTTTAGAGTGCATTTTGTAACATAATAACCTTTTTCTTATGTAGGCAACATAAGAAACCCAATGATTCCAATGGCTTCAAGTTGATTCATGGGAAACTGTTCTCTTGGACTAAAAACTGTTATATTTTTAACTGTGTGGATTCCATATTTCATCTCATGAGGTGCCTGCCCTCTTATGAATTGTTTGTACTGAACAATTTTTTATAACAATTAAATGAGAATTATGATATTAATCTGGAGTCCAATGGAAATGTAAATATTGAATAGTGTACTTCAACTAATCTCAACATTTTAGTAGGTATTAGGTAGTGTCTCTTGTGATGTTATAACTATTAATTTTTACCCAGTCGTAGCTATATAAGTTTTCAGAGTGGTGTAAATTCTTCATAGGATGATTTTAACTAGTTCTAAACTTTTTTCTATGAACATCTAGTTACCAATCATTAATGAGGTGTGTGAATGGGATAGTATATAGATTTCACCATGACGACCTACATTCCTATTAAAGGAGGGT
This sequence comes from Viscum album, assembly GCA_963277665.1. Classification (NCBI taxonomy): domain Eukaryota; kingdom Viridiplantae; phylum Streptophyta; class Magnoliopsida; order Santalales; family Viscaceae; genus Viscum; species Viscum album. Next base: position 1,360,689,101 of record OY728133.1, read on the forward strand.
AGAGAGGATCACCCATTGGAGGTGGTGGTCCAAGAGTTACTACTGTATCCTCATGTATTTTAATCTAATTAAATATTATTTTTAATATATATATTTGTAAACGAAATATTCCATGTGATGTTTTAATATTATATTAATACAATTAATAGATAATTTTAGCATTCCCTATCTATAGATGTGCTTACACACGTGTTCTAACAGGATCATCATCCCACATTTTCATGGGATGAGGGTCGATAGGATTTTCATATGTGTCTTGAGACTGTGTGGTCAATATTCAATCATCTGGACACACATTCTAACTAAAGGATGGAGGTTACTACATATATTATATGGGGAGAAGGAATGTTATGACAAGATGTTATTGAAAAATGCAAAAATGCTATGATATATGTTGTACATGGATTTTGGAAACCTATTTGGATGGACCCTAGTGGAGTTTGGGTTTAAATTTTTGAAAATATATCAATAAGATGTTTATGATGAAGGAATAAAATAGGTTGACAATATAATGGAAATATTGATTATATAATCATACTGATCGTATTTATTTAAATTGTATTAAGGAAAAATGGATTCTAGAATTTTATATTTAGGATTAGTTTGATTGATATATGATTTTTGAAGTTTTGCAAAGTTGTAATACATTTCATAGTATATATACTGATGTTTTTGTGTTTTATACTCTCATAAATGACACATAAGTTGTGAAACTTATGATTTAATAACTATAAACATAAAGGTGATAAATGAAAATGTTTTTAAGAAAGATAAGTAAGGAAATGTTGGTTATAATGAATAAGATGAACTAATATGTAGCTATCCTTAAGGATGATAAAATTGTATGGTGATTTTTGAATTAATATTTTCATAATGAGATTTTCATACAACGAATTTCATACATGGAAAATCCTATTGAGATTTTCTTATAGGTAAAATCATACTAATATTTATATTCTGACCCATTTCGATAAAAATTTTCATAACATGATTTTTGTATTGGGAAATTTTTCTAATATTTTCACCAATAGATATATGTAATACTATTTTTGTTCATGGATTTTTGTATTGTGGAAATCATACTAAAGTAGTCATAATGCATAATTATTGCTGAATAATTTATACTAATGAAATCATAATGGAGAATATATAATGAATAAATCATAATGAATAAATCTAACTAAAATAATATATCTAGGGTTTCATAATGATAATTTATACTACCATTTATAGGATATCATATGGAATAAATCATACTTGTAAATGCTATAGGAATATCAGGGAAATATGAATATTTGAAATGAACTTGAATGAGTCAAAGGGAGTTCTGAAGACCATGGTGATTAAAATATTCAAAAAGGAATTGAATGAGACAATGATATATTTTATATTTAATGAAAAGTAATAATTTATGAACTCTTCGTATGATTGAATTATTTTTAGTACCCCTCCAAAACTATTTTTAAGGTCCCAATAAAAGGATAATGGAGTTAATTTGTAATTATAACTATAAACAATTCATATTATCAAGCATTTGAATTTGTGGAACATATATAGAATTTGCAACAAAAAATTATATTTTAGGTTAAAGATATATCAATTTAATTCAATTAAATAAAAATCCATTGTATCAAAGTTCATCGGACTGAGTACTATCATAAACAGAATTTTGAAAATCCTATTGTGTTTCTACTCATTTGAAAAAGAAATTTAAAAATGAGAATCTGACTAGACATACCATAAAGAAGAGTATCTAGATAGGAAAGATCAAACTGATCATTGCTGAAGAAGATTTTCGTAGTGATGTTCCAAAAGACTATTAATGATGAAAACATCCCTTAAGTTAGATAATGATGTTATTCAAGATGTACACTCATTGTGTTTGATTAAGGATATATGTGGAGGAAGTGAAGAATTTATTATGTGAATCATAAAATCAAAAAAGATAATATTATAACCATGGATTACTACATTCTGTTGAAAAGGATGGTTTTGGGTATTGAATAATCTAGAAGAATATAGGGGTATAACTGACTATAAGAAGGAAATTTTCTACTAGGGATTTTAGGAATTTTCAATCCTTGTTACTGTGTATTATAAAATGTATATTTGGAAACAATTCTTGATAGTGGGAATATCCAAAATTTAAATGAGTAGGTCATTGTATTTATCGTTGTAAATATCATGTGATGCCTTATCTATTTATTTGTTGTATACAAAAGGTGAAGGTTATGATTTTATTTTAGTGGATCGTTACTCTAAACAGTTTTAGTGGATAATAATGTTTTTTATATAGGTAAAAAAACAATATATTATAATTAAAAAGTACCACAGATTCACCCCACAATCCCATCTTCATGGTCTCAATTTTACGTGGGTATAACAATTAGTATTATTGTATGTTTCCTATAAAAGATCTATTATAGGAATATAAAAAATTAATTATGTGAACAGTAATTGTATTTAAAAATTCAATCTAATGAACTAACTTATATACAATGATTGAATGATTATATATTTTATATCTCTTTTGTATGATTTATTAGAAGTTACTACAAAATATTTCTTCCAATTATAGAGAATTCTCCTCTTACTGTTATAGATATATGAAATCATTATAATGATGAAAGTGAAAAAATTTATTTACTCTAATCACTTATTGATTTTGATTTTATTATAGTAATGGGAGTTAAAAGTTCCAAATATATTAGGGATATGTTGAAAAAAACTAATTAATGAAATAAAAAGGTTACAAATGAAATGTTACAACATTGATGGCTGAAGTATAGAGATTTAAAAATGGCTGAGCATGAATCTGTATGGGACTACATAAGACGGGTAAATGATTTTTTCCGCACTATAAGATTTATAGGTGTGAAATTAGAAAGATCAACTATTATTGAAATTATCATTATAATTGTTCACGATAAGATTGATACCAATGTTCCATCCTTCGATGATAGAGATCAAAAAACTAACTCTCAATACGATCTATAAAATATTCTTTTTCACTGACAAAATGGGAAGATAGAATGTTATAGACTAAAATAAAATGTTTATTAGTAAAATTACTTCAAATAAATGATAAATGGTAAAAACAAATATAATGGAATTACACGGATCAGGTGACTCAGATGTAGAAGTACAATCTGAATATTTCAATACAATTAATTCCCAACATTCAAAATGGAAAGGTAAGGTTAAATGGAAAAGTAAAACACTCAAGTTATATAATTGTGTAGGGAAAGGAAAATTATTACAAATCGTTCATAGGTATAAAATTGAAGAATATGAGTCTAATTATGATATGGAGGAACCTCATACACACAAGTAGAAGAAACATAAGGAAACATATCCATGTAATAAGAATAAGAAATGTTATATGACTATAAGAAAGAAGAATGATTCTTCATCTGATGATGAATATTATCATTAACTAAACTTTATTCTTTAAGCAATAAATGGATGTGATTCTATAGTTTGTGATGAAAACTATGACGAAATGATAGAATTGGATAGTATTAAAAAATGATTTTGGTGATATAACATGAAATGAATACTCCAATAATGAATGAAAGAAAGATGTTGAATAAAGTTATTGAATTCCTTTCTTTATAGAATGGTGAGCATGGTAGAAAACTGAAATATTAAGAAGAATATTTAGCTCTAATTGATATTCTAGACAATATAAAATCTATTATAATTTAAAAATGTTAACGAAATAAGTTGAAGGTAGATAAATTTGAAAAAATAATAGATTTTATGAAAACTTAATTGTCTAAGAGTGAAGAATATTTAATAAAAAATAAATCATTAATTATTACAGAACAATGTGTGGTAATATATATGATAGAAAACATCCTTAATGTTGTTTATGATGAAGGTGAAACTTCTAATGAAGGTAAAAAAAATTTCTGAAAATTACTCTCTGTGAGAAAACAAATTTCAATATGAATGATAAGAATTATTTAATAAAGAATCATCTTGAGAAAATTGGTCTTTGATTTGTAATGAAAACAAAAACAAAAATGTTCTGATATAAATATTTAGTTGTCACTATTGGTATTGTGGAGTTTTCCGACATATACTATATTCATGCTGGTAAAACACGTCTCCAATATGAAATTTTTATGAATCAGCGGTGAGTTATGATGAGAAATTATTATCAAATGATCCTAAAAATATTTGGAACAACAAAATGAGACTTAGAAAATGATTAAAGATGAGTATATTATGAATGTTTAGAAAAAAAACATGTTGTATCTAAAAATAATGAGTACATTGGTATTTGTCTAGAACAAGATGATTTGAAATTAATGTTAAAATAATAATACAATCAACTGATGTAAACAGAAAGAAAAATAATTCAGAATATTTTAAAAAATTAATAAAAATATATCAAAAAAATAGTGATTGCAAATTAAAAAATAATTCAAGAGATGGGACCATAAAAGGAATGTTACTAAATGTTGTTTTCCTACACTACCGGAGGAAGTGGAAGACTTGAATGTGTGGTTACAAAAATAGTAAAATAAAATGGTTCAAAAAGGGAACAAATTTGATATCCTTTTTACAAGACTATATTGATTAAGGGTATCTTTTTAAAAAATACGATAAGGATATACAGAAAAATAGAAATGAATCAAATTAAAAATGCAAGAAGAAGAAAAAAAATTAAATACCAATGAAATAATCTAAGTTTAAACTTTCTTGGAGAACCTATAAAGATCCTCATTATTCCAAATTCATTTTTTTATTTGTAGTAACATTCTGGGAAGTGAATAATTAGATGTAAGGATGAAAATGTTGAGTTTCATACAACCATTGAAAAACAATATTAACAGTTTGAAATTTATTCTGAATGTTATTTTGATACATCTGATCTTTCTGGTATTATTTTTCATATGGGTGAATGTTATTTTTATCATAAATATGTTCTTTTGAAGACTTCCCCTAAAATGAAAATTTTAAAGAATCACTAAAGGGTATTACATGAATGAAAAGTAATGGATATCATTTATAACATTCATTATACATTATGGTTTACTACAAAGTGGTTTTCCCCATAGAGTTAGATTTCTTATATAAAGGTATTTTGTTAGGAAAATCACGTGACACTTCTACTCTCTTAATGAATGGTGTTGAATTTTTTAGATGTAATGTTCAAAACTGTTTAAAATGTTACAGTTTTTCAATAAGGAATGTAACTTTCCCAAATAACCAATTTTATATTGATTGTTAATATGGGGGAGTGAATATATATAGGGAAAGATACAATGAATAGGGTGAGAAAATAAAAGAATACATGAAAATGAAAAAGTGGGAAAAGAAAAAAAACGCCTCTTATTATTTTTATAGGTTTTGTATAGGCATTGATATGTGTATTGAAAATAAAAAAAGGGGGGAGATTGTTATTCCACAATTTATTTTTGGTTATCTATGTAGTAAATAGATCAATATTATTATTATTTTGAAGAAATAAACTATTTTGAAAAGATAATTGAAATATTTAACTAATAAGGGTGTGCGTAAATTTATCTAATCATATCCTGAACCATAAATATGATAATATGATCTTCGAGGATCAAATTTAGAAACATCAGCATTGGATTCAGACATCAAAAAGAGTCAACATAATTTATCTAATTATGATTTCTTCCAAAATAATGTTGAAGTCATATAGATTCTAGAATGAATGTTTTGATATTGTGTATTCAAATTTTAAACATTTTAACCATATTTAGGTAACATGAATTCTTGAATATTTCAATCAGGATTAGTTGTAATGAAAGATTATCACTTGAGATTTGGGAAGATGTAATAATTTATATTGAAAATAAAATTTTTTGTGGGTTTTAAATATATCATAAACCATTTGTCGTTGTGAATCATATGAGATAATTTTTATGATTAAAAATGTAAATATCTAAAAAGTTATGAATAATGATGAGTGAGGAAAAGATATTGATGAGCCTCAGGAAGAAAAAGGTGTTGTTGAGCTTGAGGAAAATAAATTCACCCTGAGATTTGAATACTATATTTTTTTACTATGAATTTCATAATGGGAATATAGTACTATGATTTTTATACAAGGAAAATTATATGAATATTTTCATACTCATATTTTTATACTGAGATTTTTGTACTGTGATTTTCTTTCTGAGATTTTCCTACTGGGAAAATCATAATAATATTTTTTTACCAATATTTTTTCAATGAGATTTTCATACAAGGATTTTCGTACTGAGTAAAATATACTTATGTATTCGTACTAAATAATTCATTGTGAAAAAACTAATATTGAATAATTCATAATGATGAAACTATAAGAAATAATTCATACTGAAAAATTATACTGACGATATTTTACTGATATTTATTTTGTTAAAAATCATAATAGGATTTCTGGTATTTCATAAGAAAAAAATCATTCTACGATTTTAGGGATTTACTAAGAATGGAATCATACATGGTCTTCTTAATGAAAGACTTTATTGGTATTTCTTTAGGAAAAATAATGTTGGGAAACCCTAATAGAAAATAATGTATATATAAATATTATAAAAGGAATTGAATGAGTCAAAGAGAGATTTAAACATAAATGAGATTAGAATATTAAAAAAGGAATTGAGTGAGTCAAATACTAATGTGAGATTTAATGATAATTATTTATTCAATAAATATCATTAAGAGGGAATGTTTTTCAGAGCACTACCTATAACATTTCTATGGTCTGTATAAATGGATAGAAAAATTCATTTGTAAATTTTTTTCTAAACTATTCTCATACTCAACTACAGAATATGTGTAATTGGTATTTATTTTCCAAACAAACATTAGGTTTTAGATTGATTTCGAGTTAGAGAAAGGAAATCAGAGTGACATCCGTTGTATTTGGGTTCATCGGAAAAAGTTATATAAGAAACAAAATTATGAGAAGCCTATTGATTTTCTATCTATTTGATTTAGAAAATGAATAATAATAATAATCAGACTAGACTGACCATCAGATAGGGTATCCATACTAGGATGATCAGACTGAAGGATGTTGAGGATGTTTTTTAGACTGATGTTCTTGAAGACTATTCAAGACCAACATATTACTTAAGTGAATTCTTGTATTTCTGGATGATTTTCCATATGTAATGTTTGATTCATCTTAAATGTGGAGGATGTGATGGATTTTTGATGTCAATTAAAGAATCGGATGCATCTAACTATGGATACTTAACAGTTACTAAAAATTATTGTTTTGGGAAGTTAATATTTGTGAGGATAGTTGGGGAAGTATATACAACTTTATATGCAATGATTCCACTAGGAATTTAAATATTGATCACAACTTTTTCCTTTTTTTTGAAAATTTGATTTTGAATGAATTTATGTTCTTATTACTATCCATTAGGGTAAATAATAGGTATTGGTATCTAAAATTGTAAATATTTTATTTTTCATTCCCATTATATCAGTTTCAATTGGAAGGTGATGTTGTGAGTAATATTATAGTGGGTTGTTAATATTCTTTTTTTAGATGTTTAAATGTCTTTGTCAAGTAGTTATGAAATTTTATTATAAAAGAAATGGAACCATTGATTCACCCTCTATAAGTGATATTGATACTGCTTGGGAACAACACAGTTTAGTGTTAATTATTCCCTAATACCGTGGAAGAAGAGCAACCTTTTGATTTCATGTTACATGAGAAGGGTTTCAGGATAGATACAGAATAATCGAATTGCATTATAAATATTCAATGTTTTGTGTGGATATATCTTGTGGATGAGGTAGAACAAGAAAGAGACTATTTAGAAGGACATATACATGTTGTTTGATAATAAGTTAATGGGTTTAGGGTGATTACTGTTACAAAAATATGAATTTGGAACTGATTACAGAGTAGAACCATATGGAGTTTCAGGGTGAAAAGAATGGTAGTTTAGCCTCTTAATCAAGTAGTTTAGCATTTAGTGGAAATAAGATACATTTTGTTGCTTAACGTAATATGAGTACAAGATAAGATATTAGTGTTGGTAGCTCTATTTTCTTTCATTAGTGTGTGATATGGGGACAAATGAGGAATCTCTGTGAATGAGAGACAAAAAAGTGTTGATAATGTGGTAGGATGGGTCACATGAAACATTTTTTCATGACATTCATTATTATTCATACATGAAAGGGGTCAGATCAAACATTAGGTTCAGTAGAGCATATCAAAGCTCCTCCTAAATCATCGAGCTAGAGTAGTACTATTCATTTAGTTCAATGGGGTGGTCATGCCAGAAGACTCCATACTGCTATTTTATATATATAGTATAGTGATACTACTCAAGGTAGTGAGGTTTTTCACACGGTCATGTTTTAGGCTTGATATATTCAATCTAGCCTACACACTAAGATCAGATCACCCAACAGTCTATGGATATATGTAAAATCATAGTAACAACAAGTATAATATCTTTTCATTTTGATAAAGGTTCATATCATAGTTCAATATCTATGATTATGGTTGAAGTACATGGGCTTGTTATTATGTTTTATTATTGCATGGTGACTCTTGACATTGAGTTGGGAATTCAAACAATCAATCTCCTTACTAATACACTTTTTTATTCCAAACATTTATTGGTATGTAATATTTTTTTTATGATGTTTTGTTTAAGTATAGGGTTAAATTTTCAGATTATAGAATCATTCAGATTATATTTTGGGTCTCCCCATGGTTAGTGTGTAGTATTGAAAGTCCATATGGGCTTCTATATATCTACAAAAATAAATGATTTGTTAAAATATAAAATAAAATTATAAGAGTGAATAATAATAATAATATTATTATTATTATTAGTATTTTGATTATTATTTTGATTATTATTATTATGAATATTAATCTTTTTTGGGTAATCCAATAGGTCTTGTCTCCCTTCTCCCTTTGTTTGGTGAAACCCAACCCCCACCCCACCCCCACCTACCCAACATTACTCCTCCGCCACCTTCGCCTTCATCTTTGTTTCCCCTACTCTCTCCATCATCAGTAGTCTTCCCATTTGTGTATGCTATTTTTTAGTGGTTCCCCATGGATTTTTCCATCGACCTCCTCAGTTAAACCCCCTGAATGAGTGAACCCCATGTAGTTCATGGGGCCCTTTAATCATCTCATCTGTGATGCTCCATTAATCATATATTTAATGGGGTTCTTCGTTTGATCCATCATAGTAAGCCTCCTTCCTATTTCATCTTCCATTTTGTAGTTTTTTTCATATCGCTCTGCTATCTGGGTAGGATTATCCAAACCTAAGATTTTATGGTTATTGTTATTTCTAGTTTTTGTGAGTTCTAGGGTTATGATAATTTTCCCCCGAGACCTATTCATGTGGATTACATCAATCGCCCCCAACGGTGAGGCAATTCAGGTTATTTTTGTTCAACTCATCCATTTTAGATTTATAATTATTAATCTTGTGTGGTTTTAAATAATAACATTATATGTCCATAATATGATTACTAGTCCCTGCTAATTTATATGAAATGTGTTGAACTATACTGCAATGATTTTTTTATTCCAGGATTGGTTTTAATGTGTTTGGTAAATGATTGAGGGTGCAGACACATTTAAATAAGGTATATATAATATAATATATATATATATATATCCATGTACATACTCTCTCATGGATTAGGGAATAAATGAATTGGATCATGAATATATATATATATATATATATATGTATTTGTGTGTGTGTGAAAGTGTGTGCGAGTGTGAGCCAGAATATGAGTGGTCGCCGCCTAATTTGTCGACCACCGAAGTGTTTTGGTTTTCCCCGCTCCCTTGTAGTTGTTGTTTTCCTATTCTATCACCTTTAATTTGATATCACTAGTTTTATTTAATTTTAAAATAATGTTTTTATATTTATGTGTTTTTTTATATAGATAAATATATATATCTAGGTGTTTCCATTCATTTATTTTATGTCAAATTCCTTTAATGATTGATATTTCTTTCAATTCATTAAATCTGGTCTAATTTTAATGTGGGGTGTGTGTATAAATTTTCATGGTACATTATTTTTGGATAATTGGTGTTAATTATATGTTTAGGTATTTCATTTATTTGCCTATATATATGGATGTATGTGCCAACTGTTCAATGAAATGCCAATTACTAGTTGATAATGAATTTGGGTATTTTTAATGTTTTTTCGATACTGTTATGTTATTTTTGAATGGATAATTTTGATATGGTCCTTATGTATTTGTTTTGTGACATATTTTCCAATGTATGGAAATACAATTTGTGGTAAAAAAATTTGGAAGTATTTTATGGGTTTTTGAATTATCGTTTGTGCATGGGTGATTATGTTGAATAGTTGGGATTGGTTTAAATGAATGTTATGATTATGAAGAATGTTCATTGGTGTTATAAATGATATTTAAAGTATGTGATTTTATGAGGAATCATCCATTGGTGGAAGGGGTGTACACATGGAAGGGAATCCAAATGAATATGGAAATAAGGAAAAATGTTTTCCTTGAGCCTGAGCTCTCAAATGGTTTGTCATATCTAATCCATTATCCATTCAAAATGATTCCATTATTTATAAATTTCTTGTCATTTCATTATGTGGATTCAAAGGTGGAATTAAATTTTTTCATTAAAAATAGAGTTTTTTGTATTTTGAATTAGATGATTGGTTTCTAAAAGACTTGGATGGACGACTGGTTTCATTTTGTGTCTTGTGTTATTTCATTTTTTTTGAAATAAAGTGACATTTGTAATAAAGGCACCTTTATAATCCCTAAATATATCATATGAATTCATAATGTTTTTATTTTGGAATTTAGCTATGAAGGTGATGACATGTTTGGCATTTCATTTTTTAAAATTTTGTTTTATATCTTCTTATTAATAGACCTATAAATATTATGTGAGTGTACATGAAATGGACTTGTATGAGGCCCTATTAAAACTTCATATTTTTTGGGATTTAATGTTGTCTTAAAATTGTGAACTCCCAGTTGTAAACATAATGTCAATTATGAAATGATTTGAATGTTGGTTTAAGATGTTGGCCAGGTTAGAAGTTTTCTGTTATCTAAAGAAATTATTTAATTATTATGTGATGTAACTACAAGATTGACACAATCAATTATGTGAAATATATATATGTGTATAGTGGTAACCCCTATATATGATTATATTTATGGTTTATCACATAGTGGATATCTTTGTTTTTGTTAGGAATGTTTTGAGACAACCGTTATGGTGAGTAAAACTTGTGAGGACCTCCTATATACATAGCATATAATTACCATGTGTTTCATATTAATTTTAACAGATTTTCAAGGGACTATGGCTGATCAACGATGATTATATGGGTTAGTACCCCTATAATAGTCGAGTGGCGTAACAAGATGTTGCACAAGATTGGTCAGTTTAGGGCGACCAATTGGTTATTAACCATGGAACTTCACTGTATACCGACAGGTGGTTCCAAACCTAGTACATACTGGGTTCACTCTAGGTGTTTTTGAAAAAATATCATTGAATCAAACTTTTATGTTCATATTTCCTTGGTGAAAATATATTTATTTGATCTCACGATATGTTTACATACATTTTTATATCAAAGATATTTTTTTGGTTCTAGTTGAACATTATAATAATTTATTACAATGTTTTATTTTCCTTAGTAATATATTTATAAAAATGAAATGAAAAATGGTGTTTAAATGAAAGTAAAATCTTGTTATATGTTTTGATAAAAGTTGGAAGAACTAATTTTTATAGATATTTTTTTTCAAAATAAAAATAAATGATTTATTTTTATACGTGGGGAATCGTTCATGGTTTATTTTTCACATTACTTCTGGGAATCATTGAGGTCATTCCAACTCAATCTACTCAGTTTTAGTTTCTCCTAGCTTCACATCTATCAAGAAGGGAGATTTTTTCAGTGTATGGTGGTGAACCAAGATGTCATATGGCGGTATATGTAAAAATTTATTTATATCCTCTATGAGAAATTAATTTTATTTTTCCTTTTTATTATTGTTTATTTGTTTATCTTTTGTTAATAGGAAAAATTGTTTCCACCTATTTAATCTTATTGAGCAACACTAGTTTCCAGTCTATGGGGATCTTAAATGCCCTTCGATCTGTGTTTCAGGGTGGCTCATGTGCCCAGTTCAAGGTCGACTGGGGTTAGTGTGTGAAAGCATGGTATTATAGGAGGGAATTTTTATTTTTAGTATCCAATTGATGGTTATTAGAACTATCATGGTAGAAGAGGTATGTAATGGGTCAATACATTCTCACCAGAATCCATGATGAAACCTATGTTAACAATCATTGTCTAGGTTTTAAGATGATGTCTTCATTTTGGTTTGGGGTGGAAAAAAATGTAATTATATTGTTATTTTTTGATTTCACAAGGAGTAGTGACCCATGAGGAGTGAGAGTAAATGTATGATGCCCCTCTTTATTTTTTATTCTTACATGATAAATTGATCACTTCCAAGTCCTCCGGTTAAGACTAATCATTATTCCCTCATCCTCATGGTTCGTTGATAGTTATATTATGTTTTTTTGGTTGTTGTAAAAGTATCTAGAAAAAGGAAATTATTTGTGAATGAAAATCCTTTCATTAAAATTGTTTAATGTTTTAAAATGGGTTTTAAGGAAATTTTTATGGTTTGAATATTTGGTTGATTTTTTTGGATTCTAAATATAATGGTTAGGGTTAATTTTGGTGTTCATTATGAATGTTTGAACATGTAAGGGTATGTTTGTTGAAATTGTGTGTTGGCTCATACGAATGGTAATTGATGATCTCATTTTCAACAGTTCAATCAACTCTATGGGTGTGTATTTGAATCTAAATGCATAACTTTTAGTTATATAGTGATTTTAATCATGGAATACAGTTTTAGAAACATTGTTCTTTTTGTAATGTAATATTTATATTATTAATGGTAGTTTTTTTAATGGAAAGTGGCTTAATATAATATATTTTTGAAAATCAAAATTGAAATGGAAATTTTAATGGGATGAATTTTGGTTTTGTTGTCATGTATTTTTTCAATGATTCAAATGATTTTTTTGAGGTGATTCTTTTGGTTGTGATCTAGTTTTATAGAGGTTTTTATTTTAGTTTTTTGTGTTGTTTTGAATGTGCTGACTAAAATTTCTGCCAATGTTATAATGATTAATTCCCAGTTCAATAGTTTTCTTGGATGTTTCTTATCTTTTGTGGTGTTATATGTTCTTTAGATGTAGATATATGGATTGAAGAGGTTGAGTGTGTCTTTAGGGTATGTTGAACCCCCCAAATCTATGAGAGTGAATGTCATTTTGGGTGTTTTTGAAGGAACCTATAACTACTGAGTCTTATTAATGACTTCAAGGTTCTATTTCATCAGAACGCTTCCTCATGTTAAACTTGTTGGGTGGGTTTTATAATTTAATGTCGTATTGTTTCTTCCATCTAAATTTATACACTCAATATGGCCATTTGAGTCACTAGGAGAAGTCTTATAGGAAGTGTGTCTTAATGAAGGAGTTGTTGATGAGAGATGATCATACCTAACTGTGAGTAAAGATATGCTTTTGTTTTAAGATCTCGTACTTCAGGTCCTAGTTAGATGATTGAGCACAGTCAGGGTTGATAAGGGTATGTGAGTAATTTTGCTATAAATTTATTGTTCATCATAGAATATATATACATTTATGGTTTCTTTATTATTTTATTACATTAATTGTAATTTCATCATGTTGTTGTAATGATATTATGGGATTGTTCTCTTTATATTCAAGATGTTACAATTGATCGATTTTGGATTTTGGATTCATTCATTTTCATGGGGGATGTTGGGACCTTGCATGGATTTTTTTCACTTTGGGTTCTACTTGTGCACGTTTGGAGATTTAATTTTTTGGAGTGAATGATGTTTAATGGTGTGTTCATATCAAATTTTTTGACCAATTTTTTTTCGTTTTCCCTGGTGTTGGGAATCTGATTCTAGTGGTGGTGTGGTTCCGTTCATGCTATGATGGTTGGATGGATGTTTGTGTCGGGAGTTTCCATCCTTCTGGGGTGTTTTTCAGTTAATGCGGGGAAAGGGTTCTATTGGGTCTCTAATCACCGTGTCCTAGTTTTCCGAGTTCTCTTGTTGTGGGATTCTGGTTTATTTCATGGTGGCATTCTCTGGGATTTCTATTTCCCAACCTAGTTGATTTCTTGTAGGGGGGATTACCCCTAGTGTTCTCCCATTGGACTTTTGATTCGGTTTCCACTTAAATCATTCATGTGGGACCTATAAAGACTATATTCATCCCGATATTCTTGGTATTCCATCTATTTGTATAGTAATGGACTCGAATTATAGTTACCTATTTGATTTGTGAAATTATGGGGTTAATAACTGTCTTGGTTGGTAGAATTATCACACCCCGACCCCAGTACATCATTTTCCCTTACTTTTATAAGTTTGTAATAATTACGTTAGAGGTTATGGATGAGACCAAGGTTATATTTTTGGATTTAAAAAACTTCCATGTGAATTTCGTGGGCCAACACATGGTTTCCACATGGCCAAGAAGACCGTCTCACATGCTCTATATATTAAAATAAGAAATTTAGATGAAAACTTTAAAATAAAAATAACGAATAATAATAATGATAATATTATGATGGTGATGAAAATAATAATGTTCATTAAATTTATTATTATTTGTTTTTTATGGAGGAACCCGAGTGGGGTCATCCACCTTCTCCCTTTGTGTGGAGCCTCCTGACCCCCCCCCCACCTATGCACATTTCCTTCTCTTCTCCAACCACCTTCATTATCTTTGCCCCTTCTCTCTCCTTCACCAGATGTCGTCCCTTCGGTGGCCAATCATCCCTCTGGTGGTTCCCCTCACACAACATTGTCAACCACCTTGGCCAAACCCCCTAGATGCATGACCCCCTAAAAATCAAAAGCCTCATGCCCCAGCTCCTCTCTGATGCATCATTCAACCTAAATTTCAGGGAGTTCATCAACTGATTTATCTTAGTATGCCTCATTCCGCATTCCTATTATATTATTCTGCAATTATTTTGTCTTTCCACTATCATTGGAGGTACAACTAATCAATTGGTTATAAGGGTATCTGATTTTTAGTTTTCATTTTGTCTAGGGTTGTGTGGGTGGTCCTATAGGCCCTTTTCATGAAGATTCTTTAATCTGTTGCCAAAGGCAAGGTGGTTTGGGTTTTTTAATTTCCCAACATCCATTTTAGGTGTGAAATTATTCTACATTCATGGTTTTCAACATCATATTTTAGGGCCTCAATATGACTATGAGTCCCTATAATTTTATTTGATGTATGATGAACCATGACACTATGTTTTTATGATTCCAAGATATGTTGTATAAAATATTAATCAACGTTTTTGTGTGCCCATTCATTTACATATGTTATTAATATATATAATACATATGTACTCCATGTTTGTATTCCCTCATTGTGCATTAAATAGGTGTATTGGATTACAAATGTATATATGCATATATATTATTATATATGTGCTGGTACGAGAATTATTATGAGTGGTCACCACCGAATTTTTCAAGAACTAAAGTGTCTCGGCATTGTCCCATCCCATGTTTAGGTAATATTCCTATCCCCACAACATTAATTTTAGATTCCTGATTACATATCATATTAACAAATTGTTTTTATACATTATATTTATATATATTTATATATTCATTAAATGCATTCCTAGGTGTTTCCATCAAATTCTTTTCTGGTACATTATTTTAGGCTCAAGCATTTCCCCAAACGCCAAATTCTTCCGACTAGCAGCGAGGGCCCAGGTCTGATAATGGGGAAACTATGCCCTCATTAGTCAAAGTGTAGCACAACGGAATGAAATAAAACATAAAACAATAGAGGAACTGAATAACAATACATAACTAAAATAAACAACTACAGTGGATATAACTAACCAGTATATAAATAAGGATGAAAAATGCCTCAATTCTATGAAAACAACTAGAACATGTTACACCAACAATACAATAAAACTGATGTACAAGTACAGAAACCAAAACACAACAACCCACGGCATCCCAAGCCAGTGTTCGGTCCCATCGTCTCCTACAACCCAGCAGCAATCAAGTACCTGTATAGGGACTCTTTCCCCTATCAAAACTGGTTGAAATGTAATCTATTTGGGCCAAAATGCATGACCCAAATAGTGTGTGAGAAATAAATTTCCAGTAGGCACCCACCAAATTCCCATGCCCAACTGTGTGAAATCATGCAAAAACAGTGTGCTGTAATAAAATGAAACAGAGTAAGCAGTACTGAATGTGACAAACTTATCCAGTTATATTGACATTTTAATATCCATATAAACATTTATTTAAAATATAACCATACTGGATATTCTAGGTAAACAACCAACGTCCGCAGACATGTAAAACCTTACCCTCAGGTAAAGAGTATCCAAACAGGAAAATATGCCCACAAGAAAACGGATATTGCCCACAAGCGTAAGAATTGTCGCCCACAGGCACATAATCAACTTCCCATAGGCACAGAAGTTGTTCCCTACAGGCAATGTAGTACAATACCCAGAGGCTAATCACAACACTACCCTCAGGATAAACAGGTAACTGGCCCATGACCAACATGTAAATAAACATTCACAAGTAATTCATCTTTAGGAAATTCCACAATCATTATTTTAA
Source organism: Viscum album (assembly GCA_963277665.1). Classification (NCBI taxonomy): domain Eukaryota; kingdom Viridiplantae; phylum Streptophyta; class Magnoliopsida; order Santalales; family Viscaceae; genus Viscum; species Viscum album. The sequence continues at coordinate 1,360,705,835 of OY728133.1, forward strand.
TGGCATACCTTTGGGTATCTTGGCCAAACGACTAAATAGAGAACACACCAACGGGGTGGTCCTGGATCCAAGCACTGATCCCAAACAACAATTTTACAATTTTATTTAATTACCTTTATAGTTCTAGGTAGTAAAAATATCCACGACTTCAGCCATAGGAGACCCCAACATGTGTTCGTGGCACTAAAATACACAAAATGCATGATATTTGGAAAATAAACACCAACGCACATACCTTTAACACCCACGAATGATATACGAGAACACCAAATCTAGAAACAACCAAAAACGACGTAGATCTGATGTAGAAGAAAACCCGATCAAACGTAAATAAATTTCCCTCAAGAAATAATTGGTATGAACATCTTAAGGAGTGATGAGGTCTTACTCGTGCGGTTCCAACGTGATCGTCTGAGGTGGAAACGGATTCCCAGTTTACGATGGATGGATCCTCAAAGATTCGGCCATCCCCTCTCACTCCTTCCTCGGGTTCTAACCCTTACCTGTGAACATGGGAGGCTAATGACCATTTTAAGAGAAAAAACAAAGTACACAACGTATACATCCAAGTACACTATGTGTACTTCCCATTTTAAAACGGTTCCTATGGAGACTTCCCACCAGAAGGACACTGTTCACCTGCCAAAATTACTACACGGCGTGTCTCCTTGAGTACACGGCATGTGCTGTCACACAGATAGCCACCACCTTACTAATTTCCTAATGACTGACTACACAGCATTTAAGGGACCACTACACGACGTGTATTTTTCCCCTACACTCTTCATCGCTAACATTTCCACACACCCCGTGTACTCATTCCACATGGCCAAAAGTACACGGTGTGTGGAAAGGTACACGGTGTGTACATCCAATGTTTGAGATTTTCCCCCATTTTCCCTATTTTCTAAAAAACACTTATGGCAAATAGAAAGAAAGAAACTCATACCTCAAAAATAAGAATTGGGTTCTTACAAACATTCCCCCTTAAATCAATTCGTCCACGAATTGGCCTTCCAAGGGTGGTGAAGATAAAGACGTGAACAAATATGACCACTAAGCAGGTACATCGGTCTCCCGCTCCTAGGATTCATCCAACAATCAGCCATGCTACCATAACACCCTTACGAGTGGAATTGACCGGCCACAAATAACCTTCGTGCTTCTTTCAACAATATAAATCAGACGCCCCTCGAAGGACGCGTCTAACTGAAGCTCAACCTCCTCGGGCTGAAGGTTTTGTGATGGGTCTGAATGATAGCGGTGCAACTGAGATACATGTAAGACATCAGGCATGGCTTGGTACCACTGCGGTAACTGAAACCAATAGGCAACCAACCCGAATCTCTCTAAAATCTCTAAGGCCCCACATACCTCGGTAAAAGTTTAAAATGTCTCATGACCCGCCTGTGTCCCAGCCTCGTCGAGACATGCAAGAAAACCTGATCCCCGGCCACGAAATCCAAAATTCGTCTGTGGCGATCAGCATAAGATTTCTGACGAGACTATGCGGTAGACATCTTCTTCTGAATCAAGTGGACCTGCTCAGAAGTCTTCTGCATGAGACGTGGTCCTAGTAAAGATTCCTCACCTACCTCTAACCTGAAAAAAAGAGATCAGCATGGACAACCATATAAATCCTCATATGGTTCCATCTTGATAGTTCCCGTAAAATAGTTATTGTCGGAATACTAAACTAGGGTTATATGATTTTCCCAAGATCCCCCAAAGTCTAGGACGCATGCTTGCAGTATGTACTCTAGCACCTATATCATATGATCAGACTGACCATCTATCTGAGGGTGGTATGATGTGCTTAGAAGCACCTGTGTATCCAGTTCCCTCTGAAAACTATTCCAAAAACGAGACGTAAAATGGGAATCCCTATCGGAAATGATAGAACGCAGGACCCAATGAAGAACTACGATCTCTTGAATATACAACTTCTTGTTCTCATCAACACCAAAGGTCTCCTTGAATGGAAAAATGTGGGCCACCTTCATGAGTCTGTCGATAACAACCCAAACGGCATCATTCCCTCTCGGTGACCCCGACAAACCAGTCACAAAATCCATCACGACATCACCCCATTTCCATTATGGGATATGTAACTACTGTAATTGTCCGGCTGGCCTCTGGTTCTCCGCGTTCACCTGCTGACAGCTGTAACACCTCGTAACAAAACTAACTATCTCTATCTTCATACCCGTCCACCAGTACTGATTTCTCGAGTCACATTACATCTTGGTAACCCCGAGGTGAACTTCCCAAGATGATGTAGGAAACTTCAGCATCAGCTCTTTGCATTTATCCCATGGAACCCATACTCGTCCATGGAAACACAGAATTTCGTCACTGACTATCGTCAAACCAAGAGGAGGGTCCTAACTTGCTACCAACTCCCATAGAACCAGGCCTTCGAAATCAGATATCTATCTCATCCTCACTCTATCCAGGAGGGTAGAAGACACAGCTAATGTAGAAAGATAGTTCTACCCCTGGCTGTCATTCACCTCCAAATGCATCTCAAATAACAAGGCCATAAGCTACGACTCACCCATGTCCTCCAACACCGCCTGTATCTGAGTCTTCCTGCTCAGTGCATCAGCTACTGCATTACCTTTACAAGGTGTATTGGAAAGCTCAAAATTGAAGGACAGTAGGTACTCGACCAACCTCCTCGGCCTCAGATTCAGTTCATGCTGCTTAAAGATATACTTGGGGATTTTTTGGTTGTTGAAAACAACAAAATGCTATCCCAATAGATAATATATCCAAAAACACAACTCATGAACAACTACAGCTAACTCGAGATCATGTGTCGAGTAATTCCTCTCATGTGTCCTCAACTGCCGAGACCTGTAGGAACAACTCGATTCCCCTGCATCAACACTGCTCCCAGCCCAAAACCCGATGCATCATAATAAACTGTATAGCTCATCCCTTGCTCTGGAAGTATCAGGACAGGTGCTGATGTCAACCTTATATTCAGGTCCTGAACGGCTGTCTCGCAAGCTTCTGACCATACGAACATCACACCCTTCTTATTCAAACCCTTCAACGACGCTGCTAAGTGGGAGAATTCTTTGATGACGCGTTTGTAGTAACCTGTCAGCCCCAAGAATCTCCGTATCTAAAACACATTCTTAGGCTGCTCCCATAAAACTACGACTCCCACCTTCTCTGGGTCCACTGCAACTCCTGCCACAGAGATGATATAACCTGGGAATTGAATCTGGTCCATCCAAATGTGGGACTATGAGAGCTTAGCATATAGCCGATGCTCACTTAGTGTACTCAATACAATCACAAGATGTATGGCATGGTCGTGTTGAGTGTGAGTGTACACCACAATTTCGTCCATTATTACTACCACAAAATAATCCATATAAGGATGGAACACATGATTCATCAAAGCCATGAAAACTATTTGTGCGTTCGTGAGTCCGAACAGAATAACCGTATACTCGTAGAGACCATATCTTCTCTGGAAAGCTGTAAGCGGTATATCCAATGGTCTCACGCGCAGCTGATGATATCCTGACCTCAAGTCAATATTCGAGAAAACTCGTTCTCTATAAAGTTGATCAAATATATCATCAATCCTCGGAATGGGATATCAGTTCTTGACCATCAACTAGTTCAGCTTCCAATAACCCACACAGAGTCTGATGGTACCGTCCACCTTCTTCGCAAAAAGGACCGGAGAAACCCACGGAGAAGTATGGGGTCGGATAAAACCCTTTTCCTGTAACTCCTCTAACAACCTCTTGAGGTCCTGCAGCTCAGGTGTAGCCATACTATAAGGAGGAATGGATATCAGTGCTTCCCCTGGCACAAGTACAATAGAGAAATCCACCTCTCGCTCCGGTGGTAGATCAAAAAAGTCATTCAGGAAGACATACATGAAATGATCAACCACATGAGGGAAATCCAACTGACAAGTCCCCTGATCATCTAGATTTAATCTAGCAATCTTGTTTGTGACTCCACCTCTCCCATGATTCTCTTGTCCAGCTCGACTTGCCTGATCATCCCATTCACCCTTGTATAGAAACTCTCTGCCCTTTGGTGATGTGAAACTCACCCAGCGACGATAGCAGTCTACAAATGCTCGAAAGGGAACCAACCATTCCATCTCGAGAATGATGTCACAAGATGTCATCTCTAAGACATAGAGGTCACAAAGAATGTGAAACCCATCAATATCAAGGGGAACTCCTTCCACTAACGCACACCAGCCGTTATAGTCCCCAATAGAGTGTCAACCTTCGTAATATCTGAAGAAGAAGAAACAAAGAACCCAAGGATCTCCACAACGGGTCCTGATATGAAAATATGTGAAGAAAACATATCAAAAAGTAATGAAGATAAAAAAGAAGCTACTAGAACAGTACCTCTGACTATAAATGGTCCGGGATCCTGCTCTACATTGGTCTGCTGCACTGCATATGCTTGCCCAGTGCCATGGCCGTGTGACATAGCCTGGCTACCCTGATCTGTCCCTCCCTATTGACTCAGAGATCCTGGTGTCTAGCTACCACAACCACAACCACCAGCTCTGCCAGCACGACCTGACGTATTCCAGTTCCCTGACAGGTAAAAATCTACTGGTCTTGCTCCCACATGCAGAGTCTTCACAGAACCCCTCTCACTAGACACTGGTGGAAATGCCCTAAAAAAGCATTCCAGATGACCCATCATGCCGCAAGCTCGGCACTCCACTAGGTCTCGTGGATACTGTGGACTCTTGTGCCCCTCTCTACCACACTGGTATCACATGACCTAGCCACCTAAAGCATTCTTCTGACTAGTACTGCCACCCTGAGAGAAGTCCATCAGTCTCTTACTCTTGCCAGCAGAAATAGTACTAGTAACTGGTGCTGATTTCTCCTGTCCCACACCACTAGATTCTTGAAGGTTCCTCTCTGTAATCAACACATGCTTCACAATTGCATGTACTGGAGGAAACCTAAAATCATTCACTAGAGCTCGGATTTCATAACGAAGACCATCCTCAAAACTTCTGGCTCTCAACCTCTCATCACCCACCATCACAGGTGTTAAGCGCTGAAGCTCGGTGAAGTGAGCAGAATAGTCCAGCACCGACATAGCGCCCTGCTGAGGATACATGAACTCTTGAGCTCTATTTACCCTCAGTGTCTCAGGGAAAAATAATTCATTGAAGACTGCCTAAAAATATTTCCACGACATGTCTCTGTGATGCTCTGACTGGGTGGTAACATCCCACCACCTCTTGACGGAATCACATATCATATAAGTCGCGAACATCACCCTCCTCCCTGGGGGCGTCTGAAGATGCACGAAGATAGTCTGCATCGATCCTAGCCAAGAATTCATAGTTTGAGGTCCGCAATCCCCAAAAAATGTAGTCGGATGCTGTTGTAGGAAGATACGTGTCAACTCAACCATATATGTGGTAGCCAGAGGTGCTCCCTGAAAGGTTGCATAAACCGCATTAAGCCTTCACAGAACTGTGCCTCCACACCTGTGTCTGGTATAACGGCTAGCACTGCATCTGGCTCCACTAGAGGATCCACTGGTAGCCCACGGCCCACCATCTCTGGAGTATACTTGTTGCCGCTCTCTTGGAGTACAACGCCAGGTCGTCTCGGCGGCATGACACTACAAGGTCAAAATCACTCCTTAGATTCATGATTTATCAAAGACTGAAAGCAAATGAACCAAAAAGGGAACAAGAGGAAGAAGGCATTTCATGATTTTCAAAACAAGACTACACAGCGTGTTCAATTACTACATGACGTGTACTTAAATTCCCTTCCCCTACTTGGGTCCTACTACATGGATAAGCCACACGACTCCCATTTAACAAAAACTACATGGCGTGTATAATACCTACACGGCGTGTATAGTGTTATTTTACAACTACCCGTGTTGTTTGTGACACGGCTGACAACTCGTCTTGAAACTACACGGCGTGTTACACCCACACACGGCGTGTGCACCACCCCATTTCCCAGCCACATGGCTAAGTCCACACTATCTATCATTGGACAAGACTACACGGCATGTCCCAGAGGTACGCTGCATGTTCAAGGACAGGTGACACTGACCTGTATTGTTAGTTACATGTCCAAGTCCCCAGGTCACACTACATTGCGTGTTCAATAGTGGACATGGTGTGTATGTAATAAGGCCTTATACGTCTGTGTTGTTCATTACATGGGCAAACTCGGGGTCAACACCACACGACGTGTACTTCCGGTACACGGCATGGGATCCCCAAAAATTCCCTACCTCGTGTCGCCCCCCTCCCCACACGATTTGTGACACGGGAAGAGATTACAGGGTGTGTACTCTGGGTACACGACGTGTACTTAAAATGTTTGTTTTTCGTCCCAAACAAAAGAAAATACACGGCGTGTTTAAAAATACTACACAGTGGCAATACATTGCTTCCAGATAGTATCCCTCAGAAACATCCCCGTAACCCAGAAAATACCAAAAAACAACACCTAAGTGTCAATTTCCGACCCGTGAGGGCCCATACTCCCCACGAATCAATGTTTGACATTTTATTATTGTTATAACCAAATAAACAGAAAATGATCCACCAAATTCCAGTAAATGGGGGCCCATACTCCCCAAAAAGAAATTTTTGGCATCCATTCTATCAACCGGATCACAAGAAAAATACCTTATCACATAGCATGTATTTATCGAATCAGCTATAACAACAGCATGATTTTCTAGAACAATAACTATCACAACAACATGAAAATTTTAATGCTCCTACATGGCATAGAACTATGCATGACATGTGATTTCTATCATGTGCCTAAATAATTCATGAGATGACATACCCTCATCTCATCGGGTTGCAGCTAAATAGAACCCGTATATAAAATATAAGTAGCACAATCTCATATGCGTCACCCGTCGGTGAAATAATATCAACTGTAAATTGAAAAATCAGCAAAATTCCAACATGAGGTAAATTGTATTTTCACTATACGCGGTTTAGCTATGCACAAACACAACTTATTATCAACTACTATTCTTCCTATCCCCGAATACGACTCCAAATATTATGTCAAAGAATATCACCCCTCTGATACCACATTGTAACGTCCAAATTCCAAGTGTCACTCAACGGGTGCCTCGATCCCAGTTCACCACATGACCTCAAGCACATTTCGCCAAATCCAGAGGTTGCCGACTAGTAGCGAGGGACCTGGTATGATAGTGGGGAAACCATGACCTCATTTGATAATGTGTAGCACAACAGATGAAATAAAACATACAACACTAGCGGAAGCGAATAACGATACATAACTGAAATAAACAATTGATGTGGATATAACCAACTGGTATATAAATAACAATGCAACATGCCTCCATTCTATGAAAACAGCTAGAACACGTTACACAAAAAATACAATACAATTGAAGTACAAGTACCAAAATCAAAACAGAACAGCCCGCGGCATCGCGATCCAGTGCTCGGTCTCCTGCTCTCCTACACCCCAGCAGCAATCAAGTACCTGTATCGGGACTCTTTCCCATATCCACACCTATAGAAACATAAATTGTTTGGGCCGAAAAGCATGACCCAAATAGGGTGTGAGAAATAAATTCCCAGTAGGCACCCACCAACGGCTCGTGCCCAACTATGTGAAATCATGAAAAAACAGTTTTTAGTAATAGAATGCAATAGAGTATGTAGTAATGAATGTAACAAACATAAACAGTTATATTGCCATTTTAATATCCATTTAATCATTTATTTAAAATATCACCATAGTGAATATTCTAGGTAATAAACCAATGACCGCAGACACGTAAACCCTTTCCCTCAGGTAATGAGTATCCAAACATAAGAATCTGCCCACAGGCAAGGGGATATTTCCCACAGGCGTACGAAGTGTCGCCCACATGCACAAAATCAAATCCCCACAGGCCCGGAAGAAGTTTCCCACAGGCTAAGTAGTACAATGCCACATGCTAATCAAAACACTTCCCTCAAGATAAACTAGTAACCTGGCCATGCCCAATATGTAAATAAACATTCACAAGAAATTCCTCTCAAGGAAATTCTACAATCATTACTTTAAAGTCATACCCTCGGGTATCCGGGCCAAACGGCTAAACAGAGGAACGCACCCCCGGGGTGGTCCTTGATCCAAACACTAATCACAAACAACAATTTTAAAATTTTTTTAATTACCAATAAAGTTCTAGGTAGTTAAAATATCCACAGCCAAAACCACACGACACCGCAACATGGGGTTCTGGCACTAAAATTCAAAAAAACGCACGATAATTGGAAAATAAACACCAAGCCACCTACCTTTAACACCCACGAAAGATATACGAGAACATCGAATCCATAAATTCCCAAAAATGACATAGATAAGACAAAGAATATATCAGGTTCAAACGTAAATAACTTTCCCTCGGGAAGGAATTGGTAAGAACGACTTAAGGAGAGCGGAGGGCTTACCCGTGCGGTTCCAACGAGATCGCCCGAGGAGGAAATGGATTCCCAGTTTGCAATAGACGGATCCACAAAGATTTGGACGTCCCCTCTCGCTCCTTCCTCCAGTTGTAAGCCTTCCCTTTGAACATGGGAGGATACTGTCCATTTTAAGAGGAAAAAAAAACAAAGTTCACAGTGTTTACATCCAATTACACGACGTGTACTTCCCATTTTTAAATTGTTCCTCTAGCAGGATCCCTCCAGCACAACACTATTCACCTACCAATAGGACTCCATGGTGTGTCTCCTTGAGTTCACGGCATGTGTTGTCACACAGCTGGCCACCACCTTACTACTTGTCTGCCGACTGACTACACGGCGTGTTAGGGACCACTACACGGTGTGTATTTTTCCCCTACACCCTTCATCTCTGACCTGTAAACATGCCCCGTATACTCATCCCACAAGACCAATTGTACACGACGTGTAAAAAATTACACGGCGTGTACTTCCAAAATTTGGGATTTTTCCGCATTTTCCATATTTTCTCAAAAACACTTAAGGAAAAGAGAACGGAAGAAACTCGTACCTCAAAAATAAGAACCGGGTTCTTACAATTATTGTTTAGATTGATTATAAATTATCATGGTAATTTTATGATTTCAAATTGGAATAATGTGGGTTTTAACTGGACTGCATAAATATGCACATATATATATATATATATACACCGACACACGCATTCCATTTTTTTAATGGAATGCCAATTTCCCTTTCAAAAAGAATTCTGTTATTTTAATAGTTTTGATTTGTTTAATTTATGGGGGAGTGGATAATTTTTATTTGAGACCTATGTGTGAGTAGTGTGACTTAGATTCCTTTATATGGAAGTATGATATATGATAAAAAGTTTTCTATTGATTTTACTGATTTTTAAATGCTTGTTTGTGTTTGGGTCATTATGTGGAATGGTTCGGTTTGGTTTAAAAAAAATTGTGATTCTAAAAAATGTTTTTGGGTTTTCAAGGACATTTATCATCAATCATTTGATGAGGGAACATCCATGTGTGCACTATTTTCACACTTGTATGGTCATTCAAATTAAACAGGAACATGAAGAGAATGTTTCCCTTGAACAATAGTTCTCAAATGGAGCCTCCTTTCTATTCCCTTCTCATTTGGAATGGAATGTTTTATTTCTAAACAGGGTTTCAGTCCATAATGTGACTTCAAATGTGGTTTTAAATTTTCCCATTATAACATGTCTTGATTTGTATTATGTAAATGTTGATTGTTTTTTAAATGACATGAAGGAAAATCAGAATTATTATGTGTGTTGTGTGTTTTCGTAATTATTTTTTAGTTAAATTTGAAAATGGATTAAAGTCCCATTCGGAATAACTATGTATATCATATGATTTGATTATGGTTTTTAGATATAATTGACCTTAGTATGTAAAGGGATATTTGGTATTGCATATTGGAAAATTTTGAATTATATATTCTTAGAAATAGACTTAGAAATATTATGTAAATTTAATTTAAATAGACATTTTATGAGGTCCTTTTGGAACATCAGGTTTTATTTGGTTGAAATGTGGTTTGAAAAAATTTGAACGAACGATATGAAACATATTGTATTATATTAATTTATTTGAATGTTTGTTTGAAATGGAATCATGTTTTGGAATTTTCATTTTTGTGAAGAATGTGTTGAATTCTTAAGTGATGTAATTGCCCGATTAGCACAATCAGTTATGTGAAATATGAATATTTATATACTGGGTACACCTATCTAGTATTTATATTATTGGGATATTGTATAGGTTATATTGGTGTTTGGGTTAGGCAATTGTGGATACCGTAGATAATGTGAGTTACGCGTGGAGGGCCTCCTACCAAGAAAAAATATTTTTACAATGGGGTTCCTAGGTATTTCCTGATGGGCGTGTAATGTTTTCTGATCAAACTTGATTAGATGGATTGGGAACCCCTAGATTAGCTGAGAGATCTTGTGTGATGTGCCACTAGATTGGTCAGTTCATAGATTCTAGTTGGTTATTTACTATGGACCTTTATCATACACCAATAGGTGGTTCCAAACCGAATACGTCCAGTATTCCTCTAATGATAATTATAAATTTCCCATGTTTTTATATATTTATTTTCATGATTTAATTTCTTTGGAACTTTTTGTTATTTGATATCATGATTATTTTATATTACTTTTTAATATTAATGAACATTTCTTCGTATAAATAATATTTTAAAAGGATTCACTATAATGAATTATATTCCATGGAAAATGATTTAGAAAAATTAAATGAAAAAGGGGATTCTCAAAAAAGTAAATAAATTTTACCAATTTTGATAAAAGAGTGGAAAACCATATTTTTATATATCCAATTTAAAAATCATAATTAAAGGATTTATTTTTAGAGGTGGGGAATCAAGAGTTATTTATTTTGGAAATCCTACTATGCTTCATGGTGCTCACAACTACACTATCATTTGAAATTAAGGTTCTCCCAGTTTCTCATTACTCTTAGAGTAAGCATTGTTCAATGATTAGTGGTGACACATGTGGTCATATAGAGTTCCCTTTCACAATTTTTTTTTCCTAAATTAACACTTATTTTTATTGGTCAATTTTATTAATAATTATTTTTTATCTTTTATTAACATGCAAAATCATTTTTTATTATTTAATCATGATTCCTGAAACTAGTTTCTACCCCATGGGTGTTAGGAACTCCCTTTGAGTCTATCTATGGGAATACTCTGTTGAATAGATGAGGGTCTACCTGAGTTGGTTCATGACAACAATAGAGTATGTACATTGGTGAAGGGAGTCCCCCTTTATGTTGGTTTATGTGATTTCATATGGAATGTTATTATACTAAACGTTTTAGGGTTTTTAATTATAATGAAAATGTGCTGGATAGGTTCCTGGCAGGAATACATTGATTTTTATAAATGGATGGTGACATTTATGTCACCATAGGGATGCTTTTTTATTCTAAAAAAGAATGTGATTTTCATCAGAGGTGAGATTAACCAAACGATTATTTTTTTGTGGGATGAAAATGAAGATTTCAATTTTATATCTACTTTGGTAGGGAACATGTCAGGAATAATTTCGACATATCGATGATCATTTAAGTGATATATTACTAGAATCATTTTTTTCATCACCTCCACAGGGAGAAGTCAAATTCAACATCGAGAAAGTTCCAAGAGTTATAAAAATATTCATTCATCCTTAAAAGATGTCTACTATAATGTTATAAAATGTGAAGAAATATATTGGGAACTAAGAAAGAATTATGATTATGTTATCTTTTTGTTCCCAATTTTTTTCCATAGTATGAAACAAGGGCAGTTGATAGTTTAGAATTAGCTTCCTCTATTATAGATAGAATTCCTTTTTGTTCAACTATAAGGTGATCATGTTTTCTCACAAATTTATATCACATATAGGTATCATTAGTTACATGATAGGACAAAAAATATACCTATATCATCATTATATAGAAGGTATTGTCTTTATGATTATTTGGTCATGTCGTTCTTTCTCATTATCATGCCAATATTTGTTATGGTGCTGATGAACATGGTTTTCAATCCACATCTGGACTCATTATTGCAGCTTATCTATCATAATATCATTGTTTATTCTAACAATGAACATGGCTATTCCAAAAATAATTAGATAATATGTGTTAGAAATAGAGATATGTTATGCTGAAAAAGAACATCTTCTAGGTGGATAATATCCACTTCATTGGTCATATTTTTGAGATACATGATTATCATATGACATAGAGAACGTTAGAGATATATTTTAATAGGAGAATCCCAATAACATCTTTTTATATTTAGTTAAAAAATAATTGGGGAATATAACAAGTGTTTAAAATAGGGCTTCTCATGGTTACAAGAATCATTGAAAAAATTGTCTAAGAAGGGTGTGAAATTTGTATATAATGATATGTACATGGATTCCATTCTAGTTCTGAATTGGATACTGACCTCAGCGCCATGTCAAAATCATCTAGAGCTTGTAAAGATATATACTTTGAATATAATCACATTATATACCTATCTAGTTGAATTTATGATATAGGTAACTGGGATAATGGATTAATGGTCTTGTCATCTGATACCACTCAAGAGGAATTAACCTATGAAAAATCTCATTTTTGGTATAGTTTTTTATTCCATGAATTTATAGAGATAGTACACACATGGACGTAATTTTTATGTATAAATTACCCATACAACTCTCATGTAGAAATTTTCATAGCATTATTCAAATTTGAGGAAATGATGGTGTGTTGAGGGTTTACAACCTTTTGATATCGATATTTCCTATATATATAGAAAGGGAAATGCACAGGATGATGTAGTAGTATTGGGGACTTATATTTAGGAATTTTTGGAGGTATATAGTTAGTGGATGCTTATAGAATTTTTAGAGATTCGCAGGGTTCTGTAGGTTTTCCTGGTAAATTCTTTTCATTCATTCATAGTTTTGACCTCTACCATTCTGGATAGATTGAGAATGATGTAGTAATCAGAATATGATGTCATGCATCTATGGGTGAGTGTGGCTAGTGAGGGAATTCCTTATAGTTGTAATGTCAGCAAGGATGATATTATTTGTATCTGTTTATGCATATGGGTACAAATATATATATATATATATATATATATATATTAGAAGATTATATGGGATTTTTATGCCTCTGTTTAAAATTTTTACCCCTGATATAGAAAATTTATATCATTAATTTCATAGTTAGTATATATGGTCATGTCTAAAACATGAGGTAGATTGTTTTCATACTAGTTTTAGCCCTAGTCCATAGGTGATGGCACACATATCAATGAAAAGTTGGACTTTTATAGTAGTTACCCATTCCATAGTGGTAATGTGATGATGTTATTGTATACATCATGGTTGGTTTTCTAGGGTAACCTCAAGGTTGTGATGTTTTCTAATTTATTGGGGGAATTCATGTATAGTAATATCATTCCTATAAATTAGCGAGATCTTTGATGAAGATACTCTTGGATGATGTATATATGTGAGATAGTATGACATCGCGGGGTTCATCAAACTATTATATTAGATATGGATACATAGCCTATATCAAAATTATGGAAGAACATAGATAGCTAATTTTTTACATAGGATATTCATATAATATAAAACCTCCAAAAAATTGATAAAAAATTAGTGATCATGATTCATATTCTTAATGACATCGTGAGGGAATGAATCATGGATTTTAGTGTCTTATCAGAATGACATATTCCCTTGTTGATATCTTCTTCAAAAATAGTAACTACGAAAAAATATATATATATAACCAAATGATAAAATTTTTTATATGACATATAATTATAACATGTTCTAGTAAAAGTTAGGTGAGGTCGATATATTGGGGCTTCATTTCATGAATGAAACATCTAAGAATGTCCAGTAGATTATGAAGAAGTTGCATATTGTGCAATATCGACCAAAATCAAATTATTATTTTCTATGATGACATCTATAGTTCATGTTCAGTTATTACATCATTATACATATCTCATTGACTATGGAAAAAAGTTGGATTACAAGGAAGCTTAATCTTTCATTGTGATATGTTGACCTGTTTGAGAATCTTGAGAGAGTTGGGCCGATATCCTATCAGTTTCAGTTCCCTCAGAGATGACAGTTTAATCATGTTTCATTCCTCGTGAAATATGTCCATGCCCCATTCGATGATAATCTTTTATATATCATTAACAGGAGTATAAATGCTTTAGAATGTTGTTTGGTTACTCTAGTATTACCAATATGGAAGCAAGATCATTTATAGTATGAGAATTGTCACTGGGAGGAATACATATGTTCTCAATTGGTAGAGTTATACTCTGGTGATTTTTGACGACCCATGAGAGGAAAATTAGAGGACTAATTAATTTAATGGGTGAATTTGAAATGATTCCATGTTTTCCAATGAGGTACATATCATTAGTCTTTTTTTGAAATGATTTGTTATGGACTAATGTGAGTACACAATAATATCATGGGTGTATTAGGGGATTATGAGGACAATTAAAAGCCATTATCATGGATTTTAGGTAATATTAGACACATCACAGTATTAGGAGAAACCATATGTGATAGTCAGAAGGATACCCCTAACCATGAGAGTACTAATTGGGGTGTGAAGCGGGTCACACGGTTCAATGAAACAACGCCACCTCATGCACCCTCATATAGGGAGGCTATTAAAACTATTGACAAATCATGAGATATAGTTTTTTCATGTTTAGGAAAATGGTTTCCATAAACCATTCAAGCTGACCCTTAGAAAATTATGTGCTCAATATTGGAGCATGGTTTTTCTAAAATTGCAGGCAAACCGTGTGGCCCCTAAATTATTAGTAATTACCATTTACCCCTTAATGAGATTATATAATCAATCACTTTTCCATTCATCTTCTATTAGACAACATATCTCCATTTCAAGCACCCTCAAATGTGTATTGATTGGATTTTCTCAAATTTAATAATCTATTCATGTATTCAAATTCAATCAGTGTTGTTGGTTTCTCAATGTTATGTTATTCAGTCATCTTGGTTTATTATTATTTTGAATTCTTATTGAAGATGATATTTAGGTTCATTTTAATATGTAGTATTTTTAGTCTTCACATTCATTCTTCATTTTAATGTCAATCTAGATAAATCCAAAAGATATTACTAGTCATGTTATCTACTACATACCACCAATACATTATATATACCTTTCCATTTTGGTTCTTTATTTTATAAGCATAATTTCATTTATTTTTCATTCTAGACATTCCAATAATAGCCATTAAATGAATTGAAATACTTAATTGGATGTACATAAACCTATTAAGGATTCCCACTAGGCCCTTCTTGATTTTTTGAGTTTATTCCCCTTCCCAATCCACCCATGGGGTGTGAATTTATATTTTCCACTTGTTATAAAGCTCGTGGAGAGTGTTCGAGCCTCCCTAGTTAGATGAATCTCTTATAAATTATTTCAGTTGAATTGAATTAGGATGTAAATGGATGGTTTTCATAATTTTCCATGTGTTGAAATTATGTAATATCTTGAATTTTTTATTTCACATTCATTATTTTTTTTATATGAGATGGATGGTGTCATGAGAAATAATTGAATACGATATTTTGAATGAAATGAAATGATGAATGAATAAAATGATGAAGTTAAATGATACTGGATTACATGTTTGGTAAAGAAGGGATCCTTATTCCATTAGTTTCATTGGTTAATTCTCTATCGGATCTTGATTATGCTGGAGGACCCCTTTGACATGTTTCCTCATTGGGTCATTATGCCATGGAACTTGCTACCCCTTGGATCCAGCTGGAATAGACTCTAATTGGGCATGTTTTATTGACATTATCCTTGGACTCCACTATGGTATTTACCATTTTCTAGTGAGATAATCATTGGAATTTATAATAATGCCAAGGTTTATTATAAATAAGATCCCTCCCTTCATGGATTGAAAATTGTGATGACTTGGTTAGGCCATTGTCACTATGTTTATTATATGTAGAGGCTATTATTAATGTTATATACACGATTATACTACATGGTATTGATGAGTGTTTTCTCATTGTTGTATAGAGAGACCATGGTGGATATTTTTTTTATGCTTATAGATAGTCATTGTATGGGCATTTGACTAATGGGGGAAGATTATAAATTACCTATTTTTTTCCTGTTTTATATTTTTCCTTGTTTCTGGCAGCCACATTTCCTTTAACTCGGAACCTTGTTTGGCTCGACTATTTCAATTTACTTATAACACTCATGTCTTGATATATTTTTATATTTCTTGTATATCTATGATTTAAACATCACATATTTTATCTTATATTGGTAAACATTGATGGTTTTAGACCACATGGGTGGTGTCCTTTATATTGTTATCTCAAAACCAACATAGTTTTCATCAATTTTCTCGAATAGAATGTAGATATGTAGGTTGGGACGAAAAAATGTGCCCATTTTATGATGCATGATAGTGTTATGCTTATGAACATGTGATAACATAACAGAGCTCAAAATCATGATGCTGGCTTGGATGGTTCTTTTTTTTGTCTATTTGGTATCATGGAACATATAACGTATTGTATATATATATACCTATATTCTATATAGTAAGGACATGACATGAAACATCAATCTATATGAGATTACCTTTGGAATAACTAGGTATTTATATCATGGATGTTTTTTTACTATCTTGTTGATTTTTTTATTCCATTGACAAATATGTTTACTACCATTGTGATACACACTAACATAAGTACATAGTCATTCCTTGTACACACCCTCAACCCTCACTTTGAGTCACATACTTCTGGCATTTGGTGAGATACAAATTATGCCATGTGACCTACTAGATAATGGAACTATTTAGTGGAATTTGGTTTGGGAAGTTATATATTGATATGTGAAACATAATAGGAAATAATTGGATATTATTAATTTCATTCAAGTCCAAAATATTATATTCATTGTCTAGTAACACTCATAGACACCTTGGTGGAAAACCAATTTGAATGGGGATTGACAGAAATGATTATTTATTATTATGTTTGAGGAACATGATTATGATCTAAAAATAAAACAAATAAATCACATATTATATCAAACCATAAATGATATCTCCAAAACAAATGAATTTAAATAAAAAAGTGTGGTGATATATGCTAGATCATTGAGCATACTTGATATTTTAATCTATATTAGGGGTAATATTGATCAGAATGAAAAATATTTCATCCTTTTAATAAAAATCCATCTACTTTTCTAAAATTACCCATATTAACTTTCATTGGTGTTGAGCCGCTTTTTAAATTTTGGTGTATGAATTCTAAATAATTTCAAATACCACTAAATTTACTTTTTTACATTGTATAATCTATGTCCAATTTTAACATCTAATTATATTTTTTACATAATCATCATCATTGGTTTAATTACCTTTTGGATAATATGTGTTTCCAGCTTTTATGTTAAATAAATGTGATTATGTTTCCAAAAATAGAATGTTTCACAATTTTTTAATGAATATATCATGAAAATAATTTCAATATTATAGGTTAGATAATTCATTTCATGCATTCATTACTATAATAATCAGTATTGTAAAATGTAATCTCCCTCCATAAGTATACAACCTAACCCAGAACCCGATGTATCACAATAGTTCATACTGACCACAATGAGTTATAGTAAAATACAGATTGGTGTTGAATTTATGAAATCCATATTCTACTAAATGGATTTTTTTAAATCGTCATTCAAATGGAATGAAATACCATTTCTCAACAATGTAGTCATTTAATATGTGATTCATGTGAAATTCAATAAAAATAGATGATACTAGACTATTAACCCATGTATGATCTGCATCTGAGAGCCATTAATATGCGGTTTATAAGAATAAAATTCCTTGATATCATTTTCATCAACTAAAACACCATTCAATGAAACAACATGACTTATGAAATAAAATATCAGTATCCAAATTTCACATATAGAGAATTTTGGATAGAGTAAATTTTAAAATAACGTGTTCCCTAAAATACCCATGTTGCTTTTTTGGTCATATCTAGTTTATATGTATAACATGATATCATCAAAAAATACAACAAAAACTGAGTAAAATTATTTTGGGATGATATGGTTTATCGTGGCCAAGAAATCCTCATGTGAATTCATAAGATCAATTTCCATGTCTAAGTATCATAAAAACTATAATGTATTTTTAAGGAAGACTTTAGGATATCCAATTTCATATCACAGATTTAGTGATCCCCAAATAATTAATTGGTTTCATATATAAATTTAGATATATAAAATATATGAAACAAGTCATCTAATTGAGTAATACTATTTCTGTTATTAATCATAATTCGATTTAGTTTACCATGAAAACACATAATTTATGTAATCCATTGGCCTTCATTATAAATAAAGAATAAGTATATCAGAGAATTGTACTTGGTCAAAGGAAGCACATTTATTATTATTATTCCATATTGACCATTGATTCTATGAATTTTTATTGTTCGATTATTTATAACAAAAAATAGGACCCATTCACAAAATTATATTGATAAAAAAATTCTCATTTTAGATGAAGACCAATGAAATCCAACAGAAAGTCATCATATAAGTGATCTACATTGGTATTAAGATCCGTACTATTTGTTTCAACGATATAACCCAAGTTTTTCACTACAAACTAATAATAGATTATTACATTAAATTCCATAAAAGGTAATTATTTTAAAGCACAAAGATTATAATAAATTGTTTCATTTCAATATTTCAAATGAGTTCAATATATTTGTTTTCACAGAACACCAAACAAAGACAAAACCACGATATATTTAATAAATCTGTTAAAACCTATACATTGAATCATTTACTATGAATATGATTATAATAATTATTAAATCAATATAAATTTCACACTTAATAGTAATTAAATTAAAAGTTTTATTGCAAAATTAATTATAAGATCATATAATTATTAGAAAACTATTGTTCTAAAAGATTATTTCATTTAATCTGAATTTCTATTTTAAGAAACAAAATATATGATTATTAGAAGACATGTTGATATGGATATTTGGATAACACAAATCTAATTAATAAATTATAGGATCTTCTAATAAGAAATAGTATTTCATTAAGTTATTTTTTTAATAAATTCAACATTTTATTATAACTTAGTCTCTTTTCTAAAATAAAAAATATAAAATTATTAATTTCATATTTTTAAAAATGAAAATAATTTTTTGGATTCAAAATAAAAATGATTACATAGTGAAACATTTTTTTAAGTTTTTTAAAATTATTATTTTTAGGTGAATTAAATGATATTTTATTTTTATAAATACCATATAATTTATGATATTATAATAAAATACATTTACAAAAATATATATATATTTTTTTAAAAATATTATTTATTGTATAATTATTCTCTTAAATTACTATTGTGAATTTAGAAAACACATCTCTGACATTTTAATATGGAGTAATATTTTTTCCTAATAAAAAATGTTTTTTTTCATTACTTTTTATTATTTTTTAAAATGTTTTTTAAATTACTATTTTGAATTTAGAAAACCCATATTTGACATTTCAATATTACATAATATTTCATCCTAATAAAAACTATGTTCGGTCTTCCTATTTTGTTAGATATAAAAATGGTATAATTTTGTTTTATATGTATTTTAAATAAAAATTAATAATTTTTTTACTAAAAACAATTCAAGGACAATGAATTCCATAAAATTGATAATTTTGTCCAAAACATAATTTATATATAAAAATAGACTTCTTCTATTTTTTCAATAAGTAATCTACATTTAAAATTGACTTATATGAAAATTATAATGAATATTTGATAAAATTATTTATGATATAAAATAATTAGTTCTAAATAATTTATTAAATGAAATATTATTTTTGAATGTGAAAAAAAATTACTTATGTTAAAACTAATTATCACAATAAAATGTAAAATCATAAAAGTGATAGACTGAAGAGTTATATATTTAAATAAATATTTATAACATGTATTAACATGTATTATTGATGTTTTATTGAACATTATGATTCAACCAATCTATTATTCTTCGTTTTTTAGGACATTATACATGAGTAATCATTGAGAATATTTCAATGTAATGAAAATTTTATATAGTTCTATTTCCTCCATTTATAAAAGGTGACATCCACCACCCTAGTAAACCCACTCTAAATTAATGTTTCCATTCAAAAAAATTCCATTATTTACACCCACATTAATCATAATTTCATTTTTTTCATCCTCTTTTCCCATTAAATTATAATAATAACTCTATTTTCAAGGATTTCTCCATGGAATAGTTATACACTTCAATTTGAGTAAAAATCATCGCAAATCATCTACTACATTAAACATCAATTTTATAAATTTAATTTTTCATATTAATATATTATTAAACAGTATTTTTTATATTAATTTTATTTAATAAAAGGTAATATACAACAAAAAATATACCCATTCCCCATATAAGTAAAACAAATGTGCTTCGTGATTAAATGAAAAATATCGTCACTATAAAGGGGGAATTTTTAATTTCAATCACTGGATTACATGGATGGTACAAAAAGGATATGAATAAATAATTTCGGAATTTATTTCTTGTTTAATATTAATATATTATATAAAATAATATTTATTTATACAATTCTGTTGAAAATGAAATTATCATCCACACAAATACGTGGACTACCACTCCATGGAAGGAAAAAAATTTGTTTTCCATTACCAAAATTCTTGTATGGTTCAATGAATAATTTTAAATGAAATATATAATGATTATGTGAATTTTAGGGTTACATTAATACATTTTTGAAAACTATTATTAATTAGGATGATAAAATTTAGTTATAAATTTCACAATTTTAAAAAAGAATTATATGAGGAAAAATTTATCTTCATTCAATGTAATGGATTGATATCAATTAGATTGTTATTTTAGTTAATTTCAATTCTAATATATCATATTAGTAAACACTAGATAATATAATTATTCTTTAGGTATTATTATATTACCACAAAATAACCATAAAATCATATATTAATTAAGGTATGTTCATGTTTGGGAAGTTTTAACTAAAAAAATGAAATAATTTATAAATATAAATAATAAATAGTTTTGGAAACACCATTACTTTAATAGAAAGATATATTATTTAGGTTTTTTAAAAAATTATAAAAATATTTTACATATTAATTTAGACAACGCCTTTAGTTCATTAAGAATCTATAAAACAATATTTTCATTGATTTCATCTTCATGGATTATAACCAAAAGTACAATATAAAAATATCATATATCATGAAACAACCCTTCTCATCCATTAATTGTTACCCAAAACGGCTGACAACAATGAATTAGAAGCATTCTACATCCTATTAGGTATGAAACTATAGTCAGACATCAGGAATACAATGTAGGGAATGATTTTCCCAAAAACTAAAGGTAAATAAAATATATAAACATAAAAATATGACTAAATTATTGAATTTGAATGAAAATAAAACAACACACATACCTATATGTGGCCTCATGGTTCACCTCTTACCAATGGATCACACTTGATCCATGAGGGAACATGAGAGGGAAATATCACTTAAAGATAAAACATAAATTAATTCATAGATTTTATTATTAAAAATTTGTATGCAGGTAAGAATAAACTATTCTTTATGACATACATTAAAAAACAAAACTATAATATGATTATTTGAATTTAAGACATAAAAAACAGTGTTTAAATGTATTATGAAAAACAGATGCCAAGTTTCAATTTTTATATTAAATATTTATTTCCATCATAATATTGAATACAAAATTATATTCATTGAATGCATTTAAAAAAATGATGATAAAACTGATTTTTTATGAAAAATTGTTAGAGTATGGAAAATAAATAATTATGTGCTTTTTGAAACCACAACCATAGAATATAGGAGTAAAGGAAATAAATTACCATGTGAAATCTCAATAAATCTAGGGTTAGTGTAGTCTAAGGATCCTCATACCTTTTTGATAATCACATAGAACTAGATACCACAACATCTTAATGTACAGTCCAGTAGAGGGAAAAACATACCCCGGTCTAGTGGTCTCATATCATATAAAACAACCCAAAGTATCCTCATGCATGAGACATATGAGGGGAACAAATAAAAATGTGATGTATAAGGTTATTTGATGGTCATAAAATGTTTTGATATTGTTTTGGTTTAAGTCCTGTTAAGGGGAACCAAACCATATCTATGCTGATTTTCCTGGCATACTAGACCTTGACTACCCACCTAGATTTTCGAGCTTCCGGTATACAAAATCCAATCTCAATATCAACTTAAATTCATTCCGAACAACCACCAAAACAAAAATATAAAAAAATCATTCCAAAGTGCTTTTGAAAAATTTCAATTCACCACTTAAACAATAATTCCATCCAGAAACCGTGAACTTTTTCGTAATTACCAAAACATGAAATATACCATTTTTAAAATCACTCAAAAACCCAATATCATTGTCGTTATATTTCAAAAATAATTTACACAAACCAAAAATATTTTGAAATACTCATTACACACAAAAAACAATTTATGAAGACACATTTAAATAAATATCATTTACTATCATTTGATAATTAGATGTAAATTACGTTTTCCTAAACACAGTATAGAGTGTATTTCAACATGAAAACCCCAATTTGGAATATTAAAAAACCTATCTAAAAAATGAATAATGATTTATGATGATCTCAACCATATCACATAGCACATAAATACAAAATATAATAAATATTTCAAAACATTAAATATATAATTGAATTGAAATTAAATGGTTACAAATAGGGATCATGCCTCCAACTAGAGGCACACTGTAATTGATGAAGGAAAACCGGAGATTCCTTTTCCTCTTTAAGCAGATTTTATTTCAATTTTATGAAAGTAAATTATCCACTATATACATATTTTCATGGAAAATAGGGGAAAGGGGATACTTACATATATGGTCACATGCGTATATATCCCTTCACATTTAAACATGTATACACCTTTGAATACACATATAAGAACACATGTATCTATTAAATATATTTTTTAGGTTGTGGGTGAATATATATAATTGGTGAAATTATATAGTTATATTCATGCCAATGCATAAACAAGTATACCTTTGATGACAGTGGTATGAACCCACCCATATGGAAACTAAAACTCACTAAAACAATATAGGTACAATTATTTTAAAAAAAAAAAAATTAAAATTTGGAAAAAGGCTTTAAAGGATGAAACCAAACTCAATGTGGTGATGAGTGAAAAGATGACCAGAAATTCATTAAATTTGTTAGAGGATATTGAATCATGAAAAAATAAGTGTTGAGAGAGACTTTTCATTCCCTATTAAGAAGAAAAACATCAAAAATCGCCTCACTAAAAACCATCGGGATCAGATGAATGTATATGGGAGAAAATACCGAGTAAAATCACTATACAATGTGAAGAGGAGGGGGTTCAGAGTTCTTAACTCAAGAAAATGAAAATTAAAGTAGAAGAAATTTGTTCGAATCCCATAAAGAGTGGGATATCAACAGAGTGGGTGGCATAAGACTATGGAGGTGGAGAGGGGGATGCTCACGTTAATCACAATGAAGAAGGAGGGGTAAAAGATAATAAATAAATAAGTAAATAAAATATGTAAAATGTAAAAAAATAAAATATTATAAAAAAAATCTGATGCATGAAAATACCAATGGTTTGCACACTTTTTACCAAAATACGCACCAGCCACTACATAAGATATTAACACACACAAGGAAACTCATAGGAAAACACACATTTGAGAGAACTACAATTAGACAATTCTAAATGAAACTTCCAAATCATAGTTCTTACCTACTCAGTTTCTACATGATTAAAAAAATTGTGCCCAATCCATGTGTCATGACACTTTTTATCCTTGGAAACTGCATATGCACAATATTGTTACTCCAAATCATGTGGTATGACACATCAATTATTAAATAGACTCCAAGTACATAAAATTTAGATTTAAACCATCTAAAATAGAATATATATAACAAAAAAATTCATATAAATAATTTAATTAATTTTTAAAGGGTGGGGTCTGCCAATTATCCCCATATTAACTATTTCATCCCAAAAGGTCATCTAACCAATCATGGATAAAACTAGGACACAAAACTAATGAAAAGAAAAATTACATCCATGAATCCTAGTGTAACACTTCATCTCATCATGTCACATAAGAATATATTTTGAGAAATCAAAAAACATGACAGCCATGGAGTGAAGTAAAATGTATCACCACTATTAGAAACCAACCAGCACCATCAAACTCTAAAATAAATCACCACAAGATCTATTGTGGCCCCCCTATTTAATAAAAAACTAGGTTAAACTATCCAGCACATACTGAAATTATAATCCCATTATAAACCAACTCATGAACTCACCATTATTCCAACCCTCAGTAGACAAGGTCCCCGATTGAAGTAACTCCTAACTAAGTTGAAAACAAAAAAACAAATCATCATTTCCCAATATACATGTATCTTCACAAGAGAAAAAACCAAAACCAAAATTGATCCAAAAAATGGATAGGACAATAAGAATGAAACTCCAATTAATGTAACACATACAAATATGGAAAACAATAATAATTTCATGGTGATATGACTTCCCTGAATTTTACTTCAATGAGAATATTATATTATAAGAAAAACTAAAAAATTATCATTTAAATTAACCAAACCACAATGAATAAGACATTAGATTAACCATCCTTGCCCACACCCCAATTGTTGCTGACTAGGTAGAATCTTTACTTAGGGGCTTGCATTGAGATCTTTTATAACTTGAAGTATAAGGAACAATCCTTAAAAATTACATCATCATAAATTAAATGAATAATTCACATTGAGGACCTTTTTAGGTTTATAATTTTAGAAAATTATATCCTAACTATGACGTTACATCTCGAAAATTACATTGTAGACAATTCTACTCAGTTTCCATATTTTTCATAAAATAAAAACTCTTGAAAAAAAGAGTCATGTCAAGTCCCATGTTTTAAATAGAATGCATATTCCTTGATCCAATCCATGACCATATTCATTATTATCTCATGAGAAAAACATTTCAAAACATGGGATGAGAAAAAAAATCATAAAAAGGGTTATAAAACATAGAAATAAATCATTTCTTCATCATTCCATACATAACATAAGCTCTTTTACATACCTCATGAAATCATAAGATTAATGAATAAAACATGGAAAAAATAAATCATACATGTATATTGTGGAATTCATATCATACATACATTGTATCTATCACAGCTACATAGGGAGTTACTTTAGAATACCCATCATAGTATATTCCCTAAATCTCTTAGGAGAAACAACCATGTTTACCTCCATCACATTTCCCAATGCATTGGAGAGCTATATCGGGATCACTCTCCCTATGATTATTATTGAAATACATGTATATGTAACAATTCCCAAGAACCATAACATATTCATAATACATAAAAGAAACATAAAGTAAAGATAACATTTCCACATCTAAATCATAGTATATCATATAAATATGTTGAAATAATCAATCCATTATCAAAACCATTTCCAATACCAATATACATAAAAAGAGTAAATGGTATTTACTTTCCTTTTATAAACATTACAGCTTGTTATGAATGACAACGATCAAATAATACTCATGTCGGATGAAAGGTCATTTTCACCACTTACGTTAAAATGAAACATTCTTTTTTCTATTTTTTAAAATGATTCATAGAATCCAATTAAATTAAATTAAATGTAAAAGGTTTTTATAGAGTGTATCAATGATTTTCATGTATTAAAATATAATATTCATTAATAAAAAGAGATTCAGATGAGGCCATATACCATGTGTCCGACATGACTCATTCATTATTTAATCTCTTGAATAATAAAATAAATATAATTTCTAATTTCTGAAGAAAATTTTTCATGATTATTATTTATTTTAAATAACTTATTTCCATTTTATAAATATTATGTTATCTTATAATTTAATAACAATTGTTTTGTCAAAATTTTATACTTAAGTAAAAAATGGACTTCTTATAATTACAAGTGGTTCACATAGTAAAAATTTAATTATATCCATAATGATATTCAAGATTTACATATCATATCTATCATATATATCTTGTATATACATGTATTTATAATAGTAAATAACATTTGGAGATATGAAATTTAATGCACCATTCATGGAGATGGTATGTCGTACGTACGCATGAACGCTACTTTGATTTCTATTTCATACATTAATGAAATTAATAAAGAATGATACATATTAATATTATTATAAAATTATAATATCATATAAAATATCACTAAATCTATTTCTTATACATCCCACATATGTCATTAAAGAGTCATATCACTTTGAGGGGGTGGTAGTCCGCACACCTTAAAATGAAATTATCCCGTTTACTCGGTATGGAAATCATAAAGATAGGATATAAATGTAAAATAATGAATCATAAAAAATAATAAACATAATATATATCATATATAAATATATTATCATCTAAATTTCTACCATGAGAGGTGGTAAGAGCTAATCGAACAATCATCGTTTCGTGGGGCGTTAATATGCCATCCAGAGAAACAAAATGTTTTTCAACCATTAGATGGAAGTGTGTATACGTCACATATTAATCCTTCTCAAAAAAAAATTGTATATTGAAGATTGTATTTTTGTTATAGTATAATGGAATAACATGAGTTCAGGGGATGTAGAAGTAAAATAAATTAAAATAAGTTAAATTAAATTGTTACCTTTAATTTTGGTAACTCCATTTGGTTTGAACCAAAAAGACTTACAGAAATTCTTTCTGCCTAAACTAAGGCTTATAATAGGAGGAGAGGGATATTGAATGATTTTGTGGGAAGGGTGTGGATGAGCCACGTGTCTGGATAGGTGTGTGGAATGGGTTATAAGTGAGGGATTTTTAAAAGGTGGAGCAAGTGCTCTTTAGGAATGATTGTAAATATTATTTTATTATAATCATATATTTTGTTTCTAAATATCAAAAACACATTAAAGATGATGATATGATGTCTCAATTTTTAAATAAAATCATCCCATAAGAACTGGACATGTTTTGGATAATTTTTATTATTTATAATCATATTTATTTAAATTATTTATTAATGTTCTAAATATTGCATCATTATTGTGTCATAAATAATTTAATTTATCATATGGAAAAAAATTATAAAATAAATACAATAAGGTAGGAAATATTTATATATTTACAATTAATATTTATAGTCGAAATGATAACCTATATAACCCCATGAAAAAATTAAATACAAAAAGATATTTTTTTATTCCCTTCTAACCTTTCCTTTATGTTAATTATAATAACATGTCATAATCAGTCTCAAGTGGCTCCATGGGGTCCCAAAATCAACCCAATGATGCCCTTGGTCGTAAATGAGTCGACCAATAAGGTTAGGAAAAGTTCTAATGTAATTATTTATTATTATAATATTCATTTTACCTTGAATTATCCTATTTACATTTAACCACGGTAAATAAAAGTCAAAAGTTATTATTAACCAAAATATATTTGCTTCTTATTGATCCAGATTTTACTTACATATAACCACCATGTATATCAAATTTTCTAAATTAAATCCACATAAGTCATAAAAATTCATTTAAATTAAAATGTATGTTTTGAAATTACGACATAGTAGTTTCACTATTCATCCAAAATTGATTTTTTCAGAAAAATACCAAAAATACAGCATATGTTATATTTTATATTTCAAATTCAAACATGATGTCTATTTTACCATTTTCAAAAAATATAATTTTTATTAATTAATTTAAAATTAATTTTCGTGGTCAATACAAATATCATGTTTTTAGGAAACCATAACTATCAAAAGATTGATACTTGTTTCTGTCCAATTTCAAATTAAAATTAATTCAAATGACTAGCATTGGATTAAATAGTAAAAACATAATCAAATTAAACACTAAAACAAATTAAAAAGATAATATAACCATATTAATAAATAATATTAAAAGGAAATTTTGAAATAAAATACTTAATATTTAACTATTCATTAAAAATGAATTTTATCAGAAAAATACCATAATTTTACCCAAAGTGAATTTTGATGTCTTGATTCTAAAAAATATTTTTATATTGACAAATAAAACATATTAATGTTACCAAAACAATATTTAAATATGATTATCCATCAAAATGTGTTAAATCATACTTTAAAGAATATTAGAGTATTTATTATTAAAATTAGATTAATTCACATTTTGAGCCTCTAAAATGTATTGGATGAATATTAAAACATTTAACAAACATATATAATTATATAGTAGTTAGTTTTATTCATTCACACCAATACAAGGCTTGGTGTTAACTACATTTAAAATAATATTATTATATTATAAGTGTGAAACATAAGATTTCAAAGAACCCCGTTGTTGTGTATCGGGTATGCCATTCAGCATATCAACCCCATTGAAGTAAAATAAATATTTAATTCTAAAATATTAATAATAATGAAGATTTATTATTTTTTATTTACTATGGATGTTACATCCTTCCCACCTTTTGAAATTGCATCCACTCTATTTTTACTAACATATCATATAAGTGGGGGTATTTATCCTACATAAAATTTTATGATTCACATGTTGCCTCTTCAGCCAAATTGTTTTTCCATAAAACCATTACAAGGTGAATCACCTTATTCCGTAACAATTTATCATTTATGATAGTATTCTTGATTGGTTGTTACTTATAGGAGATATTTTCTTCCAACTGAACTACCTTTGGACATAAAACATGAGTTGGATCTGGAATATACCTTCTCAACATTGGAATATGAAAAAAATTGTTTACCATGGATAAGAATGGAGATAAATTCACTTTTTATCAACTTATCCAACTTTTTATATGGTTTAATAGGGTCCAATGAACCACCGACTCAACATTAATTTCTTACCAAAAATCATCACATTTTTCCATGGATAAACAGTGAGAAAGACGTGATCACTTACCTCAGAAGAGAGATCTTTCCTCATATTGTCCGCATAAATTTTCTACCTACTCTGAGCTATTCTCATGTTCTCTTGAATCAACTAATTTTTTTTTGCCATCTCTTCTACCAATTTTGGTCGCATTAGATTCCTTTTACCTACATCATCACCAAAAGTTGTACTTCTACACCACATTATATATAATGACTTAAATGGATCAATCTGTATAACTCAATGAAAACAGTTATTATAAGAAAATTCAACCAAGGAAAAATGTTTGTCCCAACATACCTAGTAATATAGTGAATATAAAATAGAATATCCTACAAGGTCTGAATTGATGGTTCTGACTGCCCATTTGATGGCAGATGAAATGTTCTACTATAATTTAATTTCGTACCCAAGAAATTCTGAAGGCTTTACCAAAATTTAGAACTAATAATGGGACCACGATCAGATACAATAGAGAGGGGAACACCATTCAACCTGACTATCTTATTAACATACAAATAAGAAATTAGATCTAGATCTAATGTATCACAAATAGAATGGAAAACCTCAGATTTAGTCAACAGATCAACAATAACCCAGATTACATTATTACCTTCTGATATCATTGGTCATCCCACAACGAAGTCCATGTATATATTTTCCCATTTCCACTATTGAACTATTAAATACTAATTCATTCCATTCATTAAATACCGCTCTTCATTAACCCATTAAAAAGTCAAACACTTCACAATAAAATCAGAAATATATCATTTCACTCCATCCAACCAGTAATACTCAGATGAACTTTGAACATCATAGTACTTATAGAATGAACTGAAAACGGAGAACCATGAGATTAACACAACAACTCATTCATTAACTGTAAATCACAAGGCACATATAAACACATTCAATACCTCAAAATGGTAAAAGATCGTTCAGTCATAATCCTTGATAAATTCCCACTATCTCCTCTTTCTCATATTCAATTCATTCTGTGGAACTATATACATCAAAATATTGTGGTCAATATATATTTAACATTTTAGACCATACTAATGATGTCTCCATATTTTTAAAGAAAAAATAAAAGCATCTAAATGTAAATCATGTGTAGGGTAATTTTACACATGATTTTTCAATTGACGTGAAGCATATAAAATTACCTAATCATTATTCATAAGGACACATCCATGTCCTTTTAACGAAACATCACTTTAAATAACCAACTCACCATTTCTACATGGGGTTTCCAAAACTAGAGCATTCACCAATATTTTATTCAATTCCTAAAACCAATCATCAAATTCTCTTTTTCTAAATGAACTTAACTCCTTTTCAAGTTAACATAATCACTGGACAAGAAAACTTTGAAAAATTATCAACAAACCACTAGTTATAACCTTCCAAACCCTGAAAACTACAAATATTGGTAAATTTTGTAGGTCTTGGACTTTCATCAACAACTATTGTTTTAGCAGGATCAATCATTATTCTATTTTTTGAAATAATGTGACCAATGAATGGAAAATGCTATAATTAAAATTCTCACTCGGGGAAGGTTCTAAATTTTTTCTTTTCATTTATGGTTTGCAAGACAGCCCTTAAATGACATTTGTGCTCCAATTTAATTTTAGAATAAACCAAAATATCATTAACGAACCCAACAAGAAACTTAACCATGAACTCATGGAAAATTATATTAATAAGATCCATGAATACAACAGGTGCATTTGTTAAACTAAAAGTCATATGAACAAATTCATAATGGCCATAACTAATAAGAAATGCGATCTTAGAAATGTCTACTTCATTTATATTCTACTGATGGTATCTTGAACTCAAATCAATCTTCGTAAAATATTGAGCTCCTGGTAGCTGATCAAACAACTCATTGATATGTGGAAAAGGATACTTGTTCTTAATATTGATGTTATTTAATGATCTATAATCAATGAAATGTCTCATTGAACTATCTTTATTTTTTTTAAAGATAGGTTCACCCCATGGGGATGTTTTAGGTGAAATGAAACCTTTATATAATAACTCCTACAATTTCTTCTTTAACTCTAAATGTTTAATTTGAGCCATTCGATAAGGGGGTTTTGAAATTGGCATAGCATTAGGAACTAAGTCAATAGTAAATTCAACTTTCCGATCAGATATAATACCAAGAAACTCAATAGAAAAAACATGAAGAAACTCATTTACAACTAGAACACCATTAATTTGAATTTTTACTTTATTTTCAACAATATGTTCAAGGTAAATTTTATATCCATGTTTTACTAGTATCTTAGACTCTTGATATGATATAAAAATTAAGGGTTCATTCCTATACAAAAACTGAAAATCATTCTGAAATGAATCTTCTTTAGATCTGTAGTCAATCATAGAATTATAAACAGAAATCTAATCCATACAAAAAATAAATCAAACTCCACTGGACGAAAAGAAATAATTTTTTCAAGAATATTCTTTCAGCACACAAGTATAAGATGTTTCTTATAATTTCTTTTTGTCTCAACATTTCTCCCTGGTCTGTTTAACATAAGTTCATGATATTTTTCTTGAGATGGAATTCCCAATTTAATAGAAATATTCTCGGAAATGAAGGATTGTGTAGACCCTGAATCAAATAATATATAGAAATAATATGATAAATCAAACTTTGTACCATATATTACTTCATTTGATGGCCCAACATTTACTGAAGTTGTTGAAAAGGATTTCCCCACCCATTTCTACATGTAGTCTAGCTTCTATCCCACAGTTGAGTTATTCATTTTAAACTCATTTGCATAATTACCCACTCCATTGAAGTTTAAAAAATTTAGTGGTTGTAAATCATATTTTGTTATACCATTAACCTTATCTTTTTTAGTGCAATTACAATCCTTATGTCTAATTTTACCACGTCGTTAGAACTTACAAGAATTAAAAAGACATTCCCCAGCATGATTTTTACCACAGTATTATCAAACTAGAAACATATGATTCATAGAATAATACATTTTTGAAGAGTTCTTCCCTTTCACCTACCACCCGAGCTCTTATTATATTGATTTTCAAAGATCACGTGATCATCGAAAAATAGAATTTCCACCTTCTCAGTAAAATGAACACGTTTTTCATTACATTCGATATAATGAAAGCCTAAATCCCTTTGATTCTTTGTATTTAATCCTAAGTAAAAAATGGTTGATTTTACTTTCAAAATATCATATGAAATTTGGAGCATACCTTTCTTATCTAGTGAATTTTTCTTCCTAAAAAGCCATTGAGTCATCCTTCTTCCCCAATTCTAGGAATTGATTTTTCATCATAATAAAAAGCACCTTAGAAAAATATTTCACAAGAAACATATTATTGAATTCATCAAATTAATTAGAATCAATCTCCTCACAATCCATGATATTTTTATCCATTGACAACCACTAATCAAC
Organism: Viscum album; assembly: GCA_963277665.1. Lineage (NCBI taxonomy): Eukaryota > Viridiplantae > Streptophyta > Magnoliopsida > Santalales > Viscaceae > Viscum > Viscum album. The sequence goes on from OY728133.1 coordinate 1,360,738,493, forward strand.
TTCACCTTCAAAACGGTTGACTACGACACTAAACTATTGATGTCTTGAACACCACCAAACATAAAAAATATTCTCCACTGATTAAATCCACCCTTCATCTAGAAAAGGGTTAGATGATCGTTTGAATTATGGGGGATGTTGGATCATTAAATGATCCACTACTGAAATGTTTCTATGTGTTTGATATTTCTGATCTCGTGCATGGATAACCCCATCATTTATAGCCTGATTCACTTGTGAAACAACTACAACATAGTGTTCGGTTCCGATTCAGACCATATCAGGTCACATATTTGGAAGGTGTTTTTCATCCTGAAATCATCCCAACATAGCTTCTCTGTTTCCTCTATGGAAAACCATTCTGAGCACAATAATATCTCATCAAATCAACAAGGTAATCAGTATTTGCTATATAATTTCAATATTAACAAAAATTAATATATAGATATTAATTTAAAAATACTCTAACACTTAATGATTTCTAAACCATAGTATAATACCAAAAATAATGACCCAAACTTAAATAATACATAATCATGAATTAATTTAGTAATTCACTTTGAGGATCTTTTCAAATTTAGAGTTTTATAGAATTAGGCCATAACTATTAAATTACATCTCAAAATTTACAAGGTAGACACTTCCACTCAATTTCCATTTTTTCATAAAAAATATTGATAAAAACAGTCATGTATTTTTCCATGCATTAGATAGCATGAATTTTCCTTTATCAAATCCATGACCCAATTCATTACTAGGTCATGTGAAAAAAATTTCAAAACATGGGATGAGCATAAAACGCTCATAAAGTGTTATAAAACAATGAAATAAAACATTACTTCATCATTTTATACATAACATAAGCTCTTTAGCATACCTCATGACATCCTAATATTTATGAAAAACACAAGGAAAACATAAATCAAAAAAGGTAAATTTTGGAATTGATATCATAATTACATTTTAGTTATCACAGATACAACGAATGTTACATTGTAATACCCATCACAGTATATTCCCAAAATCACATAGGAGAAACATTCACGTTTACCTTTGTCACGTTAACCAATGCATTGGAGAGCTATCTCGGGCTCACCCACCCAAGGTTTATCATGGGACCACCCATATACGTAACAATTCCCAAGAACCATAATATATTCATATCACATAAAACAAACATAAATAAAAGATATTAATTCCACATTTCAATCACAATATATCTTTTAAATATATTAAAATAATCAACCCATTATCAAAACCATTTTCAACAACAATATACTTAAAAAGAGAAAATGTTATTTACATCCCTTTTAAATACATTACATCATGTAATGGAATCCCAAGATCAAATAATAATTGGAATAACGGAATGGTCATTGTCATAACTTATATTAAAAAGAAACATTATTTTTTTCATTTTGTAAAATGATTCGTAGAAAAAGATTAAATTTGAATGAAATGAAATGTAAGAGTATATTGTACATCATATAACAGTTTTTCATGTATTAAAACATAAAATTACCCAATGAATGGAGATTGAGATGAAGTCTCTTACCTCATGTCAGATATGACCCGTTCGTTCTTTAATCTCATGAGTAATAAACTATAGTGAAATTATACTTGATTAAAAACATTATTAATGTTTATTATTCTTTTTATATATCTTATTATCATGTTATAAACATTATTTAATCATTTAATTTAATAACAGTTGTTTGGTCGATATTTGATACTTGAGTAAAAATGGACTTTATTTAATTACATGTTGTTCGCATAAACAAATGTTCATTATATACAAAATGATATTCAGGATTTAGATATCATATATATCATATATATCCAGTATATACATGTATTAAATATAGTACATAACTTTTTGAGATAATAAATGAAATGCACCGTTCATGGTGACGGTATGTCGTACGTATGCATGGGCGCTACATTCATTTATATTTCATTTTTTAATGGAATTAAAACATATTAAAACATAGGTATTTTATAATTCTAGTATAATATCATATATAATATCATTAACTCTATCCATTATATGTTCCACATATGTCATTAACAAGTCATATCACTTTGAGGGGGTGGTAGTCCGCACTTCCTCAAATGAAATTATCACGTTTACCTATTAGGAAAAATATAAATTTTGGATATAAATATAAAATACAGAAGCATAAAAAAACATCAACATAATATATATCATATATAAATATAGTGTAATCTTAATGGCCACCATGAGAGGTGGTACGGGATAGTCGAATAATCATTATTTCGCAAGCCATTAGTTTCCCCTCCCCAAAAACAATATTGTCCTCACCCAACAGATGTAGGTGTGTGAATGTGTAGTTAGAATACTATTCCTAAAAACATACTAGTATATTAAGGATACCGATGTTCTTATTAAATAAAATAATAAAAAGGGTTTATGTGGTTTAGAAGTAAAATAAAATAAAAGATGTTAAGAGAAACCAATACCTTTAATTTGGGTTACTCCCTTTAGTTTGAACCAAAAGCACTTCTTGAAGTTACTTATGCCTAAGGTAAGGCTTATAAAAGGAGTACAGGGATCTTGAGATCTTATTTTGGAATGGTTGGGATGATCCAAGGAGCATTATATGTGTGTGGAATGGGTTATAAGTGAATGATTTTTATAAGGGGGAAGAGGGGCTCATTAGGAATGTTTGCAATTATTATTATATTATAAACATATCATCATTTTGGAAAGATCTAAAACTTATTACAGTTAAATATAAGATGAATAATGTTTGAAATAAAATCATCGGAAATAATTGGTCTAGTTTGGAATATTTTTTTATTATTTGTAATCTTATTTATTTAAATTGTTTATTAATGAGTTAAATATTGCATCATTATTGCATCATAAATAATTTAATTCATATGATGTATAAAAATTATAAATTAAATTCCATAATTTAGGAATTATAATAATATTTCCATTGAATATTTATATTCTATATGATAACTTATATAACCCCATGTAAAAATCAATTACTAAAAGATATTTGTTTTTTCCATTCTTGCCTTTAATTTAAGTTAATTAAAATAAAGTGTCATTATCATTCTCATGTGTCTCTATGGGGTCCCAAAGTCGACCCAAATAATCCCATGGTCGTAAATGACTCAACCAATAATGTTAGGAAAAGTTTTATGTTAATTTTTTTTATTATAAAATTAATTTTACCATAAATTTCCCTATTTACCTTTAATCGGGGTAAATAATAGTGAAATGTTATTATTCACAAAAAATTATTTTCATCTTATTAACCACATTTTACATTCTAATAACAACCAAGTATATCATATTTTTGATACTCAATCCGTAGAATTAGTAAAATTTCATTTATAAGATAAAACATTTTTTTAACTAGGCTACTTGGTTTCACTATTCATAAAAAATTGTCGTTTTCCCGAAAAATAACAAAAAATCAGACTAAGATATATTTGATATTCCGAATTAAATAATGATATCTATTTTACAAAATAAAGAATATATAAGTTTAAATAATTTATATAAAATTAATTTTTGATGTCAAAACAAATATAGTGTTTTAGGAAACAGTAACTATCAAAAGATTTGTAATTGTTTATGTCCAATTTCAAAGTGATATTAATTCTAATGACCAAAATTGAACTAAATGGTAAAAAAATTATAATTACATGTTAAAATCAATTAAAAATAAAATATATCAATATAAATAAATTATATTAAAAGAAAAATTTGAATTAAAATATCGTATTTTTCACTATTCAGTAAAAATCAAATTTTATCAGAAAAAATTCCAAAATTGTACAAAAAAAAGAATTTTGATGTCCCGATTATAATGAAGAATTTTATTGTGACATATATAAAAAATAAAATTGGCCAAAACTTGATTTTAATAGGGTTCTGCATCAAAAGGTTGTAAATTGACCATTAAAGATTGTTAGAGTTCTTATGTTTAAAATTAGATTAATTCACATTTTAAGACTCTAACTTTTATTGGATAAATGTAAACACATTTAAAAAAAATTAATTATCATGTTTCGTTGTTTCTATTCATTTTCAACAACACAACGTCTACGCGTGAAAAACATTTAAAATAATATTATTATATTATTAGAGTGCAATGTAATATTTCAATGAAACTCGGTGATGTGTATCGGGTATGCCATCGATCATATCGTCCCTTTTGAAGTAAAGTTAATATTTAATTCACAACTATTAATAATTATGAAAATTTATTATTTAAATATCTACAAGGGATGTTACATGAGGCATATATTTCCTTTATGAAGTGATTATACATTCATTGGATGTTAATTCAACTTTTAATGACACTACATTCCCAAAAACTCCCCAGACACATCATTGAAAAGAGTTTGATTAATTATAGAAATATGGAATAGAGTTCTTAAATGAACCACCGATGAAGCAAATTAGTGATTGATATTAAAAATAAATATATTAAATGTACATGGATAAACTTATGGAATATGTCACTTTGATTCAAACTCCTCACCAGATGGGGAACCTTGGGGAGATTCTTGTTCCTTAAAACCCAACTACCTATTATTTTTACAATCCATTCAACATCCTCTAATAAACTCAAATGACTATAGAGAACATAAAAAAATTGTGAATAGATCTGCTCAACCACTCCACTATATAACTGGTTGATTTTAATGACTATATTAAATTCCTCATAATGAAATTGGGAATTTCTAGTTGGCATAACCTCAACAATATAATGAAAAAAACCAAATCAAAATTAATCCAAAACTCAAATAATATAAATTTTAAACCAAATTCATAGATCATAATCCAATACATCCCAAAACCATATGAAATCAAAATCAAATATCAACCGAATCAAAGCCTTAATAATTTCATATAACAATTTAAACCCATTTTTCATTACCAATACGAATAAATTCAATTCACCCATTTTAAAATAAAAAATGTTTTCCATTTAAAAATTCATTTCAACACATCCAAATTAAAAATTCATATCACCACTCCAAATTTATATTAAAAACTAGAAATATGATTAGAAAGAATCCATTTTTTTGAAAATATTTTCCTTTTAAGGAAAAATTCCAAAAAAAAACAAGCCAATCTTTTGATATTAATTTCCCACCCATGGTATCCTATGAATCATCACATATGTGTTCATCCACACTTCCTCTTATATTATCCACACATAAATAGAAGAATTAATTTTCAATAAACTCATTAACATTAGTGAACATCGATATGGAATATGATGTTTCAAAAATTCTAATTTACCATCAAAATCAACCATTTACCAAATTCCCATTTTACTTTTCTTCCACGTTCTCCCAAGCCATCCAAAATTATGAATCTGTTTCTCTTTTATACCCCATTTTTTCAATCTAATAAATTTTAGAAAATAATATTTATCATTTTAGAAAACATTTTTCCACTCCAAATTCCATTTTCGTTAAAAAACCCTACACATTATAACTAAAACCAATCCTAACAATCCATTCACACAAAAGAACATGGATTTGAAACTTTTGACCATGCATATCCTTGAAACATTTTATAGTAGACCATTCCCTAATAAATCCATAAAAAATAGGATTTTCTCATTCTAAAAACTCATTCTCCACTTTTGTTTCTACTCCATGTAATCCCACCATGTAACACAAGCTCACTCCCATGGTAGTACCCAAATCACATAGTCCAAAACCAAATTATCAAATATGAGAATACCCTAGGTAAATCATGTCTCATTACATGTGGTGGTGATCAGGACCCAACCTATGACGTACCCCCTACTACTTGAGAATTGTACCTCCATACTGCTAGATATCCATTGAATACAACTATTAAACCTACTATGAAGCCTTTTTGTCACAAAGAAACCAATGTCGACCTTTATTTTGTTACCTGATCTGGCCTACGAAAATTCCCAAGAGGCATTCTCAATCCTCCCAAGATTCAAAATTTTTTGGGTATCAAGAATATGATGTTGGGAATTATTAATCCCATGAAAAATAAATAAATAAAAAATATAAATAGAACAAAAAAGTAAATTTTATATGATAAAAGATAATAAAACATCACATGTACATCCATGTGACCTCATGGGTCTCCTCAAACTACAAGATGGCACTCGCTCAATTAGAAAATGACAGTGGGATGCATCACTTGAGAATGAAAATAAAAATAAATCTATATGAATGATTATTAAAACATTGTAGGCATTCCTAAATAAACTATTCCATAATCCTTCCTTTAAAAAAAACTATCAGTTTTAAAAAAAGACCTAATACAAATAGGATGTATCCCTTTTATGTAAAAAAATCACATGGTAAAATTTTTATAGTAATAAATAATTTCTATCGTATATTACAAAAACATTCAAATATTGTAATATATTAAAAAAGTCCGTAATGAAGTAATTTCATAAGAAACAAATTCCATTGTATGGAAATATAAAAACAATGTATATTTTAAAACAACTTTTATAGAAAACAAGAGTAAATGTAATAATGAACTAGGGGAATTACCTAAGTATCCAGGGTCTATGTACTCCTAGGATCCTCATACCTGGTTGATTATAACATAATACCAAAATTCATTGCTTCACTATGCATCAGCAACTAGAGAGGTATACATCCCAGATTCAAGTCGTCTCTGTTTATTTTCTGAAACCTATATCATCCTCATGCATGAGACACTATATGAGAATGAATCCAAATTTATAGTGGTCTCCAATCATCATCACATGGTTAGATTTTTTTGTGGAATCAATCCTTCTTTGGGAAATGATCATAGATCGTGCTGATATTCCTTGCATAATAGACCATGTCTTCCCAACTAGGTACCCGGGAATCCCATGTGGTTAATCCAATCCCAATATCAATTAAAATTGCATTCAACACAACTAAACATCATCACTTGAATCAAAACATACCCAATATCCATAAAAAACAAAATCATCACTTCACTTATATTTCAAAACAAATCGCATGAACTTATCCAAAGAAACCTAAATATGATATTTCCCTTTTTTAAAATCACACCCAAAACCATTTTTTTTCCATGTCAACTTTCAAAACTATTTTAAAGGAAAAAAAATCATTAGAAATTTCTATTACACTGTAAAAATAATTTAGGAATCCACTTTTAATGAAATATTATTTATATTGAATTGAGCATTAGAAATTCATTATGATTTCCAAAACATGGTCGATAGAATATTTTAACATAAAAATCCCATGTTGGATACTAATAACAATTTTGTAAAACCAAGGACGGAAAATTTTTAGAAACCAAAACTAGATACCATATCATATAAATACTATATAAGTATAAATAATCTTTTTAAAAAATCAAGAAATTATGTAATTTAAATTAATGAGATACACAAAATTAACCTACCTGAAACTCTATTTGCGTAACGTTGATGATGAAAACTCATATATTCCATTTATACCTTCATGATTGTGTACCTATGATTATATATACAGACACCAAGTTACTATGTACTAATTTGGAAAGAGACATATGTATATGTGTATCTATACATATATTCCTTCATGTTCATATACACATTTATACATGCACATGTATACACCCACATATAGATTTATAAGAATAACTAGACTAAATTTGTATATTTATATTTTCGTGGGTGAATATATATAATGGCTGAAGTTAAATATCCACGTCAATACTTATGAATACACGTGTAATCCTTCATTGATGATAGGTCAAACCCACCCCAAAGAAAAAAAAAATATATACACACCAATAAAAGGGACCCAAACATTCAAACACGCCAACTTAAATTGGTCAAAAGAGTGTGGTAGGAGGAAACAAAACTTAAATCAGTGGATGAAATTACAAAATAGTCTAAAATGATTCGTTTTCAATGGTGGATGCCAAAACATGGGAAAATCTAAACCGAGAGAGGCATATCACAAAAAATTATCAAGAGAAATATCAAAAATCCATCCAACTAAAAGCCTAAGGTTCGTCAAAATGGATAAGAGTGACAATAAATGGGAAAATAATTGAAACAAGGGAAGGGGTGGGGGATGATGTTCTTACATCTAGATATCGACTATGAAACCATAGAAATTATAGTCGAATTAAAAATGGAGGTGGTGGTGAGTTGATATGGAGGAGGGGAGAAGGATTATCAAAAGACGTACATAATGGAAAAGATTGAAAAAATGAGGGAATTAAATAAAAAATTGAAAATAACAAATAATTAAAAAAATAGAGAAACAAAATATTAAATTATATTTAATCTGTTCAGTTTTCTCATGTTTTACCAAACCATGTTACGGCCGTGAGATGTCCACTACCTAGTTCAGGAACCCTAGCATGGTTACCCCTAGGTAGTTTCACGGTTGAGAACAACATGCTTAGACCATGCCACTCGCCACTATAAAATCACAAGATGACCTATATTATTTCCACATTGTCTTTCATACCACGCCCAATCAATCCATTAAATCACACTCTCTATATTTCACCCACATAGCCACTACATAGTTACTTTTAACTACACACGATGACCATGAAACTGCTAAAAGTAGTCTAAAATGTATTTGACATCCCAACTATTAGAATTCAAGAGAGAGACTAAAAATAACTATATAAAAAAAAATTACAAGGTCAGGGTGTGTCATTATAAATTATAAAAAATTACAAAACATTGATTCTAGTACATTGAATGATCTTCTCATGTTGAAATTTGGGGGAAGAACAAATAATGCCATAACTATGTCGAGAATAGTATGAAATGATGAATCTTACTAACACCTTATGATAAAAATAGTTAATAACTAAACAATATACCTATAAATAATTAATATAAAGGTTATTGTGTGTATATATATCTATATATATGATCATATTATAATTTCATATGTTAGTTTTTATTTCTATACATTTTGTTAGAGTGTGTTCATTGAAGACAATATAAATCATAATGGATCGTGGTAACTAAAACAACTTTTTTCTATAAATTATTTCTCCCATGTATGGGTTCATAAACCCTACTATTTTATTATGTTATTATTTATATTCTAGTTTGGGGAAAATTATTTTTCTGAAACAACTATTATGACATTTTGAATTTCTTATAAAATTTCTAATATTCATAAGATTTATTTTTATCATTTTTAAGGAATACTTTTTCATCTATGTCAACATTTATTCCTTCCTTCCAATGTTCTCTGGGTTAATTTGAAAACCCAAAAAATATTTTATTTTTGATTTTATCCTTAATTCACTTACTAATCATTATAATGAAGACATTATTTCATTTTAATTATGTGGGATTTTAAAAATGTATTTTATAATAATATTGATGTTATTCTATTCACATTCTTATTTTTTCAAATCTATATTTTCCTTAATAATTTTTTTTATTTTTTCAGTAACCATTATTAGAAATTATTTATAAAAAATAATCTTTTTAAATGATTTTTTTGGAAATCTAATTGTAAATTGTTTCATATCGAATTTGTCTTCAAAAAGTAAAATTCATTTTAGAAAAAACATTCTTGATATGGCTTCTATTTTCCTTTATTTCTCAGATGGTTCTATCTCATATAGTGTTAGTTATTTGTAACTGATTTTTAATCAACACATAATTTGGTTTTTATACAACAATTCATTTTAATTCATTCTTTATAACGACATTAGGATTATAGTTTTAAATAATAAGGTCATAAATCATTTATAACAAAGCCATTAATTATCAGTAGAAAATTCGTTTCATTTTCGATTTTTTTTCAAAATTATATGATTTTAAAGTGATACTTGATTTATACTCATGAAAAATCATCAATATTTTGAACATGTATTCTCAATTTTCCCAACCAGTCCATAAAACACATGAAATTATTTAAAAAATTTGGGATGCACAAAAAATGCTCATTAAGAAACATATATTATTTATTATAGAATATATTTTGTCAATTTAAAAACTATGAGGCCATATAAGTGAGTCTTCCTTTAATATAATAAACTCTAATCTCAAATAAATTTTTAATTACCAATGAAATCATATTTACAACCAATTTTTTTTCATAAAACACTTTAAATAAATCATAATGACAAAACATAATAAATTGGTTATCTTAAAAATCATGATAACCCAAAAAAATCATTTTATTAATAATTATCCATTAAAAATATTTGGAATAAAAATTAATTTAAATAAAATAATATTATATTATCATATATAAAAAATATATATTCGTGAAAATAATAATAATAAAATATATAAATCATGTTGGATCATTGGGAAACGATCTTCATAGAACCATTTTAAGAACACTTTTAATTATAATAACATACTTGGTAAATTGAATCATAATTTTCTTAAGAACATAATTAATTCCCAATTTGTTGTAGAGATATATCAAATTTACAACTGATCATAAGAAATTCAAAAAAACACTAAAATAAACGAAATAAAAATAATAATTAATTTATTTTCTAAAATATAATAAATTTTATTGGTAAACATATTTATAAAATAGATATTCATAATTATATATAAATAAGTATAAAAATCATTTTTCATTGAAAACCATAAAACCAAAATATATAGAAGAATGGGAAAATGGATATTTTTATTAATGAAAACATAAAATATCAATGTATAATATTCATAAATAATATAATTCATTATATAAAACAATTTATCTCATTTTTTATACATTAGAAAAAGGTTTTTTCATAATATTGAAAAATGACTAAAATAACCTATTTTGAATATATTTGAATGTGTAATTTTAAAACCAAAATAAATAATGAAAAAATGATTTAAAAGTTATTTTAAAATCCATTTTAATATTAATTTAATACTATAAACATATTATAGAACTCAAATATGGAGGAAAAAGTGAAAAAAACATTAAATCTTGTAAAATAATTTTTCAATGAAAAACCTATTACCGAAGTATGAATTGTCTTGTACTCTTCACATTGCCGTGATTAATAATAAAATATTAAATATATAATTTTATATGAATTTATAATATTATTGTTTTATTTATATAATTAATTTTTTAAAAATATTACTATTTAATTCTTAATCATTTAATTTATGGCGTTTAATTCAGATGTTTCAAGGATTTTGGGTTCAGAAGACCAAAATGAAATTGATATGATGACTATGTTAAATTTGATAATTTTTCTATCATTTAAAACGTTTTAATAATTTTATAATTTTCATTTATATAAGTTAATTGTAATTTTTTTTATCAATAATGTAACATGGTTATGAAAAAATGAATTATGTTACAACTTTGAGATGGAAGTCTGTTTATTCGCATGAGTAACATTTCCATTTGTTAATGAAATGTAAAAAAATTTGGTGGGTATATGTTTATATTTATATAATTAAAATTATATCATTATTATCATAATATTAATTTAAATACACCTATATATATAACACATTTGAGGAAGTCACTAGATATGAGATACATTATTTCACAAGGTAGTAGAAAGTATGTTTGCTTAATTGATGACATAATTTTCATATTGGATTGTAATATAAGAATATTAATACTTATTAATTGTTAATTAATTTAATTTCAATTATATATATCATATTATTTCATTTTAATACACAATACTTAACAGAGGAATATTTTTTAAATGAAAAATGAAATTCATCTTCTTTATGAGGTAGTAGTCTGCATATGTGCATAGAAGATGCTTTAATTTTCTATTAGATAGATAAGTAGGTGAATAATTTTAATAAAATGATAATAATGACGTTATAGTATATTATATATCTATATATTTTTATATAAATATGTTATATAGATGTTTTAAGGAGATAAAAGATGATACAGAAAAGGAAACACTCGTGGTAGAACATTACCTCTTCATCGAAGTACCACATGATGATTATAACTAATGAATTTTTGGTATTGTATTATCATAAAAACATTATAACTAGGTAATGGGGTGGATATTTAGAAAAGTATTTTTAGGTATTTCATATTCTAGGGGTCTCTTAATGTGTGATGAAGAGTGAATTTGGGTTTCCAATTTATAAGTGAGGGTGAGGACACACTTGGATTTTTTAATAGATAAAATTAATTAATGTATTAAAAAAGAATTGTGGCTCTATAAAATAAAATTTTTAAACCAGATATATTATAATGATTAAATATTACTATAATATAGTATTTAGATAAATTTATTTCATTTTAACGGCTATTATTTTAGTTTTATCCCATTAATAATTTTTTTAATATTGGCGTGGTAAATGATTTTTAAAAATGGTTAATATTAATAATAAATAATGTGGATGAATTATTCAAAAAAAATTAACATCATGACTAAAAATTTAAAATACAATTTTCATTATAAAATCTCTAAATATGTTTAAAAAATTATTTTAAATTAGAACATGGAACTCGATAAAATTGAACAGGATGAACAAAATTGAATAACATATTATTAAAATGAAACAATGTAATTTTAAATACAATACCATACAAAATGAGGCATTTAATATACATGAAAATACAGTAAAATGTTCTTAGAAAATAATTTTTCTTCATAATCACCTATAATAATTTATTTATAAAATTATCAAAAAATCACCGCAACATAATTTATATATGATAATTTAAAAAATTATGTTTGTTTTTTAAAAAAAAATTTAAAAAATATTATGAATAATTATTTGAATAAAATAGTGTTATGAATGAAACTCTATTTAGTAAGAATAAAATTATGTTCTTTTTTACTGAGATATTACCTATTATTAATAAAATTAATATAGCTATATGTAATATAATTCATATATATTAAAATTTTATAAAATTGATCTATTATTTATATTTACATTTATGTCATATTCAACCAACCCCAGTATATATAATTTCCTTTAACTGTTTTTATTATATTCTTAAACAATTGAGGATATTATTCATTCATATGATTTTCATATTCACATGTTGATTATAGAATAATATAGATTTTCAAAAAACCCTTTTCATGTTGAATCACCTTAATCATTAAATAATTCTAAATATATTCAAGAATTTTGATATGGTATTCCTCATAAAAATTGATTTCTTCTAGTTGAACTCACAGATTTCTCAAAACATGAGAAACCTCTAGTACATACATCATTAAAAATAAAAAATAAGAAGCATATCATGTACACATGATAAAAAGGGATATAATTCAATCAATATGTATCACATCTAATCACCTACTAATTTTCATAAAGTCTAATGTATTAATGACATAAAATTTACTTTTTATGAAAACATGTTACATTATTCCGTTGATAATATATAAGAAATACATGGACAACTTCCTTAAATTAAATATCCTTCCTCTTTTTATGGATGTTCATTTTCTGTACTCCGACATATCATTATAGAAATCATAATCACCTTGAAATTATCTACCACATCTTCTCTTAATTATAATCATAAAAAAACCTTTTTACCAAATTTCATCAAAAAAATATGGACTCTAACAATGCTTGCAATATTAATCCTCAAAATGTTATATTTTTTTAATGGAATGAAAGCATTTATTATTTGAAAGAATAACTGGTGAAATATGATAATTAAAAATCCATTTGTATTGTAATTAATATTCTAAAATCATATTCTCTAACATGTGAATTGTTCTCTCAAGATATCAGCCATATTAATTATGAAACGTTGGTATGAATTTTATTTCAATACACAATGACTTATGTAGGATTTTCTAAAAATAATGCTAAATTTTGAATCATGATGAGATAAAATAGAAAAAGGGACTCCATGAAATAAAATTATATATTTAAAAAAAGTATAAAAATATTATATAAAGGAATATTATCTAAATTAATAAAAACATTAAAAGATTTAGTTAATCGATCGTCAATAACCAATATCTCCTTATCACTTCAATATCTATTTGGTAACCCCACCATGAAGTCCCTAGATATATTATCTTATTCCGATTTTGGAACTAGAAGAGGATTAATCAGCCACTATAATAATTTTTCTTCTATTTCAATGTGATGAAAAGTTAACAATTTCAGGTAAATTTATCAATATATCATTTCATTCTATCTAACCACAAATTATATCTATGGTTTTTATATATAATACTACATATAGAATAAATTCAAAATAGATAATTGTGAGTTTCAATACAGTTTGTTTTATCATGGAATCACATTGAACACACAACTAATTTCCAAATCCAATAACACATTAATTTTCATTATTAATCACTTGAAACAATCCCTACTATATGTATTCTAAACATTTATACAAATTAGGTTATTCCATTTTGTCCCCGTTAATTTTGTATGAAATTTAAGGATACACCAAGAACTAATAAAATAATATGTTTCTACATGCACAATTTCTTTGTTAATGTTCATTAAACCATTAAATAATGAATCATGTTGTAGTCATAACACAGTTAATGATGCATTATCATTTCAATAGAAATAATCAGCTGGATTATTTTCTAATCCATGATAATAATTAATCATGCATTTATAATCCATGATAAATTATGGCTAACATCCCAACATTATTTTCACCATTTTTGAGTGAATATATACTATAATTTTTTTTATCAGTATATATGTTTGGATATAATTCATCTATATTATGCCTCTGAATTATAAAATACTAGAATAGGACTACTTTTTGAAGGTAATGTGTATGATAATCAAGATCATTAGGTCATTATTTATTTAAATATTGAGAAATTAAATTATCATTATACCTAAAAATGAACCAATTATCATAAAATACTCATCACTATTAGTAAAAGATCAAACTTTTTTATGGAAGGTCCCTAACTAGATAATTAAACGGTCTAATTCTATGTTCATTGAAACATTCAGGAAATTGTTTTTTCAGATGAATTTATTTAATTATTAAGAAAACATAGTTAGTGGTATACACAACTAATAATTGTTTTAAAATAAATATAATTATTGAACAAATAGTATATGAAAAATACATGTATCTACAAAGATTTTGGTATTTCCAACTCTTTAGAGACTCTAGTGTCATCTAGATGACTTTTATTCAATTATTTAACAATATATACAAGGAAAAGAATCAAACAAAATTCTAAATCAAATTTAATAAATTTTCCATTTTACTTACTTTCATATAATATTTTTATAGAAACCGCAAAATGATTTCTCATGAACATCATAAGTTTTAGAGTAAATAATGTATTCATTAATAAAGACAAAAAAAATTATGCAATGAATCATTGAAAAATCTATTAGTAAGTTCTATGGATGAAATTATTCTTATTAACCAAAAGGGAATAACCAAAAACTCATAATTTCCATTCTTAGTGTCAGATTTGATCTTTTATGTTTCATCATTCTTTACCATTAGCTAATGATACCTAGGCCAGAGATCATCCTTTGAAAAATATTGACCTCTCTAGAGCTATTCAAACAATGAAAATATTTGAGTCAAAAAATAATTATTCTAAACAATTATTTTATTACATTCTCTATAATAGATGAAAATCCTCTAGAAATCCTATTTTTTACATAACAAATAGGATAACCCCTTGTTGAGGTTAAAGGATGAACAAATACATTATCTAGAAACACATGTAAATTTTTTCTCAAATAAAAATGTTTAACATGAGCCATTAAATATAGGGATTTTTATTTTATATTAGAATATGTAACTATGTAGTTGTAAAATTCAATAACATGATAAGTTATATTATAGTGAAATTATATTGGAATCATATCCCAATATTCATTTACTATAAGATCATAACTAATTTGATCAGTTTCCTTATTCTACAAAATACATAAGATAAATTTTATTTCTATATTTAGTCAATTAGTTATATTATTTATATGATATAAATGTTATTAATTAATTATTGTATATAAAATGAAACTACCTCTGAAGAAATTATTTAATTCTATACTAAATTACTACATGAAAAACAGAAAACATATCAATACACACAATGACATCGTAATCTATAAGTGTAAATAAAATGAAGTGTGAATTTAAATCCTTCCCAATTTACACAAAAATATTACTATAATAATTTATTTTATCATTAATAATACACCATGTATTTTTACCAAAAAATATTTCATTAATTATTGAGATGAGATAAATAGTTCTCTTATAATCTAATCATAAATGAATGAATATTTGCACAAAAAATTAATTAAGAAATTATCATAATCAAAATAAATTACCATTTCACAAGTAACAACATTTAATGATTGTAAATAATATAGAAATGATGTAAAAAATTATTTATCTAAATCATTTTGATTGTTATCTTGACAAATTCAATACTTCTTTCCTAATATTATAAAAGTACTCATATAATGATTCATTTCATTAAAATAAAAACATCTTACTATTGACATATCATTAAAAGATTGATAATTATTATTATCATTTTCATTGTAGTTAGGGTACAAATTCCCAAACACTACACATCATAAAATATTCTAATATATAATAAAACATTCTTTAGTGTTATTTTTATTACACTTTTTATAGGATTGAAATCATATTTTCATACCATCATATTTCATCAATCGATGCATCGCCATTTCCATCCACAGTAAGAAAAATTTATTGTTATTATAATTTTTTATATGATAAACATAAAACTATATTTCTACCTTATTAGAACATAAAACTAGTTTCTCAAAACATTTATCTTCCTTAAAATCTAATGCCCTTTGACATTTTGGATTTAATCCTGGGTTAAAGTGATTAATTTTACTATCATGATTTCAAATAGAGTGTATTGGGTACCTTCTCAATCAGGTGATCTTTTATTTAATCATTGCCCCTAAATATTCTTCCTACCTCAATTCCATAAATTACTATTATATACTATGAATAAAAATCCATAAGAAAATGTTTTTCAAGGAAAATATTCTCAAATTCAGCCCATTATATTGCATCAATCTATTCACATTCATTGGTATTCATTTCCATTAATAATTACTAATCAAATTCACATTAAAATGATAAATAAATATAATTAACTTTTTTCAATTAAATACACATTAATTTAAATATATTTCACAAATAATAAATCCATCCCTCATCTATGAGTAGTTCATAAGGATAACTAAATGATTTAGGGATCTCATTAGTGAAATTATCAATAATAACATTATTTTTATATAGTGAATGTGTGACCTCTAGAACATAGATAACAACCCCATTAACATCCTTGGAAAAATTATCTATCACAACAACACAAATCATAGTTCCAATTCCAATCATTCTATGTTTTTCGATCTACAGGTTTATTTTTAACATGGTTCCTTGGTACTTTAGTTTCGTTGAATTATATGCGGAAAACCATTATAAATAGTGAAGGATTTGATATAATCCTTTCAGAGATACAAACTATAAGGACTCAATTATGATTCAACCTATATGTATATTTTAAATAATAATTTATTTTAATCCATTACAAAATACATTTTGTTTATTACCCTTTTATGTATTAGATCCTAAATATTATATTAGAAACTATTATTTTTAAATTATACAAATATACTATGTGAACATTATATTAACAAAACAATAATTTTAAAATGAAATAATTTAATTTTAAGGATAATTCATCATGATTTGAAAATCAAATTCCTCACAATTCCTAATCAACCATAAACCCTATAAATCATTTCAAAATGTGGGATATGAAAAAAAATTAAGAATGTGACATATATATTACTTAAAAGAAACCATTTATTTCATTATAAAATAATGAGATCATATAATAGAGATGTCCTTTGAATAATTAAATTTGAGCATAAATAATTATCTATATACACATGAACTAAGATTTACACCAAAAGTTTTTTCATTAGAAACCTCATAGAAAATAAATGAAAAAAAAAAATTAATTTTTCCTAAAAAAGGTAAACCCATTAAATTTAATCTTAAAAACACAACATTTTCTCATAGAAGTAATAATAATTCCTTTTATCAAACGATCATTGATATACGTTATGCATCGAAATTATTTCATTTAATTTAATTTTTGAGAATAAAAAACTCATTTCGGTTCCTTATGAAACTGTATTAATAGTTTATTTACATGAAACCTTAAAATTTGAATAGCTTTCTTGGTTAATTACAATATAATTATTTTTACAAAGTATATGTATCCTAATTCATAAAATAGATATATCGGGATAAAATTGAATCATAAAAAAGGTCCATATATAATAAAATATATAAAACACATCTAATAATTAATTTTTAATATGTAATAAAAAAATTAACTTATTAAACATATTTGGAGAAGTGATTTTAGGATTTAAGTAATAATATTGATAAAAAATATTTCCTTGAAAATATAAAAAATTAAAATTTCTAGAAGAATGGGAAATATTATATTATTTTCAAAACCCCGGAGAAATTGATGTGGGAACATGATAAATAATATATGTTATTTGTGTATAAAAATAGACTGAAAAATTATATTTTAATAAATAATCATTTTTTGATATTTTTATAATATTAAAAAAAACATGATTTTGAAGTAATTAAAATTTATCGTTTAAAAATTTCATAATGAATGTGAATCATATATTAAACTAATTTTTACAATAAATGTAATTATATTAATAAGTAACATGGTATATTCTAATGAACACAAATATAATGTTATAATAGAATAATTAGTCTAATAAATTTAATATAATTCATTAATGAAAAATGAATAAAATCAATTCCGAATTTTGATGTTAACTCATTAAATTCTATGATAATAAAGGTATGATAATGAATTAAATGATCAATAATATTTTCTATTTTAATTAACATTTTATAATTAAATTATTTTTACCTATAACAATTTTATACAAAATGTAAAAAATAATTATGTTTACTTTTTACATTTTTAGGATGTTTGGATCAATAGTCAAAAAAACATTGGAATATGGACTATGGTCTAGTTTAAAATGACTATATCATCCAGAAATTCATAATAATTTTATGATCCTAATTTAAATATTTTAATTTTAATATTATGACAAACTATGTATGGTTTTTATGAAAATGTGAATTATGTTACAAAAGTAAGATGAGAGTATGTACGTAATCATGAGTATTGTTTCTTTTTTTCAATGAATAAGAGTGGAAAATTGTATGAATTATTTGAAATTCATAGATTTATAATTATATCATATATGTAATATTTTTTATTTAAATTCAACAATATATTGAATCCCTGTGAGGAGCTATGAAAAATAAAATACATCAGTTCATGAAGTTGTAATCAGCACATACACATTTCTGATATTTCAATTTTTCATAGGATGGTAAAAAAGATGTTAGAACCATTATTCCCCCATATAAAATGAAATTAATCTCATATATACAATATTATATCATATTGATCAATTTTAATTTATAGTTATATGATATAGTGATGAATAATGAAATTTATCATCTTTACGATGTGTTCATCTGCACGTACACACTAAAGATGTTTACGTTTTACATTATATGGATAATTAGATCAAAATGAGTTATAAAATATACATAACAATATTAATTTTTATTTATTATAACTATGATATTATATTACAATGTTTAGGAGATTTTTTAATGAGTGGATGGGAAATAAACTTAAAACACATGATTAAGAACTAGACCTCTTCTTCAAAAAACCTCAATTGTTTTGTAAATAAAGAATCAGTATGATTGTATTATGCAAAAAAAATTAATATAACACATAGATTTGTGTCTTGATAAAGGATTACTAGTAGTATTTTCTTACTTATGATTCCATTTAATTAAAATGAATAAATTTTGAAAATGATATATTATATGATCAAGATATTCCCATACGATAATATTTAGATATGTTTTTTTCCTTTTAACTCTTAATATTTTAGTTTTAACCCTTCTAACATGATTTAATGCTTACCGTGGTATCTGAAATTTTTATAATGAATACTATTAATAATGAAAAAATTAGGCCAAACTATTTAAAATATAAAATCCTTCTAATTAAAAATAAGAAATAAAATTTTAAATTTAAAAATATAAGGGTTTTAAAAATTACATTTAAAGAATAACACATAATACTGTGAAAATTTTATTTTCTGAATATATTTGTTGTTATGTATAAAAAATTATACCAAATTAAAGTATAATGATGTCCCCAATGAACATAATAAAATTTTTTATAACGATAAACTGATAATTTAATGATAAAACCATTCAAAAAAAATATTTTTACATATCTGTAAATTACACAATTTCCATAAAAATCTGTATTTTATAGTATATGCCCAAAAAACAACTGCTTCAAAAGATTATAAAAACATCATACTGAATTTATTATTTATTTTTTCAAATAGTGAAGAAATTTTTTAAAATTAAACATTATATTTTTTTGAATTAATATATTATAATAAAACCGTATAATTTATGAAACTCAATTTAGTTAAAACAATATAATTTTATTTTTGTCTTCATATCACATACTATTATTATAATGAATATGGTTCTATGAAACATAATTCATGAATATTATTAATAATTGAAATTGATATATTATTAATATTTCATATTTTTTTAATCATGATTTATATATTATCTTTGAAATACCATTATTAAAATCTCTTTTTGGGTGATTGAAATAATGTAATCAACAGATCATCATATGATATCATATTATGATATATAGTTTGGATATGTTAAAGAAACAAAATTATTTCATGGATTTTCTTGATAAATTTTTTTGTGATATATTATTACATATAAATGTGTGGGGGATTATTATTTAATAGAAGTGCTCGTATATATCCATCTATTAAATTGGATAAATTTTTATTTTTCATGAGATAATGATGTTATGTGTGTACTTGATGCAGATAACAATGATCAATGGTTGATCATGAAATTGTTCTAGTTAGATATATCCAGATGTTTGAGAATGGAATCAGTTGATATAGCATGGTTCACATTATTGAGCTTGAAATATATGTAGTTAACTATGCTCACATGGTTTTTCATGGACTTTGTGCAGATACCTATGCTCAAATAATCTAGTTAGGGCTCGATACATTTAGCTATATTCTAAATATTCAGTGTGGAATTTATGTGGTTAAATAGTTCCTAAATATCCCAATATAATATGATTATTATTATGCCACATTTCTATATTATGTTCCTTTGTTATAACTCAAGGAATATATGTATCATTTCATGAATTTGTTTCTGTTATTCAATGGTACAAGTATGATCATTTTAAAAAATATTATTACTCTAGGTTCTTTTAATAATATATTTATCTCTTATTCATGTGTTTTTAAATTATTTTGTTTTAACCATTATCATTAATTAATAACAATTTTGTTTTATATAATTTTTGATCACCCATTTTTTATTATTCCATTAAGTAGGTTATAAAGATGTTTATAACTATATAAAATCATAGAAAGGGTTATAGTGTCGTTAGATTATAGAGAATCATTTATTTGTGTTTCAAATTAGTTTCTAATCTATAAGGTATTCAAATGCACTAAAACATCAATTTTGGTTACTGAATAATTTTTTATGACAAGTAATGTTAATATGTGGAAACTATATATATGTTTGTAATGAGTTATCTATCCGAGTATCTGAGATAGAAACTATGGAATGTTTTTCTAGAACCTAATATTAGAGTCTGGGTATTTGGTCACATAGTTGGAATTTCGGATACGTTTTAGTTTTTTTAATATATGATTAATTTATTACTCAATTAATTTAGATATTTTGGTATTTTGATAGTATGATCATACTAAAAACTCATTGGATAATTCAATGTGTATTATATTATTTTGAAATTTTTGTAATGTATTGAGTATATTATTTTTAGTAGTAATGAAATCAATGTTAAGATATTATAATGTTGATGGATGATCTAACATATAATTTCTTCGGGTTAATACCCCATAAAAGGGCTTGTTGTTTATTATCTCTACATATTCCTAGTGCATGAAAATGTATTCAAACAATATTGATGGCTTGAAACTCAAAATTTACAACATTTGGTTGATCATTTAATACATAAAAAACATTTTTAAATTCTTTTTTCGTAATTATTTTGATGAATATGTTATGATTTAGTAGACAAACCATCATACTGAAACCAATGATGAACTATGAATGATATGGTTTGAAATTAAATAACATTAGGATAACATAATGGTTTAAAATAATAAGATATATTAATGTTTAATTCCATTAGTTACATTATCTATGATAACTATATTATTATGTTTCATTTTACTCGCTTGTTAAAAAAAATTTCATATATTAATAGTTATAAATTGAAGTAATCGAGATAACATTGACTATGTGAAGAAATGGGATCATTTCCATAATAAAAAACCTACATGAATTGGGTAAGAGTACATATACTTATTGAAATTATAACCCTAATATAACTGTATGTGAATAATAAAACAATCCGCATTAATATCCAAAACATGCCATTGAATGTGAATTATTCTTTTGATATTTTCATGTTACAATATCTACCATAATCTGGGTCACCCCTAAAAAATATTATTGATCAATGAATAAACCAAATGTAAAATATATTTTCTTCCATATTGTTCTATTAATATGATGTTTTTTGTCTCTTTTTACAATAAAAAATTTTAATCCAAAAAATAGTGAAGACTCATTATGAATTTAAAGAAAAATGATCATGTAGACTTGATCGAGTGAGAAAAATTCAATATTGTTTTTATAAGAATGTATTTTTCTCAACGTATTCAACCGAATATTGAGGGGTAATTGTATTTATTTTAGGTTAAAATGGGATGATTAATCCACTAGAACCCCTAGAATAAATTACCAAAGACATGTAATGTTAAAAGTCATCTTTGAGATAGATTGGCCAATCTCGCCTACAATACCCCTTTATCATCAAGAGGATATGATTGAAATAATTATTTATAAATAATAATAAAGTTACATAGAAACATTTTCTAATATAAAAATCTCATTAAAAAACACCACAATGAAACTTGGTATTCTAACATGACTTGATATCATAAAGAATCATGGTAGTCTACTAAAAATATTTTGAAAACCAAATTATCCCATCTTACTCAATCTAGAAAGTATAATATAAATATTTTTCAATTGTTCAAACACATTAAGTATTATCATTTCATTATTCTTATATAAAAGTGTGTGACTTATAAGAAACATAAAAATTCCAATTATTCTATGACATTTTCGGTTATCTTAAACACCTACCCCTATTCACAAAACTCATCAAAAATCGTATCCTAAAATTAAATATAAATAAAATATGAAGATATGTTATGAATATTAAATTCTAATATAAATGTTCTTTAAACCCCACTATTTTGATATATATCCTTTCTAATCCAAATGTATAAACTATAAATTGATAACATAAGAACAATAATATTAAAGGGTTATGAAGAATATAATTGTATATAGACTCGACCAGTGTATTCTTGGGGTCATCAACATCTATAACAGGATTGGATATATATGTGAATATATTTCAATGGCATTTATAAAATATTGTCTGTTACAAATTGAATTGAATAAAATTTCTATAACAAAATTTATTTATGTAGGATAATATAATACCATATGTTTTAAATTTGTTCTATTAGATATGTTAAACGTGTTCAATATCTTTGTCCACACACAACACCGGCCTAAAACAAAACCATTATATATTAAAAATTATTATTAAAACTGATCCATTGAATTGGTGGAAATAAATACGAGTAAAAAAATATGAAATAAATTTTAATGTGTATTTTAATATATAGGATATTCAATACGTATACCTTAATGAAAAATAAGATCCAATTATTCTTAAAAATTTACCTATATAAAATATTATTTTTTTGGTTAATGATTTATAATTTCATTATAAAGTCTGTTATGATGTCAAAATATATTTATTATGAGTAATTCCTATCACTAGTTTAATGATTAAATTATTGTCATTAAAATATAAGTACCAAAAACATTTTTAAAAGTAATTTCTCATGAGGAAAGTATTATTTTCATCAATACATAATAATGATATTTAAAGGGGGAGATTATTGAAAATAATAATCCGTCTCTTTATGATGATTTTGATTCTCACAAATACCCTTAATTATTATCTAATGATTTTATTTAGCATTTTCTAGGAATTTATTAATTTATTTTACGATTGAAATTATGGGAATTTATCATTAAATTATTCATATTTAGCGCGTTCTGGAATCCCTGTTGATACCTTACTTATTTGGGAACTATTTTAGCGCGTTCTGGAAACAATGTTGATGCGCTACTTATTCAGAATCTGTTTTAGTGTGTTCTGGAATCAGTGTTCATACCCTACATGGATAAACGTAGCCTAAGGAAGAAAATCCTATATACTTTTTTATATAAGATAAAAGTATGGTTAAACAACCATACCTTATCAGAAAATTAAGGAAGAAGAACCTTACAATAGGAAGGAATATTATGTTTGGGTTATCAACAAATTATGGAAGGAAAACCGTACGTAAGTACTAAATGTTACATTTGTTTATCAAAAGTATGGTTCATCAACCATACTTTTGTAAACAACCATACGTTCATTGAATGGATCGTTTATCTTTTATCTGAGAGATGAAGAAAAAGTATTGATGGTCAACCCTATGTTTATGATCAAACTTACATTTGAAGAAATTAACATGAACCCTACGTTTATTTTCAACCTTACGATGTCAAACCTACGTTTGGAGGTCATGTCATCAACCTGACATTTGGCGTCAGAAAGTTTGAAAGATGGTATTTTTTATGCAACAGTCAGCAAGATGATTGTTAGGCGGATTTCAAAACAGATTTAAAGTCGATTTTAAAATACAACATTGACCGATTCAAAGCCGTTTTATCAATGGATTAAAGATCGAATTAAAAAGATCTTTTTATGCCGAGCCTTCAGGGAAGTTACGACTGCTCTGTAAATTTAAATTTTTTAAGATCACGAGTCAAAAGCTGACTTTTATGGATCTATATATGCAGGTAATATGCTCGGATGTTTTTTATATTTTTTCCCTAAAACACCAGGCACATGAGTGTGGTGATCAATATATTATTCAAAAAAGTGGAAAATAGAGACTGTAAAAATCACACAAATCAGCTGATTCAAAAGGAGCGTCAAAGATCTGTTTATTTAAGAAGAAGGAACTCGATAGAAGATTCACTTTTTCTACATAAAATATCTATTGTGTATCTACTACTGCTGAAGTTGTGAATTATATCTCTATATCTTCTTCAACCAGATCGACTCTAAACTTCTTCAATATTAAAATCAATATTTTTAGAGATGACAGTCCATCTAATATCAATTGCATTCTGTTGCAATTGTGAAGATCAACTAGAAATGTTTATTCTAAAATTCTTTATATCTTGAGTAACCAGCTTCTCATACTAAGCAGAGTAGGTTTGTGTTTGATCCAGAAGGCCATGTTTTTCCTTGTATTGTAAAGGTTTCAACTGCTTGTACTCAGTTGTGAACCATTCTGTTGAAATATAGACCAGATAGTGAAAAACACCAAGCTCGTGGAGTAGAGCATTGGTGGAGTGGACTAGGGGCCTTCTGTTTCCCGAACCATTATAAATCACGTGTTTCTTCTATTTATATTTCTACTTCAACATTTAATCTGATTAAAGTTAAAAGGGAGAACACAATCATTCAATTATTTTTGAAAAGACAAAATCCACCTCCCTCTTGTGTTTATTTGGTGTAATCTGATCCAATAATTGGTATGAGAGGTTGAGATTTCTAAAAAAGTTTTGACATGATAAAAGTGACTATCCACAGAAAAAGATGAATGATACAATATTGGGAATGTCTATAGTCAGATCACCATAATTCAATGGAGAAAACTATGGATCCTAGAAATCTCGACTGATCATCTATCTGAAAAATCATGGATACGTAGTCTATTATAAGATTCTAACTCCATATGAAATACCAGAAACACCTGAAACATGGAGTGCATCTACTGAAGTAGAATATGACATGAATTCGATGGAAATGAATACAATTATATGTGTTCAAAGACCTGATGAGTTTAATATATTATATCAATTCCCAATAGCTTATGAAATGTGGAAAACTATTGTTGTTACTTATGAAAGAACTAACAATATCAGGGAAATGATATATGCAAATACTATGATTAAAATTTATACATTCTGAATTTTTGAAATTGAGAGTATTACTCAAATGAAAAGAATACTGATAGAGATTGTCAATAACATAACTGTATTGGGATATCCCATTAAACAAGCTGATCATGCTTTAAAATTGGTGAGAGTACGACCTACAAAATGGAATGGAATCACTACAGTAATCAAATAGTCGACACCTGTGAAAGATTTAACCATGAGAGAACTGATTAGAACAGTAATGATGTAAGAAGCTGAGATGGAAGATGAAGGTAACGAACATAAATTACTTATCAAAAGAGAAGATACATCCGTGAAGGTAACTTCACAAAAAAAGAATAGAAATATGAAGAACAGATAAGTCAAAGCTAAATCAGAGATCATTGACTCATAAAACTTAGATAAAGAACATGCTCAGCTAGACTGAAAATTAAGAAAATTATACAACAAGAAAAGAGTCTTCAAAAAATCTTTTAAGAGAGATGATAAGGAAGTAATATGCTATGAATTCATGAATATTGGGTATATCATACCAGATTCACCACAATTGAATGATGCAAAGAAGAAGAAATTCGTCATAAGAAATGACTATGAGTAGAATGACAAGAAAGCTATGAAATCCAATTGCAGTGTATATTAAGACTCCAATAGATCTCATGAATCAAGCTCAGAGAAAGAAGAAGTCAATCTTATTGCAAACATGTGTTTCATGGCAGAAACTGATGAGGTACACCCATATCACTCCTCTGGCTCAAATAATGAATCAAATTCTGAATCAATCTACACAAATGAAAAACTTTCAGCCTACTGCAATATTCTTGAAGAAAGATATGACTCAAAATTTGAGAAACATAAGTCACTAAAGAACATACATAAAGCTGTTCCATATGAAATAGATATAATTCTGAAACAACATAAGGAATTAACTGATAAATACAGTTATATTAACACTAATTATATTTATTTTGTATCAAGAATAAAAACACTGCAAGATGAAGTAGAATCTTACAAACAGGCTGCATTGGTTTTTACAAAATGATAGAATTCATTAAATGAATTTTTTGGAAAAACATTTATTAAAAATTAGTGATTTGGAATTTGAAGTAAAGGAGAAAAACATAAGCTATATAAAAATTACTTTGTTCCTCGATCTAAAAGGGTTAATTGTAACTTTTGTTGGACAAAGGGACATATAGATAAAAACTATTTCTTAAGTCAACCTCATATTTTTTGTATTAAGAAAGACCATGTTTCAAAAGAATTATATGATTCAGATGATTTTAATCGAAAAAAGAAAATTTGGATACCCAAATAATTAATAGCTAACACCCCTAGACCCAAAAAAATATGGGTAACAAAGCAATTTGTTTGAATGTCTTTTCATGTAGCAGGCCACTAGAGTTGAAAAGATGTATGGTACTTGGACAGTGGCTTCTCAAGACATATGAGTGGAAACACAATGAATTTTTCATCACTCACTCAAAAGGAAGAAGGACTTTGGACATTTTATGACAATGCCAAAGGAAAAATCATTGTCATTAGAATTTTTGGAGATCCAAAAACAGTCTCATTCAATAAAGTTCTTTATGTACAGGGACTAAAACACTACCTGATAAGTAACTTTCAACATTGTGATGATGGATATATTGTTTATTTTTCTAACACTTATTGTTTTCTTTTCAAAAATAAATCACAGAAATTTAGAGCAGCAAGAACTGATAATGTGTATACACTGGATTTAAATTCCTTGTGTAAACAACAAGTAAATTGCTTAACTACTAAAATAAATGAATCATGTATCTAGAATAGGAGACATGGACATTTTAATATATTTTTTTATATAAGTTATATAAGAAACATCTAGTTTCTGATTTTCCTATTTTCAAATTTGAAAGTGATAGATTATGTGATGCATGCCAACTTGGAAAGCAACACAAATCATCATTCAAATCTGTTAGTAATGTTTCTACAACTAAAACTCTATAATTTTTCCATATGATTTTTTTGGACCATAAAGAGTAGAAAGCTTAGATGGTAAGGTATATGTTTATGTATTAGTTGATGATTATTCTGGATTTACTTGGATTTACTTTTTGAAATTTAAAAATGAAGATTTTACTTTATTTGAATGTTTCTGCAAATCTGTTCAAAATGATAATGGTTTTAATATAATCTCATTAAGAAGTGATCATGGCAGAGAATTATAGAATCAATAATTTAATTCATTTTTCTCAATCATGGGTATTAAAAATACCTTATTTTCACCAAGAACACCTCAACAGAATACAATTTTAGAAAGAAGAAGTAGAACAATTCAAGAAATGGATAGTACTATGCTAAATGAATGTATCCTACATATATATTTTTGGGCAGAAGATGTAAATACAACATTCAATATAATTAATAGAGTTTTAATTATACCTATTATGAAAAAGACACCCTATGAACTATGTAATAACAGAAAACCTAAAGTAAATTACTTTAAAGTTTTTGGATGCAAGGTCTACATCTTAAACACCAATGATAATCTTGTTAAGTTCGATCAAAAATATGATGAAGGTATTTTCTTACGATATTCTACTACCTCCAAAGCATATACAGTCTATAATAAAAAGTCAATGATTGTTGAAGAATCATTTCATGTGAAATTTGATGATTCTAATCACTTTGAGAAAATGGCAGATCAAATGGATGAACCTAACTCTAATGATAACATGATACATGAGAACATAAAGAATGGTTTTGAAATGATATAAAATAAATTCAGTCTAGTTCAGAAGAACATGATATAGAAAAACCATTAAATGTATTTCTTTAATAGTCTAGAACTCTAAAGACTAACACTGTAGAAACTGTGATAGGTGACTTAGAAACATGTATTCAAACTAGGAGAAACATAGGAATCCTAGTGGAATTATATTCCTTCATATCCCAATAGGAACCCAAGACTATAGAAGAAGCTATAAATGATGAAATATGGGTAATAGCAATGTAAGATAAATTAAACCAGTTTAAAAGAAATGATGTTTGGGAAATAGTGGAAAGACTTAAGAATTATCCAGTAATAGGAACGAAATGGGTCATTAGAAATAAAGAGGATGACCAAGGCACAATAATTAGAAATAAAGAAAGATTATTATCTAAATTATATAATCAGAAAGAAGGTATATATAATGATGAGACCTTTTCACCTATAGCTAGACTAGAAGTCAATAGAATCCTTTTAGTCTATGCATTTTAAATGAATTATAAATTATTTGAGATGAATGTTAAATCTGCCTTTTAAAATGGTTATTTAATAGAGAATGTTTATGTTGAGCAACCTCCTGGTTTTAAAAACTCTCAGAAAAACTGATTCTGTTTTTAAACATACTAATGCTCTCAATGCCCTTAAACAACCACCTAGATCTTCGTATGAAAGATTACAAATTTTTCTTTTAAAAAATTATTTTACTATTGGAATGGCAGATCCAACACACTTTAAGAAAAATGTGAAAAATAATGTTTTATTGGTTAAAATTTATGTTGATGATGTAATTTTTTGATCAACTAATAAAACACTTTTTCACGAGTTATAAAAGATAATTAAAAAAGAATTTGAAATAAGTATAATGGAAGAACTAAGATTCTTTTTAGGACCTCAAATTTATCAAAAATGTTTTGTAAATTTTTGGAATCAAAGAAAATACATTACTGATTTGTTGAAGAAATTTGGACTTGAAAAAAACAAGTCATATACAAATCATATGTGTACTAATATAAAACTTGATTTGGATGAAACTGAAAAATCAGATGACAACATGTTATATAGAGGTATGATTTTTAGTTTATATATATCTTACTGCTAGTAGGCGCAATATAATGTATTCTGTATGTCTTTGTGCAATATTTCAATCAAATCCTAAAGAAACTCATCTAACTGTTGTTAAAAGAATTTTTAGATATTTAAATTGAATTGTTTTTCAATCTATTCTTTATCCTAAAACTTCTTATTTCAATTTGATTTCATATTAAGATTCTGACTTTGTATGTTTTATATTAGATAGAAAAAACACTTCATGAAGTTGTCACTTTTTATGAAAATCATTAGTGTCATGGTCAAATAAGAAACAACATTCAGTTTCAATGTCAACAGCTGAGGTAGAATATGTTTCTTCTTGCAGTTGATGTGCACAAGTGTTGTGGGTGAAAAACAATCTTATGGAATTTGTATTTATTTTAATAATGCACCTATTCTATATGATAATACATGTGCAATTAATATTTCAGAAAATCCTTTTAGTCATTCTTGAACTAAGCACATTGATATAGGGCATCACTTTTTAAGAGATCATGTTATAAAAAAGGATATATTTTTAGAATTTATAAATACAGAAATTCAATTAGCAGATATTTTTACTAAACCACATCCCACTGCAAAGTTTGATTTTATTAAGGGGGAGATAGGATTATTTGATTTTAAATAAAGTTTTATTTTACAGTGATTGTTCTTTAATTTAATTCTGCCTAAAATTATTTTGATATTATTCTTTTTCAAACCGAATATGTATATTTTCCCCACATAATATATTTTATTTATTTTTAAATATATGTAATGATAATTAAAAACATGGGAATAAAGGTTTTCAGAAATAATTTCGACTTATAAACTATTTCATTTCTATCGAATCCTTTTCGAATCTATAAACTGCACCTTTTCTCATGAACCCTAAACATCGAACCGCTGAAACCCTCACCTTAACACCATTAGAGATTATCATAGAGATGGTAAGGCCTAAAAGTGACAGTGAGGTTGAGACAAGAAATTCCAAGAGACAACGCTCTTATGGATGAAAAATCATATAGGGAAAGGTAATCGATCTCGACAGGTTATTTCAGACAAATTTAATATTGAAACAAGCACTGTCATTTCAGAACCATGAATAGATGTCCAACAGTGAAAATACGGAATTTCTGTATGAGGTAGAACATAGATACTTCTTCAAATCTGAACAGTTTAGTCTGGGAGATACTGAGAACAATATGATGGCTAAGATAGAGGATAGATAATTCTCAATCTCATTAGTAGAAATTGGTCAGATTCTCAACTACCCTCATGAGTGAGTTTTTCATTTCGATTTGAAAAATACTTGAGATTATATGCATAAATATGAGGACATAATGTCATTTTTTTTGGAAATATGACTATAAAGATCATTTTTATCCAGGAATTGGAGCCTGATCAGAAAATTTTGGTCAAATTTGTGAAAACAGGATTTGCACCGACAATGTCTGAGATAGAAAAAATGTTATATCATGATATGTATATAATGTATCTTCTGTTAGGAGATATCAAATTAAACATCCCAAGGTACATGGTAAGGTATCTCAATTATTGTAGTCAGAGTGATGCCTGAATGATCATTTATCCTTTTGGTCGATTCATTTCCAAGCTATTCCTTAAGAAGGACATGGTGAGATTAGTGGATGCCCATGTACACTGTCATCACAGTAATGTGTTTAATGCTGGAAATTTAAAGAAGATTGGGTATTTCTATAGCACCATTAAAGGAAAAAAAATTCTAGTAGGAGTTGAGGATGACTCAGTGAGTGCTCAGGCTCAACCTACGTAGTCCATGGAGGGAAAAGGTGAATCAAGATTCAACAATGTACCAAGAAGGATCCGATTTGAAGTGGAAGATGTTGAGGAAGAAAGAAGTCAGGAGGGACATAAATCTCGAATAACTAGACCTGTTAATGGGAAAACTACATCCCATACATTGGAAACAACAGATGATTTATTTTCTTATACTTTTGTAAGAGAATATTATATTGATAAGACCATTGAAGATGTTAGTGAATGGACATCACCGTTAGAGGGGTCAGGAGTTCAAGATGAATCTCAAAGGGATACTCCATATCACATTGTAGCTGATGATGAAGTTACACTTCAACATGAACTAGATAAGGAGGCATAACATAGTGAGGAGTTGGCCAGACCTCAGAAAACTCCTGAGAATATAGTTCTCGAAATTCCAGTGCAAGACAAATATGATGATGTTTGTGATGAAAATCACCCGGACGCTCCAAAAGAATTACTTCAAGAGTATTTTTCTATAGAAGAGTCTGGAAAGGATTCTAAGGATAAATCTATGGACCAACCTACTCAAGACAAGGAGAAATAAAAATCTGATGCTGAATCATTACCTTTGGTACTGCTGCATCATCCAGATCCTGATAATGTGAATCAAGCACAGGGTGCCTCTGAATCAAAGATGAAATATGTTAAAGAACTGTACAGAAAGGTGTCTCAGTTGGAATCTAATAATATCACTCTAAGAAATGCTATAGATTTATAACAATTGAGATTTCAAAATCAGAAGGAGTGTAAAGTCTCAAGACAAGAAGTTGAAATGGTCAATGAGGATATAATGAATGTAGTTTTCATGTTGAAATCCAAAATAGCTATGGGGTCAGATTTATCAGATCTAAAATTATTTATGGTGAACCAATTTGCACCAGTTGCAAATCATGCTATTAGTAGATCAAGTACTCCACCAGATTTAATTAGAAAATTTCAAGATATCACAGCCATGATGAGCAATATGAATGACAGGTTGCAAGATATTCAATGTAACAGTGCTACATTATCAGTATTGCTGAACAATCAAAATAATTTATTGGATAAACTGACATATATTGAGCCACCAATCAGAACACTGTTAAATCAGATGTCAGAGAATCTGTCAGTGTTTATAGAAAAAGTGGAAAGGATACATGAGTTTTTCCAGGTTAATTTAATCGAGGATATTCATATGAATCAGGAGAATAGAGAGCTCATTATCAAACTTGGAGATGGGATGTCGAAGAGACTCCGGGAATAGTTTATAAAAATCAAGTCTACAATCCAGAGGAGATAGAACCTATTGACTATCTTTCCCGAACATTGATTCCTGCATTTATCATACTTGTATCTATTTTTTATTTTTAACGAAAATATGTTTCATTATTTCTATTTGTTTTACTGTATATATTTTAATATTCCAGTACTCCAGATTTAGTTATTGATAAACAGTTAATAATATCATTTACCTACAGTTCAGTGCAACATTAAATGTGTTAAAATCCATGATGTATCATTCTTTTTTATATCACAATAAGGTGGAGAAATTTGGATAAACACAACATTTTATTTTATAAACCATACATAAATGATTTCCTATATATTTAATGTTTTTGATTTATACAGATTTATACTTATACAAAGAACTGTTTTAATTTATTAACTGTGGTTTATTATAAAGTGAATTTTTCTTTTTCTTTTT
Organism: Viscum album; assembly: GCA_963277665.1. Lineage (NCBI taxonomy): Eukaryota > Viridiplantae > Streptophyta > Magnoliopsida > Santalales > Viscaceae > Viscum > Viscum album. The sequence continues at coordinate 1,360,772,026 of OY728133.1, forward strand.
ATTCAAAGGGATAAATTTGGATAAAACTAGAAAATTTTATCTCTAATGAAAAATTATTTTATTTTTCATGAGGGGGAGATATTTTTATTTATTGAAATGATTTTGTTAAAATTAAATATTTTTTTATCCTCTCAAAATTCTAAAACATTATGTAACTAATTTTTAATGTTAATTTCATTTAATTAGTCTTATTATTTTATGGGTTTTGTGATCATCAAAAAGGGTGAGATTGTTGATCAAATTATTGTTTTCCACAATACATAATAATGTTATTTAAAGGGGGGGATTATTGAAAATAATACTCTCTCTCTTTATGATAATTTTGATGCTCACAAAGACCCTTAATTATTTTCTAATTATTTTATTTAGTATTTTTCCATAATTTATTTATTTACTTTTATCTTTAAATTACGATAATTTATCATTAAAGTATTCGTATTTAGCGCATTCTAGAAACACTGTTCATAACAAACTTATTCGAGAATTGCTTTAGCTCATTCTGGAGACAATATTCATGCGCTCCTTATTTGGAATTTGCATTAAAGTGATCTCGAATCACTGTTCATACCCTACGTGGATAAACATAGCGTAAGTATGAAAAGTGTGTATACTTTTTGAGAAAAGAGAAAAGTATAGTTGAAAAACCATTCATTATTAGAAAATTATGGATGAAAAACCTTATGTTATGAAGGAACCTTATGTTTGGGTTATCAACAAAGTATGGAAGGAAAACCGTACATAAGTACTAAACGTTATATTTGTTTCTCAGAAGTATGGTTCATCAACATTCCTTTTGTAAACAACCATATGTTCTTTGAATGGATCTTTTATCTTTCGTCTGAGAGTTGAAGAAAAAAATGGATGATCAACCCTATGTTTATGATTTACCATACGTTTGAATAAAGTAACATGAACCCTACATTTATGTTCAAACTTACATTTTCAACTCGATATTTGGACGCCACATCATCAATCTTATGTTTGTCATCGAAAATATTGAATGACAATATTATTCATGCAACGGTCAGAAAACTGATTATTAGGCAGATTTCAAGCCGTATTTAAAGTCAATTTTAAAATACGACTTTGACCAATTCAATTTCGTTTTATCAATGAATTAAAGATCTAATTAAAAAGAGCTTTTTATGTCGAGTCTTCAGGGAAGTTACGTCTGCTCTGTAAATTAAAATGTTTGAATATCGCGAGTCAAAAGGAGAGTTTTATGGAACTAAATATACATGGAATATTCTCAGATTTATTATATGATTTTTCTCTGAAACACAATGCACATGAGTGTGGTGATCAATCTATTATTCAAAAAGTTAGAAAACAGAGAATGTAAAAATCACACCAATCTACTGATTGAAAAGGAGCGTCAAATCACTATTTATTTAAGAATAAGGAACTTGAAGGAAGATTCACTTGTTCTATATCAAATATCTACTATGGATATACTACTGCTGAATTTGTGTATTATATCTCTATATATACTGCAACTGGATCAACTTAGAACAGCGTCGGCATGAAAATAAATATTTTACAGACGACGATCCATCTGCTATCAATTGCATTCTGTTGCAATTGTGATGATCAACTGGAAAAATCCTTTCTAAAATTCTTTTTATCTTGAGTAACCATCTTCTCGTACTAAGCTTAGTAGGTTTGTGTTTGAACCTGAATGCTTTGTTTTTCCTTGGATGGTAAAGGTGTAAACTGCATATCCTTAGTTGTGAACCATTGTGTTGAAACGTGACCAAGATAGTGAAAATCACTAATCTCATGGAGTAGAGCGTTGGTGTAGTGGATTAATGGCCTTCTGTTCCACGAACCACTATACATCTTGTGTTTCTGCTATTTAAATTTCCACTGCATCATTTTATCTGATTAATGTTAAATGGAAGAACACAATCACAAAAAGTATTTTGAAAAGACACAATTAACCTCCCTCTTGGTTATATTTTGTGTAATATTATCCAGAAATTTAAAAACTTTTTTCAGGATTTATTTTATTGTATTATACAAATTTATCTTTTGAAATATTAGAATTCTAATTTAATGAATATGAAAATTAATTTTGTATTCTTAAAACATTACTAACATGGGATTCTTATGTATTATGTATTAGAAAGGATTATTATTAGATGATTAGCAAAAAAATACAGTTATTTATTAATACTCTATCTTTTTGATATTTTTCTAATAAAAATGTGATTATGAAATTTATGAGATTATTTTCCTCCAAATTCTGTATTTGTTAACTATAATTATACATATTAAAATTACAATTTTTAATTTATAAATATCATTCATGATATTTTAATACTATGTGATATTCTATCTTAATAAATATTATATTGGCCTTTTCATTTAATGTGATATTAAAAATGTAGAATTTTGTGTTGGATTTATTTTAAAGACACATGATTATTAATTTATATATTTCCATCTTATACTGGGTATTTAAATCATTGATATTGTTAATTATATCATTAAGTTACTTTTTATGCTAAAGAGTATTTTTTTTCTGAAAAAATGGTGTTTTATGAATTATGTTCGGAAATGTTAAAATTGATTAATATGACAATATAAAATTTATCGGATAATTGGTATTCAAATTTTTAACACATAGGTACTTATTATGAAATAATAATAACTTTAATTTTAATTTTGGAAAATGTTATGTAGATAAAAAAAATTATTCGTTAAAAAAGATAAAATGGTAAAACTAATAAAAAAGAACATTAAATTATTTGAAAACCAGCCTATAATTAAAAAATATAAAATATTGATATATTATTTATCATAATTATTCGAAAAAAAATTATTTTATTTTTAAAATTTATTCTTTAATTGTCTCATGATAGTATTATAATTTATATAATTTTTTAAATAATTTCATTTACTCCCTTTTTAAAAGGGGAATCAACCAGTCATTCATGATCACAATAAATTTATGTTTTGTCTTTAAAAACAATAATTTTAATTAATATATAATTTAATTAATATTGTTTAAAAATATAGGCACCTGAAATTATCTTAATCCATCCATTACTATGGAATCCTGCAAAAGAAATCTCTTGTTTTCATCACATGTACAAAATTTTCATTATATTATTTAACTATCAATATAACACATTTAAAAATGAATTAAGACTCCCTTTATAGTTTAATAATTAGTGTTTTATACTTATTGTAAATAATTACATTTCAAATTTACCATTCCTCTTTATAATGAAATTAAAAACATGAATCACTCATACATGAGGACTACCACCTACCCAAATTAACATATTTCTCTATTCTTCTTCATCTAACCTAGATACCGAATAATCGGTATTTTATAAATAAGTATGATATTAATTTTATTTTTAATGTCATAGATTTATAAGATATTTTATTATTTTATTTTATTTTATGAAAAATGGTATTATCTTCCATGTATACTAGAAAAATACCACCTGTATAGAATACAATTTTTTTTACTCATTTACTCAATTTCTAGATGGTTATAATAATTGGATTATTGGATATGTATTATGTTTATGATGTTATTAATAATTTAAAATTATAACTAGAGATCATAATATTCATATTTACAATATGTAATTTTCATAGAATTCAAAATCATAATGAAGCATACAAAAAAAGTAAATGAGCTATTCATTCATTGTAATCGAATTATATCAAATATATTATACTATAAATTATTTAAAAATATTATATATTAAACTTATAAATAGTAAATATGTTATGTAATAATTTTTTGTAATTTTTTTAACAAAATCAACTAAAAATCATATATTAATTACAATATGTTTTGGTTTGGGTCGTTTTAACCAAATATATAAAAAATTATATTAATATATATCCTTGAAGAATATAGTTATTAAATTACTATTATAAAATAATAAAAATAATATTATAGTTATTATTTTTTTTATCCAATTTTATAATAATATTTAACACATTAAATAAATAAACACCTCTCTTTCACTAATAATCACTAAAGCATGCTCATCACAAATTTTTTCTTCAAGAATCATAATCAAAAGTCATTCCAAATATGATTAATAAATTACACATTATTGTAAAACAATAACAAGACAACAATTTTTATTTTAATGATGAAATTATTTAAATTATTTAATATTGACAATGATATTATGTCACTACTAATAGTCAATTATAATTACTAAAACCCGATGTTTAAAATACTTAACAACTAACTAGAATATCAATAAAGTGTGATTATAAATGAATAATATGAATGAATTTTTTTTAAGAAATATAAATATAATTTTTTATGAAATATGTAATTCATTTAGTTATGTTTTCTATACAAGAGGATAAAGTTCATTCATAGAATAACAATTAAAGGTAATTGATTTTTGTAAATCAAATTTCTATTCATTAATGCCTTTTTTCACCTTAAATTTATATCATACATTTTTTTTGTTAATTAAGCCTTAATATTTTATTTTATTTTTAAATATTTTCCTCTACAGAAAAATAGTTTTTTTAACTCAAATTATCTTACTATAGTAATTCCTTCTAAAAATTCCATTTTTTTTAGAATAATTCATACACATATTATGGACTCTATTATTCTCCATGTCTAGGGTTTTCTCTTACCACCAATGTTATCCATTAAAATTTAGACACCCAAACAGATGTATTTAGGGTGTTACACTAACTTTCACTCATATTTTCAGAATTATATGTTGTTTTAGTTTTAATCATTTTTTAATCAATAAATGTATTTCATAAAATTTAAAATTTTATTCCTTCGTCATTTTTATGTTTTTTTTTATTCAAACCAAATATCATCATGATAAACATTATTTCTTTTTCAAAGCACTATTATTAGTAATTCTTCTAAAAATTAAAATAATTTACATTCTTTCAATTCATTTTTTTAAATGAGTATATAAATTCACTCAAAACCTCTTCTTTTACCTCAATGTTAATGTATTTAATAAAACCGATTTCATGATTTCACATTAACTTTACTCAATATCATACAATAATATAACACTTAAGGAGTTATGTTTTAGGAATCAACAGCTTTATACCCTTAAATTTTCATTTTCGTTGATTGAAATTATTTAATCAAGCTGCCTAATTAAAATATCTTGTTAATCATTATTATTTGAAAATGTTACAAAACTCATTATATAACAAGGGTTTTAATGATATGATTAATTATTGATATAATATAGGAAACATGTTATTTTATAATTATTTAAATATGAATGGGATCCTTTATCACCCTCTATATATTTAGTTAAGGTTTCATTTTTGATGATAAAATTATATTGAGCATAGATTCAATTCATCGAGATATGTTAAAATGGTTTTGTGTGAGATAAATACGGTTATTTATGGTTATATAAATGACTATGGACTTAATTTCGATTGATATGTTCACCTAGTTAACAAGGATGTTGAGGTTTTTGTCTATGATCACATTATTTATAATGGACTAGACACATATATTGATGTTCACAAGAATCAATCATGGAATCAATAAGGATATCTATGTTCCCATGATGGATATGGGAATGGATATGGTTGGCATTGTTCATAATATCCTTATTTTAATTGCTTATTATTATTCCATGTTTACTTTTCATGTTCCCTTTTTATACTACATGTATTATGTTTACTTTATCATGTGTTCACACTATTATAAAATGTTCAATTCATGGTAATTTGAACATTTGTTGGTTTTCACTGTTCATATAATAAAATATTACAATCAAACGCAAGATATATCGCAGGCTAATGATCAATCAATTATGTTTCATCGATACATTATCCCTTATTGATCATTTAATCTCACCCATTTCTTATCATCTATTCTTCATGTTATGATGTTTCGTATTTGTGTTATGAAATCTTGAAGGTGTATATTGTGTTTTGATTAATGATATTGATTCATAAATATTTCATGTTACTTTTTTATGGTTCTAGTCTCTGAAGACAATAAAATTTTAGTTTCTAGGATTCTGTGATTTTTCTGTGACATTTAATGCATAAATTTTTTACTTATGTGTATGTTTAAATTGATTTATATTACATGGTATCAAGGAAAAAATAATAATATATTTATACTAATTGATGTAATTCTAAGGTTCTGTTGTTTAACACTTCTCATCTATAATTTATAAATGAATTCCCTTTGAATAAATTATTAATACCATCAAGTGATGTGAATGAGACCTTTCAGGGGGTAATAGTTGATAAAATCATTAGATGTTACTGAATAGTCCATTACAAATTTTACATCAACCATTTCTATCTATAATATATTGAATACCTATAAAAATTTCCCAAAAAAATATGGTAATAAATCACAATGATCACTTAAATCCTTTATAATACCATCACAAAAGATGATTATTGATGTTTATTACATGATTAATCATCTCTAAAAGAGACACCATTTGATAAAGTGAATTAAAAGTAATGATGTAATTGAATATAATTGTGTTAAAAATACATGAACTAAAGTGGTTAAGATAATTATTATTTGCCTTACTATATACGAAACATGTTTTTAAATCATAATAATATACTCATCACTATATTTTTTATGTCATCTCCTACCAAAGTAATTCGTGTTCCCCTACATTGTTAGTGTAATTTTTTCTACCGATATGTCTCTAGAATTGGAGTTAATTATTTCAAATTTCAGGATAGGTGTATTATTATGTGATATTTTTTTTTGATCATGTGTGACCTAGGATATATTAGACTCATTACCCGTAACACCCTGATATTTCATGAGAAATAAGATTTTTAATTTCTTTGATGTATTTTGTTGTAAGCTATACCAATATTAGATTGCACTATATTCAACGATGTATTAGCTTGTAGTATACACAACAGTATTCTTAGCTTGTGTTTCACGCAAGAGCAGCCTCCCTGAGATGCATGTGTTGTACGTAATACCGAGTTTTACTAAACAATTATATATTGCTATAATATTATTTTAAAATATCCATAATGAATATTATTAACCACATTTTGAATTTAATACCATTATAATTCATCTTAATCATATTCTAGTACATGGTATGAGAACAAAATAATTTTTTTGGGGAAAATAAATATTAAAAAAAACATTTTTTCATCCTTTTGATGGAGCACCCAATGTAAATATAGTTTTGACATGTTTATGAGTAAAATTTGACACCATAAACTCATTAATTTTATTAATTATATAAAAATCTACTTTAGTTAATTTTATTAATATTTTTCTGTTTACTTTCGTATTTTCATGAATAGTAAAAATAAGCTAAATTATAATTTAAAAAACATTTTTCTTCAAGATGATTTATATGGATAATTTATAAAATTGGATGGTTTTAAAGTATAAATAGAATATATTTTTACTATTATATATAATGTAAGTCATTATCATTAATTTTACATTGAATTCCTAGATAATAACATTTCAATCTTTTGCAATGATTTAACTTTTAAAACATGTTTTCTCAATAGCGGGATTAATTTAAAATTAAATACTACAACTTCTGTGTATTGAATTTGGAAAAATGTATTCCATATTTTGAATCAGTAGGTCAAAATAATGTTAATAGGCTACTTTTTATTTTTGGACATTATGAATAATAACTACATTAAATTTTATTTACCATAGGTAAATCGGGAAATTAAGGGTAAATATAATATTAAACAATTACCCTAACCCTTGTCTCAATATGATTGGATGATTATATTTAGTCATAAAATATACTTGAGTCAAAATGGAATCTATTTGAACCCACTTGTATGTGATTATGACCTTTTATTTATTTTATTTAATGTATAGTCAAATATGTATCACTAAAACATAAATAATTAGATTATTTTTAATATTAGGTTATACATAATATAGATTTGATTATAAATAAAAATTTGATATATAAAAGTTTTCTCATTATTATGATAATTTATTTTTAATTTTAAATAAACATATAATTATCTTAATAGCTAATACATCAATGATGGAAAAATTATTTATTTAGTGAAAAATCAATAATACATTTTTAGTTAAATATATAATGCACATAAAAGGAAAAAACATATGACCAAACCATATTGGTCATGTACATGTAAACTGTAATAATCCAATTGTTTAATTTTTGACCATTTAAAGCCTTATATAAGTGATTATGACACATATATTATTTTATTTAAAATGATGTCAATGTTGTCACCTTCACACTTTAATAAATATAAAAATTTAAATGTTCTGATTTTAATATGATAAATTCTAGTAAAATTATTCTTATGGAATATATTAGATTTATCTACATCATAGTATTTTATTTTTAATTTTTATGCAACAATTATGTATATTAAATAATTATACAAAAACATTAGTAATTATTTTATGAAGATAAATATGAAATAATAGGTTTTAAAAATATTATAATAAATATTATATGAACAAATTAATGTTATCCATGGAATTTTTAGATTAATATGACATTTTAGTAATCTATTAACTATTTTCGTTAGAATATATCTTTTCTGGGATTTTATTTTAATTCATGTAATTGAGTACACTCAAAATTGAAACTATTAATATTTTATAAAAATAACAAATAAATAATTTTCATAAAAATCATAAATATATTAAAAAAATTAAAAATTAAAATTACAGTGTCAAAAATATAATAATGTATCTAATTATGAAAAATTCACAACACATAAGTAAGTATTTATAAAAATTTATAAATTAGAATATTATTACTGCATATAAAATGAAATAGATTAAATAAGGATAAATCAAAATGATAAGTTTTAAAATAAAACAAAAAAATATCTAAATTTTATTGGTTGATGATATTACAACTCTATATTACCTCAAATCCAATTTTTAGTCACTTTTAATGTTTTTATGTGGGGTTTGAGTTATTTATAAATTAATATTTTGGAGGTTTTCCAAAAGTGTCCCAATTTTCTCTTCTAAAAGGGAACCCCTTCCCTCTCATCCTCACAAACATTTGAGCCTTCAAGCTCAGCCAAAACCTATCCATTTCCCTTCTTAGGTTCAATTGAAACATACTTGATGTCATAGTCTTCTTCAATGACCATATTTAGTTCCCTAAGTGCAGGTTCAGAAGAAGCACGTTGAAGAAGATGTGATATCCTTTATCGATTCATTCAAATTTATTTCTTCTTCTACTTATTCATTTTTTTTCATTATAAAGAAATAACATTATTATAACTCAAATACTGATATGTTATTATAAATATTAAATAACATTATTTCACCATCTATCCATCCTATGGAAAAAAAATCACCGCGTGTGTGTACGTAGGGAATACCGTCTCCACATCTTGGTGTAATCTTTTTTCCACCACCACCTTACCTATATTGGTATAATGGAGTAAAGAATAAATATATATGATTATTTTAACATCATTCTAATTCTGAGATATTATATCATCCACTCCAATTCTATACAATAATCATGGGAACGATATCATCACTCGTGCGTACGTATGAATTATCGTCTCCACGACGCTATGATATTCATTCTCCATGTTAACCATTCAAGTATGATTATAATGTACATATAATATATAATATTGAATCATATAACATTATAATGATACTATATTTATGTATATGTTATTTACTTACTTCCATTAAATTTAATAAGGAAACAAAAACAGCATTCATGCGTAAATACGGCCTAACGTCTCCATGAATGGTGTAATTCATTCCATTTATCGATCTATTATATATATTATATATTCCTAATATATGTTATATATAAATAATTTTTTTACATTCTGGATATAATTAATCATGATTTTAGTAATCATATGAACAATTACAAGTTAAAACAAGTACGATTAATGAAACAATTTTACCCAAAACGTTGCTTCAACATGGGATTGACAAATGAATGAATAATATAAAGACCTAAGTGAATAATATATGATATCATAAATATTATTATGATTTTGTTACAAGTTATTAATTTGTTTAAACCCACTATAAATGAGTTTTGGACACATACAAAGCATATCAGACCAATAGTCAGGGATTATTTCGGCTCAATTTTATTTCTTTGAGACATATGCCTTAATAACCAAATATTTTTTTATATGGTGTTTATTATTACCATTCATGTCATAATATTATTGTTATGAAGGATATTATATTTAAATAGGTTTTAAAGTTTCATTATTTTATGACATGTATAATCCCACTGATTATAATTGGTAAGTGATAATCATTCCAATCTCATTCTCATCCGAAATTGATTATCTGTAAGTCTTTACAGGGGTTATATTTATCATCCTTGTCCATGTTTTCTAAAATGTATTTATGTATGTTTAAATTAGTTTATAATAATTTTTGACTTTTACTAAATGGTATGGTAGGAATCTATATTTTTTTTACCATACGATGTACTTTTTATCTTATCTGGAAAAAGTATGAGAATAATGTTTTTTAACATATACGGCATGAATGGATTTTTACATATTCAAAACAACTTATTTCCTTGAATCTTCCTTTACATGATTTCATTATTATTTTCTAAAAAATAATTTTCTTTTAAAATATTATTCCATTTCACGAAAATAAAAATATTTTGATGAAGAAATTATATTTTCCTCAAGATTTTATTTCAAGTGTTTTATCAAAACTATTTTCCATCTAAGATGACATTGTTTAATATGTTTATGTTTCAAGTATAATGTCTCTGTTATTTACATTATTTCATTTCTCTTATGGTGAAATGATATCCCTTTATTCTATATGGATTATGTTATGATGGGATGATGTTTATAAAACCTATTTTATTAATTGGGTTATGATGAATGATTTAGGTTAATTTATGGCACATGAAAGAATGATTTCATTATGTGATTGTTGGGACATATATATCTCTCCCTTTAATTGGGTAAAGATTTGTATCTCATGAGGATGACATTGCTGGAACAACAACTGAATCGAGTTTAGTAATACATGGCTGGAACGACAAGTAAACCAAGTTCAGTAATGGACTTTTTCCACTATAATGGTCTTGGAATCAACACCTTAGCTACTAATAAAATGTTAATATCGGATTAATGGATATCATAATGACATGTTTTATTCCCAGGCTATTTTATCATTATTAATGTTACTTTGTGATATATGCCTTACATACTGCCGAGATTTATTTCACGACTCATGATTTATATGTTTAAGAATTATGTTCATGTTTTTAAGTTCAAATGAATATGGATTGTTTTATCTTATCCATGCATACCCTTACTAAGAATTTAAGATCACAATTTTCTGTTTTCTTTCCCCATGACATAAAGAATGGTTTTTGGTAAGAAAAAAAGGGGAAGATATTTATTGGATATATTGGAGGTCATTCACCATGATTAGAAGATTATCTTCTGAGTTTCCAAAGACACTAAACTACTACAATCTTTGGGTGTCTGTTTTTTACGTATTAAGTATTCCACAAAAGTAATGTAATTTCTACGTACGTCAAGCATGGTTCTATACATCTTGTATTAGAAAAAAGGTTTAGTTAACCTTTCGAAACTAGGATGCGGAATCTTTAGTGAGATCCCTATAGATATTTATATGGTATGTCTAGGGATGTTCTTATGGTTAAGTTTAAGTATAGTTTACAGTCCTAGAATTTTGATAACGATCATGAATAACCTAGGATTAATCCGAATTTGTTAGAGATTGAAAGTACTCCCATTGATTATGTTGTTTTCAAAGTATGTTTTTGCCTCTCACATTTTTCTTTTTGGGTTTTTAGAAAATGGTTTGAAACATGATGATTCATGATAATGGATGATATGATGGAAAATGGAATGATATTCTTCCTGAGAAAACAAATGAATTGGGATTTCGATGTCCAAATATCATAATTATGCATAATAAACAAACTCATTATATGATCAATAATCTCAACATTGGTAAGTTTCTTGAATCAGCTAATAATAGAATTATGTTTTTCCATGATGATCATAAAGGAAGGAAAGTTCAATCACTATCATGTAAATCATGTGGTATAACTCATAAGGAAGAATGTTTCAAACGAACTGGAAGATCATTTGGGTGTATAAATGAAGGAAACAAACCTCGTAACTACAATGGAAAAGGTTCAGTTCACACCATGGACACGGATAATGGTATTGCTAAGACATAAAAATAGTTAAATGTTTTAATTGTAGAATTTATGAGAATTATGCAAACCAATTCCCTGAGGTCAAATCTCATGAATATAATCATCATGGTCGTATGAGTAGTATTTATGTTGATGATGATAAAGAGACTACAAATGATATTTTAGATGAATGAAGTGTTGAGGAATAAAATGATGAATTTTGGATAATGGTTTAATAAGGTATTGGAATGATTGTATTTTTATCAAGAGTTATGTTGTCTAGGTTATTTAATGGAACTATATAATAATGAATCATCTAATGATTGTAACAATATTGTTTTTCCTAAAGTATTTGAAATTATATTTTGAATGGTAACAGTAAATGTGAATGGTTATTCAGATATTTTTCGAAAGTAGATGATATGATAATAATGAAGGGATAAAGAGATAATGAGATCTTTGATATTATTAATGAGCTCGTGATTGATATTAGTACAATGGGATATCATGGATTGAGTATATAGAAATTTTGGGATTTTTCTATGTGGAAAGAGTATACATTTGATAGAATTCATGTTTTCAATAATGTTCTATGGTAATTCGGGTTTCAAGAGAATACATGATTAAGGTATTCACATGTCTGGAATGTGACCAACAAAATATATTTTATGATATATATGGCATAAATGATGGTATTTACATACTTGGTAGATGAACTCGATTTTAAAATTATACATTATACTATGAGCTTGGAAATAAGTATTTTTGATAAGCCTAATAATTGGATCAGATTATGTTAGACATCAGATAGTATTGTTTATGGTTAGAAATTTTTTATATTATGATATTTTAGTTTTAGAAAAAGGGAAAACCCGTAAGAAGAGTGAAAACCCGTCATGTCGGAGAAGGATATGGGAATCAAACCCACAACTGATGTCTGATAGGCCATTATCACCTACCCCTTGCCTACAAGAAGTCCTTAATTAGTAGAAATTAGTTTTATTTTATTAAGAGATATGATAGATGAAGTATAAGTCCATTTTTGGAATCATATATGGTTAATCTCACCATAGATGGACTAATGTATATTTATTAATTTGTGATAACATTTATTGGATAATGTTAGATGGAATGACCTACCATTCTATCGCATGATCTACTAATAATTCAAGAATGAAAAATTCAACATCATTTCATTAAATAAGTTGTAATGTGTAAATTCATCATTGAAAGACCAACAATGATATTACACTGAAATCAAGTAAGAATTTTTCTTTTTGAAAAAATTCATCATCATTAGTGAAATGATCTTGAAAACCAAAAAATGTTGTCCTAGTACCCTCATATCTGATGAATCATATGGTTCCTTAGATCATAATAAATTTATGGCTTTGTGATTGTTTTTTTTCATAGTCAGGTTCTCTACCACTCATTATCAAATCATAATGTTTAGATTTCTCTTCCATGTCGATATCTTCACATATATTATCTAATGTGGAAACCCAGTTTTGAGTTACATTGGCTGACCATTATGTTTCTAAATTTCATTTTTAAAATTATGATTTAGTATTATTTTTACGATGTGGGTTTCTATGAAAAAACATTCAAGTAGTAAATTATTTATAACCCCAACGAATTTTGAGTGTGAAATTTATTTTAAGGGGGGTAGAATGTAACACACCAAGATTTTTTTAGAAATAATCATTTTAATTTCATTGATATACTGTGATGTAAACTACACCAAGATTATATTGCACTATATAAAACACCAGATTGGGTTTTCTTATATGAAAAACTATTCTTGGCTTGTGTTTCACACAAGAGTGACCTTCCTCAATAGCGTGTGTTGTATGCAAAAACAAGTTTTACTAAAAAAAATATATTGTTATAATATTATAATGAACTAGCCATTATTATTAGTGTTAACTACATTTTGAATTTTATATCATTATAATTCTTCAATCACATATTCTAGAACATTTTATGAGAAAAAAATTAATGTTTCGGGTAAAATAAGTATTTTTTAAAAAAATGCAGTTTTGTATCCTTTTGACGGTGCACCATCAATAAATCTATTTTTTGTCATGGTTATGAGTTTAATTTGAAAAAATAAACTCATTCATTGTAATATGTATAAAAAAATTTACTTTGGATAATTTATTAACATATTTCTGTTACCAATCTTATTTTGATGAACAGTAAAAATACACAAAATTTTAATTAAAAACAACTTTATTGATAAGATAATTTATATGGTTAAATTATAATATTGGATGGTTTTAAAGTATAAATAGAATAATTTTTTACAATTTAATATAATTTAAGTCATTATCATTGATTTTACATTGAATCCATAAGTAAAAAAATATCACTCTTTTGTAATGTTTTATCTTTTAAAACCCAATTTCATAAAAGAAGGATCAATTTTAATTTAAATACTGCAACTTCTATGTATTTAATTTGGAAAAATTGATTCCATATTTGTAATCAGTAGTTCCAAATTTTGTCAATAGGCTAGTTTTAATTTTGGACATTATTAATATTATCTAGCTAAATTTTATTACCATAGGTAAATTCGGTAATTAATGGTAAATATAAGATTATAAAATTACCCTAAAATTTTTCTTAATATAATTGGATATTTATATATAGTCATTAAATATACATGGGTCAAAATGGTATCTATTAGAACCCACATTTATGTGATTAAGACCTTTTATTTAATTTTTTAATGAAAAGAGAAATATGTTTCCCTCAAAATTTAATAATTATAATATTTTTCATATATGGTTATACAGAATATAAATTTGATTATAAATACTAATTCAAAATCTAGATTTTTTATTATGATAATTTATTTCTAATTTTTAATAAATATATAATTACCTTAATAAATTATAAATTAATGATGCAGAAATTATTTATTAATTGAAAAATAAAAAATACAGTTTTTATTAAACTAATAATGCTCATAAAAGGCACAAAAATCTGACCAAAACATATTAGTCATGTAAATTTATACCATAATAATCCAATGTTAGAATTTTTGAAAATTTGGATCCTTATATAAGTGATTATGACACATATATTATTCTATTTTAAATGATGTCAAAGTTGTCACCTTCATACTTTAAAAAATATAACAATTTAAATATACTTATTTTAATATGATAAATTCTAGTAAAATTTTTCTTATGCAATATAATATATTTATCTTGATCATACTATTTTTTTAATTTTTATACAACAAATAAGTATGTTAAATAATTATTTAAAAATGATGTAGTAATTATTATATTAAGAGAAATATCAAATAAAAGGTTTTAAATATATTAAAATAAATATTAGATGAACAAATTAATGTGATACATGATTTTTTTTAGATTAAGATGACATGTTATTGATCTATTATATATTTTTTTCGAATATATCTTCTGTGTGGATTTTATTTTAATTAAAAATAATTGAATATTGTCAAAATTGACACTATTGATATTTTATTAAAAAACATATTATTAAATTGTATAAAAATAAATAAAATATTAAAAAATAAAAATATAAAATTATATGGTATACAACGTAATAATGTATCTAATTATGCAAAAATTCACAACACATAAGTATTTTTTTCTAAAAATTTAAAAATTATAATATTATTTCCCCAAATAAAATTAAATAGATTAAATAAGGATAAATCAAATTGATATGTTTTAATATAAAATCAAAACATTTATAAATTTGATTGGTTGATGAGATTACAACCCTATATTACCTCATATCATAATTTTAGTCACTTTTGAGGGTTTTATGTGGGGTGTGAATTTATTATAAATTAATATTTTGGAGGTTTCCAAAAGTGCCCCTCTCTTTTATTTTAAAAGGGCACCCATTACCTATACTATTCACAACATTATGAGCCTTCAAGCTCAACAAAACCATGTCCATTTCAATTATCCACTTCCATATAAACATACATGTCTTCCTGGTATCTTGTAAAGACCATATATAGTTCTCTAAGAGGAGGTTTAGAAGAGGCGTTTCGAAGAAGAGTTAATATCCTTTACCGATTCTTTCAAATTTAATTATTCTTTTACTTTATAATAATTTTTTGGTTCATTATAAAGTAATAACATCAGTATAAATAATATAGTAATATGTTATTGTAAATATGAAACAACCTTATTTCACCACCTATCCATCCTACGAAAAATGAAATCACAACGCGTGCGTAAGTATGGAATCCCATCTACACATTGTGGTGTAATATGTTTTCCACCACCAACTTACATGGATGAGAATAATGGTGTAAATAATGACTATATATGACTATAATAACATCATACTAATTCTAAGATATTATATGATACACTCCAAATCCATTCAATAATTATGGGAATGATATAATCAGTCGTGAGTACGTAAGAATTACTGTCTCCACAATGCGATGAGATTCATGGATCATGTTAACCATTCAAGAATGATTATAAAATATATATAATTAATAATAATTAAATATATTTCATTATAATGATACTTTATTTATCTATATGTAATTTAATTACTTACATTCAATTTAATAAGGAAACATAAACAATTTTCATGTGTACGTATGGCCCACTGTCTCCATGAACGGTGTATTTCATTCCATTTATTTATCTATTATATATATTATATATTCTGAATATATATTATATATAAATCATTTTTTTACATTCTGGAAGTAATTAATCATGATCTATGTAATCATATGAATAAATACAAGTTAAAATACATATGATAAATGAAACGATTTTACACAAAATGTTGCATTAACATGGGATTGAAAAATAAACGAATAATATAAAGACCTATGTGAATCCGATATGATATCATAAATATTATTATTGTTCTGTTACAATTTAATAATATTTTTAATCCCACAATATTTGAGGTTCAGATACATATGACGCATATTGGACCCAAGGTAAGGGATTATTTCTTCTCACTTTTATTTCTATGAGGCAAATGACATAATCACCAACTATTTATTTTGTATGGTGTTTATGATTTCCATGAATCTTTTTATTTTTTTATTATAAATGATATTATATTTACTTATTTATGTTATTTTCATTATTTTATCACATGTATGATTCGACTTATTATAATTGGAATGGGTTAATTATTCAAATCATGGTCTTATCCAAGATTGTTTATCCATAAGTATTTACTAGGGTTATAATTACCATCCATGTCCTTGTTTTATAAAAATGTTTTCATTTATTTTTGATGTCCTTTTTATCAATTTTCGACATTCACTACATGGTATGTTAGAAATAACTATTTTGTTTACCATATGAGGTACATTTTTTACTTTTCCTGTAAAAGTACGTGATGAATGTTTTTTTAACTTATACATCATGAATGTATTTGAATAGTTTCATAAAAAAGTTTTTCCATAAATCATACACTACACTATTTCATAAATATTTTCAACAAAATCCGTTCCTTTTAAAATTTCTTGAAATTTGGAGAAAAGAATATGATTTTGAAGATGAAATTGTATTTTCCTCAATAATTCATTTCCTGTGTTTTATCAAAACTATTTTGCATCTAAGATGAAATTATTTAATATATTTATTTTACAAGTATAATGTGTCTATTATTTACATGGTTTCATTTTTCATATGATGAAATGATATCCATTTATTGTATATGGATTATGTTATGATGGGATGATGTTTATGAAACCCATTTTATTATTTGGGTTTTGATGAATGATTTTGGTTTATTTTGTGGAACACGAAAGAATGATTTCATTATTTGATAGGTGGGACCTATATCCCCTCCAATGCATTGGGTAATGTTTTATATCTCATGAGATATACATGGTTGGAATGTAAAGTGAATATGGTTCAGTAATACAGGGATGAAACGGCATGTGAACCAGGTTCATTAATGGACATTTTCTATTATGATGGTCTTGGCAGTAATTCCATGGATACAATAGAAATCATAACATGTGATTACTAGTTACCACAATTACATGTTTTATTCCCATGATATTTTATCATGATTAATGTTACCTTGTGATCAATGACTTATGTACTGCTAATATTTATTTCATGACTCAAGATTTTTATGTTTAAACTTTATGTTCATGTTTTTAATTTCAAATGAATATGGTTTGTTTTATTTTCTCCATGGAAACCGTTACTGAGAATTTGAGCTCACCCTTTTTATTTTTTTCTTTGAATAAGAAATAATTAATGGTTTTAGGTAAGACAAAAAATGGTAAGATCTTTTGGGGAGATGTTGAAGGACTTTCACCATGATTAGAAGATTATGTTCTGAGTTTCCAAAGACACAAAACTATTAAGATCCTTGGGTGTCTGTTTTTGTTATGTATAAATTATTCTGCAAAAGTAATGTAATTTCCACGTACCTCAAGCATGGGTCTCTACATTACCACAATATTACATAATATGTTATGTAAAATAATGTTATAGATGTTCAATTTTACCATTTTTTGCACTCTTGATTAGATGAGGGGAAATTATTTTTTATTTTTTCCAATGATTAATAATGAAATAAAACAATATTTTTATTATGATTTGAATATTATGAGACTAACCATGTGGGATGGTTATCCAATTCCCTACTATTCTAAGGTAATCTCCCCCATTTTAACTTATTTATTATAATATAGTTCATACATGTGTTTGGGTTGGGAAATATATTTCCTCATGTATGGTTCCCATAAATATCTTTTTATACCATGATCACTTGGTTCAAAATATCAATGTTTTTTTAAATAGAACATTAAATCCTTAGGGAGAACATTGAGCCGTATACCCAACTCAAATATTCATTCCTTGAGATAATCGTTTGTAGCTACAACCATTGAAAATCGTGATAGGTTGGTTAATTGATTTACATTTTTTATAATAAAATTACTTCCCTATTATAGATAAAATATTTCCATCATTCATTTAAAAAATAAGGCATGTGGATATAATTATTTAGTAAAATATCCTCAAAAAATTATCATGTACTCCCTTGATCATAATTAAAATGAACAACTATGTCCCACCACTTCAATGAATAGTCTTATAACTTGTACATGAGTATAATTAAAATTATTTCCTATGTATTTTCATGGAATTAAAATATTCTACTAATTTTACAATTCCATTCAAATAATTTCACATGAATTGAATATCCTTGGAATATCAATTATTTATATCTATATAATTACAATAATAACCCCCTATTACATAGTTTATTAGTTCAATTCCCTATTTCAATATCGTAATGAATTAACCATAGGCCTGAATTTTTTTGGTTTATTTGTTGTTCATGTGGACCAATGTTATCTGTTCCTACCTCTTAATAATTCTTAGGTCTCCTTACTGGTGAAATCATTCTACAACCATAATAAAAAGTACCAAACAACTTCCATACTGTTCCCTTGCCATGGGATATAAATGATATCACAAAAAATAAATCAAAATCATGGAAGAAAGATTATAAAATAATAAAATATTAATTAATATATGAATAATAAAGTCTGTTAGTGAATTATATTATTAATTTATCTTGTAAAACTCACATCATATAGACCCTGTAAGATGAGTCAATAATCCATATAGAAGTGTTTCAAAACACATTTTGTACCTTGAATACCATTTTAATATGTTTTTCATCCTAAAAATGTTATTTGTGCCTTTTGTATTATATAATTTTTTATTTTGGACACATCATTTTCACTATGATTCCATCCCAACAGATTGAGTGATATTAGATATGATACAATTTTCATATCCAGATCAAGAATCACTAGATTGAGGTACACCAAGGGGCTAGAAACATTATGTCGAATTCCTAGACCCCAAATTCTATCAATATATTCCTAGGGTAGAAATATATATTGGGAATGGATTACCATTACAGATGTACAATACGTATGACATGTAATAATAAAATATCACAAAAATAAGTTATGATTCATGATTTAAAACTAAATAAATCCAATGTGCCACAAAAAATAGTGTTGTATTAGATAATGACACAAAATAATAAATGAATATTCCTAATATGAAATATGTTTTGTACCATGGTATAAACACTCTAGAAATTATTAATTACTCATCCCTAAATCACGATCTCCATTAACCTTGGACACAAAATCACATATATAAAATAGAGAAATATGGTGTCTCCCACATTATTTATATCATGATAAATAGAATTAGTATACTCAAAGTAGAAAATATTAATAGGGTGATATAAATTATAGTTGGAAATCTCCAATACAACCAATACGCAACACTAGAACAATAAATTTTTTTAATATCATTTATATAAAATCATAGACAAATGTATATATAAGAAAATATTTTTAAATAAAATATAACTATAAATAGTGAAACTATTAATTCAGAAAGGTGTACCCATGACATAATCTCACACACCTATGAAATGAATCAACCCAATTAATATCCTATCATATCAAGACATATGATATGTATAACAAGTGAGAAGAACCCTTTCACTCTTTTCCTAATCAATAACATGGTAGTATAAACTAGTTTACCTGTATTTGAAATGTACAAAACAAATTTTAATCAAAGATGTTCCGTTTTATAGTGTAAGAATACATGTAACCTAGGTTCATGCATTGTTACTACACACCAACTCAATCATATTTTTTAGTCTTTTTATGAATTCTATTAAGACCACAGTGATATACATCCGCAACTAATCAGTTTAATGAAAGTTGTTGATTCCTTGATATTTTCTAAAGGGTATTTAATTTAAATAATATAAACATATAATTTAATAAAACAAATCCATCATGTAAGTGGAAAAGTTTAGAGGGAGATAATTAACCAAAATCCAAAGTTATTTTTGAAGAAATACTTCATGATCCCAAAGATCCAAATTATTCTTCCCATATTCTAAATATTCATAATAATATTTTATCAAAACACAATTGATCCCATAAAAAATATAATCTCAACCAGATATTAGATTCCACCCAATAAAAAATGAGACAAACAAAATGGGGAAATTAAAACGAGTATCTTAAAATTTATTAATATATATGAATCTCTAAAATGCATTTGAATTGTCCCATATATTGAAATTGATCACCTAAATAACTTATATAAGGGTTTTGGATTAAAAACCTATGTCAATAGAGGAATAATGAGGGCACGAGGAGGTTCTAGTTTAAAATTTTTATTTTATTATTTTATTATTTATCTCGCATGGAAAGGCCACACAGTATAGAAAAACATGTTCCAACCATGTAAGTTTTATTAAATAATACACAAGTATTCATGGTTGGAAACAATGTTTGATAACCTATTAAATGACCATGAAAATTTTCCAGCTATAAAATGTTCAAAATTCACATAGTGACTACATTTTTTCCTAAACTATTCACTATCCATATGCATGTTTAATGATCTTCATTACCCCTCATACGGTTCCCAACAAAATTCACACAGTATCCTATAGCCATTATCAAACCAATCACCTGTAATAAATCTTCTAAAACTCACTAAAATCATCCTAGAACACCATCAAAAAAATATAATCATTATATAACTATAACATACATAATTATATAAAAACATTCCTCAAACCCATCATGTTACATTATATGGGATAAAAGAATAATAATTTCCACTAAATAATAATATGAAATTAATGTTATATTCTTATTCACATTATAACATTAATAACATTTATAAATTTAAATATCGTAATTATGTCTAATCAACAATCTCATAATATGATCAATAATCTCAACATTGGTATGTTTCTTGAATCAGCTAATAATAGAATGATGGAGTTTCATGATGATCATAGAGGAAGGAAAGTTCAATCTCTATCATGTAAATCATGTGGTATGACTCATAAGGAAGAATGTTTCAAAGGAACTGGAAGATTATTTGGGTGTATAAATGAAGGAAACAAACCTCGTAACTACAATGGAAAAGGTTCAGTTCACACCATGGACAAGGATAATGGTACTGCTAAGACATAAAAACAGTTAAAGGTTTTAATTGTGGAATTTATGAGAATTATGCAAACCAATTCCCTGAGGTAAAATCTCATGAATAGAATCAGCATTGTCGTATGAGTAGTATTTATATTGATGATGATAAAGAGACTACATATGATATTTGAGATGAATGAAGTGTTGAGGTATAAAATGATGAATCTTGGATAATGGTTTAAGAATGTATTGGAATGATTGTATTTTTATCACGAGTTATGTTGTCTAGGTTATTTAATGGCACTATAGAATAAAGAATCATCAAATAATTATAACAATATTGTTTTTACTAAAGTATATAAAATTATATTTTGAATGGTAACAGTAAATGTGAAAGGTTATTCAGATATTTTTTCGAAAGTAGATGATATGAGCATAATGAAGGGATAAAGAGATAATGAGATCTTTGATATTATTAATGAGCTCATGATTGATATAAGGACAATGGGATATCATGGTTTGAGTATATAGAAATTTTGGGATTTTTCTATGCAGAAAGAGTAAACTTTTGATAGCATTCATGTTTTCAATAATGTTTTTTGGTAATTGGGGTTTCAAGAGAATACATGATTAAGGTATTCACATGTCTGGAATGTGACCAAAAAAAATATTTTATGATATATATGGGATAAATGATGGTATTTAAATACATGGTAGATGGACTCTCTTTTAAAATTATTCATTATACTAGGATCCTGGACATAAGTATTTTTGATAAGCCTAATAATTGGATCGGATTATGTTAGACATCAGAGAGTATTTTTTATGGTTAGAAATTTTTTATATTATGATATTTTAGTTTTAGAAAAAGGGAAAATCTCTAGGAAGAGTGACTACCCGTCATGTCGGAGAAGGATATGGGATTCAAACCCACAACCGATGTGTGATAGGCCATTATCACCTACCCCTGGCCTATAAGATGTCCTTAATTAGTAGAAATTAGTTTTATTTTATTAAGCGGTATGACAGATGAAGTATAAGTCCATTTTTGGAATCATATATGGTTAATCTCACCATAGATGGACTAATGTATATTTATTAATTTGTGATAACCTTTTTTGGATAAAGATAGATGGAATGACCTATCATTCTATCGCATGATCTACTAATAATTCAAGAATGAAAAATTCAACTTCATTTCATTAAATAAGTTGTAATGTGTAAATTCATCATTGAAATACCAACAATTATATTACAATGAAATCAAGTAAGTATTTTTCTTTATGAAAAAATTCATCAACATTAGTGAAATGATCATGAAAACCAAAAACTGTTGTCCTAGTACCCTCATATCTGATGAATCATATGGTTCTTTAGATCATAATAAATTTATGGCTTTGTGATTGTTTTTTTTCATAGAAAGGTTCTCTACCACTCATTATCAAATCATAATGTTTAGATTTCTCTTCCATGTCGATATCTTCACATATATTATCTAATGTGGAAACCAAGTTTTGAGTTACATTGGGTGACCATTATGTTTCTAAATTTCATTTTTAAAATTATGATTTAGTATTATTTTTACGATGTGTTTTTCTATGAAAAAACATTCAATTAGTAAATTATTTATAACCCCAACGAATTTTGAGTGTGAAATTCATTTTAAGGTGGGTAGAATGTAACACACCAAGATTTTTTTAGAAATAATCATTTTAATTTCATTGATATATTGTGATGTAAAATAAACCAAGATTATATTTCACTATAAAAAACACCAGATTAGGTTTTCTTATATGAAAAACTATTCTTGGCTTGTGTTTCACACAAGAGTGACCTTCCTCAATAGCGTGTGTTGTATGCAAAAACATGTTTTACTAAACAAAAATATATTGTTATAATATTATAATGAACTAGTCATTATTATTAGTTTTAAATAAATTTTGAATTTTATAGCATTATAATTCTTCCATCACATATTCTAGAACATTTTATGAGAACTTATTTAATGTTTCGGGTAAAATAATTTTTTTTTAAAAAAATGCAGTTTTGTAGCCTTTTGATGGTGCACCGTCAATAAATCTATTTTTTGTCATGTTTATGAGTTTAATTTGAAAAAATACACTCATTCATTGTAATATGTATATAAAAATTTACTTTGGATAATTTATTAATATATTTCTGTTACCAATCTTATTTTGATGAACAATAAAAATACACAAAATTTTATTTAAAAACAACTTTTATTGATAAGATTAAATATATGGTTAAATTATAATATTGAATGGTTTTAATGTATAAATAGAATAATTTGGTACAATTTAATATAATTTAATTCATTATCATTGACTTTACATTGAATCCATAAGTAAAAAAATATCACTCTTTTGCAATGTTTTATCTTTTAAAACCCAATTTCTTAAAAGAAGGATCAATTTTAAATTAAATACTGCAACTTCTATGTATTTAATTTGGAAAATTGATTCCATATTTGTAATCAGTAGTTCCAAATTATTTCAATAGGCTAGTTTTTATTTTTTGACATTATTAATATTATCTAGCTAAACTTTATTACCATAGGTAAATTGGGTAATTAATGGTAAATATATGATTTTAAATTTACCCTAAATTTTTTCTTAATATAATTGGATATTTTTATATAGTCATAAAATATACATGGTTCGAAATGATATCTATTAGAACCCACTTGTATGTGATTAAGACATTTTATTTATTTTTTTAATGAAAAGTGAAATATGTTTCACTCAAAATTTAATAATTAGAATATTTTTCATATATGGTTATACAGAATATAAATTTGATTATAAATACTAATTCAAAATCTATATTTTTTTATTATGATAATTTATTTCTAATGTTTAATAAATATATAATTACCTTAATAACTTATAAATTAAAGATGCAGAAATTATTTATTAATTAAAAAATAAAAAAAAATACATTTTTTTAACTAACTATGCTCATTAAAGGCACAAAAATCTGACCAAAACATATTAGTCATGTAAATTTATACCATAATCATCCAATGGTGGAATTTTTGAAAATTTGGATCCTTATATAAGTGATTATGACACATATATTATTTTATTTTAAATGATGTCAAAGTTGTCACCTTCATACTTTAATAAATATAACAATTTAAATATACTTTTTTTAATATGATAAATTCTAGTAAAAGTTTTTTTATGCAATATAATAAATTTATGTAGATCATACTATTTTTTTAATTTTTATACAACAAATAAGTATGTTAAATAATTATTTAAAAATGATGTAGTAATTATTATATTAAGAGAAATATCAAATAAATGGTTTTAAATATATTAAAATAAATATTAGATGAACAAATTAATGTGATACATCAATTTTTTTAGATTAAAATGACATGTTATTGATCTATTATATATTTTTTTTGAATATATGTTCTGTGTGGATTTTATTTTAATTAAAAATAATTAAATATTGTCAAAATTGACACAATTGATATTTTATAAAAAACATATTATTAAATTGTATAAAAATAAAAAAAATATTAAAAAATTACAAATATAAAATTATATGGTATACAACATAATAATGTATCTAATTATGAAAAAATTCACAACACATAAGTATGTTTTTCTAAAAATTTAAAAATTATAATATTATTACCCCAAATAAAATTAAATAGATTAAATAAGGATAAATCAAATTGATATGTTTTAATATAAAATAGAAACATTTATAAATTTGATTGGTTGATGAGATTACAACCCTATATTACCTCATATCATAATTTTAGTCACTTTTGAGGGTTTTATGTGGGGTGTGAATTTATTATAAATTAATATTTTGGAGGCTTCCAAAAGTTCCCCTCTCTTCTATTATAAAAGGGCACCCCTTACCTCTACTCTTCAAAACATTTTGAGCCTTCAAGATCACCAAAACCCTGTCCATTTCAATTCTCCACTTCCATATAAACATACAAGTCCTCCTGGTCTTCTTTAAAGACCATATTTTGTTCTCTAAGAGGAGGTTTAGAAGAGGCGTTTCGAAGAAGAGTTAATATCCTTTACCGGTTCTTTCAAATTTATTTATTCTTGTACTTTATAATAATTTTTTGGTTCATTATAAAGTAATAACATCAGTATAAATAATATACTAATATGTTATTGTAAATATGAAACAACCTTATTTCACCATCTATCCATCCTACGGAAAATGAAATCACAGCGCGTGCCTAAGTATGGAATCTCGTCTACACATTGTGGTGTAATATGTCTTCCACCACCAACTTACATGGATGGGAATAATGGTGTAAATAATGACTATATATGACTATTATAACATCATACTAATTCTATGATATTATATGATACACTCCAAATCCATTCAATAATTATGGGAATGATATAATCGGTCGTGAGTATTTAAGAATTACTATCACCACAACGTGATGAGATTCATTGATCATGTTAACCATTCAATAATTATTATAAATTATATATAATTAATAATAAATAAATATATTTCATAATAATGATACTGGATTTTTCTATATGTAATTTAATTACTTAAATTCAATTTAATAAGGAAACATAAACAATTTTCATGTGTACGTATGGCCCACTGTCTCCATGAACGGTGTATTTCATTCCATTTATTTATCTATTATATATATTATATATTCTGCATATATATTATATATAAATCATTTTTTTACATTTTGGAAGTAATTAATCATGATCTACGTAATCATATGAATGAATACAAGTTAAAATACATATGATAAATGAAACAATTTTACACAAAACGTTGCATTAACATGGGATTGAAAAATATACGAATAATATAAAGACCTATGTGAATCTGATATGATATCAAAAATATTATTATTGTTCTGTTACAATTTAATAATATTTTTAATCCCACAATATTTGAGGTTCAGATACATATGACGCATATTGGACCCAAGGTAAGGGATTATTTCGTCTCACTTTTATTTCTATGAGGAAAATGCCATAATCACGAACTATTTATTTTGTATGGTGTTTATGATTTTCATGCATGTTTTTGTTTTTTTATTATAAATGATATTATATTTACTTATTTATGTAATTTTCATTAATTTATCACATGTATGATTCGACTCATCGTAATTGGAATGGATTAATTATTCAAATCATGTTCTTATCCAAGATTGTTTATCCATAAGTATTTACTAGGGTTATAATTACCATCCATGTCCATGTGTTATAAAAATGTTTTCATGTATTTTTGAAGTCCTTTTTATCAATTTTCGTCTTTCACTACATGGTATGTTAGAAATAACTGTTTTGTTTAACATATGTGGTACATTTTTTACTTTTCCGGTAAAAGTACGTGATGAAAGTTTTTTTAACTTATACCGCATGAATGTATTTGAATAGTTCCATAAACAAGTTTTCCCATAAATCATACACTACACTATTTCATGAATATTTTCAACAAAATCTGTTCCTTTTAAAATTTCATGGAATTTGGAGAAAAGTATATATTTTGAAGATGAAATTGTATTTTCCTCAAGAATTAATTTCCAGTGATTCATCAAAACTATTTTCCATCTAAGATGAAATTATTTAATATATTCATTTTCCAAGTATAATGTGTCTATTATTTACATGTTTTAATTTTTCTTATGATGAAATGATATCCATTTATTATATATGGATTATGTTATGATGGGATGATGTTTATGAAACCCATTTTATTAATTGGGTTTTGATGAATGATTTTGGTTTATTTTGTGGAACACGAAAGAATGATTTCATTATTTGATGGGTGGGACCTATATCACCCTTCAATGCATTGGGTAATGTTTTATATCTCATGAGATATACATGGTTGGAATGTAAAGTGAATCTGGTTCAGTAATACAGGGATGAAAGGGTATGTAAACCAGGTTCATTAATGGACATTGTCTATTATGATGGTCTTGGCAGTAATTCCATGGATACTATGGAAATCATAACATGTTATTACAGGTTACCACAATTACATGTTTTATTCCCATGATATTTTATCATGATTAATGTTACCTTGTGATCAATGACTTATGTACTGCTAATATTTATTTCATGACTCAAGATTTTGATGATTAAACTTTATGTTCATGTTTTTTATTTCAAATGAATATGGTTTGTTTTATTTTCTCCATGGAAACCCTTACTGAGCATATGAGCTCACCCTTTTTATGTTTTCCATTCCATAGGAATTAAATAATTTTTTTAGGTAAGACAAAAATTGGTAAGATATTTTGGGGAGATGTTGAAGGACTTTCACCATGATTAGAAGATTATGTTCTGAGTTTCCAAAGTCACAAAACTATTACGATCCTTGGGTGTCTGTTTTTGTTACGTATAAAGTATTCCGCAAAATTAATGTAATTTCCATGTACCTCAAGAATGGGTCTCTACATTACCACTTGATTACATAATATGTTATGTGAAATAATGTTATAGATGTTCAATTTTACCATTTTTTCACTCTTGATAAGATGAGGGGAAATTATTTTTTATTTTTTCTAATGATTAATAATGAAATAAAACAATATTTTTACTATGATTTTAATATTAAGAGACTAACCATGTGGGATGGTTCTCCAATTCCCTACTATTCTAAGATAATCTCCCCCATTTTCACTTATTTATTATAATATAGTACATACATGTGTTTGGGATGGGAAATATATTTCCTCATGTATGGTTCCTAAAAATATCTTTTTATACCATGATCACATGGTTCAAAATATCAATGTTTTTTTAAATATATCATTAAATCCTTAAGGAGAACATTGATCCATATACCCAACTCAAATATTCATTCCTTGAGATAATCATTTGTAGCTACAACCATTGAAAATCGTGATAGGTTTGTAAATTGAGTTCAATTTTTTATAATAAATATACTTCCCTATTATAAATAAAATATTTCCATCATTCAATTAAAAAATAAGGCATGTGGATAGAATTATTTATTAAAATGTCCTCAAAAAATTATCATGTATTCCCTTGATCATAATTAAAATGAACAACTATGTCCCACCACTTCAATGAATAGTATTATAACTTTTACATGAGTATCATTAAAATTATTTCATATGTATTTTCATGGATTTAATATATTCTACTAATTATACAATTCCATTCAAATAATTACACATGAATTTAATATCCTTGGAATATCAATTATTTATATCTATATAATTACAATAATAACCCCCAATTACATAGTTTATTAGTTCAATTCCCTATTTCAATATCGTAATGAATTAACCATACGCCTGAATTTTTTTGGTTTATTTGTTGTTCATGTGGACCAATGTTATCTTTTCCTACATCTTAATAATTTTTAGGTCTCCTTAATGGTGAAATCATTCTACAACCATAATAAAAAGTACAAAACAACTTCCATACTGCTCCCTTTCCATGGGATATAAATGATATCACAAAAAATAAATCAAAATCATGGAAGAAAGATTATAAAATAATAAAATATTAATTAATATATGAATAATAAAGTCTGTTATTGAATTATATTATTAATTTATCTTGTAAAACACACATCATATAGACCCTGGAAGATGAGTCAATAATCCATATAGATGTTTTCAGAACACTTATTGTACCTTGAATACCCTTGTAATATGTTTTTCATCCTAAAAAGGTTATTTGTGCCTTTTGTATTATATAATTTTTTATTTTAGACACATCATTTTCACCATGATTCCATCCCAACAGATTGAGTGATATCAGATATGATACAATTTTCCTATATAGATCATGAATCACTAGATTGAGGGACACCAAGGGGCTAGAAACATTATGTAGAATTCCTAGTCCCCAAATTCTATCAATATATTCCTAGGGTAGAAAAATGTATGGGGAATGGATTACCCTTACAGATGTACAATACTTATGACATGTAATAATAAAATATCACAAAAATAAGTTATGATTCATGATTTAAAACTATATAAATCCAATGTGCCACAAAAATTAGTGTTGTATTAGATAATGACACAAAATAATAAATGAATATTCCCGACATGAAAGATGTTTTGTACCATGGTATAAACACTCTAGATATTATTAATTACTCATCCCTGAATCACGATCACTATTAACCGTGTACACAACATCACATATATCAAATAGCGAAATATGGTGTCTCCCACATTATTTATATCATGATAAATAGAATTAGTATACTAAAAATTGCAAATATGAAGAGGGTGATATAAATTACTGTTGGAAATCTCCAATACAACCAATACGAAGCACTAGAACAATAAATGTTTTTAATATCATTTATATAAAATCATAGACAAATGTATATATAAGAAAATATTTTTAAATAAAATATAACTATAAATAGGGAAACTATTATTTCAGAAAGTTGTACCCATGACATAATCTCACACACCTATGAAATGAATCAACCCAATTAATATCCTATCATATCAAGCCATATGATATGTATAAAAAGTGAGAAGAACCCTTTCACTCTTGTCCTAATCAATAACATGGCAGTATAAACTATTTTACCTGTATTTGAAATGAACAAAAAAATTTGAATCAACGATGTTCCATTTTATAGTGTAAGAATACATGTAACCCAGGTTCATGCCTTGTTACTACACACCGACTCAATTATATTTTTTAGTCTTTTTATGAATTCCATTAATACCACTGTGATATACATCCACAAATAATTTGTATAATGAATATTTGTTGATTCCTTGATATTTTCTAAAGGGTATTTAATTTAAATAATATAAACATCTAATTTAATAAAACAAATCCATCATGTAAATGGAAATGTTTAGAGGTCGATAATTAACCAAAATCCAAAGGTTATATTTGAAGAAATACTTCATGATCCCATAAATCCAAATTATTCTTCCCATATTATAAATATTCAAAAGAATATTTTATCAAAACACAATTGATCCCATAAAAAATATAATCTCAACCAGATATAAGATTCCACCCAATGAAAAATAAGACGAACAAAATGGGGAAATTAAAATGAGTATCTTAAAATTTATTAATATATATGAATCTCCAAAATTAATTTGAATTGTCCCATATATTGAAATGGATCACCTAAATAACTTATAGAAGGGTTTTGGATTAAAAACCTATGTCAATAGAAGAATAATGAGGGCACGAGGAGGTTCTAGTTTAAAATTTTGATTTTATTATTTTATTATTTATCCTGCATGGGAAGGCCACACAGTATAGAAAAAAATGTTCCAACCATGTATGTTTTAATAAATAATACACAAGTATTCATGGTTGGAAACAATGTTTGATAACCTATTAAATGACCATGAAAAATTTCCAGCTATAAAATGTTCAAAATTCACATAGTGACTATATTTTATCCTAAACTATTCACTAACCATATGAATGTTTAATGACCTTCATTACCCCTCATACGGTTCCCAACAAAATTCACACAGTATCCTATAACCATTATCAAACCAATCACCTGTAATAAATCTTCTAAAACTCACTATAATCATCCTAGAACACTATCAAAACAATATAATCATTAAATAACTATAACATTCATAATTATATAAAAAATTACCTCAAACCCAACATGTTACATTATATAGGATAAAAGAATAATAATTTCCACTAAATAATAATATGAAAGTAATGTTATATTCTTTTTAACATTATAACATTAATTACATTTATAAATTTAAATATCATAATTATGCCTAATCAACAATCTCACAATATGATCAATAATCTCAACATTGGTAAGTTTCCTGAATCAACTAATAATAGAATGATGGAGTTTCATGATGATCATAGAGGAAGGAAAGTTCAATCTCTATCATTTAAATCATGTGGTATGACTCATAAGGAAGAATGTTTCAAAGGAACTGGAAGATTATTTGGGTTTATAAATGAAGGAAACAAACCTCGTAACTACAATGGAAAAGGTTCAGTTCACACCATGGACAAGGATAATGGTATTGCTTAGACATAAAAACAGTTAAATGTTTTAATTGTGGAATTTTTGAGAATTATGCAAACCAATTACCTGAGGTAAAATCTCATGAATAGAATCAGCATGGTCGACTGAGTGGTATTTATGTTGATGATGATAAAGAGACTATAAATGATATTTGAGATGAATGAAGTGTTGAGGAATAAAATGATGAATCTTGGATAATGTTTTAAGAAGGTATTGTAATGATTGTATTTTTATCAAGAGTTATGTTGTCTTGGATATTTAATGGCACTATAGAATAAAGAATCATCTAACGATTGTAACAATATTGTTTTTTCTAAAGTATTTGAAATTATATTTTGAATGGTAACAGTAAATGTGAAAGGTTATTCAGATATTTTTCGAAAGTAGATGATATGAGCATAATGAAGGGATAAAGAGATAATGAGATCTTTGGTATTATTAATGAGCTCATGATTGATATAAGGACAATAGGATATCATGGATTGAGTATATAGAAATTTTGGGATTTTTTTATGTGGAATGAGTATACTTTTGATAGCATTCATGTTTTCAATAATGTTCTATGGTAATTCAGGTTTTAAGAGAATACATGATTAAGGTATTCACTTGTCTGGAATGTGACCAACAAAATATATTTTATGATATATAGGGGATAAATGATGGTATTTACATACTTGGTAGATGAACTATCTTTTAAAATTATTCATTATACTATGAGATTGGACATAAGTATTTTTGATAAGCCTAATAATTGGATTGGATTATGTTAGACATCAGATAGTATTGTTTAAGGTTAGAAATTTTTTATATTATGATATTTTAGTTTTTGAAAAAGGGAAAGCCCATATGAAGAGTGACAACCCGTCATGTCGGAGAAGGATATGGGAATCAAACCCACAACCGATGTGTGATAGGCCATTATCACCTACCACTAGCCTACAAGAAGTCCTTAATTAGTAGAAATTAGTTTTATTTTATTAAGCGGTATGATAGATGAAGTATAAGTCCATTTTTGGAATCATATATGGTTAATCTCACCATAGATGGACTACTGTATATAAATTAATTTGTGATAAACTTTTTTGGATAATGATAGATGGAATGACCTATCATTCTATCGCAGGATCTACTAATAATTCAAGAATGAAAAATTCAACTTCATTTCATTAAATAACTTGTAATGTGTAAATTCATCATTGAATAACCAACAATGATATTACTCTGAAATCAAGTAAGTATTTTTCATTATGAAAAAATTCATCAACATTAGTGAAATGATCTTGAAAACCAAAAAATGTTGTCCTAGTACCCTCATATCTGATGAATCAGATGGTTCCTTAGATCATAATAAATTTATGGCTTTGTGATTGTTTTTTTTTTCATAGCCAAGTCCTCTACCACTCATTATCAAATCATAATGCTTATATTTCTCTTCCATGTCGATATCTTCACATATATTATCTAATGTGGAAACCCAGTTTTGAGTTACATTGGGTGACCATTATATTTCTAAATTTCATTTTTAAAATTATGATTTAGTATTATTTTTAGGGTGTGGGTTTCTATGAAAATAAATTCAAGTAGTAAATTATTTATAACCCCAACAAATTTTGAGTGTGAAATTCATTTTAAGGGGGGTAGAATGTAACACACCAAGATTTTTTTAGAAATAATCATTTTAATTTCATTGATATATTGTGATGTAAACTACACCAAGATTATATTGCACTATAAAAAAAACCCGATTAGGTTTTCTTATATGAATAACTATTCTTGGCTTGTGTTTCACACAATAGTGAACTTCCTTAATATCGTGTGTTGTATGCAAAAACAAGTTTTACTAAACAATAATATATTGTTATAATATTATAATGAACTAGCCATTATTATTATTTTTAACTACATTTTGAATTTTATAACATTATAATTCTTCCATCACATATTCTAGAACATTTTATGACAACAAAATTAATGTTTCGGGTAAAATAAGTATTTATTAAAAAAATGCAGTTTTGTAGACTTTTGATGGTGCACCATCAATAAATCTATTTTTTGTCATGTTTATGAGTTTAATTTGACAAAATAAACTCATTCATTGTAATATGTATATAAAAATTTACTTTGGATAATTTATTAATATATTTCTGTTACCAATCTTATTTTGATGAACAGTAAAAATAAACAAAAATTTAATTAAAAACAACTTTTTTTGTTAAGATAATTTTTATGGATAAATTATAATATTGAATGGTTTTAAAGTATAAATAGAATAATTTTGTACAATTTAATATAATTTAAGTCATTATCATTGATTTTACATTGAATCCATAAGTAAAAAAATATCACTCTTTTGCAATGTTTTATCTTTTAAAACCCAATTTCTTTAAAGAATGATCAATTTTAAATTAAATACTGCAACTTATATGTATTTAATTAGGAAAAATTGATTCCATATTTGTAATCAGTAGTTCCAAATTATTTCAATAGGCTAGTTTTTATTTTTGGAAATTATTAATATTATCTAGCTAAATTTTATTACCATATGTAAATTGGGTAATTAATGGTAAATATAAGATTATAAAATTACCCTAAAATTTTTCTTAATATAATTGGATATTTATATATATTCATAAAATATACGTGGGTCTAAATTGTATCTATTAGAACCCACTTGTATGTGATTAAGACCTTTTATTTTTTTTAATGAAAAGTGAAATATGTTTCACTCAAAATTTAATAATTAGAATATTGTTCATATATGGTTATGCAGAATATAAATTTGATTATAAATACTAATTCAAAATCTAGATTTTTTTTTATGAATTTTTTTTTCTCATTTTTAATAAATATATAATTACCTTAATAACTTATAAATTAAAGATGCAGAAATTATTTATTAATTGAAAAATAAAAAATATTGTTTATATTATACTAATAATGCTCATAAAAGACACAAAAATCTAACCAAAACATATTAGACATGTAAATTTATACCATAATCATCCAATGGTGGAATATTTGAAAATTTGGATCCTTATATAAGTGATTATGACACATATATTATTTTATTTTAATTTATGTCAAAGTTGTCACCTTCATACTTTAATAAATATAAAAATTTAAATATACTTATTTTAATATGATAAATTATAGTAAAAGATTTCTTGTGCAATATAATAGATTTATCTACATCATACTATTTTTTTAATTTTTATACAACAAATAAGTATGTTAAATAATTATTTAAAAATGATGTAGTAATTATTATATTAAGAGAAATATCAAATAAATGGTTTTAAATATATTAAAATAAATATTAGATGAACAAATTAATGTGATACATGAATTTTTTTAGATTAACATGACCTGTTATTGATCTATTATATATATTTTTTGGAATATATATTCTGTGTGGATTTTATTTTAATTAAAAATAATTGAATATTGTCAAAATTGACACTATTGATATTTTATAAAAAAACATATTATAAAATTGTATAAAAATAAATAAAATATTAAAAAGTTACAAATATAAAATTATATGGTATACAACGTAATAATTTATCTAATTATTCAAAAATTCACAACACATAAGTATGTTTTTCTAAAAATTTAAATATTATAATATTATTACCCCAAATAAAATTAAATAAATTAAATAAGGATAAATCAAATTGATATGTTTTAATATAAAATCAAAACATTTATAAATTTGATTGGTTGATGAGATTACAACCCTATATTACGTCATATCATAATTTGAGTCACTTTTGAGGGTTTTATGTGGGGTGTGAATTTTTTATAAATTAATATTTTGGAGGTTTCCAAAAGTGCCCCCC
Source organism: Viscum album (assembly GCA_963277665.1). NCBI lineage: Eukaryota > Viridiplantae > Streptophyta > Magnoliopsida > Santalales > Viscaceae > Viscum > Viscum album. The sequence continues at coordinate 1,360,808,031 of OY728133.1, forward strand.
TCTTCTATTATAAAAGGGCACCCCTTACCTCTACTCTTGACAACATTATGAGCCTTCAATCTCACCAAAACCATGTCTATTTCAATTCTCCACTTCCATATAAACAAACATGTCTTCCTGGCCTTCTTTAAAGACCATATTTAGTTCTCTAAGAGGATGTTTAGAAGAGGCATTTTGAAGAAGAGTTAATATCCTTTATCAGTTCTTTCAAATTTATTTATTCTTGTACTTTATAATAATTTTTTGGTTCATTATAAAGTAATAAATTCAGTATAAATAATATACTAATATGTTATTGTAAATATGAAACAACCTTATTTCACCATCTATCCATCCTACGGAAAATGAAATCACAGCGCGTGCCTAAATATGGAATCCCATCTACACATTGTGGTGTAATATGTTTTCCACCACTAACTTACATTGATGGGAATAATGGTGTAAATAATGACTATATATGACTATTATTACATCATACTAATTCTATGATATTATATGATACACTCCAAATCCATTCTATAATTATGGGAATGATATAATCGGTCGTGAGTACGTAAGAATTACTGTCTCCACAACGCGATGAGATTCATTGATCATGTTAACCATTCAAGAATGATTATAAAATATATATAATTAATAATAATTAAATATATTTCATAATAATGATACTGTATTTATCTATATGTAATTTAATTACTTACATTCAATTTAACAAGGAAACATAATGAATTTTCATGTGTACGTATGGCCCACTGTCTCCATGAATGGTGTATTTCATTCCATTTATTTATCTATTATATATATTATATATAAATCATTTTTTACATCCTGGAAGTAATTAATCATGATCTATGTAATCATATGAATAAATACAAGTTAAAATACATATGATAAATGAAATGATTTTACACAAAACGTTGCAATAACATGGGATTGAAAAATAAACGAATAATATAAAGACCTATGTGAATCCGATAAGATATCATAAATTTTATTATTGTTCTGTTACAATTGAATAATATTTTTAATCCCACAATATTTTAGGTTCAGATACATATGACGCATATTGGACCCATGGTAAGGGATTATTTCGTCTCAATTTTATTTCTATGAGGCAAATGCCATAATCACCAACTATTTATTTTGTATGGTGTTTATGATTTCCATGAATGTTTTTATTTTTTATTCTAAATGATATTATATTTACTTATTTATGTAACTTTAATTATTTTATCACATGTATGATTCGACTTATTATAATTGGAATGGGTTAATTATTCAAATCATGTTCTTATCCAAGAATGTTTATCCATAAGTATTTACTAGGGTTATAATTACCATCCATGTCCATGTTTTATAAAAATGTTTTCATGTATTTTTGAAGTCCTTTTTATCAATTTTTGACTTTCACTACATGGTATGTTAGAAATAACTGTTTTGTTTACCATATGAGGTACATTTTTTACTTTTCCTGTAAAAGTACGTGATGAAAGTTTTTTTAACTTATACGGCATGAATGTGTTTGAATAGTTTCATAAAAAAGTTTTTCCATAAATCATACACTACACTATTTCATGAATATTTTCAACAAAATCTGTTCCTTTTAAAATTTCTTGGAATTTGGAGAAAAGAATATGATTTTGAAGAGGAAATTGTATTTTCCTCAAGAATTCATTTCCAGTGTTTTATCAAAACTATTTTCCATCTAAGATGAAATTATTTAATATGTTTATTTTCCAAGTATAATGTGTCTATTATTTACATGGTTTCATTTTTCTTATGATGAAATGATATACATTTATTGTATATGGATTATGTTATGATGGGATGATGTTTATGATACCCATTTTATTAATTGGGTTTTGATGAATGATTTAGGTTGATTTTGTGGAACACGAAAGAATGATTTCATTATTTGATGGGTGGGAACTATATCACCCTCAAATGCATTGGGTAATGTTTTATATCTCATGAGATATACATGGTTGGAATGTAAAGTGAATCTGGTTCAGTAATACCGGGATGAAACGGCATGTGAACCAGGTTCATTAATGGACATTGTCTATTATGAAGGTCTTGGCAGTAATTCCATGTATAATATGTAAATCATAACATGTGAATATTGGTTACCGCAATTACATGTTTTATTCCCATGATATTTTATCATGATTAATGTTACCTTGTGATCAATGACTTATTTACTACTAATATTTATTTCATGACTCAAGATTTTGATGTTTAAACTTTATGTTCATGTTGTTAATTTCAAATGAATATGGTTTGTTTTATTTTCTCCATGGAAACCCTTACTGGGCATTTGAGCTCACCCTTTTTATGTTTTCCTTTCCAGAGGAAATAAATAATGGTTTTAGGTAAGACAAAAAATGGTAAGATCTTTTGGGGAGATGTTGAAGGACTTTTACCCTGATTAGAAGATTATGTTCTGAGTTTCAATGACACAAAACTATTACGATCCTTTGGTGTCTGTTTTTGTTACGTATAAAGTATTACGCAAAATTAATGTAATTTCCATGTTCCTCAAGCATGGGTATCTACATTACCACTATATTACATAATATGTTATGTGAAATAATGTTATAGATGTTCAATTTTACCATTTTTTGCACTCTTGATTAGATGAGGGGAAATTATTTTTTTTTTCCAGTGATTAATAATGAAATAAAACAATATTTTTACTATGATTTGAATAATAAGAGACTAACCATGTGGGATGGTTCTCCAATTCCCTACTATTCTAAGATAATCTCCCCCATTTTCACTTATTTATTATAATATAGTTCATACATGTGTTTGGATTGGGAAATATATTTCCTCATGTATGGTTCCCAAAAATATCTTTTTATACCATGATCACTTGGTTCAAAATATCAATGTTTTTATAAATAGAACATTAAATCCATAAGTAGAACATTGAGCCATATAACCAACTCAACTATTCATTCCTTGAGATAATCATTTGTAGCTACAACCATTGAAAATAGTGATAGGTTTGTAAATTGAGTTAAATTTTTTATAATAAATATACTTCCCTATTATAGATAAAATATTTCCATCATTCATTTAAAAAATAAGGCATGTGGATAGAATTATTCAATAAAATGTCCTCAAAAAATTATCATGTAATCCCTTGATCATAATTAAAATGAACAACTATGTCCCACCACTTCAATGAATAGTCTTATAACTTGTACATGAGTATCATTAAAATTATTTCATATGTATTTTCATGGAAGTAAAATATTCTACTAATTTTACAATTCCATTCAAATAATTTCACATGAATTGAATATCCTTGGAATATCAATTATTTATATCTATATAATTACAATAATAACCCCCAATTACATATTTTATTAGTTCAATTCCCTATTTCAATATCGTAATGAATTAACCATACGCCTGAATTTTTTTCGTTTATTTTTTGTTCATGTGGACCAATGTTACTTATTCTTACCTCTTAATAATTCTTAGGTTTCCTTACTGGTGAAATCATTCTACAACCATAATAAAAAGTACGAAACAACTTCCACACTGCTCCCTTGCCATGGGATATAAATGATATCACAAAAAATAAATCAAAATCATGGAAGAAAGATTATAAAATAATAAAATATTAATTAATATATGAATAATAAAGTCTATTAGTTAATTATATTATTAATTTATCATGTAAAACACACATCATATAGACCCTGGAAGATGAGTCAATAATCCATATAGAAGTGTTTCAAAACACTTTTTGTACCTTGAATACCCTTGTAATATGTTTTTCATCCTAAAAAGGTTGTTTGTGCCTTTTGTATTATATAATTATTTATTTTAGGCACATCATTTTCACCAGGATTCCATCCCAACAAATTGAGTGATATTAGATATGATACAATTTTCATATCCAGATCAATAATCACTAGATTGAGGGACACCAAGGGGCTAGAAACATTATGTCGAATTCCTAGTCCCCAATTTCTATCAATATATTCTTACGGTTGAAAAATATATGGGGAATGGATTACCCATACATATGTACAATACGTATGACATGTAATAATAAAATATCACAAAAATAAGTTATGATTCATGATTTAAAACTAAATAAATCCAATGTGCAATAAAAAATAGTGTTGTATTAGATAATGACACAAAATAATAAATGAATATTCCTGACATGAAAGATGTTTTGTACCATGGTATAAACACTCTAGAAATTATTAATTACTCATCACTGAATCACGATCAGAATTAAACTTGGACACAATATCACATATATCAAATAGAGAAATATGGTGTCTCCCACATTATTTATATCATGATAAATAGAATTAGTATAACTAAAATTGCTAATATGAAGAGGGTGATATAAATTATTGTTGGAAATCTCTAATACAACAAATACGCAGCACTAGAACAATAAATGTTTTTAATAGCATTTATTTAAAGTCATAGACAAATGTATATATAAGAAAATATTTTTATATAAAATATAACTATAAATAGGAAAACTATTAATTCAGAAAGGTGTACCCATGACATAATCTCACAAACCTATGAAATGAATCAACCAAATTAATATCCTATCATATAAATCCATATGATATGTATAACTAGTGATAAGAACCCTTTCACTCTTGTCCTAATGAATAACATTGTAGTATAAACTAGTTTACCTGTATTTGAAATGAACAAAAAATTTTGAATAAACGATGTTCCGTTTTATAGTGTAAGAATACATGTAACCCAGGTTCATTCCTTGTTACTACACACCAACTCAATCATATTTTTTAGTCTTTTTATGAATTCCATTAGGACCACTGTGATATACATTCACAACTAATCAGTTTAATAAAAATTTGTTGATTCGTTGATATTTTCTAAAGGATATTTAATTTAAATAATATAAACATCTAATTTAATAAAACAAATCCATCATGTAAATGGAAAATTTTAGAGGGAGATACTTTACTGGTTCTTTCAAATTTATTTATTCTTGTACTTTATAATAATTCTTTGGTTCATTATAAAGTAATAACATCATTATAAATAATATACTAATATGTTATTGTAAATATGAAACATCCTTATTTCACCACCTATCCATCCTACGGAAAATGAAATCACAGCGCGTGCCTACGTGTGGAATCCCATCTACACATTGTGGTGTAATATGTTTTCCACCACCAACATACATGGATGGGAATAATGGTGTAAATAATGACTATATATGACTATTATATCATCATACTAATTCTAAGATATTATATGATACACTCCAAATCCATTCAATAATTATGGGAATGATATAATCGGTCGTGAGTACGTAAGAATTACTGTCTCCACAACGCGATGAGATTCATTGATCATATTAACCATTCAAGAATGATTATAAAATATATATAATTACTAATAATTAAATATATTTCATAATAATGATACTGGATTTATCTATATATAATTTAATTACTTACATTCAATTTAATAAGGAAACATAAACAATTTTCATGTGTACGTATGGCCCACTGTCTCCATGAACGGTGTATTTCATTCCATTTATTTATCTATTATATATATATTATATATTCTGAATATATATTATATATAAATCATTTTTTTACATTATTGAAGTAATTAATCATGATCTATGTAATCATATGAATAAATACAAGTTAAAATACATATGATAAATGAAACGATTTTACACAAAACGTTGCATTAACATGTGATTGAAAAATAAATCAATAATATAAAGACCTATGTGAATCCGATATGATATCATAAATATTATTATTGATCTGTTACAATTTAATAATATTTTTAATCCCACAATATTTGAGGTTCAAATACATATGACGCATATTGGACCCAAGGTAAGGGATTATTTCGTCTCACTTTTATTTCTATGAGGCAAATGCCATAATCACCAACTATTTATTTTGTATGGTGTTTATGATTTCCATGCATGTTTTTATTTTTTTATTATAAATGATATTATATTTACTTATTTATGTAATTATCATTATTTTATCACATGTATGATTCGACTTATTATAATTGGAATGGGTTAATTATTCAAATAATGTTCTTATCAAAGATTGTTTATCCATAAGTATTTACTAGGTTTATAATTACCATCCATGTCCATGTTTTATAAAAATGTTTTCATGTATTTTTGAAGTCCTTTTTATCAATTTTGGACTTTCACTACATGGTATGTTAGAAATAACTGTTTTGTTTACCATATGAGGTACATTTTTTACTTTTCCTGTAAAAGTACATGATCAATGTTTTTTTAACTTATACGGCTTTAATGTATTTGAATAGTTTCATAAAAAAGTTTTTCCATAAATCATACACTACACTATTTCATGAATATTTTCAACAAAATCCGTTCCTTTTAAAATTTCTTGGAATTTGGAGAAAAGAATATGATTTTGAAGATGAAATTGTATTTTCCTCAAGAATTCATTTCCAGTGTTTTATCAAAACTATTTTCCATCTAAGATGAAATTATTTAATATGTTTATTTTCCAAGTATAATGTGTCTATTATTTACATGGTTTCATTTTTCTTATGATGAAATGATATCCATTTATTGTATATGGATTATGTTATGATTGGATGATGTTTATGAAACCCATTTTATTAATTGGGTTTTGATGAATGATTTTGGTTTATTTTGTGGAACATCAAAGAATGATTTCATTATTTTATGGGTGGGACATATATCACCCTCCAATGCATTGGGTAATTTTTTATATCTCATGAGATATACATGATTGGAATGTAAAGTGAATCTGGTTCAGTAATACAGGGATGAAACGGCATGTGAACCAGGTTCATTAACGGACATTGTCTATTATGATGGCCTTGGCAGTAATTCCATGGATACTATGGAAATCATAACATGTGATTACTGGTTACCACAATTACATGTTTTATTCCCATGATATTTTATCGTGATTAATGATACCTTGTGATCAATGACTTATGTACTTCTAATATTTATTTCATGACTCACGATTTTGATGTTTAAACTTTATGTTCATGTTTTTAATTTCAAATGAATATGGTTTGTTTTATTTTCCCCATGGAAACCCTTACTGAGCATTTGAGCTCACCCTTTTTAAGTTATCCTTTCCATAGGAAATTAATAATGGTTTTAGGTAAGAACAAAAATGGAATGATCTTTTGGGGAGATGTTGAAGGACTTTCACCATGATTAGAATATTATGTTCTGAGTTTCCAAAGACCCAAAACTATTACAATCCTTGGGTGTCTGTTTTTGTTACGTATAAAAAATTCCGCAAAAGTAATGTAATTTCCATGTACCTCAAGCATGGGTCTCTACATTACCACTAGATTACATAATAAGTTATGTGAAATAATGTTATAGATGTTCAATTTTACCATTTTTTTGCACTCTTGATTAGATGAGGGGAAATTATTTATTATTTTTTCCACTGATTAATAATGAAATAAAACAATATTTTTACTATGATTTGAATATTAAGAGAGTAACCATGTGGGATGGTTCTCTAATTCCCTACTATTCTAAGATAATCTCCCCCATTTTCACTTATTTATTATAATATAGTTCATACATGTGTTTGGTATGGGAAATATATTTCCTCATGTATGGTTCCCAAAAATATCTTTTATTACCATGATCACTTGGTTCAAAATATAAATGTTTTTTTAAATAGAACATTAAATCTTTAAGGAGAACATTGAGCCATATACCCAACTCAAATATTCATTCCTTGAGATAATCATTTTTAGCTACAACCATTGAAAATCGTGATAGGTTTGTAAATTGAGTTACATTTTTTATAATAAATATACTTCCCTATTATAGATAAAATATTTCCATCATTCATTTAAAAAATAAGGCATGTGGATAGAATAATTTAGTAAAATGTCCTCAAAAAATTATCATGTATTCACTTGATCATAATTAAAATGAACAACTATGTCCCACTACTTCAATGAATAGTCTTATAACTTCTACATAATTATCATTAAAATTATTTCATATGTATTTTCATGGAATTAAAATATTCTACTAATTTTACAATTCCATTCAAATAATTTCACATGAATTGAATATCCTTGGAATATCAATTATTTATATCTATATAATTAAAATAATAACCCCCAATTACATAGTTTATTAGTTCAATTCCCTATTTCAATATCGTGATGAATTAACCATTCACCTGATTTTTTTTGGTTTATTTGTTGTTCATGTGGACCAATGTTATCTGTTTCTACCTCTTAATAATTCATAGGTCTCCTTACTGGTTAAATCATTCTACAACCATAATAAAAAGTACCAAACAACTTCCATAATGCTCCCTTTCCATGGGATATAAATGATATCACAAAAATTAAATCAAAAGCATGGAAGAAAGATTATAAAATAATAAAATATTAATTAATATATGAATAATAAAGTTTGTTAGTGAATTATATTATTAATTTATCTTGTAAAAAACACATCATATACACCCTGTAAGATGATTCAATAATCCATATAGAAGTGTTTCAAAACACTTTTTGTACCATGAATACCCTTGTAATATGTTTTTCATCCTAAAAAGGTAATTTATGCCTTTTTTATTATATAAGTTTTTATTTTAGACACATCATTTTCACCATGATTTTATCCCAACAGATTGAGTGATATTAGATATGATACAATTTTCATATCCAGATCAAGAATCACTAGATTGAGGGACACCAAGGGGCTAGAAACATTATGTCCAATTCCTAGTCCCCAAATTCTATCAATATATTCCTAGGGTGGAAAAATATATGGGGAATGGATTACCCTTACAAATGTACAATACGTATGACATGTAATAATAAAATACCACAAAAATATGTTATGATTCATGATTTAAAACTAAATAAATCCAATGTGCCACAAAAAATAGTGTTGTATTAGATAATGACACAAAATAATAAATGAATATTCCTGACATGAAAGATGTTTTTTACCATGGTATAAACACTCCAGAAATTATTAATTACTCATCCATGAATCACGATCACCATTAACCTTGGACACAACATCACATATATCAAATAGAGAAATATGGTGTCTCCCACATTATTTATATCGTGATAAATAGAATTAGTATACAAAAAATATTAAATATGAAGAGGGTGATATAAATTATAGTTGGAAATATCCAATACAACCAATACGTAGCACTAGAACAATAAATGTTTTTAATCTCATTTATATAAAATCATAGACAAATGAATATATAAGAAAATATTTTTAAATAAAATATAACTATAATTAGGGAAACTATTAATTCAGAAAGGTGTACCCATGACATAATCTCACACACCTATGAAATGAATCAACCCAATTAATATCCTATCATATCAAGACATATGATATGTATAACAAGTGAGAAGAACCCTTTCACTATTGTCTTAATCAATAACATGGTAGTATAAACTAGTTTACCTGTATTTGAAATGAAAAAAAAAATTGAATCAACGATGTTCCGTTTTATAGTGTAAGAATACATGTAACCCAGGTTCATGCCTTGTTACTACACACCAACTCAATCATATTTTTTAGTCTTTTTATGAATTTCCTTAAGACCACTGTGATATACATCCACAACTAATCAGTTTAATGAAAATTTGTTGATTCCTTGATATTTTATAAAGGGTATTTAATTTAAATAATATAAACATCTAATTTAATAAAACAAATCCATCATGTAAATGGAAAAGTTTAGAGGGAGATAATTAACCAAACTCCAAAGGTTATATTTGAATAAATACTTCATGATCCCATAAACCCAAATTATTCTTCCCATATTCTAAATATTCATAATAATATTTGATCAAAACACAATTGATCCCATAAAAAATATAATCTCAACCAGATATAAGATTCCACCCAATGAAAAATGAGACAAACAAAATGGGGGAATTAAAACGAGTGTCTTAAAATTTATTAATATATATGAATCTCCAAAATTCATTTTAATTGTCCCATATATTGAAATGGATCACCTAAATAACTTATAGAAGGGTTTTGGATTAAAAACCTATGTCAATAGAGGAATAATGAGGGAACGAGGAGGTTCTAGTTTAAAATTTTGATTTTATTATTTTATTATTTATCCCGCATGGAAAGGCCACACAGTATAGAAAAACAATTTCCAACCATGTAGGTTTTATTATATAATACACAAGTATTCATGGTTGGAAACAATGTTTGATAACCTGTTAAATGACCATGAAAAAATTCCAGCTATAAAATGTTCAAAATTCACATAGTGACTACATTTTTTTGTAAACTATTCACTAACCATATGCATGTTTAATGATATTCATTACCCCTCATACGGTTCCCAAAAAAATTCACACAGTATCCTATAACCATTCTCAATCCAATCACCTGTAATAAATCTTCTAAAACTTATTAAATAACCCTATAACACTATCAAAACAATATAATCATTATATAACTATAACATACATAATTATATAAAAACATACCTCAAACCCAACATGTTACATTATATAGGATAAAAGAATAATAATTTCCACTAAATAATAATATGAAATTAATGTTACATTCTTATTAACATTATAAAATTAATAACATTTATAAATTTAAATATCATCGTTATTATCATATATATACATAAGTATGATATTATATATTATAATTAGAATATATATAATATTTATGTGTTTAAGAATATTTTTTTTCAAATAATATTTTAAAAAACATAAGTTGGTGATGGTTTTAAATATTTATAATTGTGTGGGGAATTGAGGGCTTCAACACATTTAATTATAAATAAACTTTACATGATCCAATTCATAAATTTCATTAATTAACTAACTAAAAAATATATAATGTAATTATAAAAATGAACTTATATATATATATGAAAAACTTATTTATAGATAAATACAAATAACAAAAAAATAGTTTTAAGTAATTTATAAAGATAAAAACAATTATTAATTTTAATTTTAATTTAATTTTGTAGTGAATTCAAAATGAATATATCAATGAAAATATATTTTTTGAATACTATTTGAATATTTTATATTATCATTAATATTGAGATGTAAATGAAATAATAAATAATTTTCAACATTTAAGGAACATAAAATTATTGAGTATAATTAATTATTGTTTTTTCATATGAGGGTGGTGGGGTACTGATGTTTAGAGAGTGAATATCATAATCGTATCAAGTCTATAAACCTCAATGATGTTGTCAAATATGATAAATTTTTAGGGTAACATCATTGTTTATTGGATAAAATTTAGTTTTCAACTCCTTTGTATATGTATTATCAATAAGATATTCCTATTCATCATTAAGGGGGTTCAGATTTTATAATAGTTCCCTTATTACTCTATAATTATATAAATGGAAATACATGACATCCAATTATGAATCCAAAATCATTGTGATGTATTTTTCATATGTAGATGAAATGAGAAATTTTTCCTAATTTAAGCAAAGATCCACTAATCATGGTGATTACTCTAAATATTTGGATAAATGAAGTGGATCCCTTGCATCTGGTAAAAATCAACTAACTAATGAGGCTCATATATTGATCCTTGATCCGCATTTGGATGATGTTGTGAGGGCTCTTATAAGGAAAAACATGGTTTAGATTGTCAACACCATGTGTTGTTCACATCGTCATTCTTTGTAAGATGAACTCGATGTAACACCCCAGGTAAATAAAGAATTTGAAATTTTTATATTTATCCATATTTGTGAATAAAATATTAATATTATTTTAAAGGGAATGATATGCTCGATGGTGTACCCAATACGTGACAACGAGTTCCTTTGAAATCTTACGTTGCACTCTAATAATAAAATAAAATATTTTAAATTTTAGTAAACGCCTAGCTGTTGTAATGGAAGGAATGAATAGAACTAACTACAAAATGATTATATATGTTTGTCAAATATTTTTACTTTTTACAATAAATGTTAGAGGATTAAAAATGCGAATGAATACAATTTTAAGAGTAAAAATTCTAATATTCTTTAAAAGGTCGATTAACCGCCTTATGATGGTGAACCCCTTTTAAATATACTTTTTGACAATTTTATGTGTAATATTTGAGAAAATAAAATTCTTCTTTAGGACCAGGACATCAAAATTTCCTTTGTGTAAATTTTTGTTATTTTTCCGATAAAGTTCATTTTTTAATGAATAGTGAAAATGTTGTATTTTAATTCAAAACCTATTTTTAATCTAATTTCATTATATTATTAGATTATCATTTGAATTGGTTTTAAAGTGAAATTAGAATATATTTTTACCATTTAATTCAATAGTGGTCATTAGAATTAATTTCTCTTTGAAATTGGACTTAAACTAGTGTCAATCTTTTAATAAATATTATTTATTAAAAACACGCTATTTGTTTTGATAGCGGGAATTAATTATTAAATTAATTATTTCAACTTATATGACATTAATTTTTTTAAAATAGTCATCATTTTATAATTCGGAATATCAAATATAGCTTATGGTGAATTTTTGGTATTTTTCTGATAAACATCATTTTTTGATGAATAGTGAAACCACTAAGTGGTAGTTTAAAAACTGATTTTTCTTTTAAATGAAACGTTACCACTTATGTGATTTGATTTCCAAAAATCAGACATACATGGTTGTAATTAGGATGTAAAATGTTGTTCAATGGGATAAAATAATTTTTTTGGTGAATAGTAAGTTTTATGTTTTTTATCGCGATTAGAGTTAATTATTGTAAATTAAGGTATGAATTATGTTTTAATAATATGAAATGACCTAGAAACATGTCCTACCCTTATTGGATTTGTCATGGACGACCAAGACAATCCGTGGGTCAACTTGGGAACCCATGGAGCCACAATGGTAGGAAAATGACATAAATAACTTTTTATTTAAAGTTAAAATAAAATGTCACAAGCATGAGTTGTTTTACTAAAACAATTTTTAAATGGGGATATACAAGTCATATTTTTTAATATAAATATTAATTGTAAAGATAAATATATTTCCTAAATCATGATTCTTTTTTAATTTTTAGACATTAAATAAATTAAATTATTTTTGCCATCATGATGATGCAGCGATTACCTCATTAATAAAGGATTTAAATAAAATGAAAATATAATGTTAAAACTATAACATATATTTGTCAAAGACCTATTGGATGAGTATATTTCGAACCCTAACAACCATATCCTTGAAATACATCAATTTGGGACCTTTAAAATTTGAAACTCATTTAAAAATAATGTAACATTTTGTAACTTTCCAAGAGTGCCCCTCCTCTCCTCTTATAAAAGGCCACCACCTCTACCACCTTTCCCACACCTCTCAAGCCTTTGGATCGGCCAATCCCTGCTCATTTTGTCTCTCCACATCCCTCTATTACTCCTAGAAGCCTCATTTTGGGCAGAAGTCTTCCCAAGGAAGCCTTTGAGCTCAAATCAAAGAGAGATACCTGATTTTATGGTAATGTCTTCATTTGTGTTATTTTGTTTTATTTTTCTTCTCCAAACCCATAATCTATTTTTATTCATTTATTTTGTAACAACTTCAGTATCTTTAATATACTAGGATTTTGTTATAATAAGTATTCGAACTACACTTACACAAACCTACATCTAATGGTTAAAGAACATACTGTTTCTGGGGATGGTGAATTTATGCCTCACGAAATGATGATTGTTCAATATTCTTTTAACACCCTCAAAGTTGGACATTAAGATGTAACTATATTTATATATGATATATAATATGTTTATGTTTTACTTAAGCTTCTGTATTTTTCATTTATGTTATACTTTTATGGTTTCCATTATGGTTAAACGCGATATCTTCATTTTAGGAAGTGCGGACAACAGCCCCCTCAAAATGATTTGATTCGTTAATACCATATGTGGTACATATAAAGGATAGATTTAATGATATTATATTTGATACCATACTGGAATTATAATAATATTATGTATCATTATGTTTTAATTCCATTAAATAAGAAATATAAATGGAAGTAGCGTTCATGCGTACGTACGACTTACTGTCTCCATGAACGGTGCATTTCATTTCTTACCTCTAAATGTTATGCAATATTATAAATGCATGTATATAATGGATATATATGATATATATAGTATCTACATAATGGATATAATTCTGGATATAATATATATTTTACCATATGAAAAACTTGTAATTATAAAGAGTTTATTTTTGACTCAAGTAGAAATGATCTACAAAACGACCATTATTAACTTAAATAATTACATAGTGTTCATGGAATGGTAGTAAGTGATATAAAAGGAATAATGAAATTGATAAAGGTTTTTAAGCAAGTATAAATTAACTCATGTTTATTATTCAGTAGGATAAAGAACGATCGAGTCAAGTCAGACCCGAGGTAAGGGATCCTATCCCTCTCTTTCTTTTTTTAAATACACTCTTTTATGTCATTCCATTTAAGCTCATATTTCACATTATTGGGATGTTATTTTATATTACTCTAACTGTACGTTTTATTTTCATATGATGAGAGACCATATTTTCTCTCATCAATCCATTTTGGAAGTTTTAATTGGCACCGTTAGGCTGCAGAAATTTCGTAATGGGATTTTTATCTCACTTTCTGTTTTCATGAGATTCATGCTACATTTTCCAATATTTACTTTTGAGTGGTGTATGTACTGTCAATTATTCTACAATTTTTTGAAACATACATTATTTTATGAGAATTTACATCAATTTTTTATAGTCTTTCATTCATGGGGTGTACGTTTCGAATGTTACCCAAATCGGTAAGGGATCATTTAACCCTCCTCTTTTTAAATGACTTCTTTTGTTATGTCTTTTACTTTTCATCTTATTATGTGGGTATATGTTATTATATATCCTTATTGTCATCAATTTTTTGTCAAAGTGATGAGATACCCTTTATCTCTCTCATCAACTCTTTTCTAAAATTTGATGTGACGTCGTTAGGCTGTCAATGGAACTTCATAACCCAATTTTGATTTTTTTGGGTTCAACATGTAGTTATTGAATATGTCATCCTTTGAAAATGTGTGAATGAACTTTGATTATTTTACAATTAATATCCACTTATATTGGGTGCATTTATATTTTTCACACATAATTATGAGATTGATTTATCTTAAATTTAAGGATACCATCTTTATAATGGATTTCATGTCAATTTACATTTCTATTGATACTTCATTGTTGTTATGCACCAATTCACTCTTATATGGTGTATATACTGTCCTTTGGAATATTATATCATGAGTCCCTTAATTCTCATGATATTATAAAGATTTGATTAAATGTTATACCTCAATTATTCCATTCAAGTGTCTCTCATTTTGTTAAAAACCCTTTAACTAAAATATCATTTTAATGTTTTAATGATTTATTCTTATAAATATTTCTCATTAATATCCATGTTTTCAAAATTGTTTTAAGGATTTATTTATATGGATATTAATGGTTTAAATTGTTAAAATCTTCATTGTGGTATGGGAAACGTTGATTTAAAAATCACTTTATTAAATGTTTTAAATGGTTTTGAAAATGGTTTTTAGAATGGATTAATTATTTCAATATCTTAAAATTTTATATTGTTATTGAAATGTGGGAATGTTATCTTTCCATTATTTTTATGTTATGTGCTAAGATTATGTTATGGTTCTGGGGAATTGTTATGAAGACGGGTGGTTCTGTAATAAACTAAGGGTGGTTGAGACTGATATAGCTCCCCAATGCATTGGGTAACGTGAAGGAGTAAAACATTATGGTTTCTCCAAAGAGATTTAGGGAATATATTGTGATTGGTATTCCAAACGTAACCTAGAGGGTTACTCCCTACGTAAGAGTGTTATGAATTCTTCATGTTACCATTATGTCTTATGATTCCTATGATTTATTCATGATTTTATGAGGTATGTTAAAGTGCTTATGTTTTATGGGTAAAGTATGATTTCATTCTTAGGTATATATGTACTCTTGTTTCCTTTACATACTTTTTATAACCCTTACTGGGCTTTTTATGCTCATCCCACGTTTTTTTGGAATGTTTTTCACAGATCAAGGGAATGGTACATGATATGATGATAGTGTCAAGGAAGTGTCAAGAAAGAATCCATGTTTTATATTAAATATGTTTCTGTTGATAGGAAAAATGAATACTATCATTTATGTAACCACTTTGTTTAAATTTGGAATGTAATACAAGTATTATGATCTAATTCTCTAAAACACTAAACCTGAAAATATTCTCAATGTGTAATCTTGTAATAACTAAAGATTAAGTAATGTTTATGGATGGGGCCTTATAGGTGGTATCAGAGGTCGGTTTAGATAACTTTATTGGTTAGAGCTTTTTTTCGAAAAAGTGACAAGTTGTGTATAACAACAATGGTGAGTATATTATATGGAGTCATCGTTTTTTTTGAAAGATAGAATGAGTTTGAGATAACGTGGATAAGTATATCTTGGTGTTTACCTTCCTATTTTTAATTTAATGATTTTACTGATATACTCACACTGACCTTTTTGGTTTTATTAAATGGCTAGATCTAGAAGGCACCAAAGTAACAGTGGATTTGAAGAAAACTGTGACAGTTTTATGAAAGAAGAACTGAATGACATGGGAACTGCAATGAGAACTATTGTGGTTATCCTCAACCAACTATTTGGAGTCATTATTGACCACCTGAACCTTAGTGATTTTTATACGACATCATATATGCGAGAAACAAATCCCTACGAAAGTTCAGGTAATAACCATAAAGTTATGTATGTTCAAAAACCTATGTGTCGAATATGTGGAAAGAAACACATAGGAAAATGTTTCAATGGGATAGAAATATGCTATAGATGTGGAAATAAATATCATTAAGCAAGAACCTGCCATGGAAAAAGGAAGCATCTAGTTGACTCTAGGAAAGGGAAAGAAGTTCTTTCTGAAGGATCAATTGAATGTTTTAAATGTGGTGTGCATGGTCATTATGAAAACACAAGTCCTACAAAGATGTTTTGGTAATGGGGTCACCAAGATCGTAAAAATATTCACTTACCAATACCTATTTCAATTCCGATTGAGAATGAAGAAATTGACAATGAAGAATGAATGGTATGGATTATTTCATAACATATGTTTTCCTATTGTTGGAATATTAGGATATGATTCATGATTTTGTTTTTAGGAAATAAGTATTCCAGAATAAGTTGAAAAGGAATGGCTAATGGATCATGAATAATGTTCAATGATTAAGAAGTCATCATATAAGGTATTCAAGAGTTATGGTAGATTTTAGGATAGTGATATTTATATATGTATTAAGTCTCTCTTAGTGATGGGGTTACATTAGAAGACTTTTTATAGTAACCCTGATGTTTTATATACGAAAAATTTATTCAAGGAATAATTATCCTTTCTTTTGTGGATATAGTTATTAGAAACCATTTTGGTTTATATGATCCTTGAACTTGAGGCAATTACTGTTTAATAAATTTTGGGTTGCAAAATAGAAGTTATCAGATAACATCTATGGTTAAAATATGTTATTGTTATTTTTGATGAATTTATCTCCTTTTGAGGAATGTTAAAAAATTATATTGTTTTTTTTAAGGGACAAAACGCAGACCGTGTGACAACCCGTCGCGTCGGACGAAGTTGCGGGAATCGAACCCAAAAACAAAGTGCAACTGGTATTTATTGCCTACCACTGGACTACTTGAAGTCCCTGGTTAGTTTGAATAATTATTTTTAGTTAGATGATTTTATGAATTTAGAGTAAGTCGATTATTGGTTATCAATGGAAATGATTAGCCTATCATGGAGGATATGTGATTAGGTTAATTACTTTTCAGTATGATACTGTAAGAGTAACTCATGTAATTTTGGAGAAAAATGTTAAAATTTATCTTAGGAGACTATGTGATTAAATCCTTCAGAGAATTGGGTTTCAATCATAGTTCTTTTTACTTTGTATAATTTTATGGATTGAAGTTTATTGAATGGTCTTTGTTGATCATTAGAGTTTGTTTGAAAAATTTTGGAGATTAAAAATAGATTTTTTTATAAAATATTATCCTTTTCTTGATTATCTGATTTTTTACTAATCTTTTTGGATTTGGTTTTGGTTAAAGCCTAAATACATGGGAAGTATATAGTTCTCTTTTGTGGATTAGGTGATTCTCTAGAAGTTGATTATATCTCTCGTATTGTAAAAAAGTCATCCTAAATACTCATCTTTTGGAGAAATATGAGTTTGTGTATGAAATCTAGTAAAAGTTGAAAGTCAACATGACAAGTAAGTATGTTTACTTATGTTTTAGGTCATCTCAAAAATAAATTCTTCAATGAAAAGTAACTAAAAAAAGTGATTTCCATTATCTTTTCCTACTGGGAAATCCAATAATGTTTAACCCAGGACAAGTTTGTGATTTTATTATGGTAAACTTTCTCCTAGACATGTTTACTATCACTCTCCATCAGAACATGACCCTTTTTTTTCCTCCATATTTGTATTTTCATAATTGGAATCCTAGTATGGGTTAACTCAGGTGACTTTTATACTTCTCTCCCATTATTTTAATGTGATAGTTTTACTGACTCTTGTTTCTATGTGGGATTTTCAATTGAGTTTCCAAGGCCAATTATGAAAATTTGAGGACGTAATTACCAAAAGGGGGGAAGGATGTAACATACGTGGTAAATAAAGAATATGAAATTTTTATATTTATCCATATCTGTGAATAAAATATTAATATTACTTTATAGGGAACACAATGCACGATGGTGAACCCAATATGCAACAACGAGTTCCTTTGAAATCTGACGTTGCACTCTAATAATAATATAATATTATTTTAAATTGTAGTTAATGCCCAGCCGTTTTAATGGTGTAAATGAAAATAACTAACTACAAAATTATTATATATGTTTGTCAAATATTTTTAATTTTTACAATAAATGATAGAGGATTAAAAATGTGAATTAATCAAATTTTAAGCGTAAACATTCTAATATTCATTAAATTGTAGATTGACCGCCTTTTGATAGCGAACATCTTTTAAATCCACTTTTTGACAGTTTTATGTGTTATATTTGACAAAATAAAATTTTTCTTTATGATTGGGACATCAAAATTTACTTTGTGTAAATTTTTGGTATTTTTCCGATAATGTTCATTTTTTTAATGAATAGTGAAAATGTTGTATTTTAATTCAAAACCAATTTTAATCTAATTTATTTATATGATTAGATTATCTTTTTAATTGTTTTTAAAGTGATATTAGAATATATTTTTATCATTTAATCCAATATTGGTCATTAGAATTAATTTTTCTTTGAAATTGGACTAAAACTAGTGTCAATCTTTTAATATATATTATTTCATAAAAACACTCTATTTGTTTTGTCTGCGAGAATTAATTATCAATTTAATTTATGAAACTTATATGATTTGATTTTTCTAAAATAGACATCATTTTTGAATTCGGAATATAAAATATAACTTATGGTGAATTTTTGGTATTTTTCTGAAAAACTTCAATTATTGATGAATAGTGAAACCACTAAGTGGTAGTTTAAAAACTGATTTTTCGTTTAAATGAAACATTACCACCTCTGTGATTTGATTTTCAAAAATCCGACATACATTGTTGTCATTAAGATTTAAAATGTGGTTCATTGGGATTAAAATAATTTTTTGGTAAATAGTAACTTTTATGTTTTTAATCGGGATTAGATGTAATTAGTGTAAATTAAGGAAAAATAAAGTTTTAATAATATTAAATGACCTAAACACATGTTCTACCCTTATTGGATGTGTCATGGCCGACCATGAATATTCATGTGTCAACATGGGGACCCCATGGAGACACTTTGGTAGGAAAATGACATAAATAACTTTTTATTTAAAGTTAAAATAAAATGTCACAAGAATGAGTTGTTTTACTATATCAATTTTTAAATGGGGTTATACATGTCATATTTTTTACTATAAATATTCATTAGAAATCTAAAACTACTTCCTACATCATGATAATATTTTTATAATTTTCAGGCATTAAATAAATTAAATCATTTATTCCATCATGATGATCCAGCGATTACCTCATTAATAAAGGATTTAAATAAAATGAAAATAAAATGTTAAAACTATAACATAAACTTGTCAAATACCTATTGGATGAGTATATTTCTATCCCTTACCACCTTATCCTCGATATAAATCAATGTAGGACCTTTAAAATCCGAAACCCATTTGAAAATAAAGAAACATTTTGTAACATTCCAAGAGTGCCCCTCCTCTCCTCTTATAAAAGGCCCCCACATCTACCACCTTACCCGCACCTCTCAAGCCTTTGGCTCGGCCAACCCCTACTCATTTTGTCTCTCCACATAACTATATTTCTCATAGAAGCCTCACTTTGGGCAGAATTCTTCCCAAGGAAGCGTTTGAGCTCAAATCAAAGAGAGATACCCGATATTAAGGTAACGTCTTCACTTGTTTTCTTTTGTTTTATTTTGCTTCTCCAACCCCTTACTCTCATTTTATTCATTTTTTTAAACTAATCCAGTATCTTAAATATAATAGGATGTTGTTATAATAATTATTCGAGATACACTTACACAATCCTACATCTAATGGTTAAAGAACATACTATTTCTGTGGATGGTGAATTTCTGCCTCACGAAACGATGATTGTTCAATATTCATTTAACACCCTAAAAGGTGGAAATTATGATGTCACTATATTTATATATGATATATAATATGATTATATTTTACTTAAGCTTCTGTATTTTTCATTTATGTCATACCTTTATGGATTCCATTATGGTTAAACGCGATATCTTCATTTTATGAAGTGCGGACTTCCGCCCCCACAAAGTGTTTTGATTCGTCAATACAATATGTGGTATGTATAAAGGATAGATTTAATAATATTATATATGATACCATAATGGAATTATAATACTATTATGTATCATTATGTTTTAATTCCATTAAATAAGAAATAGAAATGGAAGTAGCGTTCATGCGTACGTACGACTTACTGTCTCGATGAACGGTGCATTTTATTTCTTACCTCTAAATGTAATGTAGTTTTATAAATGAATGTATATAATGGATAAATATTATATATATGATATCTACATAATGAATATAATTCTGGATATAATATATATTTTACCACATGAACAACTTGTAATTATAAAGATTTTATTTTTGACTCAAGTAGAAATTATCTAAAAACGACCATTATTAACTTAAATAATTACATAGTGTTTATAGCATGGTAGTAAGTGATATAAAAGGAATAATGAACTTGGAAAAGGTTCTTAACCAATTATAAATTAACTCAAGTTAATTATTCAGGAGGATAAAGAACGATCGAGTCACGTCAGACGTGAGGTAAGGGATCATACCCCTCTCTTTCTTTTTTAAGTACACTCATTTATGTCATTCCTTTTATGCTCATATTTCTTATGATTGGGATGTTATATTATATTACTCATACTGTAATTTTTATTTTCATATGATGAGAGAACCTATTTTCTCTCATCCATCCATTTTGGAAGTTTTAATTGGCGCCATTAGGTTCCTGAAATTTCGTAAGCGGATTTTTATCTTACTTTATGTCTTCATGAGATTCATGCTACATTTACCAATATTTCTTTTAAGTGGTGTATGTACTGTACATTATTCTACTCTTTGTGTAACATAATTTCTTTTATGAGTATTTATATCAATTTTTTATATTCTTTCTTTCATGGGGTGTACATTTCGAAAGTTACCCAAATTGGTAAGGGAACCTTTCACCCTCCTCTATTTTAAAGACTTCTTTTGTTATGTTTTTTACTTCTCAACATATTATGTGGGGATATGTTCTTATATATCCTTATTGTCGTAAGTTTTATGTTCAAGATATGAGATACCCTTTATCTCTCCCATCAACTCTTTTCTAAAATTTGATGTGACGCTGTTAGGCTGTCAATGGAACTTCTTAGCCCAATTTCGATTTATTTGGGCTCAACATGTAGTTATTGAATATGTCATCCTTTGAATTTTTGTGAATGAAATTTGATTATTTTACACTTAATATCCACTTATAATGGGTGTATTGATATTTTTCAAACATAATTATGATATTGAATTATCCTTAATTTAAAAATACCATCTTTATAATGGATTTTATCTCAATTTACATTTCCATTGATACTTCAGTGTTGTTATACACCAATTCACTATTATATGGTGTATATACTATGACTTAAAATTTTATATCATGAATACATTTATTCTCATGATATTATAAAGTTTTGATTAAATGTTATTCCTCAATTATTTTATTCAATTTTCTCTCATTTTGTTAAAAACCCTTTAACTAAAATATCAGATTAAATGTTTTAATGATTTATTCTTATAAATATTTCTCATTAATATCCATGTTTTCAAAACGGGTTTAAGGATTTATTTATATGGATATTAATGGTTTAAAATGTTAAAATCTTCAACGTGGTATGGGGAACTTTGATTTAAAAATCACTTTATTAAATGTTTTAAATGGTTTTGAAAATGGTTTCTAGAATGGATTCATTATATCAATATCTTAAAAAGTTATATTGTTATTTCAAGGTGGGAATGTTATCTTTCCTTTATGCTTAAGTTACCTGTTATGATTATGTTACGGTTCTTTGGAATTTTTAGGAAGACGGGTGGTTTCGTGTTAAACTATGATCGGGTGAGCCAGATATAGCTCTTCAATGCATTGGGTAACACGGATGAGTTAAACGTTAAGGTTTTTCCGAAGAGATTTAGGGAATACACTATGATGGGTATTCCAAACGTAACCAAGAGGGTTACTCCCTACGTAATAATGTTATGAATGCCTCTAGTTACCTTTATGTCTTAAGATTTGTATGATTTATTAATGATTTTATGAGGTATGTTAAAGTGCTTATGTTTTATGGGTAATGTAAGATTTTATTATTATGTATATATGTACTCATGTTTCATTTCCATACTTTTTATAACCCTTACTGTGATTTTTATGCTCATACAAAGTTTTTTTGGAATGTTTTTCACAGGTCAAGGGAATGGTACGTGATATGATGATAGTGTCAAGGAATTTTCAGGAAGGAATCCATGTTTTATTTTAAATATGTTTCCGTTGATGGGAAAAATGAATAGTATTTTTTATGTAACCACATTGTTTAAATGTGGAATGTAATGCATTTTTTATGATATAATTCTCTAAAACTCTAAACCTGAAATGATCATCAATCTGTAATCTTGTAATAACTCATGATTAAGTAGGTTTTAATGTTGGGGCCTTATACTCGAGCATGTACATCTTTTCTCTCAGGTGGATAATCAAATACAATATGACTTACATCACCATGAAAATATTTCATGTCTTATGTTGTACCATGGTACATTTATGGTCTAAATGTTGAACCCCTATAAGGATCAGACATCGGGATAATATGATGTACTCAAACGTAATGTTATAAAAATAAAATGAATGAATGAAATATATAAAAAATATGATAATATATATTTTTTCAACGTAACAGTTGAAAAATACTTATATTATATCTTTTAAGAGAAAATTTATATTTCTTTCAATATCATGTTGAATACTCATGTCTTTGTGACAGAGATAGTAGTATGTTGTATGTACCCTCAATAATAAATAACACATTCTTATCCCAAATGTTTATATACCATCCATACACACAATAATTTTAATGGAAGAGAATAATTTTAGTTATCTCAATTATTATATAATACTCTAAACACATCAAAACTGATGCATATATCAATCAGGCTTGATCAAATCAATAATATTATACTTTAGGAAATAGGACATAAATATTACATCTCAAAAGTTAACAAAGTAGACACTTTTACACAGTTTCCTTTTTTTAGAAAACATGAACTCTTGAAAAAAATAGTCTGGTATAGTTCCATGTTTACGAAAGCATGACTTTTCCTTGATCCCATCCTTGACCCAATTCCACATTATATCGTGTGATAAATATTTCAAAAAAAACACGGGATGTGCCGAAAAAGCTATGTAAGGGATACACAATGGAGGAAAACTATTAGTTTTTCAAAATAACATGTAAACCATGAATACTTTACAAAGTAATACTTTTCACCTTTATGAAGTATTAAAACTCTTCACTGAATAAAATATCATTACATACCCTTTTGTAACAAAAATATTACCATAAACCTATATAAAGAACACATAACATATAAAAGTAACTTGGGACATAAACATACTTAAAAGAAATAACCATACGGTCCACTTACACACATATCAATTAATAGAATATCCATACGACCGACTTCCATGCCCAATGAATTCGAGGATATTACGTAAACACCTATCCGGTTATTCACGGCACCACCCGTCATATGGTTTATCACGTAACCACCCTTCAAATGTCCAAGTACCATTATAAAATCATAAGACATAAAACAAATATAAGGGATGGAAAACATTTCCAAATTTAGATCACAATATATCACATAAATATATTGACATAAAAAATCCATTATAAAATCCATTTTAAATACCAAAATACATAAAAGAGTATATGGTATTTATTTCATTTTAAAAACATTACGGCTTGTTGAGGAAGCCAAAGACCAAATAATACTCACAGTGGCGGAAAATTTCATAATCACCGTGTACCTTAAAAGAAACATTACATTTTTCCATTTAGTAAAATTCTTCGTATAAAAAGATTATTTTTGAATAAAAGTAAAAGTAAAAGGGGTTTATACACCATATAAAATAATGTTCTGTATAAAAAAATATTCCTCACTGAATGGTGATTGTGACGAAATCACTTACCTCATGTCTGACGTGACTCGATTGCTCTTTAATCTCCTGAATAATAAACTAAGGTTAATTTATACTTTCTTAAGAACATTTTTCAAGTTTATTATTCCTTTTATATAACTTATTTCCATGTTATGGACATTATTAAATAATTTATGTTAATAAAGTTTGTTTTGTCGATATTTGGTACTTAAGTCAAAAATGGACTTCTTAAAATCACATGTTGCTAATGTGGTAAACGGTTCATTATATACATAATGATATTCATTATTTGGATATCATATATATCATATATATCTAGCATATACATGTATTTATATAAGTACAAAACATTAAGAGTTATGATATGTAATGCACTATTCATTGAGACGGTAAGCCGTACGTACGCATGAACGCTACTTTCATTTCTATTTCGTATTTAATGGAGTGAAAGAATCATGATATAAAGGTATATTATAATTCCAGTATAATATAATATATAGTATCATTAACTCCATCCTTTATACATCCCATATATGGCATTAACGATCAAATCACTTGGAGGGTGTGGTAGTCCTTACTTTCTATAATGAAATTATCGTGTTTACCCATGGTGGAAACCATAAAAGAAATCCGTAAATCATAAATACCTAAGCATAAGTAATTCATAAAAATAATATATATCATATATAAATACAGTGAAATCTTAATGGACACCATGAAAGGTGTTAAAAGAAGATTGAACAATCATCGTTTCGTGAGGCAGAAATTCGCCAACCAGAGAAACAGTATGTTCTTTAACCATTAGACAGAGGTGTGTGTAAGTGTAGCTCGAATAATTATCATAAAAAAAATCATAGTACATTTAATATGCTTGTGTTGTTACAAAATAAAGGAATAGAAACAGTTTGGTGGGATGGTGAAGCAAAATAAAACAAAATAACACAAGTTAAGACATTATCTTTAAATAGGGTAACTCCTCTCGGTTTGAATAAAAGGGGTTTCATGAAGAGATTTCTACCTAATGTAAATATTATAGGATGGGGAGAGGGATGCGGAGAGATAAAATGAGAATATCATGGCCGATCCAAAGGCTTGAGAGCTGTGGGTAAGGTGGTAGAGGTGGGGGCCTTTTATAAGCTGAGAGGATGGGCAGTCATGGAATGTTATATAATGTTTCTTTATTTTATAATGATTTTCGGATTTTAAAGGTCCCAAAATTATATATTTCTTGGATAAGGTGATAATAGTTCTAAATACACCAATAAAATATGTTTTTTACATGTGTAGGTATTATATTTTACATTATCTTTTCATTTTATTTAAATCGTTAAATAATTAGGTAATCACTGCATCATCATGGTGTCAAAAATAATTTAATTTATATAATGTCTAAATATTATAAAAAAAATATCATGATGTAGGAAATCTTTTTATCTTTCCAAATAATAATTATTGTCAAAATAATGACTTTTAAAACCCCATTTCAAACTTCATTTAGTAAAAAATTACAAGTTTGTGACATTTTTATTTTAACTTTAAATAAAAAGTTATTATTGTCATTTTCTTACCCAAGGGGCTACATGGGGTCCCCAAGCTTACCCATGGATTTCTTCGGACGCCCATGAAACATCCAATAATGGTAGAACATGTTTCAAGGTAATTTCATATTATTAATACATTATTTTAACCTTAAATCACACTAATTACCTTTAATCGCGATTAATAAAACTTAAAAGTTACTATTAACAAAAAAATATTTTTATCCCATTGAACCAAATTTTACATCATAATGACAACCATGTATGTTGGAATTTTTAAATTCAAATCACGAACGTGGTAATGTTTCATTTAAACGAAAAATTAGTTTTTTAACTACTACTTAGTGGTTTTACTATTCATAAAAAATTGATGTTTTTCAGAAAAATACCAAAAATTCACCCTATGATATATTTGTAATTACAAATTAAAAAATGGCGTCTATTATAAAAAATTCAATACATATAAGTTTATTTAATTAATTTAATAATTATTTCCCGTTGACAAAACAAATTGCATGTTTTTAAGAAGCGATATCTATCAAAAGACTGACAGTTGTTTAAGTCAAATTTCAAAGTGAAACTAATTCCCATGACCACCATTAGATAAAATGGTAAAAATATATTCTAATTTAAAGTTAAAACGAATTAAAAAAGTAATCTAATCATATAAATAAATTATATTAGAAATAGGTTTTGAATATAATACATCATTTTTTCATTATTCATTAAAAAAATGAACTTTATCAGAAAATAACAAAAATTTACACAAAGGAAATTTTGATGTACCTGATTCTAAATAAGAATTTTATTTGGTCCAATAATATTTATATGAGTGACCAAAAATATATTTAAAAAGGTTTCTCCATCAAAAGGAGATAAGTCAACCTTTTAGTGAATATTAGAGTATCTATGCCTAAAATTGAATTATTTTCTAATTTTAATCCTTTATCTTGTATTGGATAAATATAAAATCTTTTAACAAACATATATAATCATATTTTTGTAATTTATATTCATTACCGTCAATACAATGACTACGTGTTAACTACCATTTAAAATAATATTATTATATTACTAGTGTGCAACGTAAGATTTCAAAGAAAATCGTTGTTGTGTATCGGGTACGCTATCGAAAATAGAAACCCCTTTAAAGTAAAATTAATATATACTTTGAAAATATTAATAAATATGAAAATGTTTTATTCTTTATTTTCTTGAGATGTTACATCCTTCCCCCCTTTTGGTAATTGTGTCCTCGCAATTTTATTCACTTATCAAAATAGGTGGGGGTATTTTTCCCTCATAGAATTTTCAGATTCCCACGTTGCCTCTTAAACCATATGGTTTTTCCATTAAACCTTCACGTGATAAATTACCGTATTTCGCAACACTTTCTCTCTTCAGTCAAGAATCTGGACTGGTTTTTCTTCACAAGAGAGGTTCTCTTCCAACTGAACTACCTCTAGGCTCAAAACATAAGTTGGATCTTTCATATACATTCTCAACATCAAAACAAGAAAAACATTTTGTACCTGAGATAAACTCGTAAGTAAATCCACTCAGTAATCAACTAATCCAACTCACTCCAGAATTTCATGTGGTCTAATGAACCTTGGACTCACCCTTCCGTTATTAACAAATAACATCACACTTTTCCATGGGGAAACATTGAGAAAATCATGATCACCTACCTTGAAAGATATATCCTTCCTATGGTTATTTTCATAACTTTTCATTCTACTCTGAGCTGTTCTCATGTGTTTCTGAATCAACTGAACTTTTTCTGCCATCTCTTCTACCAATTCTGGTCCGATCAGCTTCCTTTCCCCTACTTCATCCCAAAAAGCTGGAGTGTGACACATTTTTCTCTATAATGCTTCAAACGGAGAAATCTTTATACTTGAATGAAAAAAATTTATTATATGAAAACTCATCCAACTAATGATGTTGGTCCCAACTTCAATGATAATCCATCAAGCAAGCACATAGCATATCCTCCAAAGTCTGAATTGTTCGTTCTGACTTCCCATCTGACTGTGGATGAATAGTTGTTCTAAAATTTAATTCAGTAACCTACAACTTTTGAAGGCCTTTCCAAAAGTTATATGTAAACCTGGGATCATGATCAGATACAATGGAGAGGGGAACACCATGCAACCTGAAAATCACTTTAAGATAAAATCAATAAAGTTGATCTACAGAAAAAGAATCTCGAATAGGAATGAAATTAGAAGATTTAGTCCATCGATCAACAATAACTCAGATAGCATTATTAAATCGAGATGTATTCGGAAATCCCACAACAAATTCCATGGATATATTTTCCAATTTCCACTCTTGCAGAGGTAAAGGCTGAAGCATCCCTTTTGGTAACTATCGCTATGCTTTAACCTACTGACAAGTCAAACACTTCACAGTAAAATCAGAAATATCTCTTTTCATTCCATCCCACCAGTAATACTCATGAATATCCTTGTACATCTTAGTACTTCCTGGTTGAACTGAAAATGGGGAACTATGAGCCTCACATAACAAATCATTCTTCAACTGTGAATAACAAGGCACACATAATCTCTTCCCAAACCTCAAAACACAATCATTATCAATGTTAAATTCAGGAAACATTCCATTCTGAACCAGCTCTACCTTTTTGCAAAACCCATTGTCTTTCTTCTGCGCTTGCTTAATTCTGCCTGACAGAGATGATCTCACTGATACCTAAAACAAAACATAATAACTTCCTGCACCTACAACTTCTATGCCAAAATTCATCAAATAAAAAACCAAAGGATCTCTTTCCAAATGTAGCATGGTTAATGAAGCATTACTTTTTCAACCCAAAGCATCATCCACTTTATTTTCTTTTCCCGGATGGTAATGTATTGTACAATAATAATCCTTGATTAATTCGGGCCATATTCTATGTATCATGTTCAATTCTATATGAGTGAATATATACATTAAAATTTTGTGATCGGTATATATTTCACACTTTAATCCATACAAATGATTCCTCTAAATTTTTAGAGCAAAAACAACTACAGCTAATTCCAAATCATGTGTAGGCTAATTTACCTCATGAATTTTCAACTAATGTGAAGCATAAGCAATTACCTGATAATTGTGTGTAAGGATACAACCTAGTCCCTTCAACGAAGCATCATTATAGATAACAAACTCAATATTCCTGGAAGGAAGTGCCAAAACTGGAGCATTCACCAATCTTCTTTTCAACTACTGAAAACAATCATCAAATTCTTTTGTCCAGACAAACTTAACACCCTTACAAGTTAGCATAGTCATTGGACTAGATAACCGTGAAAAATTTTCAACAAACCTTCGGTAGTAACCTACCAAACCAAGAAAACTATGGATCTCAGTTACATTTGTGTGTCTTGGCCATTCTTCAACAACTTTTGTTTTAGCAGGATCAACAGTTATGCTATTTTTTAAAACAATGTGACCAAGGAAAGAAATTTTTTGTAACCAAAAATCACACTTGATGAATTTTCCATATAGTTTCATTTCTTTTATGGTTGGAAAGATAACCCTTAAATGACATTCATTCTCCTCATTACTTTCAGAAAACGCCAAAATATCATTAATGAAAACAACCACAAACTTATCCAAGAACTCGTAGAAAATTCTATTCATAAGGTCCATGAATACAGAAGGTGCATTGGTTAAACCAAAAGTCATAACTAAAAATTCATAATGACCATATCTAGTACGAAACATAGTCTTCAAAATGTCTTCTAATTTTTCTTTCAACTGATGGTACCCCGACCTCAAGTCAATCTTTGAAAAATACTGACCTCCCTGGATCTGATAAAACAAATAATGGATATGATAAAAATGATACATGTTTTTAACAGTGATATTATTCAAGTCTCAATAATCAATTAAAAGTCTCATTGAACAATCTTTATTTTTAACAAACATGAGAGGAGCACCCCTTGGTGATGTGAAAGGTCGAATCAACAGTAAATTCAACTTCCCGATCATGAATAATACCAGGAAACTCATCATGAAAAACATCAAGATACTCATTTACCACTGGCAAATCAGTAATTTGAAATCTTCCTTTATTTTCAACAATATGTGCAAGGAAACATTAATTTCCATCTTTTACTAGTTTCTCAACTTCCTGATATGTTGTCAAAAGAAAGGGATCATTTTTGTACACAAACTGAAAATCATTCTGAAAATAATTCTCTTTAGCTCTGATGTAAATCTTAGCACGATAAACTGAAAGCCAATCCATGCCCAAAATAACATAAAACTCTAATAGAGGTATAACAATAAGGTTTTTATGTAGATTCTTTCCGCACACAAGGATATAAGGGTTCTTATAAATTACATTTGACTCAATGTTCCCTCCGAGTTTTTTTACCATAACTATAGGATTCATATCTTGAGATGGAATTCACAATTTCCTTGAAAAATTATCAGAAATGAAAGAATGTGTAGACCCTGAATCAAACAACACATTGGCATAATCTGAACAAACAAACAGTGTACTTGATACTACTTCATTCGATGGCCCAACATCTGCTGAAATAGTAGAAATGGATTTCACCACCCCTTTCTTCTTGTAGTCTATCTTCTTTCCCTCAATTGAGTTCTTAGTTAGACACTCATTTTCATAATGACCCATTTCATTACACTTAAAACATCTTACCGCTGGCTTTTCATTGCCTGCATGATCATCTTCCTTAGAGTTACAAAAAATATAACAAGACTTACCACACAGAAAGTACTTTCTAGAGATGGATAAACATTGTCCGGGATGAATTTTACCACACTTCTCACAGGATGGATATTTGGTTTTTTTACCTCCTTGATTCTTTGATAAATTCTTCAACATTTCTTGCCAACTGGTCCTCATATTCTGTTGTTTTTCAAAGAACACCTGATCATCCACAAACACTATTTCCACCTTTTCCGTACATCGAACAAATTTTTCATAACATTCGAACTCACGAGAACATAATGGACATTGATAATTTGGCTTTAACCCTGAGTAAAAATGGTTGGTTTTACTATGAAGATCTCGTATGAAATTTGGAGCATACCTTTCTAGTCGAGTGAACTTGGCTTCATAAGAAGCCACTGATTCATCCTCCTGCCTCAATTCTAGGAATTTTTTTCCATCCTAGGACGAACAACCTTAGAAAAAGATTTCTCAAGAAACATACCTTTGAATTAGTCCCAGTGAAGATCATCAATCTCATCACTATCCCTGATATTTTTCATCATCGTCCGCAACTGATCATCTTCAACTTCAAAACTGTAAATAGAAAGACTAACCTTTTGATGTTATGAACGCCCCCTGACATAAAAATTCTTCTCCAGTTCTTTAATCAACCCTTCTTCTTGCACATGGTCAGATGATCCTCTAAATGATGGCAGATGTTGCCTCATGAAATGTTCCACACTAACATGTTCCTCTGCTGTTGATCTGGCTGATCTCATGCATGGATACCACCACCATTTATAGCCTGAGTCAAATGTGCCATCACTGCAAAAAATTGTTCAGTTCCAATTCCGACCATCTCAGGTTGCTGATTTGGAAGGTTGTCTTCCTCCTGATGTCGTCCCAACATAGCTTCCATGTTTCCTATGCAGAAAACCATTCTGAACAGAGAAATATATTAGGCGAAGAAACCTGGTATTCGTTAAATTCTATATCATCTCAATCATACCATAAATTAACCTATAAATTCAAAAAAATTCTAACTACTAAAGTTGTCTAAACCGGCCTCTGATACCATCTATAATCCCCAGCTTTAAACATTACTTAATATTGAATTAAATGAATAATTAACATTGTGTATCTTTTCAGGTTTAGATTTATATAGAATTTGGACATAACTATTACATATCAAAGGTTTACAATGTAGACACTTCTACATAGTTACCTTTTTTTACAAAACATGAACTCTTGAAAAAAAGGAGTCATGTATAGTTTCATGTTTAAGACCACATGACTTTTCCTTGATCCCATCCTTCATCCTATTCCACATTATATCCTATGAAAAACATTTCAAAAAAACATGGGATGAGCACAAAAATCTCAGTAAGGGATACACAAAGAAGGAAAACTGTTAGTTTTTCAAAACAACAAGTAAACTATGAATAATTTATCAATGTAATACTTTTCACCTTTATGAAGTAGTAAAAACTCTTCACTGAATAAAATATCATTACATACCCTTTTGTAACA
Organism: Viscum album; assembly: GCA_963277665.1. Classification (NCBI taxonomy): domain Eukaryota; kingdom Viridiplantae; phylum Streptophyta; class Magnoliopsida; order Santalales; family Viscaceae; genus Viscum; species Viscum album. The sequence goes on from OY728133.1 coordinate 1,360,840,716, forward strand.
AAATATTAACATAAAACCCATATTAGGAACACATAACATATAAAAGTAACTTAGGACATAAACATACTTAAATGGAATAACCATACAGATGTCTCCCATATCCAATGCATTGATGGTTATAACGTAACCACCCATCCTGGTATTCATGGCACCACCCGTCATATGGTTTATCACGTAACCACCCATCAAATGCCCAAGTACCAATATAAAATAATAAGACAGAAAAAAATATAATGGAAGGAAAACGTTTCAAAATTTCGATCAAAATATATCACTTAAATATATAAACATAAAAAAATACATTATAAAAACCATTTTCAATGCCAAAATACATAAAAGAGTATATGGTATATATTTCATTTTAAAAACATTACTTATTTTTGAGTAAGCCAAAGACCAAATAGTACTCATGGAGGCGGAAAAGGTCGTTGTCACCGAATAAGTTAAAAGAAACATTCCATTTTTTCATTTAGTAAAATGGTTCATAAAAAATGATTCCTTTTGAATAAAAGTAAAAGTCATACGGGATTATACACCTTATAAAATAATGTTGTCTATAAAAGAAAATATGCCTCAATGAAAGGAGATTGAGACGAAGTCCCTTACCTCGTGTCTGACGTGACTCAATTGCTCTTTAATGTCCTGAATAATAAACTAAAGTAAATTTATACATGCTTAAGAATATTTTTCAAGTTTATTATTATTTTATATAATTTATTTTCATGTTATAAACATTATTAAATAGTTTAAGTTAATAAAGATCATCTTGTCGATATTTGGTACTTAAGTCAAAAATGGACTTTGAACAATCCCATGTTGTTCATGTGGTCATAGGATCATTGTATCCAAAATGATATTCACGATTTGGATATCATTTATATCATATATATCCATCATATTCTTGTATTTATAATAGTACATAACATTTAGAGGTAAGATATGAAATGCACCGTTCATGGAGACGGTAAGTCGTACGTACGCATGAAGGCTACTTGCATTTCTATTTAGTATTTAATGGAGTGAAATCATAATGATATAAATTTATATTATAATTACAATATAAAATCATATATAATATCATTAACTCCATCCTTTATACGTCCCACATATGGAATTAATGAATCAAATCACTTTGAGGGGGCAGTAGTCCCCATTTCCTTAAATGAAATTATCGTGTTTATCCGTAATGGAAACCATAAAAGTATGGCATAAAAGAAAAATACATAAGCATACGGAAAACATAAACATACTATTTTTTATATATAAATATAGTGATATCATAATGGCCACCATGAAAGGTGTTAAAATAATATTGAACAATCATCGTTCCGTGAGGCAGAAATTCACCAACCACAGAAACAGTATGTTCTTTAACCATTAGACCGAGGTGTGTGTATGTGTATCTCTAGTCATTCTCATAAAAACATCCTAGTATATTTAATATACTATTTTCGATACAATATAAAGGAATATAAATAATTTACGGGGTTGGAGAAGAAAAATTAAACAAAAGAACACAAGTGAGTACATTACATTTAAATTGGGTAACTCCTCTTGGTTTGAACAAAAGGGGTTTATTAAATTGCTTTTCTGCCTAAGGTAAGTCTTCTAGGATGAGGAGAGGGATGGGGATAGATAAAATAATCCTATCTTGGCTGAGCCAATGGCTTCAGAGGTGTGGGTAAGGTGTTAGAGTTGGGGGCCTTTTATAAGTTGAGAGAAGGGGCACTTTTGGAAAGTTATAAAATGTTACTCTATTTTATAATGAGTTTCGGATTTTAAAGGTCCCAAAATTATATATTTCTAGGATAAGGTGATAAGAGTTCTAAATACCACCATACAATAAAATGTTATTAATGTCATTTTCTTACCCAAGTGGCTCCATGGGGTCCCCAAGTTAACCCATGGATTGTTTTTGTCATCCATGACACATCCAATAAGGGTAAGACATGTGTCATGGTAATTTCATATTATTAAAACATTATTTTTACCTTAAATTACAATAATTACCTTTAATGGCGATTAATAAAACCTAAAAGTTACTATTCACCAAAAATTATTTTTTTTCTCATTGAAAACAATTTTACATCCTAATGAAAACCATGTATGTTGGGTTTTTTAAATTCAAATCACAGAAGTGTTAATGTTTCATTTAAATGAAAAATCAGTTTTTTAACTACTACTTAGTGTTTTTACTATTCATTTAAAATTTAAGATTTTCAGAAAAATACACAAAATTATCCCAACGCTATATTTTATATTCCGAATTCAAAAATGATGTCTATTTTAAAAAATTAAAAAAATATATGTTGAATTAATTAATTTAATAATTAATTCCTGTTGTCAAAAAATAGCATGTTTTTATGAAGTGATATCTATCAAAAGATTGACAATTGTTTAACTCCAATTTCAAAGTGAAATTAATTCCAATGACCACCATTGGATTAAATGGTAAAAATATATTATAATTTCACTTTAAAACCAATTCAAAAGTTAATATATTCATATAAATAAATTATATTAAAAATAGGGTTGGAATTAAAATACAACATTTTTTCACTATTTGTTAAAAAATGAACTTTACCGGAAAATACCAAAAATTTTAAAAAAGTAAATTTTGATGAACCAATTATAATGAAGAATTTTATTTGGTCCAACATAATATATATGAGTGTCCAAAACTATATTAAAAGTGGGTTCTCCATCAAAAGGTGATAAGTCAACCTTTTAGTGAATATTATAGTATTTATGCCTAAATTTGAGTTCATTCCTTATTTTAAGAATTTATATTTTATTGGATAAATGTAAAAACTTATAACAAACATATATAATCATATTTTAGTTATTTCTATTCATTACCGTCAATACAACGATTACGCGTTATCTACCATTTAAAATAATATTATTATATTACTGGTGTGCAATGTAAGATTTCAAAGAAACTTATTGTTGTGTATCAAGTACGTTGTGGAACATAGAAACCCCATTAAAGTAAAATTAATATTTACATAAAAAATATTAATAGATATGAAAATGATTTATTTTTATTTACGAGGAATGTTACACCAATAGTGGAATATTCAAGAAGCTCATCAAATAAAACCCAATACGACTTCTGTGGATTATAAATTAATAGATTAATGTCGCTAAATGTGATCATTTTTAATATACAAAAACTATAATATTTTTAAATTTAATAATAAATTTAAGAATTTATTTACATATATCATTAATTATAATAAAATTCAATATGATACAATATGAAATAGAATTATTTCATGGAATCTTGAAATAATGGTTTGCCTAACCCCACCTATAAGATATAATATGGAGTGTTATAAATAATAATAATTTTTTCCCAATAAAATTCAATCATCATAAATGGTGTCTATATGGATAATCCTAGATAACATATATTGTATTCATTATAATAACAAATGAAAATGTTGAAGAAATCATTCCCATTAACACATTGTATTAGAGTTGAAGCATCCCATAATATCAGTACAATTTGATTCACATATAGAGGATAATAACGTATATATATATATAATTAGAACACATATTCTTATATATATAAACTAGCTTGAAAGAAGTCCTTATATAGACCTATATATATCAGGTGTACATACATTATTTAGTAATAAACATATATTATCCCTCTACTGAGTGTTTATATATATCCATTTGTGTAACACATTTAAATTTTCTCCTTAACATCATCGAGTAAATGTGAGATGTGTAAGTGAATCCATCCCATAGATAGAAAAAAACAATCTATAGTTGTATCCTCTCCCTTAATTTATATTCATAATAATCAATATATAAGTCAAATATTGTTTCTATTATTAGGTCTCGTAACTACAACACAATGAATAAGATTACAAATCTTGTGGTCTATATCCTTTATAATTAAATTTTTTTCTCTCTGAAAAGAAGAATGTGTGAGTAAATGTTCTATATCTATTTATGAAGAGTGTAAAGAGATGATGATTTATAAAATTTAAATATGATATGTCAACAACATAAAAATTTCATATGTATGGTATAATATTATGTAATGGTGGAATGTGTTGATAGTGGTTCCACTAAGGAATTTTTACTTTTCAAACATCAAGATGATAAACACCTCATGTGAATTATTTCCGTACTAAATAGTGAGTTTAATAAAAAAAATATCTATATACAGTAAGGGGGAAAATTATAATGAAAGTGAAAATTTTAATTTAATATTTATGGTTAGTAAAATGAATGATATTGTAGTAATGTGAATTTTGAAATATGTGTCAAGGATATATGAAGAACCATATTTACAAGATTATATTTGAATGTCTAATGTGTAACATATATTTTAAATATGTAACATTTTATCTATAGGTAGAATCCCATATGTTATAATGTAATTTAATAGTAATAAATTTTTAAATTTATTTATATTTACCTCTTTTAAATTTTTTTATTTAACATATTTCCCCCAATCGAATGTATAGCTTCAACTGAAAAAATGTACAACAGAAAAAGGCAACAGCTGGAATAAAGGAAGCAGCTCCAGGGTCGTCTTCCTTGGAACCTACATAAAGGGTAGGTACAGATAACGCAGATCCTGGTTCATCCACCATGGAACCTACCTGAAGGGTAGGTACAAATTTCCTCAACAACGATCTTTCCCATCAACCTCCTCCGAGTATCGTCTCGCTGTGAAGTCAACCTCCTGATACTGACTCGTCGTGAGGTCCACCTCCGAGTATCGTCCAATTTTCGAACACTCGGCCTCTGTAAGCACTGCCCGTCGTCTGCAACCAACACAATGAGGTGCGGGCATAACAAGTGTAGGGTTGAGTATAACAATACTCAGTAGGGACACTGAGACCCTCAAGGTCTCACTAAAACCAACGAGGATACCCACAAAGAATATCTCAATAGATAACCTCTACATAGGTATATGCCCATACATATACCTAAGTTATCATGTAACCCAACTCAATCATGAGGAAACACAATGATTATAAAATCAACGGATAACCACTACTTAGATATATGCCCATAAATATACCAAAGTTATCAAGTGACCCATCTCAATCATGAGGTAAACACTAATCTCATAGACTCAGCTCAACCAAGATTGTATTCATGATGTCGAAACCACAGCTGCTGGAGAACTCCCCCTCGGTCGAGTACAGTGGGCATGCCGCTAATTAATTAGTGTCTCTCTTATTTTATTACCCATGTCTTAAGTTTTATTTTCAAACATTCAAATAAAGAATTAAACCACTTAATTAATTAACTCAAGGACAATTAATAGGAGGGTTATGGGAGTTTAGGGAATATGAAGAGGTGGGGTTCGTGTGGGCCCCACCGCCCTCATAACCTCTCATGGGATGTTGGGTGGATTCCCAACTTCCACTCAAGGACTACCACTTAGAAAATAAAATAAATTTTGTAGCTAAATTTTATTTTTATCTTCCACAATTTTTAACAACTCCTCCTGAGTAAACGCAACTCCGAAAAATGTGTTCCTATGCAATTACTGACACTGTGAATCCTTCGGTGCCCTCAGAATTCGTTTCTGAGCAACGATTTCAAAGTTAGGAAAACCTGCTCGTTTCTTCCCTAAACGTACCCGAGCTAAACTTCAAAAAATGATTCTGGCCACACTGGGCCTCAGAATCAGGCGCCGTCATAAATTGAGTACTCTTAAAATCCCAAAGAAAATTAAGACAAATGTTTCCTTGAAATTTCCAGGTCATTACAGAATTAGGTTGTTTTTAATTTTATAAAAAGTCAAGAATGAATAGTGAACAAAATTAAAACAATTAATTACTTAAAAGAGAAAATCTTTATTAAATAATATTAAATTATTAAAAATATAAGATTCAGAAAAATGGTTATGAAAAGTCCAAATATTTCATAAATGTAATTTTTTGGGTTTTCTACATTATATGGTAATTATATTAACCCACAATAAGTAGATAACAGGATAACACTATAAAATTAAAAAAGGTAAAATAAGGGTTAATCAAAAAAGATAAGGATAAAAAAGTAAACAAAATATGCCTAAAAAGTATTCTATTATGGGAATTAAAACCAACATAATCTTATTATATAATTAATGTAGTTTGTAAAACTATTCATATAAATTATATTTATAATAAATTATTATTTTAAGACATTCCTAAAGTGCACCTCATCTCTTATATAAAAGGGAATTTCATCTTATATTTATATAATACATAAAAATATATTTAGTTATGAATATATATAGCCAATAATATAAAAATAATATATCCCTTCTATTTAGAAGCATTATATTGGGATGAGTTCCATCCTATGGAGACCATTTCGGAAAATCAATTTGAGATAATCCCAAAAATGTTATATATTTTATCATATCGATCAAAATTATTTTCTTCTTATACATCGTCTTCTTATTTTGTAGTTATAATAATGTAAAATATTCGGTATATTATACATGGTTATATGTTATTATAAATATGCGACAACTTTATACCTCATTTTATACATCATACTAATAACAATATCACCATGTGTGGGTATGTATGGTTTACTGTCTCCACACCGTGGGGAAATGTTTAATTCAACAACACACAATTTGGATGGGTATAATTATGAGTATAATTATTTTAGTTATTGAAAATAAAATTACAATTATTGTGTACTATTAATATACCATCCAATTTGATACCATTTAACAATTAATATAATGGTATCGTCGCTCGTACGTACGTACGACCAACTATCTCCACTACGTGATGAGATTAATTCACTATATTAACCATACAAGAATAAATTCAAACTATATATAATTTATAATAATATAATATATTGCATCATTATTTTACTGGATGTATGTATATTTATATGTCATTTATTTTATATCATTCAATTCTGTAAGGTAATGGAATCAACGTTTATTCGTTAGAATGACCTATAGTCTCCATGATTAGTGTATTCCATTTCATTTATCTATCTATTATATATATTTATATATGGATTATTTTTTATATATAAATCAGGTTTAATATTCAGGATGTATGTAAATACTTATCAATTTAATAAGTTACGGAATAAAAAGTTAAAACACATAAGAAAAATTAATCGATTAATACCCAAAATGTTGCTTTAACATGGAATTAGTAAATAAACGGGATTTATAAAGTAATAATTGAATCATATATGATATAATAAATATTATTATGGTTATGTTACAAATAAATTATATGTTTAAAAACACCATACAAGAGTCTCAGATACCCATGTAGCATATCGGACCAAAGGTAAGGGATAATTTTTGTAGTCCCGTTTTTGTATGCGATTGATTATATCTATGTATTTGTGGGGTTATATTAATCATAAATGTCCATGTTTTCTAAAAAATAAATCATATTTATTTAATATTCTTATATATATTTTTACAGACATTTTTACCCTTTATTTACTTTTACTTCATTGTATTGATGAAATCATTCTTTTTTTACCATATGAGGTAATTTTTGAGTTTTCCGGCAAAAAGATGAAGAGGTTTTTTTTCCATATATGCCACGAATGGATTTTTATGTCATCATAATTCAGTATATCCATGTATATTATATTATAGTATTTCTTTTTTATATTAAAAAATTTACATTATTTTAAAATTTCTCGGCATTTTGAGATTAGAAATGTTTGTAAAGAAGAAATTATATTTTTTTAGGAATGAAGCTCAAGTGTTTTATCAGAATTATTTTCCATAAGTTAAAAAAGAGTTATGTTTATATCCACATTAATAATATTATTTTTTTATTATGTAATTATTTTTATAAAATCCATTTATATTATCTTGATTATGTTATGATTGAATAATGTTTAAAAACCCAATTTTGTTTGGGTTATACTATGGAGAATGGTTTATGTTTTATAAATGTGTGAAAATGATTTAATTATTATATGGGTGGGACCCACATATCCCTTTAATGGATTTCGTAAATATTTATATCATATGATTTATACCTGACTCGAATGACAAGGAAATATGTTTGAGTAATACAAGGCTGGAACGACAAGTAAATCTAGTTCATTAATACATGGCTAGAATAGAAATTAAACCTGGTTCAGTAATATACATTTTAAACAATGATGGGTTTTTTTAAAATTCCTAGGATACTATGAATATCATATTATGTTCTTATTTCGTTCTACTAGTACATGTTTTAAGACAATGCTATTTTATATTGGTTAATATTGATTTATTATCAATGCCTTATATACTGTAATGATTTATTTCATGACACATTGATTTGATATTAAAATATTATAATCTGGTTTTTATATTCATATAATTGTGATATGTTTTATTTTCTCAATTTTTACTCTTACTGAGAATTTGAGCCCACACTTTTTTTTCTTTTCCCTATTATATAAAAAACGTTTTGTGTAGGAAAAAAAGGGAATGATCTCAATCATTGGTGTTGAAGATCATTCACCATGACTGATGATTATGTTCGATGTTTCTAAATACGCTGAACTAATATATTATTTGGTTGTATATTTCTCTAATTTTTTATGTGTTCCGCAAATGAAATGTAATGTTCATGAACAAAAATCTCGGGTCGTTACAGATACAACACGATTGATGAGTCATATGAAATTGTTAATTATTGTTATTTGTAGTGTCAAATATAAGTGAGAACTCTTTTATAATATTATTGATTGAGTACATTAAATGAGAAAATATGATATTGTTTTAGAAATTTATTTTTTTCGATTATTTTCTGAAAAACTAATTTAGTGGTAGGCATTTATAAATACATATAACAACATTATTTAAATTTAGGATAAATGTAAAATTTAAGGTGATCAATAATAAGGGTTATAAGTGAATAAGTGATCCATAATTTTTTGTTGATTAAATGTTTTTTTTAGTATTCTGGTTGTTATGAATTTTTAAAAAATTGAAGTAAGAATAATGACCAAAGTTGATATAATTGATAAATTAAAAAAGAAAATAGTTAGTTAAATGATATTAAAATTCTAAAAATAAGATTCATCCAAATGGATAATATATGTAATTGTTTTTATAAATGACATTTTTTTTGTGGATTTTAACATTATATGAAATTAAGTTAAACCACAATGTGTAAATAACATGGTATCACTATAAGATTAAAAAGTGTAAAATAATGGTTAATACAAACATATAAGGAAAATAAAACAAGAAAAAAATGTCCAAAAATAATTTAAAGGTTCTTATTTGAACCAACATAATCATATATTAGAATTAAATTTCTTTTTATTATTTTTAATCTAATTTTAATTTTTAATAATTTTATATTTGAAGACATTCTTAATGTGCCTCTCACCTCTTCAGCAAAAGGGAACTTCTTATTCTCCTTATTCCACATATCCAAAGCCTTTTAGTTATAAAAATCATTGTCCATTAATTTTCCAAGAATCCCTAACTTCTTTCTAGATGCGTTACATTATGAATAATTATATCATAGTGAGCCCTCTTGAGAAAATTAAAATAAGATACTAGAAAAATAGGTAATTGTTTTATGACCTCTTTCAATTTTTTTTTATTTTTCTACATCCTCGTCTTAGGTTTTTATTATAATACTATAAATTATAATGTATCTTACACAATATGATATGTTATTATAATTTTGGGACATCTTTCTACCTCCTTTTATCCGTCTTATGTATAAAAATATCACCATGTGTCCGTATATTCGATTTACTGTCTCTATTTCATGGTGTAATTTTTTATTAAAATATTATTAATTTGGATGGGTAAAATGTTGAGTATAATAGAATAAAATTAGTAATATTACATGTTAATTATTATGTATAATTAATATACTGTACAATTCCATACCATTTAACCATTAAGTGAATGATATCATCACTCGTGTCTATGTATGACACACTGTCTCCATGACCCGATGAGATTCATTCTCTATTATAACCATTCAAGAATGATTATAAAGTATATATAATAAATAATAATGAAATATATGAATTAATTTTTCTACTCGATTAGATATATATATAAATATATATATTTAATTTAATTGCTTCCTTTCAATTCAATAATGAAATGGAAACTGTGTTCACGCATACGTACGGCCTACCGTCTCTATGAACGGTGTATTCTAGTCTATTTATATATCTATTATATAAATTTTCATACTAAATATTTATGTTATATAACACTTTCTAAAAAAAATTAATATATTTAATTCATTATCTATGTGATATGATTACTAATATAAAGTGCAAACACATATGATTACCAAAACGATAATTACCCAAAATGATACTTTAACACAAAATTGATGAATCAATGTGTAATATAAAGTCATAAGTGAATCATATATGATATCATTAATTTAATATTGGTTCTATTGAAATTTAATAATTATAATAAACCAACTATATAGGAAATTTTTAAATATATGATGCATATCGAACCTAAGTTAGGTGATGATTTTTTCAATCTTATTTTTATCTGAGATCATTTAAACGTATGTATTTAATGGGAATATATTTATAATAGATATCTATGTTTTTTAAATTTTTTCATATAATGTTTATTATTATTTAAGGAATGATTAAATTTAATTTTTTTCATTTTTTACTACATGTTATGGAGGAAATAATTCTTTTGTCTAGAATACAAGTTACATTTTGACTTTCCCAACATAATAATGAGGATAATGTCTTTTTGACATATACAACATGAATGGAGTTTTATTTATTCTTAACTCCATATTTCCATGAATATTATTTACAAGATTTAATTTTTATTATAAACTAAATATGCAATTTTTTAATTGATCTTATTTTTGTGAATAGAATTTTTTTGAAGAAGAAATGATATTTTCTTCAAGAATTAATCTCAAGCACTTTATAAAAATTATTTTTAATTTATGATGACATACGGTTACCTTTATATCCCTATTATTATTTTAGATTTATTCTATTCATGATTGAATTATTTTTTATTAAATCTCTTAATATTAGATGGATTGTTTTATTATGTAAAGATGTTGAAGAAACCCAGTTTTTTCATGGGTTGTGCTATGGTGAATGGTTTATGTTTTTTGGAACATATGTAAATGATTACATTATGAGATGGGTGAGACTTATATCACCCCAAATGCATTGGGTAATGATTTATATCTCTTTATATATACATTAATGGAATGAAAAGTAAATTTGGATCTATAATATAGGGCTAGAACGACATGTAAATCCTATTTTGTAATACAATGAATAAATAGAATGTAAACCCAGTTCAGTAGTGGTATTTGACGAGTATCATGGTCATTGAAGTAATGACATGGAAAATGTGGAAATAATAAATTGTCATTATCTATTTCACACAATTCAGTGTTTTATTACAATGCTATTTCATCATGGTTTATCTTTATTTTTGAACAATGTCTTACGTAATATTATGATTTAATTCATGAAGCATAATTTTGATATTTAAATTTTTTGTTAAGGTTTTTACATTCTTATGTTAATGTATAGTTTCAGGTTTTCAATTTTTACCCTTTCTAAAAATTTTATCTCACTCATTTTATGATTTCATTTCCCCGGGATATAAAGAACAATTTTAGGAAGGAAAACAAAAGAGGAAGATCGTTATATGAGATATAGAATATCTACCACGAAAAAATAAAATTATGTTCCGTGATTCCAAAGGCACTAAACTAATATAATATTTTCTATTTTTTTTAATAACACTAAAAAATAAATTTATTATCCGTGTAAATAAATCCTAAGACATTATAATTGGTATCATAATGAATTCTTAGTTAACCTTTGTAAATGAGAATGCTAAAAATTTAGTAAAATCCCTAAAAAAGATTGTGAATTAGGTATAGGGATATCCCATAAGGGTAGGTATAACTGTGCGATAAATTACTAGAATAGTGATAACAGTCATGGATAACTTATTGTTAAACCTAATATGTTATTGATTGAAGGTAATACACTATGATTATATTTTTTCCTAGAATTATTATTTCCCTTCAAAAATTTATTTTTTGTTTTAAATAATGGTTGGAAGCCAAAAAACAACGTTAATACTAGATTCAATGGGAAATTAGATGATTATCCTCTAGAACCTAAAATATTTTTGGGATATTTAATAATGAATCATTTTTCTATGACCAAAAATCATGCTTCGCTCCCAAATAACGAAAAGTCAGAACCACTGTCTCTTGTATCATTTATAGGGGAATATCCCCTTTATTTTTATGTGATGACCAATCCACATGTTTAATAGAAATGGATTCATACAATTGAAAATATATTTTTCATTATATGTTGTTCAGAACTTGAAAAGTCTATGTTGGGACAATATTCCTTGGATGGTATAGAGAATATGTGATGGAACTTCATCATGAATATGAGGAAAAAAGATAAAATTGAATCTATTGATTGGGATGAGTTCAAGAATATGTTTTTGAGTATGTTCCTTAACATTATTCTTCCTAAAAAATGTTTGATTTGTTTTACTCATATATATCATCTTTATGATAAGAGATCGAGGATAAAATTCAATGAAAACTATATAAAATACCTATAGAAGAAGATTATATTTTCGTTGTACACAAAGTTTGGAAGGAATCATTGAGGAAATTGACTTAAAGGGAATGATAATTGTACTATGTGTGTTAAAGAAGTCCATCATGAAATTTTATACCAAAATAATGGGAATCAACAGAAAGCTCTAAAGAGTGCAGCTCCCACAAATCAGGGTTACAAGTTCATGGAAATTCAGTATTATTCTAACAAATTCCTTAATCAATGTGTTTTTTATGATTATTGACGACAATAACCTCGTAAGTCCAAATAAAAATTCAAATCACAAGTGATCACTATTTTTGTTTTTGAGTATGCCATCAATGTAGTGGAATAATTAAGTTTTTATGTAATGGGATTCCAAAAATAGTGTTGTAGAATCTCATTTATAGTATTTTTAAATAAAGAAATTTATATGTATTTTTCCATTATGGATTATTTTATGTATAGAGTAACATTAACCATGAAAGGTGATTGAAATATTTTTTGAAAATCATGTAATATTTGTATAATGAAGAGATAAGGAGATAATGAGATGTTTGATATTGTTAGTCACCTAATGATTAATACACAAACAAGGGATATCATGGTTTGTCGGTATAGAATTTTTGGTATTATTAGTGTGTGCAAAGAGTTAATTTTGACAAAATCCATGTTTTCACTAAGGTAAAATAGTAATTCAGGTTATGTTTTAAGAGAATATATGATTACGGTATTCACATTTTAGAATGTGACAATATAAAACTACATTATATGATAAGATAGATAAATGATATATTGATTTACATCACCTATTTAAAATGAATTATTTTATTTTTATTTTTTGGATAGATTATAATGTTCTCCATTTATATATATTATATGTTATTTTATGTTTTAGATTTTTAAGATTAATGTATTATCTAACTATAGTTGGACTTGTGCATATTTGATTACATTACATATCTTTTTTGTTGAGACAGATGGAATGACTAGTCATTCAATCGCATGATCTGATAACACATCAAGAATGCCCAGTTAGACTTAATTTCTAAAAATATGAGATGATGTTGAATTTGGTCATGGAATAAGACAAGTTGAGATTCTAACAAAATCATGTATGTATTTATTCTCTTGAAAAATTCTTCAACCTAATGGAAAGGATCATTAATAACAAAAATGTTATTTTTTTACCTTATTATCCATTGAATCAAATGGTCCTTTAAATAATCAAAAATTAATGGATTAATAGTTTTTAACAGTCTCTATCCACTTTCTCAATCACTAACCATCCGAACATTATAGTTATATTACACAACCATATCCTTGATTCCATTTCCCCCATATTTTCTTTGACGTGGAAACCCATTGATGAGTTACCGTTAAAACCATTATATTTCTTACATTCATTTTTAAAAAGAAGTTTTTTGTTCTTTTTTTATGATTTGGGTTTCAATGAATGATAATTTTAGGTAGTAAAACTTTAATAACACCAATGATTTTTTAGGGAAAAATCATTTTTAAGGGGGTATATTTTCACCCCTCGAGATTTTATAAGTTTTATTGTTATTAATTTCATAAATTTTTTTCTTGAAAGATACATAAATATTAGATTGGGATTTACACATCATTTTATTGTATTTTTGTATAAAAACTACCATTGGATTGCATTACAAGGAAAAACAACCTTCATTGATAGCTTGTGGTGTACACAATACTGTGTTTCATAAAACAACGTTATATTATTAGAATATTATTACTTAAATGAATATAAACTAGTCTTTGTAAATAGTATTATCATCATTTTTAATTATATATAACATTAACATTCATGTTATGTATTTTTTGGACATGATATATTAGAAATATAATTTTTCATATAAACGACTTTTTTAAAAAAATATACAATTTTATCACATTATGATGGAGATCCATTTTTGAATATAGTTTTTTACAATGTTATAAGTTATATATGACATAATAAACTTCTGATATTTAATATGGACATCAAAATTTACCTTTGATTAAATTTTGGTATTTTTGTGATGGAATTCTTATTTTATTGAACAGTGAAAAATACTGCATTTTAATACAAAACTAAATTTTCATATAACCTATTTATATTGTTACATTAACATTTTGATTGGTTTTATAGTTTTATTGGATTATGTTTTTTTCATTTTATCTAGTTTTTTCAAATGGATGTAATTACACATTTAAATTGGGTATAAAAAACTAGTGAATATTATTATAGTTTTTTACATCTAAAACCATCTTTTTGGTATTGACAATGAAAAATACCTTTTACTTAATTTATTGAAATTCTTGTTTTTAATTTTTAAATAACGGATTCAATATTTGGAAACATAATTTCCAAATTTTGAAAATAGGGACCATTTGTTTTTGTAACATATGAATTACAACTTTAGTAACTATTTTTACTTACCATATAAATTAACAAAATAAGGGTAAAAATAAATATTCAATAATATCAAACTACCCTAAAACATGTCATATTACTATTTAATAACAAAATTATGACTGTGGTTATCCTTGGGTCATTTTATGTACCCAATGGAGACTCATGGGATTGATAAATTCATGTTATAATAAGCAATTTAATGATAGAAATCTAACATAAACATGTATCTTCTTACTAAACCAATTTTTATACGAGGTTATGTAAGTGAAATATTCAAATATAAATAGTAAATAAAAATTTAAAAATATTTCTTACATCATGATATTTTATTTATAATATCAAGACATTAAATAAATTAATTTATTTATGACACATCGCCGATAGAGTGATTTATTCATTAATAAATGTATCAAATAAATGATATTATAATTATTAAAATAAATATATTTGATATAATTATGGATATACAATGATTTTCATGGTGAATACGTCATCATAGTATTCCAAAAATGAATTTTTTTAAAGAACCTAGTTTTTTTAATTTGTAAAAAATCCAAGTATGAATAGTGGTCTAAATTGATATAATTCATAACACAAAATATAATATTGTTTATTTAAAGATAATAAATTATTAAAAATAAATTATTAAAAACATGTTTAATGTAAGTCTAAATATGTCACGAATGCCATTTTCTGGGTTGTTTTACATGATATGGTAATTACATTAACCCACAATATGTAAGTAACACAATATCATTATAAGATTAAAATGGTTAAAATAAGGGTTAAACTAAAAAATAGGGATAAATAATAATCAATGCATAAAAAAATTATATAATTATGTTTATTCGGACCAAAACAATCTTATCATAGAATAAAATGAGTTCTGGAAAATTTTTATCAACATTAAATTTATAATAAATTAATAATTCAAGACATTCTTAAATTTCACCTCATCTATTATATAAAATAGAACTTCTTATACTTATTATAAAAAAATTCCAAAGCATTTTAGTAATTAAAATATCTATACAATACTCTTCCAGAAATCCATACCTTCCTCTTATAATCCTTAAAATGTGTAGAATTCCATCCTAAGGAGACCTTTTATGCAAATAAAAAAAATTCTCAAAATAGAGGTATCTCTCTATAACATCATTCAAAATCGTTTTCTTCTTATTTATCATCAACTTATGTTTTTGTTAAAAAAATAATTAAAAAATATATATTATACATTATGAAATATTATTATAATTATCAAACTACCCTATACATCCTTTTATACATCAAACAAATAACAGTATCACCATGTGTGCATACGTACGACTCATCATCTCTTTGTCAGGATGTAATTTGTTATTCAACAATATTAAATTTTGTTTGGTATAATGATGATTATAATGGTTTCAAATAATTTATATAACATGATAATTATTTGTATAATTAATATACCATGCAATTCTATTCCATTTAACCATTAACTGAATGATATAGTTGTTTGTACGTATGTACAGCCTACAGTCTCAATGACGTGATAACTTTCATTATCTATGTTAACCATTAAACAATGATTATAATGTATATATAATGAATAATAATATAATATATTACACATTAATTCTACTATATTTATCTATATATATGTCATTTAAATACTTCCATTCAATTTAATAAGGAAATGGAAAAAAATGTTCAGCTTTATGTACGACCTACTGTCTCTATGAACTGGGTATTCAATTTAGTTTTTCAATTTATTATAAATATTTATATACTAATTATTTATCATATATAAATTATTTTTTTCATTCTAGAATTATTTAAATCATTATCTAGATAATAAAATAATTAATAACAATTTAAAACCCGTATGATAAATAAAACAATAATTAACAAAAATGTTCCTTTAACAAGGAATTAATAAATGAATGGGTAATATAAATACATAAGTGAATCATATATGATATCATAAAATTCATTATGGTTATTTTATAGGGTATAAAATTGTTTAAACATACTATATAGAAGTTTTAGATACACACGAATCATATAAGAGCTAAGGTAAGCGCTAATTTTTGCAATCCGATTTTTATCTGATATTTTTTTATCTATGTATTTTTGGGAATATATTTATCATCAACGTCTATGTTTTCTACATATTTTTTCATAAAATTTTTAATGTTAATATATGTATGTTTAATTTCATTTTTCACATTGTATACTTTCACTACTTTGTATGAAAAAAATATTTCTTTTGTATTGCAAATGTGGTAATTTTTTACTTTTATTACAAAAGTATGCAGAGAATTTTCTTCATATTATTTCGAGTGAATGGGGTTTTACATCTTATTAATTAATTATATCAATGAATATTACTTTAAATGATTTCATGTTTGTTTTAAACTAAAATTTTTCATTTTGAAATTTCACAACTTTATTAGAATAGAAAATGTTTTTGTTAAAGAAATGGTCCTTTTCATAGGAATTAAGAAAAATTCATTATCAAAACTAGTTTCCATAAATGATAACATATTTTTATATTTATATCCCTATTATTAAATTTATTTTGTTTTTTATGGAAATATTATTATGAAATAAATTTATATTATATAGATAATGTAATGACATAATTTTTTTTAATAAATCCATTTTTTGTTCCTGGATTATTCTTGGTGAAAGGATTATGTTTTGTGGAACATGTGATAATTATTTAATTATGTGATGTGTTGGATATATATCTCCTTTCAATTCATTGGGTAATGATTCATTTCGCAAGAAATAGACATTACTAGAATGACAAGTATATCTGGTTGAGTAATACAGGGATTGAATGATAAGGAAATATATTTCATTAATACATTGCTAGAACGACAAGTAATTATTTTTATGTAATTGATATTGTCCACTATGATGGTCTTGGAAGTAATTCCATGGCTATTACGAAAATTTTATTATTATTTTATTTGTTTTCCAAGATTCTATATATTTTTCTAATTCTATTTTCTCATGGTTAAATTTATAATATGATTTATGCCTTATGTATTGCGATGATTTATTTCCTGAATAGTGATTTTTATATTTAAAAATTATGTTCATGTTTCTAAATTCTAATATTTATGAATTGTTTTTTATTCCCAATTTTTTAACCTACTGAGTATTTGAGGTAATCCTTTTTATAGGTTCTTTTCCCCATGATATAAAGAATTGTTTTTGATATGAAAACAAAAGGGGGGAAGATATCAATGGTTTATGATGAAGATCATTCACTTCGATAGAATATTAGGATCCATATTTCCAAATAAACTAAACTAATATGGTGTATGGGTGTATATTTCTATAATTTATTATGCCTTACTCAAAATAAATTAGATTTATATTTACATCATCCATGGTTAATTATGGATGTGACATGATGGATGAGTAATTTCCAATCATTAATCATTTTTATTTTCAATGTCACACATATATGGGAACTCTTCATGATATTATGTACATGACTAGATAGAATGGGATAATATGATATAATTTTTATAAGGTGAATCTTTTCAATGATTTTTGGAGAATCCTTCTTGTATGTAAATATTTCAAAATAAATATAAAAACATCACTTATAGTTGACACAAATGATAAATTGTGAGATATGTAGAGAAATATTAAGAAGAGAGAATGTGGAACATAACGTCCATTTTTTCTTATTCTCCACATTCTAAAATAAACAACAAGATAATTAAATGAAATATCAAATATAATATGAAACATTACATCTACATGATGTAGGTTCTCAGTATGAATAATTTTTAGATAAGGAATAATGATATTTTTTAAACGAATTATATGCCAATAGGATAACATGGTATATTATTTATTTAAAAGAGTAAATGGGACATATGGAAAAATATATATTAATTACTATTTTGAACAAAAATATTTAACACAAATACCTTGAAATGAATAATCTTTCCAATGAAATTGTACATCACTTGTGAAGTGATAATAATTTATTATGGGAAGATATTCCAAAGTATTGTTGCCAAATGAATTTTCAGAATCTGAATTAGGTGTGTGAAGACCAATTAGTTTAATTATATTGAAGGTAGTATAGTGAAAAAAATAGTTTTTATTTTTTAATGTAGTATTGTAATAGCGAGATGTAATCAGTTTGAATAAGAATAGTGAATAAATAGTGATGTGTTCGTAGAAGTTATTTATTGAATCACTTACTGAATTGATTACATGAATTAAATTAGTCATACATCAGTTAGTAAAAATTGTTTAATAAATAAACCTATAAAATGGGGTTTGAGATAGTATCTATATTAATTGGATAATTATAAGGAAAATCAATTGATTTCTACTAAAATATATTTATGTTTTAAGTCCTGAGATTTGGTTTCTTATCATTGACATATTTATAATCTACAAGGAGTACATTTGAAGTTAAATCAATATTTTGAATTATAATCATATAAGAGAATGTTTTTCTATAGGTTATTGGAATACATAGATCTAAATCTGAATAATATGGTGTTGAGTACACTTTATTTGAGGAAGTGGGTAGTATATTAGAGTTCACATATCATCCATATAGAGATAGAGATGAAACTAGTTATTTCATACAATGATAAAATTACGAAAACGTAGCATGTATAATCTAACATTATCATTCATTACTAGATTTCATGTAGATTAAAAATATGAATTTCAACTTGGGTGAGGAATGAATGAACCTTAAACCTAATGAAGTATATATTTCTAGCATGTATTTACAATGAAGGAAACATTTTTTAAACAAATAATTCAAACATAGTATATTTTTTTCACATCAACAAATCATTGATGTGTAGAACTTATACATAGTAATTTATAATGAACCAAATAATTTTTTTTCTCATTCCATGGTTTAAATTCGTATATATAATGTCATATAAGTTATTGATACATAATTATTTACTGGATAAACATAGTTCTTTCTAAAAAATTAACAAGACCATAAAACAAGTTAAAGAAAAATAATATTTAGGGATACACCACCATCCATACCATGTTCAATGTGTCTTGAATTAAAAAATAGTAAATATAATGAACAATATATATATATATAAATGTATAAAAAATAAATAATAATAATTTTTTCATATTTTTTAAAAAATTTATATTTTTATTTAGTATATATTTATTAAGCATATTTTGAATCCAATTGTTGTTTAATTATTTACAAATTAATGATGGTATTTTTTATGTAGAATTATAATTTAATTTTTTTAAATCTAATAATAATTCTAAATTACCATATTAGGTCAGAGAATATATGTAGAAATAATGAAATTATAATTAATATAAAATTCAAAAAAAAATCAAGAGTATATAGAACAATAAAGTAATAGAAATTACATATGTCATAATGATGAAAACTGTAGTTGTGAATCAATAAATATATAGTCTATATCATTATACATGATGATATACTATTTATATTTGGAGGTAGAGGACAAATATAGTATTTCTACAATCATGTGGTATTTATTAACGTGGCTTTTCACATACTTATGGATCCTTTAAAAATGGGTCTAATTATTAATTTTGAACCAAAGTTAGATACCTGATAAATTAAAATAGTATCTTTGGTGTATGAGGTTTATTTGAAGCATGAAACCCCAATGTGTATGATAAAATACACATGACACACAGTTAGTATAAAATATGTTATCTGGGTTGTACTGTCTCTCGTAACTATTTTTTGTTGGACACTGGTGTGTTATTGGGCACACATTTTGCTCTAAACATACGATAAGGGTTGCACAACCATGATAACGACTGAAGATATTTTTCAGTTTTGATTCACTTGGTATGTGCAAGGTTTACAAATCCATGAATTGAAACCATTTAGGTGACCCCTTCTAATAGTAGAACAAGAATAATTGGAATATGGTTCCCTTAATCATGTGATCATACTGTTCAAGACTATTTGTTTGGTGATTTTACAATTGTGACCTTAAATTATGTTTTACTCAAACCCCACTCATTTAATTACTTATCAAGTGGTTAGCCACCACTATTTATCCTCTTTTGAAATACATTAGGGAAGAAATATAGTAATATATTCGGATCAACCATCCAGATTCTAATTAAATAACCAAAGATCTTGTTGGATCCACACTGGAATGGTATAAATCCTTTTTATACATTTTTCTTTTATTATTAAATAAATAATTTTATTCAGATACATTCTGAAATTTTGTATTTTTAGGATGTTGGACTATTCTTTATATCTCTTCTAATCCAACTTGAACTAGAGGCTGATACTGGATGAAGAGAGTCATATGAGTTTGAGGTAGGTAATCTATTACTCATCCTTCTATATTTATCAATTTATAAATTGATGTGTAGGAAATATGATTTCATCATTTTCACATATTTGGATAATTTTTCATTCTTATAGTAATTAAAAATGTGTTCCAATAACCATGTTAAATATTTTATCTATCGTTTGTGTTTATAAGGCCCCAACCTTAAACCTTAATTAATCTTGAGTTATTAAAAGATTACACATTGAGGATATTTTCGGGTTTAGAGTTTTAGAGAATTAGAAAATAAATCTTTCATTACATTCCACATATAAACAAAATGGTTACAAAAAGATAGTATTCATTTTTCCCATCAATGGAATCATATTCAAAATAAAACATGGATTCGTTCTTGACACTTCCTTGAAACTACCATCATATCATGTACCTTTCCCTTGACCTGTGAAAAAAATTTCAAAAAAACTTGGGAATAGCATAAAAAGCTCAGTAAGGGATATAAAAATATGGAGAGGAAACATGGGTACATATATACATAAGAATGAAATCATACTTTACCCATAAAACATAATCACTTTAACATACCTCATAAAATCATGAATAAATCATAGAAATCATAATACATAAAGGTAACTTGATGCATTCATAACATTCTTACGTAGGGAGTAACCCTCTTGGTTACATTTGGAATACCCATCATAGTATATTCCCTAAATCTCTTCAGAGAAACCTTAATGTTTTACTCCTTCACGTTACCCAATGCATTGGAGAGCTATATCGGGCTCACCTGCCCTTAGTTTATCACGAAACCACCCGTCTTCATAATAATGCACAAAGAAGCATAACATAATAGTATCACATAAAAGATGCATAAAGGAAACATAACAATTCCACTTTTCAATCACAAGATATCAATACAACACATTGATATAAAAACATTATGAAAACTGTTTCTAATACCAAAATAAATGAAAAGTAAAACATGGTATTTATTTTTCTTTTAAAAAGAAGGCATGGCTTGTAGAGGAATCCGAAACTCAAATAATGCTCACGACGGTGGAGATGTTTTTGTCGCCGCATACGTACAACAAAAACAATCCCTTTTTTCATTTTGTAAAACACTTCTTAGAAAAAAGATTCCTTTTGGATAAACGTAAAAGTAAAAGGGGTTTATACACCGTATAAAAGAAGGTTGTGTATAAAAAAAATATTCCTCAATGAAAGTAGATTGAGACGAAGTCTCATACCTCGGGTCCGACATGACTCGGTCGTTATTTAATCTCCTGAATAATAAACTTGAGTTAATTTCTACGTGTTTAAGAAGCTTTTTCAAGTTCATTATTCCTTTTATATCACTTATTTCCATGTCATGAACACTATGTAATTATTTAAGTTAATAACGGTCGTTTTAATGATCATTCGTACTTCAGTCAAAAATAAACCCTTGATAATTACATGTTGTTCATGTATCCATTATATCCAGATTTATAATCATTATGTATATATCATATATATCCAGTATATACCTGAATTTATAATATTACATAATCATTTATAGGTAAGAAATGAAATGCACCGTTCATGGAGACGGTAAGCCGTACGTACGCATGAAAGCTACTATCATTTATATTTTGTATTTTATAGAATTGAATCATAATGATATAAAGTTATATAATAATTCCAGTATAATATCATATATAATATCATAGTACCATCCTTTATATGTCCCACGTATGATATTTAACGAATCAAATCACTTTGAGGGGGCGGTAGTCCGCACTTTCTTAAATTAAGATATCGCGTTTACCCATAATGGAAACCATAAACGTATGCCCAAAATGAAAAAATACAGAATCTTAAGGAAAACATAAACATATTATATATCATATATAAATATATTTACATCTTAATGGCCACCTTTGAAGGTGTTAAATGAATGTTGAACAATCATCGTTTCGGGAGGCATAAATTCACCATTCACGAAAGCAGTATGTCCTTTAACCGTTAGATGTAGGTGAGTGTAAGTGTAGCTCGAATCCTTATTATAAAAAAATCATAGTATATTGTGGATACTAGATTTGTTACAAAAGAAAAGAATAAAAAGTGTTTAGGGGGTTGGAGAAGCAAAATCAATCAAAAGGACTCAAAAGAAGACATTACCTTAAAATCGGGTAACTCTCTTAGATTTGAGATCAATGGATTCCTTGGGAAGACTTCTGCCCAAAGTGAGGATTCAAGGAGTAAGAGAGGGAATTGTAGAGACAAAATGGGCAGGATTTGGCTGAAACAAAGGTTTTGGTATTGTGGGTAAGGAGGTAGAGGTGGGGGCCTTTTATAAGAGGAGAGGAGGGGCACTCTTGGAAAGTAAAGAAATGTTACTTTATTTGAAAATTATTTTCGGATTCAAAATGTCCCACATTGATATAATTCGAGGTTAAGGTGATAAGGGTTCAAAATCCACCCATCCAATAGGTTTTGGACATGTGTAGGTCATATATTTTACATTATCATTTCATTTTATTTAAATCCTTTATTAATGAGGTAATCGATGCATCATCATGATGTCATAAATAATTTAATTTATTTAAAGTCTAAAAATTATAAAAAAATACTATTATGTAGGAAATATTTTTATCTTTACAATGACTATTTATAATCAAATATATGATCTTTATATCCTAATGTAAAAATGGTTTTAGTAAAACACATCATGTTTGTGTCATTTTTACTTTTACATTAAATAAAAAGTTATTTATGTCATTTCCCAACCAAATTGGCTCCATGGGGTCCCCAAGTTGACCCATGTATTGTCTTGGTCGGTCATGACACATCCAATGAGGGTAGGACATGTTTCAATCACATCTCATTTTATTAAAGCATTATTTTTACCTTAAACTACACTAATTACCTCTAATCGCGATTAAGAACTGAAAAGTTACTATTCACCAAAAAATTATTTTAATATCATTGAACCACATTTTACATTTTAATGAAAACCATTTATGTCGGATTTTTGAAATTCAAAACACATAAGTGGTAAAATTTCATTTAAATGAAAAATCAGTTTTTATAAGTACCACTTAGTGGTTTCACTATTCATCAAAAATTGATGTTTTTTTTAGAAAAATACCAAAAATTCACCCAAAGCTATATTTGATATTCCGAATTCAAACATGAAGTCTATTTTAATATATTAAAAACATATAAGTCACATTAATTAATTTAATAATTATTTCCCACTGTCATGAAAAATAGCGTGTTTTTATGAAACAATAAGTATCAAAAGATTGACCCCAGTTTAAGTCCAATATCAAAGTGAAATTGATTCCAATGACCACCATTGGATTAAATGGTAAAAATATATTCTAATTTAACTTCAAAACCAATTCAAAAGATAATATAATCTTGTAAATAAATTAGATTAAAAAGCAGTTTTGATTTAAATGCAGTATTTTTCACTATTCATTAAAAAATGATCATTGTCTGAAAAATACAAAAAATTCACACAAAGTAAATTTTTATGTCCCAATCATAATGAATATATTTATTTTGACAAATATAGATTATAAAATTGTCAAAAGTTTGATTTAAAAAGGGTTTTCCATCAAAAGGCAGTAAAACAATCTTTTAAGAATATTAGTGTATTCCATGAATAAGATTGTATTAATTTTAATTTTAAGCCTCTAAAACACTATCTTAATCATTAATAGACATAGATAAAAGTATCTATTACTCATTACTTACTTGGGATGTTACATCCTTCCCCCATTTTGAAAATTGTGTCCCCTCAATTTATTTACTTATCGAATAAATGTGGGTACTTATCCCTCATTGCATTTTCAGATTCCCATGTTGCCTCTTCCATCATGTGGTTTTTCCAAAAAAAACTTTACCTGATTAATCAGCTTATTCCGTAACACTTTCTCTCTATGGTCAAGAATCTGGACCGGTTGTTCCTCATAACATAGGTTCTCTTCCAGTTGAACTACCTCTGGACTCAAAACATGAGATGGAACTAGCATATAAATTTCAACATCGAAACGTGAAAAACATTGTGTACCTGAGATAAACTCGGAGGTAAAGCCACCCGGTATGCAATTGATCCAAATCTATCCATAATTTCATATGGTCCAATAAACCTTGGACTCAGCTTTTCTTTATTACCAAATCTCATCACATTTTTCCAAGGAGAAACCTTGAGAAAAACATGATCACCTACCTCGAAAGATAGATCCTTCCTCCGGTTATCCGCATAACTCTTTTTCCTGCTCTGAGCTGTTCTCATGTGCTTCTGAATCAGCTGAACTTTTTATGAAATCTCTTCTACCAATTCTGGTCCCATCAACTTCCTTTCACCCACTTCATCCCAGAAAGAAGGAGTTCGACACCGCTTCCCATATAATGCCTGAAATGGTGCCATCTGTATACTGGAATGAAAACTGTTATTATATGAAAAATCAACCAAAGAAAGATGTTGGTCCCAACATCCTTGATAATCCATAGAGCAAGAACGTAGCATATCCTCCAATGTTTGAATTTTTCGTTCTGACTGCCCATCTGATTGATGATGACATGTTGTACTAAAATTTAATTCAGTACCCAACGACTTCTGAAGGCCTTTACAAAAGATAGAAGTGAACCTGGGATCACGATCAGATACAATGGAGAGGGGAACTCCATGTAACCTGACTATCTCATTAAGATACAAACGTGAAAGTTGATCTAGGGAAAGAGTACCTCGTATAGCAAGGAAATGAGCATATTTAGTCAAGCGATCAACAATAACCCAGATTGCATTATTACTTCGATATGTCTTCAGTAATCTGACAACAAAGCCCATGGATATATTCTCCCATTTCCACTCTAAAACTAGTAAAGGATGAAGAATCCATTTCGGTAAATTCCGCTCTGCTTTAACCTGTTGACATGTCAAACACTTCAAAGTAAAATCCGCAATATCGCTTTTCATTCCATCCCACCAGTAATACCCCCGCAGATCTCTGTACATCTTAGTACTTCCAGGATGAACTAAAAACGGAGAACTATGAGCTTCACATAAGAACTATCTCTTCAACTGTGAATCACAAGGCACACACAATATCTTCCCAAATCTCAAAACACAATCATTATTAATGTTGAATTCAGGAAACTTACCTTTCTGAACCAGCTCTACCTTTTTCTGTAACTCACTGTCTTGCTTCTGTGCTTACTTGATTCTATCTGATAGAGATGATCTCACTGATACCTGAAACAAACCAGAAGAACTTCCTGCACCAAAAACTTCTATGCCAAAGTTCATCAAATCCTTAACCAAAGGATCACGTTCCAAACGAATCATTGCTAATGAAGAATTACTTTTTCGACTCAAAGAATCAACCACTTTATTTGCTTTTCCCGGATGGTAATGAATTGTACAATCATAATCCTTGATTAATTCCAGCCATCTCATATGTCTCATGTTTAACTCTTTCTGAGTGAATATATACTTTAATATATTGTGATATGTATATATTTCAAACTTTACTCCATACAAATTATGCCTCCAAATTTTTAAAGCAAAAACAACAGAAGCTAATTTCAAATCATGTGTAGGGTAATTTACCTCATGAGTTTTCAACTGTCGTGATGCATAAGCAATTACCTGGTCATTCTGCATTAGGAAGCAACCATTTCCATTCAATGAAGCATCACTGTATATAACAAACTCACCATTCCTGGAAGGTAGTGCCAAAACAGGAGCATTCACCAATCTTCTTTTCAATTCCTGAAAACAATCATCACATTCTTTTGTCCAGATAAACTTAACACCATTCCAAGTTAGCTTAGTCAATAGACTAGATAACCATGAAAAATTTCTATCATACCTTCGGTAATAGCCTACCAAACCAAGGAAGCTACGAATCTCAGTTACCTTTGTTGGTCTTGGCCAGTCTTCCACAAGTTTTGTTTTTGCAGGATCAACAGTTATCTCATCTTTAGAAACAATATGACCATGGAAAGAAATTTGTTGCAACCAAAACTCACACTTTCTGAATTTTCCATACAGTTTCTTTTCTTTTTAGGTTTGAAAGATAAACCTTAAATGTCTTTCATGTTCTTATTTACTTTTAGAAAACACCAAAATATCATCAATAAAAACAAAAAACATTTTTCACCTAAGTCAACTGATCCATCACTACAACAAACTGTTTAGTTCTGATTCTGGCCATCTCAGGATACTAATTTGAAAGGTGATTTCCCTATGTATCACTTCCTAGAAAAGATGCTTTGTTTCCTCTATAGAAAACAATTCTTATCACAAAAATTCCTTAGGTGAAGCCACATGGTAATCTTTAAATGCTATAACATTTCAATTTGACCAAAAAAAATTTTGGATAATAATTTTTTAGAATTCTAACTCCTAATGTTATCTAAACCGACCATTGATACCAACTATAAGGCCCCAGCCTTAAACCATACTTAATCATGAGTTATTAAAAGATTACACATTGAGTATCTTTTTGGGTTTAGAGTTTTAGA
Source organism: Viscum album (assembly GCA_963277665.1). Lineage (NCBI taxonomy): Eukaryota > Viridiplantae > Streptophyta > Magnoliopsida > Santalales > Viscaceae > Viscum > Viscum album. The sequence continues at coordinate 1,360,868,526 of OY728133.1, forward strand.
GAATTAGAACATAAAACTTGCATTACATTCCATATATAAACAAAGTGGTTACATAAAGATAGTATTCATTTTTCCCATTAATGGGAACATATTTAAAATAAAACATGGATTCTTTCTTGACACTTCCTTGGCACTATCATACAATCATGTACCTTTCCCTTGACCTGTGAAAAACATTTCAACAAAACTTGGGATGATCATAAAAAGCTCAGTAAGGGATATAAAAATATGGAAAGGAAACATGGGTACATATATACATAAGAATGAAATCATACATTACCCATAAAAAATAAGAACATTAACATACCTCATCAAATCATGAATAAATCATAGAAATCATAAGACATAAAGGTAACTTGAGGCATTCATAACATTTTTACATAGGGAGTAACCCTCTTGGTTACGTTTGGAATACCCATCACAGTAGATTACCTAAATCTCTTTGGAGAAACCTTAACGTTTCACTCATTCGCGTTACTCAATGCATTGGAGAGCTATATCGGGCTAACCCTCCCTTAGTTTACCACGGAACCACCCGTATTCATAATAAATCCCAAGAACCATAACATAATCATATCACATAAAATATGCATAAAGGATACATAACATTTCAACTTTTCAATCACTAGATATCAATACAAAACATTGATATAAAAACATTATGAAAACCATTTCCAATACCAAAATAAAATAAAAGTAAAACATTGTATTTATTTTTCTTTTAAAAAGATGGTATGGCTTGTAGAGGAAGCCGAAACTCAAATAATGGTCACGGCGGCGGAGAAGTCGTTGTCGCCGCATACGTACGACAAAAACATTCCCTTTTGTCGTTTTGTAAAACACTTCATATAAAAAATATTCCTTTTGGATAAACGTAAAAGTCAAAGTGGTTTATACACCGTATAAAAGAAGGTTGTGTATAAAACAAAATATGCCTCAATGAAAGGAGATTGAGACGAAGTCCCATACCTCGGTTCCGACTTGACTCGGTCATTCTTTAATCTAATGAATAATAAAATTGAGTTAATTTCTACTTTTTTAAGAAACTTTTTCAAGATAATTATTCCTTTTATATCACTTATTGCCTTGTCATGAACACTATGTAATTATTTAAGTTAATAACAGTCGTTTTAACGATCATTGGTACATGAGTCAAAAATAAACCCTTAATAATTACATGTTTTTCATGTATCCATTATATACAGAATTATAATCATTATGTATATATCATATATATCCAGTATATACATGCATTTATAATATGACATAATCATTTAGAGGTATGAAATGAAATGCATCGTTCATGGAGACGGTAAGCCGTACGTACGCACGAACGCTACTTTCATTTCTATTTCGTATTTTATAGAATGGAATCATAATGATATAAAGGTATATTATAATTCCAGTATAATATCATATATAATATCATAGTTCCATCAATTATACATCCCACATATGTAATTTAACGAATCAAATCACTTTGAGGGTGCGGTAGTCCGCACTTCCTTAAAAGAAGATATCGCGTTTCCCATAACCGAAACCATAAAGGTATAACCAAAATGAAAAATACAGAAGCTTAAGGAAAACAAAAACATATTATATATCATATATAAATATAGTGACATCTTAATGGACACCTTTTAATGTGTTAAAATAATGTTGAACAATCATCGTTTCAGGAGGCATAAATTCACCATCCACGGAAACAGTATGTCCTTTAACCATTAAATCTAGGTGTGTATAAGTGTATCTCGAATCCTTCTTATAAAAACATCCTAGTATATTGAGGATACTGTAGTTGTTACAAAAGAAAAGAATAAAAAGAGTTTAGGAGGTTGGAGAAGAAAAATCAAACAAAAGGACTCAAAAGAAGACATTACCTTAAAATCGGGTAACTCTCTTAGATTCGAGGTCAAAGGATTCCTTTGGAAGACTTCTGCCCAAAGTGAGGTTTTAAGGAGTAATAGAGGGAAGTTTAGAGTCAAAATGGGCAGGGGATGGCCGAGCCAAAGGCTTTGGGAGTGTGGGTATGGAGGTAGAGGTGGGGGCCATTTATAAGAGGAGAGGAGGGGCACTCTTTGAAAGTAAAGAAATGTTACTTAATTTGAAAATGATTTTTGGATTCAAAAGGTCCCACATGGATATAATTGGAGGTTAAGGTGATAAGGGTCAGAAATCCACCAATACAATAGGTTTTGGACATATGTAGGTCATAGATTTTACATTATCATTTCATTTTATTTAAATCCTTTAATAATGAGGTAATCGCTGCATCATCATGATGTCATAAATAATTTAATTTATTTAAAGTCTAAAAAATATAAAAACAAAACTATGATGTAGGAAACCTCTTTATCTTTCCAATTACTATTTATAATAAAAAATCTGATCTTTATAACCCCATGTAAATATTGTTTTAGTAAAACACCTCGTGTTTGTGTCATTTTTACTTTTACATTAAATAAAAAGTTATTTATGTCATTTCCCAACCAAAGTAGCTCCATGGGGTCCCCAAGTTGACCCATGGATTGTCTTGGTTGGACATGACACATCCAATGATGGTAGGACATGTGTCAATCTCATCTCATTTTATTAAAGCATTATTTTTACCTTAAACTACACTAATTACCTCTAATCGCGATTAAGAACTTAAAAGTTACTATTCACCAAAAAAATATATTAATCTCAATGAACAACATTTTAATTCTTAATGACAACCATGTATGTTGGTATTTTGAAATTCAAAACACAAAAGTGGTATAATTTCATTTAAACGAAAAATCAGTTTTTATAAGTACCACTCAGTGGTTTCACTATTCATCAAAAATTGAAGTTTTTCAGAAAAATACCAAAAATTCACCCTAAGATATATTTGATATTCCGAATTCAAAAACGAAGTATATTTTACAAAATTCAAAACATATAAGTCACATTAATTAATTTAATAATTAATTCCCGCTGTCATGACAAATAGCGTGTTTTTATGAAACAATAAGTATCAAAAGATTGACACCAGTTTCAGTCCAATTACAATGTGAAATTTTTTCCAATGACCACCATTGGATTAAATGGTAAAAATATATTCTAATTTAAGTTCAAAAACAATTCAAAAGATAATCAACTCATATAAATAAATTAGATTAAAAAGCAGTTTTGATGTAAAAGGCTGTATTTTTCTCTCTTCATTAAAAAATGAACATTATCTGAAAAATACAAAAAATTCAGACAAAGTAAATTTTGATGTACCAATAATAATGAATATGTTTATTTTGACAAATATAGATTATAAAACTGTCAAAAGTTTGATTTAAAAAGGGTTTTCCATCAAAAGGCAGTAAAACAATTTTTTAAGAATATTAGTGTATTCCATGCATAAGATTGTATTTATTTTCATTTTAAGCCTCTAAAACACTATATTAATCATTAATAGACATAGATAAAAATATCTATTACTCATTACATACTTGGGATGTTACGGTGTTAACATCCACAATATCAACAACCCCAGAAAGTCTGTTTATATATTTATTATTGTAGTTTCAAATTATTATAATAATGGATTTCTATGATTATTTATCTCAACCGTACGAGTGTGTGTATTAACCTTGCTAACGGTAATCTGATTTAATTCGATGAATTTTTAATTGATGAATGGATAATATAATTTTTATATAAATTTTATCGACCATAGGTAACTACATCAATTTGAGGAATCAATCTAAAAGTGAAATGGATTGTGTATTATTTATATATATATATATATATATGTGACTTGTCCTAATTAATTATAACCGAATATATTGGTTTCACATTTATAAATCTACATTCCATGTATAATTGAAGTAATTAGAGTAAAATTTATTCAGTGATCAATATTTATAAAAAATTAATTAAATGATTGGATGAAACACTGCCTTCTCCTAATATTGAATGGTAACACTTAATCCAAATGAAACTGTTAAATGGTATAACCATTACTTGAATTAATTAAATAAATGAATCGATTTTATGCTTCCTTACTTTATACATACCATATCATCATAATATGGTGGTATAGAATCTAGTTTGATTTTCAGTTATCACGGTAATTCCTTGAGAATGCATATAATCCTTTCTGATTCAAAGATGTTTCTTTCTAAGTGTGAGACCCACCTTGGTACCAAATTTTTTCTATCATTGGATGTAACACCACAATGTTTTTCAAAAAATAAATAAATGAAATTAACAGAACACTGAGTAACATCTTAATGTCACATTATTTTAAAGAGAGTTATAATCTTCAAATTATACATAAATTTTCTATTTCTATGTTTTTAATTTAAAAAACCAGTCCAGAATGGTTCTGATAATTATATTATTTAGAGTCTAATAGAACAAACATATCATTTTTTGGTAAACAATTACATTAAATTACGAATATAAATATAAATATCAATATGACCCTTATGAATGGTAAATCATAACATTATTTTATTTTGTGAAGGATTTAAGATAATTATTTCTTGATTAACTTTTCCATGTGATATAATATAATTTATAGTGTTAAAATTGTTATTTTTTGAATAAAATATTATTTTATTCCAAATTTAAATTTATCATATTAAGAAAATTATTTTCAAAAAAATGGAGTTCATTTTTAAAATTCAACATGTCAAAAAATTATTGAGGTGATTTTTTGGGATTTTCCGGAAATAAATGAATATTTTTTTAATATAAAAATACAATAATATACAATATGTATACAATTTCAGTAAAATATACTACTCTTAATTTCCTATCTAATTTAATAACCCTCAGTTCAAATTAACAAGAACTTGTAACTATTTTTTTCATAAGAATAAAAACTATTCATAGTCTTGAGAAAAATATATTAAACTAATGATTAAAATAAGGGAAATCCCCTCCTCTCATCCATTATAAATACAACCCTCACCCCCTCTTACTCTCACATCTCCCATGATTTTAACATTTTCTACCATATACCAAATTCCCTTCCCATGGATCTTCCCCACATCCATGACATGTTGCCACTCAAATATCAAAAACCAAAGGCATTATGGTGGATCTCAAGGAGAATAGATCAACAGGTAAATATCCTCTTTTATTTTCCCATTTTCTTTTCAATTACTTTTTTTTATAATAATCTTTTATCATTACCATAATACCAGAGGCATGAAAGATATAGAATCTTTTATATTATTTATTTTAACAAATTTATTGAAACATTACTCACCTCAATTAATCTCTTTTCCACCTTCTTATAAATACAACATCCATGTAGTGTCTATTTAACAATAACGTTTTCAATGTGTTTTTGATTCATTTTTTTATTTCCAAAGTGTATGTAAAATAATTTTTATGGTTTATGCATATTTTTATCTGTAAAACATGACCTATTATTTGATATGTAATAAACATATATTCATGATATTAAATTTGTTAACTAAACAAGTTCATGATTATCAAAGAATAGTGAAAATGATCTTAGTCGATATAACAAAAGATTTATCTAATGATTAATCCTCAAAAAACATAACCAAAATTATTTATAGAATCATTAAATAAAAATAAATTAATTAAATACCATTTCATTCTACTTCTATAATCCTATTTCTATATGATATGAAAATAAAATACCTCTAGTCCTGGAAATCATGTAATAAAAGCACCCTAAAAAATGGAAGGAACTGAATTACAATAAATAATGGTTGAAATGATTTATAAAATGATCATTTATGGTGTTATAATCTTGAATTTGTTTCATTGAAATATTAATAACACTTTGTAAATTATTATATAGGATTTTTAAACATGTTTTAAATAATAATTACCCGATGTGCATGAATTATTAACCCAATTTCCATTCATTCGAATGACTATCTACTTCACTAATTCAATGGTTTTAATATCATTTATTTTATGATTTTTTATATTATTTTGGATTATGGGGATTTAAAGTGATTAAAAATATTCTTATAGATCTATTTATGCTCATATCATTTATATTTATTGGTAAGGGGCCTTTCTTATAAAATACTATTTTGATCTTCATGTTTTACAAAATTAAATGTTAATGATTTTATGAATGGATAATTTTTTATTTTTTATTTATGGTTCATGAAAATTATTTATAATTATTGGTGGTACCTATAACTACCGTCAAATTCATTTGTTATGTGTATGTTGTAGGTCGGTCGTAAGGTTACTCCTTGTGTAGTAGTGATTGTTACACCACAAGGTATCCATGAGGGTTACATTTTAATATAGTTGTGAGGGTAACAAGTAATAAGTTAGATGTGAGAGTTATCATATAATTAATTAGAGAACCATGATACCTTTAGGGTACTATATATGTTAGTAAAATCATGTGTAAATCTCATGTTTCTCAAAGTAATATCACATGGGTGAGAATTATGTTTCTATTCAATGATTTAATAATATTACAGGTTTTCATGGACTAATATTTTAATTACCACTATTTATATCAATTATTGAGATTTTGGTGCTCATACAATGTTTTTAAATAATTTTCCTTAGTTATAAAGATGATTATGAAAAAGTATGATGCCATGTTAAATTTTATAAATATTTTCCATGAAATAATTTTTTATATAAAATTTTATATATATTTGATGAAAATTGTTATTTTTTTGTAGTATCCACCCTCTATAAAAGGGTTATATTTTGTATGTATTATGTACCAAATATCTAAAAAACTAAACATTAAAATATCCTCAATGAGAATGGAAGTGTGTTCTTCACTAAAATTCATGATTATGTAATGTTTTAAGGATGGGTCATTGGAGTTTGTATCAATGGATAGTTTAGATAACATTAGGGTTCAGGATGATGTTAATAGAATACCATATATACTTTTTACGCTAAGGTTAATTTGAAATGATATAGAAATTAAATATTACCATGTTTATTTGACTAAGATGTGTTTTTTCAGAATGGTATTCCCTAGAAAAATAGGGAAACTGGAGAGGTAAAGCTCAAATCTAATGATGTCCTACCAAATCTGTAGCCTAGAATGGTATGGATTAGAACATTTAATTTTGTGATAGTAATAGATTATATCACATTGGTAATAAATTTTTACATCATCCATTCAAGAGAACAACCAATGCTACCACAAAGTAACATGATGCTAGTGGAAAATTTTATGATGTAACACCTTCCTGTATTCAAGGGATAATCTGACCCAGTAGAGACTCAATGATCAGTTAAATCCATTGAAAATATATTTGAGGTCCTAGAGTGTTCATGTATTGAAATGTAAGTCATTCCATTTATCGTTTTTAATGTGAATCTGATTAGTGGTGGTCAAAGGTCAAGAATTTTTGGGATAGAAAGAATATTTTACCCATAGAGTGGGAATAATTTAAAAGACTTTTAATTATTATTTTTTCACTAAGGTGGTTCAACATAATATGAATAATCAGTTACATGAATTAATTATAAATGATGAATATTATGTGATTTTTTATGATGATAACATCACCCCACTGGTTAGGTATGGTCTTAATCTTATTTTGGATTATGATAGGAAAATATATAGTTTTTACTCAATATTTAATCCACAATATCAAAGGGAATTGGCTTCTTTTGATTTGAAAAATAATGAGAAATGTGTGATATGTTTTTATGGGGTAGAAATGGAGTTATTTATGATGATCATGTACACCTTGACAACAATGAGAATAGTAGGTCATAAATGTAAATGATAGGTATGAAAAAAATAATGAAATATGGTTGTAAGAATGTCTAATTTACAATTTGTGGAATGTGTGGAAAAACTCACCCTCAGAAATGACATAATAAAACTAGGAAGTGTTAACGATGTTGTATGTTTGGAAACATTTTAACAACGGTAATGAAAATTATCCAATGACTATCCCGGATAAGAAAACATTAGTGTGTTTCAGATGTTGTGAGATGGGTCATTATGAATACTCTATCCCAATGAATGATCTGAATGAAGGAATGAATCCAGAAAAAAGGAGAAAGGTGTATAAAGATCCTTTTCGACAACATATGATTATATTAGGCCATCCAGCAATGTGGTATTAGGTTCATTGATTGTTTTATCACGTTTTGATAATGTATTATTGATATGGGGTGCACACATTCCTTTATTTGTGGAAAATATTCTAGTAAATTCGAAATATCACCTCATAAATTAGATATCAACTTATTGTTAAAATGTAGGGGTGAAATGTTACAAAAAAAGTAATTTTATGAATCTTCCTAATTTTAACTGTGGAAATATATTACCTGATAAACATTTTTTCCCGTAGTATACTTTTATGTTATTTTGGGCATGGATTGGATTTCTATATATCATGTTAAAATTGGTTGTAGAGAAAAAGAAGTCATTTTTATGAAAGGTTTTCTGTTTTTTAAATAGATGAGCACATAAAATTGATAACATATAAAGAATCTGAAAATTAATTTAAATATGGAAATGTATTTTATGTTACCCTTATTATTAAAAAGATGGGTACATTTAGGATTAATGATGTGTTAGTGGTAAATTAATACCTTTATGTTTTTCTTGACGAGTTACCTGGTGTCATAAATAATCAGGAACATGAATTCTAAATTTACATAGATCCTGAGGCTATAAAAATTTCATAACCCCTATATAAAATAGGACATATGGAAATTATTGAATTGAAAATTCATTTGGAATGAGTTTCTTCATAATGGTTTCATTTTCCCTAGAAATTCACCATGGGGTGCTCATGGTTTTGACATTAAAAAAAGATGGTTCCATTAGTCATAGAAATTCTTATAGATACTTGAATAAAATAAATATTTAAAACTGTATCTTTTTCCTCAAATCTAGGATTTGTTAAAAAAACTACAAAGAGCACATTTTTTTCAAAGGATAACATAAGTCAAGGTACCATCAATTGAATGTAAAATAAGATGATATCCCAAATACTACATTGAATAAATGATATGGGAATTATGAATTTGATGATATTCCATTTGGGTTAACTAATACAACTAATTTATTCATGGATATTCTGAATAGAATATTTCAAGAGTTCTTGGATATGAATGAAGTTTTATTTATTTATAATATTTTTTTATTTAATAAACGTAAACATGAACATGAAAAACATATAATGGTTTTTTTTGAAAACCATAATGGAAAATAAAAAATATATAAAATTATGAAAATTTAATTTTTGGTTAAAACAAATATATTTTCATGGGAATACATTAAATATGGTTGGCCTACTAATCAATCATTCTAAAATAGAAGTGTTTGATGAATGGACAATACCAACAAAATTTATAGAAATTCATGTTATTCTTGGATCAGCAAGTTATTATCATTGTTTTGATAAAAAAATTTAACAGTTAGCTATCCTGGTAGCTATGTTAACAAAAAAATTTGATACATTTTTTTATACATAAGAATGTGAATCTTTTTTTAGAAATTTATAATGTCATTGGTGAATAGTCCAGTTTGGACTTGCCTTCATGAAATGGTGAGTATTTTATTAACAATGATGCTTTATTGATGGGAAATATTTGTGTTCTCATGCCTAATGATCTGGTAATTATTTATGCTTCAAGAAAACATAAACCGCATGAGATAAATTATTTCACACATTATTTGGATTGGAGTCTATGTTTTTTTTTCATTATGAATTTTGAAGAATCATTTATACATAGATTAATTTCAAATATATACTAACCATAAAAGTATAAATTATATATTAACTCAAAAGGAAATAAATATGTGGCAGAAAATATATCATTAATAGAAAATTGATTATTATTTCATTATCAATAACCATCCTAGAAAACAAAAAAGTGGCAGAATCCTTGATTCAACACATCCCGGATCATTAAAAATGATAAATTTAGAACACGATCGCTTGATTGATGATTTGATTAATTTTTTCTTAGATGTTGTGGTTGTACGAAATTCATCTATTTTTTCAGTTTTTAGTGCATTCATCTATATCATACAAAATTAAGAGAGCACAAAAAGAATACCATGATATATAGAAATATGAATAATTGGACAAAATGGGTATGTTTCCAAAAAATATTCATGATAAATATTGTGTTTTATGATTGGGAAAAACAGTCTTTGCGTGCCTTGTGATTCTGATTTGAAGAAATAATTATTGTAGGAAACTCATAGTTATCAATTTTCAGTTCATCATGGATGTACTAAGACGTACATAGACAGTATGGGTTATTACTAGTGGGATGCAATAAAATGAGATATTTCTGATTTTACCATGAAATGTTTGACAAGTCAACATGTTAAATCAGAGTGAAAGTTACCAAATGTGATTCATCTACCTTTTCCAGTGCCAGAGTGGATATGAGAGAATGTATCCATGGATGATTTGGTGATACTACCAAATACTTCTCATGGTAATCATGTGATTTGGTTAAATGATTATTAGCTATGTAAATATACACATATTTTTTAATTTGAGATACTATGTCTTTGGATAAACATTCTTGAATGTAACTCAAAATTAATTTTAGGCTAATTGTATTACAACATTATATTGTATCTGAGTGTGATCCCATGACCACTTATATAATTTATAAAGTCCTTTTGAACTCATTGGGAAAATAATTCACCTTTTTATCCTTTTTCATCGACAATATAATAGAGAAACCATGATAAAAATTTCAACAATCATGTATATGCTATAAGCTAGTAAAATAGGCTACCGATGAAGTTAGGATCAACATCGTTATTTAGTTGAGTTTTATTATTATTATAGTTTCATTAAATTAAAAATATGGCACCTTTTAATGCGTTGTATGGGAAATGGTGTTGAACACCATCAATTTGGAATGATGCCCATGAAGGGAAGTTGATGGGACCTGAATTAGTAGAGGAAGTGGATTAGAACGTGAATATGATCTAGTGACACATGATGACATAATATATTAGGCAGAAAATTTATATAGATAATAGGAGGAAAGATAATTCTTTTGGGGTTATGGTTATGTTTTTCATTGAATTTCAGAAAGGAAATGTGTTATGTATTTTGGTAAGAAAGGAAAGTTATGACCATTGTTCATTAAACCTTATAAAATCCTTGAGAAGGTGGGATTAGTCCCCTTCTGAGTTTATTTTCCTCAGAGTTTATCTATGGTACAAAATTATTTTCATGTTTCGATGTTGACAAAGTATGTTCCAGATTAATCTCATCTCTTGAGCCTATATGTAGTTCAGTTGGAAGAGAAACTTTCATATGATGTAAAATATATACAGATTCTTGATCGATGATAACAAGTATTAAAGAATAATATAACCCACTTGGTAATTGTTTTTTTGGAGAAACCAGTTGGTTGAATAAGAAACATTATAATCTGAAAAAACTATGAGAGAAAGGAACCCACAATTGTTGAATAAGTAAATATAAAAAATAATAATTGATAGGATGCAACTTCCTTTGTGTGGGGAGAATGTAATACCACACGATTTTACAAATAAATTTAATGAAATTCATGGAACAGTTGGTATCATCTTAATGGGACTTTTTTAAGGATATTGTTATAATCTAGACATTAAATATAAGTTTTCCATTTCTGTGTTTTATATTTCGAAAAACGGTCATCTACGGTTTGGATCAGTGTGTTATTTTGTGTCTGATAGAAAAATCATGTTTTTCTGGGTGAATACTAACAAACACATATGAATAGTAATATAAATATAAATTTTACCCTTATTAATTATAAACATGGTATTATATTATTTTCATATGGTTATTTGATAATAAGTTCGAGAATAAATTTTCATGGTGATATAAAATATGACATAGTTTTAATTTTTTTTTGGAATAAAATATGATTTTATATAAATAATAAATTTCTCATATGTAGAAAATAAGATACAAAAAATGGAGTTTTTTTGTATATACACGTCAATAAATGGTTAGGGGTATTTTTTGGTGATATTTCAGAAATACATGATTTTTTTTGAATATTAAAATAATGTATATATACATTATTAGTAAAATAAACTATTATTATCATCATTGATTATGTAATCATCATGGGTTTTAACTCATATTCACCTATTACTATTATGTGTCACAGGAATAATGACTATGCATAGTTTGGAGAAAAAATATTAATCTAATGATTAAAATAATGGAAACCCCTCCTCTCCTCCACTATAAATACCACCATCAACCTCCTATTACTTTCAAACATCTCATGCAGGAACATTCTATAAATTATATAATATTCCCATCCCAATTCACTTACCAATGAGTATGACATGATGGTCTCACTAAAAGGCCAAAAAAATTCATTAACAAGTATCCCATAAAGAATAGATAAACAGGTAAATATCCTCTTTCATTTTCTGATTTTCTTTTTATTACATTTTTTTATTATACTTTCTTCCCCACCCTAGTATCAAAGAGGAATGAAAGCTCTAGAATATTATATGTTATTTATTTTATCTTGTTTAAGGAAAACAAATAATAATTTTACTTCATCCCTTTCACTTCACTTATAAATACAACGTCCTTGTTGTTTCTATTTACCAGCATCACAATCAATGTATTTTAAATTTTAATTAATTCCTTCAAAATTGTCTGTAAGAAATTTTTAATGGTTGAAAAATATTATAAAATTTATGATATAACCCCTATTATGTGTTACAAATAAATTCTATTCATTTAATTAAATTTTGTAATGATATAAGTTTAGGATTATTGATGAACTACAAAAATGATCTAAACGTATAAAAAAATTTATCTAATGATTCATCTATATACAACATAAAAAATTATTTATACAATCATTAAATATTCTAGAACCATATTAATACCATTTAATTCCAATTAGGGAATTCCATTTCAATATTTTAAAAAATACACACTGGCCATGGAAATCATTTAAATAACGCACCTGAAACAAGGGAAGGAAAAAAATTAATAATTAATGGGTGAAATGATGTTATAAAATAAAAATATTAGGTTTTATAAACATTAATATGTTTTATTAAATTTTTATAATAATCTTTTATCTAATATATATTTTTTAAAAAATAATTGATGTAAGACAAACCCGATGTAAGGGAATTGTTAACACAATTTTAATTATTTGGGTTTACCTTCAACATCATTAATTGTGTGGTTTCAAGATCACTATAAGGATAAATTACTGTTAATATTATATTTTGTCATGTGAAATTACTGTGGATACACATATTATAATCATTATATTGATTCCCATATCTATTATAAGCTATTTTTTGGGACCTTTCATATAAAATCCTCTTTTAAACATTGAGTCTTTCAAAATTCCAGATGAATGTTTTCAAGAATGTATTCCTGTTTGATTTTTTTCTTATGGTTCTTGGAAATCGTATATGATTATGTGTGAGAACTATATCCCCCTCCAATGCATTGGGTATTCATAAGTTGGTGGTCATCCATATGGTTACACCATCTGTAGATGCGATGGTTACACAGAAAGGTAGTTGAGGGGGTTACATTGAAAGGTAGTCATATGGGTTACATATCATATGGTAGTCATGTGGGTTAAAATATTAGTGTCTAATTACAAAAGATAATATGGTTGTTTTATTTATGTTATTTCCGGTCATTAAAAATATTGTGGAAATATCATGTCTCAAAAAGTAAGTATATGGGGGTGAGAAGTATGTTTTTTGTAGAAATGATTTCATAAGATTACAAGTATTCATGAACTAAAATTTTCATTTCGACTTTTTATATCCCTTACTAAAATTTTTGAACTCATCCCATGTATTTAAATTATTTTCATTGTTTATAATCACGTGTATAAAAAATATAGAAGACAAGTTAACTGTCAATAATTTTGTGAATAAAATCATGTTAAATTTGAAATGTTTTATATTTTGGAGGGAATAGATTCTATTGTTGTGGCATCCAATCAGTATAAATGTGTTATGTTATTTATGTATTATTTCCAAAGTATCTAAAACTTTATACTTGAATATATCCTCAATGTATGAGGACGTTATTTCATGACTAGAATTTAAGATTATGTAATCTTTTATGCTCAGGACCGTATATTGGATGAATGTTATGAAATCATAGGATACCTCCTTTACTACCATAAGATTACTATGATATAGTCCTTAGATCAAACAAAAATTTATGTTCATGAGTTGTGTTTTTTATTTTCATCAGATTTCCATTTCTTATATCTTTTTACCTCATATTTATTTATTGAACTTAGTTATATTCATTATTGTAGAATGCCTTAGACAATACTCCTTTTATTATACTCTTACACATTTTCAATTATGAATATTCTACTATGTTGTAGTCCCTTGAGGTCAAGATTTACATAGTCTTTACAATGGAACATCGTAAATAGTATTATAATTATTTCAAGATTCATTGTTATAACGTGAATAATATAGTATCATTATCATGTGAGAATGTTAGTTCCATTTTTACATCATGATCCTCAATTATATAAACTGGGACATAATTAACTAATGAACTGGTTGCATGTTTAGAAACCAACTTATGGATGAAGTATGCACTTTTGAATTTATGTTACTACATCGATTTACTTTTATATATGCATTATTTCACATTGTATTAGTTTATATTACATAGATTGGATGTTATAGTCACCATTGGTGGTAAATTTCTGTGATTTATCTCAAACCTTATCTAGGAGTGAATTTTCACTATATAAGACTACATATATACAATTTTTGAAAATTCGAATTGTCATGAACCAGACCTTGTCGGCTGTAAACTGGTCACCTGAACCAATCCGAATCAAAGTCCTAAGGAGCGTTCATAATCTCATACGGATGTTAATAGGTGTCGGTCATCAATATAAAACATGTTGATCGATTTTTACGTATAATAAATAGGATATTAATATAAAACATTGAAAAAAAAAAGAAAAAACAACAACTGAATATCAATAATTGAACAATCTAATCCAATACAAATACTACTAAATAAATATATCACCTAAAGAACCATAAGCTACAAATAAATAAAACAACCATATACTAATTCAATCTCTATGTGACCTACTAGTCACCTCCAAACATATGTCCATACTACACCAAGGGATAAGTCAAACCATAAAAAAACCTGATCAAAACCTAAACCTGCAAAATAGCACAGGTTTATCGACACATAGTGGTATAGGAAGGGTATGAGATAACAGTTCAGTTGGTAATCACCATTGATTCCAGAAGTTTCCATTTGAAAAAATAGTCCATTAAAACTAGTTTAGAATAAAATTATAAACATATATTTTTCACATATTATTAAAAAATTAAAAATTTAATGTTTCAATGTCTAACAGATGACACCATCCATTTTTCTTGAAAACTGCCATTTTATAACAAAAAACCATCCCAAGAAATACTATTTATTATTTTATATTGAAAAAAATAAAATTTAAAACATTTTTAAATAATTCCACATCAAATAAAAAGAAAATTATTTTACAATTAACAACACAACCTACTGTATGCCAATGAACGGTGCAATAATCATTGAGCATTGGTCATAAGAAATCCCTGAGGCACTATCTAGCTTCAGGACACATGTACCTCATAAATCAAGGTAAGTGTAACCATAAAAATATGTTTTCTCATTCATGAAACAATATTATATAATATACACATAACGTAGTGGTCCCAATCACTTTTATCATCATCATAGTTTAGTTAGTATTTTCATCATCAAAAATTCAATGTGAAATAGTGGCCAAACCCCACTAGATCCCTTGTATACTAGTACATGCCCCCCACCTAGATACCTGGTCGTCCCTTGTAGTGATTAATCAAATTTCACACATTCATAGTTAAAACATACACCATGTATCAACCTAACCGAGCATCTCATTTCATAATCCACCGCAAGCACTTCACAAACCCGTTATTGAATACATATTTACACCATAACATTTAAAAATCACTACGAAATCCATGTGTAACACCACCATCTTGAGAGATTGATAAACAATCCATTCCATGATTTAGAAAAAAGAGAAAACTCTAAAAACATGCAAAAAATTCCTTTATGATTACACAACAAAATTCATTTACCAATAAATTTCCAAATCAGTTACAAAACATTTTTAAAGTGTAAAATACCAAAAAACCCTTCCAGACAATCATTTTCCAAAACATACACACCAAAATCAAATTGGTCATAACCCCATAAGATTCTATTTTAAATCTCATTTAGAAACCACATGAAGTATATAACATTATTAAAAAACAAGAACCATTTAAAAATGAAATATTTTTTAGAACATACATTTTAAGCATGATCATCATTTGAGTGACAACCGTGTGTGCACCTAGTGAACCCATGGATGCTACATCATTGGAAGGTACACCCATCATCCAAGAGGGAACGCAAAATAATTTTCTACAAAAACCACCATTATCTTTAAAACCATATCTAACCAACCACAATAGTTAATGAACATAATAAAATCCCCTAATAACAAGGTATCCATTTTAAAACATTTTAACCCATTAAAATTATAAAAAATTTCCAAAACATACACACCAGATAAATATCCCAAACAATAAGAAACCATAACCCCATAATCATGGATAAAGATTTCATTAACCCCCCCCCAATTTTTCTTTAAACCAATAATGGCATTTTTAGCAATAAGCCAATGTGAAATAAACCTAGAAATTTCACAAATATCCCTTTGAAAACCTATTTTTAGTAAAACATAAAAACTTGATATAATCATTTGAATCATTGAATTAATATATTGGAAGAGATACAAAAATTTAAAAATAAATAGAAAAAAACAAGTGCTCATGGAGTGTTCTGAAATTGAAAATGTGGGATAATCATACATAAACCATGTGTAGATGTGATGAAACATCATGGGAGGATATATCTAACCCCCACAGACCATTAACACACACTATATTTATTAAAAAAAACATAATACCTTTACATCAGGGTTTGGGCATGGAAGATATCCCCAAATTAAAACCCTATAAAAATTAAATAAAGAGGATGATAAATGATTTGGTGAAGAAACATTAATAATCAAAAACCATTCTTGAGAAATGTACCCAAAATCGCTCCAATTAAATTCAATAAGAAGGTGAAGGCTCATCTAGTCGATTCCCAATGGATAGGGATTAATTTTTGTGGATTAATCACTTAAATCCGAACTCCACATCAAAATTAATAATGACCGTTAGTGGCTAAGCGGTTTTGCGGCACTTTTTTCAAACATTTATAAAACCATGTGAGTTCAACTAGAAAAACCTTGAAACATCACATTGTTTTGTTTAACGGTTTGGCTCGGCTGTGCTCAAACTGTGAGACCCCAACAATTCTCCAAAACCCCCATAGTAATCTCCAAAAACAATGAATGTTAACGAAATGATCCCTGAACATTTTAATCACAATATGGTGACACTGAAAACATCACAAACTCAATAACATGCCACATTCTCTTAATCCCTAGATGAATAAATAATAATAAGCATAATATTAATCCCAAATCCACAAAAAATTAATGACTTCTGTTGTGACCTCCACCTAAACCTCAACCAAGTGATCCAACATCGAGGAAAGAATAAAAAAGAAGTATCTGTGGTCGGGGTGTGATAATTCTCTCCAAAAAAGACACATTCTTCCCGAATTAAGTCATCCTTATAAAAGTCAAGCAAATTTCATGTTCGTACCTTAAAAAACCAAGGTTAAACATTGAACCCCAATATTACTATCCACTCTCCATGTCACCCCTAAACGATCAAGAGTAAACTACAATGCCTGAATGAGGTTGATGGGAGAACATGATGGGGTTCCCCCCACCAGAAGAAATCAATTAATACGAACAATGATTAAACCCCATATAATACCAACACTTCAAAGACAAATAAGGGATTATAAAATTTAAATTTTCTGAAAACTCAGCTGGTTTGGCCTCATGGTTTACCATACAATGAGCAAACTAAAAGATGGAAGGGGAACCCATCTAAGCTTCGCCTAATCGTTTCCAAACATTGCGCAAACACTACCAACGCCTATACCCAAAAAATTGACACAAAGTCACACAATTAGGATCCCTACCACATGGTCCTATGAGGGACATGCAGTTGGTTCTATTCACCTTGCTGGAGCCGCATGATTGCGACTAACCGTGCGGTAACTTTGATTCACATAAAAAAAATCTCTCGAATGTCCGAAAACAAAATACTTTAACCGGGGTAAATCCCGAACATCCATATACCAGTTTGAAACTACAACAACTAGAATAGGGAACAACCCAAGAAAACGAAACCCACAAAAAACCAAATATACAAAACTAAAGCATCTCAAATTTGGAACATCCGAAATTTAACACAACAACTAGCCTACAGAAAGGCAAGAACCACTCAAAAGAAAATTAATATTTTCATGGTCACATACAGAAAGACTCAACGGTTTGGCTTGAAGAGATCTTGTTTATCGCTAAATCACAACAAATTGTTATCCTACAAAAATCAAGGAAACAAGAACAAGAATATGCTAATCATTTCCATCCCACCATTAGAAAAGAACTAGGTTTCATTTCACACCTCCAGTCACTCATTATTTTTCACATGAATTATTGAAAGACCTATGGTTGGGGCTCTGATGGCTAATGCATCTCCCGCCTCATAGTCAGGCAACAAATCCTTTGATCCGGACTTCCTTTTTAGATATCTCCTCTTACAAAACATATCCAAATGACCTATATTGACACAGTAGTGTCATGTATTTGAAAAAATATAACAAGATGACAATGAGTGACTAAACTGGATGCACTAGAAACATACAATCGTTCTGCTGGAAAAAATGAAAGTCACAGCCGGCAGAGAATGTTAATCCAAAACAAGTTTCCCGGGGACACCCTACTCCCGAGAGGGGGAACCATCAGAAGAACCGACAACCAATGGGAAAACCCCCAAAAACCATATCTTGCATGAATTACTCATCTACCTAACTATCGAAATATTATTAATCAGATCAGAACTCATTTTTTGTAATATTGGGTCAAAGACCCCAGACAAAGAGAGGGGCCTTCAGTTGATCATCTAATACTACATTGATAGAGAATAAATCCTACAATATGAAATTTTAAAGATAAGAAATTATTTATCACTAGTCCTTACAAACATCCAACAACTCTGGCACCTTTTTCTAGTTCACCACATGCAATATAAACTGTTGAATGAAAGATTCCATAAAAAGCTCCCATGACATCTCAACATCCATCGAAGATAGGGAAACTAACCCCACTAGTCAAATGATGGTTCCTCAAATAGCCATTTAACTGTATTGACTCTAACAAAATAGGGAGTTCCCAATAAATTAAAGAGATGTTCGACTTTCTCAAGACACTCGAAAGCCTCAAACAAACGATGATCACCACAGAAAACTAGAAAAAATGTGATGAAAAAGGAATTTGAAATGAATCATTATTAAAATTGGGTAACTTTCTAGGCGGAATTCTTTGAACAACACAAAAATCGTAGACAAAATCCAACATCAAAATGAGGTGAAAACAAAGAGGAAAAACTCAAACCGAAAACAACTATCTTAGAAGCCAGGTAAAACCAATAACCACCATAGTATGTTTTTTTCAAAAACCATCATTTTTATTTTAAAATTGCAAACTGGCTTTACCCATAGGATGTTTCCATGAACCACTAACTGTTTTTCCAGATTTGTTTATCGAAGTAATATTATTATTCAAATACACTTTAAGAAAATCATGTTATACCTTTAATTCCAAATCACATCCTGTGGTATCCCATGAAACGTTACATGAAAATTTATCCATTTCCAACCTCAAATGACAACAAAAACATCTCACACATACCCACAAACATGTTAAAGTCCATATGAAATTCAAAGGGCCACATTCCATTAAAATTATCAAACAAAATACACACTCATTGTTTTTAAAAACACATTCTCATTTTAAAACCATTTGATGGAAAACAAATCAATTTTTACTCATTTTTTTTAAATCCACTTTCATTTTCAATTTACAAATTCACCAACTGAAAAAAAACCCAACCAACAATGGACCACTAGCATAAGGAACTAGTGCCTATTTTTGGACAAAAAACATAGTGTTTATCCTTTCCTCATGTAATGAAAAACACTAGGGGTGCCATGGACATGGATCATAGACATCACATGGTCCAACACGCTATTTGAGGATAGAACATAATCCAAATCATATATTTTTTCACCCCTCAATTCCAATACAACACAAGATACCAGACTCAATACCAAACTACATCGGGCGACTGAAGATTCATAATGAGAAAGGGTTCATGATGCCCTTCCTGTAAATACCATCTGAGTCCCGAGAGTCCTAATCTATATCTACCAAACACCCCAAATTACAAGAACCTCTTATGATACAAATTTATCATGAACCATACTAATTATACCATGAACCTGTCACTTGATCCTACTCGAATCAAGCCCAGATGAGCGTTCCAGGTCCCGCCAGGGTGAAAACATGTGCATAGAATCAAAATAATACATGAGGGAATTGTTTGTCCACAAATAAATATGATCATATTATTAAACAATGAAAACATATGTCAGATAACCACTATCGAATCTGAATAAAATAACAACTTGGTCCAATACAAATTCAACTAAATAAAACTGAAACTGAACAAACTAGAAGCTATAACAAAATAAAACAACCAACTACTAACACATTCTCCATGTGAGCTCATAGTCACCTCCAACCATAAGACAACCCTTTTCTAAGAGATAACTCGAACTAGATAAAAACATGATAAAAATATTAACCTGAAAAACAACAAGGATATACCAATGCTGAGTGTAATAGGCATGGTGTGAGCTAAATATCATTAGTCAATAACCACATTTTAATATCACGAACCATCCCAGGTTGACCATGAATCGCTCACCCGATCTGGTCCACAACATGTATCGAGGGGCATTCTTTATCCTTCTGGGATGGAAACTAGTTCTGGGCATCAAAACATATACCTGGAAATTATTTAAGCCTAAAAGAAACCAAACAGGACCCAAATAATATATAGAACCAAACAAGATATGAGAACTATCAACTTAAAATAGTCAAATAAATAGTTGGTACAAATACATGATACATCTGAACAAGTAGAAACAAAGGGGAACAACTAAAAAAGAATACATGCTACCAAAATATCGATGTGACCTCTTGATCACCACCAACCACTAAACCAAATATTATTCACAATATGATCTAACTTGGAAGCCTGACGAAAAACTATACCTACTACTAAAACGTTAGGATAGGCGTGAGCAATGAAATGATTCGTAGGGATGCCAAAGATAACCATTGAATCAAAGAGTTGCCTTTCCCAAAAAATGGTTAACAAATGTTTTAAATACATTTACAAAAGTTTGTTTCACACATTTTAAATAAAAAAATATTATATTCCTATTTCTAAATCCAACACAAAATACAAATCATCTCTACAACAAAATGCAATTTTAATACTAAAACCCATACCAAATGATAATAAAAATAATTTCTAATGGAACAACATTATATTGAAAACTGTTTCAGATATTTCCACTTTTAAAACAAGACAAATAATTTTAAAATTACCACCCCAACCTACCGTATTCCAATGGGAGGAGAAATATTTTTATTGAAAACTAGTCAAGAGAACACCCCTAGGCAGTAGAAATTTGTGAGCCCCAGGTACCACATATCTCGGTGTAAGAGTATTAATAACAATATATATTTTTGTGAACGAGCCACTAGTAGTGAAGATTACCAAAACCTAGCGGTTTACATCATCATCATCATTATCAATGTTTAGATAGTGTTGTTATAGTCAAATGGGCTATGTTAAACAGGGGCCAAACGCAACCAGATCACTAGCATACAAGTACAATTCCTCTTTACTAGATACACATGATTATATTATTGTGCTCAATCAAATTTCATACCTCACTTGTTTCCACAAAAACTATTTAACAACCAAACCAAGAATGTCATTTCATAAACAACCTATTTCACATCACAAACCCAAACATGATATCTTAT
The DNA here is from genome assembly GCA_963277665.1 of Viscum album. Lineage (NCBI taxonomy): Eukaryota > Viridiplantae > Streptophyta > Magnoliopsida > Santalales > Viscaceae > Viscum > Viscum album. Next base: position 1,360,890,606 of record OY728133.1, read on the forward strand.
GAGCCCCAAAACATTTGAAAATTTATTCTAAACCATGAGGAACACCATTACCCTGAGATTTATCTAAATAATAATTTTTATATTTTAGAAAATACATGAATCTCTAAAAACATCTCAAATGGACCATTTTGTTTACACACCCAATTTATTTACCAAAACATTTCAAGATAAAAACCCTTTCCAATTTCAATACAAAAATTCACCTTTGATTTGGAAGTTCCAAATAGGCCATTACCATTCCAAAATAACATAATGCATGATACATAGAAAAATGCACAAAAAAATGAGGAACCCATTTAAAACCATGATTTCCAAAAAAAAAACACATTATGTATAAAATTTTATGAATCCCATTTAAACCATTATTTAGAAGTATCCCAATAGAACCAACATTATATGAAATCCAGAAGTCATTTGAGAAATCATGATTTTAAAAGAATACCATTTACATGTGTCATTTTCATTTGAGGGAACATCTATTAGTCCTCATGGTGAACCGATAGATGTTCAAACATCTAATAGAACCCCTTTCATCTATGAAACAATTTAAACTTAATATACGACCATTAATTATTTAAAATAATACAATCATCCCATTATTTTGCATAAAATCCCATTCAATGGCCTTTAAACCCACATATCAAGTAACACCATCTCCAAATTTCACACAAACAACCATATTCATAACCAAATAAAATCTAACACTCAAAAAAAGAGTTAGGAATTTCACAAAAGATCTAATTACACATGAAAAGATAAATTCATTTAAGAATAATCACTATATGTTCTATAAACCTCAACATTTCACACATTTCTCTTTAAGAAACTATTTTTTATGAAATTAATCAACACCAAAACAACATTAATATCTAAAAAATGAATATAATATAGTTGGAAATAATATTTACGAGGAAAATAAAAACATGAAAGTTCCAATGGATTATTCTATAATGGAAAATATTGATTCACACACCTCAAATCATTTGTAGATGGGGTAAAAATCCAAGGAGAGGGTGATTGAATCCCCATGAGAAATCCTCACATTGTAAAAACAATAAAAAGGAACCATATGAACTAACACTAACCCTAGGTTTCGTCCAATGGTGGAAACCCCATTGAAAAACACAAAAAAAATGAGGGAATGAGAACACGATTAGAATTAATGAAGCAAAACTTATGAATCATCAAACATTATTGAAAAATATTAATTTAGGTTACCCAAATTGATGGATTATGTATGGGGAGGATCCTATGGTAGATACCAAATAGGTAGGGAATCATTTTGGAGGTGAAGTCACCCAAAATAGGTTTCCACTTCAATAGTTATTAAGCCGGGAAGTGGCTGCATGGTTTTTCTACGTGGTATCTCAAACCATGCGCTAACAATGTGGGGGCTATTGGAGATATAATGCAATATCTCACAATTAGGATGCATGGTTTTGGAAGGCGGTTCTCAAACCAACTGACCCAAAATATTGGTCAAACCCCCAAATTACAGACCAAACACTAGGGAAGTCCACCCAATGATTCATTAATGTTTTAAACACAATATAGGGACACCGAGGGAATCACAAACTCTCCAACAAGACACTTTATTCCAAATAACTCACAATAACCCTGAATAGTTCAGGAAGAAAAAAATACCTCAAAAACACAAGGACTTCTATTAGACACCCAACGCGATCCTCAACCAAAATATCTATCATTGAGAAATAAATAAAATAAAGAAGTATTTGAGTTCGGGTTGTAAAAATATTCCACACAACGAACACTTTCTGCCCCCAGAATTTCACAAATTCAAAATCTTGTCATCATTCATGTCCATGCCCAAAAACACCATATAAAAATGATTATCCGAGAATGATCTCACTCTATAGAGGTCACATATGACTGATTCATGAAGAAAATCAATCTCAAAACTAAGGGAGAACATGAGAGGGTTCTCCCCACCAAAAAACCAATTTATCTTGAAAATAATAAACCCCATCCCACCACCCTTGTGGTGGAGAAGGTGGGAACAACATGATCTAATCAATAAGAATTACCAAACATCTAGCATGAACAAAACTACTATACCGCATGGACCCAAATAATGATCACACTACGAAGAAACCTGGACTATCGGGATCTTGAACAATAAAACCCTAACAGGATTCGTAAACCATACATTCAAGGGTGATAAAAAACATTGCAGATGTTAAAATACTCCATGTAAGCTGGGACTCATAGAACTATGGGAAACCTTGAGAGAAACTCATTCCAAAACATCCCCCAAGCCCAAGAACCCTTATCACTAATCAAGCACCTCTAAATCCAAAACCCATCTATAAACCGAAAAACACACCCTAATAATGATGAGAAATTCCAAAATACATAGTCAATGACCTGAAATTTTTTCATCATAACAGATCAATTTCATCACACACTCACAATAGAACAATCCACACACACCTACTGATAAATAAACGCAAGAAAACATAAAATATTTCCAATACTAAAAAACATGGACTGTGATGATATCTCTCACACCCTCAGGAACACATGATTGTGTGTGAACTTCTCCCCTAGACATGAGGATGGGGAGCTGATGGAAAAATAATCTAATGCCTTATAGTCAGACACTAGCATCCCCTGACCAACACTACATCCACAGCTGGGACTACATTCTGAACATTCTTCATCAACATGAATAGTCCCCATGATAAATAGTCCCTATAGGGATTCATATAAATGGATTAGAATGCATGAAATGACAACATTGGTAACAAGTTGAAGAATATGAAGAAGATATAGATGTCAGCATCGATAAAATTCATCAAACAAAGTTCCATGAGAACACCATTTTCTCCAGAGAGGGACCCATCATGATAGCATTCCATGACCAACTACACCTCAAACAACAGTTACACTGAAAAACTCGACTTCCACTATTCTGTAACCAGACCCTCATACAAACCGAAGACAACACAATCATAAAAAATCTCTAGAGATCCCAACAAACTAAAATAACACTCAATCTCTTTAAACAACAAGACTACCTCTAATGAATATTTTCCACTCTGAAAGACATACTACACCCGAGAGGAACTAGGTACTGGGCATGAATCACTAGAAACATTGGATACCTTTTTTTATAGCATGATCTGAACAATACAAAAAACAAATCCTAAAATGGAATCAATTTAAACTCAATCAAAGGAAATAAGCCAAACCAATGGCAACATGCTTAAAAAACATATACAAACACAAGAAAAAACTAATAGTCCAATAATAACCATTTTATTAAAATTAAAATGCGTCATTTTTTGTGGTCATTTTCCCAAAACCAAGAACACTCATTCCAGGAAAATCCAAGTCTCAAAATTAATGTTCAATTCAATGTCATTTAAGACATATCGTGCCAAGCCATATAAATCAAAACTACATCAATGAGATCTTATGAACCATCGCAATTCTTTGCACCCATTTCCTCTCACTTCATTCATGATAGAGTTCCCATATGAACTTCCAACATACAACACCACATGTGAACCTTCATAAAGAACACCAAGGGTAAAAATAATTATATCATTTTCACATCAAAACATATATCAAAATTTTACAAAACAATATACCATCTTATACAAAAAATAGTTCAATAATTTATAAAAAAAATTGAGTGAAAATTGTTTCCATTTAAAAACCACTTTAACATTAATCCCATTTCCATTTCCAAAATCAATTTTCATTTTAAAAAATTGCTAACAATGAAAAAAGAAAAATAAAATCACAACCAACAATGTACTATGAAAATGAAGAACTAGTGTTTACTCCCAACCCAGCAATACGGTGGTGGCCATGACCCATGTAAGGAATAACACTAACAGGACCTTGAACCAGGAACATAGAATCCACAAGGTCATCCACTCCATGTGAGTTCACAACATATCATCATTCCACCTACATTTACATTCCTCAAAACAAAACAAACCAAGATAAGGACTCACTCCTAGTCTACCCTTGGGAACTCAGGTGTCGTCACGAGCAGTGTTGATCAAGAACTGACCCATGACCTACCTCTTGAGCCCTAAATACCTAGTATCTATCTGCCAAACATCCCAAATAAGAATATGCTCCCCTGATACAATATTTTAAGAACCAACCCGAGTTGGTCATGAACTGGTCACCTGAGATGGTCCGCAACAAGTCCCAAGGGGAGTTACTAATCCCTTAGGATGGAAACTAGTCTCCAAAATCACAAAATACACTTGATAATTATTTATGCCTCAATGGAAACATCCAACGAAAAAATAATAAATAGGACAAAAGAATCCATGAGAACCAAAATCATATAATATCTGAATAATTAGTTTGTCCAAATAAATGATACAACTGAAAAAAGAAAAAAAAGAGGAAAAAATAAAAAATGAATCCCTGATACCAAAAATATTTATGTGACCTTCTAGTGAACTCGTTCAACTAAACCAAACATGATCCAAAATGATATCCTACTAAGAACCCTGAACAAAAGATGGACCTGCAACTGGAAATATATGATTGGATTGAACACCGAAATGATCAGTAGGGATGCCAAAGGTAACCAATGAATCCAATATTTTCCTTTACCAACACAAACCATGAAAAAATGTTTGAAATACAGTTACAAAATTATATCTTACACTTTTTCAATAAAACAACATTATTTTCCAATTTCAAAATCCAACAAAAAATACCAATCATCTCCATATCATGATTCAATTTTTTTACAAAAAACCGAAACCAAATGCTACTAGAAATAGTTTACAATGGAACAAAATTAAATTGAAAATAGATTCAGATAATTCAACATTATAAAAACATATAATAATAAAATTATATTCCATGCATACTATATACCGATAGGAGGTGCAATATAGTTATTGAGCACTTGTCCTTGGAACACCCCTAGGAACTAACTAGATATGGGCCCCAAGTACATTGTATCTTGGTGTAAGAGTAACAATAACAATATATGTTCTAGTGCATGATAAAATAGTTGGGAATATAACCATAAGCTAGCGGTCCCCATAATCATCATAATCATCAATTTTTTAGTTAGTTCTTTCATCATCAAAATAGCTACGTGAATCAAGGCCCAACCCTACCAGATCACTAGCATACTAGTATAAGTCATCCCACATAGATTTATATGATTCCATTCTTGTGATCAATAAAATTTCTCACATCACATGTTACCACATAAATTATATATCCACCAAGACAAGAATTGAATTTCATAATCAAATACTAGCACATCACAAATAAATTCTTGATTTCATGGGAACACTAAAACATTTACAAATATCCTCTGAATAATGAGGAATACCACATCCTCATGAATATTCTAAAAAACACATTTCAAATTATATAAATGACACAAATTTATAAAAATAGTCCAAATGGGACATTATGTTATCACACCAAAATAAATTTACCAAAACATTTCAAAATAATTACCCTTTCCATGTTCAATATAAAAATTAAACTTTGATTTGGAAGTACCAAACATGCCTTTACAAATACAATCCCACAAAATGCTTGATCGAAAGACAACATAAACCTAATTGAGGAAAACATTTAAAACAAAGTTTTTAAAAAACAATTTAAGAAACCCATTTTCAAAAAACCATTTAAAACATTATTTATAAGTCTCACAAGGGAACCAACTTTTTTGAAAACCATGATTCATTTGAGAATCAGGATTTTGTAAGAATTCCATTTTTCTAGTGTCATCTTCATTTGAGGGAACATCTATGGGGGGTCAAGGTTCACCCATAAATATTCTAAGATCTGATTGAACTGATTTCATATTAGAAACCATTTTAAATCCAAATACATCCTGTCATTATTTAAAAGAACACAGCCATCCCATTATTTTCATAAGACCACATTTATATACCATTAAAACCACAAATGAACAAACACAATCTCTGAATAAAAAAAAACCAAGTTCAAAAACAAATAATCACTAACACACAACTTTAGAGTTAATGTTTCATAAAAGACCTAATTCCACTTTAAAAGATAAAGGAATTTCAAAATAAGAACCATATGTGCCTTAAATCTAAACATTTCACACAAATCACTTTTGGAAACTATTTTTAACGAAATCAATCAACACAAAATCATAATTTATAGCTAACAAATGGTTATAATAGAGGATAAAATAACATTTAAGAAGAAAAGAAACTATTAATGTTCTGATGTATTATTATGGAATTGAATAGTTGGATTCTTCTACCTCAAATCGTTTTTGGAAGGTATAAAACATCATAAAGAAGGTGATTGAACCGCCATGAGAAATATGATCACCCTAGAAACAAGGAAAACAATCCACAAGAGGTAACCCTAACCCTAGGGTTCATCCAATTGAGCACACCCCAATGAACCCCTCAAAAAAAAGTTGGGAAATGGAAATTTATGAGATTTAATTAAAGGGAACATGAAGAATCACAAACCTTATTTTATAAATAGAACCAAATGTTCCTCAAAACGATGGAGGATGAAGGAGGAGGCTTCACTTGTTGATACCCAAAAATAGTGGATTAATTTTGGAGGTGGAATAACCCAAATGGGTTTCCACATAAAAAGTTATTTATCCCACAATTGGTATCATGGGTTTGCTTTACGGTGTGTGAAACTGGGCGCAAACTGTTCAAGGGGTACTGAAAAACTCCTGAAACATCTGAGGTTTAGGTTTCATTGTTTGGGAAAGCTGTGCGCATACCATTAGGGCAGAAATTTTTTCATCATTTCCCTAAATAGACACCCCAAACACTAGGGATGTCTAAAAAACAATTCTTATATGTTTTAAACACTATATAGAGACATAGAGGACATAAAAAACTCTCCAACATTTCCCTTCCTTCCAAATAAATATCTATAACAAAGAATAGTTATATATGAAAACAAATATCATAGAAAAACAAGTACTAAAATTGGAAACCCAAACCAATCCCAAACCAAAACATCCTGCATTGGAAAATTAATAAAATGAACTAGTATCCGAGGTCGGGGTGTGACATTCCAAGTGTTTCATTTCCCAAAACAGTCAATTATCAGTACTGTGAAATGAAAGTGTAAACACTGACTTTTCAAATATTATTAAACAATCAAAACATTATCATTTCAATGTCTAACACACACCACAATCAATTTTTCATGAAAAATATACTTTTATAAAAAAACCCATCCCAAATAATACTAGTATTAATTTTAATTTGTACATCATTAAATGAAAACTAATTTCAAAGAATTTTATATCAAATAAAAATCACTTAAATTTAAAATTACCAACCCAACATAATTTATACTGATGGTAGGGTCAATAATCATTGTGCACTGGTCAACGGAAATCCCTCAGGCTCTAGAAAGTTGTGGGCCCGAGGTACCTCAAATATCGGTGAAAGAGTAACCATAACAATATTTGTTCTCTTGCACGTGTCATGAGTACGGAACACACCCATTGAAAAGTTCCCCCCATCATCACCATCATCAACATATTTTAGTTAGTATTTTCATTGTCAAACTTTCTAGGTGAACCTGGGTACAAAAACCCACTAGATCACTAGAATTCTAGTACAAGACTGCAAAGCTAAATACACGGTCTTCCCTTTTTGTGCTCTATAAATTTTCAGACATCACTTGTTACCAAATACAACACTTTTCAACAAAACCAAGAATATAATTTCAAAATACACCACATGAACATCACAATCCCATTCCTGAGAACTTTTACACACCATGACATTTAAAAATCACTTCACAACCTATGATAAGAACCACCACCCTGAGAGTTTTCTAAACATGACTTTTCACTTTTTAGGAAATAACACACAACTCTAAAAACACTCAAAACAAGATAATATTTTTACTCAACCAAATTCATTTACCAAGTCATTTCCAAATAATTTATAATATAATATTCAACTGTGAAATACTAAGAAACCTATTAATCTAATAATTTCTAAAATACACACCAAAATCCATATGGGCATACCCCCATGAGATAAAATTTAAAACCTCACTTATAAACCACTCTAAGGATACAAATTTTTTTAGAAAACTATAACAATTTATGAAATCAATATTTTAAATAACATAAGTTTCAAAAACATTATTCATTTGAGGGAACAACCATGTGTGCACATAGTGAAACCATGTATGTGATGAAATTGGATGGTTCATTATACATCAATGAGAAAACACAAAAAAATAATTTTATAAAAACCCAACACTATCTTTAAACCACATTTAACCATCAAAACTAGTTAGGGAACATAAAACAATTCCCTTATAACTATGATACCATTATAGGACATTTTAAAACATTAAACAATCTAAATATTTACCACAATATTCACACTAGATCATTTACCAAATAGTAAATAACCATCACACCATAATAACGGCTAAAAATTTTACGAAGAACCCCAAATTAACCTTAAATGAAAAATGGAATTTTAATACTTTCCCTAGGTGCTATAAACCTAGGAAATTCACAAAAATCCAATTTAAAACCTATTTTATTAAATTTTACCAATAAAAACCTATCATTCACATCAATCTATAAATATATTATAGGTTATCAAGAAATTTATAACATAATCGAAGACACACATGTGCTTGTGGAGTGTTTTGGAAAGAAAACAGATGGAAACACCTACATAAAACATATATAGATGGGATGAAACATCAATTTAAGAGAGATATAAGCCCCACATACCATTATAAAAACCAATATTCAATGAAAAAACAACCACACATAATCCCTAGACATCAGATTTCATCAATGGAAGAAATACCTAATGAAAACACTAGAACAAAGAGGGAAAAAGAATGTGAGATGATTTTGTGAAGGCAACATGAAAAATCACCAACTTGTTTTTATAAATATCCCTAAAATCTACCTAAATAAAAGCACTAATGAGGGGAGGCTCCTCTACATGATGACCAAGAGGTAAAGATTTATTTTGGAGGTAGAATCACTCAAATCAGAGCTCTATGTCAAAATTTATAATGCCTGTAATTGGATGCATGGTTTTTCTTAATATTTTGTAAATCAATTTGAAATGCATGTTAGGGATATAAGAAAACTCATATAACTTTGCAAGGTTAGGATTCACTATTTGGACAAGCTATTCTCAAACCACGCGACCCAAAAAAAGGCCAAAACCCCCTAAATTACACTGTAAACACAATTGAGGTTCACCCAATGATCCATAAACAATTTATGCACATTTTGGAAACATCGATGGAATCAAAAACTCTCCATCGTGACACTTTATCATAGTACCAAAAAAAATAACTAAACATAGGTATAAAATGAAACCCAAAACCACAAACAGTCAAGTACATTTTTGGAAACTCAACCCAAACCATAACCAAAAGATCCATCATTAAAGAATGAATAAAATAAAATAGTATTTGTGGACCGGGTGTGATAGGAATCATACCACTTCAAACACTTGGTTACGTTCATTGTGGGGATGGAGCTTATTGTAGAATATCGAGCAATAGATTGGGATGCTGGGGGTAGATTTTTTATTCTTTTGTCTACTTTTTCATATGATGTATTTTCTTACATTATATTAATGTTTTATAGCTTATTGGATACTTGTAATATCATCATCCACATTTTTTTTATGATTACCAATTACACACACTGTATTAATATTACAATATTTTCCTGTTGTTTCATTTATTTACTTTTAATTATTTCATTATTTACTATTTATTAGTATAATTTTCAACTATACTACCCTATATTATTGATAGATTTTTCTACCCACTAAAAAAACATACTCCCTCATAGCTAGTAGGTAGCCTCTGGACATTGGGGAGACGTTCATGTGTCCATGTGGCCACATGACCTCGTAGAACCTCTCGGTGGAATCCTGGTTCAAGAAATCAAAACAGAGTTTAAACTTCATTCCCTTTTTTCTCTATTTATTGATAATATATTTTATAATGGAAATGATTAGAACTTTTTTATAAGTAAAATGTTGGTGTAGATGTCCCATTTTCGGCCTAAATGTAATGGTCCTAACATATAATAATATTTCTATTTTTATCTATTACAGTTTATATCATTTGACAATATGGTGACACACATGCTGCCTGGTGGTTATTATTTTTATTCTAATTAATGATCTATGTTATCCATGTCCAGATGATACTAGGAAAAGGGTTATTTTTTAGATTCATCATTATATGAACCTAGAATTCAAATGAAATTCATCTTTCCATTCCACATAGTTGTATTTCATAGGGGACATTGCTTAATATAAGAGAGACTTTTGAGTGATGGTTTGGTAATTATACTATTGTTTTGATATTTTATTGCTATGATTGGGTGATTTCAATATTCAATTCTAGAGGTGTATGGAAACTCATTGGATGGAATGGGTATATTACTGAGTTGATCAATTAGAATGGAATTAAATTTAATTCATTTTCGTTGGGATAGTATATTTTCCCAAATTGATAGGTAATAAATATTCCATTATAATGGAATCATGATATCATAAATAATAAAATTCAAACATAATTTGGAAACATTAGTACTAAAATAAAATGGTCTCTAGTAAATTATCTAGGAAGGTACAGTTGGACATTTATGTAATGGAACCCATGTAATATATACATCAATACATACTGATACCAAGACTTCTATTAATGTATTTGGGTTAGTATTCCATTGGTAGATATCCCATTATTTTATTTCATCATCCTATATTTTAATTTGTATGTTTGAAGATTCTTATGAGGTGTATGCTTGGTATTTGATGACCAATGTCACTACTATGTATGTGTGTCTTGTGCCTAGAGTTTGGAGATAATCATTTTCTAGATGTTGTGGGCCATGGGCTACTAGTACTATCATTAGATGATCCATATGAGGCCCCACCTATTTTACAATAATTGTGTACTTATGATTAGATTCTTGATTATTTCTTATAGCTAATGTAGTACATGTAAGGTGGTACAAGACATGACCCAATGAGGGATGATATAGACATTGATTTCCATCAGCCTCAAGGTCCTACATTTTCTAGGGATGGCAGACCATCAATAATTACATCTTTTCTAGAGGCCACATTGCTTATCATTGTGCATCTTGAGGAAAAACTGGAGTGGAGGGTCAGCCTTGCTACTTACATGTTGTGGGATTTAGCCATGAACATGTGGGATGTGACTACGGAGCGAGTCACCGGGAAAACAAGTTATGGGTTAACATCCAGACATATTTCTATGATTACATTTTTTCTCTGATGATGATATGTGGTTGATCTATAGAGTTAATGCATCTTTAATAGGGTATTATGTTCGTAAAGAATTATTCATCATGTTTTTTTTAATTTTAAGTGATTTTCACAGCTATTCATTGGTAATGATATTACAAATTAAATTCACATTGAGGTTGGGATACAGTATGTTATCTATACACATGTAAATTTAATTCTCTTACCAATATTCTTTGTGATAGTCAAGCAGGCTCTTATCACTGAAAAAACAATTATGGAATGAAACAACACAAGGCAAGGTGGTTCTATGCCGAGGCTGACAAGTAGTTCTTCAAGTAGAAGAATGGTATCCCTATATTATTCATGATAGGGATGTGGCATCCAGATTACACATACTGGTAGCAATATAATATGTCATTAGTGAGGATGATATGGGATTCTAATGCCCTACTTTGATAGATACCATATATAGTGATAGGCTTGAGGCTGTAAGGGGAACCACTAAAGATTCTATTACAGCATTAAAGAATATTCTTGTGGAAAATGATCCACCATAGCTTCACCTTAATGAACATGTTCTTCTACTTTGATAGGGGTTTGGAGTAGCACTGATTGGACTGGAAATGTACAAAGTCGATGCAATAATATCATGAGATAAAATTATATGTATCACCAGTAGAGTGTTCATGGTCATGGTAATCCAAATATTGAACAGGGTCATGGATCATGTCAGTTGCATTCTCTGCAGTAGATACCAGAGGATCATGCAATAAGATCATACATAGTGCAAGTTAATATTATAGTATCCACTATTGTCGTATCATATTTATTTAATATAGGTGACTCACACCCCTTCATCTCTTTATCTATCGTTAGAATTATCAGGCTTTAAAATATATTATTATTATGATGTAATGAACCAAGATACACTATTTGTAATATGGACAGAGAGAATATGACAATGTAAGGACTATCCAATTGAGGTAGTTATTTACAATTTTTTATGGGACATATTCATACTCAATATTAAAATCTTTGAATTAAATCTTCTTGCTTATTCATTGGATTCATATCATTCTTATTTACACATATATTTTTTGCAGGTTATCATTTACATCACTATTAGGTAGAAGTTACCTACAAAGTGTGGGTGATATGTTTGGGATTGTATAGTTGGACTAGAGAATCATGGGATAGATCGAGTGATAACTAATGTTTCTAATCTCTTTATGGAGGATTAGGGTTTACATCAGAATGAATTATATTCAATATTCATTTTTAAGGGATGTTTCTCAAGACTATTTTTCAATATTACTTTCTAACATATGGGTAGAGTTTATTAGTTATCTCATTACGGTAGCATATCCGGTGTCCATTTCCATATAAATGATGGAACCTACTATACTATATGAGATAAATCCCCAGTTAGAGGATCTATAGTCCCAAATAATTATATATCTTAGCATATTCTCTTGGGGTTCACTGATGTTTTTTTCTAAAATGTGGATGTGACCCCTTTTCTATTCTTGTATAGTAATTATTTTAACTTTCATAATATTATAAACTAATATCCACATCCTTGAATATATTATCTCTTTTACCATCTTGGATGAACTTGGGTGTTTTATATAATCAACCTATGAGTGGGCTATCATCATGGGTGTGTAAGTCTATCAAAAATTCATCAAATATATTTATATATTATGAATTTATATATAGTTACCTTATTATTTCCTTAAATCGTACGAATGTGCCCACTATTTTCTTGGATTTTCTTATTAGGGGTTTCCACACCAATCAATATTTTATCTTTGTTGTCATCGTGGATGAAATAATGGTGTATTAACACACACGTAGAGACCATCATTATCTTCATGATATCATTATGATTACAATAAAACAACATTAACTTTATGCAATTATATCTATGTTCAACTAATTATTAAATTATGTTATCTTATATGGTCACATTATCTCAGAATGTGGAGTCCCTATTGACCCATAGAAGGTTAATATTGTGATTTCATGGTAGTAGACAAAAAAATATATGGATTGCATTGTATCTTGGGGATGGAGGGTTGTTATAGGCATTTTATATAATAATTCTCATGTATAAATGATCTTATAAATTGTTTTATTGAGATGGGTTTTGATATCCATTGGTCAGAAGAGTGTGACATATCCTTTCATGATCTAAACGAGATGCTTCCCACAACTCCTATTCAGATTCTACCAGAGCCTAGAAATGTATATATAGTGTTTTGTGATGTATTTGACATTATTATATGTGCAATCAAGATGAAATATGAAGAATTTTTTTTCATACAAAGAAAACCAAATGAAAATCATTAAATAAACTACCTCATTCAATACCTCAAGCTTTCAATTGTTGTCTATTCCATGCATTGTCGGATACACTATCTAGTGGGTGAGAGCTTTCGGGTTTAAATGGTCAAAAAATACTACAATATCTCTTTCTATATTGTGTCTTGAATATCTAATAGTGACGATGCATCAAATATAATTAATAATTGATTTTGAGCTTTCCTATACACTAGGAAAAGTTAATGTAGTAGTTGATGTATTGCGTATGATTACTCATGCATAAGCTGTACGAGAATCTAGTAATGAATAAAAATTATTTTCCATCATCTCTATGCTGCACATGTAGTTTAACTAATGTCATGAAAATTTATATCTCTAATCCTTGATCATTACCTCTTCAATTTTGATAAGGTCAAGAGAAGGAAATTTACAGATCATGAGGTATTGGTTCTCCATTATAGTGTTTTTTGAAATGACCAACCTCTATAATGGTGTACAGACGGAGCCTCCACCATGTATATATGTTGTTGTGTCTAGGTTCCTACCTATATGAGATTGGAATTTTTGAGAGTCTGAATCTACAGAAGTGTAATTTCATCCAATAATCTTCATGGTGTATTATGATATGTGACGCCAGTATTATTGTCAAAGTATGAAACATGATATAGTAATGTTTATCACTTGTTGTTACACCTGTCAATAGATGATGGTGGAGAACTAGTAGCCTAATGGATTATTACAACAAATTTTATTCCTATAAAGGGAATGTGAAGATGTTTCTATAGAATTTGTAGTCAAAATTTCATGATTTTCTTTGGGTATTAATGATGTATGGGTAGTCACTATCCAACTGACGAACGTATATCACTTATTTCAAATCCATGGGACTATCTCAGTGGATGAGTATGGATGATTGTATGTCCATTAGATCATAAAACTACAATATTTCCATTGTACAATCATTTTAGAATGGTTTTATAATATCATGTCAATTTTTTGGAATGTGTTACATATGTTTGTAGGTATAATGTTCTTTTTAGCACAACCTTCCATCCTCGTACTGATGGTAATTCAGACCAAATTACTATGGTGTTAGAGGACATCCTTCAAGAATGAATCCTTGACATTGGAAATTCATGAAATAATAACATACCTCTCATAATGTTCTCCTAATATAATATCTTTTTTGAAAAAACCTAGATGAATACATGATATTATTTTTATGGTAGGTCATATCATTTAGCCATGTGATGGCTGTATATAGGAGAGGAAGTCCTAGTTGGACTTGGTCTTATACATAGGGCTTTAGAGTTAGTTCAAATGAACAGAAATGAATATTTATACTTCTTATTATATTAAAAAAATTACTCTAACCCTTATCAAGGACCTCAAGATTTCAATTCCTGTGATCATGTTTTCTTATGGGTATCACCCATGTTTCGAAATAGAGGTATACAAAGGTAGGTTATGATATTTTCACTATAATAGGGTTGTTTTAGATAATAGATAGAGTTATACCGGTATTCTATTGGTAGATACTGACTCAAAGGTACCATTCAATTAATGATGACTTCTACATTTCATAGCTTCTCTTGTATCATGCCAACAGATCTCACACTGTTGATCCTAATGGTTTCAATCTATATATCGATACATTAGTTGAGGATTGTCTTATAAGAATAACTAATCAGATCTTGAAGGCTCTCCTAGGATTGTATGTCCCTATAGAAATGTGTTATTGAAGCACAAACTTGTAGGTGGTGAGACTAGGGAGCAGTGGGACAGAAAATGTGCCCAACAACCAGAGTTGTTCTTAGACATTGTCTCACCTCCCCTGTAAGGTGAACTCAGGGATGCGTTTCTTTAATCAGGGTGACAGTATGAACCTCGTTTTCACTGTTATTTGTATCCTTTTATGTTTGTTCAAATTATTTATAATGGACATAAAAGAGATTCATCATCATTTATTGAACTTTTCATGGGTGTCCGTAATGTATTCGATTCCTAGAACCCCAACTTGAATAAAAATTAAATTTGGACACATTTTTATTCGAAAATATGAGAACAAAAAATCATTCTGTATCCTAACCATGTAGTTTTAGATTTCTGGGTGTTGTGGTTCACACCAATTCTTTAACAATGCACCATGGGCTACACTGTCATTCTAAAAACTACAGGCTTGTTGCATATTTGATTAACATGGATGGTGAATGATTTCCCTAAATTTGTAGCCAATCCATGCATGTTCCCCTTTTCTATAGAAGAACATGTTTGGTTGGCACACAATATATCTAATAGCGGATCCAACCCATGTGTGGATAGTTTTCCAAGGATGTTACAATCTTGACCTTAATTTTTTTTTAAAACAATACACTCCATTATTTTTCACCCAAGTATTGGTCCACAGTAATTTTTCCACCATTGATCTACTTTGAGGTTTTATTATAAAAATTAATCTTGATTGGATGTCTGATGTCTGATTGATGCATTGTTCATCTTCTTGGATCTGTGCCAGAATGATCATAATTTATTTTTATTCATTCTTCCTTTGACTTTCTAACAATAATTCTATTATATAGAAGATAATATGCCCCTTTTTCCAGGAACTGAACCAGTCATCATATATCTTTTAAGACAACCTAAAATAATAGTTTATATTGTATGAGGATATTTATATGAGTATGATGTCAGTGGTATATAACTCATGCTTTAAAAGGTTTTTTTTCTTAAATTTCGTGTGTGCATAATGATTTTATCATGAATCATCTATTTTGTTAATGTGTATTTATAATATTCATTAGAAACATGTCCTAATAACCTTTTAAAATATGTTATCTATATTTTGTGGTTTTTTTATATGGTAAACCACTCAAAGTATTTTCTTTCAATTTTTATTCTATTATTTTCATGTTATGCCTTAATGGATTGTTATGACCATGTAGCTCTATCGTCTAAGTGTATGGATTTACCCATCTTATGGTAAGACCATTTAATTAAATGAATTAGGAAATGATGAATGGATTATACAATTTTTAATTCAGCTTAATCATCCTATGGTATGTTTATCAATTTTATATATCAATCGAAGAGGGAAATGGTGAGTATATTATATATATATGACTTATAATATTTTAATAAAATAAAATGGATTCATTTTATTTCTTAATAACCCATTTCCTTATAAAATTTACTGTATCAAAGTGATCCTTATTAATTAATCATGAACTATTTGAAATGAATTATATGGTTTCTTTTTCCTTGTCCTTTCAAAAATTAAGAAAACAAAGAATTGGACCGATTGAAAATATCAATTGGTATAACCATTACCTGGCATTATTAAATAATTAAAACAATTATAAGGGGCCTAATTATATAATCCCATTAAAATCATTACAGGATTGATTAGACTCATGTTGAGTTTTGGATTCATAAAGGAATTATTTGAAAACATTGTAATACCATTCTAATACAGTGATAATGGTTTCCAATGGTGAGACTAACCTAAGAACTCAATCTCTATATAATAGGGGATACCTGGTATGATACTATAGGATCAGTCCATTACTATCACATGATGTGTTGGATACAATCATCTTATCTATCATGGACCCTACCATGATGAGACAACTTGATTTTGTCCGTGTGTATTTCAATTTATTATTTAGTTTCACCATGGATGTTTTTGTTTCAGTCGGTATATTCCTTATTGTGGAATACCATAGATGATGCTCCTTTTATTACACTCTTATACTTTATCAGGGATGTATTTACTTTTCAGTTGGAGGTCATTGAGTTCATGGTTTCTATGCTTTTTACCATGGAACCTCATCAATATTATTCCCATTACAGGATGCCTTGATATGTCTAGGATCATAAACTATCATTGCTATGTTATGATATTTGTGATGGTTTTACCTCATCTGATTTAATTATATAAAATGGAACATACATAAATAATGATATAGTTAATGGTTCACACTCTTTTAGGTCCTCTATTGGAACATGGTAAGAATACATTTTACCCTGTGTTGATAAAGTAATGTATAACACATTGAACACTTGACTACTTTATTTATTTGGATGTAGAGGTTAGAAGATAACCAAGCCGGATATCGTGAAGTTGGGGATAGTTTTTAGATTCATTTTTCAATATTTTATATATAATTTATTGAATTTTATGTTTTTCCCTGTCTTATATCTTATTAGGTGCATGACATTTCATCAAAAAAATTTTCATATGATTACAAGTTTCACCTATTGTATTATTTTTCATGTCTCATGTTATTCCATTTATTTACATGTTTTAATTCTACTATGTACAATCTTTATGATACTTATCTTCTATGATAAACTCTTGTAATGAGGGAATAGTCTCCCCTTGGAAACATCTGAGGTCTTCGATGTTAGTTTGATGCCTTTGGTATTATGGGAGATGTGCATGAGGTCATGTGGTCAACCAGGCTCGGTGAACCTTTGAATGGAATCTGGGTGAGTAACGTCACATTAAAAAAATCTATATTAGTATATTCTACTGAAAATACAATTTGTGGGAATATTATGATAAAATTTTCTTTCCCCTTAAATATTTACATATGTGATGAGAAAAGTGGAAACACAATAGTTTTATTACTTAGATATTTTAATACAAAACTTATGAAAATGTTATCTTTTTGGAACCAGTTAATGATATGAGAGAGAATGAGTTTCCTAATTTTAATGTACTATACACTACCAATTATGATGTGAGTAGAAAAAAATGTAACGTTTATTCTAAAATAATTAAACAATAATATATATAAACTAAATAAAATATTTTAATTGATAAGATGATGAATAATGATAATTATATAATCTAATATATAAGTAAATTTATGTTTAACAATAAAAATTCTCTGTTTTTCAGAGCAATTGGATACAATCTCATGAATATTGTTGATCCTCGTGTAGTTAAAAGTTCATAGAGTTAAAAAACATGTGTGGATATTGATCAATTTAAATGATGATCATTCGTGTATAATTAATTATAAATGAAATTGACAAATACAATTATATTGTTTCTAAAGTGATTTAATTTATTGATACCACTCTCAACCATACAAGGTTCAAATTGGAATTTATTAAAATATATAATATTTTGAAAAAAATAATGACTTTAAATTTTTAGTTTCTTTTTTTCCTCTTTTCTTCTACATCCATATTATTATTCATGAAGACTCAAGAATCCAAGTGTTTAATCTCAATTGGAAGATCGAAACATCTCTTATATTATAATATGTATGGTCTCATTATCATTTTGGTTTTACTAGTAGATATATATGAATGGTATGAATCTTATAACATATTTTGCTAATCATTCCAAATATTATTTATATTTTATTCCAGGGTTCTATTAATATTCATATTAGAAAACATCATCATTATTTATAGTTTGTGGATGGTTGGTCATTGATGTTTTGTGAGGTAATAAATAATCCATCATTCATGATTTGTTGGTTTAGTTGAAAATGTGGGTTCCATGGTCAGTACTGATTACTGTTGAGATTTATAATTTTGTAAAATATATTATTCTAATAAAAGAGAAAATAAATAGAGGAAATAAATGTATTTTGGGTTTCAGCCTCAACCCAATTGTAACATAATCAAAAAGAAATTAAATTCCCTAATGATAATGGAATATGCACATAAAATCTATTCCCCAAACATTAAATAATTATAAATGATCATTAGTCTAAGAGGCATATCTTATATCATTAAAATATTACATTGTATTAACATAGGTCACATATTTAAAAAATAATTATAGGCATATTTAATTAGTATTTGATTGTGAATTATATATTCAAAGACATTCCTAGAGGTTCTATGAGACCTAATACATATTATATAAGAAGATGAATGAGAAAAAATATTTCAGTCTATACCTATCATTATATTAACAAATTTTATATTTTTTATCTATATAATATTTCATGATTCATGGATTATCAAAAATATTAAATATTCATCAGACATTGAGTTTATTTTTTTTATAATTTCATAGGTGACCATGCATCATATATTATTATATAATTTTCCATGTTATAATAACAGTGTACCTCAACATCAATAAAATAATTATATTCATCTAGAATATAATAATTTAATATGACTTTATTTTAAATTTATCTCTCAGATTAATGGTGTAGATAGATCAAACGATTTTCCACTTGTTATCTTACTCCTCTTTTTTTCATTATCTAAAATTAAAATTCTTATAATAGAAACAAAATTCACATAGATCTTATATATTCATTAATACATCATTATAAGGTCCCTAATATCATTATGTAATGACATACAACTCACCATAGTTACAATAATATATCATCTAAATTTATCTATGTAAATATAATGATAGAATATACACTTTGACGGGTTCATAAATTTTTTAATTTATATCCAGAATCCTAGAACCATCATCAATAACATTGTGTCTTCGTAAAATTTTATGTGATAACAAAATAGACACTTTATAATTAGAATCATAAAAAATTATCCTAAATGGGTGATCCAAATTAAGTGGATATTTTATAGGTTATGTATTTAGTATAATATTCATTTAGTTAATAAAATACCAACCGTGATCAACAAAAATAAACTCTTATTATTTAAAATTTAGCATGTTTAAGTAAAAATAAATATATATAAGATCGATGATTAATATTTTATAATATCAATAATTCCATAAAAATGTCAAAAATGTTTAACATATGTTAGTTACAGTAACACATTGATAACTTCAATTAATATTTTTCACCCACAATACAATTTTTCGAAAATTACCTGTCCAATAATATTTCTTCTTTCATCCATGAAATTAAAATTTCAAAAAAAAATACATAAATAAATATTTTAATAAAAAAATTAAATACATTGTCTAAATGAAACAAATAGTGTTCAAATGAATTTATGAACATAGAATAATCATCACAAAAAACATTAATTCTATAATTAATCAAAATAGAGGAAAATATCATAGTACATCATTGACATATACTTGGTGCATATTATATAAAAATTTAAATTATCCTCTTATAAAATTATTTCAAAGGTAAAGTGAATAATGAATTTTCTATGTCCTTTGGTGCAGTGGGAACATAATAATATCTTAAAAAATCAATATGAAATGTTTTCATGGGTATTTCCTAACTATATTTCAGGAATTTAGTCAACAAATATATTTCAGAAATGATATTTTATTGTGAAATGATTTGGTATTGTGTTGTTAATACAAAATCTCCATTCTATTATACTTGATTGGAATTTATTCATTTTATTCATTTTTCGTATTTGTAAGTCTAATTTTTTTAAGAACATTATGTATAGTATCACATATTTTTCATTAGAAATTTGTAAAATGGATCTCAATTTTGATAACATTTGAATTTATTTTTTTAACAACTATCATTTTTGATCGATTATGTGTCCTATATTTTATCTTGTTTTTTTATCACTCTATAATATAATTATATGCATGAAAATTTTTGATCTATATCCAAGAATGTTTACTAATCATTACCAAAAATATATGACATTGTTTCTCAACAGAGTTTTTATTTATTGATCATTATTTGAATACAAGTTGATAGAAATACATTACTGTATCATTTATTTATCCATTGAAAAACTATACACTAAATCAGATTCAATTTTCTCAATTCTGTAATTGGGGAATACAATAAAGATAAGAGTATATTTAGTTTAACAAAAAAATTATATTTAGCTTAATATACAAGATATGACAGATCTAATCCTAACTCATCAAATAAAAAATCAATTATGATAAATAAATAAAAAATTAACAGATATTCATATAGTTTTACATGATATTCTATTTCCACCTAATTGTTTCATAACTAATATTTTAATTTTAATTTATTACACAGATATAAAATTTCTTCTAACTAAATTTATTCTTTATTCAAATTAGATTGTTCAATATGTGGTTTTATAAACTATGAGTTGACTTTTTATTTATAATTCAGAGATTAAAAAATATTACAATAAAATATGATCTCACTAAATGTTATTGTTATGCTATCTTCTTGGTTAATTATGCTTTTGTTTTCTCTTCATAGGATGCATCATTATAATATGATTGGTGATTGAGCTACTATCTTGTCATCTACCTTATTGACCATTAACGATTTTTCTAGGATGAACAAATTATATTCCTTGAACAAAACATCTTTAGTAAATTATTTTTTGATTTTCATGAATATAATTTATAATTTGATATCTAAAAATTTTAGTTAGAGATATCCCATATAAATGGATATAGTATTGAATATAGAATGAAATTAACAAAATAACATTAATAAAATAATGAATTTATGAAAAACCCAGATTCATTTATACATGACATTGAAAATATCAATCAATATTGTAATTTTTAATTATAATTTTTGTTGTTTCAGACTAATATTTCTACATAAATTCACTCTACCATTTCATTGAGTATTTCTCTCTTTGGGTGAAAATTTCCATGATGAACATAGTCTGTTTTGTAATATGTTTAAGGATTTAAAGAAGAGACATATAGATTGAATCCTTTGTCAATGTATCTAATATATCACTTTTGATTTCTTTATCTTTAATTCTCTAACATTATACCACTATTGAGTTATATTTAGTGTATGGTATCCATTTTTACAATGTTTTTTTGTGATGGGGATTATGATTAATTAATAAAACTATTAGGGTTTTTCTCATACACATTAGTATCCCCTGGATTTTCTACATTAGTTTTAGGGTTAGAATATATGTCATTACCAATCCTATCTGTTACTAAACATTTATTTCCCATCTGGTTTTAAATGAGTAGAGATGGAAGATTTGACGTTTTTTCAACAAGGATTCCCAACAATTTTTTCTATTAAAGAATTTAATTTTATATTATTTCAGTTCTAAGATCAATATGGATCTATATATGTTATTCTAAAATAGTTAGGTATTATTCAAATTATATCTTTTACAGAAACAAGACTAGTAAGATGGATTTGAATTGTGATGTTTTTATAATATTTTACGATTATGATATTGAAGTTGATAGTGTGGTATATCCTAAGATTATTGGACTCAAAATATATATTACATGAGAATTTGTCTCTATATATTTTATTTGGTAATTGAAAATTACACTATTTAAGCTAATTTTTTTTTTCATTACATGATCACATTAGTTATTATATTGATTTTTAGAATGATAAATGAACATATATTCATTGGGGTTAGTTGTATTTTTTATTGAGAGTCAATTTCTTAAACTATGATAATACTTCCTTGCTTCCTCAAACTATTAAATACACATTAGTTGAATTTACTATATAACATACCTCATCCACTATCCTTCTATAAATTCCACTCTTAGCAAACAATAGCGAATTATGAGCTATCTTCTCAATCATTATTTTTTATTCAAATGGTGTATTTTTAATAAATAATCAATATGATATTATATATTTAGGATTTATATTCCTATTTTGAAATATTTAATTGTATATAATAATAAACAAGGTTGAACAAATAATTTGTTCAGATATCTGGCACTATGATTCTTCAAATTCAACCAATAGTCATATGGTTTTTATTTTATGGCTTGTATTATGGAATAAATATCCTTATATATATCATTTCCCACTGAAGATGGGAAATATTTATAGTTAAAAATAAATTCTTGTTAATTTCATTCATTCAATACTCCATAATGTAGGTTATATAATAGTTATTTAGTAATTCAGCAAGAGAAAATGTAATGGAACTCCATTCAAAATTATCATCAGCCACTCCCCTTGGAAAAAGTGCATATCACTCTAGGGTATATTCAGGATGTGATTTTTTATATCTTCACACGTAATGTATCATCATCAATTTTTTTAATTCTCCATTAAAAAAGTATTTTGGTTTATGGAATGATTCACACTTAATTCTTGATTAAAATAATCCAAAATTCCAAATTCATGATTAATATAATATTAAAATACCTATTAAAATATAATAAATTAAATTAAAATTGGGATAAATGATCATATATAGAATATAGAGATGAACATGAACACATTATCCTTATTATTTTAAAGGAATAACATTCATGTAGTTAAAACTATAGAACGAGAGAAAAAAAATTAAGTATATAAATATTATGGCTTATATAGATTATGATACCATAATTAGGCATATAAAATTATATGATAATTGTAATGTAAATGTATAACAAAAATATTTAAATATAATTAATCCATTAAACAAATAAATATTGAGACTATAAAAAATGTCACCAAGTCATTGGTTTCTTCGTTATGAGGATAATTTTTTTCCAGCATGGAATGGATGTAGCTTCACTATGGTGTTCTTAGGAGAATACCATTATTAAAATCTTTAAAGAGTTGGTTGAGTTAAAAAAAATGTGGTTGATTTAAATATCCAAAAAATTTCCACATGATGAATGCTAATAGTACCAAATATTTTGACAACCACATGTTCATTTAATATATCTGTGTATTGCATGATAATAATATTTGTTATATAAGTATATGTTAAAATGATAAAAATATATAAAAATATATATAATTAGTTATTATTATGTCACATTTATCACTTAAATTTTTATTTTTTTACTTTCAATGGAAAATTACAATTATTTCAATACTAATTGATTGATAAAATATAATTAGTGTATCTCAACAACTAATAAGATTATTTTTTGCTTAAAAATATATATTGTCTGAAATTGTATTTTTTTTCAATTAATTTAATTTAATAAAAATAAATATATTATTATATATATTTTTATTTTAGTAATATTTTACTAACACTAATTTATTTGTTAAATGGTATAAAATAATAACAATAAAAATTAAAATTTGAAAAAGATATTTTACTATAATAATAGTTTTTAATTATGTTATATATTTTTATTTATTAATAAAATTACGATATTTTGGAAATTTATTGTAAATAAATTAAATTAAATATAAAATTCATCATGATAATGTTATCACTATATAAATTTTTGGTGACTTTTTTTGGATATATTTATTATTAAGTGAATAATAATAAATAATTTGTTTAAAACGGCCTATATGTTATCTCATCATTTTTCTATAACCATGAATTAAAAAGTTATGAATAATTTTACATGACTAAATATGTATTTTTTTAGTTCAGATTTTTTACCTAATGAAATTATTTTTAATTTAAAATAAAATATTTTTGATTTTATAAATTATGTTTTCATTTTCTCTAAAATTGTTTAAATTCTATTTAATTTTTGTGTTATATATAATTTTTATCACATTTATAAAATGATTCATCTAAAATAGATTTCATATTTAAAATTATATGGAAAATGTTATTCAATTATATGAATTTTATTTTTTTTAATAAATAAAATTTCATTGGTAACAAATATTTACCATGACAAAAGTCAAATTATTAAAACAGGTTAAATCAAATTTAAAGGGTTAGAAAAATTTTCCAAAAAACACTATTTATAGATTTATAAATGAATAATAATACACTATAAATAATTATTTTCTTTTTAATAAAAAATTATTTGAATATGTAATTCAATTATTATTATGTTATTGGTATTTACAAAATTTAAACCCCTTTAAAATATAAAGGGATCCCACTTTATCCACTGTTTCCATCATTTCTATAGACCTATTAGTTTTTCAAAAATACCCAACCCCACCCCCAACAAAAACACTATTTTACATATACTATAAGTTATATTATTCTTAAAATACTTCACCAATTTCATAAGGAATTTTTCAAATGAGTTATTTCAAGGAGTAAGTTAGGAATTCCAAAATCACTCCTTTCTATTTTGATTTCATTAATACGTCATATTATATGTTAATGAATAATTTACTATCCTATAATAATAAAATATATATCATTATTATAATTAATTATTGTTTTATTTATTTAATAATCATTATATACCTCTACCACCATTCTATTATTTTTAATGAAAAAGTTTTTATTGCCTACATGTAGACTACCATATACGTGAAAGATGTGTCTCATTTTTAAAAACAACATACCATGGAGATTATTAATATTTTATTTAATTATGATATATATATATTATATTAATGATAGAAATATTAATTAGTAATGATAAGTTATTATATAATATCCCTCTGATCCATTGAAAAATGGAAATGGTTCTCGTGAATACGAGCAGACTAAACCTCCATGAAGAGACATGTTTTGTTTTTTATAACCAAATTTCATTAATTGGATTATATGTGGGTTTATAGAAAAAAAATATTTTCTTAAAAAATAAATTTTAAAAAAATATATTGAATCTATTATCAATCCAATTAATTTGAAAAATATAAATTCCCTCAGGCAAATAATTTAACTACTGCCGCTCTCGATGATGTTTTTAATTCTCATAACTCCCTTTCAGGGTTGGTTTAGAAATATATTTTATGAAAATATATGATATATTTTGATCAATATAATCCAATAATATTCTACTAAATACTACCTCCTATAATTAATTATTAATATTAATTTACATATCAGAATATATAAATTTCACAAAACGTTATATTCCATTATTTCATCTATATGAATAATCTGTAAAAACCTCATAGAAATAAAATTTAAAATTTAAATTTTCAATTAATATTCTAGTATAGAACCATGTATAATCATATCATGAAGAAATTATTATTAATGAAATTGGATCAATATTGAGACATGAAAACATTCATGGGTCAATGAAAGTAAGAGACATATGATAATAAAAATAAACTGTTATTTTATAATAAATATGTTAAAAATGACTATTATTGAAAAATATATGTGTAAATATTTATTAAAAATGATATGAAATAATTTTTTAGTATTTTTACTGTAATCATATAAGAATTTGAGGAAACATCATGGAATACAATAGTAAATATAAAGGATTTTTTTGACTCAATTTACTTCTATTGAGACTTATAAAATTTTCACCAACTATTTTTTTGAGTAGTATATAATAATTTATTGATGTATTTTATGATTACTTAATTGAAAATATATTTTTATATGATTCAATATCATATTTTTATGTTCAAAATTTTTGTATTTATATGTTTCAAAATTTGTAATGGCCTTTTTCTGATAACAAAACTCATTCTCATTGAGCGATATGAATCATTATTCTATATATTAGGGTTTTACACCCTAATATTTTATTAAATGGATCCCTTATATTTATCTATGGGTAAAATTTACATTTTATTTCAATGATTTTTTCATGAAAAATTAATTTCTCATTAAATAATAAGAGTTTAAATAATAATTCCTATTTTCCACAAATAGGATCATTTCTATCCATATCCATACCATTTCATCTAAAAAATATTTTAAAATATTATTTTGAAATCTATAAATTCTTTTTTTAGGTGACAATCATATTCAAATTACATATTTTTAAGGGGATTATTATTTATCCCATATAAAATTTGAAATTTAGTTTTAAAATATTAATTTTTTTACTTTCATGGTTTTATATATTATCTTATAGGGAAACATTAATTTGTAAAAAAACTATGTATCTTCAAGGATAATTTTTTATGGTTTCATTGATAATAATTTTTTAAAATTATTTGTGTTAAGTACTAGAAAATCATTTCAAATGTGACTCATAATATCATACCTTTTCAAAAGTAATTATAAATGTTTTATTATTAATTCTTTTATTTGTTCATTCCATTTTACTCATTAACTAAAAATGATATATTCTATGTATAGTCTTTTTTATGATTCTTCCACTATAGTCCATTATGTTATTTTATTTTGGTGTTGTAAAATAACATTTTTCAATTATTTAAATTCATCAATTGATATTATAATACATCATATAAATATGTTATTAATACAATTTTCTCTATAAGATTTTTGTGGGATGATGATTTGTTGATTTCATTTCCGCACAATTTTATGGATTAATAATGATGGGTAATGTCTTATATTTCTCTCGGATTAATGGTAATAGGATCATCATATAATGATATAATTACATGAGAATGTTTTTACATGCAGTTAGGTTTTCATTATAATGCTAAACTTGTGTGTATGTTTTGATAGCTAGAATTATAATGATAGAATAAGATATAATTTTTATTATATATATGGTGTAAATAAATATAGCATAGTGTATTTTTTGTTATACCTTTTCATTAATTCAGGTAGTTGGTATATTTATGGATAGATATGCTCATAAGGAACTTCTGTGATATTATTGTTGGTTATTTATAATTACTAACACATTGCGTGGGTGAATTTTCAGTTATGAATGGTCCTAAAAAACGAGTCTGTGTTTATTTGGTGTTTTTAAGGTCGCACATAATTTATATCAGTATTATTTTGGTTAGATATTCAATCAAATCTTGTACATGAACATAGTTGTGTGTTTCCATGTCCATAATGTTATAAAGCCATATTCTACATTGTATGTCCTAATTATATATTATATGAAATTGTTATCCTATGGGACCCATTTTTATTGTTTTTAGATCTACTTTCATGGTTTATATTCATCTATTTGGCATTATATTTACTTTTATAATACCATTTGAAAAACTCATACTATTCCATGTTCATTTTGATGATATATAACTTTCTAACATATACATTAAAAATTCACATATTTATCTCTTAAAGTAATCTTTGATAATATTTCAATTAATGTGGATTTGGTCATACCATTTGAATTTAAAATCCTGTGGTTATTAAGATGGGTATAATATATAATATATATAGAAGTAATTCTAGTGTATTGTGATATATAGAAAAATGTTCTTATTATTGTAATACATGTTTCTAATGTAGATAATAATAAATAAAAAAACCTAAAATTGAAGGTATTGAGAGATTATTTATGAAATGTAATATTAAACATAATGACATGATGTATAATAAGGATGTGTTTTACATGGGTGAAATTTTTGGAAATCAGAGACAAGATTTGTTCTGTTTTTAATCTTGATGAGGGAAATTTATGGAAATTTTATGGGATATGTATAACTATATTATAAAATAATGATGATTTCGTAATGTATAGATCAAGTGGTTTTCGAGAAATGAAATACATATTAAAATAATTCATATGGGTATAGCCTATGGTAAAAATATAATTATAGTTAATAACCATGAAAACAATATTAGGGTATTAACTCTATCATTATATGGTGGAAAAAATATTCATAACTACCTGACTAGTTTAACAAACTTAATTTATATTATTTTCTTATTAAAATGATATTTATGAACTGTTAAGAAGGAACTGATCACATTATTTTTTTTAGAGAACTTAATAGGAATACATCAATGGATCACCTTGACTAAAACAAAGAGGTTCCAAAAATAGGTTATATATATATCGTTTTTCAGTTAATAATTCAAAAGTTTATTGTTTTCTATTTTAATATTTATTTAATTAATTATCCTTTTACATGAAATTTAGATTCTGTAATTTAATTTAATAATCTAGGAACAACAAATTTATCAATCTATATGATGTATAATGAAACTAGTTTCCCATGGAGAAACAAAATGGGACTTAAAATAGATTATAAAATATTCTTATAATGGTATCATAGATATTGATAAATAATGAAAAACATGAAAATGTCCCAAATTAATAAATGGTGGAATATTTTTCTATAATGAAATTCTTACAACAAAATCCATGTTATGACCTATCCTTCCTCGTTCCATGAACCTGGTCAGATTACTAAATTCCTCTCCAATGATACCTTTGTTTCATGCCACATGCTATTAACCATCATGGTCACTTGTCATACTAATGGTTATACCAATATTCCAACACATTTTATTCATGTGTGTTGTTTTCTCACTCACACAATCACTGGGTAACTTCCCTGGATGTCACCATCATATGTATTACACCAGGCAAGGCTTGTTTAATTTTTGTATTATAATTACCTAGGCTACTAAAAATTTGAACCTTTATCAAATGGGTAGTAACATTGAGCATATTATGTCTCAGTATTCTCGATGTCTTACACTCACCACACCCCTTAAATAATAACTCCTTAATAATAAACCCTCAGCAAAATCCATGATAGAACCACAAGACTTATATCTTGGTAATTATATTGATTCCATTTTTCCTTTGATGGCCTCCATTATGGGAAAAACCATCTCAACTGACCCCATGAGATTCGTATACCACCTTGTTTTCATTCTAATCGTATGACATGATATTTCCCACTAAGGTCATTTACCAAACTAATTATTTTCCTCATATTCCAAGACAAGATCATATAGTTTCCTTATACCTTAATCACACATAACCTAAAAACATCCCATGAGGTCACCCATATTGTTTTCTATTCGATGTTATTCATGTGTCTAATCATGCACAATAATGGTCACCATTTTTTTTGGGAGCCTAACATATTATACATTCAAATTGAAATGTTATTATTCTATAGTAATTATAAATATTGGTGACTTCTTGGAATGTTTTATAGGGTGTGTGTGAGTGATGAAAAATTAACAATAGAAGATAATTTGTGGGATGGTGGGGGATATTATTAGAATGATATGTGACCACATTATTTATAATATTATGTGGCATAACGGGATAGAAACAAAGGTATTATAGAAGACCCATGTCTAGGATGACTAGACTTATAGACTATGGTAGGTTGGTTCATTATAGTTCATCTTCAATTAGTGGGTCTTCTTATACATTATTTATTCATAAACAAATTAATCAAGAAGTGAAGATTTTTTCCATCCACTAATGCTAGAGCCTCTAAGAATTATTTATAACAATTAATTAAATAGATGGTGATTCATTACAATTTAAAACTCTCATTAATAATATTTTAAATTATTATGAAGTAAACTCTATGGAATGGTAAATAATTAAAATAGTATTCGTCAGTAAATATTTTTCCTAAAATTTTCCCATGAAAATTGTTATGGAATGCATATATATATAATAAAATAAATATAAATCATTTAAAATATGTGATGAAGATTTAATGAGACTTACAAGGTACACCTTTAGTTTTATTTATATACCTATGTGAAAATTGATTGATAATTTAGTTTTCATAATCCAAGTCTTTAAAATGAATTATCTATAAGAAATATGATTTTTAAGATATTTTTTTATGTGATGACATGGTAAAAATTTATGCTCTGTAATCCCATTAATCTACAGATAAGAATATAATGATTGATAATTTTTTAAAAATAGATGAAAAAACATATAATGGATTCAAAATTCGACATACATCATTACAAAACAGTGTAATAAAAACCCAAAAAACTTTTTGGTGATGGATATGATAATTTATATTTTATAGAAGGATTTAATTTGAGATCATGATTTTCAAGAAGTGATCAAGGTGATAAACAATAAATTATGGTAAATAATTAAATATAATTCATATTTTAATAGATTATCTATAATGAAATTTTTTTCTCTTAAACAAGGGATAAAAGGTATAATAAACCTCAAAAACCTCCATGTCTAAGGGCTCAATGGGGTTTCAACAACAGAATTAGACAATCATAATTATAGAACAACTATCATACAATATATATTGGAGAACATATTATTGGATTATAATATATGCAACCAATTATACATCATATGATTTTATAAAACCTTTACACCACCAACCTTATGATTTTTTATTGAATTATCAGATAAAAAATCATGTTATATGGTTTATGTATTCTAAATTAAAATGGTTGGGCATATAAATATTATTATAAATCATGTATATTAATTTGATGTGGTTTTTTTGAAATCATTTTATATTTCCACATCTAATCCATAAGATTAAACAAAATATGGAAACATAATATCATATCTGAATTCCAATTATGATCATATATCATATTAATAATAAAAGAAAACTCTATAAGAAAATTAATTCCATTTTATTAGTCTTAAGACGTAGTCATGAGATGTATCATTATAAAATTTACTAGAAGAAACAAAATATTGGGATATCAATATTCTGAAGGAATGAATGAGTTTCATTTTCTTATCTAAGTTAGTTATTTTTAAACCTCAATAAAAAATAAATTCTTTGAAATGATGATATCGTGAGAAACCATAACTATTCTATTATTGATTGATAATTAAAATTTTGATGAAGTTATTTATTTAAGGTGTAAAATCTAACATCCTATGGTTTTGATGAATTTTATATTAATCAATTACTATATTTAATTTCTTTCTTAAAACAAAACTCTGAGGAGAAAATATGATAAATTTTATTGAGATAAAATATCATCAGGAAAAATTTGTACATTATCATCATACTAGAGGAAGCATCATCATTAAAGTAATAAGTTGAATAACCTAAAATGTATATAAAAATACCATGAAAATGAAATATGTGCCCTCTTGGTTTTACATAAATATCATACCATTAATGAAAAATATGTAAATAAAGATAAACATTAGGAATATAATATAAATTTTGATAATAAGTTTAATGGATAATTTTATAATTGTATACAAGGCTATTTATTTAGTTTTTTATCCTTTTGGCTTAAATGTCCTCAGGGTTTATATAATCTTCACTAAATATATATATAAGGATATAAATACATCTTATATTAATAAAATATAACTATTGTAACATAAACATTAAATTTTCAGATATAAATACATGTAACCCCTGTTCAAAATCAATTCAAATAGAATAATAAATTTAATCATGCAATAGTATACATCACTATGAGGTTATTATTTCAAAACATAGAAAAAACATAACTTCAAATGGGTTTTTGTTCAACATTTTCTAGATTAAATTTAACAATTTTGGTTTTACTGAAAATATAATTGAGATAAGTTAATGATTACCTAGATATCCATATGATCCATGCCAGCTAGACTACCACCCTTGAATTAAACTAAATATCATATTATCATTACATAATATGTCAAGGTATCGAGGGTATTTTTATGAAAAATTTAATATTTTTTATTCATAAACTCATAAATGAATTTATTTATTTATATATCATATAAAATTTTAATATTTAAATTATCAATATTTTAAGGAAATTAGAGGTCATCTTACTAAAAATGTAATGATAAAATTAAATTAGTGTATTGAAATAACAATTATTGTTGATCCATGCTAAAAATATGTCTTTTTAAATTACAAATTTTTACCAAATATTTAAATATTATGTATCTAAATATATTATGATTAATATAAAATTTGAATTCATAATTATTAATAATAATTTAATAATCAATTTTAATAAATAACAACATCAATAGTTAACATTTAGAAAATTTCATTATTCATATAAATATAGTTTTTAGTATATTTTATTATTCGGATTAATGGTTATTTTATTAAATGTTCAAATATTATATTTTAAAAAATAAATTTTTATTCAATAATGAAATATTATCATCGAATGGAATTTTGTGAATTTTGGAGAATGTTTAAATTTTATATAAAAATTTTTTAAAAAAATTATTTTTATATATATCTTGAACATCATGACATTATATTGAAATAATAAGTCATTATTACTTTTTAATAACATTTACTTTTCCAATTATGTAATTTATATGTTAAAACATATATCTATTAATATTAGGTTAAGTTTATAATCCTCTAAATGAAATTTCTAAACATCACATTTATTTTTATATAAAAAAATTATTTTGTTATTCATTTATCATTTCAGATTTTATTTCTATCACTTTTAGATATTCTATCTAATAAAAAATTTACATTTTTAATAATATGGTCTATATATTGAAATATGGTCTATTATTTTATTATAATAAAAGTAGGTACATTAATTACCAAAATGTTAAAAGGGTTAAATCCTAGTCTAAATGTCTAAAAAATGAAAAAATTCAGCAAAATGTTATTGGGGTGTTCATTGAAAAAATCATCCGATATCATTTTTTACACTTCTGGATCCACATTTCATGTAATATAGATTTCTATTATTGTTATCATATGGCTATTTAATAATGTTCTTCCCATTTCACTTAAAAAAGAGTCAACATAAACCCCTCCTCTCCTTACACCTCTAAACACCATATTTTGACCGAATTATTCCAAAATATCTTCTAATATGTCATAAATAAATACTAAAGGTGTTCGAATTCACAAAATACCACCCCTAAAATGATTAACCTAATTTAAAAAATTGTTATTTCAAGAGTAAGGTACGATTTTAAAAATACCATCTTTTTATTTCTCTTTCATCAATCCTTTAAATTATACACCATCATTTATTATAAAATCATTTAATATTAATTTAAATATCCTTATATTTTTGGTGTCATAAAATATTGATGGAAAACAATTTCTACATTCCGGCTAATTATTCAATGAAAAATAAAAATTTGTTAATATATACTTATGGAATACCCATTCCCTTAATAAATTATATTTTTTTTCACTACATCTACTCTTGGAATTTTATAGAAATATATTTAATCTGTTTATATTATAGTTTTGATAGAATTATTATTTTTTAAATATAATATATTATCTAATTCTTTTCCCTCCCATATGTTTGAAAATGGAAATGCTGTTCATTAGTATGTGTAGACAACCCTGTTGGATCGGGATATTCCAAATATACAAAGAGGGGGGATGTGTGAACGGTGACATTTAAAAATTCTTCACAAAATCGTGTTCTGCCATTTTACTTTAATCATATGGATTAATGCGGCATAAAATAAAATAGCAAGGGAAAACAATGTATAGTGGTTTGGGGAACAAAAGGCCCATAGTCTTCTCCACTAATACTATAATCCACGAGGTTAGGGATTTTCACTATCTGGTCCTCTTGTCAGCAGACTCTTCCACAACTGAGTACAGGAATTTGACATCTCTACAATCTATGGAAGATCAAAGCCTTCTATTTCAATCAAAGAACCTACACAGCTTATTACGAGAAGCTGGTAGATCAAAATAAAAAAGAAAATGTTCTTTAAAACTACTGTCATGTTGTTCTTCAAAATTGTAATAGAATATAATTGATAGTAGATGGATCGTTGACTTCAAAAATAATGATCTTCATGTAAGATTAATTCATATTCAATCTTTTTGTAGTAGATATAGAAATATAATTCACAAAATCAGTAGTAGTAGATTCAAAACATATCTTCAATGTCAAATGAATGAACCTTCTATCATGATTATTCTTTGTCAATAAATAGATATTTGTCGCTCTTCATAATCAGCAGATCTTTGTTCTTCGTAGTCACTATTTTTCTCCCATTATATAAATATATATATTCATCATCGTTGTTCGTAAAAAATTGCATATGTATTCTCTGTTTATAATGATCATAACATCTCCTTCAAATTTAGATCCATAAAAATCTCTTTCTGGCTTGTGATACTAAAACATTGGAATTAACATATCAATGGTAACTACCCGTAAAATTTTTCATGAAAAGATCCTTTTAAACTGTTCCTCTGAATAATAAATAAAAAGGATTTGAATAATTCAAATACACATTTTAAAAAAACATATAATTCTTCTTGAAATCATCCTAATTATACGCTTTCAGACATTTTCAAAATAATATCGTCTTTAATTTTCTGATCCCAAACATATGGTTGATCTATATAGAATGCATCTTTCAAACGTAAGGTCTTTGAACCATAATTTTATTTTCAATATTCAAATGTATGGTTGAATACAAACATATGGATAAAGAACCATACATTTCATTTAACATTCAAACGTAATGATGAATACAAACATAGGGTTGATGAACCATATTTTACTTTTTCAACATTCAGACATAATGTTGAATATTAAAGTAGGGTTCCTTCTTAATATTGGGTCCCTTTTTTAGACTTTTATTATAACGTAAGGCTGATTAACCATAATTTTATGATAACTCATAATGTATACACTGTATTCCATCATTACGCTACGTTTCTCCACGTGGGGTATGAATAGTGATTCCAAAACACCCATAAGCAATTCGCGAATATGTAATGCATGAAAAGTGTTTCTAGAACATGCTAATGCGAATAATTTAGCAATTAAATCTCATTGTTCAAGAACATAAATATTTGTTCTACAAATAAAAATATACTGAATAATAAATTCCTGCAATATACATAAAAATAAAATCATTAGAAAACATTAAATGGTATTTATGAGAATCAAAATCATCATAGAGATAGAGTATTGTTCTAAACAGTCTCCCACTATTTAAATAAAAATATTATGTATTGTAGAAAACAACACTTGATATACAATCTCCTCCTTTTTTGATGATCACAAAACACATAAAATAATCAATGAAATTAACATAAAAAATTAATTCCATATAGCGGTTAATTTTTCAAAGATAAATACAATATTAAAATATTAGATATAACAGAATTTATCCCCTCTGAAATCAAATTTATCCCTAAATAAATGTTATGCTTATCCAAATTTCTCCCCATTTTTGTGATATCAAAAAGAATTTTAGAAGATATAATATAACACATATAATGTAGCACACAACTTAAGTAAATTATATTATTAACTATTTTTATTAAATAAATCTGGATTGCTGGGATATCTAAAAAATTATAGAAAAACAAATAAAAACACACAAATATAGAATGAATCAATATTTTCATTGATAACATAGAGTAGGGACAATCAGGATGAACACATGAATCAAGTTATGTTAAGGGTATGAGATAGGTTATATCTCCTCTAAATTACTACCTTGATTTTTATTAACTACTCCGTCAACCATTTCATCATTACATCTCCCAGTTTGATAATAAGATCTCGATTCTCCTGAGTCATATGAATATCTTCTATCAAGTTGACTCTGAAAAACACATGAAGTCTATCTTCATTCTCCATAAAAATGTTTAGCTTTTCTATGAATTGAGTCATTATAGTTCTAATTCATGGTTTACTAGAGGTTAACAGTTCAACCAAAACCTCTTGATTATCTAATAAAACTGATAGTGGTGCACTATTGCATTGAAAAACATGCAATTTGTCATTAATATTTCTCATTGATGTTGTGATAGCCTGAAATCTTCTTATTAAATTATGTGAAGTATATGATCCACCAACTTCACCAGTCTACAAAGATGCAAACTATGACTCCATATAGTCTTTATACTCTGAAAGATCTTACTTCATCACCATTTCAAATTTTATCTTGTATACCTTTGTTAACGTCTATTTATAAAAAGATTCATCTTCCTTCCATAAATTGTACATTATTTAAGTCTCTAATATTTTAAATGTTCATTATCTATGGCTCTCCCCAGAGAAACATTTTCAGATTCCAAATAAGACAACTTCATGTTGAGTCCTTCTACATCGTTATTCATTGAATCGGTGGCACCATATGCTTGATTCTCATTTTCAGCTTGTACATGATCCAGCAGTACTAATGGAATAGATTCAGCATCATATCTTTCTATTGCTTCCTCCTATGCAGGCTGGTCTAAAAACATTTCCTCAACGCCTTTTCGAGATTCTTATATAGAAAAATAATCATGAATTACCTCTGTTTGAACATCAGAAATAGTCTCATCCTGAACATCAGTAATAATATCTTCAGAAACATTCTCATCAGGAACT
This sequence comes from Viscum album, assembly GCA_963277665.1. NCBI lineage: Eukaryota > Viridiplantae > Streptophyta > Magnoliopsida > Santalales > Viscaceae > Viscum > Viscum album. The sequence continues at coordinate 1,360,927,844 of OY728133.1, forward strand.
TCCTTCTTTTCCTTTTCAATTGTAATTTTAACTTAAACTACAATTTTAGGATCAATTTTAGTTAAAACCAAAGCCTAATCCTGAGTCTCAGTTTCAGCATCTGATTGGGTTTTAGATTGTACTATAGGAGTCAACTTAATTTGTACAGTATCGTTTTCATTAGGCTTCTTAAAAATTGATTCTCCACCAAAAATGTATGTGAGTAAATCTATTGATGTTAAATCATGTGAACCAATTTCTTCTTGAGTAATAGATTTTCATTTCCATTGAATCAGAAGTCCATTCTGACATTCTTCTTCTTGTTCCTCTTCAATTTCAAATCATATTATTCTCACAGCAGTGATCACTCTTGATTCAGCTTGTCCTTCTATGGACTTAGAAGATTGAGCCTACACACCCTCTTCATCTTCTTCACCACCTACTGGAAGACGTTTTCATTTCAATGTGCTCGAGATGTAACTGATCTTTCTCATGTTTCCAGCACCAAAAGATTTACTATGATGGCATCTAACTCAGGATTCTACCATTCCTACCATATCTTTTTTGAAAAAAAATTGAGATGAATCAACCAAATTGATAAAAATTCATGAGAAAATCTGTTTGACAACAATAATGAAGGTTTCTTACCATTGACCTAGGAAAATTAAGTCTTATATCACTGATTATATCCTTTAGCTACTTGACTATTATTATTTCTAATTATTATCCCTTGATTATCTTGTTTATTTCTATTGACCCATTCAGTTCCAATTACTGAACAATTTTGTGGTCTTTCAACTAATTTCCCAACATCATTTCTCCTGAACTATTTTAATTATTTTTTCATTTCTATCATCTAGATTTAATCATCTAGAGCTTCTTTAATTGTCTTAGGCTCTAGTTGGGATAGAAAGGTAGAAAAATAAACAATATTTCCTATATTCCTTCTAGTTATTATTATTGCTTCTATGTCTCCTATTACAATTTCTAAAGGGTTATTCTTAAGGGTTCTTGACTGTCTAAGTATTACAATTATAGGTTCATCAATGTCATGATATTTCGGACAGGACTGAGTTTTATTTATATCCTTTCCAAAATCATATTTCATGTTCCCCAGTCTCATTTCATCAATGGAATCAATCTCATCCATTTGATCATTCCTTTTCTCAAAGCGATCAGTTTCATCAAATTTGACATGAACGGATTCTTCAACAATCCTATACTTTTGATTAAAAAATCAATAATCATTGGAAGTAGCATAATATCCTATAAATACCTTCGTCATATTTTGGATCAAACTTATCATGATTTTATTTTCGTGTTTATGTTGTAAACCATGCATCTAAAAACATTAATGTCATTTACTTTAGGTTTTCGGTTATTCCAGAGTTCATAAGGTTTCTTTTTCAAAATTGGTCTAATTAATACATTATTCATTATATAGAAGGCTGTGCATATAGCTTCTTCCCATAAATAGGTAGGATGACATTATTCATTTAGCAATGTCCTAGCCATTTAAATAATAGTACTATTTATTCTTTTAACAATTCCATTGTGTTGAGGTGTTCTTGGTGAAGAGAAGGTTTTTTAGTACCCATATTTTAGAAAAAGGAATTTAATTCTAGATTCTCATATATTTTCATCATGATCACTTCTTAATGAAATTATTATAAAACTTTTTTCATGTTCAACAGCATTAAAAAAACATTCAAAAATTTAAAAGCTTCATATTTAAATTATGAAAAGAAAATCCATGTAAATCTAGAATAGGAAAAAACCAAAACATATACATATAATTTACCATCCAATATTGCTACTCTTGAAGGCCCAAAAAAATCCATATGAATATGTTCTAGAGGTTTAGATGTAGATATTTCGTTAACAAATTTGAAGGATGATTTGTGTTACTTGGAAAGTTGACATGCATCATAAAATCTATCACTTTAAAACATGAGACTAGGAATATCAGAAACTAATTGATTCTTGGATAGTTTATATAAATCATATATATTGCAACATCCAAGTCATATATTCCAAATCTAGGATTCATTTATCTTAGCAGTTAAGAATTTTACTTTTTGTTTACAATACGAATTTAAATATAGGTTATACAAATTGTCAGTTATAGGTGATATAAATTTTAGAAGTTTATTATTATAAATATAAAAACAATTGATAAAAAAATCAACATCATAACCATCATCACATAGTTGAGGGTTACTTTTTATATTCTATTTCAATACATGTAAATGATGTAATTTGTTGATTGAGAAAACTTCTGGATCTCTAACTGTTCCAATACGATTGATTTTCCCTTTGGCATTTTCACCAAAATTGACTAGTCCACCATATTTTTTTAGTGAGTGTTGATAAATTTGATGTGCTTTCAATAATATGACTTGAGCAGCCACATTCCATATATCATATGGTCATTGTGATTTTCTGACCATCTTCCTGCAAATGCATTTAAACAAGTTTCTTTGGTACCCATATTCTATTTGGTACAGTTGTGTTAGCCAGCAAAGATCTGGGAATCCAGACATTTTTTGTTTCTCTAATCACTACACAATCCAATAAATTATTTGAAACCAACAACATTCATAATACCACTAATTTGAAGTTGTATTACTAAAAAGATTTTAGAAATATGTCCCTTTATTCCACATTAATTATAATTTAATCTTTTTGATCTTGGAACAAAATAATTCTTCAACAACATAGGTTTTTCACCTTTACTTCCAACTCCAAAGCTTTCATTCTTAATGAATGTGTTCCCTATAATTTCATTCAATGAGTTTTCTCCTATACTAAAAATGAGGGATGCAGTTTTATATGTTTCTACATCAGTTATCATTGTTTATATTTTATTTTTATGATATATATAGTCAATGTTAATTGAATTATAATTATCAGTTAACTCTTTAAATTTCATTAGTATTTTATCTCTTTTATCTGAAATGGACTTATTTATTTTCATTAATGAATTATGCTTCTTAAAAAGATAATCATACTTTTTCTCATGAATTTTGCACTATGATACATGTTTTTCATTAGATTTTATTATTCCAAAATCAGTGTCAGCATTAGAAAAATAAGAATAATATGATAGTACCGCATTTGTTTCTTCCATAAAGCACATTCTAGCTTTCAGATTTACTTCATCCTTCTCTGAGTATGATTCCAAAGAAATTATGGAGTCTTCAGACATAGTCCATGCTACTTTCATTACTTTCTAATCTTTTTCCTCATAATCATTTCTTTTGAAGAACTTTCTTTTCTTGTCTTCATTCAACTGAGGACAATTAGGTCTAATTTGAGACATCTTTTTGCACTCATAATATCTTACTTTTAATCATTTATGAAGGTTTTCTTGATTCCCTTATTATTTCTATATAATTTTCTTAACATTATTTCTAACTGAGCTAGTTCTATATCAGAACATGATGAATGAATACTTTATGATTTCACCTTTACATCTTTTTTTCTTTAGACCATTGATTTTCCCTTGAGAAGAAACATTTAATGCAGTGTCTTCTCTCTTGATAAAAACCTTATTCCCTTTTTATTCATCTTGCATCTTGTCTTCATACATCATATGTGTTCCAATAAATTCTCTCATGTTCTTGTCTTTGACAGGTGTTGACTGTCTGATTGTAGTAGTGATTCCATTCCATTTAGTAGGAAGTAATCTCAGTACTTTTGAATATTGATCTGCTTGTTTGATTGGGTCACCTAAATATGTTATATTATTTTAAATATCTATCAATATTCCATTCATTTGTGTAAAAATTTCACCTTCAATCATTCGAAATGTGTCGAAATTAAGTTTAGAAGTAACATATCTCATTTTCCTGACATTTCTGTTTCAATCATTGGAAATAGAAATAGTTTTCCACATCTAATATGATATTGGGAATTGAGATACTCTGTTGAATTCATCAGTACCTAGAAAACATATAATTTCATTCATTCCCTTTGAGATCATATCATATTCTTCTTTAGTATCTACACTCAATATCTCATGATTTTTAGGTATTTAATAAGGAGTCTGAATCAATGAATTTAATTAGTATGCAAGGTTTTTTAGATATATTATCATTCTTGATTTCTAGCATCCATAATTTTCCCCATTGAAGTATGGTGCTCTGAGCATAGACATTCCCTCTTTTGTATCAGTCATCTTACATTGTGTATAGTCACTTTCATCTTGTTAAGGTATTATCAGAATGATCAACCTTTGATACAAATTGTTGGATTGGGTTATACCAAATATACACAAGAGGGGGGGGGGGAATTGTGACTTTTACAAATTCTTGACAAAATCTTGTTCTTCCCATTTACATTAATTAGATGGATAAATTCAGTACAAATTCAAATAGTTGGGATAGACGATGTATAGTGGATCAAGGAATAGATACCCCGAGTCCACTCCACCAATGTTCTACTTCACAATGTTGGTGATTTTCACTATCTGATCCTCTTTTAAACAGACCATTCCACAACTGTATACAGATAGTTGACACCTTTAGAATCTACAGTAGAACAAAGCCTTCTGGTTCAGTCACAGAACCTACACAACTTCATATGAGAAACTAGTCACTCAAGATAAATAAGAAATTGTTCTTTAAAAATACATTCCTATTTTTATTAACAATTTCAATAGAATGAAATCAATAGTAGATGGATCGTCCCCTTCAGAAATAATGATCTTCAAGTAAGTGTCATTCATGTCAATCCTGTTGAAGTATATATAGAAATATAATTTTAAACTTTATTAGTAGTTGATTCACAATCGTTCATCAATGTAGAATGAGTGAATCTTCTATCGTGATTCTTCTTCTTCAATAAACATAGCTTTGTCTCTCTTCGTCATCAGAAGATATGTATTTCTAATAGTCTTTTTTTCTCCCATTATATATATATATATATATTCGACATTGTGGTTCGGAAAATCTTGTATATGTATTCTTCGAGTATAATGTTGATCACTTATATTGAAAATTTAGATCCCAAAAATTTTTCCATCTAAATCAAGATATTGAAAAATTTGAATTAACAGATCTTTCGTAACACCGCTCGAAATTCAGCATGAAAAGCTCCATTTAAACTGATCCTCTATATAATAAATAAAATGTTTTTGAATTAGTAATATACACATTTAAAACAAATTTAATCCATCTTGAAATCATCTTAATAATCTTTTTGCAAACCGTTGACAAATAATATCGTCATTAACTTTCGGACACCAAACGTATGGTTGAACCATATTGAATGCATCATTCAAATGTAAGGTTGATGAACCATACTTTCCATTTCAACATTCAAACCTAAGGATGAATACAAATGTAGGGTTGATGAACCATTCTCTTCTTTTCAATATTCATACGTAAGGTTGAATAACAATGTATGGTTGATGAACCATACTTTTCCATTCAACTTTCAAATATAAGTTTGAATAAAAACGTATGGAACCTTCTTAACATAGGGTTCCTATTTAATACTTTTCTGATAACGTATGGTTGATTAAAAATACCTTTCTAGTAACTCATAAAGTATACAATGTATTCCATCCTTACGATACATTTCTCCACATAGGGTATGAATAGTTATTACAGAACATGTTAAAGTAATTCCTGAATATGTAAAGCATAAAAAGTGTTTTGAAATCCAATTTCTCTACTATGTTGAATGCAACTTCTATAAATCCTCATCTTTTGCATGATCCTTGTAGAGTCCACCAGGTATATTATAGCACAATTTTTATGACCTAAAAGGATTTAATTAGGATAAATTCATTGAGGTGGACCGAAATCCATACTAGGCCAAAGGCATTTGGTGGTTGGATAACATTCAATGACTCAAAATCCAAACCAGTGAAAGATTATCCCAAATAGAAGAATATTTCCTGTAGTTATAGTAATGAATAGTATCTAATACAGTGCATGCTACAATTATCTGAAAATATTTATTTGAGAAGATTTGATCTCCAGTCACTTATTTTTATTAAAACATTTCACACAAATTTTTGGAGTAAAAATACTTGGGTTTATTGTTCCAACAAAAAAAATAATCTTCTCAATTTTTTTTAGTTTCACAAGTTATTTAAATTTCTATTCTTTTGTAATATCGGTATCCTAAATTTATAATCCTCAAAAATCTGAAGTTGTTTAAATAAAAAGACATTTTTTTCTATTCAATCATCCAATACAATTTTTCATCAATAACCGCTCATCCTTTAATGTAAATTTTTTATGATACCATTTTGTATGTATATGAGTGAATAAAAAATAAAAGTCATAAGGAAAAAATGATTGAGTATAATAGTTTACATGGTTCATGTATAATATCATACTTATATAAATGCGAAAAATAAATCAATATTTATTAGAAGAGTTACATATATATTATAGGTTACACTGGTTCATTTTTCTATCCAACCCAAAATTATACAAATAGTTATAAAAATATAAAAAAAATATCAGTATTATATTCAAAAATTAATTGAACAAGTAAATATCCAATAAATGTTGATATTTGCGTGAAATCATTTCAACTACATTTTCAAAACCTACGATTCATAACCGACATGTGAAATAAATTAATCATAATTTAAAATTCATGATAATATTTATGTATCTCATATTACTTGTTTAAATAAATATCATTCACATTGTTTTATAATACCAATAACTTATAATAATTATCCACATATATCACCAAGGAACGCCACACCCCTACGGTAATGATATGTTCACCCTTATAGAAGAATATACCGATGTCTCATTTAGTCGAGTAGTTTATAAAGCACAAGAAAACCTCCCATACACTAATAACACATACCATTACCATGTTGTCAGTATAAGATAATTTAGATATAGAAATTTGGATGTATAATCAGGCCACTCTTTATTTCAAGAACCCTTTTCGACGGATTCCCAAATATAAATTAGTATTGGATCCTTTGATATGGGAACTGACCATAAGAGACTAGTTTCATTGGATTTATATTACATGTATCACATATTGGAAGGTGTCCAGTATCAAATGTTGTTATAGTAATTTGGTGATTTTAAAAAAAATGAGCTTGAAATTTTACACTCTTGTCATGATTTCTAAATTATAGTAAAATATAAATGGGTTTTGTAAGGATATATTTCTCAATTTATTTCTATAGGAGTTCATAATTCCTCAAATATAATTAAAAATTCCAAAAATATTAAATATTTACTAATATAATTAGTAACAAAAATAAATGTTTTAGAGGGAATACCACAAAATAAGAGAATAATTACATTATCTTCCCTTCAGATGTACAATCTTATATATTTTATGAAAAATTTTAGTCATATATATTATTCAATGACATCATTCACACTCTTCATAAATAAGTGATTTTTATTTTTAACCTGTAAAATTTTCCATATAATCCACAAACATACCATTTTTTTCATCAATTTTTTCCCATTAAGAGCCTCAATAAATTTTACTACATCATTCACATCCTCATAATTAAACAAAACCAACGATAATATATTTTCAATATCTATCCCTTATCACTAAAAAAATTTATTTCTTTTCTATCACTAATTATTTCTAGGTCCTACCCCATTTAAAGAATATAAAATATTATTTACAAAAACATTGTTAAATTTATCCTTTTAGACATCCCTCTATGATATTTGTTTTCATGCAACATGACATGTAAATATTTTCATTTTATTCCAAATCAAACCCCATGAGTTTGCTATTACCTTTAGTGATAAATTTTTGTTATATAATTCTATAATTATATATCCATTTTTACAATTATATGATCCTAAAGTTACTATGCATGAAAAATTATTTCCAAAGCTGATTATTATAAATTTAAAAATTATACCTTTATTTTTTTGTTATTGATTTTTTATAATATAAATTATAATTTTATTAACAGAACTATGTTTTTACATCCACTGTCTTTTAAAAATAATTATTTAAATATCTATATTTTTTATAAATAACCTTAATTAAAATTTTTCATTAAATTATGTTAATTATTTATCTGTTAATTTAATAAGTGTTGATAATTTCCACCGTTATTAGTATTGAAATTCCCATTGATAAAACATGGAACTTATCATTTCTTATTGTATCATCCAAAAAAACATGTATACCTCGACAAAAAATAATATTTATCGTAATTTTACTTAGTGAAGTAACATATTGAAATATATATAAATATTAAATATATATATAAATATTATGTATGATGTTTTATAAAATTGATATTTAAATTGAAAAATTATATTTATGAAAATATATATTTATGTTTGTATGTTTGGTATATATATTAATTATGATGGATTTTTTACCCAAATCCTAATTTATATTGTGATGAATGTTTAATTATTTCATATTAGATTATATATAAATATTATATTGATTGAAATCCATACATAAAAATAATTCCAAATGCATTAGGATATAAAACCCAAAGACATAAAATGATATATCACACCAATTACTCAAAATATAATACCTTGTAAGATATGTTTATATCTAAATTGTTATGATATATGTGAATTGAATCCCATAAATTAATTAGGAGGATGAAAATAATATTTTAACATTTATTCATTACCCAAAATATGCTATAAATATTATTAAATATGGATGTGATTAAACACATAGAGAATAAAATACATTTAAGTATTAAATACATGATTAGCTTAGGTGTTCCAAATGTTTACTCATTGCAATTAATTGTCTATTTATTAATAATAATTTAAATATATAGATGTCTTTAGTAGTATCCACATGGAATATTTGAACTGACTAAAGGACATGGAAATGGCATCCAAACGTGGGTGCACATTAAATTGGTTCTCCCCACTGAGCTATATTCCCCTTCTTCCATGTAAATTAATAGAAACACCTATATAGTGGATGTATGTGAAATCAAAACCAATAATTGGGTTATTAATTAAGTGATATTTATCAAACTCATGGTTGAAGATTAGAGGAATTTATATATCAAGTGTATGGTATAAATATTTCTCATTTTTATTCATACACGGTATCAATTACAATTTATGTGGATCCTAGATTTTTTATTTCTTATGCGTTATGTAATTTTAATAAGATTTATTTTATCAAAGTTATTTTAATTTTTGTCTCATATAAATAGGATTACAATTAATCAAAAAATCTCTTTTTAAAATTGATGTAAAAATTTATTTGTTTTGATATCTTATTATGAATCATTGACAACTTTTCGGATTTTCTATTATAGAGTGTTATACACATAATAGTGTAAGATATTTCTTAATCATAAAATATGTTGTCATAAATTTTAATTATTTTAGTTTCTTAAAATATTTCCTTGTAATTTTATGGTGATATTGGGAATATCACCAAATATAATAGTTAGACATTAAAAGTGTTATTCTAGAAAACTACATTCAAATCATAATGCATGACTTAAAATACAACTGTTTCCTTAATTATGATATATAATATATAATAAAATATGTATGACTGTATAGATTATCTATAGTTGGTATTGACACACACATTATTACATATGATGTATGTTTTTTTACAGAATCATATATTTTGACATAGTGTATATATAAGAAAAAAAAATATATGAATATTATGATTTTTTTAATTATTAAATATAAATATAATAAAGAAATTCAAAATATTAAAAAATTGAAATTTTATTATTTAATAAATACTTAATTTATTAATTTTTATAAATTAATTCACTTATTCATTATAATAATTAATTATTTTTATTAATAAATATTTAATACATAAATATCCATATATTTATTTATTAATATTATAAAACTATTGATTATGGTTCAAGACTTATGGTTTTATAATAAAGTGTTAATATATAAATTAAATGGTAATTTATAAAATGATAATAAAAGATAAAATAATATATAATATAATGGTGTTTGTATTATATTACGAATATAATAAAATCTAAAATTTGGAAAGTTCATAATAATCTTCTTATTTGGTATATTATTTATACAATATTAATAAATGTTTTGATGAATTTATATGGTCATGGATTAAATAATATTAATTATACAATATTGTGATTATATAACCTGGTTAAATTATTGATAGAAAATATAATATTTTTATATTCCAAATATTTATTATTTACGTAAATGAAATATATAAGATAATATAACAATGTTCTTATTAAAAATAAATATAATGTTTTTAAATTTATATAATTATGGAATTATTATAATCAACAAGTAATTTATAAATTTTTTATAGCTACTTCATTTATAAATTGTTCATATATGTTTACCTCAGGTATAAAATAATGAATTATTCATTTATTTTTTTATTACAATCATTATTAATTTGTATAAATTTTAGGTTGTGGGATGATTTATTTTTAATTTTAAAATGTCAAAATTAATATATAAATTATCATTCCTTCATATAAGGAGTTACATACTATGTATGATAATCGATTTAGTTTTCACCTACCTTTATTTTAGTTAAAATTTATTTATGAAGTTAAACTTAATGGTTGAAAATAAAAGCATCCATTGAGTGAAAAAATTCTGTTAGGGGACATTTTTTTAGAAAAAAAACTTACTTGGGATCTATGGACAAATCTATAAAAGTGGGATTTAACCACATTCCGTACAATTTATACCCTTTAAGGGGTATAACTAAATTCATATGATTCTGTGCATTCTAATAAAAGGAATTCATGCACCTTACAAATTGAAAGTATTTGTAAATATATAAAAATAATTAAACCGTCATCATATATGATTTAACTCAATGATTAAAATGAAATATCCACCATGAATTTTAGAGTTTTAAATCCCCCTAGGTGAAAATCCCCTATATGTTATATCTCTAATTGAATTACTGTCACCATTAATTCCATATCTATTTTTTTAGAGTTTTTTTCACAAAAGTAAATAAAATAATGGGTTAATCGAAGAAGAATAAGACTATTATTATTTTTATCATCATCGTCATCATCATTATAATCATCATAATCATGTAACTAACCTCATTGGGGAGTGGTTTGGGAGAGGTGGGGACTGTTCCTAACTCTCCAGAGACTACATTATATGTTTTTTCTCTTATTTTCTACCATTTTATATAAGGGTATATTAGAACTATTATTATGATTATCCTAATTATTCATGTTTTTGTTCTGGGGTTTGAATTTGTATTATTTTTTTTAGTTTTCATGAGGTTAAATGACTTGAAATAATGTGTTTCAAATCGTCATACCAATCATCAAAAATATCTACGTTTGAATCCTATTAGTCCCCGCTAATGGATTGCATATGTAGGTTGTGACATAAGTACTGATGCAAGAAGGTGCTTCCTCATGAATGAAGTGAAACTGGTGGTGGCACAGAAGTAACATGGGAATGGGTACATACTCTTGTAGTAATATTCAGATCATTGGTACACTATGTAAAATAAATATAATGGGAATTTTTGGAAGTAGTTCAACATTTTATGGGGTGATGGGCCTTTCCTTGTATTTTTAAGAATGTGTATGAAATTTCATTTTCATGTAACCTCTATGACCTTCAATGATTATTATGATGAATAATAATAATAATAATTATTATTATTATAGTAATTTTTTCTATTATTATATATTATCTTTTTTTAGGGCGGGTTGCGGTAGGTTGAACATCATGGTTTCAAATTAGGAATTTCAGGTTATTATATGTGTAGAGATTTATTTAATAATATTATTTAATATTTATTGATGCTAAAAAATAATTATAATTTATAATATAATGATATTAATGTTTTTTCACATTATATTAAAAAATTTATGTCATCATTGATATTAATCTACCGAAATTTTAATTTTTTATGCCTGTTTTTAAAATTTTATTCTCAAATTTATGGATTTTAGATTTTTGTTATTATTTATTTACAATACGAATTTATATTAATAATAGGATTAATTATAGAAAATAATGAATGGCTTATAAAATATTATAAAATGTGAATTTTCTTATTATTATAGATATTAAGAAACAAAATATCCCCAATGTTATCAGGAATTATCTATGACCTTCTATAACTCTCTAAACTGAATCCCATTTTGGATAATATATGTTTAATATTATTACCTCCTCAAAAATTATATGGTAATGTAATGTTGATATTATTATATAACTTATATCATTCCACCAATACATTTCAAGCCTCCAATAGGGATATGAAAATCCAATACTGATGGCATGAACGATGTATAATATATCAACATTAGACCATGAATTTTTTATTTATCATATCTTGCACACGAGCTGAGATCTTAGACCAACAAAAAATTCCACCAACAAGACAGGGATTGTGACGACCTTGAAAATAATTTTCATTACTTACTCAGGAAACCCCCATCCAATTGCAATCTCTCTAGGATTGGTGCCACTCAAAGAGAGCTAGACGGGGCCCTGTGTGTTAAATAATTATTCTAGGCTATGTGGGCGCAAGACATTAACATTAAAGAGCGCGATACTAATACAAGTTCATTCCACCTGAAAGCATCAACTAGGCTTTAGAAAAATTCTATCAGGTGTTTTTCACAACTGGATGGACGATATGTTTTTGTCACCAGTGGTATTCACAATGCTTTGATATGTTATTTCCAGAACCTTTTCTCTACAGGAACTCATGTCATGTCTGCTGAAGTGGAAGACTGCATATGACTTGTGATCACCGTCGAGATGAATCAACATCTTACCAAATATGTGATGAATGATGAGATCCACCTGGAACTGAAACATATCAACCCCAATAAGGCCCCGGGACCAGACGGATTCCATGCCCTTTCATTTAAACAATCATGGCACATCATCAGTCCCGACATCTGCAAAATGATTAAAAGCATCTGGGCTGGGAATACCAGCATTTCCGCCATCAACGAAATTGTCCTCGTCCTCTTTCCCGAAATCATGGAACCTCTGGCGATCCCAGATTTTAGACCTATTAGCCTCTACAATGTCTCCTATAATATCTTCTCCAAAATCCTTGTCAATCGGATGCACCCTTGGCTTCCTGATATTATCGCTGAAAACCAGAGTGCCTTCATGGCCAAGACACTTATTAATGATAATGAAATCATGGCTCATGAAGTGTTCCACTCGATGAAAACTCTCTCCACCGCGAAAAGTGGAAGCATGACTTGGAAACTGGATATGAAAAAATCATACGATAAAGTGGATTGGTAGTTCCTAAGAGTTGTGATGCTGAAAATGGGTAGTTGCACTAAATGGACATATATTGTCATGAAATGCATCTCGACCATTTCATTTAGAATTACGGTCAATGGGGAGCTTTCTAGAAGATTTTCCCCAACCTGAGGAATGCACCAAGGAGATCCCATCTCCCCTTTTCGTTTCATCTTGGGGGGGTGATGTTTTCCCTATCCTTATTTTCATGGATGCTTCCTCTAATTTCATTCATGGGGAAAAGGTCTGTCGTGAAAGGCCACTAGTGTCACATCTCTTCTTCACCAACGACTACCTCCTTCATTCCAGAGAAACTATGAATGAATTTCAGGTGATCTTCTTGGTGATCCTGTAGTAAGAGTGGGCGTCTCTACAGTCTATCAATCATGGAAAATCAGAAATCTCCATCAGCGCAGGGGTGCTCCTTTCCAAGAGAAATTAACTCTATGCATCATCATTCATCCACATGATATATAAACATTAGAAGTATCTCGGGCTTCCCAGAGTGATTGGACGGTCCAAAAAAGAAATCATTACTACTCTAGTCGATAGGATTGACAAAAAAATTCAAGGATGGACCCCAAAATGCATCTCCAATTCTATCAAAGAAACCTGTATTGAATCATCCATCCAATCAATCCCCAACTATTTTATTTCACTGTTTTAGCTCTAGGTGGCTATCATCAATCAGATCCATTCACATACTGCCAACTTCGGGTGGTGGAAAAATTATGGAAGGAATAGACCCCACTGGATGCCCTGGGAGAAACTCTTCACACCCAAGTCGGATGGAGGGATGGGATTCTATAATATACTTTTCTTCAATGATGCATTGTTTGCCAAGTAATTATGGAGCCTCATTAATCGTCCATCTTCTCTCTATTCATGGGTACTATGATCTAAATACATTCTGCACACGGATTTCCTTGTTTCCTCCCTTGGACCTCGACCTAGATTCCTCTGGAGAAGCATTTGGGGGGGCCCGTAATATCCTTGAAAATGGGTTGGTTTGGAGGATTGGGAACGACTCATCTTTCAACATATGGACTGATCCCTAGCTTGTCAATAAGGATGGAATGAGGGTTACATACCCCACCCAATCAGGTCATGAAGACACCACTGTCAACTTCTTCCTTTCAGACCAGGGTCCAGGGTGGTGTTTGGAAAAGATTCATGGATGGTTTAACGAAAGAGACCGATGAATAATCATGAGCATCCCTTGGGTCCCCGATGCAGGCCCCAACCATATTTTCTGGACCAATTACATTTTAGGAGAATACACGGTGAGATCGGGGTACTGATTGGCTCTTGGCATGCACTCTGTCGACCGGGAGGAGGGACCATAGAAATTGCTTTGGAAGCTCAAAATACCCCAAAAAATACGCCAATTGTGGTGGTAGGTGTGCATGGGCACTCTCCATACCATGATCCTTCTTTCATATCAACATATGGACACTAGTGAATCATGCCCTTTCTGTGCAGACATTCCAGAATCTCCTTTAACTTTCATCATTTACTGTATGGGAGCTATGGAAATTTGGAATTTACGGGGCCCAGTTTCAGATGATTCTCTGGACATTGACTCCAACCTCCCCGATCTTCTGATGCGTTGGTGTTCCTCACTTTCATATATTAAGGCTGGTTCTCTTTTCACCTTGTCCTGGATCATTTGGGATCAACATAACAATTATGTTTTTCACCACATTTATAAACCTCCCAAATTATGGATTGAACGGGCCATCCCTTGGATTGATGGCTGGAAGGACCACAAAGAACACTCTATGACAGGTTTAACCCCCTTATGTCCCCCACATTAGAACCCCCCAATGGAAGGGACTCTCAAGCTTAATGTGGATGCTTCTCTCCCTAAGGACGGGCTTGTTGCTCTTGGTCTCCTGGCCCAAAATTACCTGGGGAAAATCATTGTAGCAAAATATGAATCACATAACGCCTTCTGGGAACCTGCAATTGTTGAGGCCTCAGCCATCCTTGCAGGTATGATTCTCACTATGGAATGTGGATGGGTTGATATCATCATTGAGTCTGACTACCACACTATGATCGATGCTATTATCCAAAACGACACAGGACTTCAGTCATTTGGCCTCATCATGAGGAGAATTCACTCGCTTCTCCAAGGATTTTCATGATGAACCTTCTCCTTTACCAAATGGGAAGGAAACAATGCAGCTCATCAGCTGTCGGCCTCTGGCCCCTATGATGGAAACTAGCTATGGCTAGATAATTTCCCTCCATGGCATTGCTTATGTACGGATTCTGATCTTTGTCATTAATTCTTTATGTACTTCTTTTCCAAAAAAAAATTAAAGGTATTTCCTCCACAAAAAACATTATAATATTTCTCATGAATTAATTTAATCAATTTCACTAGCCTCATTCCAATTTCGATTAATATTTTATTAGAAAACACAAAAAACTTTTACAAGAACAATTAATAATATTTTAAGGAACTTTGCTGAATCCTATATACATTTACATCATGAAATTAGATATTTAAAATTATTATAATTGATTAAATCTATTTTATGTGGATTAAAAATAAACCATAATGATTAAGAAGAATATTAGATGATGAAAATGTGCTTAATGTTTTCAAGTTCGTTCATATTGACCCCACAAATAGAGAAAAGAGTCAATATAGTTTCTTAATGATAATCACCCATAGTAAATCTATGATTTCACATTATCTAAGGGATATATAACCAAGAGTATATAATTGATAGAATAGGTAGTAGATTCTAGCTGGAGTCCATTATAGGAGGTCCACCAATGAAAACATTATAAAATAATTTACATGTGAGGTATCCATGCATCATTGCCTTATAAAACAGGGTATCCATAAAGGAATTAAAATAATCATCAAATTAGTATAAATTAAAGGGTTATAGGTCTAATTAAATTAAAATATAAGAATCTTTTTTATCAAAATATCATATTACGTAGAATTATAAAAATTATCCACTAATATAGTACATATCGACTTGTCTTCCATGAAATTGATATTGGAGTTCAAAAAGGATTAAACATTTATATTATTATTAATAATTTAATAATATTACAATATTTTATTACATATTGAGGAATGTGTGTTGTAAATATTACGAATTCCAATCGTTCTAATGAATCATTGATTCAGGAAAATATTTACATTTTCTCATTAAGTCAAAAACACTAAAGTACATGATACTATAAATATTTTTTGAATATAAAGATATCTTTGATACGAAATCATCCATCTATAAATGGATAACAATAAGAAGAAAATTCGAACACTATTATTCTTATTTCATAAATTTTTTCCCTCCAAATAAATTTTTGAAATCATTTACTCATGATTTTAATATTTTTTCTAGAATACATGTAATCCATAAATAAGTATTCCATATTAGAGGTGTAAATGGGATTAATAAGATAAATCATGCCAAAAAAATTGAGGGATTTATCATTCCAAGAGATAACATAAGTTTCTATTTTACTAGTGATATTCTTAATATTGATAGCGATAATCCTTACATAAAAATGTGTATGGCCTAAATAAATCAAGTGATACCTTCTTCATTCAATCTCAATATTCTAAACATTTTATCCTACCATAGAGCATATGGTTTTAACATTATAATTCTATGTATTTTCTCAAGGTAAATATTAAATTAGAGATAGATTTATAATGTTAAACAATCATGTTGATATAATTGATGTTTACTAATACTCTCTAATGAAATATGATCACATATTCAATAAATAATAGGTGATGATGAGCATTAAATCCACACCTAAAATCATTGTAATTGATGGTGCCCTTTTCTACCAAATCATCAATGAATAAAATCATGTAGTCCTATGAAATTCTATACAAAATAGTTGAAATGGGATTTCACTATCTAATAGAAGATGATATAGATGTGTTTCTTTAATGAGTCTGATTATCTAGATTATATACCCTTACCGAAATTAAAAATTAATGAATCATATCATTAAATGACTCACTAAAACCAATCTACTGAAAGACCATTGTAATAAAGTCATAAAAAAGGATAAAAATCCTTTCTAATATCTATATTTTAGTAAATTATTCCATTTCTAATGGTGTTAAATAATATATTTTTTCATGTAGATGAGCTCAACAAGAAATAATTGATCTTAATACTTTTAAAAAACCCAAATATATAAATAATTAAAAAATAAATGAATTTATTTTTAGGTTTTTTGTTTAAAAAATTTTTGTTTTATAATTTATTATTAATTTCTAACAGTAAAATTAACATAAATAGTATAACTGTAAAAAAGTAATTAACATTAATTTTACAATCAATATAAAATTATTAGTAAATATAATAATGATGTGACAAATTTTAATATTTACCCTATTAATGATACTAAAATGGTGACTAGATGAACAACTACGATATATAATTTCTTATTTTGATAAATTATTCATAATAATCATGAGAGGAGTGATATGCTAATTTTATTATAAATTGGAAATATATATATGTGGATGATATAGAAAATCCACCATATTCTCCTATATAAATAAGAAATCTCTACCATTGTAAATGTAAACTACAATGAAAACCATTCATATACTAACAAAATTATGAAATATAATAAAACTGATGCATAACACTATCTGGTTATTAAAAATATATGATTATAAATTTCATGAATAACACCACTATATAGTAGCCATTAATCCAATCAGTTCATTAAACAAGAAAATACCCAATTAAAAATCTGTAATAATGTAGTAAAAATATTAATAAAATTCAAAAATTATAAATGGAAATTAATAATGTGATCTATATGATATACACTAAAAATTAATTCCTAACAATATATTTTTATATAGTCATTATTTATTGAAAAAACACTCATGTGTGTTTTGGAAGCTCATGTGGTGAAAATTTCAATACATTCAATATCATGTGTTTAAATTGAAAATTTTAAATATGATCATCATGGTAGGTATAGATTAAGAAGATTCAATTACATTATAAATTTTTTTTAAAAAAAATTTCACAGGTACCAATATCAATATGAGAAGGATTAAATTCATGTTTTTTAAAATATATAGAAAATTATAAACATCTAATAAGGTTATAAAAATATTCATTTTCATATAATTTTTTTATTTCCATGCCATATCTCAACAACATTAAACATAAGTGGATAACATAATTCTACTAGATTCTTATTCCAAGAAGATATTAGAGTATAAAATAATTTATATTGAACTACTTTTTAAACACAAACAATAACTTAGATGTTTATGAAAAAATTCTAATAGTGAAAAAAATATAATAATGGTATTTGTCACATGATATATTTTTATCAATCAAAAAAGTAGAAATTTACATTTTTCTATATCACGAGAATAGTTTTTTTCAATTGAAAAATATATATAGAAATATTTCCAAAAGTTTTAATTATTAGTTCATAAAAATATATAAAAAATAAATCTATACATTATAGAAATATTCTATATAGTGAATATAAAAAAATAAAAATACATTTTTCTTTGATTTATTTAAAATAATCATAATACAAAAATTATTCCAATATCCAATGATTTTATCATTTTTTTAAAATAATTTATTTTATGAGAATATGGTGCCAAATTATCAATGAAATTTTCCTTTTAACCAAAATATAATGAAATAAATAATTAATTTTAGGATAATATGTGTTGTAATAAGGAAAATATCATTATAAGGATGAGAGTGGTAAATAATGAATTTAATAACTATTTCCATAGAGATATAACCTAATGGTTTCTGGAATTGTATGCTTGGTGAGACTAGTATAAATGAATGAAATGGTGTGAGTCATGATCTTCCCTCTACGAGAGTAGTGGTAACATGACAAGATGAAAACGAAGAGTCGTATTTCATTTGAATAATATAATATATCCAATAATAATGTTTTATTTAGTCATATATAAAGAAATACTGAAAAGAAATTCATGAGTTTACTAATCAAAAAGTTGATCATTTTAAGAATAAAGAAAAATCATAAATCATTGGGAATTAGATGGAGGATTTTAAAGTAGATATATGCTTTGTTTCACCTATCCATGTTCTAAAAAACCACATCATTAATTAAATAGATAATAGTGACATAAATGTTTTCAAAATATGCCAAAAGGTAGTAGTGGTTCAGACCATTATGTGGACTACATGATTTTCAAAACAACAATGTCAATTTCCCTATATTGTGGAATTTTCTGTGAAAATTATGTTATATGTTTTATCACATGAATCAATCATATTCTCCTACTAATAATATAATAATGTGTAATAATGAATATTTTATTATCATTAACAGAGTATGAACATACTGAATAATTTTTTAACCGTTGAATATTTATGAGTGATGTCCTCTAAAAATGGGTACACCTTTGAGAGGTGGGTAATAAGAGGTGAAAAATATTCTATTATTTCTACCACATTGATATATAACATTGTACTTAGTTAAATCGTGATTCACTAAAATATTCATCTCAAATGGAACTGAATGAAGCCATAAATAAAATAGATAATGATAAATTAGTTTTGACATGGTTTTACCTTAGTGTAATTGATTTTGTATTGGTTTTGATCAGTATCATCTAATTGAAATATTTTATATATTAATTTTGTTATCAATTAAATATGGGTAATGAAATGTATCAAATTGGTACATGGTTTTCCCAACAAATACATTGTATCCTAATATAATTATGTATCTATCACATGTATCAAATCTAATAATACAAGATGTGAAATATTAAAAGAGGGTTATGGTTACTTTTGTAATTAGTGATAATTATCCCATTTAGGACTTAAAATAAGTTATTCATAGTATTTTCACATTTTCATAACGATAAAACTCTATTGAAATCATGATAAAATTTGAATATTTCTATCACACAATTCAAAAAGAATCGTTTGACGATATTCTTCTTGTTTTTCGAATGTGTAAGAAATAAAATTCTGATATCTTTAGAATTTCTTGGATTTAGTCTTTTATTTTTTTTTATTAATATTTGTATTGTCATGGTTCCTACCAATTATCATGTCACTTATTATTTTTTATCAGTGATTCAAATGGTTCTAAAATTTTATAAACTCATGAAATCAATTATATGTCTCCATGAAGAATCCCATTGCAAAAATTGAGTCATAAAAACACATTGGGAATTTCCTCATTCATTTATCAATGTGGGAATGAAAACACTTATACCAAATAATATAATTTTCATATAACATATATCTACAGTTAAATTCACATTAAACTAATCTTATTTATCTTTTTTAGTATATCTATAGAAAATAACACGAGAAAATAATTCATAAATTAATTAATTTGTGTATTCCTGAAGATTACATTAGTGACATTGTTATTATTTTCTCACATGATCTACTTTTTTTTATCATATTAAGTTTAATCATATTGTGATGCATCTTATCACAATAAACCATACATTAATATTCAACAAGTATCACCTCTTCAATCCCAAAAATTTATATTTTGAATTTCATGATAAATTTGATTCAACATATTTAATTTTACAAAAAACATTATAGAATATACTATTAAAAAAATTCATTTTTAATAAAAATTTCATTTATTGTTATTAATTCAATAATGAACATCACTTTCATCTCATTAATTATGTTTCATTATCATTGGAATAAATCATAATTTACAATTACCCTGGTTTATCAATCATTGAGTCATTATTTTATAAATTATTTAACTTCATTAATTCATTAACACATAAAAGTCATAACTTCTAAATATTTAAACCACTTTATGTTTTATAACATTAAGATATCCAATATATAAACTAAATGATGTTCCAATTATCCTTGAAGTTTTTAATATATGGTTCATTACATTACTATAATTAATTAATAAACCTTATCATTAATCTTATATATCATTAATCTTATAATGACTCAATGTGCCTAATGATGTACATTTCTAGATTTGTATGGGCTTTAACAAACTTCTAAATATCATTGATACATACAAAATACAAACACTAAAATTTATGAACATCAGAATCAATGTTATTACAATGGTTTTTTCATATTTATTTTAACAATATGATAAATATTAACCTTTTTAATGTATTATAGTTTAACCTTAAAAGTTTGACAACTTTATATAGAATTTCCCAGCTAATATATTTTTTGGGTGGGAAATAAAAATCATTTCCATCTGAAAATTTTTCTTTTTCAATTTTTTTGACTTTATCGTCTATAAAACATATATACACAGAAAAAACTCACTTATAAATTCCTTACTATATCAAAATATCACAAAAAAATTAAATTATATATTTCATCAGAATGATTAAAAATCATCTTAGAACATCACAAATCAGTCAATATACTCCAAAAAAATATAAAATCATCTAAATAAATCACACCATATTTCGATGAGTCATTATCAATTTAAATAAAAATGGAAAAAATTCCATCCCCAAAATTGAAATCCTAGAATAGTTGCTAAAAAATAATCATTATATTTTTTTCAGGATGCTAATAAATATAACAGAATTTAATCCATTTGAAATATATAACATAAACTGGAAATATTTTATCACATACATACATATAGTCCATTTAGGTTTAGAGTTTTATTAAATTATGAAAAACACTTAGTTTACAATACCAAAGAATTAAAGTGGTGATATTTTTACTATTATAACATATTAATTATTCAAAACAAATCTTTAATAACCTTCTGAATGTTGAAACATAATATGGATGATCTCAAACACTCAGTGTGGTTAGACATAAGAATAAACAGTTGAATGTAATCAGAGAGCATAAAATGAAAATAAGGGTATCATGGCCTAATAAAAGTGTATTATGTGAATATAAATGAACTAATACCTATAAATGTATAATAAATCATAATACATGGAATGAATAAATATCATAATACAATTTAGATATAATTCAATAATGATGAGCCCGATGAAATTAATTCTTGATAAAATAATCCCTTAAAAATCATAGAAGTAATTTAAAAAAATTAGTTATATTGAAATATAACAAATTTAGTATGGAATCACCAAATTGGATAATTATTATATCTCTTTGGACTAACCTATTACTGATAAGCATTATCATCTCCTATGACTAACTATTATGAAGAAAACTCAATTGGTATAAGAAATGTGTTAAAGGAATTTAATGGGTCATCTCATCAGTGTTTTATATAATAACCACCAACCTTTAGTTTATAATGGTACCACCAATAAATAATTCATAATGCACCATCCATCCCCCGGGGACCATATCGTGACTACCCCAAGCCCGCCTTCCATAGGCCATGTGCTGGAAACTAGCAACAAAGGGGTAAATCCATAAACTGGGAAGGCATTTCTTTTATAATTGCAAACAAACACATCAAAGTACACAACCAGAAGCAGAAATACTAAGTAAAACTATGTAAAAAGGATGTGCTGGAAAGTAAAAGGGGTCAAAAATACAATCCCAATAGGAAAGTACAATTGATGAAAAGTAAAGCAACATCTGGGTCATCCTCCGGGGTTCCTACATAAAGGGTAGGTACATATGGTCTCCTCAGTACTCCATGTTCTCCCATCTACATTGTGTATCGTCAAACCAAGTGGTCCACCTGCGGGTACCTTCTAGATCTGCTACACTCTGCCTCGGTCAGTGGTATATGTCGTTTGCAACCAATACAACGATGTGCAGGCATAGCTCATGACTAGGTGAGTATAATGATACTCAGTTGGGACCCCGAGACCATCAAGGTCTCAAAAATTCAGTCAAAGATAATCCAAAATGTTGAAATCAACAGATAACCATTAATTAGGTATATTCTCATACATATACCTATGTTATTTTGTAACCCATCCCAATATTGAGGAAAACAAAAAAGTCATTGACTTAGCTCAAACCAGGATTTTCATTATCGAACCACGGTTGCTGGAGAACTCCTCATCTGTCGAGTACAGTGGGATTTTTTCGACATCAAGGTGCCTCTCATTAACCTTTGACTGCTGAGATACTCTTTCTGACGAGTACCGCGGGTCTGCTGCAAACTACCAGGAGCTCCTCCGTTGTGGGTCAACCGCCAAATACCAGGAGCTCCACCTAATATCCTACAAAGTTACTCTTCCTATCGAGTATTGTGGGTCTTCAACCAACTACCAGGTGCTCCTCCTCCATGGTTCTGCCACCTCGTACCTGGCGCTCCGCACTGTTCATGTCGAATCACACTGAGTCGACTCGATCAACCAGTCATTAGGTTTTACTGCTACGAGGTCTCTGCACTCTGTCTGATTGTCACTAGAAGGATCTGCCTCATGACCTACTGGGAAATACTCCAACTATCTCAAAGTGACATGAAGAATAATATCAAAGGTCTTCCACGTCACATGGGTCACTATGCAACACATGTCACTTCAATCGGATGTCTGGTTTGTTAGTTATTGGCATCTCTGTTTCCAGGGCCCGGTAGGATATAGGTTTAATCTAACCTGACCATACCCCAACTATGTACAATCCTCATGTGGGGTATGAAAAAGTAACTACCTCTCTCCAACCATTTTGATGTGATGGACGGTTCGTCAATCCGAACCGCGTAGGCCATGTTATGGGTGAAAAGGTGTATTCAGATCAACGAATCTGGATTGTGGTCCGACCTGGCCCGCGGGTCTGACCCAGCCTGATGGGGGTAGCCCAGCCCGAGGGGGAGACCCAGCTAAAGGGCACAGTCTAGCTCAATCGGGTGGCCTGGCCCGCGCTGGGTCCCCCCCGCGATGGGTCCGCCCCTATAGCCCGACGGCCTACCCTAGCCATGTCAAGGGGGAGGCGCGTTCCCCTTGGGTTCCCAGATGGATAAACTATTCGGGTAGGTGTCAAACTGGTACTAGGTGGCTCCGGTCCATGTCACGGGTGACCCAGCAAGGTCCCGCCTCTCCCGGATGGCCGAGCGTCAAGCCGCTCCGCACCGCCGGTGGCCAGCCAATCTTCGACCACTTCTCCTCCTCCGATGCGCCCACCCTGGTCGCGGTTCTTCTCCTTCGTGCGGCGCGAAGACACCATTCCCCTCTACCGTGACCTGCCCTGGCCATGGTTCTACTCTTTCTTGTGGTGAGATGGAACTATGCCCTTCCACTATGGCCTGCCCTATCCACATCCCTCCTCCTTCGCACGCCATGGTAGCACAGCACCCTTCCGCGCAGCCTGGCCCGGCCGTGACCCCTTTCTTATGCACATATATATGGTGTCGCGCCCTTCCGTGGACCTGAAGACCTTTCTCCACCAATTTCCTTCGCAGTCATTTTTTTTCTCAGCCACTGTTTCTCCACCACCGTCATCAACAAGTGATTATAAATGAAGGGGGGGGGGTGTTGTCCATGTATGTGTGGCCCAAGACCTACACATTATGATGATATAAATCAGAAAAACATTACCCAATATTGAATGCCATAGAACGGAGAAAAATTAACTCAATCCCCCTACCACATATCGTTGTTTTTTGATGATGTCGTTGAAAGGCGGACGTTGATTCATTGACGTCGATAATGAAGAAGTCATGGATGAAGTCATCGATGTTCTTCAAGGACGGTGCTCCCTCGTTTGTTTCAAATGATGATGGTAGATGGTGTCTTTCATTGGCGGATGAATCATCCAACGTTCCTCAGATGTCATTATTTGTTGGAGAGTTCTTCTCCTTCCCATGTTCATTAAAATGCCAAGGGAAAAATAGTATATGGAATCTTCATCTATTATTTGTAGGCACAAATATTCAAATTGTTGTGTTTAATTAAATGAGACAAAACATTTAATTAATTATGGTGGATTAGGCTCAATTAGACAGTGGGGAAGGTCAAGTGTCTTCTCAACATAAACTGGGAGTTAAAGGGGTTATAATCTCGGGAGGTCCCTAACAAAATTTATCCTCCCAAGGGAGGATATGTTCGGGTGGGACCCACTACTATAACCTCTCATTGGAGGTTAAGGTGTGGTGTCCCCCACCCCCAACCTCCACTTGGATGTTTTAACCACAAAATAAAAAAAAGCTACACACATTATTATTATTTAAATTTATAAGGCCCCATCCTTAAACATTTCTAATTATTGAATTAAATGAATAATTCACATTGAGGATCTTTTTAGGTTTAGAGTTTTAGAGAATTAGGACATAACAATTACATCTCAAATGATTACAAAGGAGAAACTTATACTTAGTTTCCATAAATAAAAAAACCCATAAAAGAAACATGTCTAGTTCCATGTTTTAGATAGCATGTCTTTCCTTGATCCCATCCTTGACCCTATTCATCTTTAAGTCATGTGTAAATCATTTCAAAAACTTGGGATGAGCATAAAAAGATCAGTAAGGGATATAAAAATATGGAAAGGAAACATGAGTACATGTATACATAAGAATCAATGAAATCATACTTTACTAATAAAACATAAGTACTATAACATACCTCATCAAATCATTTATAAAACATAGAAATCATAAGGCATACAAGTAACTTGAGGCATTCATAACATTCTTACATAGGGAGTAACCCTCTTGGTTAAGTTTGGAAGACCCAACACAGTATATTCCCTAAATCTATTCGGAGAAACATTAATGTTTAACTCCTTCACATTACCCAATGCATTGGAGAGCTATATCGGGCTCACCCGCCCTTAGTTTATCACGAAAGCACCCATCTTTATAACAATTCCCAAGAACCAAAACATAGTCTTATCACATAAAACATGCATAAAGGAAACATAACATTTCAACATTTCAATAACAAGATATCAATACAACACATTGATATAATAAAAACATTATGAAAACCATTTTTCAATACAAAAAAAATAAAAGTAAAACATGGTATTTATTTTTCATTTTAAAAAAAATGTATAGCTTGGAGAGGAAGCAGAAACTCAAATAATGGTCACGGCAGCGGAGAAGTCATTGTCGCCGCATATGTACGACAAAAACATTCCCTAATTTTATTTAGTAAAAGACTTAGTATAAAAAATATTCCTTTTGGATTAACATAAAATTCAAAGGGGTTTATACACCATATAAAAGAGGGTTGTGTATAAAACAAAATATGCCTCAATGAAAGGAGATTGAGATGTAGTCCCATACCAAGATCATCTTTTTAAATAAAATAGATCTATTATGTATACCCACTATACGTACACATAATGAAAGTAAAAAATACAAGATAGAACATAATAATATCATGACAAAATTGGAATGTAGGAGAATAACCCAATGAACAGAAATTGGGTTAAGAAGTTCCCGTACAAACATTCGACAACCTAATGACGTCACTTCAAAATTCAGAAAATGAGTTTATGAGAGAAAAAAGGGTATCTCATAAATTGGAAATATAATTTACATCAATAAGGATATAGAAGAAAATATCCCAACATAATATTATGTGAATTAAAAGACATAACAAAAGAAGTCTTTTTAAAAGAGGAGGGTGAAAGGTTCCCTTACCGACTTGGGTGTCATTAAAAATGTACACCCCATTGAAGAAGGGTTATACAATGAATATGTAAATACCCATAAATTAATTTATAATACAGAAATAGTATAATAATGGGAAGTACATACACCACTCAAAAGAAATGGTGGCAAATGTAGCATAAATCTCACATGAATAAAAGTGAGATGAAAAATCCCTTATGAAAACTCTACAGCCTAACTGCACCACTTAAAACATCCAAAAATGGATTGATGTGATCAAGTAGGGTCTCTCATAATGTTAAAATAAAATGTAATGCAATAGGAATATAAAATAAAATCCCCCAAAATAACAATGTGGAGCTTAAAAGAAGTGACATAAAGGAGAGTACTTCAAAATAAAGTGAGAGGTTGGATCTGTTACGAAAATTCGACATCATAACAGCGCCACTCAAAACATCCAAAATGGATTGATGAGAGAAAATAGGGTATCTCATCATATGAACATAAAATTTATAGTAATATTATTATAAATGAATATCCCAATCTTAATAAATATGAGCTTAAAATGAATGAAATAAAAGAGTGTACTTAACAAGAAAGAGAGTGGTAGGATCCCTTACCTCGTGTCCGACATGACTCGATCGTTCTTTAATCTCCGGAATAATAAAATTTGGTAAATTTATAATTTCTTAAGGACCTCCTTTAATTAGTATTATTCAGTTCATATCACATATTATAATATTATAATAATTGGTTAACAGAGTGAGTTCATATCAGACGTTTTTGTCCATGTTCGGTACATGAGTAAAAATTGAACTTGTTGGAAAATAATATTCAATGTAGTTATAAGTACATAATATCCAGAATAGTATTGATGTTTTAAATATCATATATATCCGGTATATATTCATTTTATACAATTCCATAAAATTTGGAGATAAAAAAATTAAAAGCATCGTTCATGGAGATGGTAGGCCGTACGTACGCATGAACGCTACATTCATTTTCTGTCATATTAATGGAAATAAAACAAAATGAGAGATATATATATTATAATTCCAGAATTATATCCATAATTTAGATGTAATATATTACATTTATATACTTTATATATATGTACTTATAATAGTACATAACATTTGGAGATAAGAAATGAAATGTATCATTCATGGAGACAGTTAGCCATACGTACGCATGAACGCTACAATCATTTCCTTTTTTTTTGTATTAAATGGAATGAAATAATAATGATATATTTTTATATTATAATTATAGTAGTATATCATATATAATACCATTAATTCCATCCATTATACATCCCACATATGTCTTTAATGAATCAAATCACTTTGAGGGGGTGATAGTCCACACTTCCTAAAATTAAGATATAATGTTTCCCCATAATGGAAACCATAAAGGTATGCAATAAATTAAAAATACAGAAGAATAAGGAAAAAATAAACATATTATATATCATATATAAATAAAGTGTCATCTTAATGGCGACCTTTTAAGGTTTTAAAAGAATATTGAACAATCATTGTTTTGTGAGGCAGTAATTCTCCATCCACAGAAATAGTATGTTCTTCCACAATTATATGGAGGTGTGTGAAATTGTAGCTCGAATCCTTATTATAACAACATCCTAGTGTATTTATGATACTGGTGTAGTTACAAAAAATATAAATAAAAATATTTTAGGGGGTTGGAGAAGCAAAATAAAACAAAAAAACACAAGTAAAGACATTACCTTTAAATCGGGTAACTCCTCTTGGTTTGAACCAAAAGGGTTTCCTGAAGAGAATTATGCCAAAGGTGAGGATTCAATGATGAAGATAGGGATGTGGATAGATTAAATGGTCAGTGGTTGGCCGAGACAACGGCTTGAGAGGTGTGTGTAAGGTGGTAGAGTGGGGGCCTTTTATAAGAGGAGATGTGGGGCACTTTTGGAAAGTTATAAAATATTACTTTATTATATAGTGGTTTTCGGGTTTTAAAGGTCCAAAAAGGATATATTTAGAGGGTAAGGTGATAAGGTTTCTAAATCCACCCATACAATAGGTTTTTGACAAGTTTAGGTCTTATATTTTACATTATCCTTTAATTTTATTTAAATCGTTAAATAATGAGGTAATCGTTGTATCATCATGGTGTCATAAATAATTTAATTAATTTAGTGTCTAAAATTTAAAAAAAATACCATGATGTAGGAAATATTTTTTACTTTCTAATGAATATTTATAGTAAAAAATATGACTTGTACAACCCCATGTAATTTTTTTTAGTAAAACAACACATGTTTGTGACATTTTAATTTTAAGTTTAAATAAAAAGGTATTAATGTCATATTCCTACCAATGTGGCTCCTTGGGGTCCAAATGTTGACCCATGGATTTTCATGGTCGGCCCTGACTCATCCAATAAGGGTAGGACTTCTGTCACGGTCATTTCAACATATTAAAACATTATTTTTACCTTAAACTACACTAATTACATCTAATCGTGATTAAAACATAATATATACTATTCACGAAAAAAATTATTTTAATCTAATTGAACCACATTTTAATTCCTAATGACAACCATGTATTTCAGATTTTTGAAAATCTTATCACAGAAGTGGTGAAGTTTTATTTCAACGAAAAAATCAGTTTTTTAACTACTACTTAGTGGTTTCACTATTCATCAAAAATTGATGTTTTTCTGAAAAATACCAAAAATTCACCCTAAGCTATAATTGATATTCCAAATTCATAAATTATGTCTATTTTACAAAATTAAAAATATATAAGTTTCATTAATTAATTTAATAATTCATTCCTGTTGTCAAAACAAATAGTGTGTTTTTAAGAAACAATATCTATTAAAAGATTGACACTAGTTTATGTCCAATTTCAAATTGAAATTAATTATAATGAACACCATAGGATTAAATGGTAAAAATATATTCTAAATACACTTTAATCCCAATTAAAAAGAAAATTTATCCATATAAATATATCAGATTAAAAGGAGTTTTTGAATTAAAATGCAACATTTTCATTAAAAATGATCATTATCGGAAAAATAACAAAAATTTACAAAAAGTAAATTTTGATGTCCAGATTCTAAAGAATGATTTCATTTTGTCAAATAAAAAATATTAAATTGTCAAAAATATATTTAAAAAGGTTTCTCCATTAAAAGGCGGTTAATCGACCTTTTTAGGTATATTAGAATATTTACGATTAAATTTGGATTCATTCACATTTTATGCCTCTAACATTTATTGGATAAAAGTAAAAATATTTGAAAAATATATATAATAATTTTGTTGTTAGATTCGTTCATTCCCACCATTACAATGGCTATTCATTAACTACCATTTAAAATAATATTATTTTATTATTAGAGTGCAACGTAAGATTCCCATGAAACTCGTTGTTGCGTATTGGGTATGCCATCGAGCATAGAGTCCCCTTTAAAGTAATATTAATATTTTATTCACAAATATGGATAAATATGAAGATTTCATATTATTTATTTACCTGGGTTGTTATATCCTTCCCCCCTTTTGGGAATTGCGTCCTCGCAATTTTTAAAATTGGGCTTGGAAACTTCATTGAAAATCCCACATTGGAACAAAAGTTAGTAAAACTATCACTTTAAAATAAATAAAGTGAAGTACAAATGTCACCCTAGTTATCCCATACTAGGATTCCATGTAGGAAAACATGGACATGGAGTAAAAGGAAAAGGGTCATGTTCTGAGGGAGAGTGATAGAAAACATGCTTAGGAGAAAGTTAAACACAAGAAAATTACAAACCTGTGGTGGGTTAAATGGTACTCGATTCCCAAGTAGGAAAAGTTAATAGAAAACATTTTTTAAGTTAGTTTTCATTGAGGAATTTATTTTTGATCATAAGGAAAAATACTTACTTGTCATGTTGACTTTCAACTTTTACTAGATTTCTTACACAAACTCATACTTTCCCCAAATGATGAGTATTTAAGAAGACATGTTTACATTAAGAGAGCATTAATCAACTTATAGAGAATCACCTAATCTACAAAAGAGAACTATATACATCCAATGTATTTAGACATTATCCAAAACCAAAACCAAAAAGGTTAGTACAAGATCAGATAATCCACAAAAGGATAATCCTTTATAAAAAGAAAAATTATTCTTAATCTCCAAAATTTGTCCAACAAAACCCAATGTTCAACAAAGTCCATTCAATAAACAATTTATCAATAAAATTCTTCCAAGTAAACAAAACATAGATTAACACCCAAATATTTGAAGGATATTATCACATAGTCTTCCAAGGTAAAAATTAACACCTATCTCCAAATAACACCAGTTGCAATTAAAGTCTCATATTAAAAATTAATTAACCTAATCACGTATCCTCCATGATAGGATAATAATTTCCATAGAAACCCCAAAATAAACTTACTATTAATTCATAAAATCATCTAAATATAAAGAATAAGTCATACTATCAAGGGACTTCGCGTAGTCCAGTGGTAGGAGATAAATACTAGTCGCACTTTGGTTGTGTGTTCGATTCCTGCAGCTTTGTCTGACGCGACGGGTTGTCACACGGTCTGTGTGTTGTCCTTTTTATAAAACTCCAAAAATAACCCTAAAATGTTTTAACCTCATGTTTATCTCAAGTCGTTGATATTCTACTATAACATATAGTAACCCATAATTACATAAAAAGTAAGGTTCATATAAACACTAATGGTTACCTTTATAATTATTACATGATCTTCCACGTCGATTGGTCATCTCGTACATGATGCATTACAGAACTTACCAAGGTTCTAGTGATTGATTAGGACTCTTTGATAGTTGGTTTAGAACAACCACAATTTTCGTCATTAAATCCCCCATTTCATCTGGTCTCTTAATCAGAGAACCATTATAGTTTCCTTCATACCCATAGTAACTTTGGTGCCTGCTAGATCCATAAATTTACTAAAACAAGAAATGTCAGTGTGAGTATATAAACAAAATCATCATGTATTAATGAGTAAGATAAAAACTCAGATATACTTACTCATTCACTTTATCTAAAAACTATGACTCTTTCTGAAATCCTAACCATTATGGTAATGTTACTTTGCTTAAAGAATACCATAACCTCTAAAGATATCTAAACCGACCTCTGATACCAACTATAAGGCCCTGGCCATAAAAATTACTTATTATTGAAATAAATTAATAATTCACATTGAGGATCTTTTCAGGTTTAGAGTATTATAGAATTAGTACATAATTATTACATATCAAAAGATTACAAAGTAGACACTTCTACTAAGTTTCCATAAATAAAAAAAACTCTTAAAAGAAAAATTTCTAGTTACATTTTTTAGATAGAATGTCTTTCCTTCATCCCATCCTTGACCCTATTCATCTTTAAGTACTGTGTAATACATTTAAAAAACTTTGGATGAGCATAAGTCATACAGGTAACTTGAGGCATTCATAACATTCTTACGTAGGGAGTAACCCTCTTGGTTACATTTGGAATACCCATCACAGTATATTACCTAAATCTATTCGGAGAAACCTTAATGTTTAACTCCTTCGCATTA
The DNA here is from genome assembly GCA_963277665.1 of Viscum album. Taxonomy (NCBI): domain Eukaryota; kingdom Viridiplantae; phylum Streptophyta; class Magnoliopsida; order Santalales; family Viscaceae; genus Viscum; species Viscum album. The sequence goes on from OY728133.1 coordinate 1,360,960,136, forward strand.
CCCAATGCATTGGAGAGATATATCAGGCTCACCCGCCCTTAGTTTATCACGGAACCACCCGTCTTCATAACAATTCCCAAGAACCAAAACATAGTCGTATCACATAAAACATGCATAAATGAAACATAACATTTCAACATTTCAACAAAAAGATATCAATACAATACATTGATATAATACAAACATTATAAAAATCATTTTCAATACAAAAATAAAATAAAAGTAAAACATTTTATTTATTTTTCATTTAAAAAATGTATGGCTTTTAGAGGAAGCCGAAACTCAAATAATGGTCACGACGGTGGAGAAGTCATTGTCGCTGCATATGTACGAAAAAAACATTACCTTTTGTCATTTAGTAAAATGCTTCTTATAAAAAAGAGTCCATTTGGATTAACGTAAAATTCAAATGGTTTTATACACCGTATAAAAGAAGGTTCTGTATAAAAAAAAATATGCCTCAATGAAAGGAGATTGAGACGATGTCCCATACAAAGATCATCTTTTTAAATAAAATAGATCTATTATGTATACTAACTATAAGCAGACATAAATAAATTAAAAATACAAGATAGAAAATAATATTATCATGAAGTAATTGGAAAGAAGGAGATTATCCCAATGAACAGAAATTGGGTTAAGAAGTTCCCTTATAAAAATTCGATAGCCTAACGACGTCACTTCAAAATTCAGAAAATGAGTTGATGAGAGATAAAAGGGTATCTAATCACTTTTACATAAAATTTACATCAATAAGGATATAGAAGAATATATCACAACATAATAGATTGTGAATTAAAAGACATAACAAAAGAAGTCTTTTAAAAAGAGGAGGGTGAAAGGTTCCCTTACCGACTTGGTTGACTTTCAAAACGTACACCCCATTGAAGAAGGGTCATACAATGAATATGTAAATACCCATAAATGAAATTATAATACAAAAAGATTATAATAATGGGAATTACATACACCACTCAATGTAAATGGTGGAATATGTAGCATAAATCTCACAGGAATAAAAGTGAGATGAAAAATCCCTTATTAAAACTCTTCAGCCTAACGGCGCCACTTAAAACATCCAAAAATGGATTTATGAGATCAAATAGAGTCTCTCATCATATTAAAATTAAATTTACAGCAAGAGGAATATAAAATAACATCCCCCAAAATAACAAATATGAGCTTAAAAGAAGTGACATAAAGGAGAGTACGTAAAAAGAAAGAGAGAGGTTGGATCTCTTACGAAAATTCTGCAGCCTAACGGCGCCACTCAAAACATCCAAAATTGGTTGATGAGAGAAAATAGGGTATCTCATCATATGAACATAAAACTTATAGTAAGAGTAATATAAAATAACATCCCAATCATAAGAAATATGAGCTTAAAAGGAATGACATAAGAGAGTGTACGTAAAAAGAAAGAGAGGGGTAGGATGCCTTACCTCGTGTCCGACATGACTAGATCATTCTTTAATCTCCTAAATAATAAAATTTGGTCAATTTATAATTTCTTAAGGACCTCCTTTAAATATTATTATTCAGTTCATATCACATATTATAATATTATAATAATTGGTCAATAGAGTGTGGTCATATCATGTGTTTTTTCCATGTTCGGTACATGAGTAAAAATTGAACTTCTTGGAAATGAATTTTCCATATAGTTATAGGTACATCATATAAAGAATAGTATTTATATTTTAAATATCATATATATCCAGAATATATTAATTTTATACAATTCCATAACATTTGGAGATAAAACAAATTAAAACCACCGTTCATTGAGACGGTAGGCCGTACATACGCATGAACGCTACTTTCATTTTCTGTCATATTAATGGAATTAAAACAAAATGAGAGATATATATACTATAATTCCAGAATTATATCCATCATTTAGAAGTAATAAATTACATATATATCCATTATATATATTTAATTATTATAGTACATAACATTTGTAGATATGAAATGAAATGTACCGTTCATGGAGACGGTAAGCCGTACATACGCTTGAACGCTACTTTCATTTCTTTTTATTTTGTATTAAATGGAATGAAATAATAATGATATAAAGGTATATTAAAATTCCAGTAGGATATCATATGTAATACCATTAATTACATCCATTACACGTCCCACAAATGGCACTAATGAATCAAATCACTTTGAGGGGGCGGTAGTCTGCAATTCATAAAATGAAGATATCGCGTTTACCCATAATGGAAATCATAAAGGTATTCCATAAATGAAAAATACAGAAGATAAAAAGAAAAAATAAAGATATTATATATCATATATAATTATAGTGTCATCTTAATGGACACCTTTGAAGGTGTTAAAAGAATATTGAACAATCATCGTTTCTTGAGGCAGCAATTCGCCATCCATAGAAAAAGTATGTTCTTTAACCATTTGACGGAGGTGTGTGATAGTGTAACTCGAATCCATCATATAAAAACATCCTAGTATATTTATGATACTGTTGTTGTTAAAAAAATAATAAAAATAGGCTAGGGGGTTGGATAAGAAAAATAAAAAAACACAAGTAAAGGCATTACCTTTAAATTGGGTAACTCCTCTTGGTTTGAACCAAAATGGTTTCTTGAAGAGCATTCTGCCAAAGGTGTGGCTCCAATGATGAATAAAGGGATGTGGAGATATTAAATGGGTAGGTGTTGGCCGAGCAAAAATCTTGAGAGGTGTGTGTATGGTGGTAGAGGTGGGGGCCTCTAATAAGAGGAGAGGAGGGGTACTCTTGGAAAGTTATAAAATATTACATTATTATATAATGGTTTTCAGATTTTAAAGGTCCAAAAATGATATATTTAGAGGATAAGGTGATAAGGTTTCTAAATCCACCCATCCAATAGGTTTGTGACAAGTTTTGTTCTTAGATTTTACATTATATTTTCATTTTATTTAAATCGTTAAATAATGAGGTAATTGCTGCATCATTGTGGTTTCATAAATAATTTAATTTATTTAGTGTCTAAAAATTATAAAAAAAATATAATTACGTAGTAAATATTTTTAGATTTATAATTAATATTTATAGACAAAAATATAACTTTTATAGCCCCATGTAAAAATTGTTTTAGTAAAACAACACATGTTTGTGACATTTTAATTTTAACTTTAAATAAAAAGGTATTAATGTCATTTTCCTACCAATGTGGCTACATGGGGTCCCCAAGTTGACCCATGGATTTTCCTGTTCGTCCATGACTTATCCAATAAGGGTAGGACATGTGTCATGGTCATTTCATATTATTAAAACATTATTTTTACCTTAAACTACACTAATTACCTCTAATCACGATTAAAACTTAAAAGTTACTATTGAAGAGAAAATTATTTTAATATCATTGAACCACATTTTACTTCTTAATGACAACCATGTATGTTGGATTTTTGAAAATCAAATCATAGAAGTGGTAAAGATTCATTTCAATGAAAAACTCATTTTTTTAACTACCACTTAGTGGTTTCAATATTCATCAAAAATTGAAGTTTTTCAGAAAAATATAAAAAATTAACCCTAAGATATATTTGATATTCTGAATTCATAAATGATGTATATTTTACAAAATTCAATATATATAATTTTCATTAATTAATTTAATAATTCAATCCTGCTGTCAAAACAAATAGCGTGTTTTTATGAAACAATATCTATTAAAATATTGACACTAGTTTTAGTCCAATTTCAATATGGAATTAATTCCAATGACCACAATTGGATATAATGGTAAAAATATATTCTAAATACCCATTAATCTAAATTAAAAATACAATCTATCCATATAAATATATCAGATTAAAATGAGGTTTTGAGTTAAAATGCATCATTTTCACTAAAAATGATCTTTATCGGAAAAATAACAAAAAATTAAACAAAGTAAATTTTGATGTCCAGATTCTAAAGAAGGATTTTTTTTTTCAAATAAAACATATTAAATTGTCCAAAGTATATTTAAAAAGGGTTCTCCATTAAAAGGCGTTTAATCGACCTTTTAAAGAAAATTAGAATATTTATGCTTAAAATTGGATTCATTCACATTTTAAGCCTCTAACATTTATTGGATAAAAGTAAAAATATTTGAACTACATATATAATAATTTTGTATTTAGTTCCATTCATTCCCGCCATTACAATGGCTAGGCATTAACTACCATTTAAAATAATATTATTTTATTATTAGAGTGCAACGTAAGATTCTCAAGAAACTCGTTGTTGCGTATTGGGTATGCCCTCGAGCGTAGTGTCCACATTAAAGTAATATTAATATTTTATTCAAAAATATGGATAAATATGAAAATTTCATATTCTTTATTTACCTGGGGTGTTGCAAAATTATTTTTAAAAAACCCCAAACTATCTTTCTTTCTCGACCAACTATCTTCAAGATGAAAGTCTTCTCAAGTATATATCGTCACTACGTGTCCAACAGTGCCCTCAGATTTGAATTTCGAGCACCAGTTCAAATTTTATAAAATCCCACTCATAAGTTTACTAAACATACCCGAAAAAAACTTCCGAAATTGATTCCAGGCTCATCGGAACATAGAATCAAGCGCCATAAATTTTTGCAGACTCGTAAAAATACCATGTATTTAAAAAAAATTCCATGGGATTTTTTGGTCATTACATTCTCCCCACCTCATGGATTTATGTCCTTGTAATCTATAACTCGAAATATGGGAACAATTGGGTGCACTGAGCATGCATGTGAGACTCCCACTCCCAAGTGCTCTTCTATAGCTTCCTGTGCGGCCACTGAATGCGCACCAGATGTATCGACCATCCGCCTAGGACCTGATCCTATCGATCATCAATATCCACTGGAACATCAGTAATAGACTCCCATTGTCAAATTACTGCTCCCATTTTTCTATGATGTGTGAAGGGTCATACATGTATCTCCACAGTTGAGATACATGTAATACATCATGTAACCGGTGCAACTAAGTTGGAAGTGCCACTCGGTAAGCCACCATTCGTACACAACTGAAAACCTTGAATGGTATGATGAACCTCCATGATAACATTCCACCTCAGCCAAATATCTGTAGACCTCTTTGTGGTGAGACCCGTAGAAAGACGTGGTCGTCATCCTCAAACACCATAGGTTTCCGTCTCCTATAAGCATATGACTTATGCCTTCTCTGTGCAGTCTTCATCTCCTCTTGGATGATCTGAACCTTCTCCATAGTAGCTTGTACCATATCGTGTCCCACTAGTGCTGACTCCCAGGGTCTATCCATCAAAAGAGTTATCTTCATGGTTATCCATACTATTCCTCGAAATGTTCCATCCCGATGGTGGATTGATAGTTATTTTTGTAGGAAAACACCACCAATAGTAAGTGATACTCCCAGCTGAGAACAAAGTCAAGGACACATGCATGAAACATTTCCTCAAGGGTTTGAATGGTCTTATCACTCTGACCATCAGTATAAGGATGGATGGTAGTTCTCAAGCGAAGCTGTATTCTTAATGATTCCATCATCCCCTTCCATAGTCGGGAAGTAAACTGTCCATCATGGTCAGAGACAATTGAAAAATTTACTCCATGAAGCCACACAGTCTCCTTCCCATAGAGGTGTCCCATTCTCTAAACTAAACCCTTCCATCTGATTGGTATGAAGTTGGTGGACTTGGTGACTTGGTCTAAAATCACACAAATCGAGTCATGACCCCTGGATGTACATGGAAGACCCAACACGAAGTCCATGGATATCCCATCCCACTTCAACTCTGGGACCTTTAAAGGTGGAACCAAGCCTCCGGGTACCTAGTGTTCTTCCTTCACTTGTTGACAAGTGAGGCACTCTGAGACAAACACTACTACTACCTTCTGCATACTGAGCCACTTGTGATGTCATCAATGATCCTGGTACATATTTTCCACTCCTGGATTTACCGCTAGAGTGGATTTGTGGAACACCGTCAATACATCCTCCTGAAGTGACAATGATACCATATTACATCCACTGAAATGGATATCATGCTCCCCACCTTCATAAAATCCATCATTTTCCTACCCTATGGATATTTGAGAATGTAATGTCTCATAGTCATCGTCCCCATGTTGTGCTTCCCTGACTCATAGAAGGAGTGGGTGAGTGACTGTAAGAGATTGCAGAAAGGATAATATGTCTCTATCCACAATGGATGTCTTCAGAAAAGCTAGATGCTCTGTCACCTCTCCTAGAACCAGTATACTTGTCCTCGTGCTGAGCGCATCTGCAACAATGTTCCCCATCCTAGGAGTATAGAAAATCTCGATGTCATAGTCCTGAAGGAACTCAAGACATTGTCGTTGTCTCAGGTTTAGGACTTTCTAAGAGAAGATACAACTGATACTCTTGTGATCAGAGTACACGGTAAAATGCTCACTCATCAGGTAGTGCTTCCACATCTTCATGGCGAAGACCAATTATACTAACTCCAGGTCATCGGTAGCGTAGTTCTACTCATGTTGTCTCAGCTACCGAGAAATATATGCGTTCATTTCTCGCTCCTGCATTAGGACACACCCGAGTCTGGTCCTTTATGGGTCACAATAATCTATGTACCCAACGTCTTCCTATGGAAACCTCACAATGGGGTCACTAGTCAGCCCCTGCCTCAGCTCCTGAATGCTCTACTGGCATCTCTCTGACCACAGAAAGGGTTTCACCTTCTTCGTCATGGTTGACAGTGGTGATGCAACTCTGGAGAAGTCTTCCAAGAACCTCCGGTAATATCCAGCCAAACCCAGGAAACATTGTACCTCTGTCACACTCGTTGGTGGCTACCAAGAAAGTACCACCTCAACCTTCGCTAGATCCAATGCAACACCAACATTTGAAATGATATGTCCTATGAAGTGATCCATTGTCATCCAAAACTATACCTCTGTGAGAATACCATAAAGCTACTACTATGGGAGTGTGTCCAGTACTACCAGCAAATTTTAGGAATGCTCCTCCACAGTAGTTGAGTAGATCAGATTTTCATCAATGAAGACTACAAAAAAGTGATCGAGGTATGGCTAGGAGATCATATTCATGAGTCCCATGAACATAGGAGGATCATTGGTTATGACTAAGTGCATAAATATGAACTTGTATTGGTTGTACAGACACCTAATGGTCACCTTCATCACATCCTCATCTCGAACTCTGAGCCAGTGATAGCCTGATCTGAGGTCTATCTTTGAAAACCATTGCACTCCCTTCATCTCATCAAAGTGGTCGTCAATCCTCAGAAGTGGGTACTTGTTCTTCACGTTCACCTGGTTCAGGCGATGGTAGTCAACACAGAGACTCAAGATATCGTCCTCGTTTTTCGCAAACAAAATCAGGGCTACCCAGGGAGAAACAATAGGTCGGATGAATACATTCTCCTACAAGTCCTCTAGTAATACCCAAAACTCACAATGCTAAGTGGGAGCCATCCAATATGTTGGAATAGATATCGGTGTCATCTCGGGGTATATGTCAATGTAGAAGTATACCTTTGTGTGAGGAGGTAGTCCTGGAACATCTTCTGGGAAAACATTCGCGTACTGGATCACCACTACATAATAGCTCGAACACTCCAAATCAACTACTACGAGGGTAAGGAAAGCCAACTGATAAGTGATCGACTGCACCCTACTCCTATTAAGTCTATCCTACGCCGAAAATGATCCCATATCTCTAGTTATGGTGAACATGGTTCCATCCATGAGGAAACACATCACTTTTTTCTAATATATTCGATCTGATCATGGATTGTAGATAACCATTTCATACCCATGATGGCGTCGTAAGGCCTTGACGCTGCTAGGAGGAGATCCTAGCCAAAGCTATCAGCTCCTATATTAATCTCACAATGTCGGCACCAGTGTGTAATAATCGATTCTACTCCTATAGGTGTCTTTAACAGTAAGGATAGAGCTAACAGCTCCATCAGAATCCCCGAGCTCCGAATGAGGGAAGTGGCAATGAATGAGTGACTAGAACATGTGTCAATAAGAACTGCATCTAAGGTATAGTAGACACAGATCGTACCTCAAATAATCTCTGGATTGTTGTGATCATATGCCTTAGATTTCTGAAGCTGAGCTCTTCCCTATCCACCTACTCCCTCTATTATAGGTGGACCTCCTAGTAGTGGTGGTGTCAACACATCGAAATGTCATCCACTGCCAGCTACTCGACCAGCTCATCTGCCACATCCACCTTCTCCTTGTGGACCACATCGTTCAAATATTTTCCTCTTTTTGGGAGGTCCCAGAATGGTCTACCAATCACCAGAACGACATTTCAGACAGTCATGAGCAATGTGACCATGCCTTCCGCATGAGTAACACTGACCGCTCCTGGCATGATTGGCTCTGTCTCCCCTCTGGGTGCCCCGCAAAACTGATCGTGAGTCACGCGGTCGACCACCTATAGTTCGGGACCTCTTGGACCACTAATATATATTCCTACTGCCTTCTATAGAAGAGTATAATGTGTGTCACTTAGTTTTCTGTCTATCTACTTGAGACTGATCATCAAGGAAACTCTCCACTAGGAGGCCTCTCTCTAACACCCCCTCTTATGTCGGGATGCTGAGGGAGAACATTGATGCTCTGATCTCTAACCCGAGCCACTGATCGAAGGTCCATGCCCTGAAATATGGGTTACATTTCATATCAGTGGAGTAGCATGATTGTTAGGAGTCTCTCACTGAGTACTGTGCTCCTGTCATGCTACCCTGCTGTAGATGTTGTATGTCCTATATCTGCACCACACGAAGGGTGGCTGGGAAAAACGCCGCTCGAAACAGCATCTCGATGTCTCTCCATAGTAGTGTCACCTCATCATGCACCTGGAGAATCAGGCTCCACCATCTACCTGTTGCTGCCTGAAAGAGGCTGCTAGAAAGGATCACCATGATATCTGCCAGTGTCCCTACTAGCCTGACGGCTCTCACCACATCCTCCATCCAATCCTCAGATGTTTATGGGTATGTCTATCCCCGATACCTGGGTGGCCTTTGGAACTGGAAATCATGATATGTTCTCAAGCGGCGTGCATCATTTTCTACTAGGGCTGGTGGCATCTGTGCCCCAACAGGAAGTTGTACCACTGGTTCCCCCGCTGGTAAAGGGCCTTGCACCAAAGCCTCGTCGCTCAGTGGGCTGTCAGTATGTACGAATCTCAGGGCACTAACTAGCCTTCCATGGGAGGCATCCTGAATGAGACAAATGTGAAATGGTCTAAAGATTATACATGGCGAGCTGACCTAGTTGAGTTGACTTAATGAATTTTTTTGGAAACATGCACGCAATCAGTGTTTTCGTGCACTCAGTCTGAAATCAGAAATCAGGATCCTCATGTATGGATACATTGGCCTCCCACACCAACACAGGACTCCCAGAACTAAAAACCACAATTAGTACCCTTAACACTGTTACTTCATATAAAAATAAATATCAATGTTCTATGTTTTGTGGTTGAACCGAATCCTCTGATACAAATTTTTCACGACCTGTCCCCCGGGGCCCATATCGTGACTACCCCAAACCCGCCTTCCATATGCCAGGGGATGGAGACTAGCTCTAATGGCATAAATCCATAATCTGGGAAGGCATTTTCTTTTATAACCGCTAAAAAACACATTAGAGTAGACAACCTGAAGCATAAAATATAAGTAAAATTGTATGCAAAGGAAGTGATGGGACGTAAAATGGGGTGTAAATTCATGCCCAATAGGAAAGTAAAACTGAAAGCTAGTACAACTGATGAAATGTAAATCAGTAACAGGGTCATCCTACAGGGTTCTTACCTTAAGAGTAGGTAAAAATGGTGTCCTCAGCACTCCACGTCTGTCTGTTTTCACGGTGTACCATCACACCGAGTGGTCCACCTCAAAATACCGTCCAATACTACTACTCTATTCCTTAATCATCATTTACTGTCTTCTACAACCAACACAACAAGGAGTTGGTGTAGCCCATGTAGGGGTGAGTATAATGATACTCAGTAGGGACCCCAAGACCCTCAGGGTCTCACAATATCCAACAAGGATAAACCACAACTTATGAAATCAATGGATAACCATTACATAGGTATATTCCCATACATATACTTATGTTATTTATTAACCCATCTCAATCATGAGGGAAACACAAAAGTCACTGACTCAGCTCAAACCATGATTTTCATTATTGAAACCATGTCAGCTAGATAACTCTTCTTACATCGAGTACAGTGGGCCTATCGTGACATCACGGTGATTCTAAATAACCTCAGACACATAGGTACTTGTCCTCTTGGGTACCTCGGGTTATCATCCAACTATCAGGCGCTACTCCGATGTGGTTCTACTGCCAACAACATGGTGCTCCCCATAATAGCTTGTAGAGGTACTTCAACTTTCGAGTACAGCAGGTCTACCTTAAACTACTAGGCTCTCCTTCATTGTTGTTCTTCCACTCACTATTGGTCACTCCCCATAGGGCTAGTATAATCACTCCGAGTCGAATCGGTTTAGTAATCATCAGGTTTGCGAGCTACTAGGTCTCTGCACTCTATCTGCACCTCACCAGAAGGTTCTGCTCCATGATCTACTGGGCAATAATCCAACTGTCACTGTAACACCCGAGAATTTTATGAGAAATATTTTTTTATTATGTTATATAAATAATTAGAGGAATCTTTTACTACACACAACACTATCTTGGCTTGCTTTACACGCAACTGCAACCTTCCTCGATAGCTTGCGTCGTACACAATACCGAGTTTCACTAAACAATGATATGCTAATAAAATATTATTAAAACTAACCTTTATGTATAGTAATTACTGAATTTTTAATTTTATAACATTTTAATTCAACTTATACATTTTATAGAATGAGGTATAAAAGCAAAATCATTTTTTTTAATGAAATATTTTTCAAAAAAATACAGTTTTGCCACCTTTTGATGGCGCACCCACATTAAATCCAGTTTTTGACATGTTTATAAGTTAAATTTGACAAAAATAAAATTTTTCTTTTGAATCAGGGTATAAAAATTTACTTTGGATAATTTTTTTATATTTTTCTGATAACTTTCATATTTTGATGAGTAGTAAATATATGCTAATTATTAATTAAAAAACACCTGTTTTCATTGACATAATTTATATGGATAAATTATAATATATAATGGGTTTAAAGTATAAATAGAATATATTTTTACCATTTAATATTATTTATGTCATGAGCATTAATTTCACATTGAATTCATAGGTAAAAACATTTCAATCTTTGGCAATGTTTTAACTTCTAAAACCTGTTTTCTTAACAACATGATTTATTTTAAATTAATTATTACAACTTATATGTTTTGAATTTTGAAAAATTGATTCCATATTCAGAATCAGTGGGTCCAAATTATGTTAATAGACTACTTTCTATTTTTGGGCATTATGAATAGTAACCACGGTAAATTTTATTTACCATAGTTGAAGGTAAATTGGGTAATTAAGGGTAAATATAAGATTATAAAATTACCCTAACACCTTCCAAAATCCTATTGGAATACTAAAAGTCGACACATATCACCTAAATATAGGATTAGATTCATTTAATGGACTTTTGTCCATGAAAATAATTTAATTATTATTGAAACCAAAGAATGTGACAACTTGTCAGTTTCTTAAAATTTATAAGTATAATAATATCAATTTGTTGATAAACTTAATGAAACAAAGAAAATGAATAGTCTCCAAAAATATAAAACAATTATATATATCATAGGGATTTATTTATAATTTTTAGGGATTGAATAATTATCAATAATTATGACAAAATAGTGATGTTGAAATTTTTTTATTAATTAAAATATCAAATTAATGGGTATAAAAATAATAAAATAAATATTATATGAACTATTTAATGTGATCCACTAATTTTCTAGAAACATATGCCATTTTATTAATCTATTAAAGATTTTAGTTCGAACGTATCTCTTGTATATATTTTATTTAAATTCATATAAATGAATAGTGGAAAAATTGACACTATGGTTATTTTATAAAGATAACATATTATAAAATTGTTTAAAAATCTCAAAAATATTTAAAAATTATAAATTAAATTTTATATGGTCGAAAATGTCATAAAGTGTAAAATTATGGAAAATTCACAACACATATGTTATTATTAATAATAATTTAAAATTTAGAATATTAATACCACAAATAAATTTAAATTGATAAATAAGGATAAATCAAGTTGATAATGTTTAAAATAAATTCCTAACATGTCTAAATTTTATTGGTTGATGATATTACAACAATATCTCATCTATTCTTAAAATATGAGTCATTTTGGAAGTTTTTTAGTGGGTTTGGGATTTAATATAAACTAATATTTCTTATATTTCCAAAGGTGCCCCTCTCCTCCCCTATAAACGGGAACCTCATCCCTCTATTCCTCACACCAATATGAGCCATCATGCTCGGCCAAACCCTGACCATTTCACTTCCCCACTTCTCTAGAATCATACTAGAGGTTCTGGTCTTCTTCAAAGACCAACTCTAGTGCCTTAAGAGAAATTTTACACGAGGCACTTCGAGAAAGAGGTAATACCTTCTACCATTTTCTTCAAGTTTCATTATTCTTCTACTACCTCTTTTTTTAGTTGTTTCATTATGAGGTAATAAAATCAGTATCACTTATATACTGATATGTTATTATAAATATGAAACAACCCTATTTCACCTCTTATCCATCCTACGGAAAACGACATCACCGCGCGTGCGTACGTACGGAATACCGTCTCCACGCCCTGGTGCAATCTATTTTCCACCACCACAATACTTGGATGGGTATAAGGGTGAAATTAATGAATATATATGATTATTTTAAAGTTTTATTTTTTGTTAAATAGTATACATACACTCCAATACAATTCCACGATCATGGGAACGATATCATCGCTCGTGCGTACGTACGGAATACCGTCTCCACAATGTGATGTGATTCGTTCTACATGATCTTCATTGCATAATGATTATATAAATTAATTTAATGAATTAATATGATATATATTACACTAATACAATTCTGGAAATGAGGTATCTATAACCTAAAGAGAATAATATGAATTTATTCGACAAACACGCATAAGAACAAAAAGTAATAAACACCCGAATAACAAGTAGTAATGAAATATTACTAATAGGAAGCTCATAATATGACCATATATGATACCATAACAATATGTATGATTCTTTAATAAGTCAATAACATTATTTAAATCATTATACAGGAGGTTCAGACACTTACGAAGCAAATCGGACCTAAGGTAATGGAAAATATCACAATCTCATTTTATCCGAGATTGTTTATACTTTGGTATTTACTGGGGTGTATTTTATCATCCACATCCATGTTTATTCAATATGTAATATTTTTTCCATTCACCAAAAAAAAATTAATCCAATTTTACCCTTCGGTGAGTTTTTAGTAAAAGATATGAAAGGAATATTTTGTCGTTTTTCGTACGAGGTACTTTTCAACTTTATGGACAAAAGTACGGGAAACATGTTTTTTAACTTATACGGAATGAATGTATTTTTAAATAATTATTTCCAAGAAGCTTCCTTAACATGTTTTCAAGTTTATTTTTAAACAACTTCTTTTATTTTAAAATTGTATGACATGTTAAGAAGGTAAAGTTTTTTTGAAGTAGAAAGGATATTTTTATCAAGAATGGAGTTCATGTGTTTTATCAAAAATATTTTCCATGTAAGATAATAGAGGGTTCCATTTCTATACCTATTAATAAATTTAATTGATTATGTTATGAATGAATTATTTTTATTAATCTCTTTATCTTATATGAATTGTTTTATGATGTCATGTTATTTAAGAATCCCAATTTTACTACATAGGTTATGAAATGATGAATGGTTTATGATTTTGTGGCACACATAAGAATGAAATCATTATGAGATGGGTGGGACCTATATCTCTCTCCAATGCATTGGGTAAAGATTTTATATATCATGAGATAGACATGGATGGAACGGTATGTTATACCAGTTTAGTGAAACAGGACTAAAACGAGGAGTGAACTCGGTTCAGAAATTGACTTTGTCCACTAAGATAGTCTTGGCAATGAGTCTTCACTAATAAGAAATTATTCTCTATGATTATTTTTATATGAAACAAAGTTTCATGTTTTATGTTATGATTATTGGGATTTCATTTCACTACTATGATTTATCCCATGTTATGAAATTATGCTCTCTTTTGCAGGCTAAGATTTCTGAAATGTTATGTTCTTTTAAATATGATGTGATTGATATTTCTTTTGTTCACCCTTAGTGAGAATTTGAGATCACCTTTTTATATGTTTTCTTTCCCTATGACAGGAAGATGCTTATTATGTATGATATGCCAAAAGGGACTATAGATATGATGAAATAAATGGGAGACATTGTAGATGCTTCATGAACTAGTTTTTTAAGTTTCCCAGTTTCTAAAGACACTATACCTATACGGTCATTTCCTGGTTTTTTTATATGTTGGAATAAGTATGCTTCAATTTTGAAGTAATAAAAATGTATGAAAAGTAAGGGTCGTTATAGTTGGTATCAAAGGAAATGTATAGTCAACCTTTAGAAACTAGGATTTGAAAGCCTTAGTAAGAATCCTAAGGATATGTATAAGCATAGAACACTATCATAGTGTTTTAGAAATGACCATGAATAACCTAGGATAAGACCTTAAGTGTGAAATTTTATTTTTGATTATGTGGTTTTTCCTATTATAATTAGTGTTTCTCACACTATTCTTCTTGGTTTTATTCAATGGTTGGAACCCGAAGGAATCGTGTTAATGCGGAATGCGATGGGAAATGCAATGATTGTACCCCTGAGCAACCAAATGTTATGGGAGCTGGAATGAAAAATCATGGAGCCATTTTCACACAACTTTCTCAAGCTATGAATCATGCAGGACTTCCAAATGAGCAAAGGAAGGAGAAACATTCTGTTGAATCCTTAATGAGGTAGCGTCCACCTTCTTTCAGCGGGTCTACTGATCCATTAGTTGTTGAACAATGGATTAGTAATACTGAAAAGATATTTTTAGTTCTTCAATTTTTTGGACATGATAAAGTCATCCTAGTAGTGTATCGTTTGGAAGGAGATGCTGATCAATGGTGGAATCTTATTAAGAATACGAGGCAAAGGGATGAAATTGAGTCCATGGAATGGGATGAGTTCAAGAACTTATTTTTCAATAAGTACTTCCCTCGTATTCTCCGAACAAAGATGGAGAAAGAGTTTCTTGATCTAAATCAAAAGGATGATGAACTTGTTAGTACCAATAAAGAAAATTTTACAAGACTTGCAAGGTACGCTTCTGGTATTATTATCCAACCTGAGAGTAAGATCGATCAATTATTTAGTGGCTTAAAACCAAGTCTTCTAAGAGAATTAGCCATAAGGGGATTCAATAGCTATGAGGAAATCGGTCTAGGTGTTCTCAAAGTCAAGATGGAGATTGGAGTAACCCATCAGTCATATGGGTTTAATAAGAAGAGGAAAATGGAATTCAAAGGAAAATCAAAAGAGCACACTGAAAATAAGATGATAATTCCCTTATTCTCAATGTGTGGAAGGAAACATGGAGGGAGTTTTCGTGAAGGAACAAGTAAATGTTTCAAATGTGGAAAGGAAGGTCATCGGGCATTTGAATGCCGCAACGATGGGAGGAAGATGTCTAATGATGCAAACAAAGGAAGGGACACACAGAATAAACCTACTACACTTCAATGTTTCAAGTGAAAGGATATGGGGCATTATTCCAATAAATGCCCTAATCCAAGAGTTTTTGATGATGATCGACATCAACAAAATATTAAGGCTAAAGACAAAGGAAAGTCACATGCAATTTCTATCAGTGATGTGGAGTATGATAATGATGTGGTGAAAGGTACACTTACCATCCACTCTAAAGTAGAAAATGTTTTATTTGATTATGGATCCAGACACTCTTTTATTTCTAAAGAATTTTCTAAGGGTATCACTATATTACCTCAACAATTAGATGTTGAGTTAGCTGTGACAACACCTAATGGCACAACAGTCGCATCAAGAGTTTATAATTATTCCCCGATTGAAGTTTGTGGGAAAGTGCTTCCTACAGATCTTGTGATCCTTCCAATAGTGGAATTTGATGTGATTCTTGGCATGGATTGTCTTTATTTATATGGATCTCATATCAATTTCCAAATAAGGTAAGTCACATTTCATATTTCAGATCAATCTACGATCGTCTATCGATGCAAGGATGAACATAACCATCCAGTGGAAATTTCTTCCATCCTATGGCTCTTGATTCCACTAAATGAGGGTTATTTATCTCAAATGGTTGGTGAGAAACTCATGATTAATAATATGACTATTGTACGGGAGTTTGATGATGTCTTTCCGGAGGAATTGCCGGGTCTTCCACCAAATCTTGAAGTTGAGTTTTCAATAGAACTCGTACCGGGTGCTTTCCCTATTTCAAAGACACCTTATAGAATGTCCCCAATTGAGTTGCAGGAATTGAAGAAGAAACTCCAAGAGAATCTTGAGAAGGGATTCATATTCCCTAGTCTGTCACCTTGAGGAGCACCTGTTCTGTTTGTTAAGGAGAAAGATGGATCAATGAGACTATGCATTGATTATCGAGAACATAACAAGATAACTATCAAGAACAAATATTTCTCCCATGCATTGATGACCTACATGAACTACTACGCGGATCTCAATACTTTTCCAAGATTGATCCTTGTTCAGGGTATCATCAATTAAGGGTTAAAAGGGAGGATATACCAAATACAGCTTTCCGTACAAGGTATGGACACAATGAATTTATAGTGATGCCATTTGGTCTTACTAATTCCCCTGTTATCTTCACGGATCTGATGAATAGAGTCTTTAGAGACTAACTTGATCAATTTGTGGTAGTATTTATAGACGATATTCTTGTCTATTCAAAGAGAATGGAAGAACATGATGATCACTTGAGAATTATAATGAAGACCCTGTGAAAGGAAAAACATTATGCCAAATTTACCAAGTGTGAATTTTGGCTTCAAAAAGTTGCATTTTTGGGTCACATAATCTCAAAAGAGGGGATATCTGTGGATCCATCAAAAACAGAAGTTATCGAAAGATGGTCGAGACCATCAATAGTAACTGAGATACGAAGTATTCATGGTTTGGCAGGATATTATCGATGTTTTGTGAAATATTTTTCACAATTATCAAATCCACTCACCAGGTTGACTCGAAAAGTAGTTAAGTTCGTGTGGACGGACGAATGTGAAGAGAATTTCAAGGAGTTGAAAAGAAGGTTATCCAGTGCACCTGTACTCACACTTCCTTGTAGTGGAGAATGGTTTGTGATCTATAGTGATGCATCCAAGAATGGACTGGGATGTGTTCTCATGAAAAATGATATGGTGATAGCTTATGCCTCATGACAATTGAAAATACATGAGCAAAATTACCCAACTCATGATTTGGAGTTAGCTGCAGTAATCATTTCGTTAAAGATTTGGAGGCATTACCTTTATGGTTAAAGGTGTGATATTTATACTGATCATAAAAGTTTAAAGTATATTTTCAAACCAAAGGAGCTGAATATGCACCAAAGAAGATGGTTAGAGCTGATTAAGGATTACGACTGCTCAATTCATTACCACCCTGGGAAAGAAAACAAGGTGGAAAATGCATTATTTCGACAAGACCATGCCATTTTATCCATGATGAGGATCACAAAAGAACCAATATTTATGCATTTACAAAGGATAGATCTTGGAATTATAATGGAAGGGGTAAAATCGTATCTTTATCAAATTAATGTCCAATCATCTATACATGTGAAGATTAAAGAGGCATAGAAAGAAGATCTATAGTTACCAAAGAAGGTGAGAAATGTCCCTGAATTCAACCTTGATTGTGATGGGATAATAATGTTCAGGAATCAGGTTTGTGTTCCTCCCATCCCCAAATTTATGAAGGAGCTACTGGATGAGGCTCATAGTTCTTCATTCTCTATTCATCCTGGAAGCACGAAGATGTATAGGGACCTGAAAGAGTACTTCTGGTGGGATTGCATGAAAAGAGATGTTGCTGAATATGTCTATCGATTCTTGGTTTGTCAGCATGTTATAGATGAGAGAAAAAAGTCTACGGGGATTCTACAGCCATTACCTATACCCGAATGGAAATGGGAAAACATCACTATGGACTTTGTCACAGGACTTCCTAAAACATCCAAATGGAATAATGATATCTAGGTCATAGTTCATCGTCTTACAAAGTGTGCACACTTCATTGCTATTAGAGAGGATTTCTCTCTAGATCAGCTTGCCATGATATATGTAAAGGAAGTGGTAAGATTTCATAGAGTACCACTTTCTTTTATATCTGGTCGGGATCCACGATTTACCTCGATGTTCTGGCGAAGTCTTTAGCATACTCTGGATACAGAGTTGAGTTTCAGCACTGCTTATCATCGTCAGATAGACGGTCAGTCTGAGAGAACAATTCAAACTCTAGAAGATATGTTGAGATCTTTCTCTATGGATTTCAAAGGTGGTTGGGATCAACACCTACCTTTGGTGGAATTTTCTTATAATAATAGCTTTCACTCCAGTATTCAGATGGCTCCTTATGAAGCTCTCTATGGAAAGAAATTCAGGACTCCAACTTTCTGGGATGAAGTTGGGGAAATAAAGCTATTAGGACCTGATCTTGTTGATGAAATGGCAGAAAAGTTCAGCTCTATTCAACAACACATAAGAGCAGCTCAAAGTCAACAAAAAAGTTATGCCGACAACCGAAGAAAATACCTAGAGTTTGAAGTGGGTGATAAAGTGTTCTTAAGAATATCTCCCTGGAAGAGGGTCATGAGATTTGGAAAGAAGGGGATGTTGAGCCCTAGATATATCAGTCCTTTAGAAATTTTGGATCATGTCGGGAAGGTATCTTACCGATTTGCGCTTCCACTAAATCTCTCTCAAGTACACGATGTGTTCCATGTATCTCTCCTGAGAAAGAACATACCTGATCCTTCACATGTACTCATCTCAGAAGTTGTACCGCTGTAGCAAGATATTTCTTATGAAAAACAGTCGATAGATATTCTGGATCATAGCGAAAAATTCCTACGAAACAAAGACCACTCTCTGGTGAATGATTTTTGGAGGAACCACCAATTAGAAAAAGCTACATGGGAGCTTGAGGATATGATGAGGGAGAGGTATCCTCATCTGTTTGTTACAAAGTGACGAATTTCGAAGGCGAAATACATTTTAAGGGTGGTAGAATGTAACACCCTATACTTTTATGAGAAATATTTTTTTTTATGTTATATAAATCATCAAAGGAATCATTCACTACACACAACACTAGCTTGGCTTTCTTTACACGCAATCGCGGCCTTCCTCGACAGCTTGTGTCGTACGCAATACCGAGTTTCACTAAACAATGATATGCTATTAAAATATTATTAAAACTAGCCTTTATGAATAATACTAACTGAATTTTGAATTTTATAACATTTTAATTCAACTTATACATTTTCTAGAATGAGGTATAAAATAAAAATTAGTTTTTTTGGATAAAAGAAATATTTTTCAAAAAAATACAGTTTTGCCATCTTTTGATGGTACACCCACATTAAATCTAGTTTTTGACATGTTTATTAGTAAAATTTGAAAAAAAAAATTCTTCTTTTAAATCAGGGTATAAAAATTTACTTTGGATAAATATTTTGTTTTTTTCTCTGATAACTTTCATATTTTGAGGAATTGTAAATATATGATAATTTTTAATTAAAATACAACTTTTTTCATTTAGATAATTTGTATGGATAAATTATAATATTTAATGGTTTAAAAGTATAAATAGAATATGTTTTTACCATTTAATATAATGTATGTCATTAGAATTTATTTAACATTGAATTCATAAGTAAAAACATTTCCATCTTTGGCAATGTTTTAACTTCTAAAACTCGTTTTCGTAACAACAGGATTTATTTTAAAATAATTACTGCACCATATATGTTTTGAATTTCGAAAAATGGATTCCATATTCCGAATCAGTGGGTCCAAATTATGTCAATAGACTACTTTCTATTTTTGGGAATTATGAAGAGTAACTACAGTAAATTTTATTTACCATAGTTAAAGGTAAATCGGGTAATTAAGGGTAAATATAAGATTATAAAATTACCCTAACACCTGCCAAAATCCTATTGGATGACTAAAAGTTGACCCATATCACCTACGGATCGGATTAGATTCATTTAATGGACTTTTGACCATGAAAATAATTTAATTATTTTTATATCCAATGATTGTGACAACATGTCACTTTCTTAAATCATATAAGTATATTATTTTTAATTTGGTGATAAACTTAATGAAACATCGAACATTAATAGTCTCTAGAAATCTATTACAATTATCTAAATCTTAGGAATTTATTTAAAATTTTTAGAGATTTAATAATTATCATTAATTATGACACAATAGTGATGTTAAAATTATTTTATTAATTAAAATATAAAATAAATTGTTTTAAAAATAATAAAATAAATATTTTATGAACTATTTAATGTGCTACACTAATTTTATAGATACATATGACATTTTATTAATCTATAAAATCTTTTAGTTCGAACATATCTTCTGTATATATTTTATTTAAATTCAAATAAATGAATAGTGTCAAAATTGACACTATTGTTATTTTATAAAAATAACAAATTATAAAATTGTTTAAAAATCACAAAAATATTAAAAAATTATAAATAAACTTTTATATGGTCTACAATGTCATAAAGTTTAAAATTATGGAAAATTCATAACACATATGTAATTATTAAAAATAATTAAAAATTTAGAATATTATTACCACCAATAAAAATAAATTAATAAATAAGGATAAATCAAGTTGATAATGTTTAAAATAAATTACTAACACGTCTAAATTTTATTGGTTGATGATATTACAACACTATCTCATCTAATATTATGATATGAGTCATTTTGGATATTTTTATGTTGGGTTGGGATTTAATATAAACTAATATTTCTTATATTTCTAATGGTGACCCTCTCCTCCCTTATAAAAGGGAACCTCCACCCTCTCTTCCTCACACCAATTTTAGCCTTAATGCATGGCAAACCCCTGCCCATTTCACTTCCCCACTTCCCTAGAATCATCATACAGGTTCTAGTCTTCTTCAAAGACCAACTCTAGTGCCTTAAAAGAATGTTTAAAGGAGGCACTTCGAGAAAGATGTAATACCTTCTACCGTTTTCTTCAAGTTCCATTCTTCTTCTACTACCTCTTCATTATTTGTTTCATTATGAGGTAATAACATCAGTATCACTTATATACTGATATATTATTATAAATATGAAACAACCCTATTTCACCTCTTATCCATCCTACGGAAAATGAAATCACCGTGCGTGCGTACGTACGGAATACCGTCTCCACGCTGTGGTGTAATCTATTTTCCACCACCTCCTTACTTGGATGGGTATAAGGGTGAATGTAATGAATATATATTATTATAGTAAATTGGTATTGATTCTGAAATACTATTCATACTCTCCAATACAATTCCACGATCATGGGAACGATATCATCGCTCGTGCGTACGTACGGAATACCGTCTCCACGATGTGATGTGATTCATTCTACATGATCTTCCTTGCATAATGATTATATAAATGAATTGAATGAATTAATATGATATATATTACACTAATACCATTCTTGAATGAGGTATCTATAAACTAAAGGGAAGAATAAGAATTTATTCGACAAACACACATAAGAACAAAAAGTAATAAACACGCGAATAACAAGTAGTATTGATATATTACTAATAAAAAGCTAAGAATATGACCATATATGATATAATAACAATATGTATGATTCTGTAATAAGTCAATAACATTATTTAAATCATTATATAGGAGGTTCAGACACTTACAAAGAAAATCGTACCTAACGTAAGGGAAAATATCACAATCTCATTTTATCCGAGATTGTTTATACATTGGTATTTAATGGGGTGTATTTTATCATCCACATCCATGTTTCCTCAATATGTAATATTGTTTCCATTCGCCTACAATTGTTTAAATCCAATTTTACCCTTCGGTGAGTTTTTAGTAAATGATATGAATGGAATCTGTTGTCTTTTTTCGTACGAGGTACTTTTTGACTTTTCTGACAAAAGTACAGGAAGAATGTTTTTTTAAATTATACGGATTGAATGGATTTTTAAAAAATTATTTCCAAGAAGCTTCCTTTACAAGTTTTCATGTTTATTTTTAAACAACTTATTTTAGTTGAAAAATGTATGACATGTTAAGAATGGAAAAGTTTTTTTTGAAGTAGAAAGGATATTTTCCTCAAGAATGGAGTTCAAGTGTTTTATCAAAATTATTTTCCATCTAAGATAATAGAGGGTATTGTTTCTATCCCTATTATTTCATTGATTTTATTATGTTGTGACGGAATTATTTTTATGAATTCCTTTATCTTATATGAATTGTTTTATGATGTCATGTTATTTAAGAATCCAATTTTTATTACATGGGTTATGCAATGATGTATGATTTTTGATTTTTTTGGCACACATAAGAATGGTATCACTATGAGATGGGTGGGACCTATATCTCCATCCAATGCATTGGGTAAATATTTTATATCTCATGAGATAGAGATGGCTGGAATGGTAGGTTATACCGGTTCAGTGAAACAGGAATGAAAGAGGAGTGAACTCGGTTCAGAAATGGACTTTTTCCACTATGATAGTCATGGCAATGAGTCTTGCCTAATAAGAAATGATTCTCTATGATTATGTGTGTATTCCAAAAAGTTTCATGTTTTATGTTAGGATTATTGGGATTTCATTTCACTACTATGATCTATCCCATGTTATGAAATTATGCTCTCTTTTGCAGGCTAAGATTTCCAAAATGTTATGTTCTTATGAATATGATTTCATTGATATTTCTTTTGTTTACCCTTACCGAGAATTTGAGCTCACCCTTTTATATGTTTTCTTTCCCCAGGTCAGGAAGAAGATTATTACGTATGATTTTCCAAAAGGGACTATAGATATGATGAAATAAATGGGAGACATTGTAGATGCTTTATGAACAAGTTGTTTATTTTTCCCAGTTTCTAAAGACACCATACCTATACGGTCCTTTACTGGTTTTGTTATATGTTGTAATAAGTGTTCTTCAATTTTTATGTAATAACAATGTTTTTAAAGTATGTGTCTTTATAGTCACAATGTTCCATTAATAAGTATCTCAAAGTTGTGCCATATCATAGGGGTCTCAACACAACAGACAGTTCATCATTCGGATTCCTAGTCTGTTAGTTATTTACATTTCTATTTCTGAGTCCCGACTGGAATTAGGCTTAATCCAAACCAACCATAGCCAAACTACGTCCAAACCTCATGTGTGTTATTCCAAAATAACTATTTTTATCCAAGCATTCCTTCGCCGCAGATGGTTCGTCAATCGAAAACATGTAGCCATGTTTTGGGAGAAATGGTGTATTCGGGTCAACATGTACAGACTGGGGTCCAACACAGTCCGTAGGTCCGACCCATCTCATGGGTCCGACCAGTCTCGATGAGCACGGCCTGGTCCAAGGGGGCGTCCAGGCCTGATGTGGTGGCCTGACCCGCACTGGGTGGACCGACCCGCGCTGGGTCCGACCCGGTGGCCCGGTGGCCTGCCCAAGCCGCGTCTAGGGGGGAGGTGCACGACCCCCAGGCTTCCCAAATGGATTAACCGTTTTTGTGGGTGACAAACTGGTGCCAGTTGGAGCTGATCCATGTCATGGGGGACCTATTGGGGTCCAGCTCTTCCCGGCTGGCCGAGCGGCCTGCCGCTCCGCACAGTCGGCGACCGACTCGTCGTCGGCCGCATCTCCACCTCCACCACGGCCCGCCCTGGCTGTGATTTTTCTCCTCCGCATGGCACGATGGAACCACAACCCTCCATCATTGCCTGACCTGGTAGTAGTCCATTTATTCTACATGGCACTATGGTGTCGCACCCATCCGGTGACCCGGAAGCCTTGAGCGCTGGTTTCCTTCATGTTCTGTGTCATTCTCAGACACCGTTTCTCCACCATCATCGTAAACAAGAATGGAAAAACAAAGGGGACAGGTCGGTCCATGTTTTGGTGATATCAATAGGAAACACATTACCGAGGACTAAAATATGTTGAAAGGAGAAAAATTAATTCAAAACCCCTACCTCATATTGTTGTTCGTTGACGATGTCGTAGAAAGGCGGACATAGAATCGTTTACATTGAAAATTAAGAAGCCATGAATGGAATCTTCGACATTCATTAAGGACGGTGCTCCCTCTTTTGTTCATTATAATAATGGTAGATGGTGTCCATCATTGGTGGATGAAGCATCCAAGGTTCCTTGGTGGTCATTCTTCGTTGGAGAGTTCTTCTCCTTTACAAGCTCCTCAAAATAGCAAGGAAAAAATATTGAATCGTCGTCTATTATATGTTGGAACATCAATCCAAATTATTTTGTTTAATTAAATGATAAAACCCATTTAATTATTTATGATGGAGTATGCTAAATTAATTAGTGGGTAAGTTCATGAGTCTTCTCCACTTAAATGGGGAGTTAAAGGGGTTAGAAGCTCGGGTGGTCCCCCACAAAATTTATCCTCCCAAGGGAGGATATGTTCATGGGGGCCCCTACACAATAACCTCTCATTGGATGTTAAGGTGTGGAGTCCCCCACCCACAACCTCCAAATGGAGGTTTTAACAACCGAAAAATAATAATCTACTGATATTATTTTTATTTAAATTTATTTTTAAAACCCCAAAACTAACATTCATTCTCGACAAAATATCATCGAGTTGAAAGTCTTCTCAAGCGAATACCGATTCTATGAGTTCAATGATGCCCATAGATTTCAATTCCATGCACCAGTTAAAAAGATATAAAATATTGCTCGTACATTTACAGAACGTACCGGAACAAAACTTCCAAAATTGATTCCGAGCACACCAGACCATGGAATCAAGCGCTATGAATTTTCACGGACTCGTAAAAATCCCATGTATTTACATGAAAACTACTATAATTAATTTTTAAATTTAATAATTTGTCGAAATGAAATATGTTCCCTGAAAATCAATTTATAATTTCATCATAAAATATTATGAGAAAAGTAGTTTATGATTTCATATTATATTATCCACATTAAATATGAATAATTGTTAAAATATATGAACATATATGACATACCATTGTAATAAAATTAAAAAAGTTTCTTGGATGTAATGCGAAAATATAATTTTATTTCTGTACATTTAAAAATAAAAAATTCCAAAAAATAACGAGAATATGATTTTTATTAAAAATAATCATGTAGAATTTTATAGGAACATTAAAAATAATATTTATAATTCAAATAAATGAATTCTATGTCATAAATGTTAAAAATAATAATTATTTACAACTTATATAAAGGGAGTTCAAACTAACCATATAGAGAAAATTAATTAATTTCATTTTTAATAACATTTAATATATGTTAAATTATAATGGTAAAATATATTAGGATGTAATTTTTTTCTACATAATGGAATTTTTTAAATAAGGTAAAATACATGGTGGATACTTTTGTTCAAAAGTGTGTATAACTATTAATGAAATTTTTATAATGAAAAAACATTTAATACATTAAAAAACCAAAAACCATTTGAATGAAATAACATAAGAATTAAAATAATGTACAATGAGAATAAAATGTTTTATAAAATTATATCTTATGAGTCACTGTATACACCAAATAAATTAAGTTAGGTTTATTTATCAAAACATTTTTCAATGATGAAATTTTTTAGATAAGAGAAACATACAACATGGATAATGCTTGAATCAAATATCGATATAATGAATTAATATAACATTATTTTCTAAAAATTTACATGAAATAATATGTGAAAACACATTCACATGGTAGTAAGTACACAATATAAATAAATCCTGGTCCATAATGTGATGTATGTCCAAAAATAATTGAAATTGTGTTGATGAAAACCCAAGATACTTTTATAACATTTTAATCTATTTATCATAAACGAGAGAATATAAATTGAAAATTTTCATTTTAATGATAAAATATGAAACCATCATATAATATGTTAATAAGAATAATATTGACATATAAAATGATTTAGGTGTTTAATATAAGATGTTGTCTCAAGGATTGAATATTGGGATTAATAATCCTTATAAATGTAATGGAATTCAATATAGAATACGAGTAATTATGTAATGACGTGTAACAATTCTAGAACAAAAAAATGTTTAAATATTACATAGTATAATTATATGTTATTTTATACATAATTTTTTAATAACAATGTTAATGAAGTAGGAGAAGAAACCAATTAATATAATTTGGTTATAGAAACCCCTTACCCTGAGCCCAAACATGATTTTTAAATCTATTTACTCTTGTAAAATAAATATATTTTGATTTTTTAAATGTCTTATTTCCGAATAATGTTATATTAATTAATCAATAAACCACTTATTTCATTTATTTTACTAAAATAATAAATTACTTGAATGGTTAAATAAATATTAGTTGTTTTGAGGACATTCACCTCATAATATTTAAAGGACATTAGTATGTATACCACAATAAATGTTATTATGGTTACAAAATATTGAGAATAATACTCACGAAATATTTATCTATTTTATACATAAATTAAAAATTTATTACTAGCATTGGATGGGGTATATGAAAAAAGTATCACATCGCTATATTTAGGTTTTAATCCATACATAAGAATGAATTTTGTTATCATT
This sequence comes from Viscum album, assembly GCA_963277665.1. NCBI lineage: Eukaryota > Viridiplantae > Streptophyta > Magnoliopsida > Santalales > Viscaceae > Viscum > Viscum album. The sequence goes on from OY728133.1 coordinate 1,360,987,075, forward strand.
TTCCAATGGATGGAATAGTAAAAAAATTGATAATATATTATATTGAAATAATAATAATAATTTCTTGAATATACAATATATATAATACATCAATATAAATATCTTTTCAAAGTGGTGATGGAAAATGAAACTTATAACTTAGTGGAGTTGGTCGTGCACATGTATGAAATAATGATGTATTCCTACCACATAGGATGGAATTTGAGATAAAAAAGATTTTACCATAGTATTAATAATATTAAATAATAGTGGGGAACCCAATGTTATAATATCATATTGGTTTAAGATGATTCTAATGAGTTATAAGAAATAGTTAAAAATAAAAATTCTCGACAAAGATGTTTACCTCTTATTTTGAAGACCTACACCGTCCTACTCCTTAATATTTCTATGTTGGTAATTTCGAATCACCCAAAGGTCGTTATAGTTGGAATTTATTTCAATATGATATTTTCTATGATAATTTATTATTTAATTATGTGTAAGATATGGGTGGAAATTTCATTATATAGTATTGTATAGGGTGACAATTGGAATTTCTCATAATATTTACTTAATATAAATTAATTTTATATCCTGATATACAAGAGGATGTCTTCAGCCTTAAATATGAAATTTCTCCAAGACTAGATAGAATTGATAATATCTTTTTTCAAACTTATTGGGATATAATTCAAAATGATGACTGCATGGTAGTCATTCATTTTTTCAAGGCAGGTTCTATTCCTCATGGTTTTAATGCTCAGTTCCTAGCTCTGATTCCTAAAGTGGAAAACAGCTATGAAGTTAATCTATTCATACCATTTCCTTTGGTCAAAACCATTTACTAAATTATTTGAAAAATTCATGATACACGACTATCTATAGTTTCATCCAGGATTTTTTCTCATAATAATTATTGTTTTATTAAAGGAAGGTCCACTCAGGATAGTATCATTACTACTTTTGAATGTGTAAATCATTAATGGAAACCCTCCAGGGGTGGGAATTCACTCTGATGCTTGATGTCAGGAATGATTTTGACACAATGAACTGGAGCTTTATTTGCAGGGTTTTTGATATGTTTTCTTTTAATTATACCATAATCATTTGGATTATAACCATTCTTAGTTCTCCTCACATCTTCATCCTAATTAGTGGGACTCCAGAGGGTTTCGTTGATTACTCCAGAGGGTTCAAGCCAGGTGACCCCCTTTTTACCATTATCATCTCCATTGCATAGTAGTATCATAGTAAACCTACTTCCATCATGGTAGGCAATGGAAAAATGAAGGCTATTAGTGTAGGTAGATGACTTTTCACCCACGGTCACTTGTTGTATTCTAATGGTATAATCATTTTCACCCTGGGTGATAAGTGGAATATCAGAAATATCAAGAGGTCCTTTTCTCATTACTTTGTTGTTTCGAATCAAGAGAAAAGTTGAGAAAAATATATTGTTTACATTTCCAGGAACATCTATTTACTCAGAAAGAGTGTAATTTTCTAGAGAGTTAGGAATTCATGAGGGGTCCATTCCTTTTAAATACTTGGGGGTACCTTTATTTTTGGGGAGAGATTTAGATTGTAATTTTTTGGATATTTATAGCTAGGTCAGAAGGCATCTGGCTACATGGAAGGGGAAAACTCTATCAATGGATGGAAGAGTTTATTTGGTTAAATCTACTATTGTCTCCAAGTTTGTTTATTCATTTATGGTTTATAAGTGGCACATATCACTCATTATGAATATCAATGATTCTCTTAATAATTTCATTTAGAGCGACACAATTCTTGAATGGAAACTTGTTTTGGTTTTATAGAATACATGCTGCAGGCCCTATGACATTAGGGTTTGGGGATAAAAAATATTCAACTCTTTAATGATTCACATCAAGCTTCTTTTATGAGGAGTCTTTTCAAAAGTACTTCTGAGACTCATTCTTTCATGCAGAGTAAATTTATGAATAGGTTAATGATTGGTGATTTTAACCATTTGGATTCCTTTGTGTGGAATTCTCTCAAATCTATCATTGTCTCAATTAACCCTCACTCATAGTTGTTAGTCTGCAAGGACTACTCTCTTGTTTTTTGGAAATCCAACTAGACATGTACTCCTATTATATATTTGATTGAAGGTGATGATTCTATCTTGGATTTGGATACTTCAATTATGGATTAGCTTAGTAGAATGGAGGGCCTTCCAAGCCATATTTTCAACATTATTAGCCTTCATGCTTCTCTAATATGGAGGATTTTTGGGCTTGGAAACCTACTAAAAATGGTATTCTTTATTCCATGTTTTTTTACAGGTTTTCATTGCATGGTGACCTGGATTCACGCTGGATGGAGGGGTTGCACAAGAATTACATCAGACCCTCCAGATCTATATTGGCTTGGAGATTTTCTCATCATAAACTCCTGACTGAATGTTATCATCAATATTGTGAAATTTCTATTTTCTCCAGATGTTTTCATTGTCACCAGAACAGGGAGGATGCAAATAATATTTTCCTCAGATGTCTTGCTTCTGCATCAATATGGAAGGCCATTTGAGATCAATTTGATGTATCTTTTCCATAGATGAACTTCATCTGTGGCTTCATGTAGATTTGGGGATCCCATTCCGTATCCAGCCAGTTGCTTTATATTTTAATGGTTACTTTTGTAGATATGTTCCATTAAAGATCGTATGCTTGAAACCAGGATCTTCATAATGGTATTCCTTTCTTGGCCCACACTTCTCTTACTCGGGTTCTTGTTGCATTTCATGAGGCCTCCAACCCAAAGAAGAATTTTTGTTTAAATTCAATTCATGATCATAATTTTCCATCTCAAAAGGAAATACTTTGTGTTTATTCGACCACCATACGGTAATATGGAAGTGTTTTGGCATAATCCCCTTTTCGGTTGGATCAAGTCCAATTGTGATGTAGCCTCTTTTGGTAATCATGGTCCCTCCCGGATATGGTGTTTTCATCAAAGATAATTGAGGCATCATTCGTGGATGTTATCACGGTTATTTTGGCTTCACATCCTCACTTGATGCTGAGATTCTTCGAATTATTGTTTCTGTAGAGAAGGTGAAGAGACATTGGTGGAATAACATTTGGATTGAAAGTGATTGTACTATTATTGTTTCTCTTATCAGGAAGGGATATCTTCATATATCATGGAAGCTCACTAATCTATAGGTTAATTTCCTGGACACTCTTATTTTTATGAATCATATCATCACTCATACCTAATGAGATGCTATTTCAGTGGAATATGGCCTTTCAAAAAATGGGTCAGTGGAGTTGATTTCATCCAGAACGATCTTCTTCCTGATGAGTTTTTATCTCTCCCTAAGAGGGATTGTGACAAGTCTCCCATTTTTAAAATTATGTACGCTTCTAACATCTTTTAAATAATGGATCCATGATCTTCAAGGGAAGGTCTCATCTATTTTAAAAATAATATATTTGAAATATATTATTGATATGACTTGAGATAATATCCTAAAATAACCATTAATCATGTTTGGGTGATATTTTAACCCTTATCTCTTAGTTTTTACATGCTTCTACACATTTGATCATAAACTAAAATCAAAATATTTTATTACTTAGGGGTTAATCAGGATACTATAAAAGGAATATTACCAATAAATGGAAAATTTATTATATTATAGATCATATCCATTTTAATATTTAACATATTAATTTTTTTAGGATGAATCAAATTAATTAAATATAACTTAATATGAAATAACATTAAATTAATTTTTAAGACTCATCGCATAAATAAATTTGAAAAATATCAAGACAAAAATTTAGGTATAATATAATGTTTTAACATATTATCAATATTTTTTATATGTCATCAAAATTCATTGAACACATTGACCAAGGTATAAAACCATTTCATATATTTTTTAAATCTATTACTTTATTTTTCTACTTCTTGAACAATCACCACATTGGTGTTCTGTATGAATTTTGGGTTCTTGGATAAAAAATTATTTCCAATAATATTATAATATATGATAATATTTTATACATCAAATATCTATTTTTATCCAAATAGAACTACCTTTTATATCAACGAAAAAATATTAGAGTTTTTTAAACAAATGGACATATATTTTTGATTTATTAATTACATAGAAGAATATAAAGACCATTAGAAATGAAAAATGGATCCTTTTTTCCATATCATCAAATATAAGATTTCAATGAATGACATATTCTCATCAAATATACATATGGAATGTTTTATGCAATATCACATGCATTTTAAGGTACAAATATTTTATTTCAAGATAAACACTTTTTAATTTTTTATTTTTGTTTTAAAAAATAAATCAGGCATGGGATGGTTGTGTTGTACTAGGAAATTACAATTTAGACCAATGTATACTGGTTATAGGAAAATTATACAACTTGAAATTTGATTTCACATCATGTAATCCAATTTAACGCAGTTTCATGGTCGGGACACAACATTTCACAATGTGTTGGTTATATTTTCCATTAATGGAAAATATAGAATTACATGTCATGTATAGAAATTAAACACCATAAAATGTCTAACTATTTTTTAGAAATATAAGGAGGGGCCTCTATTTTTCAGATAAAACCAATTTTCTGCCATTTTTGGAATCCCAAAACGCTCTACTATAGTTTTTCAAAGCTAGATTTCATCTAAAGTACATTTAATTCATCTCTGGTATCATTATAAACACCCCAGTAATATTTTGATCCATTTTAACTATTCTGTATTCTTTAGAACAATCATCATACAGTTTGGGATTAGTCTCATATATCATAATTTCTCATTATTTTTTTATTGTTCAAATTTCTCGAAAACTAAGTCAAATCCAGACACAATACTCGGTGATCACTCTTCTAATGTGATAAAGTAGGTGGTATGAGCTTATATTCCTAATTTTGATGATATAGAGATCTATCAGCCCTATTTTGGCCCACAATACATTTTGGAACAATAATAGATTTGAAATGTTAGTGAACAATATATAAATTTGGACCTTTTAGATATTACCTTTGGTTACTTGAGATATGTTGGTGGTTTTTCACAAACAATAGGTAACCCAAGGGGTGTTCCATTACTTTTCTTTGTTTTTGACCCTTGATAAACTAGCCATGGGGTGTATTTTTTAGTTTTAATAGTTTATGGAATTTTATTTGTAATATAAAAAGGTTTTTCTAGATTCTTAAGAGTTTTTAATCCTCATAACCTAGAGTAATCTGATATGTTCCATGATTGAATTGATTAAATTATTAAATGAAATTATTATAAAATGAGATGTTAAACTCACTGAATGTTTTTATATTTCATAAATAACTATTTTTGATAAATCGGTGGGTATACCCATTTGGATTGTTTTCAATGAAATGAATTATATTATTGGGTAGAATCTTATGGATTTGAATTTCTTTTAAAATGTTATGAATACATGATAGTGTAAATATATTCCTCGAACAACTTTCCATGGATCAATGACCTGGAAAAATTATTCTCCTAGGTTCTCGATTCTGTGGGTTCTCTTTGGATTTTCAAAGGCTTTGATCTGGATTCCTTGAGATCATGATGGTTGTTTCATACCCATATCTCCATGAACTCCAACCAGTTCCTATACTGAGTTTACATCGTGATGCTCCTGGGAATCAATGTGTAATTATAGGTCTTAAACAGAATGGATCCTTCCCTTCATTGCCTTAAAATCATTATATGACCATTATGTGGGAATTGGGACACCAATAATTATATGAAAAATATGTGGAAATTTTTATTCACATTATTATACAACATGACCATGAAATATATAACATATTTTGTATGGAAAATCAATGGGGTTTTTATATGGATTGATTATTATAAAAGGTTGTGTGGATAGGATATTGACAGATGTATGGTGAGGATGTGTTTTTTGTTTATATTGATTTTACCTACATTGTTATGAGATAAAACTTGCTGTCAAGATCCTTGAATGGTTGTGTGTTATTACATGTTTTAGTTGACATATTCCATGCGGATTAGCTCTTATGTTACTTCTCATTAACACTTTTTTATCTTATTAAATTGTGCTACCTAGAACTGTATACATTATTCGGTGGAAACCTACTGGGATGTTTGTGTCAAACCATTCTTGGGCCGCGGTAGTGACCAAATAGATTATATTCATGCAGGTGATGTCAAGGGAACGTTCCATAGTACTGGTCATTGAAAATTTTGTTGGAGTGGTTCATCGTTGGACCAATCATAGGGTTTTGATGCTATGAGGAATTTTTTTCCTATTTATATTGGGTAATTGTATTGTATTTTAATTTACTTATTTTGGCTATTTCAAAGATATGTGTATCTCATAAATAATTATATATGATCCATCATTTTATATTGTTATCTATTAATGCAATTTATATATTATTTACACGATTGACTACTTTTGATATATATATGTTTTTTTACTTCGATTGTGTTATTCACTAGTAATGACGAAATAGTCTCCCTAATAACTCATATAGGCCCTCTTTGAATATGAAAAGTTTATTTGGATTGATTTATTATTTAGCTACAATGGATAGGGATAAGAAAGAAATTGAACTTTGAAATGAGCTCTGTCAGGTAGTATCTAACCCACATATTGGGAAAAACAAAATCACCTCAAATTGAATAGTGATTTCATAGATTTTGATTATGAAAAGAATATTTGATTTCACAATTGGGTGATACATGTGATTTATAATTGTACTATTGAAATTATTGTGTTCTATTTCCATTAGAACCTAATAAGATGATGGTATTCCATGACATTCATCATATAGGCACTTGTTAGAAATCACATGTCATGCCTTATGCCGTGAAATCAAGGATGAATTACACATAACATTCTTATGTGATAGGTATTGAGATAGTTGTGTATGGTATGGATATAGAATAAGTGAAATGGATAGAAATGTGACGTCATCATTTAATTCAAAAGGTATATGGGAGCTTATAGGACGAAAAATGACCCACCCTTAAAATTCAATTTTCAACTGAATTTTTTATTTATGGATTATGTAGAATTAAAATATTGGTTAATGATGTGTTATGGGCCCTCATAGATCATAACATGGTGGACCATGGGTAAAATCAATTGAAAAAGTGTATGAAAAATGATATTAAAAAGAAAATTGAGACTTCTCCAATACATCACTTTTTAGTGGGAAAGAGGAAGAGTTTTTAGTGGTTTGGTTACTGATCTATATATAGTAATGGATTTAAAAGGATTCATTGAGTTATTAAATTGTTTTAGGATGTTTTTGACCAATCATATTCTTTTGAGAAGTGGCACTTTTATATTGACTTTTAAGAGGTGTGTTTTTGGCATTGTAGAGACATGCCACTATGAAAACCTCCTGGGGTCTACTGTGTGGGGGGTGAAGACCACACTATGGATATGGTAGGTCAGGGGATACCAATTAATCTATATTTAGTTCCAACAGTGTAACTATGTTCTATTCTAAACACATGTGATTAGGCACTTTTCCATGATTGATTCGTTCTATATATCTAGATTTTAGGGTGGTTTTGTAGTCGACCATTACTATGGAAGATATGACACATGTGTTCTAGCTATAAAATCGTCCCATTATTTTTGTGGATTGTAATCCATAGGATTTGAGAAATTTATTGAAACCATATTAGCTACCATCGATCCTCTAGAGTGTCCCCTTGATTGGTGGGTCAAGATCGACACTTATATGTTACATAGAGAAGTGACGAACTATTGAGATGTTCGGAACTAGGAAGACAAGATGTGAGATATGGGTTGGACTAATTTCCTGACCTGTTTTTAGAACTAATATTAAATTGAGACTTTTTGGGAAGAATGGGCTAGTGAGTTTATGTGTCTGATGTAGGTTGACATGATGATTGTGGAGTACTTGGAATGCATTGCAAAGTTGTAGTGTTTTCCACTAATGTAACATTCTAAGGAGCATTCTAGAAATATAGACTTTAGGTAAGGAATTTTAAAATCTATCAAATCCATGTTCAATGTATTCACATTGACCTATATCACTAAAATTATGAATAATATTCTTATTATAGTGTGGAACTTGATAGAAGATGGTGGTTTGGAGATGGGATGTACCGTTTCTCAACCTAGTGGATCAATTCCTTTAGGAATGACGCACTATTTTTAGGATTCCATGGAGATGGTAGCTAGTCATTCTATTATTATTGAAATCCCAATGTTTCTCCATCGGTTTGACTAGTGTGGCCACATAGGGAATTGGTGGAACCATGGCCTAGTTGAGTTCTAATAATGATAAAGGATGGGGCATGAGACATGTTTTCTCTAGACTGTCCCTCTAGATGCGAGGGGTAGGGGTGAGATCTGACACCATATTCAAGATCATTTTCTTCAACACCTCATAAGGTATGGATATGGGTGATGATAGAACAAAATTTGAGCTAGTTGTGATTGTGGTTGAGGTATCATGAGGCAAGTTACACATAGACATCCTAATGTACATACTATAGGTTGTGAGGTTTTGTGAAAGGGTTGTGGTGCATGATATTTCTATTCTATATATCCTATCAGCATGGATATGGGTTCCAAAAGTTCTACGATTCCGGTATGGATATTAGAAGACACTACTATTCTATCAACTCTTATTGATTTAGGTTTATATAATAGTTTCATATCTGAACCTATGGTGAAAATCCTTGGGCTTGTTGTATTGTATTTTTATGGTCATTTTGATTCTAGGAACACCATTGGGAATCAAAATGGTAGATTTAGGTTAGTGTAGGGAGTCCACCATTGAGGTTTGTGGATGTCAATTAATCTTGGATCTATACGACTTCATGATGACAGAGTTTGATAACATTATCAGGATGGAATAATTTGTATATTATCAAGCATGTATTTACTACTATTGTAAATGGGTGACTTTCATGTATCGTGATGGTATAGTGTTTAATCCCATGGGTTAATGTGTTGTCATCCAATATAGAGCTACACCAGATCATCACAGGCTATAATGGATGAAAAAATGTACTACTAGTTTTCTTAGGGTTATCATGGAGTGAGTTAGGTGGACTTTACTCTAGTTGTTGAGTTGTTCAAGGATGTATTTCATGATGTGATTTCTAGGTTACATCCTAAGAAATATGTGGAGGTCCTTATCACGCTACATCCAAGAGCTTCATTGGAATATATTCCTCCTTATTGAATTAATTTGTTAAAATTACAGGATCCCATCAGGAAGCTACAAGAGTAAGAGGCGAATGGTTTATTTGACCAATTACTTCTCTTGGGGCGTCTCTGTTCCATGGAAAAAAAGTAGGATAGTGCCATTTTGTTTTGTGTGGAGTATCATAAATTAAACAAGAATAAATTTAATAATTGATTAACCATGCCATAAATATATTAATTGTATGATTAGATACAAAGAACCTACATGTTCTCAAAAATAGATTTGAGGTCTGGATATCATTAGCTCTGTATTAACCTGCAAATATATATAATACAATATTTTTATAGTAGGTGTAGTTTATATGAGTATATGGTCATGTAGTTTGGCCTCACTAATGTGTCAATAGATTTAATTTCATTCATGAACAAGTGATCCATCCTTACTTGGATACATTTTCCCTAGTTTTTGTTGATGATATCTTGGTGTATTCTCACAATCAACACGATCATTCTATCCACCTTTAGATCATTTTGAATAAACTAAGGGTTCGATTTTTTATATCATATGCTCACAAAGCTTCACTTTTGCAACGATCATATTCACTTCATGGGTCACATCATCTTAGAGAAAAGAGTATCAATGCACTTTGAGTAGTTGGGAGTAGAGGTTTCTTGAGAATATCCCAATATAGTTTTTTTAAATAAAGTTTTTCGTGGGGATAGCTGGTTACTACCAAAATTTCATATAGTACTTATAAGTCATTTAATCACTATTCAAGGCCTTGACTAAGAAGGGTGTGAAGTTTTTATGGTCAGTACCTTGAGAGAAACACTTTTAATAGATGAAAATAAGGATCACATCAGCACTAATCCTGATACTGCCAGAGCAGGGATGGACTTACATGATGTATTGTGATGTATCAGGTATAAATATGGGGGATGTTTTGATGCAGGTGTATATAGTTGTGTCATATGGGTATCACAAGATGAGGCCATAAGAGAGAGTTACACAATGCAAGATCACAAGCTAAATAATGTTGACGACAAATTACATTGATGGATACATAATTTATTAGGTTAGTGTTTTTTGGAGTATACTAAATTAAAATGCCATAAGTAGATCATTAGACTCTGTGATCTGAATTTGAGATATTGGATGTGGGTGGAGTACATTTATTCATTTGGCATTGAGATTTCCTATATGCATGTAAAATTAAATTCATTAATCGATGCACTAAGCAGGAGAACTCAGATAAATGCAGTGAAACATGCCTGTAGTGAGTGGAATATTATAGAATTGTTCCCTAATATGCAACTGGATGAGAAAAATAGTCAAGGATAGACATATCTATCATCCTTAGTTATGACCTATACCCTACTAAAGAGAGTTTAGAAGAGGCATGAATCAGATTCTGAGGGTCTAGTCTTATTTTAGAGTGTGGCAGTAGAGGATCCACATCCAAGAAGGACCGTAGGTGAGGGTGAGATAATTAACATACATATACATTTTTTTGGTATAGTTGATATACATGTAGATATGATGTGGGGTTTTCATGATTTATATTGGTCTGTTCCCCCCCTGAGTCACCATGTAGTTTCATGAAATGAGATATTAGTACTGGTGGCCTTATATGGTGCGCGAGGTATTTGGATTTATTATGAGGTATTCCACATGTCACTATGTGATGGTATAACATCAGTGACCATATTCTATTTTAAAATAGATACCTATTCATGAGTGGAAGTTGGATAATGTAATGGATGATTCTATGATAAGTTTACTATGGCCGCCTCAAGGTAAGGATGTTGTGTGAGTTGTTATTGAAAGGATAATGAAGGATTATATTTTTTTTATAGTTAAGTAGACCATAAGATTTCACAATCATAAAAGGTTTTACATCTATGAGATAGTTGGACTACACAGTGTTCCACACAGTATCATTTTCAATAGGGACACCCTCATTATGTCCCACTTCTAGAAAAGTTTTTAGAGGGTTCTAGTTATACATGTTCATCTAATCACATCATACCATCATCAGACTGATGTCATTTCTCATCATATGACATAGGTTCTAGATTCAATGATATTAACATGATTCCTAGATTGGGGGGGGGGGTCTTGGGAGAGGAATATTATCTTGATCATGTTCTCATAAAATAAAATCCATTAGGAAAAAATTGATATGGAACTATATGTGGATTTATATGGTCTTCCATATTGATCACCCCTATTCATGTTAGTGTCAGGTGAGGCATCTTTACATGGACCATGACTCATGGAGGAGACTTATCAATAAGTCCTGTTGATTCAGAAGCGGATGGCTACATCACATTTTCTTTTAAAATCATACGTCAATCCCGACATATGACCTCAAAAGTTCTAGGTTGGGGATTAGTTGAGCATGCCTCTTTCACCATGGTTGGAACACCTATACATCATAATATATAGTAAAATATCTCTAGAATATGTCATTCCATTTGTGAATTTAGAGAGAGTCTGGTCGATAGCCCATCAGTTGCAGTTAACTTTGTGGTACTATGTCATACAAGACATATTCTACCTATCTATACTATTCTACTATAATTTGGACGCATGTGACACTTTTGTTCATAATGTGGTTGATTTTTAGGATGATGCATCCGTTATGGGGTATGATGTTTTAATTGTTGATAGGAGCAAAAAGGTTTTATACGGATGGTCAGTTCTTCTAGTACAACTGTTATGCCAGCATATTCATTTATATAATGAGAATTAGGTGTGGGAGGCCGATGTAAATGCTTAGTGGTCGGTCATTTTTTTAGATGAATCATGACCTCCCTTGAGAGGGATATTTGTGGAGGAATTTATTTAAGTGGGGAAGATTTTATGATCATAGGTTTATTTTGGTACAAATATTTTCATTCTAGCTAAACACTTTTTAATTTTTCAGTTTTTTCTTATACAATATGTTGGACTATGTATTGGTAGGTGTTTAGTGAGAATGAAGTGGTTTTTGGTTTGTTTATTGGTTGCAGGACAATTACATGAAGTGTAATAAGGATACTCAGTGTGTAATGGTCTGCCCAGAACCATTCATCACATGTAGGGTTTCTTCTCTAGAAATCATATATAGGACATTACTTGTCGTGTATGAAAAATACACATCGTCTAATTTCCCAAAAAAATTTTTTTAAAAGGAAAGGGACTCAGTTTTTCAGATAGAACACTCCCACAATTAAAATCTGATAACCATATTATGTAATTATTTTTCTAATATAGTGGTTGTACGAACTCCATTTCATTCATTGTCAGTCTCATTGGAATAGTGTAAACAATATATTGCATTGTTTTTAGTTGTTATTGATTCCTAGGAATAATGAATGGGATATTTGGGTCCTGGATTATATGCCCTAATTTCTTGTTTGTCATCCATTTTTCATATTTCTCTAATAAGGATATTAATTTTGGACTTGATATTGGACTTGAACTCTAGTACAAAGCGAATGTAGGTGTTTTATACGTTCCTTTTATCGTGTGATGTTTTATTGATCTATCGGCCATTTTTTCTCACACCGGACATTTCAGTGGCGGCCTGATTTTGAAATTCTAATCGGATATAGTTGCATTTTCCCTTATGTTCATAGAGATATGTTATGTTTGTTTCACAAACCAGAGGACTCCAATGGGGTGCACCATTCATTTTCCATTGATTTGACCATTGATAAACCATATAAGGGGTGTGTTTTATAGTTTTCCAAGTTTATGCAAGATAAGTTGTAATTTAATTATATTTGTTTATAAGCTTAATATATGTTCAGCCTCCTTGTCTTGAGTTTTCAGAAATATGTTATTCTTAGCATATTTAAATGTTAAATGGATTGTTTAAATGAGATGGTATACTCATTGGTGGTTTTTAGATTGAATAAATGTCTTATTGTGATAAATGGTTGTGTATACCCATGTATCATGATTTTAATGAAATGAATTACATTAGTTTGTAGACTCGGGGGGATTTGAATTGTTAGTTAGATGGTTGAAACACGTGATATTTTAAATATATTCCATGGACATCTCCCCATGGATTTGGAATGTGGTAGTGTATTAAATGGATAGAGTATACACCAAGGGTCTTGATTCTATGGTATTCCTTGGGATTTTATACACCATGGATCTATAAAATAAGGACTCATGTACGAAATGTCGTCTCAGATACATCTAGTACTCCGACCAGTTCCAACACCGAGATTCTATTGATAAAATCCTAGTACACAATGATGATACATTGGTGTTCAAAAATATGTATCTAAAACCTCGTTGTCTAATGAACATTATATGATAAGGATATGGGAATTTTTATATACTTAATTATACATTGATTCCTTGGAAATTGGGATTCACATCTTTATTCAATGCATCAGTGGGATATATGAATTTTTTGTTCGATAAGGTAGTGGGTTATTATATGTATTCATTATTTAACAATGTTGTGTGGATAGGATATGGATGTATGTAAACTAATTCCATTTTTTGATTATATTTATTAAATGGGCCTTATTAGGTGATATCACATATTGAAGGGATCCTTGAAATGTTTATTGGTATTACTTATAGTAGTAGGCATATACCATGGGAATTCACACTTATGTAACTACTCAAATAGAATTGTTTAGATTATCGCACTGTACTACTTTGAACTGAATAGATCATTGGGTAGAAACCTACTGGTATGTTTATTTCACACTCTGTTTGGGCCTCCTTGGGGACCCAAACAAATTATATGGTTTTAGGTGATGGTAAGGGTAATCACCCTAGTACATGTTGTTGATCATTACTTCAAAGAAATACAACATATGACCAAGTTGAGGGCTGCGATGATTAGGAGTTTTTTGGTTATTTTTTTATTTTTTGATACTTTTATCGTATTGAATTATCATTCTTCTTTTTTTTCTATTATCTTGATACATATATCATTTTCATCATTTACATGAGACATATTTTGAAATTTATATTTATTCATCGTATGTATTTTTTCTTCTTGATTCACTAGTTTTATTATCTATATGTTGTTTATTTTATTTGAGAAATACTCTTTTAATTTAGAAGACTCTCCCCAATGACTCAATGAGGCCCTAACTACTAATGATAAGCCTGTAGAGCTTTGAGAGATATGATTTAGGACGTGTTCCCAACCGGGCCCAAGGAACTATTGAGTGGCCTATTATAAGGCCCCAGCCTTAAACCTTACTTAATCTTGAGTTATTACAAGATTAGACATTGAGGATCTTTTTAGGATTAGAGCTTTAGAGAATTAGATCATAAAACTTTCATTACATTTCACAATTAAACAAAGTGGTTACATAAAAGATAGTATTCATTTTTCCCATCAACGGAAACATATTTAAAATAAAACATGGATTCTTTCTTGACACTTCCTTGACACTATCATCATATCTTGCACCTTTCCCTTGACCTGTGAAAAAAAATTTCAAAAACATGGGATGATCATAAAATTCTCAGTAAGGGATACAAAAATATGGATAGGAAACATTAGTACATGTATACATAAGAATGAAATCATACTTTACCGATAAAACATAATCACTTTAACATTCCTCATAAAATCATGAATAAATCCTAGAAAGAATAATACATAATGGTAACTTGAGGCATTCATAACATTCTTATGTAGGGAGTAACCCTCTTGGTTACGTTTGGGATACCCATCATATTATATTACATAAATCTCTTCGGAGAGACCTTAACGTTTAAACCCTTCGCATTACCCAATTCATTGGAGAGCTATATCAGGCTCACCCTCCCTTAGTTTATCATGGAACCACCCATCTTCATAATAATGCCCAAGAACCATAACATAATCATATCATAAAAACATGCATAAAGGAAACATAACATTTCCACTTTTCAATCACAAGATATCAATACAACACATTGATATAAAAACATTATGAAAACCATTTTCAATACCAAAATAAATGAAAAGTAAAACGTGGTATTTATTTTTCTTTTAAAAAAAGGCATGGCTTGTAGAGGTAGCCAAAACTCAAATAATGGTTATGGCAGCGGAGATGTCATTGTCACCGCATACATACTACAAAAACATTCCATTTTTCCATTTAGTAAAACACTTTTTATAAAAATGATTCATTTCAGATAAACATAAAAGTCAAAGGTGATTATACACTGTATAAAATAAGGTTGTGTATAAAACAAAATATGCCTTAATGAAAGGAGATTGAGATGAAGTCCCATACAAAGACGATATCCTTGGATTAAAGATAAATCAATTACATAAATATGTGTGACAAAATAATACACCAAATATAAGTGGATATTAATTGTAAAATAATCATAGGTTATTCACACATATTCATAGAACGACATATTCAAGGAGTACAAGATTATCCCAAAGAATCAAAATTGGGTTAAGAAGTTCCCTTGCAAAAATTTGACAGCCAAACGACATCACTACAAAATCCATAAAATAAGTTGATGAGAGATAAAAAGGGTATCTCAGCACTTGGACATAAAATTTAAATCACTAAGGATATAGAAGAACATATCCCAACTTAATGTTATGTGAATTAAAAAACATAACAAAAGAAGTCTTTTAAAAAGAGGAGGCTGAAAGGTTTCCTTACCGACATGGGTATCTTTCGAAACATACACCCCGTGAAAGAAGGACAATAAAACATTTATGAAAATACTAATAAATGAAAATATATTACACAATGAGTAAAATAATGGTCGGTACATACACCACTCAATGGAAATTTTGGAAAATGTAGCTTAAATCTCACGAGAATAAAAGTGAGATGAAAAATACCTTACGATAACTCGGCAGCCTAACGGTGCCACTTAAAACATCCAAAAATGGATTGATGAGATGAAATAGGGTCTCTAATTATATTAAAATAAAATTAAAATAAAGATTAATATATAAGAACATCCCAATCACAAGGAAGATTAGCATAAAAGAAATTACATAAAAGAGTGTACTTAAAAAGAAAGCGTGGAGTAGGATCCCTTACCATAGGTCTGACTTGACTCGATCGTTCTTTAACGTCCTGAATAATAAACTTGAGTTAATTTCTACATGATTACGAACCTTTATCAAGTTCATTATTCCTTTTATATAAATTATTTCCATGTTATAAACATTATGTAATCATTTAAGTTAATAATGTTTGTTTTGTTGATATTTGGTTCTTAAGTCGAAAGTGGACTTCTTACAATTACATGTTGTTCGTGTGGTCAAAGGTTCGTTATATCCATAATGATATTCATGATTTGGATATCATATATATCATATATATCCTAAATACACATGTATTTAGAATATTACAAAATCATTTAGAGGTAAGAAATGAAATGCACCGTTCATGGAGACGGTAAGTCGTACGTACGCATGAACACTTCTTTCATTTCTATGTCATATTAATGGAATTAAAACTAAATGATAGGTATGTATATTTTAATTCCAGAATTATATTCATCATTTATATGTAACATAAATCATATATAATAACTTTAAATAAATCCTTTATTCATCCCACATATGGAATTAACGAATCAAATCACTTTGAGGGGGCGGTAGTCCGCACTTCCTAAAATGAAATTATCGTGTTTACCCACAATGGAAACCAGAAATGTATGCCACAAAAGAAAAATAAAGAAGCTTAAGTAAGACATAAACATATTATATATCATATATAAATATAGTTAAATCTTAATGTCCACCTTTTAAGGTGTTATATGAGTGTTGAACAATCATTGTTTCGTGAGGCAGAAAATCACCATCCAGAGAAACAATATGTTCTTTAACCATTTGATGTAGGTCTGTGTAAGATTAGATCGAATGATTCTTATAACAACATCCTATTTATTTAAGATACTGGATTTGTTACAAAAAAATGAATAAAAAGAGTTTATGGGGTTAGATAAGAAAAATAAAAAAATGAACAAAAGTGAAGACATTACCTTAAAATCGGGTAACTCTTTTTGGTTTGAGATCAAAGGATTCCTTGGGAAGACTTATGCCCAAAGTGAGGCTTATAGGAGTAATAGAGGGATGTGTAGAGGCAAACTTAGCAGGTTTTGGCCGACCCAAAGGCTTTGGATGTGTGGGTAAGGAGGTAGAGATGGGGGCCTTTTAAAAGAGGAGAGGAGGGGCACTCTTGGAAAGTAAACAAATGTTACTTTATTTGAAAATGAGGTTCAGATATAAAATGTCCCACATTGATATTATTAGAGGATAAAGTGATAAGGTTTCAAAATCCAACAATAAAATAGGTTTTGGACATGTGTAGGTCATAGATTTTACATTATCATTTCATTTTATTTAAATCCTTTATTAATGAGGTAATTGCTGCATCATTATGATGTCATAAATAATTTTATTTATTTTATGTCTAAAAATTATAAAACAACTATCATGATGTTGGAAATATTTTTAGCTTTATAATGACAATTTATAGTACAAAATATGACTTGTATAACCCCATGTAAAAATTGTTTTAGTAAATCAACTCATGTTTGTGTCATTTTTACTTTTACATTAAAAAAAAGTTATTTATGTCATTTCCCAACCAAACTGGCTCCATGGGGTCCCCAAGTTGACCCATGGATTTTAATGGTCTTCCATGACACATCCAATAATATTTGGACATGTTTCAATCTCATCTCATATTATTAAAACATTATTTTTACCTTAAACTACACTAATTACCTCTTATCGTGATTAAAAACATAAAAGTTACTATTCACCAAAAAATTATTTTAATTCTATTGAACCACATTTTAATTCTTAATGAAAACCATGTATGTCAGATTTTTGAAATTCAAAACACATAGGTGGTAAAATTTCATTTAAACGAAAAATCAGTTTCTTTAACTACCACTTAGTGGTTTCACTATTAATCAAAAAATGATGTTTTTCAGAAAATTCCAAAAATTCACCCGAAGCTATATTTTATATTCCGAACTCAAAAATTATGACTATTTTACAAAATTAAAAACATATAAGTTGTAGTAATTAATTTAATAATTAATTCCCGCCGTCAAAACAAATAGCGTGTTTTTATGAAATAATATCTATTAAAAGATTGACACTAGTTTAAGACCAATTTCAAAGTGAAATTAATTACAATTACCACTATTGGATTAAATGGTAAAAAAATATTCTAATATTACTTTAAAAACAATTCAAAAGATAATCTAATCGTATAAATAAATTATATTAAAAAGAGGTTTTGAATTAGAATACAACAATATTCACTGTTCATTAAAAAATGAACTTTATCGGAAAAATACCAAAAATTTACACAATGTAAATTTTGATGAACCGATTCTAAAGAAAAATTTTATTTTGTCAAATATAACACATAAAATTGTCAAAAACTGGATTTAAAAGAGGTTCTCCATCAAAAGGTGGTTAATCTACCTTTTAAAGAATATTAGAATGTTTATGCTTAAGAATTGGATTCATTCACATTTTTATTCTTCTAACATTTATTGTAAAAAGTAAAAATATTTGAAAAACATATATAATCATTTTGTAGTTATATCTGTTAATTAACTCCATTACAACGGCTAGGATTTAACTACCATTTAAAACATTATTTTATATTTATATTGTAACATAAGATTCCCAAGAAACTCGTTGTTGCGTATTGGGTACGCCATCGAGCATAGCGTCCCCTTTAAAGTAATATTAATATTTTATTCACAAATATGGATAAATATAAAAATGAAATATTCGTTATTTACCTGGGGTGTTACATCCTTCCCCCCTCTTTGGAATTGTGGTCTCGCAATTCTAAAATTGGGCACTGAATCATCCTTGAAAGTCCCACATCGGAACAAGAGTCGGTAAAACAATCACTTTAAAATAAAGAATGAGAAGTATAGAGGTCACCCGAGTTAACCCATACTAGGATTCCATGTAGGAAAACATGGACATGGAGGAGAAAACATAAGGTCATGTTCTGATGGAGAGTGATAGAAAACATGTTTAGATGAAATTTAAACACAAGAAAATCACAAACATATGATGGGTTAAACGGTATTCGATTCCCCAATAGGAAAAGATAATAGAAATAATTTCTGTTTTAATTTTCTATTTATTGAGGAATTTATTCATAAGAAACATAATCACTTTTCATGTTGACTTCCATATTTTATTATATTTCTCACACAAAGTCATATTTTTTCCAAAAGATGAGTATTTAGGAAGACTTGTTCACATTAAGAGAGATATGATCAAATTATAGAGAATCAACTAACCCAAAAAGAGAACTATATACTTCCCATGTCTTTATACTTTAACCAAAACCAAAACAAAAAAGGTTAGTACAAGATCAGATAATCGAGAAAAGGATAACCCTTTATTGAAAGAAAATCTATTCTTAATCTCCAAAATTTGTCCAACAAAACCCAAAGTTCATTGAGAACCATTTGATAAACAATTTTTCCATAAAATTATTCAATGTAAACAAAAATAAGACTGAAAACCAAATATTTGAATGATTTACTCACATAGTCTTCCAAAGTACAAATTAACATTTATCTCCAAATAACATGAGTTGCTCTTAAATTCTCATATTGAAAAGTATTTAACCTAATCACATATCCTCGATGATAGGTTAATAATTTCCATAGATAACCCAAAATAAACTTACACTTGATTCCTAAAATCATATAACTAAAAAGAATTAGTCAAACTAACCAGGAAATTCATGTAGTCCAGTGGTAGGCGATAAATACCAGTCGCACTTTGGTTGTGGGTTTGATTCCTGCAACTTTGTCCGACACGACGGGTTGTCACACAGTCTGTGCATTGTCCTATTTCCAAAACTATATAATTCATAAAACATTCCCCAAAACGAGATAAAATCTTCAAAAATAATCATAACATATTTTAACCTCATGTTTATCTCATGCCTTTCATTTTCCATCATAACATATAATAACCCATAATTACCACAAAAGTAAGGATCATATAAACTCTAATGGATACCTTTATAATTATTACCTGAAATTCCACATCAATTTGTCATCATGTACATGATGCATTACAGATCATAACGAGGTTTAAGTGGTTGATCATGACTCCTTGATAGTTGGTTTAGAACAACCACGAGTTTCCTCATTGAATCCCCCATTTTATCTAGTATCTTAATCAGAGAACCACCACAGTTTCCTTCAATCCTGTTGTCTCTTTGGTGCCTGCTAGATCCATCCTTTCACTAAATACAGAAATGTCATTGTGAGTATATCAACTAAACCATCATGTACTAATGAAGAAGGTACAAACTAAGATATACATACTCATTCACTTTATCTAAAACTAGGAATATTTCTGAAATCCTAACCATTATGGTAATGTCATTTGTGCTTAGAGAATACCCTAACCTCTAAAGTTATATAAACCGACCTTTGATACCAACTATAAGGCCCCAACCATAAACCTTAATTAATATTGAGTTATTAATGATTACACATTGATGATCTTTTCAGGTTTAGTGTTTTAGATAATTAGATCATTAAACTTTCATTACATTCCACATTTAAACAAAGTGGTTACATAAAAGATAGTATTCATTTTTCCCATCAACGGAAACATATTTAAAATAAAACATGGATTCTTTTTTGACACTTCTTTGACACTATCATCATATCATGAACCCTTCCCTTGACCTGTGAAAAACATTTCAAAAACTTGGTATGAGAATAAAAAGCTCAGTAAGGGATATAAAAATATGGGAAGGAAACCTGTGTACATGTATTAATAAGAATGAAATCATACTTTACCAATAATACATAAGAACTTTAACATACCTCATAAAATCATGAATAAATAATAGAAATCATAAGACATAATGGTAACTTGAGGCATTCATAACATTCTTACATAGGGAGTAACCCTCTTGGTTGCGTTTGGAATACTCGTCATAGTATATTCCCTAAATCTCTTCGGAGGAACCTTAACGTTTAACCCCTTCGTGTTACCCAATGAATTGGAGAGCTATATTGGGCTCACATGCCCTGCGTTTATCATGGAACCACCCATCTTCATAATAATGCCCAATAACCATAACATAATCGTATCACCTAAAACATGAATAAAGGAAACATAACGTTTCCACTTTTCAATCACAAGATATCAATACAACACATTGATATAAAATCATTATGAATACCATTTTCCAATCCAAAATGAAAGAAAAGTAAAACATGGTAATTATTTTTATTTAAAAAAAGGTATGGCATGTAGAGGAAGCCGAAACTCAAATAATGGTCACAACGGTGGAGAATTCGTTGTCGCCACATACATATGACAAAAACTTTTCCTTTTGTCATTTAGTAAAACGCTTTGTATAAAAAATATTACTTTCATATTAACGTAAATTTCAAAGGGGTTTATAAACCGTATAAAAGAAGGTTGTGTATAAAACAAAATATGCCTCAATGAAAGGAGATTGAGATGAAGTCCCATACAAAGAAGGTATCCATGGATTAAGGATAAATCTATTACATAATTATGTGTGATAAACTAATAAACCAAATATAAGTGGATATTAAGTGTAAAAAAATCATATTTTATTCACACATATTCAAAGAACGACATATTCAAGGAGTACAAGCTTATCCCAAAGAATCAATATTGGGTTAGGAAGTTCCCTTGCAGAAATTTGACAGCCTAACAGCGTCACAACAAAATTCAGAAAATGAGTTGATGAGAGATAAAAAGGGTATCTCATCACATGGACATAAAATTTAAATCACTAACGATATAGAATAACATATCCCAAGATAATGTTATGTGAATTAAAATAAATAACAAAAGAAGTCTTTTAAAAAGAGGAGGGTGAAAGTTTCACTTACCGACATGGGTATCTTTTGAAACATACACCCCATGAAAGAAGGACAATACAACATTGATGTAAATACTCATAAATGAATGTATATAACACAATGATTAAAATAATGGTCGGTACATACACTACTCAAAGGAAATTGTGGAAAATGAAGCATAAATCTCAAGGGAATAAAAGTGAGATGAAAAATCCCTTACGAAAACTCAGCAGCCTAACGGTGCCACTTAAAACTTCCAAAATGGATTGACGAGATCAAATAGGGTCTCTTATCATATTACAATAAAATTTAAATAAATATGAATATAAAATAACATCCCAATCACAAGTAATATGAGCTTAAAATGAATGACATAAAAGTGTGTACTTAAAAAGAAAGAGAGGAGTAGGATCCCTTACCTTGGGTCCGACTTGACTCGATCATTCTTTAACGTCCTGAATAATAAAATTGAGTTAATTTATACTTTCTTAAGAACCTTTTTCAAGTTCATTATTCATTTTATATTACTTATTTCCATGTTATAATCATTATGTAATCATTTAAGATAATAATGTTTGTTTTATCGATATTTGGTTCTTAAGTCGAAAGTGGACTTCTTACAATTACATGTCGTTCATGTTGTCAAATGTTTATTATATCCAGAATGATATTCATGATTTGGATATCATATATATCATATATTTCCATAATATACATGTATTTATAATATTACATAATCATTTAGAGGTATGAAATGAAATGAACCGTTCATGGAGACGGTAAGTTGTACGTACACATGAACGCTACTTTAATTTCTATGTCATATTAATGTAATTAAAACTAAATGAGAGGTATGTATATTTTAATTCCAGAATTATATTCATCATTTATATGTAACATAAATCATATATAATAAATTTAAATACATCCTTTATACATCCCACATATGGCATTAACGAATCAAATCACTTTGAGGGGGCAGTAGTCCGCACTTCCTAAAATGAAATTATCGTGTTTACCCACAATGGATACCATAAAGGTATGCCACAAAAGAAAAATACAGAAGCTTAAGTAAGTGATAAACATATTATATATCATATATTAATAATGTGACATCTTAATGTCCACCTTTAAAGGTGTTATATGAGTGTTGAACAATCATCGTTTCGTGAGGCAGAAATTTCTATCCACAGAAACAGTAAGTTCTTTAACCATTTGATATAGGTGTATGTAAGTTTAGCTATAATTCTTATTATAACAACATCCTAGTATATTTAAGATACTGGATTTCTTACAAAAGAAATGAATAAAAAGAATTTAGGGGGTTGGAGAAGCAAAATAATTCAAAAGAACACAAGTGAAGACATTACCTCATAATTGGGTAACTCTTTTTGATTTGAGCTCGAAGGCTTCCTAGGGAAGCATTCTGCCCAATGTGAGGATTCTAGGAGTAATATAGGGATGTGGAGAGGTAAAATGAGCAGGGGTTGTCCGAGACAAAGGCATTGGAAGTGTGGGTATGGAGATAGAGGTGGGGGCCTTTTATAAGAGAAGAGAATGAGAACTCTTGGAATGTAAAGAAATGTTACTTTATTTGAAAATGAGTTTCGGATTTGAAAGGTCCCAAATTGATATAATTCAAGGATAAGGTGATAAGGTTTCGAAATCCACCAACCCAATAGGTTTTGGACATGTGTAGGTCATATATTTTACATTATCTTTTCATTTTATTTAAATCCTTTATTAATGAGGTAATCGTTGCATCATTATGATGTCATAAATAATTTTATTTATTTAATGTATAAATTTTATAATAATATGATAATGATGTAGGATATCTTTTTATATTTCCAATTAAAATTTATAGTAAAAAATCTGACTTGTATAACACCATGTAAATTTTTTTTAGTAAAACAACTAATGTTTGTGTCATTTTTACTTGTACATTAAATAAAAAGTTATTTATGTCATTTCCCAACCAATGTGGCTCCATGGGGTCCCCATGTCGACCCATGGATTGTATTGGTCGTAAATGACACATCAAATAAGGGTAGGACATGTTTCCAGCTCATCTCAAATTATTAGAACATTATTTTTACCTTAAACTACAGTAATTATCTCTAATCGCGATTAAAAACAGAAAAGTTACTATTCACCAAAAAATTATTTTAATTCCATTGAAACAAATTTTACTTCTTAATGACAACCATGTATGTCAGATTTTTGAAATTCAAAAAACAGTGGTGGTAAAATTTCATTTAAACGAAAAATCAGTTTCTTTAACTACCACTTAGTGGTTTCACTATTCATCAAAAATTGAAGTTTTTCAGAAAAATACCAAAAATTCACCCTAAGCTATATTTTATATTCCAAACTCAAAATGATGAATATCTTAGAAAATTAAAAACATATAAGTTGAAATAATTAATTTAATAATTAATTTCCACTGTCAAAACAAATAGAGTGTTTTTATGAAACAATATCTATTAAAAGATTGACAGTAGTTTAAGTCCAATTTCAAAGTGAAATTAATTTCAATGACCACTATTGGATTAAATGGTAAAAATATATTATAATTTTACATTAAAAACAATTAAATAGATAATCTAATCATATAAATAAATTTTATTTAAAAGAGGTTTTGAATTAAAATACAACATTTTTCACTATTCATTAAAAAACAAACATTATCGGAAAAATTCCAAAAATTTACACAATGTAAATTTTGATGTCCCAATTCTAAAGAAGAATTTTATTTTTCCAAATATAACACATTAAACTGTCAAAAAGTGGATTTAAAAGAGGTTCTCCATCAAAAGATGGTTAATCGACCTTTTAAAGAAGATTAGAATGTTTATGCTTAAGAATTGGATTCATTCACATTTTTAATCCTCTAGCATTTATTGTAAAAAGTAAAAATATTTGACAAACATATAGAATCATTTTTTAGTTAGTTATGTTCATTCCCTCCATTACAACAGCTAGGCATTAACTACAATTTAATATATTATTTTATTATTAGAGTGCAATGTAAGATTCCCAAGAAACTCATTGTTGCGTATTGGGTACGCCATCGAGCATAGAGTCCCCTTTAAAGTAATATTAATATTTTATTCACAAATATGGATAAATATAAAAATGTCATATTCTTTATTTACCTGGGGTGTTACACATATGGATTGGATATATTACATGCTATATAAATTTATATGTCTTTGTCACATTATTTTTAACCACAATTACTCAATTTACCCATACTAATGTAACAAATATTTAACATAGTAACTATTTTATTGGAAATACCATGTTTTAATTTTTTGAAAATTTTAAACATAAAATTCTAAAATTGGAATATATTTTAACTTCTCTACAAATAATTGATAGAAATTAATTTTAATCTAATCCATTAATGTAGGATTAAAATAGTTTCTCCAAAGAATGTATTTTCTGTATAATAATGTTTTTATGTTTTAATTAAGAATAATATGGATTAAAATGATATTTATTCTATTATATTTTATCAAAATGATGTAATTAACAATTTAATATTGGAAAAAATAAAATAAATCATTTTAAATACATGGAATGATATTAATATTTTTTATAAAATAAATATTTCTCAGAAATCACTAAAAATCATTAAATAAAAAATATCAAAATTTTAACCTATGATAACAATGATATGATGATTTAATAATTTAATAACATTTAAAAAATATAAATTTTTTATGTTAATGAAATTATTTATAATATTTTCTCCCGAAACCATATAAAAACAATTTTGATTAAAATATTTCTATAAATATTAAAATTAAATTACAATTTTTTATTATTATTTCTGTATTGTTAATCAATGAATTTTTACTGAGTATGACCATTATAAATATATCTAATAATTCATTGAATCCAATTGATATCCTATAATTAAATTTATATGTTATATTTATCATATATAATCATAATATTTTATTGTCTGTTAATTCTTTTTGTTTCATGTTTTATATGTTATGGAGCTTCTTGATATTATAAATTAAAATTTAATGAAATTAAACTCCCCATTAATAAATTGTGTCATCATAATTTTATTTTTTCCATGGTAATCAAGGTTTCAACATTGGAATATATTTTTCTTGAAAAACTACCCCATCAAAATGGTAAATAAAAAATCCATAAAAATTAGTGAATGTGAAATATGTAACCCATCAAGATTAACACACCACAATGTTTCAAAATTATATGGAATTACCGTGAGTGGAAATATATAAATGGAGGGAAAATAATTTTCCAGATAATGAAGGACAATAGTAATGTATTTCATCATTAGAATGTCAGGGAGTATTTAATTAAAAATTAACAAGACATAAATAATTTGACTAGTTAATTAGATACGATTGATAAGTGATAAAAAATTATATGGTATTAAATTATTCACTAGATAAATAAAATTCTAAAAAAGTATTATTTCATATTATTGAAATAATGAAATAGATATCAAGCTTTAGTCAGGTGTTTTTATAAATTTTCATCGCCATCTCATCCAATATTTTATTAGATGAGAATCCATGAAGTGTCTTGATTATTCCAAAAGCATAAACTATTAATTGATCATACGTATCGATGTTGATAAAAAGATAATAATCATATAATGATCAAATATAAAATAGTTAGAACAGGGTACGATAATATCCAATATGAACAATATTTCATATTATTAAATAATATAATTATCGCCAAAATTCCCACAACAACACATATGGTTTAATTTATGTTATTCCATAAATTATTATCCTAATATCGTTATTTACCTAAATAACATCAATATTAATGAATTTATTAACAATAATTTTGGGTTATAACTTTCATATTCAATACTTACAAATGTAATAACATTTTTTCAAAATAAAATATCATGTTAATTATAAGTGTTACATATACATTTACCCAATAAAATGAATCTTAAAATATCAATAATTTTCATAAAATAAAACCATTTAAATACAAAAAGTGGGTGTATATGACATTAAAATTATGATAAACCATACATACAGAAACAAATTATGGTATCCATAATAATAAGATAAACTCTCATGGAAACATTATAATATCAAAATTTATCTAAACCATTTTTTATACCAACTACAATAGTTTTTAAATAGAAATCCTCTATCTAGCGATAAAAATAATAATATTTCCATATTTTTTATTTGATACTAATTAACACGAACCAATTTTATCCTTCAAAAATGAATTCCAAAAACTGGAATTATTTTATCACTTACATACTTAATGAATTTTTTAGGATTAGTGTTTTAGATAATTAAACAAATTACTACCTAAAAACACCCAATCCTTTATGTGATCATTTTTTATCATACCTAGATTTTATTAGTTCATAATATTTCTCAATCACCTTCCATTAAATTACTAAAACATGGAATATGTATAG
The DNA here is from genome assembly GCA_963277665.1 of Viscum album. Lineage (NCBI taxonomy): Eukaryota > Viridiplantae > Streptophyta > Magnoliopsida > Santalales > Viscaceae > Viscum > Viscum album. The sequence goes on from OY728133.1 coordinate 1,361,014,543, forward strand.
ATATAATTTATTTATCATCATTCTGAATAACCATGGGTAATGTAAAATATATGAAGGCTTATATAAAATAACCAAAATGAAAAAACAAAATCAATAACAATTGAATATAATAAATGTAAATAATATAAAATTAAGGTTCTGATGACACACATAAAGTGTATGAGCATAAAATAGGATAATTCATACCCAAATAATGTTTCATAAATAATGAAACATTTCATTACACATTAACAAGACAATATTCATATAAGTCAACAATATAGATCCATATAAAAAAACACGAGTAAATAATCCATTAAATCTAATAGAAAACATTAAAAAAACATTTTTGGTATATTAGAACCACAAAAATTCATTATGGAGTCACCTAAAAAATTAATTCACATATCTATAATGATTAACCTATAATAGTTAAAATAAATTGTCTCTTAAGTGTAACTTATAATCAGTTAACTCATTCACTTTATCCTATGAACTGGATTGAATTAATGGACCCAAACATCCATTGTTTATAACATAACATTCTGTAAGTGGTTTATAATATAACCACATATCAATTATAAATACATATATCCAATTACCCAAGAATGATAAAAAAATTAGAATCATAATCTTTTCAACATAACTTCCTTAAATATATAACATCCCTTGTTAGGTTGATCAACCCATGTAAAACAAATATTTTCTTTGATAACATTTTTAAAAACACAATGATAAAAAATTCATTAAAAGGAATTAGATGATATCATAAGATAATAATCCTAGTGAAATGTAATATTCATTGAATAATGTTCACATTCATGCAACTATTTTTAAAAGTAAAATTTAAACAATTCATGAAAAATAGTGGAAAATAAACTTTTCAGTCGATACACTTAAATAAAATTTCAAAAATATTAAATATGGATTTTATTTAAAAATAATAAAGGATAGATGTATTGTTTGAATAAAATCAAAAAATATAAATTATTATGATAAAAAACAATCTAGTAAAAAATGATAAAAATAATAATTCCTTTTATACTTTTTAGAGATATTTATAGTTAACTAGTACATAAAATAGTAATAAAAATAATTTTTAAATCCATTTTATATGAGTTCAATGATCCTAATAAATAAATTTAGGAATTAATTTTTGTTAATATAATAACATTCATGATATAATATAATTAATATGAATGAAAAGTTTTGTTCAATGTATTTAAAACGCATAAAGTAATGCTTTTAATGAAAAAATTGATTCTAAATTTTAAACAAGAATCATTTGAAATAAATAACTTATGAATGGACATAAAATAAAAAAAAGTATAAAAAGATTCATGATATTATATTTGTAGAATGTAACTATACAACATCTATATCATATAAGGGCTATAATCAAATCATTTCTCAATGAATGATGTTTAAGATGAGAAACCCTTGCTACTTGGGTAATACTTGGATTGAAATAATATTAAATGAAGGAGCATAACAAGAATCTATATAAAACATAATTCCCATGAAATATTATATTAAAAACATTCATTTGGAAGTAACTAACAAATATAATATTTAAAATGGTGTATAATTATGATTTTATATCGATGAATTCAAAATGAGATAGTGAGAACCCTTGAAACATACTGAGCATATAAATCAATGTATTATGTATGAGATAACAACAATGAAACATTGAATATTATGATAAAATATTAATTCAGGATATAATATCTCAATATGTATCATATAAATCTTATAAAATGTTTTAATTTCATAATAAAATACATTTATCAGTGAATCAATATTGAGATCAATAATCCTTTGAAAGATCCAATCATTAGAGTGAGAATATATTAAATGAATTTATTATTGGTAACAATTCAATATCGACAAAAAACAATTTTAAATATTACACAATAGAATAATATTTCATTTCAAACATAATAATTGCATAAAAACATCAATGACATGGAAGTATATCTCAATGAATGATATTGATCTATAATACACAATACATTGAGTACATACATGTTATGTATTCCATATAACAACAATATAATAATGTTATATTACTTTTTCAAATGTTAATGAAAATTTTCAAGATTAATTTATTTATCATTAAACTATTTAATTAATTTTTTTGAATCCATATCTAATTAAATTATTTTTTAATTTGGTGATGGGTTTGAAGGATAATTAATTCATAATTTGAAAACAATGTCGTTATGTTGACCATGATCATGGTGGAAATGGTTCCATAATATATAGAATAAAAATAATAAAATAATTTTCCTTTATATATATAAAATACAATTTTATAACCATCCATGTATAGTGTGTATAGAAAATTCACATCACTGGTAATCCAAACCTACAAACAAACAAAATTACTATTTTCAAATAGTAGGATGGATAAAAAAATAGATTATATATTGTCTTTATAGAATTATAGATGTTTAATTAATAAAATAATATATATATATATATATAATGAACCATTCATTATAAATATATATGATATTGAATGATGGAAAATGAACTACATAACTTCATGGAGGTGGTAGTCCACAAATACATTGGAATAATGATTTCATTCACCATATAATGAAAAAGGAAATGAAAATGGTTTTTACTATAGTCATAAAAAATTACGATATATTTTAGATAAATATTTTATTATCTTATCATGTTTTAGGAATATTTTAATATTTTATATGAATATTAAAAGTGAAAATGATTGGTTTATACAATTACCAATTCTTATGAAGATAACATTCAGTTTTCTCGTTAAGACATATTAGTTTGTGTTTTGGTGAGATCAGGACCTATGTAAGGCTGGGAGAAGAGTTTAGGAATTTATTTTGTAATAAGTTATTTATTTCATAAGAATTTTAATGTTTTATTTGTAAGGGATAGGTGGTGTCCTTATATGTGAGGGTGGAGTGACCCCTTAAGAGTACACATATTTTTAAATTAGTATAAATTAATTTTTATGTTCTGGTGTCTTTGGTAAAATATATTAAGAATATACGATTAATATAAGTGTAATTACATAAAATATTGTTTATAATATATTATGTGAATTGTATCTCTTATTTTTAACTACCCATTACTCTTTCTGAAAATTACTGTAATATCAACATCTTCACACATTTGGGGAAATGAAAACAACAACAAAAAAAGTGAACCATAAATTGATTGTGTTTTTATTGTTATACTAGATCCAATTACCCAGAAAAAATATAATATTATATGTTTTTAAATGTATTGAAATTTAAAATTATTTAATATAATATACCATTTAAGTCATTTTGATGAATATTCACATAAATGTATTATAAAATATATGATTACATTAATGGGATTCCAATATAAAATTTTAACACTACACTAGTTTATAATATTAATCCATAAAAATCATGTAACACTATACGTCAGAAAAATTATATTACATTTTATATTCATAAATTCATATACTTAATTTTTTAACTTCTTGAAAATCACTGTGTCTCAATTGTGTAGGAATTTAAGATAATTGTTGCCTAACTCTGAGTTAAAATTAAAATTACCATGATATTAAAAAATCTATAATATTTCAAATTTCCATTTGTTACTAAATATAAAATACTTTTCTATATATGAAATAAATATTAGTCTTATTAAAAATGAAGAAAATGATATTTTATATTCAATATTTACATAATATAAAATTACAATATTTAACAGAGATAAATGTAATCATTTTTCAATGAATTTAAATATTGGATGACTATAGATGGAATAAAATCACCAAATAGTAATAATGATGGTGTTTAATTAATATTGAATGACTTATCATATTATATTTACATTTACATATCTGATATACCCATACCACGTTGACTAATATTTACCACTGTTAATATTAATAATGAAAACTGTTTTCCAAAAAAAAATCATTATTAAGTCTAAAAATGTTTTTATTCCAAAATTAATAATAATTTCCATAAAAATGAAATTATGTATATAACTTTTAAAAAAATATGTTAAATTTTTTTAAAAATAAATAATCATATAATTGAAGTTTCTAAATACTTGTACATAAAAATAAATTTTCAATAAAATAATTAAATTTCAAAATTTTATAAAAAATGAAATTTTTTGGAAATTTATCAAAATTTAATCCATTGATTATTTTGGTTGGGTGATTTTAAAAATAATACACTTATTATAAAGAATCATTTTTATAAGTTTAATATATTAATTATAATATTCTATCACAAAAATAAATAAACAACTTTTTTATTTAATAAACATTTTAAAGTATAAAAAGGTTAGTAAAAATTAAGAAACTATTTTATACAAATTAATGAATACATTTTTTTTATTTGAACCATTATTCAAATATATTATAATGTATTCAGTATTATTTAATCACAAAAAACTACTAGGTTATCTATCAAATTTAAATAAAACTCTTCTCAGGATTACATAATATGATTATATTAAATCACATGTTTTATCAAATATTGTGTTATTTTAAAATATAATTGTATTATATTATATTCATTATTAATAAATTAAATCCGTAAAATAAAATATTTATCTTTTTAAGTAATTGTTTAAATTTTTAAAAATCAAATGGTTAAAAACCCACATCATAAAATGTTTTAAGGACCTATACTTATGAAAAAAGGGGTAGGGTAATATAATGGTTTTCAATAATAAAAAAAATAAATAGGATTCAATATGGGATGAAATATGGGGGATGTGAAAATATAATCATTAAGGAGAAAATAAATATCAAAATAATGATGAGGGGTGATATAAAATATTATCACAAGGTGCAATATAGTAGTGGAAATTTCGATTTTGGATAACATGACCTACTGAAACCTATTACACTTGGTTCTCAATCTACCATTTCCTGACCACAGGGGAATTGGGTAGGGTGGACACCTCCAGTAAGATGCCTCAATCTTAACATGAACTGATCATGAATTTTGGGCAACATTGGGAATGAGGGGTTGTTCGTGACTCTAGGGGCAGTGTGGCCATTTCATTCAATGTGCATTAAGGTAGTGGAAATACCATTTGGGGGAGGCTAATGTTGTTCTCACAAGACTCAATCTTTGCAGCAAATACAATGTTTACATCTGTCATATAGAAACTGATTAAAAGATCATAAAAAATTCCATTATTGGAATATTCACCTCCTTGGATGATATCCAAAACCCTTAGGAAATCCAGATCTCTCCTCGAGACTAATATCACTTTCACCCACACCTATAGTGAGGGGAACAAGGTGGAAAACCACATTGTGCCCCTAACAGATCATGGTACCAATGTTACATGCCTTTATAACATCTCCCACTTTTTACCTTAGGGGTGGACCTGATTCAAGTGGATTCTTTCAGTCTCCACCACTTTAGGCCCCCCTTGGCTTTAGAAACTATGCTTCCCATTTACTTTCTTCCCGGATAAAATAATGATTAAGGTGATCATGATACAAGACTATAAATTCATCAAAAATAATTGTAAAAATACAATAATTGGATTCATAAGTGATTATTTTATTATTATTGGGAAATCAATTTATAATATTATTATTTTATTTTATTTGTATCTATAATTTAATTTTACAGACTGATTGTATTCTTAAAATGATTTCACATCTATCTCAGCACATATTCTATTTTATATGCATCCAATATGAGAATTTTTTATACCTTTTGAATTGTTATTAATATATATAGAATATAATTTATGATACATAGATTCTCCCCCTACATTCTCTAAATCAGTAATCGTCAAAATATTAAAATAAAATACCGGAAATGAATATACCTTCATATGAATAAATAATACCTGTACCATTAAAATTTCTATAACAACCCCCAGGGTTCAACTAAAATTAATCCATAATAATTTATCCAAGTATCTAGATTAATATTCGTAACCACGCCATTGAATAATAATTAAGCAACGAAGGTTTTCTCATACCATTCATTCTAAATAAAATAAAATGTAATATAATTATTTCAATATAATTAATCATGTTATACCTAGGTGCCATATATATCTAACCCAACTGATGGCCTCCCATATATCATTAATAACATTAAAATACCATTACATAAAATATAAAAATTAGTGTATATTTTATTTAACATATGATCACCATTAAAATTATAAATCCATGATATTATTCAAAACTATTTACTTAAAATCACATAAAAATATCAATTTCACCTAATTTATATAAATCTTACTCTTATACAAACTGTAATAAAATTAATCCCAAAATCTCATATCAAGTATAAGAAAATATTTATATTTATGGATTTGAAACCAATGAATGTGACCTAATTTTATATATACAAATAATACAACATAAAATTGAATTATTGGATCAAAAAATTACACATGGAAAATTCATGTTTATATTTTTATATAATTAGGAAAAAATAATAAATAATATAAAAAATTCCTTCATGTTATGATGATTCTCAATATACCACATATTTTTATTTCACGATAACTCTGCAACGTCTCCCAAAAAACACACTTTAATTGATTATAGAATGAATTCATTTAACATTATTCATTGTAATCGTGAAAAAATTGAAATCATAAGAACAATGAGCTAAAATTCTCTATAAGGGTAAACAAGAAATTTACTAATTGAATGACCTCAGTTATCTTAAGACGAGTATTTGATTATGTGGAAGAATCAATGATTATAGTCATAAAATGATATAATTCATACCCACTGATACAAGCATATCAAATAATGAGACTTGGGATAATCATTTTACATAATAATAGTGTCATATAAGTCAAAAATCACATGGCATGTGAAACCAATCCCTGAGAACATGATCCATTTGAACTTATCACATGGGATGAAAAATTATATATGTATCATGTAATAATAATAATTCATCATAGAATCACAATACAAGTTAATTTTCATTTTTATTCGGACTCACTGATACTAGGTAAACATATATGTCTCTATAGAGTTCCATATAATCAGTTAAGTCCATCACTTTACCCAATGCATTGGCCAGATTTAACAAACCCAACCACACATGGTTTATAATATAAGAAATGGAAATTAATTTATAATAGTACCACCCATCAATAATACTTACTTAGTTAAAAGTACTATTGAATGAGAAAAAATTTATAATCATTCACATTTCAATATTAAACACCTAAAAATCTATTATTATTTTTTTGTTGATTATCTTATGAAAAATAAACCGTTTCCATGAAAAATATCTTCATGTCCATATAATAAACCAGTAAAATAAAATAATTTATTGATATTATAATATTTTAACCCCATTGAAGCATAGAAATCATTAAAAATGCAAATTGAGATTAAAAAACCATTGAAATAACTTTTTAAAAATGTTTTGAAAATCAAGTGTGAATATGATATCAAATCACTACCGTTAAATAATATATTTTCCTAAAATACTAAGAAGTTGATATTGTTTATAAATGTTATTGTAAACCAATATATTAATATTGAAAAAAATATGATGTCATGAAAAACAATTCTTTTCATTAATTTATCATATAATCATTCGTTCCAAAATTTTGTAAAGAGTGTGAACAGTTAATTTTTCCAGATGACATTAAGTGATATTATTTTCCAGAACAATTAAAATGTTATTAGATATAATGGAAAAGAACATTATGAATTATTTCTATATTTGATAAAAAGGATTTTTATAATATATAGAACATTATGGGAATGTATTGGATAATTATTTGTAAAACGTTCAATGTAAATTTTTTTAATGAAACGTCATTTAAAGTGTTCTAAAAACAAAACCCACTTAATTATAATAAAATAAGATGGAATAAGAGAAATTATTAGTATAAAAATATTCATGATATTATACCTCATTACTAATTGTATACATTATATAAATGATTAATGGCTCATCAATCAAAACATGTCTCATATAATTATTTTATAGACGAGAAACAGTTGTAACATTTTTAATGAATGAATTAAAAATCCATTTAATGGAGTAAATTGACATTATAATCTAAAAATGATAATTTCCATGAAATAAATTATGAATACACATTAAAAATAATTATTTACACAATATAAAATAAAACATTGTTCATTAAATAATTTATGTCCTCATTAGAAAAAATCATGGCCATATAAACCTTGCGAATTTTATAACATTTAGATTTATATATCATGAAAGTGTGAAAATAAAATGAACATTAAATATCATGGTAAATGAGTAATTAATGATATAATATCTCAGCCAAAATAACCATTTTAAAGTAATTAGGCTCATAATACCATACATGACTCAATGAAACTATATAAAAATGAATAATCCTTACAAATTTCATATCATTGATAATTGAATTTAATTATTGAATTGATTGTGTGTAATAACTTCACGAATAAATAAAAAATATAACTATTGCATAATTTGATCATAGATGATTCAATACATAAATTTTTTCATGACATTGTTAATAAAGTTGATGTATCACCTGATGAATGGTGATTGATTTAAAAACCCCTTACCTTGAGTCTTGACTTAGAAATCATACCCCTTACCGCCTATATAATAAATGTATATAAATTATATAAAAATTTTATTAGATTTTTTCATGAATATTTATATATAATTAAATAACTTGTTACATTTATTTAATTGACATGTATAATTATATAATCTATTATTTCCATGCATGATGATTCAAGGACATTATATTCAGACTTTCAAAATGGCATTGGTATGTTGATAGTGGTCTAAAATGTTATTGATAAACCATATGACAATAAATATAATGATATAATTATTATTTATATATAGTAAATACTATTTTATAATGAACTGATAAATTCCACATAAAAATCAAATCATAACACATTATGATGGTGATAATCTACACATACTCACGTGTAACGTTTCAATTTTACAATTGATGGAAGTGAATGAAAATAGATAATATATAATCTTCATATAATGATAATTATGAAATTTAATATTATATTTATACATTATATATATCTTTAAAAAATATACCACAATGTTTGTGATAGAAAATTAAATAGTTCATGTGACAGCCCCCTCTCACCAAAGTTACTCTAATGAAGGGATATATATAATGATACCTGAGTCCCTCCTCAAGTAGGCCCCATGTTGGAAACTACCACCAAGAAAATATAAATATATCATTATAAGTGTGAAATTATACTATATAATAATTTATTATTGAAATATTAGATGAATCAATGACAAAAAAATCTGTGAAATAATATAAAATGGGTCAAAACCATCCCACACAACATTTATAAATATAACTGATAAAGATAACACCTCAAAAGTAAATACTCAAAAAAACTGCATCATTTGAAAAAAAACTAACCTAAGATATGAGATTGTAATTTCTATCATGATTCACATATAACTCCTTGAATATTGAAAAACAAATTGTATACATAGGGTTAACATATATGTGTACTTATTTGAATAACCAACATATCTCATTCACATGTGAATGAAGTATACTAATGCACTTATGAGAATATAATAGAACCAACAACACCTAATCATGTCAAATATTCCCCCATCGTCATCGTGGAATCATTCTACAATAACTCAATCCATGTATAGTAATGTAATAATAAGTATATTGGTAATTGGCACCCTACATCACATACCCACTGAGATGCTTCTATGACACCCAATGATGTATTTATAAGAACTCAAACCTCTTCCCAATATCACATCATTCCATGAAGAAAATGTAATGATAATCACAATATCATATCATGCCTAAAGACACCTAGGCCCATGAACCCCATGTTATACTTTCCATCTCATAAATAGAGAAATATGGTATCATTAACATGTAAGACATAATCATCGTATCCAACTCCTAGTATGAATAACCCCACCATAGCACCCCACACGTTACAATATTTCAAATCTAGAAAAAGTAAATTTTGAATTATGACCACCATAGCCCATGAATTTCATAATCATTAGGAATATGGGATAATATGGAAGAATTTGGTATCCATGATTCTTCCTGACATTATATTGGAAAAAACACTCCAGATAAATATTGTTGTTGATACTATGTGGTCAACATGAGTTGGGAGTGTATAAAAAATCACAATAATATAAAATTTATTTAAATATACCGGACATAGTATCTCATCCCAGGGGTTAATAATCAAAACTAAACAACTCAAAACAACCCCACCTAATGCCACACCCTATGCCAATTTCACTTCCACCACTAAAAGGAAAAAACTAGACAAAGAGACAGAAACCAAAATCAATAATTCCATTAACCCATTTACTTATTCAGATCATTTTTATTCATTATTTCTCCATTTATATTATATTAACAAATCCAAACCCCATCAATTTGAAATTATTTATTATCATTGCAGATTCCATTTCAAACCGGGGAATTTACACCCCATAACCACACATTAAAATCAACTCAACATCCCCCAAGAAAAACAACTATCCACCACTAAACAAGCATGGCCACCAAACCACTATCACCTCACATATAATCCATCATAGAAAGACATCATCCATAAGAATTCCTCCCCACAAGCATGAACACTAAAACCACCATCACCCTGATGCCCATCTACAACATCCACACATTTACTATCAGCTTTCCAACCCCCTAGTATATCCACCCAACCAAACATTAACCACCTTCCACACCTATCCAATCATTATATAAAAAAACTCCACACATCTTCATCATAATAGTAACCTTACATCAAACCCAACATTGACATATATATTAATTGAATCACATCGAATATCAGATCATAAATTTATAGAATGGTTTTATCACATCCAGTTATTTTTTTAGGGTAATCATCACACAATTCATAATCTTATGTAAGTCATTTACTATGAAAAAATTATTTTATTAACAAATTTCTCATTATAGGTTATGTAAAAATAATACACTATAGGGTTTCGATATCACATCATGTACTGTGTTATCACTGACCCCAAATGGCCATGAATTCTAGTGGGGAATTCAGACCATACAATTCAGAAAATTAGAAATAAAAAACATCATTTCATGTGAAACACATGACCATCTCAAAATCATATTGAATTAGATAATTAAATTTATTAATTAGTCTATAATAAATTCCCCCCATTGATAATTGTATGAAATCTGATATATATATTTAATGCATGTCGTTGATGGTATTTTAAAAAATTAAATTCAATTTTGTTGGGTGGAGTTATTGTAGGGATAAATCCTATTTTAGATTATTTATATTTATTATTAATTTTCATGAAAGCCATAACATTGATTATCAAATATATAATTATTATTATATTACAATTTATTGTAAATTTATTATAATTCGATGATTATTATTTTATTGAATCAAATTAATTATATTATTGTTTTAATGTACATTAAGTATGATACTATAGTTAGGTTAAAATAGGGTTTTGGGTCACCTAGTGTTTTCACTTTTACTTATTAAATGAAAATTCCAATAGTTAAATCATTAGATTTGTATAGGGTACCCTGGCCAAGGGTCCCAACAAAACAAAATATGATAAAAATATGAATGAAATCATAATCAATTTAATCCCTAATACAAAAAAATTATAATATATGAACCCAACATGCCTCATCTGTTGATTTTAAACCCATTCATTTATATATTCATTATGTTTCTCCAAAAAATCATATAATTGAAAATTATTATTCATTAATTAATTTACTGAATACATAACATCCATTTGGGGTTGACAATAATACATTCTAGGAACCTCACATTTTTGTATAGTTTGAATGAGTTCTATTATTTATTAAATTAATGTAGTGCTATAAGAATTTAATGATGCCTAATAGGATATCAGAAGCCCTATATAATGATGAAATAATGTGATAAAAGAAGTAAAACAAACCTAAATGAAGTGTTTAAAACATGTTTCAAACCATTGGTAGAATATGAAACATCCAAAAATGACAACCACATTCAAAATCCATGAATCAACCTATACTGTAAACAAGGATCATAAACAAACCACTGCAACTCGTAAAGCAACCAAACTAAATCACCAAAAACTATATATAAGTGATTTTAAAGATAAAAACCACCATGAAGAAAGGATGGTAATCCATAAATTGAAGAAAAACCATCACTAGAACCAACAGATCCCAAAAAGGGAGACCATGTATTATGATCCCATGAGTCTCTTAAGCGTCATAAAAAATTTCAGAGAATTGTGTAAAGATATGTAAATGATTTTTAGATATAGAGAAGAATTTTAAACATATAATCCTAGATATTTCATATCATATAACCATTAATTGGTATGTAATCAATGGGTTTTCCAAAAAATACTATTTTTGATGAAAAAAGTATACATCAGGATTAAATCAAGACACATGGTTAATATCTCTTACACAATGTGTAATTGATTCTTAGTATACACATTATACTATTTACTGGTCATCAACTCACTGATTGTCTCAGCCATGAATCACTAGTTTATGTCTTTTAAACTATAGAAAACATGTATTTCCTATAGCAGCTCTGGTATAACACAAGACACCACTAAAAACAGATGAAACCTCCTATGAACATCTCAAACTACAAAAAATGAAAACGTAATATATATTAAAGGCGTGTTATTTTACATCAGATACATATAAAATCATTCTTATTATCGAGAATCCAAAAACAAAACCTGAAGGAATGGTATTTAACATGTACCCCCTGAGATACCACCCAATGATCTCATCAGTCAAAAAATACAACCACCATCCAAAAACAAAAAATAATATTTCCAAAAAACAACTCAAAAAACCTCATCACTAAAAGGCCACAAACCACCTCCTCTCACAAAACCACACCACTAAACTACCATCTCAACCTCGATGTATCCCAAATTATAAATCATCATAACAAACTAACCATAAAAACCCTAACACAATAATAAAGGAATTTAATCCACAATGTTGTGACATTATCTGCTCCAGGTGGCACCATCTCATGCAAAGATGATTAGTCACAACATAGTTATTACATCTCAATTAGGAATTAATTCATCTTAATTTCACATGCTATTACATTATCATACATAAATAGAACATCACATTTCATAATGTGACATGTCCTAAAATCAAATAGTAAATCTCCAAAAAAATCAATAAATTTTCTTTTCCAATCTGATGATATTATCCCATTTGGGTGATAGTGACTTGCCCACATGGATTAAACCAAGTCAAATAATAACATGTCATACATTGAGATTAGGATTCCTCTACTTGCTATCACTTATTATTCTAATCATAATTCACAAATGAAACATACCATGAAAACCATCACATAAATAAATAAGAACAAACAAGGTCATTGTACTAATTGTGCATTCTTGGAACAATTAATGACCCCTTCAGTCTACCACCATTACTAGATGCAACTGGCCAATCCCAAATCTTATAACTCTCCAATAACATCTACCTCCATGATTATGCTATGTTCATGGTCCATAAACACAAGGAAAATCATATGGTTTGCCTCTACCTATAATCATAATTCTTGTATTATCTTAATAGCTTCATTGAAAATTTTAACTGAAACTGCCCCATAAATGAACCACCTCTTACATGTTGATAACCCATAACCACTACTCACCGATTCCAATAATGAAAACTAACTCCATAGGGGATAAAATAACCTTGAAACTCCAATGAGTATAGAATGGAAGCTACTATGATAAACCAATGACTAGTTAAAGCCACCATTTTTTTGGATCCTAAGACCTCCCACTAACAACTCTGATCTTTATCGAACCATGTTGGATCCCCTCTCATGGAAAAATTTCACTCGATTGAAAATTCATGATCACCAATACCTTCTTCTAAACATCTAGATATGTTTGAAAATTAAAAAAACATAAAAATATATATATTGATGAATTTATTCATTAATACATCTCAAATGATAATCATCTTACAGAGAACATTCCTCATGAAATGAATAGAAGGTCCCTGAACCTAATTCCCATCTCCGACACTAACAAAGTCCATTACTGAGGAGAGATAATATCATTCATTTTTAACTTATTGTTCAGTGAATGATACTCATCCTAAAATACTCTTCTAATTTATTCCTCTGAAACTACTACCTCTTCACGCTCTGCAAGATACAACACCCACCAGTAATGCACATCTCCTTGCATATGACTAATTGAAAATGGGACCAGTACTCTATAGGGGACCAAATAAAACTAAAATATATTTTTGTCTCATGCATCAATCTCTTTATCTAAATATTAAATAAATACCTCATATGTCCCCAAATACAAAATCAAGATACCGTTTAATTTAATATTTAATGTTGCATCCTACTCAACAAGATCAGCTGAAGGCCCATCAACCATAATAACTGACTATATATTTATATGATAATTTAATAATGGTTGATTTCAGGGATCCACAATTGAATTTTAAAATAATATTTCTTCATCCCGGTCATATGGAATTATATTAATATTTATTTAGTCATTTATATAGTTTTTATCATCCCATGACCAAAACCAATAAATTCAAACTAGAATACATTCCATCATGATATGTGTTCCTCTCAAAGTTATATACAATTGAAATAGGTATACCACACTTGGTCATCCAATAAGATCATATACATGAATTTGATTATATGTGGACTAAAATAATACCTAATTATAGTCTCCTTGACCAATGTCATGTACCATGCTCAAATAGATATATTTACATAATAACCCATGAAATCCCTATAGTACAAATCTTCAAGAATCATAAAATCTCAAAAAATAACCTATGATACCTCTACTTCATACCCCCTACCACTAATGATAGTACAATGAAGTAATTTACATAACAACTACTGAGTCCAACCTCTAGTATGACCCGAGATGGTGACATCTATCAAGGGTATATGAAAAAACATAAAAAATAGACAGTACCATTTATAAAATATAGAACCAATGGATAATATAGATTATCCACAATATACTCCATGAAATAATTTAAATGAACCCAACCATACCATATTACATAAATAAGTAGTGCAGATATAAGTATAATTATCAAATGTAAATACCCAGAATTAAACTATAGTATTAACTCGGAAACTATCCCAATATCTGAGCTAGTAATGCCCAACACAATCCATGTATTCCCCTATGAAACCAAAAATTAGTTTATATACAATGGATAGTCATACATGTACACTCTAATGAAAATAAAACTCGCTCATGAATAGTCTTAAGAAGTATACTAATGAACCCTCGAGAAAAAAACATAACCATCAACATCAAAATAGTCCAACTATCCATCCCAACATTACCATGACCTACCCACCAAAAAATACATGCCATGTATAATAACATAATAAGAATTATATCGAAAACGTAAACCTAACACAATTTTTACACGAAGATGCTACTCTTACACCCCAATAACTTAAATATGAGAGCTCATACCTCTTTAATATGACAAATAATTCCAAAAACCTCGCATTATTTTTATATTCATAACAAAATCTAACCTAATGAAACCTAGTTCTATGCACTGCACATGTTACATAACATAAGATAACATAATGGGTAGGGAATCATAACCATGTCAGTAAACTATGTTTCCTCCTCCTAAAATGAATGTCCCCAACCATATAACCTAGCGTGTAACTAATCATCACATCTCGACCGTAGAGATTTTTAATACTATTATTCCAATCCATTTTATATCATAAAATTATGAAATAGGTAGCATATAATAACATATAGTTATCCATCCAACCACTCCATGGGAATATTGGGGATGACACCCATGATTTTTATTGGTGTTTACAACTAGGTCCTCGACATGGGTGTGGTGTGTAATGAAAATCACATGAATATGAAAGGTATATATATAATAAAAAACATCAAACCATCCGATAAGATCAAAAATATTATTATAAAACTCAAAACATCACCACCTAGACTCAGCACAGAAAACACTTTTTTCTTTCATCCCTAAATGAATAAAAACACACAACATGCCATAAACCACAAACCAATTCATGTTAAACCAAATTAATTTTTTATCCCATTATTATTCATTAATTATATATTCAAATTAATATAATGAAACGAAAGACAAACCATTTCACATGTAATAATATCATTTCATATTCCATTACTAACTGATAAAATTTACACAACACTACTACAAATCAAAAGCCCTACAATATACCTTAAGAAAACAAGTGCCTCCCCACCCCTCAAGAACAACCACACTACCACCATCATAACACATCCCCATCATCACCAAACATCCCCGTAATAAAAAATACCCATCCACCATCACCCCACATCCCATAAACTTGGAACAAATCAACAATCCCTCTACCACCCCACAAGAATGAAAAAACCACACATAAAAGAGCTTCCACAAAAGCCACACCTCATATCAAAAAACCTTACAGTAGATCATCCTAATAGACCCATCACACCACACCACCACAAATACGAAACCCCATAACACATCATATTAAATTTCATTTTATAGATTTACAATGGGTCTTTTATCATGTTCAAATACTTCAGTTTTAAGGGAATTACTACACAAGCTATAACAATGGGGCATCAATTTATGTTTTCATTTTTAAGTAATAAACCAATATATAAATTTTTATGATATTAAAATGTTTTATTATATGTTTTACATAAAAAACAAATACACTTCATAGAATTATACCAAATGGACATGATTTCCTATAGGGTTCTATCCCATACAATTCAGAATATATGATATTTAGAAAAATTATCAATTCATGATAAACCTTCCTCACTTACCACTTAAATTTGAATTATCTAATTGATTTATCATTAATTAGTCTAATATAACCATCCATCAAATATTAAAATGATGAATCCTTCCCAAATAATGTAGTAAAGAGAGAAATGAAGGAAACCCAAACTCAGTCACGATTTTCCAACACGCCACACACTATATGGGGAAAGAAGAAATGTCTACAAAGGACACAATCACGAAAAAACCCACATATCAACCCACTCTATGCATAAGTATCATCAAAGAATAGCTCCAGAATAAAACACAAAAAAAATTCTCATATATATTAGATATATAATGCAAGAGAAGGAGACAACTATCCATGACGAAAGAAATGACCTACCACAAAATGAAGAAACAACACCACTAAAACAAACTTAACAAAGAAAGGGATAAGGGGGATTACGACCCTTTTTAGGATCCTATGGATCATTAAAATGATAGAGAATTACATTAATCTAACTAAATAAAATTTCATCTAGGAAAAAAATATACATAGGAATCACATATGTTTCATGTCGTATGACAATTACATGGTGTGTAATCCTTGGGTTTTCGAAAAAAAAAATATTCATACGAAAAAATATTTTTTAAAGTTTTAAATTAATACTTTTTAGGACATCCACATACATAATGATTAATTTGATCACATTATAAAACATTTCCAATTTACAAGCAAAAAAATCATAATACGTACAAGCCCTAAAGAATGTTCACGTCATGTAAATTTTATTTTGCATGCACTACTTGCAACATTTCTACAACACCTCTATCATCCATCAAAAAACATTGGAACCTTTAAAGATCACCTCTAACCTAAAAAACACCCAAAATAATAGAATAGGAAGTAACAAATTATTACGTATCTCTTTATAGTGTTGGTATTCCACACGTATGCATAAACGATGTTTTCGTTCCCCATATGACTAAAAAACCGATTAAAATTTATTATAACATCGTCATAATAAAAATTAATTATAATTTAGAAACGTATGTTTTTATATAATCATGATTTAGTAATATTTTAATGAGGTAGAAGAATATGTAAGATGAAAAATCTCTATTATTATGATTAACTCTTATTTAGAAGAAAAACATCAACATCAACCATAATGACTATTTATTAACATTTTATTGATAATAGGAACCATTAGAGATGGTAGGTATGTTAGTAAACTATTATTTAATGTATAGGATGATATAAGAGGCACTTGATAATTGATGAAGAGAGTATAGGTGTTGTCGTTATATAAGATAAGTGAGGGACACTCTTAGAATAACTTGGAGTATTAGATTAAAAAAAACAAATATTCAAGGTAATGTGTGTCAAAAATAAGATTTTAATCTTATAAGAGATGCATAATTTAAAATATTTTAATAAAATAAAATTTATACTATATTTGGTGATGGTTTATGCCTTATCAGTTTTTCTTAAACAACTATTAAAATATTTTCTAATTATCCTAATATTAATGTTTATTACTCTTTATTGGACTTCAAAGTTACTATAAAAATAATAGTGGCATATAAATGAAATATGTATAAAATTATGATCCATACTGATGATATTTACCTAATATATTATTTAATGAAATTTAAATCAATTAATTATATATAATATGATAGAAAATACAATTAATTTAAATTTTGGAATTAGTCACATTATTTGATTTAAAATATATATATATATATACAGTAATGTATTCGAATATAAAATATTAACCAATAAATATTTCATTTTATTTTTCTAAATAAATCTTATAATACCATAAGTCTACCAAAAAAATATTACTTTATAGATTTGTAAAATAATTTACTTGATTTTTAAACTCCCTTAACAATCACTATGTTGGTGTTGTGTAAGAATAAAATGAAATTATATCTTTAAAATATAAAAAAAATTATAAGATAAAAATACATATTTAATATATCAAATAAACGTTATATTAAAAAATATATTTCTTCCTGTGAAAAATGTTATGATTTATTGAAAAAATGAGAGTGAATTTTTTGATTAATATTATACATAAATTAATATAAAGGCCATTATAAAAAAACATTCAACAATTTGATATAAAAAAAATTTAGCATTATGTAGGTAGAAATAAAATCACAGAATATATATATTTTTGGTCATATATATTTTTTTAAAATATTAATCACATTAAATTAAACCATAATTACACAATTCAAGCATTACAAGGTAAAAAAATTTCCAAGGATTAATATCCGTAACGAACAAAAATATAGTTAACCTATTTAATAAATTAGAGTAATATATTTCTAAATAAGTAAACCATTTCTTCAAATGAATTCATCATAATGGTTGGAGATTAATTTTAAAATAAACCCCTATAATGCGATTCAAAATAGTTTTCAAAAAATATACATTTTTAGGTATAAAAATGATTTAATTAATAAATTTAGAATAATTTAAATTCTAATTATAGTAATTATATATATTTTATTACTAAATACACATAATATAATAAATCACAATTTCAAATAAATGAATATAATTAAATATATGAATTAAATATAGAAGTTTCTATAATATTAGTATTTTTATAAATAACTAAAAAAATAAACTATTCAAAAATAATATAAAAATTTATTCCAATTATAATTTATACATAATTATATTATAAATTATAAATTTTTAAAAAAAAAAACTCAAATTGATAAATTTTTAATATAATATTCACTCGTAAAAAATAATTAAAATCTATATTTGTAACTATAAAACTTTCAAGCATAAAATATCATCAATAAAATTTAGTTCATATTAATTAACCGTTAATAAATAAATTTTAATTGATTATTAACATTGTAAATATATTTAATAATACATTTACCCCTACTCATACCATCCAATTTAATAGTTATTTCATATAAGTCTTGTTCAAATAAAAATATTTCACAATTTGTTAAAGACCAATGTTACATGTCATATATGCTATCTCACATGGTGTTATTTTAAAAGAAAAGGATATTATATTCTCCCATTATTTAATTAGTTGTATACTAATAGTTTTATATTGAGCTTAGTAATCACACATAAAAATTTTCAAATAACAAATTTTAAAAACTATATCGTAAATGGGTTAATAAGACTTTCTTTTGAGAATAGGGGATGAGAAATATGAAGATCATATGTTATAACATATTAGTAGGTTTAAAAATAAGAAGAAATTAGTGGGATGTTAGAATATGGAAATGGAGAACAAAGTTAAGGACCACATAAAATGGATAGTGATATAGAATGAAATCATGAGAAGGATAACGAAAAAAAATTTTTTAATTAATAAGTGGTGAAGAATACCTTAAATTAATTATAAATGATTGTAAGCAGGTATAGTTTTTCATTTTTGAATTATTTTTTTATCTAGATGAAGATCATTATAAAATAATATTATTTTTTCCATCAAAACCATTCTCAAAATTTCATTTTAGGGTTTTTTTAATATGTATCTACCACTATCTCATTTAAAACTCCAAATTATTAGTATCCATGATAGGTCTTTCTAATACATAGATAATCTAATTTTAATAGATCAAGTATAAATATAATGAATAATAATATCCCAAATTTATTTTCCAAATCCAAAATAGTTTGAACAAGTTATAATAATATAAAAAATTACAAATTCTTCATATGAATAAACAATAAAATTAACTCTAATATTTCGATGATAACACACAATATTTAAAATAGATTATTACATAAATAATTAAAGGTATAACTTTATTGACCTCAATAACCTCATTATTAAAAAATGATTTGACGTCAAATATTTCTTCAAACCTTTCAACATAAATCCCCAAAAAATGTTTCAAAATTATTCTTAAATAACCCTTCATGTTAAACCTTTGGGGTACATACACCACAACCTAATAAAATTTCACCAAAAATGTCATCCATATCATTAAATTCCAAAACATAAAACATGAACTATGGTGTATGTTCCATTGGAAATATGATCAATTTTATACATTTAAACCCATCATGGAATCATTAACTCATAATATAATCTCACAAAAAAACCATAATCTCTAATGTCATCTGAATACTAATTTGATACCAACTGTGAAATAACTAAATATTCACTCATGAATCAAGTGAAAAAACCCAAATGTTATTATTTTTATTTTGATAATGATAAATGGACCTAGTTTTACAATCCTAAAAAAGAGAAAATCAAATGGAAATATTGCACCACTTACATACCCAGGGACATTTTTGGTTAATTTTTTTTTAAAAGATCTATTCTATTATATATCAATACACATCTCTTCAAGTGATAATTCTTCATACTATACCCATATATACTTATTTTAAAATAAGTATTCAATATACCCTATTAAATTTCTCACAAAAATAAAATTTATATAAAATATTTATTTCATATCATAATTCATAGACTGTGTAAAATGAAAACATAAGTTAGGGAGTTCAAACACACATTATGTGTTGACATACGAATTTACAATTGAATACCGTCAGCGAGAGTATGATGATAATAAATCTATGATGGCATACTAAAAGTGAATGATAATAACATCAATGAATTTATACACATCATAATTTTAATCATAAATCTTGATACATAGAACAATGAATCAAAATAAGAGATCCTTTATAGAATTCAAACATCAATAGTCATGTGAAAATAATCCATGAGAAAAATATCCATTATAACTAAAATAAAGCATTTTTTTCTGTATATTGAATCAACAAAGTGTCATCATGGAATCACATAAATAAATAATTTCAAATATCATAGGATTAACCATTAACTATTAAACTCTTTTTTCACATAGTAGCAACCTAAAAATATTTTCTTAGTATCTTCATCAAATGAATTAGAGGCATTTAATTAGACACACAAGTCCATGGATTATAAAAAACCAATAATCCATAGTTTCTAATGTAAACATCTATAAATTATCTAAAAAATACTTCAATGGACTACATAAGGATAACATTATTTAGAAGAATTAATTTTTCAAAATAACAATATTGAAAATAAATATCATTCCATTATATTAGGATTAAACCATAAAATATAAATATATTCCATTACAATATAATTAAAACATAATAATAACAAATTAATTGAAAGTATTTGAATAATATGATAATTTCATATCAATAATGATGAATTATAATAATTAATAGATGTTTATATAAATTAATATATCAATAAATGAACAATTAAAATAATTATAAATAAATATAATAAAATGTATTTTTCTTTTTGTATGTTTTTCAACTAAAAAAAGAAAATCATAAGGAAAAAATTATTTAATTTGAACATAATAATGGATTCTTATAAAGTATTATTCAATAATAGAATAATTTATATGGTGAAAAATAATATTATTTTCATAATTGAAAAAAATAAACATTTCATTCAAACATTTGTAATGAGAGTAAAATGTGTCATGTGTAAAACAATTCAATGAATTATTTTTTAAAACATATTAAAATTAGTTAAATGTTCATGAAAAATTAATTTAGGAGTTTCTTATTATTTATATAATAAAATACATAGAATAATAAAAACAACATGGGTGATTTTTTTTTAATAGTCGATAAATTCTTAAATCTAATATATTTTAAGAAAAATCAATTATGGAATTTTATGATAAATCTAATGAAATAAATTAAAAAATGAGGTAAATTAATGAACATGTGTATAAAAATAACCATAATATTATATTACATGTTTTATTGTAAATACTATATATATAAATATCAGATTATCCAACAAAACAAGTCTTAACTAAGGATGTTTGATATGAGAAAGTCGTCCAACATGGGTTACAATTGAATGAAAAATGAAATGATGGAAATACAATTACATGATTCATTAAAAATCCGGATTTAAAAGAAAAAATATGTTAAAAAACATTCATGGTGTATATTTACATTATAAATTGAATTAAGTGTATAATACATGACTTTTCACAAATAAACAACAATGAGAAGAATAATCATTAAAGAGATTGTATCATGGAAGTAAACAATTTAATTAATGAATTGATTATGTATAACAATTGTAAAACCAAAAAAATGATTAAAAAAACATAATAAATTTGTAGGTCATTTAAAACATTATTTGGGAATAAAATATTCAATTAAGATGATGAATAAAAAACTAATGGAATTTGAGTTAGGAAACCCCATACCTTGAGTTAATACATGCAATTAATTTCCATTAAATCTAGTATAATAATTTTTTTAATTTTTTACATATTTAATAAAAATTACTTTATTTATTAATTTATAATTATACAATTAATTTCTTATATTTCAATGAGATATTTAATTATTTAATAATTTAATTCCAAATTGAATTATTTGAGGACATTAAATTCATAATTTCAAAACAACATTGTAATATTGATCATGGTCAAAGTGGTCATAATTCAATATTAATTAAAAAAATAACCATAAAATAATTAAAATTATCATATATTGAATATAATTGGATACCAATATATTAAATTCATACATGAAAAACAAATCACATCACATCATGGAGGTGGTAATCCACATATATTCAAGACCAAGGTTAGCATTTTCCAACAGATTGAAGGATAATAAAATGTATGATATATTATAATTAGAGAATGTAAAAAATGTCATTACTACCATATACATTAATTAAGTACACTATTATAACTATCTTTGAGAGAATATGATAAAAGATGAAATCCATTGCTACATGGAGGTGACAATCCACACATATGCATGAACAATTATTTTTCACCCAATATGATGGAAAATAATATAAAAAACATTTTTTCTGTATTTTATAATAAATTTATGGTATACTATATATAAATTTTAGATTATAAAAAAATATATTAATAAAATTATAAAGAGGTAGACAGTTAAGTAAAATTAAAAATGGTAGTTAATATGATTACGAACTGTTTATAATACATACATATATGGACTTATAGGACAGTATGTTGGTCTACGCATGACCCCCTGGAAGTGTGTAGGGATGTTTTTATAGTGTTTGAGAATGTATTTTCGGGTCTAAGTGGTTCAATAAATTTGATAAATAGAAGAGTTGGGGTGTCCCTAGATGATATAGGGGAGGGAACAATTGGATTGAGTTAAAGTATTTGGATAATATAAATTAATTCCAATGTTTATAATGATCTAAGATAATAACTTTAGAGTATATTGTGGATATAAGTCTAAATAATATCAGAAAATAAATGTTATACATGTTTATGTGGTTTTTTAATCTTTATCTCTTACATTGAACACATCGATAACACTTTTGAGGATTACTAGGATATCGATGTATTTTACCGATTAGGAGTAAAAAATGTTACAATAAAAGGATTACTGTACATCCAATAGAAAATGGATGAAATTTTTGGATATAAAAAAATAATATTTTTAATGATAATATTTTTATAAGGTTTAAATTAATTTAAATATATTATTAAACCAAAAGTACTACTAAATTCATTTTAATTACAATTCGTATGATGGAATGTAATAAATATATCATAAAAGTAGTATGGTTTGAAGATAATATTTTTAATAATAAATAAGAAAATAATTTCATCAATAATAATCATGGAATCCCTCAACTCACAAGACTAATATTAACTTTTTTGTTTTCAAAATTATTAAAATTATTTTTTTTGTTTCATGAATAAACATTGTGTCGACATTATATAAATATTTAAGGTAATTATTCTATTAATAAAAATAAAATTTAATTTCTATGTTATTTATTTTTTAATATTTAAAAAATACATTTAGAAGAAAAAATAACCACCTTTTATTAAGATGAAAAAATATTAGAGTTATTAAACCCAAGAGAGTTCCAATTTAGCTTTATTATTTTATTAAAATAATATTAAATTTATTATCGAATTAAAATGTATCCATATAATCATATCATAAAAATTAATGTGATAATAGATCAAATTATCCAATAGAAAATAAATAAATAAGGTTTTATATATATTTTAAAGCCTTATCACATTATTTTTAGCATTTATTAATGGATTTACCCATATCAACGTGAAAAATATTTTTCATGATCACTGTTCAGAATGAAAAAAAATTACATTGAAATAATTAATAAATTTGAAAATTTGTATTCCTAATATATAATCATTATTATCAAATTAAATAACTATATTTTTTAGATATTATATTTAAAATAAGCCTAAAAATTCCAAGAAATGTTGTTTTCCATGAAATTGTATTTTTAATTTTTAATTTCATTTCATTAACCAATAAATATAATATTGATTATAATTAAACAAATTGGACTATTTAAATTGAGAGTTAAATAATTAAATTTTAAAAAATAAATTAAAAATAAAATATTACATTATAGAAAATTATATAGAAAAACAATTTTCTGTAATATCATAATTTTATCTATTCAATGAAAAATCAATGTTGACAAAAAAATTCAAAACCATGGATCAAAAAATATTTTTTATATACAAGTTTCAAAAATGATACCGTATTAATAGTTATTATTTTCATAATTAAAAAAATTAATAACAATAACCAATCACAAGAATAAATATACCCCATGTTTAAAAAATATTTGATGCATGAAATGACATTAATAAAAATTGAGTTCTTATTTGATAAAATTAGCCTTCCAATTTTTATTATGTATGTCAATTATATAAATATTTAATAATGTAGTTAAGCCTATTCATACCCACCAGCTCAATAACATCCTTTTACTAATCATACCTATATTATTGAATATTCCCTTTATTGATGAACAATATTCTATGCCATGTACACTATGAAACATAGAGTTCTATTAAAATAGTATATTATTAAACTGCCCCCAATATTATAAAACTGTTATATCATAATTTTATCTTGTGCTCGATAATAAGTTTTTTACATTTAAAAATATCTTTTTTGAAATCCCAAATATTAAAAAATTTCAAATTAACGTACTTTGGAAAACTGTAAAGTTCAAATATGATTTTCACCTAGAGTAATAGAAAACTAGGTTTACAAATATGATAAAATTATTGGGATGTGAAAATATGGATAAGAATGAGAAAATTAGTCTATAAATAATGATATAGAGTGAAATAGAATGCGATCATGATAATGGTAATGGTAAAGAATTGATGAATTAATAAGAGATAAAAATAAAATAACTTCTACATAAATTAATGTAACGATATATCATTTTTAATTTATGAATTATTGTTTTATTCTCATACATATATAAATTAAAAAATAATCTTAATTTATTTCCATTATATCCATGATCATAATTGCATCATTTATCTTTGAATTTTAACAATTTTTCACCTCTATCACTACCTATATTACATGTGATGAGTATAATTGATGATTTATTTTAATACCTAACGAATAGATCTTTATTATTTCCTAGGATATATATAAAGATAAAAAGATAATCATATTTTATTTATTAAATACATACTGGTTATCACAAGATTTGATAGTACCCAAAGTGAAAAAACATTCATTTGAAAAAATAGTATAATTAACTCCAATATTTACTAAATAACACCCAATGATTAAAATTGATTGTTAAATAAATAACTATCCATATATTCCAATTAACCTCAATAACCTTAGCAATAAATAATTATTCTAAATCATTGGTTTTCTCAAAACATTATACATACAAATCCCAAAAAAATTAATATTCCGAATAACAATCAATGATTTATATACCTTAAACCCATAAAAGCTCTACAAAAAATATCAATAAAAATTGTCGAATTTCAAAATTTTAAATCTCAATGTATTGTTGTGGCCATAAGCATTACATAACCACGAGATAAGTCAAAAAATGACTTTAATTAACTTCTAAGTTTTTTATTGGTTTAGATCACTATATAATTAGGTCACAAATCATACAAATAAATTTAAATATTAAAAGTAAACACTTTTACTCGATATAAATTTTCCCTAAGAAAAATCTTAAAAAACAATCATGGTATCATTTCGTGTTTTAAAAGAATGAATTTTCCTTGAACATATCCTCGACTCTAATTTTATTTATTTCCTATGAAAAACATATTAAAACAATGGATGATCATTGAAACCTCAGTAAGTGATTCATAATGAATGAAAACTCCTTGTCTTTGAACAAAATCTAAACCTAGAACACATTACAATAATGTAATATAGTTCACCATTAAGAAGTAGAAAAAATACTTCAATGTATATAACCTCATTTCCTAGAATTTTTATAATAAAAAGTTTTACTATAAATCTAATATAAAGAAACATATCACATATAACTTATAAAAGTAACACTGTACATAATCATACTTAAATGGAATAACCATATGGACAACATCCACAAATATCCCTAAATGAAAAATCCATTCACATGACATCCATACCCAATGAAATTGAGGATATAATGTAACCACACTTCCATGGATTCCCATGGAAAACCATGTCACTGGTTTGTCACATAACCAACAATCTTTGGTTTATCACATAACAACCCATCAAATTTTATTTTACTTTTATGTAATCATAACATATAAAATATTCCATTTATCAAAATTTCCCTAATAAAATTTCATCTAAATCATAAGAAATTATTTTTGGTTTTTGATTTATTAAATCCAGATTTAAAACCATTACCAATACCAATACAACCTAAAAGGAAATAAAGGATTTCTTTTATTTTTTAAAAACCATATGGCCCTATTTTGATAACATAAGGTCATTTCCAGTATGGTAAGTGATAAGTATTATAAAGGAATCCCGATATCATATAATGGCTATGGTGTTAGAGAAGTCATTGTCAGTGCATACGTTAAAAACATTCCATTTTTTTGATTTAGAAAATTATTCGTTGAAAAAATATTCCACATGGATTAAATGTCAAAATGGGATTACTATACATTGTATATAATTAGGTGGTCTATAATATCAAAACATGAATCAATGAAAGGTTATTGCGATGAAGTCCCTTACAAATGATCATATCATTCGATCAAGGATAAATCAATAACATGATTATGTATAAAAAAATAAAAACACCGATTATTATTAGATAATTGGTGTAAAAAAATAAGGATACATTGAAACATATTATTGGTAAAACAAAACCAATGACATGGATATTTAACTCCATGAATATAGATTATGTTAAGATTTATATTACAAAGTTCATATAAATGAGTATAGAATTTATAAATTGGGTAATTATTAGAATAAATATTATATAAACACCAAGTTTAGTTTATATTAAAAAATAAATAATTAAACTAGAATTCCACACATAATATTGGCATTATACAATCATCGACGTAGGCATAAAACCCAATGAGTGGAAATTGATTATAGAAATTCCCTTACATTGATGATTTAATGTATAAAATATATAGATTATGCGTATTCACTATACGTATAAAAAAATAAATTATAAATATAAAATATGACATCGAATTTTATTTTTCCCATAATCATAGAAAATCATAATCAAGAAGTAGATGATTTACCCACAGAATAGAAATTGGTTTAAGAAGTTACCTAACCTTGAATCCGATTTTTTTCATTCATTATTTATATTCTAGAATAATAAATCTAGGTTAATTTATACTTTTTACTCTTTTTTCTGTATTATTATTCATTTAATATATGTTATTACCATTATATAATTTTTTATGTTCATATTGGTCGTTTTTTTCGATATTCAGTACATTAGTAGAAAATAAACTTTTTTGTAACACCCAAGACTTTTATGAGAAATATTTTGTTTTTATGTCATATAATTAATCAAAATAATATTTCACTACACACAACACTAGCTTGGATTTCTTTACACGCAACTGCGACCTTCCTCAATAGCTTGAGTTGTACGCAATACAGAGTTTCACTAAACAACGATATGCTATAAAAAAAATTATTAAAACTAGTCGTTATGAATAGTAATACCTACTTTATGAAATTTTCTAATTTTTATTTTTCAAAACAGACTTCATTTTTGGATTCGTAGTATCGAAATTAGCATAGGGAAAAATTTTGGTGTTTTTATGAAAACATTCAATTTTTGATGAATGTATACTATTTCAGAATCAATATAACTTTACAATAATCATATATATTTATTCTTTACACCATTATACCCATCCAATTAAGGTGGTGGTTGAAAATGGATTACACAATACCTATACGGTGATTTCAATATTTTGTTATTTGTTGTAATATGTATGCTTCAATATCAGACGTATTAACAATGTATGTAAAGTATGGGTTGTTATAGTTCATATTAGAGGAAAGGTATAGTCATCTTTTGGAAACTATGATGTGAAAGCCTTAGTAAGAACCCTAATGATATATCTAAGAATATGACACAACATTAATGTTTTAGAAATGGCCATGAATAACCTAAGATAAGACCTTATGTGTAAAATTTTATTCTTGATTATGTGTTTTTCCTATTATAATTAGTGTTGCTCACACTATTCTTCTTGGTTTTAGTCATTGGCCAAAACCTGAAGGAACCGTGTTAATGCAGAATGTGACGTGAAATGCAATGATTGTCCCCCTGAGCAAACAAATTTTATGGGAGCTGGAATACAAAATCTTGAGGCCATGATCACACAACTTTCTCAAGTTATGAATCACGCAGGACTTCTAAGTGAGGAAAGTAAGGAGAAACATTCTGTTGAATCCTTCATGAGGCAGTGTCCACCTTCATTCAGCGGGTCTTCTGATCCATTAGTGGCTGAAAAATGGATCAGTACCACTGATAAGATATTTTCAGTTCTTCAATGTTCTGAACACTATATATTCATCTTAGTTGTATATGGTTTGGTAGGTAATGCTGATCAATGGTGGAATCTTATTAAGAATACGAGTCAAAGGGATGAAATTGAATCCATGGAATTGGACGAGTTAAAGAAATTATTTTTCAACAAGTACTTCCCTTGTATTATTTTAACAAAGATGGAGAAGGAGTTTCTTGAACTAAATCAAAAGGATGATGAATCTGTTCGTACCTACGAAGAAAATTTTACAAGACTTCCAAGGTATTCATCTGGTACTATTATCCAACCCGATAGTAAGATCGATCAATTCTTTAGTGGATTAAAACCAAGTCTTCGAAGAGCGTTATCAATAAGGGACTTCAATAGATATGAGGAAATTGTTCGATATGCTACCAAGGTTGAGATGGATATTAGAGTAACCCATCAGTCATATGGGTTTGTTAAGAAGAGGAAAATGGAATTCAGAGGATAATCATAAGAGCACACTGAAAATAAGATGAGTTTCCCTTATGCCAAAACTGTGGAAAGAAAAATGGAGGGATTTGTCTTAAAGAGTCAGGTAAATGTTTTAAATGTGGAATGGAATGTCATCGGGCATTTGAATGCCGCAATGATGGGAAGAAGATGTCTAGTGATGTGAACAAATAAAAGGCTACACAGAGTGCACCTCCTACACATCAATGTTACAAGTGCAAGAAAATGCGGCATTATGCTAATCAATGCCCTAATCCAAGGGTTGTTGATGATGATCGGCATCAACAAACTCTTAAGGCTAATGAAAAAGGAATGTCACATGAAATTTCAATTAGTGATGTGGAGTACGATAACGAAGTGTTGAAACGTACACTTACTGTCCACTCTAAATTAGAAAATGTTTTATTTGATTCTGGATCCACCCACTCATTTATTTCTAAAGAATTTTCTAAGGGTATCACCGTATTACCTCAACAATTAGATGTTGAGTTAGCTGTGACAACACTTAAAGGGACAACAGTCACATCAAAAGTTTATAATTCTTATCTGATTGAAGTTTGTTGGAAAGTGATTCTTGCAAATATTATGATCCATTCAATATTGTAATTTGATGTGATACATGGAATGGATTGGATTTCATTATATGGAGCTAATATCAATATCCAAAGAATGGAAGTCACATTTCATAATCGAGATCAATCTATGATCGTCTATCGATGCATGGATGAACATAACCTTCCAATGGAAATGTCTTCCATTTTATGGGTCTTGATTCCACTAAATGAGTGTTATTTATCTCAAATGGTTGGAGAGAAACTCACGATTAAGAATATTCCCATTGTACAGGAGTTTGATGATGTCTTTCCAGAGAAATTGTCAGGCTTTCCACTAAATCGTGAAGTAGAGTTTTTAATAGAACTCCTACCGGGTGCTTTTCCTATTTCAATGACACCTTATAGAATGGACCCAATTGAGTTGCATGAATTGAAGAAGAAACTCCAAGAGAATCTTGATAAGGGATTCATACGCCCTAGTGTGTCACCTTGGGGAGCACCTGTTCTGTTTTTTATGAAGAAAGATGGATCAATGAGACTCTGCATTGATTATTGAGAACTTAACTAGATCACTATCAAGAACAAATATCCTCTCCCACGCATTGATGACTTATTTGACCAACTACGTGGAGCTCAATAATATTTCATGATTGATCTTCATTCAAGGTGTCATCAATTAAGGGTCAAAAGGGAGGATATACCAAAGATGACATTTCGTATAAGGTATGGACACTATGAATTTATAGTGATGCCATTTGGTCTTACTAACTCCCCTACTATCTTCATGGATCTGATGAATAGAGTCTTTAGAGACTATCTTGATCAGTTTGTGGTAGTATTTATAGACGATATTATTGTCTATTCAAAGATCAAGGATGAACATGAAGATGACATGAGAATTGTATTGAAGAACCTGAGAAAGGAGAATCATTATGCCAAATTTACCAAGTGTGAATTTTGGCTTCATGAAGTTGCATTATTGGGTCACATAATATCAAAAGAGGGGATATTTGTGGATCCAGCAAAAAAAGAGGTTATCGAATTATGGTCGAGACCAATAATAGTAACCGAGATTCGAAGTTTTCTTGGTTTGGCTGGTTATTATCGACGTTTTGTGATTGATTTTTCACGATTATCTAATCCACTAACCAGGTTGACTTGAAAAAGAGTTAAGATCGTGTGGACGGAGGAATGTGAAGAGAATTTCGAGGGGTTGAAAATAAGGTTATCCAGTGCACCTATACTCACACTTCCTTGTAGTGGAGTAAGGTTTGTGATCTATAGTGATGCATCCAAGAAGGGGATGGTGTGTGTTTTTATGAAAAATGATATTGTGATAGCTCATGCCTCACGACAGTTGAAAATCCATGAGAAAAATTACCCAACTCATTATTTTGAGTGAGCTGCGGTAATCATTGCATTAATGATTTGGAGGAATTATCTTTATGGAGAAGGTGTGATATTTATACTGATCAAAATAGTTTAAAGTATATTTTCACACAAAAGGAGCTGAATATGCACCAATGAATATGGTTGGAACTGATTAAGGATTATGACTGCTCAATTCATTACCTCCATGGGAAATTAAACAAGGTGGAAGATGCATTAAGTCGGCAAGACCATGCTAGCTTATCCATGATGAGGATCAAAAAAGATCCAATATTTACGGATTTACAAAGGACAGATCATGGAATTACAATGAAAGGGGAAAATCATATCTTTCTCAAATGAATGTTCAACCATATATACATGTGATGATTAAAGAGGTAGAAAAAGAAGATGCAGAGTTACAAAATAAGGTGATAAATGATCCTAAATTCAACCTTTATTGTGATGGGATAATAAATTTTAGGAATCGGGTTTTTGTTCCTCCCATCCCAGAATTAAAGAAGGAGCTGCTGGATGAGGCTCATAGTTCGTCATTCTCTACTCATCCTGGAAGCACGAAGATGTATAAAGACCTAAAATATTACTTCTGGAGGGATAACATGAAATGAGATGTTGCAGAATATGTCTCTCGATGCTTGGTTTTTCAGAAAGTTAAAGATGAGAGACAAAAGTCTAAGGGGATGTTATAACCATTACCCATACTAGATTGGGAATGGGAAAACATCATTATGGAATTTTACACTGGACTTTCTAAAACATCCAAATTCAATAATGCTATCTGGGATATAGTTGATCGTCTTACGAAGTCGTCACACTTCATTTCTATAAGAGAATATTTCTCTCTAGATCAGCTTTCCAGGATATATGTAAAGGAAGTGGTAATATTGCATGGAGTACCACTTTCTATTATAACTGATCAGGATCTAAGGTTTACCACATAGTTATGGGGAATTCATCAGTATACTCTAGATACAAAGTTGAGTTTCAGCACTGCTTATCATCCTCAGATAGACGGTCAGTTTAAGAGGACAATCCAAACTCTAGAAGATATGTTGAGAGATTGCTCTATGGATTTGAAAGGTGGTTGGTATAAAAACCAACATTTTGTGGAATTTTCTTATAATAATAGTTTTCACTCCAGTATTTAGATGGATCCTTATGAAGCACTCTATGGAAACAAATGCAGGACTCCAACTTGCTGGGATGAAGTTGGGGAAATAAAGATATTAGGACCTGATCTTGTGGATGAGGTGGAAGAAAAGGTCAGATCTATTCAAAAACACATTATAGAAGCTTATAGACGACAAAAAAGTTATACTGACAACCGAATAAAATACCTAGAGTTTGAAGTGGGTGATAAAGTTTTCTTACAAGTATCTCCTTGGAATAGAGTAATGTGATTTGGAAAGAAGGGAAAGTTGAGCCCTAGATATATCGGTCCTTTCAAAATACCGGATTGTGTTGGGAAGGTAGCTTACCGATTGGCACATCCACCGAATGTCTCTCAAGTTCACTATGTGTTCCATGTATCTCTCCAAAAATGTACATACCTAATCCTTCACATGTACTCAGCTCAGAAGTTGTACCACTGGAGCATGATCTTTCTTATGAAGAACAACCGATAGAGATTCTGGATCATAGATAAAATGTCTTACGGAACAAGACCACTCTCTTTGTGAATGTTTTATGGAGGAACTACAAATTAGAAGAAGCTACATGGGAGCTTGAGGATATGACAAGGGAGAGTTATCCTCATCTGTTTGTTACAAAGTGACGAATTTCGAGGGCGAAATTAATTTTAAGGGGACAGAATGTAACACCCGAGACTTTTATGAGAAATATTTTGTTTTTATGTTATATAAACCATCAATGGAATATTTCACTACACACAAAACTAGCTTGGATTTCTTTACACGCAACTGTGGCCTTCCTCGATAGATTGCGTTGTACGTAATACCGAGTTTCATTAAACAGCGATATGTTATTAAAATATTATTAAAACTAGTCGTTATGATTAGTAATACACACTTTTCGAAATTTTGAAATTTTTATTTTTCAAAACGGACTACATTTTTGGATTTGGGATATCAAAATTATCCTAGGGTGAAATTTATGTATTTTTCTGAAAACTTTCATTTTTTGATGAATAGTGAAAACACCAGGTTACTACTTAAAAACTGACTTTTTATTTAATTTATTATTTATATTATTTAAATTTATTTTATATCAAAATTGATACATAACACCTATATATGTTCAATGTAATTTAATGGAGTCATTTTATAATAATTTTAGATATATAAAATTTTTATTGAACTCTTAACCGACTTTTACCCACCTCTTAGGAAAATTAGAAAATTTACATAAAAAATAATTTTACTGCTTCTGTGAGTGGAATTTCAAAAATCCGAGAGACACGGTTAATATGAAGGACTAAAATGTGGTTCAATGAGATGAAAATAATTTTTGGTAAATAGTAACTTTTTACTTTTTTTACCACTGTTAAAAGTAAATAGGGTAATTAAGGGTAAAAATGATATTATTATTACCCTAACACATGTCCTAATTCTATTGGATAATTATAATTCGACTAAAAACAACCTTAGGAATAATATATGACCATTTAGGCCCACATGGATTAGATTAGGATATTTATTATTAATTTATTTAAAGGGATAAAATAGTTAAAATCAATGTTTAATAGCTAAATCATTTTTAATATAGGGTTGTACAAAATATAAATTCGACTATAAAGATTCATTAGAAAAATAAAAATATTTCCTACATAATGGTATTTTATTATTAATTTTTTGACATTAAATAAATTAATTTATTTATGACACAATGATGATGGAGTAATTATATTATTAATGAAATATTGACATAATTGATGTTATAAATACCAAATAAATGTAATCTGACACTTTTTATGAATTACAATAATTTTCTATGTTAATATGACACGTTATTTTTTATTTAATTATCTTTTTTCGAACTACTAATTCTGTTTTGATTTTCACAATAATCAATTACCAAATAGTGTAAAAATTCACATAAAATAGTTTTAAAAAAAATATTATATTATTAATTTTTATGTTATTCCTAAAAATATAAGGATATGACAAATGACTTATATAAGGTTATATATATTAATAATAAACAACTTGGGGTTATTTTGGCTTGTCATAGTATGTTTATTAACCTTATAGTGTAAGAAAACAAGAAGAAACGGTAAACGTTTAATTATCTAACATAGTGTTAAATCTAAATGATAAGGTTAAAATTAAAATCTAAACTTGTCTAATTTCTATTTTATGAGAGGATTTGGACCCATCCCCACCACAGCTTCTAAATTAATTAATTTTGAGCTTTTAATAGCCGAATATGACTTTATAGTAAAATAATATTTTTTGTTTTTCCAATGGTGCCCCTCTCCTCTCTTATAAAAGGGAACATCCTCCCTGTCTTCCTCACACCACAATAAGCCTTCAAGATCGGCCAACCCCTGAAATATTCTCTTTTCCATTTCCCTATAATCATCCTAGAGGTCCTATAATTCTTCAAAGACAAATTTTAGTTCCCTAAAAGGAGGTCTTAAAGAGGTGCTTCAAAGAAGAGGTAATGTCTGTGGCCGATTATTTCAACTTTATTTAATGTTACACTTGTTCTTATTTAGTTTTTTCATTATAATGTAATAACATTAGTATCAATCATATACTTATATTTTATTATAAGTAAGAAACAACCCTATTTCACCATCTATCCATCCTACGGAAAATGAAATCACCGCGCGTGCATACATACGGAATACCGTCTCCATGCCGTGGTGTAATCTATTTTCCACCACCACCTTTCTTGCATGGGTATAATGGTGTAAGGAATAAATATAAATGATTATTGTAAAGTGATATTGATTCTGAAATAGTATAAATATACTCCAATACAATTTCACCATCATGGGAATGATATCCTCGCTCGTGCGTATGTACGGAATACCATCTCCACGATGTGATGTTACTTGTTCTACATGATCTTCATTGCATAATGGTTATATAAATGAATTTAATTAATTAATATGATATATATTACACTAATAAAATTCTTTAAATGAGGTATCTATAACCTTAAAAGAAGAATAATAATTTATTCGACAAAACACGCATAAGAACAAAATGTAATAAACACCCGAATAACAAGTAGCAATGAAATATTACTAATAAGAAGCTATAAATATGACCATATATGATATCATAAAAATATGTATGATTATATAATAGGTAAATGACATTATTTAAATCATTATACAGGAGGTTCGGATACTTACGAAGCAAATCAGACCTAAGGTATGGGAAAATCTCGCAAATCTCAATTTTTATCCAAGATTGTTTTTACTTCAGAATTTACTGGGGAATATTTATCATCCACATCCATGTTTCGTCAATATTTAATATTATTTATATCCTCCTAAAATTTTTAAATCAAATTTTATCCTTCGGTGAGTTTTTAGTAAAATATATGAAAGGAATCTTTTTTGGTTTTTCGTATGATGTACTTATTGACTTTTCAGGACAAAGTACGAGAAGAATGTTATTTAACATATACGAACTGAATATAATTTTATAGCATTATTTAAATGAAACATCATTTACACGTTTTCATGTTTATTTATAATCAACTTTTTTACTTTAAAATAGTATAACATGTTAGAAAGGGAAAATGTTTTTGAAGTACAAATGATATTTTCCTCAAGAATGGAGTTCAAGTGTTTTATCAAAATTATTTTCCATCTAAGATAATATATAGTTTTGTTTCTATACCTATATTTACAATTATTTTATTATGTTATGATGCAATTATTTTTACGAATACCTTTTATCTTATATGATTTTTGTTATGATGTCATGATGTTTAAAAATCCCATTTTTATTACATGGGTTATGCTATAATGTATGATGTATGATTTTGTGGCACACATAATAATGGTTTCATTATGAGATGGTTGGGACTTATATCTCCCTAAAATGAATTGGGTAATGATTTGTATCTCATGAGATAGACATGGCTGTAACGGCAGGTTAAACCAGTTCAGTGAAACATGACTATTACGAGGAGTGAACTCGGTTAAAAAATGGACTTTTTCAGCTACGATAGTCTTGGATTTGAGTCTTGACTACTAAGAAGTAATTTCCTATGATTATGTGTGTATGACACAAAGTTTCATGTTTTATGTTATGATTATTGAGATTACATTTCACTACTATGATTTATTCCATGTTATGAAATTATGATCTCTTTTGCAGGTTAATATTTCGAAATGATATGTTCTTATGAATGTGATGTGATTGATGTTTATTTATTTTTACCCTTACTGAGCATTTTAGCTCACCCTTTTGTATGTTTTCTTTCCCCAGGTCATGAAGAATGTTATTTAGTAGGATATCCCAAAAAGGGACACTAGATATGATGAAATAAATGGGAGACAACGTAGATGATTTATGAACCAGTTGTTTATGTTTCCCAGTTTCTAAAGACACTATACCTATAGAGTCCATTCATGGTATTGTTATATGTTGTAATAATTATGATTCAATTTTGAAGTATTAACAATGTTTGTAATGTATGGGTTGTTATATTGTTTGTTGTAAATTGCCCATGAGGTTAATGATAAATCATCTCTATAATATTATTGATGATTTAAATATCATATATATCTCATACATATGTATTTATGATAGTTCATTACATTTAGAGATAATAGATAAAATTCATCATTCATGTAGACGGTATGCCATATGCACGCATGAATGCTCCATTCATTTCTTGATCATAATAATAGAATGAAAACAAAAGGATAAATAGGTATATTATAATTCCAGTATAATATATATATATATATATTATGTTACATTTTTTCACTGACTTCATCATTTATATGATCAAAGTATGTCATGGTCGATTCATATCACTTAGAGGGGGCGGTAGTCCACACTTTATCAAATAAAAATTTAGTATTTACACATTACAGAAAACATAATGATATGTTGTAAATATAAATTAAATAAGAATAGAGTCAATATAAATAAAATATATTTCATATATAATCATTCAATTAATGTATATTATTTTGGCTTAATCAATATCATGGGAATGAATCACATTTCTTCGTGGAGATGGTAGGTAGTACGTACACAAGTAATGATATCATTCAATTAATGGTAAAAAATATAATATTGTATGGTATATTTATAATAATTAACAATTATAATGTTATAATAATTATTTAAATTCATTAGACTCATCATTATAACCATCAAAATAAAGTCTCGTTAAAAAAATTACACCATCACGTGGATATGGTAAGTCGTACCAACACATGCATGGTGATATTGTTATTCATGTGGTGCATAAAAGAAGGTATAATGTAGAAAAAAAATTATAGTAACATATCCTAATGTATAATATAGTAGATTTAATAATATAGTATATAAATGAAAAAAGACGAATAGGTTTAAGAAGAAACTAATTTTGAAAGAGGTGATAAAACACATACCTCTTTTTCTGAGTATCTTATTGTTATTTTCACAAAAGGTCCCCATAAGATGGATTTATGCTCAATTGTTTTCCTATAAAAATAAGGTAGGGATATTGGGAGACTATTTAATAACAATTTTTATGAGACAATAGGCTTTATAGGTGTGAGTGAGTAGTTACATGATGGGTCATTTTATAAGAGGGTGGAGGGGAACAAATCTTGTAAAATTATTTAATTATAAAATTATTTTTGAAATTATAATAGTTCAAAATTGATAAATGAAAGGGATAAGATGAATATGTTTCTAAATATACTCATATAGTAGGTTTTATACATTTTTAGGTCATACAGTGAACCATATTATTTATATTTTACCTTTTGATAAAAACAATAACTAATATCATGTCTTCTTGTTTCTTTTAATATATGGTTACTATTGTTACTAGAAAATGAAAATATAACTACAGGTGAATTATTAATTACATTTGTAAAATTATATACCTAAATTTCACAATAATTGTTTTTAGGAAAATAATATCAATTAATAAAATATTATTTTTTATAAACTCATTTATGTCAATTTTGTAACTATTTAGTAATTGAATTTTGATAATGTCATAAAAACTCAATTCCTTATAAACAAATAAATAAACACACTTACCAAATGTCATTTTCTTCAAAAAAAATTAGTGTATGGTTTCAAAATTTTCAAATTTCTTTAATTTTAATATTTATAATATCTTTAATTTGAATCATTTTGTAATAAGATATTCGTCACTCCATAATTGTGTCATAAATAAATTAATTAATTTAATGTATACAGATTAATAATAAGAAACCATGATTTTTGAAATATCTTTATCTTTCTAATGAATATTTATATTGCAAAATATCAGTTATATAATCATATTCTAAAATTGTTTTTGTAGAATGATACATGTTTATGTTTTATTTATCTTTAATTTAAAAGAATTTATATAACCTGTCACTTTCACACCCAAGGGGAACCCAAAAGAACAATTTTCTTCCTAAGGATGTCCATGGTCTGACATATCTCATAAAATGTAGTTATGACATGTTATAGGTCAATTTTATATTATTATATTATTATTTTTTAACCATAATTAGTTGATTTAACATTAACCATGGTAAATAAATGTAATTATGGAAGTTGCAATTCATAATGTCCAAAAATAAAAAGAAACCTATTTAAAATTTCTTTTTCAGATTCAAAATATGAAATTTGTTTTTCTTATTCAAAAAATTTTAATTTAGGTAATTAATTTGAAATTAAAAACAATTGACAAAACCAGAAATAATTTTTTTTCATAAGTAAAAACAATCAAAAGACTGACATGGGTTAATGTATAATTTAAATGTTAAATTTCTTATAATTCCCAAAATTGGATTAAATTATAAAAACATAATACATTTACACTTTAAAACAACTTTAATGTACAATCATAATGTATAGATAAATTAATTGAAAATGAAATTTTTAATTACAATACAATATTTTTTACCATTCATTAAAAAAAAATTATCTGAAAAATACCAAATGTAAATTTTGATGTCCCTCTCCAAAAAATGAATTTTATTCTATCAAATAGAATATACCAAAAAATGCAGCCAATAGAAATGCTACTGAATATTTATTAAAAATGAAAAATAGAAATGAGAGGAGACAAGAGTGGTCAAACAAAGGGAATTGCACTCATCCGTCAAAGCACAAAACTACAGATCATAATAGGACATATCATTCCCATTATCAGAGTCATCAGTAGTTTCCCATTCAGAATGGGACAAACCTAGATTATGGATCTTAAGAATATCAGAATTAAACATTTCTTATATCTTAGAATAACGAGTACACACAGTGCGGGGTATATTAGAGTAGTCCTTCCTCACCCTTCGCTTCGAGGGGTAAGAGTGCAGTCTATGACCTGTTTTCCAAACATGAGTGCATCTTTGAAAGAAGTAGGACCACCTCTATCTGATGCAACCCCTTACGCCTCCGAGATGTCACCCCAATTTCCAGTTATCCTGGAGGAAATCAAGAGATTATTAATGTACTTATGAAAATAAACATGTTGACCAGTATTAACAGTCATCTCACCTGTCTCATCAAATTTTTAACTTGCACTTGGACTATCAGTGCAAGCAGGATACCCTACAATAGAGGTTGTATTTTTTGCACTCCCAATTTATCCAGTGTGAGTAATAGCATGTCCATCTATGGGTTTTTTCCACTTGGAAACATCAAACCAAACACTAGAGGGACCACACATCATGGATGCCATGTTTTTCCGAAACATAGAAGGACCAATGTTGGCTCTCAATGGTGAAAAATGAACCATAAGTCCCTTCACTTTCAAAGTTAGCTGATGTTCCTCTGTAGAAACAAAAAACATCAGCCTTATTGGAAGATGACTTAATTTTAAGACCAAGGGGTTGTGAAACATCCACATCATTCCTCATTGACTTCCTTCTACAAAGATAGGAAGGGTAACCCTTCATCCAATAGTTCTCACAGAAAATGTGCCTCCGACATATTTGCAAATAATTCCAAACCACCATGAATTCATTCCAAAAAGTGGCTTCATTTCATACAAAACAACAATTTGAATTTCATCCGTCAGAGTGGAAAGGGTTACCTTTTCAATCAGGCTAGAGATAAGATCAATGTCCATTAACATCCTAGAAAAGTGTCCAAAACAAACATTCTCATTATCCTTGTAATGTCATATAGGCGTCCCGATTTCCATGCCAATATGACGCAGAATATTTGGGTGCTAGAAGACCCAATTAAGACCATGAAGACGTACCCATACCGGAGAAAAATCATTCCTTGCACACAAAGCATTGAATTCCAGAGACCATTCATGAAGGTGGATCCATCTATGCTTCATTTAAAGAGATCAAATGATCCATTCATGTATTTTAGAAGAATCTGATGAAAAAATGTAGTTAATGAAACCACACTCAAGAGATACACACCTCCAATCAGAGAATCTCTATAGACATGAGATTCTTCAGACAAAATCATCGAACATCCTGGATTTCTGACCCTTAGGCAAAACAAGGCGTGCAATAAGAGAGGTCTTTAAAAGTGAAATACTTTCAGAAAAGACATCACGACTGGCCTCAACATGAGTTTATGACCCTTTTCGAAGAATTATTCTAGAAAATGAATCATTGAGCGATGAGGATAAAAACATCATACCACCATTTAGATTATTCCTCCACCAAGTAGGCTCAGAGGGAAACATAATAGCGACCATTTTTTTGAAGCCGACACAACCATCTGAGGGAAACACCTTCTTCACTGGCATCTTAATTCGTGACACCACACAAAACCATCTGAAGGCAGAGGCATCCTTGGATCGGACTTCCGACCTCACACACCTCCGTCACCCAAAAAACCACGAACAAAATTTCTAGATCTGAGGTCAATGCCTTCATCTCGTAATCCACTGTCATGCCAACCTCTAATAACACACTTCTGTACACCGCCATCCACCGACTGCATGTATGATAGAACACCATCCTTCTGAGCAACAGACCGAACGTCGAAATCTCGAGCAGCATCAGACCAAGATGTAAGAAGACTTACCAGAGGTGCATGACCCTTGAGATGCTATGGAACTTCATTCACGGAAGATTTTACCTCAGTAGTACCAAGAACAGCGCTGAGAAAGTGGGGAACCGACAACAGAAACCCAGGAGAACTAGCAGACCACGTTCTTCGTGGATCTCCCACCATCAAATAGACTATATAATAATAAAAAAACTATTTTAATGGGTTTCCAAATAAAAATAATTAAAATGGCCTTTTAAAAATATTAGCATATTTTATTCTTAAAATTGGATTTCTTCTCATGTTACGCCACTAGAATTCATTATTTATATGTATAAAAATTTAAACATGTAAAATCATTATATAGTAAATTCTATTAATTTAATCTAATAAAATGGATAGGAATTAACTACCATTTAAAATAATAATAATATTATTTAATTAATTTTAAGTATAAATCAATATTGAGTGTAATGTGAGATTTCAGAAAAAACCCATTTTTGTCTGTCAGGTTCACTATTATACTTAGTGTCCCATTTAAATCCTAATTTAAATAAGAAAATTGTAAAATATATGAATGTCCATTATTCTATAAATACTTAGGATGTTACAATAGCCCCCCCCACATTTTGAATTTGTATGCTTGTAATTTTAAAATTGGGCTTGAAAACATTATTGAAAATACCACACTGAAAAAGACTCAATTAAATATTCACATAAAAAAGAAATATATGTATAAATGTACCCCAATATAACACATTCGAGGATTTAATTTAAGAAAACATGGATTTGTAAGAGAAATTAACCATTTAGTTTTATTGGAGACTGATAATAAAAAATTATTAGGAGGAAGTTATCAACCAGAAAACAATTAACATGTGATGGGTTAAACGGTATTTTATTTCACAATAGGAACAGTAAATGGAAAAAGTTATTTGGATATTTTCATTATGATGAGGAATTTATTTATTATAATTAATATGAAAATAAAGAATCATAATTACTTGTAAAGTTTAATTTAATAAATATGAACCATAACCTGATCTTTTCTATTGACAACGAGTATTCCAAATGACATGGTAACACTAGAAGAATTATAATTAACATCTAGAAAATCACATAATCCAAAAAAAAGAGTACTTTTAATTTAGTCAACTAAACATTAATACTAAATGACCATCATAGACCCTTCAACAACTAATTGTCCATAAAATTATTCAAAATAATCTCAATAAAAATTGAAATAAATAATCACATTTATTTAATCACATAATCATCCAACATAAATTTTAATAGTTATATCCAAATAACATATTTCACTATTAATGGATCATACTAAAAACGAAATTAAAATAATAAAATATTATACAATATAGGTTAATAATCTATTTAAATACTATAGTTCCCCATTTTTTCACAACTAAAATCACAAATAAATTGCAACATATAATTAAACCATAATTCCTCAGTTAAATCCCATAGTATTTTATTTACCTTAATCATAAAATATTTCTGAAATAGAAAATGTCTTCCAAAATAACATTTATCACTTAATCAAAAAATAATTTTTACAACACCATATATATCTATTTGCTAAAAAATATGTTCCCAAAATCAACATTTTATGATTCCATAAACTAATTTACCAAAAATGTAAAATTAAGGCAATCCATTGACCTCATGTAGGCATGTGGTAGGTGATAATGCCTTATCTCACATCAGTTGTGGGTTTGATTCCCATATACTTGTCTGACGTTACGGGTTGTCACCCTCCCCACTGGGTTT
Source organism: Viscum album (assembly GCA_963277665.1). Taxonomy (NCBI): domain Eukaryota; kingdom Viridiplantae; phylum Streptophyta; class Magnoliopsida; order Santalales; family Viscaceae; genus Viscum; species Viscum album. The sequence goes on from OY728133.1 coordinate 1,361,058,497, forward strand.
CCTTTTTCTAAAACTATATAATTTATAGAACATTACAAAATTGATATTAATTATTAAACAATAACCATAACAGGATTTAATCTAAAGATTATCTCATGCCTTTAATTTTGCATCTAAAATTGAAATAATTCATAATTACCTCTAAATCAAGGATCATATATACCCTAAAAGTTCATTATAATTATATCCAGAAAAGAACAGATAATTATTCCACAATTATAATTCACACATAAAAAAATCAAGGTAACACATATTATATAAATTTCTTTCACATTAATCCCATTAACAAAATATCTTTAATACTTTTATGTATTTCATCAAACATATATATAATATAAGTCATGAACAATAAAATATATTCATCGTAATCATCTAACATTCTTCATGATCCCTTAACCATGTTTTTGATCATACTAAATAATACTTCTTTCCTACAAAATAATCATAAATCATGTAATAATATTATATAAATTCAAAGAGGTGAGAAAATACATAATCTATACCATTCATAGGTCATTTTTTGTTTATGTATCCATAATGGGATGGGATTAAGGGATTGGTAAAAAAAATATTGTTATGGTCCTTCTGGTCGGATTCTCAATCATTGTTCAACAGAAAAATATTAGTGGAATGACCATGCACTGAAAATTTAAAACATTCATTTGAATCTTCAGGAAGAACATCTTTCTCTTTCCTAGAGTGAACTGAACACTTCATTTTTTCATAAAAGGTTAATTCTTTATAAACATCATTACCTTGTCTATAACATCTTTTATTCCCTTTGAATCATTTTTCTAGCTGTTTATTTTCACATCCTAGACACATTGGTTTTTGAATATACTTAGCTTTGTGATTATTATCTAAACTTCTAGGGGGATTAGTTTATCTCATTTATGAGGCCTTTGAATAATAACCATAGTTCATGTGCCCAACCATGACAGCATATATTTTTTTAATAATGACCTTAGGATTTTTAATTGTAGTTTACATTTCATGTGTTTTCTTGTTCATAAAACCACCATATTTTAGTTAAAATCCAATTCTACTTTGGGGCCTGTTAGATCTTACCATTTACTAAAACAAAAAGAAAAGGACAGTGTGAGTATATCAGTAAAATAATTATATACTATCATTTGAGGAGGGTAAACACAAAGATATACTCATGAATGTTACATAAAAGTCATTCAATTTATATAAAATAACTATTACAGTTTATAATTTTCAATGCATTTTGGATAAATAATACATGTTAGTTATGCATAAATAACACCCTAACATTAAAATTTATCTAAATAGATATTTGGTAAAAACTACACATCCTCATTCATAAAAATTAATTAATCATGAGATTAGTAAAAAATTGAGATTAATTCACTTTGAGGATATACTCATGTTTAGAGATTTAGGGAATTAGGTCATAAATCATACACATAAAATTAAATATTACAAGTAAACACTAATAATCATTATCTTTTTTTTAGAAACCACAAACTATTTTAAAAGAAACAAGTCATAGTTTCATTTTTTAGGATCATACGTTTTACACGATCCCCTCATTGTCTCAATTCATCATCAAGTCCTTTTAAAATCATACCAAAACATTGTATGAGAATAAAACGTTGAGTAAGGGAGACATAAAAAATACAAAATATTAGTCATCCAAAAGCATGTGAAACATGAATTTTTTCCAAATTGTAATACTTTTAAACATTAATAGGTTGAAAAAAAAACATCACTAAATATACTATCATTTCTTACCCTTATTGTAATCAACATATTTCCATAAATCCCAATGAATGAAACATATAATATAAAATATAATGTTATCATAGCACAAAAAATGGAATAACTATACGGTCAACTTCCACACATATACCTAAATGGAATAGAAATTTCCCTGAGTAACATACCAATTTCATTGGAGGTTATAACGTAACCACCCACCATTTGATTATTTCATATCCACTCATCTTTGGTTTATCATATAACCACTCATCAAATGTCCAAGTACTATTATTTAATCATAACATGTAAAATATTTCAATTATCAAATTTTAACTCATAAAATTTCATTTGAAATCATAAGAAATAATTTGAATATTTTTAAATATAAAATAGACTTTCAAATCCATCTACAAAATCAAAATACCAAAAAAATGGAATAAGAAATTTTTTTTCATTTTTAAAAAAATTATGGATTATAGGGGAATCCAAATATCAAATAATAGTTATGGTGGGATTGATGAAATTGTCGTCACATACATTTAAGCATTATTGTTTTCATTTAATGAGATGTTTTTTTGAAAAAATATTACCTTTTATTTATAATTACAAATGGGTTTTTATACCCCATATAAAATAAGGTGGTGCATATTATCAAAATATTCCTCAATGAACAGAGATTTTGATTATGTCCATTAAAATGATCGTATAATTGGATCAAGGATAAAACAATGACATAGTTTTTTGTGACAAATATAAACACACCCAATATAAGAAGATATTTAGTGTAATATAATCAAGGGTCATTCACACATTTTTTTTGGAAAAAACAACTAACTTGTATATTTGACTCAATTGATGGAGACTGAGTTTAGATTTCCCTTACAAAGTCCATATAAATGACATAATAATTTATCAATGTGGGGACAATGTGTAGTGAAATTAATTCCACCCAATGGGAAGTATAAATTAATACATAAATAAATAAATAGTTTTTCGATAGCTAATCATGACATTATATAATCAACAAAGTATCCATAAAACCCTACGAGTGGAATTTGAGATTATAAATTTCCATACAATGATCATTTTTTAATAAAATTGATCAATTATGTGTATTAACTATAAGTACACGTAGTCAATGTATTATTATAATATAGGAAATAAAATTTATTTTCTCACATAATCATAGAACGACTTAATTAAAGAGTAGAATATTAACCCAAAGAATGGAAATTGGGTTCAGAAGTTCCCTTACCTCAAATATCAGTTATCTCATTAATTATTTATATTCATGAATAATTATATTAGGTTAATTTAAAATTTCATTAGTAATATTTTCATGTTAAATAATCCTTTTATATATCTTATTAGCATGTTATGAAAATTAAAAAATTATATAAGTTCATACTTGTTGTTTGGTCGATATTCGATACATAAGTTGAATATGAAATTGTTCGATGTCAATTTCCCAAGTTGTCATAAGTACCTAATCTATAGAATAATATTACTTATTTAAATGATATATATATAAATTTTTTATTTATTTAAAATATTTCATAAAAATTTGGAGATAATAAATGAAATGCACCATTCATGGAGATGGCAGGTGATACATACTCATGATCGCTATTTTTATTTCGTTGTCATATTATTGGAATTCAAATTCAATGACACAAATGTTTATTATAATTACATTATAATATCTATGTTATATATGTTAAATATGTAATTTAACTCTATTATTATACATTCCATGTATGGCATTAATGGGTTATATAACTCTAAGGGAGGAGTAGTCCCCACATCCTCAAATGAAAATATCATATTTACAGATTATGGAAAGCATAAAGATATGTTTAAAATAATAATTGAAGAAGCATAGAACAAATTTAAATATATTATATATTATATTAATTCATTTCATACATGTATATAATTTTTTTTAATGAGGATCATGTAGAATGAATCACATCACATCATAAAGATGGTAGGTCGTACGTACGCACGATGGACAATATAATTCACATAACAATTAAATATTATATGATTGGATGATATATAAATTATAATTATTAATTATAATTTTATATTAATTATTTATATCTATTAAAATCATCATTATATAGATTCAAATTAATTCATGTTGAATAAAAAATAACATCACGGTGTGGAAACAGTAAGTCGTACGTATTAGTGAATTGGGATATTAACATTTTTTGGATTGATAAAAGGAGGTTAAATGTTGTAACATAATTATAATAACATAACGTCAATATAATATACTGTATTTATTAATTTAGTATCCCAAATTCTGTAGATTAATAATTTGAAGAAGAAATGAGTTTTGAATGAAGTGGGTAAAAAGTACGTATTTTTCTAGAATCATCTTTTGATTTTCAAAAAAGGTATCCATAGGATAGATTTCATCCGAATGTGTGGAATATTAGAGGAATTTATGGATATTTTGATATTATTTTATAATAATTTTAATGATAAAAATGGCTTGAGAGGTGTGAGTATGTTGGTACAGGTGGTGGTTTTTATAAGAGGGAGTGTGGGCCCTTAAATAATGTCTTGAAATAATATTTTATTATAAAATAAATTTTCAAATTATAATTTTTACATAGTGATTAATATCTAGGATTAGATGAGAAGGTGTCTAAATCTACAAAAACAATAGGTTTTAGATATGTTTAGGTTAATATATTTGACCTTATCCTTTATCTTTAACCCTTAGTTAAAAACATTAACTGTAACAATGTCTTCTTGTATCATCATAGTATAGGGCTACGATATTCACTAGAATACACCAATAAAACAAAAAGTGGATAAATAATGTATTTATTAACAATTTATAATTAATTTGGTTGAATATTAGATTTTTTGTTCTATAATATCATTTAATAAAATAGTTTTTGTTTTAAAAACTCATTAACATAAATTTTGGATCTATTTAGTAATTGATTTTTGGTAAATTAATAAATACATGATTACGTCCATAAAAAATTATTATCTCATCCATCACATGTCAAAGTGAAAAAAAAATTAAATTATGAATTGTTTACAAATTTCAATAATTTTAATATTTAAAATATCATTTATTTGAATATTTTATTAATTAGGTAATCACTGCGTAATCATTGTGTCGTAAATAAATAAATATTTTTAATTTCTAAAACATATAAAAAATAAATTGATTTAGAGTATAATTTTATATTTCCAATGAATCTTTATATTCAGTGAAATCAGTTATATACCTTTATATTAAAATTGTTTTAGTAAAAAGATTCATTTTTATGTTATGTTTCTATTTACATTCAAATAATTATTGTGGCATGTAATTTTCACACCCATGTTGCTCCCAAATACTAAATGTTCTCCCAAAAGATGATTATGGTTATAAATATCTCATTGAATAGGATTTTCACCCATTTTAGATCATTTTCATATAATTTCAATATTATTTTTACCCTTTTTACCTTATTTACCCAAAACCATGATAAATAAAAATAATTATGGAAGTTACTCTTCACAATGTCGACAAATAAAAGGTAAATATTTACGAAATTTGGACATTATATGTTAAAATATAGAATCCATATTTCTAATTTCAAAATAAAGAAATTGTAGTAATTAATTTAATATTGAATCATGTTTTCAAAACATGAAAACATTATTTTTATAATGTAAAAACAATCAAAATATTGACATGTAATTCTGTCAGATTTAAATTTGAAATTATTTCCAAATTAAATAATAGGAATAAATATTTAAAAAAATAATCTTATTACACTTTAAACCCAACTAATATTATAATATAATGATATATATATATATTAGATAATAAGATATTTTTAAATTAAAATCTAGTATTTTTCACTATTGATTAAAAAATGATGTTTATTAGAAACATTCTAAAAGTATATTTTCATTCTAAAACATATAAATATGAGGTTTATTTTATGAAATAAAATATATAAAAATTATATAATTTTTTTTTAAAAAGGTCTCACAATCAAAATGCGGTAAAATGACATTTAAAAAATATTTGAGTATTTTGTGCTTATAATTCAATTAATTTTCAATTTAAGTATCTAAAATTAATTCATTAAATCTATAAACATTTAGAAAATATTTATAATCATAATAATGTTAATTTTTTCAAATTACAACAAATATAATATTTAGGTGTTAACTACAACTTAAATTTATAAATTATTGTTGTATTTTTTTATATAACACAATTTTGATTGCAAAGTAAGGCTTCCAAGAAATTGGTTATTGCATTACATAATGATATCTCAAATTGTGTCTCCATTTAACTAAAATTAATATTAAATTTGTTAATAAGAATCTATATGAAAATTTATTATTCTATAAATACTTAGGATGATACACTCAAAATGGGTTTTTATACCTATGAACTCATGATTAACCAAAAACTTATAAACCATTTATGGTATCTATTACTCTTAAGATAGACAAATATTAATAAATCCATATTTATTTGGTTATCTAGACACTACAACGATCCCAACTAAAATAGCCCTGATCCCACACACTAATATGCGGTGATACAAACAGAATCATTAAATTCCTGTATTTGATACTGATAAACAAGAACCAATTATGATCATCCCAAACAAAAAACATAAAATGGAAATATTGGATCACATAAATTTCCTATGGATGTTGTTTTTAATTATTCTATAGAATTTATAAAACTCTTACATTACAATATCCATGATTTATGTGATCAATTTCTAATAGGATCCTAGGGCAGTAAAAAAATTTGATGGGTGGTGCCGAACAATAATTTTTTCAAAAATAAATTATAAATCCAAGATCTATAAGATGATATACACCATAAACCATGGAATAGATCCAAATAAATAGAAATTTAAGAATTTTGTTTCCACTAAGAGATATGATACTAACACATATTGTGTATAATTAGTTTAATTAGACAAATAATTTCCTATAAGGAATTTATTTTTTATTAATGAATCTCACGATAGATCATTGGTTCACCCACATTTCTTGGTAAAATCCAAATGTTTATTTCCTATAGAGATGATCCACTTGTGTTCCATGAAACTCCCGACATCGATAAAGAAATCTATGGGTGCTCGAATAGAAGTTCCTTACACTAGTTTCATCCACCTTGATCGTGTCAAAAAATGATTTCTAAGCCTTCATCATGATTCAATAGAGGAGGAATTCTCATCATTCATGGTGGTGTTCATAGATAAAGGAGAACTATATGATTGATAGGATTTACCATTAATCAGTGTGCACAACTAGATTTTTTGAAAATAAAATAATATTATTGATTATTTATAATTCTGGATTTAAAATAAAATTATTTCACAATTTCACTTATTTATATATATATATCTAGAAAAACGAAATGTAAAATAATAATGTAATTATTTCACTAGATGCGCATAACATTATAATTACAAATAAATTTTATTTAATTATATAATTTTATATATTTATCATGTATTGAATAATGATAATTTATTTTTAAAATAAATATTATTTCATTATTAAAAAAATTAATTTAATAATACCTAAATTGAATATGGATATTAATTAAATATTCTACTGATAATATATTCTCTTGAATAAGTAGTGAGAGAATAAATATGATCAATTATACATGAATATTTAATAAATAATGTATGGGAATAATATTTATTCGAGCTATTAAATGATAATATATTTTTTAACAGATTTTTTTGGATACACTTATTTTGTGACCTTCTCGACATCTTTCTCAATAGAATTTGGAGAAGCATCCTAATGTTCTATGTTATAGTCCAATGATATAATGAGGAACCCATAGTGAAATAAGAAAAGGATTCAATGACATGTCACCTCATACAAAATCTCATCATGTAATATAATATTTAAATAACAATATCTCAAATAGAGATGGTTACATGCCAGTTACATCAACCTATATGCTCAAAATCTAATTATTTGACTTTTCATAATTATAACATGCCCATTTATTTCCATAGACTATGATTTATTTAGGATATATCATTTCCATCAATGGATCTGAGATATTAACATCTATCAATCAATTGAATGGATAAATAATTTAATGAATTATTCATTGGTGAAATATTACTTGCGACCCATCCAACATATCCTACTTTATTTGGAATATCTATCATCTTTATTTTCATCAATACATCAAATTTTGTGCCTCATAATACTTATTATTTATTATATTAATGTGTGTGGACCAATATGACCATCTAATGATAGTAAAATCAAATGAAACATAAAAATGATGTTTTCCTATTGTTATATCTCGTTATCTAATAACGTTTTTGATATTACCAATGGTTCGGACCATTATAAGGTGCCTCGATGTCTTATCTTTCTCCACCAATGATAGACAGTATCAATTGAGTCCATAAAATTACATCATCTGAATGTAGATAATATATTCCAGAATAGTGTAATAGCACATCAGGGTTCACATCATAGCATGGGACTTCTATGAACTTTTAGTGTGACATCCATTAGTAGGACATTATAACATAAAATTTTATAAAGAATAATAATCATGATTTGTTAAGATATTTGTTAATATTCAAAACCATGATTTCAAGTTTAACATAATTCACACAGATGTTGGTTCTAGGGCACTAAATCCAACAATCTCAATCTTTCACTAGATCCATCTACTAACAACGATTTTTCTATTAACTCTAACATGATTATCATTCTTCTACAGAGACAGGCCTTTAGTTAAGGGGTCTTCAATATTCTCTTCATTGGGTATTCTACTCACTACAACTTCAACCATCTGATAGAAATCCATCAATAGGTGATATTACTAAATTATATTCTTTGTCTGTTGGTGTGACCTTAGATATATTGAAAGATCCATTACTATTGTATTTTGACAACGCAGTGTCATATGGTCTTTACTAATAGGTAACACATCATGATCCTGGATAAATATCCAAATCCAAATGCCTTCTCTTGCTGCATCAAAAGTTACTACATACTCAATATCTACAATAGAAGTGGTTAAAAATAGTTGTTTTGAACTCTTTCATCTAAAAACTCCTACGTTGAGATATAAAAATATCCTAATTGTGACTTCATATCCTTTGGATATGTATGAAAACTAGCATTATTAAAACCAATGATGACTAGCTCCTAGCCTCCTCCATAATCCAAAAAACATATCGTTAGACCTTCCCAATCACATTAGGATAACCTTAATAATAGTCAAATATTGTTCTCGTAGATCTTGATGAATTCATACTACTATGATCAGTACATAGGGAACATCAATTCTAGTATATAACATGGAATACAAGATTCATCTTATCCCAAATACGTATGAGATATTAATAATTATCTCTTTCTCTTTTTGTGCTAGGGGACACATTTTCATAGAAATATGTAAACAATGTTAAAATGTAACCAATGCTGTCTTGAATTATTCCACACTAAATCTCATTAATATCTGTTCAATATATGTACTTTAACTTCATCCATGTAGCATCTGAGATTAATCAAAAATGATCTAGATCAATAGAATATTGGCCCCTTTGCCTATTTCCTTCATAGTGAATCACTTTTTTAACTAGTCATTAATAGAATATTAGATCAGTATGTCATTTATACCAAGTAAAAATTCATTAATCTATACTATAATGACGACGACCGCATAACCACTAAACAACTTGTAATCATACAACTCACATTCATTCTTAATGAAATGAAATTCTGTTTTTGATTCATCAAATCAAATATTTAAAGACTAATATTATTTCATTAATCCTTAAATGGGTCTCTAAAACTTGAAAATCATTTTATAATCACCTATAGTCACAAAAAAAACAATTCGAGTCATATAGACTTCTTCCCAAAGGTTACTATTTTAGAATGCAGTTTTCACATCCATCTTCAAAATATTATATTAATTGAAAGAAGCTATAGAAACTATAATTATGATGGATTTAAAAATGGAAACATTAGACATGATTCCATCATATTCAATTACTTGAAGATGTTTAAATCCATATTCAAATAGACAGTCATTAGAGGTACTTACTTTACCTTATATGTCTAGGTTTCTCTTTAATACCCATTTGAAAATAATAGATATTACATCAATTAGAGCATCGATCAGAACCCTAACATGGTTTGGAATCATTTAATGTATCTCAAAATTCATTGATTCTAGAAATCTTTCATCTTATAATCTTTTTTACTTCCTTTATGTTGGATATAGGTTCATTATTTTCAACCAATAATGGCCCATGATTCTCAATGACTAGAAAACCATGGTTCTCTTACATTGCTTATGCTCATATGCAGTACATGTGTCTGAGGAACTACATCTTCCATAAGGACCTTTGGAATCTTTTCCTGTACAAACTCTAGTGTATCAAGAGAATCAAATCTGATGAATTCCATGTTTTATCCCACTATCTATATTTATAAGGTCCTCCTTCTCCATAAGGATTTCTTGAAAAGAGACAAACACTTTTCTGTCTAAGGTGTTGTATAGGATATATCTCTTTGTATCGTGGGGATAACCTATAAAGATACACTCTGTACCCCTAGGATTGAGTTTGTTTCGGGAGAATACCTTAACATATTCCATGAAATCTCATATTCATGTGGTAACACTCCATGATTTCATGATAAATTGAATTTTTATAGAAATTTGAGACCATATGTTGCACATAACACTAATTTCAAGAAGATCATGATCTACCAATATAGCCGCTTAATAAAAGTTTATGAATAGTATTGACCAAATGATGAAATTTTTTATTTCAATTTTTCAAAAATGACATTATTTTTGAAATTTTAATTTCAATATTTGCTTTGGGTAAATTCTTGTAAATTTTATGAAATGTTTCAATTTTTGTTGACTAGTGAAAAGTACTACATTGTTGTTAGAAAATTATTTTTTCATTTATATAATTATTTTAATTAAAATTTAATTTAAAGTCACAATTGATAAATAATACATATATTAATCCAATTTAATTCATTGGAAATATTTTTATAAAACAAAAGGATTTAAATTTTTTTAAAACTTATGAACCTCTCATTACCTGCCTTCGAGACACATTTGCGTGATTAAAATTAAATGTAATTTTACAACTAATTATAATTTAATTTTGAAATAAATATATACATTGTCATAATTAGCATGAAAAATTTTGTCCAATATGATCAAAACAATTTTTTGAATAGTTACTTTTTCTATTTTATTTACCACGGGTAAAGTTAAATAAGATAATAAAAGTTAAATATAATATGTTATTATCATAGTGATACAAAATAATTTTTACTAAATTATCTGGATGTGTTTTTTTCGACCCAAATAACCCATGGGTCATTTTTGGGAATACATGGAGCAACTTGGAAGAGATTAATATATATATTATATTATATTTAATGAAATTCGTATTTTGTTATACATTTTTTTGAGAAGTAAAATATTTTCAATATGAGGTTATATAAGTGATATGTTTGATTATAATAAGTCATAATAAATATAATATTATATCTACATTATTGAATTTTATTTATAACTATAGAAAATAAATAATTTAAATTAAATGGTGACATTGTGATGATTTAATAATTGATTTATTAAAATATGAATCAAATAAATGTTATTAATATTATTAACATAAATATAATTAGTATGAGATAATGGAATAAACGATTTTAATTGAATAGTTGTAAATAATAGTAATATTTTTGATGTATTGGGTTGAATAAATCTATTTGACTTGATATATTTATAATACAAAATAATTATTAGTTTTAAAATTTGCATAGAAGATATTTCAAAATAATAATATTTTATTAAATTATAAAAAATTCATAAAAGATTTTATTTTATCTGAATAACTATTATTTTGTTAAAATTTTCATAATGATTTATTTTTGAATAATTTAATATTCACATTTCAATGAAAATAACAAACATGTTATTAAAATTAATGCATGATACAATGTTTCACACTCTCATTTATTATATGATCAATAATTTTAATATAGGGATAACAGGGAAATAAAATAGATCATTAATAGTAGTTGTAATGATAAAAAAATTAAATACATCATAAAAATTTAGTTTTAATTTTTATATACAAAAATAATTATGATAAATAATGACAATGTAGTGAAGAACTAAATATTTTATTTATAATCATATCAAATAAAGGAAATTACAAATAAAAAAAATATTATAATTTAAAATAATTAATGTGATCTAAGAATTTAATGGGATTATATGAAATTTTTGGATTTTATTGTGTTTTTTATTATTATTCTATTTGGTTTTTTATAAAATTCAAAGAAATAAATAGTGACAAAATTGATACTATTAAAATTTAAAAAAAATATCATTATATTAAATTATTTAAATAATATAAAATTATATAAAAATAGTAAATATATAATTATATGGTATAAAAGGTCATAAATTTTCCATTTATATTAAATTTACTCCATATGAGTAAATATTTATTACCATTTATTATTTTTAATCTCTATACCACTATTAAAATTAAATCGTGATAATAAGGATACATCAAAATGATGAAATTTAAAAAATATAAATACATGTTTAAAATTTATTGGATGAGAGTATTTAGACCCATAAAAATTTTATGTTTTAATTAATTCAATTTGGATGAATTTGGAATTGAAAATTAATTTATATTAATTTAATATTTTGAGAGTTTCATAATGTTTCTTACACCTCACTTATAAAAATGGCACATATCATTCAGTTTTATTCAAAACAAAAAAATACCTTTATATCATCCAACCCCTACCCATATCTCTACAACACATACCCACCAACATCTTATAGGTCATACACAGGGAATGTAGACAACCTATGGAGTCTATTTGTGAGTATCAAATGGAGACACTCAAGAACAATGGTAATTATTTTACAAACACTTTCATTGTTCAACAATTCTCATGCTTCCTATTCCTAGGTTTTTTCCATAATAATGTAACAAATCTAATATTATCCATATTATAAGATTTTATTATGATTATTAGAAAACTGAATTCCTCCTTTTTTCCATCCTACATAAAATTACATCAACATGTCTGCATACATACTCATTAACATCTTCAGGTCATGGTGTAATTTGTTATATATTTGTACCTTATTGGGATTGGTATAATGATGAGTATATTGGATATAAATAATATTTATGATATAATATTTATTCTTTATAGTTAACATATATTCCATTTCTTTAACCCTTTATCATTAAGAAAAATATACCATCGCTTCGATGTATATACGACTTACAGTCTCCAAAATGCTATGAAATTCATTCTCTATATTAAACATTAATGAATTATTATAAATATAGATATATAATAAAAAATTATGAAATATATGACATGATAATTATATTGTAATAATATATATATATATATATATATATATATTTACTTACGCCCATTTTATAGGATATAGAAAAATAGATACATCATTCATGCGTACGCATGACCTACCATCTTCATGAAAAGTGTATTCAATTTCATATTTCAATCTATTATATATATATATATATACTATGAATATTTTTGATAAATAAACCATTTTTACATTAGCGATGTTAGTAAATCATTATCTATGTAATACGATGAAGAATAACAAGTAAAACACATACAATGAACATAATTAATACGCAAAAAATTTCATTAACATATAATTGTTAATAAATAGGTAATATATAGTAAAAAAATCACAGATGATATCATATATATTATTAAGATTATTTTAGAAGTTAATAATATGTTTTAGACCATTATAAAAGTGTTTTGGACATGTTGTGATAGTATCAGACCTAAGATAATAGAATTTTATCTCACATTTAATATTTGTATGATATTATCCATTTTCACCAGATATTTATTATGTGTGTTGAATGGACTGACCTTATTATATTTCATATCTTAAATAATTTTATATTAATGTTATTAAAATATTTAGTTGAAGATATTAGTCTTATGATTTTAATGATGAATGTTTTTTGGGACTCTTTGAATGATTAATGAATTAATCATGTCTCTATTATTTTAATTTTGATATTATAAAATATATTTATTTCTATTTATATTAAAAATTATAAATATATTTATTCTATTTTGAATTTCATCAAATTTTTTCAGGAAATTTTTCTAATGTTTTACGTAAGGGTGTCTTTAGCATAAAAATTATTTTACATTTTTTAATGATTTCTTCTTATTATTCATTCTCATTGATGTCCATGTTTTAAAAATAGGTATAAATATTAATTTGAATGTAAATTAATTTTCTAAAATTTTAATTCCATTAAAATATATCGAAGTGGTTTGGGACACTTTGATTCAATTTTTTTAAATGTATCCTTTTATAATAATGATTCTTTTTGAATAATTATCATCCATATACTTGTTTCCTCAATATGTAATATTTATATCCTTCTAAAATTTTTTATATCCAATTTTACTATTCGGTGAGTTTTCAGTAAAAGATATGAATGGAATCTTATGTCGTTTTTCATACGAGGAACTTTTTGACTTTTCCGACAAAAGTAAAAGAAGAATTTTTTTTGACTTATATGACATGAATGGGTTTTTAAAACATTATTTCCAATAATATTCCTTTAAAACAATTCAGGTTTATTTTTAATCAAATTTTTTAGTTTAAAATTTTATGAAGTGTTAAGAAAGGAAAAATGTTTTTGAAGTACAAAGGATATTTTACTCAAGAATAGAGTTCATGTGTTTTATAAAAATTATATTCCATCTACGATAATATAGGGTTCTGTTTCTATCACTATTATTACAATGATTTGATTATGTTGTGATGGAATTATTTTTATGAATTACTTTATCTAATATGAATTGTTTTATGATGTCACGATGTTTAAGAATCCCATTTTTATTACATTGGTTATGCAATGATGTATGATTTTTTTGATTTTGTGGCACACATAAGAATGTTATCTTTATGATATGGGTGGGAAATATATATCTCCCTCCAATGAATTGGGTAATTATTTATATCTCATGAGATTTACATGTATGGAATGGTAGGTTAAACTAGTTCAGTGATACATGACTGAAACGAGGAGTGAACTCGGTTCAGAAATGGACTTTGTCCGCTGAGATAGTCTTTTCTATGAGTCTTGACTACTAAGAAATTATTCTCTATGATTATGTGTGTATGCCACAACGATTATTGTTTTAATTTATGATTATTGGGATTTCATTTCACTTCTATGATTTATCCCATTTATGAAATTATGATTTCTTTTGCAGGTTAAGATTTCCAAAATGTTATGTTCTTATGAATATGATGTGATTGAATTATCTTTTGTTTACCTTTACTGAGCATTTGAGCTCACCTTTTAGTATGTTTTCTTTCCCCAGGTCAAGAAGAAGGTTATTAAGTAGGATATTCCAATAGGGACCTTAGATATGATGAAATAAATGGGGGACAATGTCGATGCTTTATGAACCAGTTGTTTATGTTTCCGAGTTTCTAAAGACACTATACATATACTTCCCTTTCCGGGTTTTGTTATATTTTGTAATAAGTGTGCTTCAATTCTGATGTAATAATAATTTATGTAAAGTATGGGTCGTTATAATCACAACATGCTCGTAGAGTATTTGGCTATTCGGGAAAGGGAGAAAAAAAGGAGCTAATAACCAACCACTCATATGAGTGTTGGGAAAAACACCCACCCCCATGAAATGGGGGTGTTAGGAACTAAGTTCTCAACTTGGTTGGGGTGCGAATAAGAAACACAAAAACTATAAGTATATGTATAGGTAACAAGAACTCACCCAATCTAGGTTTTTCTTCAGCCAGACTAAAGAATAATATCCATACTATTAATTCATAAGAGAAGAGAACAACACCCATGTCCAAGTCAAAAATCACAACAAACCAAATCTACATTTTTCCAATCCTTATTTTCATGTTTAGTAATAACGTTTAAATATGATTATCCACATAGTTGTGCAACTAGTAAGTATAATCACAAGCCATGGAATGAGTACACCCAACAGAAATTTAAACATTCACACACAGTTCTCTTATAAAAACACATTAAGTGAGACCCCTCCATGAATTGGAACCAAAGCAGTTCAAAGTGTAAAACTCCAAGATTTCATAGTGTGTTACTTCTTCAAAATAATTCAATAACTTTCACTACACATAACACCGAGATCAAGCGCACCATGACTTACCAAACAAGCCATTCAAAAGAGGTTATGAATAGTATTAACTAAATTTTGAACATTATATTATCCTTATAATTTTAGATTCCATATTATGAGTTTCTTAGACATAATGTAATAACAAATTAATTTTCTTTCAGATAAAAGAAATATTTTTCAAAAATTCATTTTTACAATCTTTTAATTGTGAAACCGTTTTAAATCCATTATTTTAAAGTTTTATATATACAATTTGACTAAATAAATTTATTATTTATAATGGGGACATCAAAAATTTACAATGTAACACCCTAATATTCCATGGTATGCTTTTCTTTAAATAATACAGTAGCATGTGTTGTACGCAACATCGAGTTCTAACACACACTACAACCAATCAAACTAGCCGTTATGAATATTAACACCTACTTTATTGAAATTTTATAAATTTTATCTCCCAAAATGGACTTAATTTTTGGATTTGGAATATCGAATTTAGACTAGGGTAAAATTTTTGGTACTTTTTGGATAACTTTTATATTTTGATGAATATTAAAAATTACTAAATTTTAATTAAAACAGCTTTTTTAATCAAAATAATTAATAGTGATAAATTATGAATTTGAGTGGTTTTAAATTATATTTAGAATATATTTTTACCATTTAATATTATGTTGTTCATTGGACATAATTTCACAATTAAACCGGACATGAACAAGTGTCAGTCTTTTGATAGTTATTATCTCTTAAAAACACGTTTTCTGTTTTAACGGCGGGAATTAATTTTAAATTAATTTCTGCCAATTCTGTGTTTTGAATTTGGAAAAACGGATTCTATATTTGGAATTAGGATTTCAAAATTTTGTAAATAGGTATCTTTTATTATTATACATTTTGAATAATTACTACAGTAAATATTTTATTTACCATGGTTAAAGGGTAAATATGGTAAATAAGGGTAAAAAATAATATTATAATAATAATAAATTATCCTAAAACGTGTCCTAACCATATTGGTTGATACATTTCTGACCATGGGAATATTTGGGTCGA
Source organism: Viscum album (assembly GCA_963277665.1). NCBI lineage: Eukaryota > Viridiplantae > Streptophyta > Magnoliopsida > Santalales > Viscaceae > Viscum > Viscum album. The sequence continues at coordinate 1,361,075,525 of OY728133.1, forward strand.
TTTTGGGACCCCATGGATCCACATGAAGGTGATAGGGACACTTTATATTAGTCAAGTTAATGTAAATACAAATATGACATAAGCATATACCTTTTATCAAACAAAATTTTGCACAAGGTTATATATGTGGTATTTTTGACTATAAATATTAATTACACAGATAAAATGATTTCTACATAAATTTCTTTTTTTATAATTTTTAGACATTTAATATTTAAATTTTTTTATGACACAATAATGATGTAGTATTTTCCTTATTAATGAAATATTATTCTAATTGGTAATATAATTGTCAAAATAAATAAAATTTGAATGTTTTGGTGACATCCACGAATTTTAATGGTCATTATGACATGTTAGGATTTCATAAATGAATTAGGTTCTAATTAATAAATTTTTTATGACTTTAACAAAAATCAATTTTTGAATAGTGTCAAAATTGACATAAAAGGGTTTTTTAAAAAATATATATTATATTATTAATTGATATTAAATACCTAGAAATATACGGATCAAGAAATATAATTATATCATGATAGTTTTATCATTAATTGACTACTTTGGGGTATCTTGGATGTATATGGTATGTTTATTATCAATATAATATAAAAATACAATGTGACATTGTAAATGTCAATCTAATTAACTAAGAGTTTAAACTAAAATATAAGGTTAATATAATACCAAAAACTGTCTAAAATATTTTGGTTGATTAGTTTGCGACCTATCCCCACATTTCCCTTTAAATAATCCACTTTGGAGCCATTAGAAACCTAATATGAATTTATTATAAAATAAAATTTATAGCTTTTCCAAAGGTTCCCCTCACCCCTCTTATAAAAGGGCACTACCACTTATCACTAATTCACACATTCAAAGCCTTTTGGTTTTGCCAAACCCAGCCCAAATACTCTCTAAACATATATAACTTAAACCTAGGTGCCTTTTTTGGATCATAAAACCAACCTAAGGTTCCTTTTTGATCAAATTAAAAGGAAGAACCTGACGAAGAGGTAATGTTTTCACCACCCTTTTCAAGTTCATTTCTTCTTCAAATTTTTCTTTCTTTGTTATTCAAATTATAAATTAATAACTCCAGTATCTCATATATACTGTTATTTTATTATAAATATGGTAAAACTATATTCAATATTATATCCATCCTTTGAATGACTTGTCACTATATGTGCATATGTACGGCTTACCGTCTCCATGTCGTGGTGTAATTGTTATTCAATATATTATTATTTGGATGGGTATAATACTGATGTGTAATTCATATATATAATAAATATAACATGATAATTATTCTTTATATATGATATACCATCCAATTATATATTATTTTAATATCAAAAGAATGATATTGTCGCTCGTGCGTACGTACGGACTACCGTCTCCACGAACGTGATAAGATTCATTCCCCATCGTATCAAATCAAGTATAAAAATAATTTTATGATTAAAAATAATGTTTGAGGACTTGATATCATTCTGTATATGAATAAAATACCACCTGTATGTAACAAACATGCCTTATGTAACAAAACATATTAAAGAAAATGAATAAGTTAACACCTGAAACGACGATAATACTAAAATATTATTAACAAAACATTAATAGAAGATCATATATGATATCATAATTATGTATATGGTTGTTTTATAACTTTATAATAATTTTTTAACTATTATACAGGAGGTTAACATACCATCAAGTAAGTAAAAGTACTAGGTAAGTGTTTATTTCACAATCTCTTCATTATCCGAGGTTGTTTATACGTGATTATCTACTGGAACCTCTTCATCATCCACATCCATGTTTCTTAAAAATGTATTTCAAATCATTCTTACTATTTTAAATACTATGTTATAAAGTCATTTATACCCTTGTTTACTTTTTATAAGAAGTTTATAAAGAGATCTTTCTCTCATTTTCCAAACAAGGTCCTTTTTAATATCTTCAACAGAATTAAGGTAAGAATGTCTTTTTTACCTTATACGGTGGGTGCTGATATTTTCCGCCATTATAAAATCGTCAAATATTCCCTTAAAAGATTATAAGAATATTTTCAATGTAAATTTCTTATTTTATAATTATGTTACTTTTAAATGATTTAAAAAAAATATATTTCTCTCAAATATTTTTCATTTCATCTATGTCAACATCCGTTGATGGATTTTAAGATTATTAGACGTTTTTTTATTATGATACAAAACATCCATATATTATTGAAGGTTTTTTTATGTGTTAGACTGTTTATGTGTTATTTTTATACCATTCATGATTAATGGTGAACATATTGACATTTTGTATGCTAGTTTTAATATGAATGTGTATGTTGTGTTTAAACCTGTTCATATGAGGAATGCATTGGACTTAATAAGAGACGGGTGGAGCCCGCTATAACTCCTCAATGCATCGGTAGGTATCACGAGACAAACTAGTGTCTTGGGAGAAGGCCTTGACAAAATCTTATTTTTAGTCTTGTCACGAGGCCTTGGATATATGGTTATCATAGTCTGGCATTATAAATTCCATCATTATGAAAGTTGTTATTGATATTGCATGTGATTATTCGACAAGTAGAATATCCATGTGAATAATTAAATGAAATTATTTTATTTTATCTTTTCCATATTGTTCTGTTGTTCATGTTTAAAATTCTTTTGTTTTAGTTATACATTGCCTTAAATGTTTATGCTTATTTATGAATGTTTCCGCTATATTGTTATCCTTATTTAGCATCTGAGCTCACCCATTTTAATGTTTTATTTTTCCTAAGATGTGAATAAGTAATTTATGAATGACCTGTAGGGATAGTATGAGGGGATATGAGTGTGGATTATGAAGACAAGATGTTGATGTAGTAGTTTTCACTTTATTATGTAACGTAAACCTTATGAATGTATCTAGTTATTCCAAGGCTACTAAACTAATCGGTCATTCGAGACTTGATCTTTTGTGATCATGCTAATATTCTGTAATGATGCACCGACTCGTGGTAACAAGTGTCAGGGCGTTACAGTTGGTATCATAGGATGTTCAGTACAATCCTTGGAATCTAGATTTAGATAAAATCTGATTAGAGCACATAGACCTAAGATGGACTTTGGGGATTAGTATAGAATAACATTCTAGAATTTGGGTATTGTTGAGATTTTGTGAGTTTTCTGAGCAATACATCCCTGTCTGGATACGAGAAGGTAGAGGCAGATCTAGAATAGATGTACCTAGGGGTAAAACCCAAAAACACATCTTTGAGCTAGACTCGAACGGGAACCGGTGCACGAAAACGAGCCTTGCTAAACTCTTGGTTATGACACTCCTGGGGGATATGCTTAGGATAACTCTCATTTTCATTACAAACCATTATGAAGGGATCATGAGTATATACTTCCTCAAAGAAAACATTTTTATGATTATGGATTATATCCATAAATAGTTAAATTTATTTTTAGTGTTTTACAAGAATGGAAATATGTATTTTGATTCAAAATCTGATCTACATTATTCCATTGTTTAGAAATAGATCCTAGTGGAAGAAACAGAAACTGTATCAATGCACACACCCCATGTAGGGATTGCCCTCCTGCCCAAGATAATTATAGTGGAGCTGGTGACGTAACTGGTGCAGATCAGCTTATCACCATACTAGGACAACTCACTGAGGTTATTAATAATTACCTTACCCTTATAGAGCATCTTGATCAACATAATGGAGGTTGAATTTTAGATTGCTTTATGACGAATCAACCACCAACATTCAATGGGAGTACAAATCCATTAGTAGAAGAGCATTGGATAAGTTCCCTAGAGAAAATATTCCAGGCTTTGAGGAGTAGTGAAAGGGAAAAAGTTGTCATGGTATTTTATAGCCTCACGGGAGATGTTGATCAATGGTGTTCATTGATTCAAAACATGAAGTAATGATAAAATATGGGTCATTGTTGATCAACTTACCATGTCAGCACATTTTACTGCTATAAAGGGAAGTTTTACTACTTGAACGGCTAGAAAGACTATATATTAATGATGTTGTGAGACTTTATGAGGTACCCCTATCGATTGTTTCTGATCGTGATATAAATTTTACATCAATATTCTGGAACAGTCTTCAGAAGTCCATGGATACTGAACTTCATTTGAGCACTGCTTACCACCTTCAAACATATGGAAAATCATAACGGACTATTCAAACCTTAGAAGACATGTTGATATCTACCTCACTTGACATTCAGGATATGTGGGATCAATATTTACCTCTGGTAGAATTTCCCTATGAAAATAGCTTCCATTCATGTATTCAGATGGCACCATATGAAGTGTTATACAGAAAGAGATGTCTCACACCAACCTGTTGGGATGACGTTGGCGAAAGAAAACTTATAGGCCCAGAAGTGGTGGATGAAATGATGGAAAAGGTGAAGGTAGTCCAAAACCACATCAAAGAAGCTCAATGTACGCAGAATAGATATGTAGACAACTGAAGAAAGGATTTGGAAATTTTAGGTGGGAGATCATGTTTTCATGAAGGTATCTCCATGGAAGGGAGTTATACGTTTCATTAAGAAAGGAAAATTGAGTCCCAGGTTTATCAGAACATTCGAAATTCTAGAACGAATTGGGGATGTACTTTACCGTTTCGCAATGCCGTCAGGTCTCTCCAAATATCACGATGTGTTCCACGTATCACTGTTGAGGAAATACATGCCTGACCCAACACATGTACTCACCAATGAGGAATTACAACTGGAACCTGATCTGTCTTATTGAGAAGAGCCCATCAGGATTCTTCATATGAGAGAACAAGTACTGAGAAACCAGATGACTCTTCTGGTAAAAGTTTTGTGGAGAAACTATAAGATGGAGGAGGCAACGTGGGAACCCGAGAAACATTTGATGAAGAACCACCCGAGTCTTTTCATGCAGTAGTATTCTAGAAATTTCGAGGATGAAATTATTTGAGAGAGGGAAGAATGTAACACACCAAGATTTCATAGTGTTTTACTTCTTTAATATAATTCAATAACATTAACTACACACAACACCGAGTTCTAGCGCACCATGACTTACCAAACAAGCCGTTCAAAAGAGGTTATGAATAGTATTAACTTAATTTTGATCTTAATATAATCCTTATAATTTTAGAATCCATATTATAGGTTTCTTAGACATAACGTACGAACTAATTCATTTTCTTTCATTTAAAAGACGTATTTTTCAAAAATGCACTTTTACCAACATTTAATAGTGAACCCTTTTTAAATACAATATTTTATAGTTTTATATATTCAATTTGACTAAATAAATTTATTATTTAGAATGGGAAAATCAAAAATTCACAATGAAACATCCCATTCTTCCATGGTATGCTTTTCATTGAATAATACAGTATCATGTGTTGTACGCAACTTCGAGTTCTAACACACACTACAACCTATCAAACTAGCTGTTATGAATAGTAATACCTAATTTTATAAATTTTATAAATTTTATCTCTCAAAATGGACTTCATTTTTGGATTCTAAATATTGAATTTAGCCTAGGGTGAAATTTCGGTACTTTTAGGATCACTTTTATATTTTGATGAATATTGAAAATCACTAAATTTTAATTAAAACAACTTTTTTATTCAAAATAATTAATAGTGGTAAATTATAAATTTGAGTGGTTTAAAAGTATATTTAGAATATATTTTTACCGTTTAATACTATTTTTTTCATTGGAAACAATTTCACAATTAAACCGGACACATACAAGTGTTAGTCTTTTGATTGTTATTATCTCTTCAAAACACGCTTTTGATTTAACGATGGGAATTAATTTTAAATTAAATTCTCCCAATTCTGTGTTTGGAATTTGAAAAAATGGATTCAATATTTGGAATCAGGATGTCCAAATTTTGTAAATAGGTATCTTTTATTTTTAGACTTTTTGAATAATTACATCAATAAATATTTTATTTACCATGGTTAAAGGATAAATTTGGTAAATAAGAGTAAAAATATATTATTATAATAACAATAAATTACCCTAAAACGTGCCCTAACCTTATTGGTTGATACATGGCGGAACATGGGCATATTTGGGTCTATTTTGGGACCCCATATAGCCACTTGAAGGTGATAGGGACACTTTATATTACTTTTGTTAAATTAAATACAAAAATGACATAAGAATATATCTTTTAGAAAAACAATTTTTTAAAAGGTTTATATATATTGTATTTTCGACTATAAATATTCATTATAAAGATAAACATATTTAATACATAATTTTATTTTATTTATTATTTTTAGACATTTAATAATTAAATTTATTTATGACACAATAATGATGAAGTATTTTCCTTATTAATGAAAGAATCAAATAATTGGTATTTTAAATGTGAAAATAAATATAATATGAATGTTTTGATGACATCTGGGAATTTTATTGGTTAATATGACATATTAGGACTGCTTAAATTAATCTTTTTTTCATTAATAATGTTGTTAACACTTTAACAAAAATAAATTTTTGTATTGTGTCAAAATTGACATAAAAGAGTTTTTAAATCAAATATTATATTATTAATTAATATTAAATTCCTAAAAATATTAGGTTAATACAAGATACTGATATCATTATTGGTTTATCATTAATGGACCACTTTTTGCCTCTTATATGTATATGGTATGTTTCGTAACTATATAAAATAAAAATACAAGGTGACATAGTGAATGTCAATCTAATTAACTAAGTGTTTAAACTAAATGATAAGGTTAATATAATTACCAAAACCTATCTAAAATCTATTTGTTCAGTGGTTTTTGACCTATACCCACCTTAACCTTTATATAATTTACTTTTTAGATAATAGAAACCGAATATTAATTTATTATAAAATAAAATTTCTAGCTTTTCCAAAGGTTCCCCTCACCCCTCTTATAAAAGGGTACTCCCCTTATCACTAATTCACACATTCAAAGCCATTTGATTCAGCCAAAACCTGCCCAAATACTCTCTCAAAATCTCTCAATTCATCCTAGAGGACTTATTATTATCATAAAACCAACCTAAATAGCCCTTTTGACCTAATCAAAAGAAAGAACCCGAAGAAGATTCCATGTTTTCACCACCCTTTTTCACGTTCAATTCTTCTTCAACATCTTCTTTCTTTTTTATTACCATTATAAATTAATAATTCCATTATTTCCTATATAATGTGATGTTATTATAAATATGGTAAAACCGTATTCTATATTCTATCCATCCTTTGAAATTCATGTCACTAAACGTACGTACGTACGGCTTACGGTCTCCACGTCGTGGTGTAATTGTTATTCAATATATTATTATTTGGATGGTTATAATAATGATCTGTAATTAATGTAAATAATAAATATAAAATTATAATGATTCTGTATATCTGATATACCATCCAATTATATATTATTTTAATATCAAAATCATGATATTGTCGCTCGCGTGTACATACGGACTACCGTCTCCACGAACACGATGAGATTTATTCCCCATCATATCCATTCAAGTCTAATTCTCATTTTATGATTAAAAATAATGTTTAATGACTTGATATTATTCTGGATGTGAATTAAACACAACCTATCCATAACAAACATGTCTTATGTAACAAAACATATAAAATAAAATAATTAAGTTAACACCCGAAACGACAATAATATTAAAATATTATTAACAAAGCATTAATAGAAGATCATATATGATATAATAATTATGTATATGGTTCTTGTATAATTTAATAAAAAAAATTAACTGTAATACAGGAGTTTAACACACCATCGACTAAGGAAAAGTACAAGGTAAGGGTTTATATCACAATATCTATATTATTTGAGGTTGTTTATATGTGATTATCTATTGGGACCTCTTTACCATCCACATCCATGTTTCTAAAAAATGTATTTCAAATAATTTTTACTATTTTAAAGACTATGGTATAAATCCATTTATACCATTTTGGACCTTTTTTACGATGTTTTTAATGGAATCTTTCTACCGTTTTCCAAACAAGGTCCTTTTTAACCTTTTTGACATAATTAAGGTAAGAATGACTTTTTTAACTTATACGGTGAGTGCAGCTATTTTTCACCATTATAAAATCATAAAAGCTTCCCTTACAACCTTATAAGTATATTTTCAAATTAAATGTATTATTTTATAATTATGTGACTTTTAAATGATTTCAAAAAAGGATTTATTTCTCACAAATAGTTTTCATTTCATTTATGTCAACATCCATTGATGGATTTTAAGCTTATTTGAAGTTTATTTATTATGATTCAAAACGACCATATATTATTGATTATTTTGTGATATGATTGACTATGTATGTATTATTTTTATACAATTCATGGTTTATTGTTAAAGTATTGACATTTCGAATTCTAGTTTTAATACGAATGTTTATGTTATGTTTAAACCTGTTCTTTTGAGGAATGCATTGGACTTAATAAGTGACGGGTGGAGCCCGCTATAACTCCTCGATGCATCGGTAGGTATCATGATACAAACAAGTGTCTTGGAACATGGTCTTGACCAAATCTTATTTGTAGTCTTGGAATGAGGCCTTGGATATGTGTTTATGATAGTCTGACATTATTAATTCCATCATTATGAATGTAATTATTGATATTTTATGTGATTATTCGACTAGTAGAATATCCATGTGAATATTTAAATGGAATTATTTCATTTTATCTTATCCATATTGTACTTATGTTCAAGTTTAAAAGGATTTTGTTTTAGTTATACATTTACTTAGATGATTATGTTTATTAATGAATTTTTCCTCTATATTGTTATCCTTACTGAGCATATGAGGTCACCCCTTTTAATGTTTTATTTTTTCCGGGATGCGAAGAAGTAATTTATGAATGACCTGCAGGGATAGTATGAGGGGATATGAGTGTGGATTATGAAGGAAAGATGTTGTTGTAGTAGTTTTCACTTTATTATGTAATGTAAACTTTATTATTGTATCTAGTTATTCCAAGGATACTAAAATAATCGGTATTTCAAGACATGATCTTTTGTGATCATGACAATATTATGGAATGATGCACCGACTCTTGGTAACTGGGGTCGGGGCATTACACAAAGTGATATACAATCCCAAGTTCCTAGATCTATGAATTGAAGGTTTCACAATAGAAGAGGACCCCACCCCATTTCGTGATAAAAAAAGAAGATCCCATCCTCACCCACATCACCCCAGTAATCTATGCCCCCAACCAGGAAAACCATAAGGTCACTCGTACTTGACCCTTGGAGGAAACAAAAAAACCAATAATACAAACCCAATGCAGACCCAACATGTATTTTCAATTTTAAAATATTTAATACACTCCATGATTTCAATTCTACTAGGCTTAAACCGGGGTTATCATCGAAAAGGAGTTGATCCTGGGGATTTCAATTTATTTAGCCTAATATACTTATTTTACCAATTTTATTTACACAACAATAGGTACACATCCAAAATAAAATCCATTTATACACCACAAGAGGTAAGGATTTATTAGTGCATAGTGAAAGACCACCAAAAACCATGATTTTCTGTAGGCGTAAGCCCACACAATTCATAAATAATTAATCATGGAAGAGGGGAAAAACAGATCAGCAACATCGATTGCACCCCTCCTCTTCATTCATTAGAACTCTTTTATTATCTTCATTAAAGTTTGGATCATCCAATTCTATAGAAGCAGTTGCGTACCCACCCCTAAATATACACATAAAGGAGGGATGAAGGTAAAACCCCTACTTGGATGATCAAGGATCGACATTACGTCCCCACGTGACTAGTATGACCCCCACAGAACACGATCAAGGAAAACATCTCCGGGATACAAATCATCTGGAGGAAGGGTACTCCGACCGTAGGGTGATTGATAAAAAGAATCGTAGGGAGAAGCTTTTAGTTTATAAATGATGTTAAGGGCTATGATACAGCATTCCAGGGACGGTTAAGATACAGAGAGAAGAACTCGGAAACCGCGTAAGGAGTGGGATCGTGGGTTGACCACACGGCTGGGACACCCCATACGTCATTAAAGGGTCCCCAAATTTCGAGGCAGTTGAAACTGACTCACACCATTGTACTACACAAATAATTTAATTAAACATCATTAATGGGTAGTAATCAGCTTTAAAACAGGCTTAACGGGGTCAAAACAGGCTTTAAAAGCCAATTTGCGCAAAAAAGATGCGCTATTGGGAAAACCTATGGTCACCAGTAGGCTAGTTCGAACTGTAGGCCGAGCCACCTGTAAGAAACGTCTAACGGTTGGACAAGCTACAGGTTGGCCAAAGCTACCGGTAGGCCGAGCCACTGGTAAGCCAAGGCTACCGGTAGGCCAAGCTACAGGTTGGCCAAAGCAACCTGTAGGCTGAGCCACCGGTTAGCCACGACTAGCAGTAGGCCGAGATACTGGTAAGCCGAGCTACCGGGAAGTAGAGATACCAGTAGGTCGTGGCTATTGGTAGGTCGAGCTAACAGTACACCGAGCTACCAGTAGGCCGAACTAATGGTAGGCCCGCTATCGGTAGGCCGAGATACCGGTAGGCCTGCTACCGGTAGGCCGAGCTACGGGTAGGCCTGCTACCGGTAGGCCGAGCTACCGGTAGGCCTGCTACCGGTAGGCCGAGCTACCGGTAAGCCTCCTATCGATAGGATGACTTACCAGTAGACCAAGCTACCGGTGGGCCGAGCGACCGGTAGGCCGAGATACTAGTTGGCCGAGCTACCGGTAGGCCATGACTACTGTTAGGAGCCTTAACATTCACCGAGAAGCTGTGATAGCTTCTCAGACTACCCCGATCACCTAAAAATCACATTTTCACCAAGAAATGGACCCCAAAACCCTGAGAAATTACATCAGATACTTCTCAGACTATTCTCATCCCTGAGAATATAATAACAACACATAAAGGAGAAAAGTGGCTTCCAAACAACCACCCATTAAAGATAATTCTCATGGGAAAACCCCTAAGGTCATCCAAAGCTGGAATAGAACCCCTCCTATATCCTGGAAACTCGCCCAAACACCTGATTCAGGGATTCCCTTCCTATACATCAGGATATTATCAGCTCTCAGCGTCACTTACTCGCCTGCACGGGTTTAATCGCATCTGCATTAATGTATCCTGATTAGCAGTCCTGTTTTACCATCCTCACACATTCGGAAACACACAGAGAGGGACATGGAACAGATCATTTCATAGATAAGAAAAAAAAGCATTTCACATACATTAAAGCACTAGGTAAATCAACTCAACAAGGTCAGAACAAAACAACAAGTCAAAATAGCTTTGGGTACTGGACGTGTAACTAGGACTCCCACTCCAATGTTCTCTCTTCCATTCCACCATGCCTCCACAACAAATGAACCAAGGTGATGGTTCGCCCTCGATGCACATTATCCTTAACATAAAACCAAATATTTTTACGTTTTATATAAACATAAAGAGACATTTAATTAGATTAAGAGAGATTTTCCATTAATGAATCTTTGGGTCATTACACAACTTTCCTCGGAAAAGAATCAAGTTCTGACCATCCTTCGTCCACCCTTACGAAGCATTTCCATGGTCAACTCGGTCACACATCACTTCTCACTCGGGGTCTCCCCACTAAGACTCCTCCAATTGTCACAAAAGAGAGGTCTATATTGTCATATGATATAGGCAACCTCCACCACTATCCATCCTCGCATCGATATGCAATGCAACCAAATCCTCCATTGCCTTCCTGGAGTCTGCAAACTCTCGTGCTGCATCCTTCTCCGACCTCCTGATCAAAGCATCGGCCAATACATTCTCTTTTCCCGACGTGTATGAAATAACAAAGTCGTAATCCTAGAATAACTCTATCAACCGTCACTACCGTATGTTTAGGTTCTACTGGGAGAAGACATACCTCATGATTTTGTGATCCATGAAGACCACAAAGCATTATCTGATGAGGTAATGTCTCCATAACTTTAGTGTTAAAACAACCGCTACATGTTCCAGATCGTGGGTGGAATAATTACGATCATGAGGGCGTACCTGCCTATACCCATAAGAGATCACCCCTTGTCGCTGCATCAACACACATTTTAGGCCTTTCACTGAAGCATCACATACCACCTCATATGTCTCCCCTTCTTCATGTAGTCTCAGAACTGGGGCACTAAGCAACCTCTCCTTCATATAGTTGAAGGCTACCTCTCAATGCTCACTCCATAAGAAAACATGGTCCTTCTTGGTCAAGGATGTCAAATGGGATACAACTCGGGAGAAATTGGGTACGAACCTCCAATAGTAACCTACCAGCCCGAGGAAAAAGCAAACCACATCCACATTCTTGGGTGCTGCCCAAGAAACTACCGCCTCAACCTTTGATGGGTCCACCGATTCGCCCTGCTCGGACACTACGTTCCCAAGGAAGTGTACTTCTCACGTCCAGAACATGCAGTTCGACAACTTCCCATAGAGCTGGTACTGTCGGAGGACATCCAAAACCATCCTCAGATGCCTCGCATGGTCCTCCACTGAACTTGAATAGATCCGGATGTCTTTGATGAACACCACTACGAACCAATCCAGGTACTCCCAGAAGAGGGAGTTCATAATCCCCATGAACACATCTGGGGCGATCATAACACCGAAAGGCATGACTAAAAAATCGATGTGCCCATATCTACATCTGAAGGTCGTCTTTGGGATGTCACCATCCTTCACCCTCAACTAGTGATACCCAGAACGTAGGTCGATCATTGAGAACCATCCTTGCCCTTTCAGCTAGACAAAAAGATCGTCTATCCTCGCAAGATGGTAGCGATTCTTGATCATTACCTGATTCAGCCTCTTGTAGTTTATGCACAACCTGAGACCACCACATTCATTCTTTTCGAACAATACTGGAGCACCGCACAGTGACGCACTTGGTCGAATATAACCCCTCTTCATCATATCATCAATCTAAATCTGCAACACCCATAACATCGATGGTGCAATCTGGTAAGGAGCCATCGAAATCGAACGAGCACCATGATGCAAGTCTATCCCAAACTCGATATCATGTCGAGGGGTTAGATTCATTACCTACTCAAGAAAGATGTCCACAAACTCACTGACGATCCCTGGTACCTATACGATCTCATCATCTACTGACTCTGCTGACAGCTCGGCTAACAATGAGATGAGGGGTTCCCCTCGCCTGCTTCCCTTCGGACCACTCCGCTCACCGGTGAAAGTAACACATCAGCCACTCACGTATGATAATACAACCCTTCCTTTGAAGCCGTTGAAGACATCAAACACAGAGAACAACCAGTCGATTACTAGGATGACATCGTATGGATGTATCTACAATAGTAGGAGATTCCTGACTGACTGATGTAGCCGTATCATTTGCATGCATCCTCGAAAAACATATAACAAGTTGGTCCGACCTCGGCTGGTGGGCTCAGCACCAGGGGATCTGGAAGTCTCTCGGAATCAAGACCCGAAGAACGTGCTAGACAGGGTGCAACGAAGGAGTGCAAAGCTCCAGTATCGAACAATTCATAAGTAAGTGTGATAAACAAATGATCTCACCTCGAACGACCTCCGGTCCTACTGGAACTGCTTCCTCCAGGACATGCAACTGCCCACGCCCAGCTCCTCTAACTCTAGGATGTCGGCCGCCTCCCTGACCATGCCTTGGTTGAGGTCCTTGAAGAGCGCCCTAAGGTCGGACTCCCCTTGCAACGCCTGCCCTCGGAGGAGCGGGAGCTCGCTGCCCCTGTTGCTGCTGCCGGAATGGCCTATCTGGAAGCTGCCATTGGAGTGGGTGATGGGCCTGTTCGCCACCGCCGTACTGTATTAGGTCCTGGAACTGATTTCGGAGATTTCCATGGATCCCACGGATGAAGAATCTCGATCCTAGGCCCAATGGAAAAGGTTGATGACTGAGGGACCAGAACTAGAACTGCTGCGGCCTGCTCCCTGCTGGTCGGAACCTAGAGGGTCCCAATGCTGGAGGTCAAGTGCTGAAAACCTTCCCATTTGACGGGCCTAGATGAATCCCCTATCATGACACACCTCCTAGAGCATTCATCCTCTCCAAAACTTCGGCCTTCTTCTGGACCTCCAAGTATGTCGACAAGGTTAAGGGGGTAACAATGTATTGGAGGGAGGGTCAGAGCACCTCCTCTAAGAATCTCGCCTGAGACTCCTCATCTAGAAAGAGGTCCAAAGCAAAGTGGAGGAGGTCCTTGAACATGATTCACAGCTCCCTTACTGAAATTCTCCCCTGCTGGGGGGAGAGTAGCTCATGTCTCTTCTCTACCTTCATCGTATAAGAGACGAATTCTGCCCAGAACTCCTTCTCAAATTAAGCCCATGCCACCTCAGGCTCTCTCATCTCCACCAGGTAGAGTTTCCACCACTAACGCGATGCTCCCCACATATGGATGATGGCTAGAGGAACCCCGTACTCGGTCAGAGGCTGAATCAATCTCAAAGCTATCACCAGTTTCTCTAGCCAGTTCTCCATCTTCATGTCAGAGGTGTTTCCCTCATACTTCTCGAGGGTTTGTCGCTGGAAAGATCGAAGCATCTTTTTTCAACTAGTCATCCTACTCCTATCGATCAAACCTCTACTGATTGGCCCAGTCATCTTCCTGGGCCTCGATCGCCCACACCGCCCTTGGTCGCCTCCCAGGTTCCATAACTGCAAGGTAAACAAGGAATGCTTAAGACCAAGTAGTGAATAATATCATTCTTAAAAATTTACATAATCTTCTTACTTATTTAAATCCCAAAAACACCAATGAAACATGAGAAAAAAGTCATTATGATGCATGTACCTTTCCTAGGGTCTATAACCTACAATCAGCATGGCCTTACTTGGTAGTTCGGTAGGTCCAGAGTCCTTGCATCGACCACGAGGTCCCTAAAATCTCGTGTCCTAGCCAGTCTTCCCTAGCCTAATTCATGCACCAAGGTCAGCCAACATTGTTTCCCTACCATCCCATCAATCCATATTGTGCCCTACTCCAGACTCAATCCTATCTCTCAACCAACCCCCTCTGATACCATTCATTCACGACCCGCCTTCACCAAAAGGAGGGAAGGGTTAGCAGCTTTCCAGCATCCTCCTTCTTTATGTTGAAGGAGAGATAATGATCCCTGAAACCCTCCTTCAATGGGTCCCGGAGTGGCGACCAGCACCATGGGTATATAATCACACACTAAATGGAAGGCATTAACCTTTTTCTTTTAATAGGATCCGGAGATAAAATAGTAAATCCGACAACACCAAAACTGAAAGTGCTAATATGGATGAAAATAAACAATTCTCATACGCATGTTCAATGTTAAAAGATACAAGTCACAAAACTAAAAAGGTAATAAGATACCAAGAATAGGGAACAACAACACCAACTGTCCCAAAGGTCCAAGCTATTATGGTCCTGCATGATCCCTGATGTCCTCCTGGAAACCTAAAAGAAGTTTTATATATGTTTTGTGCGCACACAAGTATACTATGTAAAGAAAACCCAAATACCGTCATGCACAATTGGGGAGGCATACTAATTCCATGTGAGAAAAGAGATAAACATGCACCTAGAAAGGAAACTAACCACCCAATCCTCACCAAGGGACACTACCCAAATAACGTAAGTCTATTAATGTATAGTAATAGCACAACGATTTTTGGGTACCCCGCGCCACATTCCCACTGGTTATTGAAGACATTCTACGCATATGACCAATCCCACCATTCTCATCGTAGTCCCACTTCCATACCCCTCCCATGCACACCTAGGCCACAACCACACATCACGCCCGCAAACACCTGGGACACAACCACTAACCCACCCACAGACACCTAGGCCACAACTGTCACACATAACCATGCCTGAAAAAACCTAGTCTAGTACAACCACTGCCACGCTAGATGACACCTGGGCCTCATCCCGAAGATACTTGGGAAACCATCTTCCCGCACACACCTAGGACAACCACCAAACTACCCTACCTGAAGATTCATGTGCTAATAATGGACATTAGGCCATCAAAACCTACCTTTAGAGTCGTGGGCTATTTAGGAAAGGGAGTAGAAAAGGATCTAATAACCAGCCACTCATAGGATTGTTGGGAAAAACACCCTCCCCCATGAAATGGGGGTGTTCGGCACTAAGTGTTTAACTTGGGTGGGGCGCGAATAAGAAACACAAAAACTACAAGTATATGTATAGGTAACAAGAACTCAACCAACCTAGGTTTTTCTTAAGCCAGCCTAAGGAACACTATCCTTACTATTAATTGATAAGAGAAGATAACAACACCCATGCCCAAGTGACATCTCACACCAAACCAAATCTCCATTTGTCCCATCCTTGTTTTCATGTTCAGTAATAATGTTTAAATAAGTTTCTGCACCTACTTAGGAATCTAGTAAGCATAAGCACAAGCCAAGGAATGGGTACACCCAACAACAATTTAAACATTCACACCCAGTTCTCTTGTAAAAACAAATCAAGTGAGACCCCTTCAAGTATTGGAACCAACGCATGTAAAAGTGAGATACAATCCCAAGTTCCCCGATCTATGAATAAGAAGGTTTCACAATAGAATAGTATCCCACCACAATTCACGATACAAACAAAGAATCTAATCCTTACCCACATAACCCCAATAATCTAAGTCCCTAATCTAGAAAACCATAATGTCATTCGTACGCAGCCATTGGAGGAAAAAACCAAACCAATACTATGAAAACATGGCAGAATCAACAGGTATTATCAGTTTTAAATGATTTATCACACTCCATGATTTCAATTCCACTGGGCTTAAAGCATGGTTATCAACAAAATGGAGTTGATACTAGTGATTTAAATTTATTTAGGTGAATATATTTATTTAACCAATTTCCTTTACACATAAAAAGGTTCACAACCAAAATACAAGCCATTTAAACATCACAAGAGGCAGGGTCTTATTAGTTCATAGAGAAAGACCACAAACTCTTCATTATCTGAGGTTGTATATACGTGATTATCCACTAGAACCTCTTAATCATCCACATCCATGTTTCTTAAAAATGTATTTCAAATCATTCTTACTATTTTAAATACTATGTTATAAAGTCATTTATACCCTTGTTTACTTTTTATAAGAATTTTATAAAGGAATCTTTCTCTCGGTTTCCAAACAAGGTCCTTTTTAATATCTTCAACAGAATTAATGTAAGAATGTCTTTTTTACCTTATACGGTGGGTGCTGATATTTTCCACCATTCTAAAATCATCAAATATTCCCTTTAAAGATTATAAGAATATTTTCAATGTAAATTTCTTATTTTATAATTATGTTACTTTTAAATGATTTCAAAAAAAAGATATTTCTCTCAAATATTTTTCATTTCATCTATGTCAACATCCTTTGATGGATTTTAAGATTATTTGATGTTTTTTTATTATGATACAAAACATCCATATATTATTGAAGGTTTTGTTATGTGTTAGAATGTTTATGTGTTATTTTTATACAATTCATGATTTATGGTGAACATATTGACATTTTGTATGATAGTTTTAATATGAATGTGTATGTTATGATTAAACATGTTCATATGAGGAATGCATTGGACTTAATAAGAGACGGGTGGAGCCCGCTATAACTCCTCAATGCATCGGTAGGTATCACGAGAGAAACTAGTGTCTTGGTAGAAGGCCTTGACAAAATCTTATTTGTAGTCTTGTCACGAGGCCTTGGCTATATGGTTATGATAGTCCGGCATTATAAATTCCATCATTATGAAAGTTGTTATTGATATTGCATGTGATTATACGACAAGTAGTATATCCATGTGAATAATTAAATGAAATTATTTTATTTTATCTTTTTTATATTGTTCTGTTGTTCATGTTTAAAATTCTTTTGTTTTAGTTATACATTTCCTTAAATGTTTATGCTTATTTATGAAAGTTTCCACTATATTGTTATCCTTACCGAGCATCTGAGCTCACCCATTTCAATGTTTTATTTTTCCTAGGATGTGAATAAGTAATTTATGAATGACCTGTAGGGATAGTATGAGGGGATATGAGTGTGGATTATGAAGACAAGATGTTGATGTAGTAGTTTTCACATTATGATGTAACGTAAACCATATGAATGTATCTAGTTATTCCAAGGCTACTAAACTAATCGGTCATTCGAGACTTGATCTTTTGTGATAATGCAAATATTATGTAATGATGCACCGACTCTTGGTAACAAGTGTCAGGGCGTTACAGTTGGTATCATAGGATGTTCAGTACAAACCTTGGAAGCTATATTTAGATAAAATCTGATTAGAGCACATAGACCTAAGATGGAATTTGGGGATTAGTATAGAATTACTTTCTAGAATTTTGGTATTGTAGATATTTTGTGAGTTTTCTGAGCAATACATCCCTATCTAGATATGAGCAGGTAGAGGCAGCTCTAGAACAGATGTACCTAGGGGTAAAACCCGAAAACACATCTTTAAGCTAGACTCGAATGGGAACCGGTGCACGAAAACGAGCCTTGCTACACTCTTGGTTATGACACTCCTGAGGGATATGCTTAGGATAACTCTCATTTTCATTACAAACCATTATGAAGGGATCATGAGTATATACTTCCTAAAAGAAAACATTTTTATGATTATGGATTATATCCATAAATAGTTCAATTTATGTTTAGTGTTTTACAAGAATGGAAATATGTATTTTGATTCATAATCTGATCTACATTATGCCATTGTTTAGAAATAGCGCCTAGTGGGAGAAATGGAAACTATATCAATGCACGCACTCCATGTAGGGATTGCCCTCCTGCCCAAGATAATTATAGTGGAGATGGTGATGTAACTGGTGCAGATCAGCTTATCACCAATCTAAGACAACTCACTCAGGTTATTAATAATAACCTTACCCTTATAGAGCATCTTGATCCACATCATGGAGGATGAATGTTAGATCTCTTCATGAGGAATCAACCACCAACATTCAATGGGAGTACAAATCCATTAGTAGAAGAGCATTGGATAAGTTCCCTAGAGAAAATATTCCAGGCTTTGAGGAGTAGTGAAAGAGAAAAAGTTGTCATGGTAGTTTATAGCCCCACTGGAGATGCTGATCAATGGTGTTCATTGATTCAAAACATGAAGTAATGATGAAATATGGGTCATTGTTGATCAACTTACCATGTCAGCACATTTTCGTGCTATAAAGGGAAGTTTTACTACTTGAACGGCTAGCAAGACTATATATTAATGATGTTGTGAGACTTTATGAGGTACCCCTATCGATTGTTTCTGATCGTGATCTACATTTTACATCAATATTCTGGAAGATTCTTCAGAAGTCCATGGATACTGAACTTTATTTGAGCACTGCTTACCACCTTCAAACAGATGGAAAATCAGAACGGACTATTCAAACCTTAGAAGACATGTTAATATCTAGCTCACTTGACATTCAGGGTATGTTGGATCAATATTTACCTCTGGTAGAATTTCCCTATGAAAACAGCTTCCATTCAAGTATTCAGATGGCACCATATGAAGTGTTATACAGAAAGAGATGTCTCACACCAACCTGTTGGGATGACGTTGGTGAAAAAAAACTTATAGGCCTAGAACTGGTGGATGAAACGATGGAAAAGGTTAAGGTAGTCCAAAACCACATCAAAGAAGATCAATGTAGGAAGAATAGATATGTAGACAACCGATGAAAGGATTTGGAATTTTAGGTGGGAGATCATGTTTTCATGAAGGTATCTCCGTGGAAGGGAGTTATACGTTTCATTAAGAAAAGAAAATTGCGTCCCAGGTACATCAGAACATTCGAAATTCTAGAACGAATTGGGGATGCACCTTACCGTTTCGCAATGTCGCCAGGTCTCTCCAAAGATCACGATGTGTTCCACGTATCACTGTTGAGGAAATACATGCTTGACCCAACACATGTACTCACTAATGAGGAATTACAACTGGAACCTGATCTATCTTATTGAGAAGAGCCCATCAGGATTCTTCATATGAGAGAACAAGTACTGAGAAACCGGATGACTCTTCTGGTAAAAGTTTTGTGGAGAAACTATAAGATGGAAGAGGCAACGTGGGAACCCGAGAAACATTTGATGAAGAACCACCCGAGTCTTTTCATGCGGTAGTATTCTAGAAATTTCGAGGATGAAATTATTTGAGGGAGGGAAGAATGTAACAGACAAAGATTTCATAGTGTTTTACTTCTTAAATATAATTCAATAACTTTAACTACACACAACACCGAGTTCTAGCGCACCATGACTTACCAAACAAGCCGTTCAAAAGAGGTTATGAATAGTATTAACTTAATTGTGAACATAATATAATCCTTATAATTTTAGAATCCATATTATAGGTTTCTTAGACATAACGTACGAACTAATTCATTTTCTTTCATTTAAATGAAGTATTTTTCAAAAATGCTCTTTTACAAACATTTAATAGTGAACCCTTTTCAAATACAATATTTTATAGTTTTATATATTCAATTTGACTAAATAAATTTATTATTTAGAATGGGAAAATCAAAAATTCACAATGCAACATCCCATTCTTCCATGGTATGCTTTTTATTGAATAATACAGTAGCATGTGTTGTACGCAACTTCGAGTTCTAACACACACTACAACCAATCAAACTAGTTGTTATGAATAGTAATACCTAATTTTTAAAATTTTATAAATTGTATCTCTCAAAATGGACTTCATTTTTGGATTCTAAATATTTAATTTAGCCTAGGGTGAAATTTTGGTACTTTTCGGATCACTTTTATATTTTGACGAATATTGAAAATTACTAAATTTTAATTCAAACAACTTTTTTATTCAAAATAATTAATAGTGGTAAATTATCAATTTGAGTGGTTTAATAGTATATTTAGAATATATTTTTACCATTTAATACTATGTTTTTCATTGGACACAATTTCACAATTAAACCGGACACATACAAGTGTTAGTCTTTTGATTGTTATTATCTATTCAAAACACGCTTTTGTTTTAACGATGAGAATTAATTTTAAATTAAATTCTACCAATTATGTGTTTGGAATTTGGAAAAATGGATTCAATATTTGGAATCAGGATCTCCAAATTTTGTAAATAGGTATCTTTTATTTTTAGACATTTTGAATAATTACTTCAGTAAATATTTTATTTACCATTGTTAAAGGATAAATTTGGTAAATAAGAGTAAAAATATATTATTATAATAACAATAAATTACCCTAAAACGTGCCCTAACCTTATAGGTTGATACATGTCGGACCATGGGCATATTTGGGTCTTTTTTGGGACCCCATATAGCCACTTGTAGGTGATAGGGACAATTTATATTACTTATGTTAAATTAAATACAAAAATGACATGAGAATATATCTTTTAGAAAAACAATTTTTAAAAAGGATTATATATATTGTATTTTAGACTATAAATATTCATTAGAAAGATAAACATATTTACTACATAATTTTATTTTATTTATAATTTTTAGATATTTAATAATTAAATTTATTTATGACACAATAACGATGAAGTATTTTCCTTATTAATGAAAGAATCAAATAATTGGTATTATAAATGTGAAAATAATTATAATATGAATGTTTTGATGAAATCCGGGAATTTTATTGGTTAAGATGACATCTTAGGACTTCTTATATTAATCTTTTTTTCATTAATAATGTTGTTAAGACTTTAACAAAAATAAATTTTTGAATTGTGTCAAAATTGACATAAAAGAGTTTTTAAATCAAATATTATATTAATAATTAATATTAAATTCCTAAAAATATAAGGTTAATACAAGACCCTGATATCATTATTGGTTTATCATTAATGGACCACTTGTTGTCACTTATATGTATATGGTATGTTTCGTAACTATATAAAATAAAAATACAAGGTGACATAGTGAATGTCAATCTAATTAACTAAGTGTTTAAACTAAATGATAAGGTTAATATAATTACCAAAACCTATCTAAAATCTATTTGTTCAGTGGTTTTTGACCTATACCCACCTTAACCTTTATATAATCCACTTTTTAGATAATAGAAACTGAATATTAATTTATTATAAAATAAAATTTCTAGCTTTTCCAAAGGTGCCCCTCACCCCTCTTATAAAAGGGTACTCCCCCTTATCACTAATTCACACATTCAAAGCCATTTGGTTCAGCCAAAACCTGCCCAAATACTCTCTCAAAATCTCTCAATTCATCCTAGAGGACTTATTATTATCATAAAACCAACCTAAATATCCCTTTTGACCTAATCAAAAGAAAGAACCCGAAGAAGATTCCATGTTTTCACCACCCTTTTTCACGTTCAATTCTTCTTCAACATCTTCTTTCTTTTTTATTACCATTATAAATTAATAATTCCATTATTTCCTATATAATTTGATGTTATTATAAATATGGTAAATCCATATTCTATATTCTATCCATCCTTTGAAATTCATTTCACCAAACGTACGTACGTACGGCTTACGGTCTCCACGTCGTGGTGTAATTGTTATTCAATATATTATTATTTGGATGGTTATAATAATGATGTGTAATTAATGTAAATAATAAATATAAAATTATAATGATTCTGTATATCTGATATACCATCCAATTATATATTATTTTAATATCAAAATCATGATATTGTCGCTCGCGTGTACATACGGACTACCGTCTCCACGAACACGATGAGATTCATTCCCCATCATATCCATTCAAGTCTAATTCTCATTTTATGATTAAAAATAATGTTTAATGACTTGATATAATTCTGGATGTGAATTAAACACAACCTATCCATAACAAACATGTCTTATGTAACAAAACATATAAAATAAAATAATTAAGTTAACACCCAAAACGACAATAATATTAAAATATTATTAACAAAGCATTAATAGAAGATCATATATGATATAATAATTATGTATATGGTTCTTGTATAATTTAATAAAAAAAATTAACTGTAATACAGGTGTTTAACGCACCATCGACTAAGGAAAAGTACAAGGTAAGGGTTTATTTCACAATATCTATATTATTTGAGGTTGTTTATACGTGATTATCTATTGGGACCTCTTTACCATCCACATCCATGTTTCTAAAAAATGTATTTCAAATAATTGTTACTATTTTAAAGACTATGGTATAAATCCATTTATACCATTTTGGACCTTTTTACGATGTTTTAATGGAATCTTTCTGTCGTTTTCCAAACAAGGTCATTTTTAACCTTTTTGACATAATTAAGGTAAGAATGACTTTTTAACTTATACGGTGAGTGCAGCTATTTTTCACCATTATAAAATCATAAAAGCTTCCCTTACAAGCTTATAAGTATATTTTCAAATTAAATGTATTATTTTATAATTATGTGACTTTTAAATGATTTCAAAAAAGGATTTATTTCTCACAAATAGTTTTCATTTCATTTATGTCAACATCCATTGATGGATTTTAAGCTTATTTGAAGTTTATTTATTATGATTCAAAACGACCATATATTATTGATGATTTTGTGATATGTTTGACTATGTATGTATTATTTTTATACAATTCATGGTTTATTGTTAAAGTATTGACATTTCGAATTCTAGTTTTAATACGAATGTTTATGTTATGTTTAAACCTGTTCTTTTGAGGAATGCATTGGACTTAATAAGTGACGGGTGGAGCCCGCTATAACTCCTCGATGCATCGGTAGGTCTCATGATACAAACAAGTGTCCTGGAACATGGTCTTGACCAAATCTTATTTGTAGTCTTGGAATGAGGCCTTGGATATGTGTTTATGATAGTCTGACATTATTAATTCCATCATTATGAATGTAATTATTGATATTTTATGTGATTATTCGACTAGTAGAATATCCATGTGAATATTTAAATGGAATTATTTCATTTTATCTTATCCATATTGTACTTATGTTCAAGTTTAAAAGGATTTTGTTTTAGTTATACATTTCCTTAGATGATTATGTTTATTAATGAATTTTTCCTCTATATTGTTATCCTTACTGAGCATATGATGTCACCACTTTTAATGTTTTATTTTTTCCGGGATGCGAATAAGTAATTTATGAATGACCTTCAGGGATAGTATGAGGGGATATGAGTGTGGATTATGAAGGAAAGATGTTGTTGTAGTAGTTTTCACTTTATTATGTAATGTAAACTTTATTAATGTATCTAGTTATTCCAAGGATACTAAAATAATCGGTATTTCAAGACATGATCTTTTGTGATCCTGACAATATTATGGAATGATGCACCGACTCTTGGTAACTGGGGTCGGGGCATTACACAAAGTGATATACAGTCCCAAGTTCCTAGATCTATGAATATGAAGGTTTCACAATAGAAGAGGACCCCACCCCATTTCGTGATAAAAAAAAGAAGATCCCATCCTCACCCACATCACCCCAGTAATCTATGCCCCTAACCAGGAAAACCATAAGGTCACTCGTACTTGACCCTTGGAGGAAACAAAAAAACCAATAATACAAACCCAATGCAGACCCAACATGTATTTTCAATTTTAAAATATTTAATACACTCCATGATTTCAATTCAACTAGGCTTAAACCGGGGTTATCATAAAAAAGGAGTTGATCCTGGGGATTTCAATTTATTTAGCCTAATATACTTATTTTACCAATTTTATTTACACAACAATAGGTACACATCCAAAATTAAATCCATTTAAACACCACAAGAGGTAAGGATTTATTAGTGCATAGTGAAATACCACCAAAACCCATGATTTTCTGTAGGCGTAAGCCCACACAATTCAGAAATAATTAATCATGGAAGAGGGGAAAAACAGATCAGCAACATCAATTGCACCCCTCCTCTTCATTCATTAGAACTCTTTTATTATCTTCATTAAAGTTTGGATCATCCAATTCTATAGAAGTAGTTGCGTACCCACCCCTAAATATACACATAAAGGAGGGATGAAGGTAAAACCCCTACTTGGATGATCAAGGATCGACATTACGTCCCCACGTGACTAGTAGGACCCCCACAGAACACGATCAAGGAAAACATCTCCGGGATACAAATCATCTGGAGGAAGGGTACTCCGACCGTAGGGTGATCGAGAAAAAGAATCGTAGGGAGAATCTTTTAGTTTATAAATGATGTTAAGGGCTATGATACAGCATTCCAGGGACGGTTAAGATACAGAGAGAAAAACTCGGAAACCGCGTAAGGAGCGGGATCGTGAGTTGACCACACGGCTGGGACACCCCATACGTCATTAAAGGGTCCCCAACTTTCGAGGCAGTTGAAACTGACTCACACCATTGTACTACACCAATAATTTAATTAAACATCATTAATGGGTAGTAATCAGCTTTAAAACAGGCTTAACGGGGTCAAAACAGGCTTTAAAAGCCAATTTGCGCAAAAAAGATGCGCCATTGGGAAAACCTATGGTCACCAGTAGGCTAGTTCGAACTGTAGGCCGAGCCACCTGTAAGAAACATCTAACAGTTGGACAAGCTACAGGTTGGCCAAAGCTACCGGTAGGCCGAGCCACTGGTAAGCCAAGGCTACCGGTAGGCCAAGCTACAGGTTGGCCAAAGCAACCTGTAGGCTGAGCCACCGGTTAGCCACGACTAGCAGTAGGCCGAGCTACTGGTAAGCCGAGCTACCGGGAAGTAGAGATACCAGTAGGTCGTGGATATTGGTAGGTCGAGCTAACAGTACACCGAGCTACCAGTAGGCCGAACTAATGGTAGGCCTGCTACCGGTAGGCCGAGATACCGGAAGGCCTGCTACCGGTAGGCCGAGCTACGGGTAGGCCTGCTACCGGTAGGCCGAGCTACCGGTAGGCCTGCTACCGGTAGGCCTGCTACCAGTAGGCTGAGCTACCGATAAGCCTCCTACCGGTAGGCCGAATTACTACTAGACCAAGCTACCGGTGGGCCGAGCGACCGGTAGGCCGAGATACTAGTTGGACGAGCTACCGGTAGGCCATGACTACTGTTAGGAGCCTTAACATTCACCGAGAAGCTGTGATAGCTTCTCAGACTACCCCGATCACCTAAAAATCACATTTTCACCAAAAAATGGACCCCAAAACCCTGAGAAATTACATAAGATACTTCTCACACTATTCTCATCCCTGAGAATATAAGAACAACCCATAAAGGAGAAAATTGGATTCCAAACAACCACCCACTAAAGATACTTCTCAGGGGAAAACCCCTAAAGTCATCCAAAGCTGGAATAGAACCCCTCCTACATCCTGGAAACTCGCCCAAACACCTGATTCAGGGATTCCCTTCCTATACATCAGGATATTATCAGCTTTCAGCAGCACTTACTCGCCTGCACGGGTTTAATCGCATCTGCATTAATGCATCCTGATTAGCAGTCATGTTTTCCAGTCATCACACATTTGGACACACACACAGAGGGACATGGAACGGATCAATTCATAGATAGGAAAAAAAGAATTTCACATACATTAATGCACTAGGTAAATCATCTCAACAATTTCAGAACAAAACAACAAGTCAAAATAGCTTTGGGTACTGGATGTGTAACTAGGACTCCCGATCCCATGTTCTCTCTTCCATTCCACCATGCCTCCACAACAAATGAACCAAGGTGATGGTTCGCCCTCGATGCACATTATCCTTAACATAAAACCAAATAATTTGACGTTTTATATAAACATAAAGAGACATTTAATTAGATTAAGAGAGATTTTCCATTAATGAATCTTTGGGTCATTACACAACTTTCCTCGGAATATAATCAAGTTCTGACCATCCTTCGTCCACCATTCTGAAGCATTTCTCTAGTCAACTCGGTCACACATCACTTCGCACTCTGGGTCTCCCCACTGGGACTCCTCCAATTGTCACAAAAGAGGGGACTATATTGTCATATGATATAGGCAACCTACACCACTATCCATCCTCACATCCAGATGCAATGCAACCAAATCCTCCATTTCCTTCCTGGAGTCTGCAAACTCTCGTGCTGCATCCTTCTCCGACCTCCTGCTCAAAGCATCGGCCACTACATTCTCTTATCCCGACGTGTAAGAAATAACAAAGTCGTAATCCTAGAATAACTCTATCAACCTTAACTACTGTATGTTTAGGTTCTACTGGGAGAACACATACCTCATGATTTTGTGATCCATGAAGACCACAAAGTGTTATCTGATGAGGTAATTTTGCCATAACTTTAGTGTTAAAACAACCGCTGCATGTTCCAGATCGTGGGTGGAATAATTAAAATCATGAGGTCGTAGCTTCCTATACCCATAAGAGATCACCCCTTTTCGTTTTATCAACACACATTTGAGGCCTTGCACTGAAGCATCACATACCACCTCATATGTCTCCACTTCTTCAAGTAGTCTCAGAACTGGGGCACTAACCAACCTCTCCTTCATATAGTTGAAGGCTACATCTCAATGCTCACTCCAAAAGCAAACATGGTCCTTCTTGGTCAAGGATGTCAAATGGGATACAACTCGGGAGAAGTTTGGTACGAACCTCCGATAGTAACCTACCAGCCCGAGGAAACAGCAAACCTCTTCCACATTCTTGGGTGCTGCCCAAGAAACTACCGCCTCAACCTATGATGGGTCCACTGATTCCCCCTGCTCAGACAATACGTGCCCAAGGAAGTGTACTTCTCACGTCCAGAACATGCAGTTCGACAACTTCCCATAGAGCTTGTACTGTCAGAGGACATCCAAAACCATTCTCAGATGCCTCGCGTGGTCCTCCACTGAACTTGAATAGATCATGATGTCGTCGATGAACACGACTACGAACCAATCCAGGTACTCCCAGAAGAGGGAGTTCATAAGCCCCATGAACACATCCGGGGTGATCATAACACCGAAAGGCATGATTACAAAATTGATGTGCCCATATCTGCATCTGAAGGTCATCTTTGGGATGTCACCATCCTTCACCCTCAACTAGTGATACCCAGACCGTAGGTCGATCATTGAGAACCATCCTTGCCCTTTCAGCTAGTCGAAAAGATCGTCTATCCTTGCATGATGGTAGCGATTCTTGATCATTACCTGATTCAGCCTCTTGTAGTTTATGCACAACCTGAGACCACCACATTCATTCTTTTCGAACAATACTGGAGCACCGCACAGTGACGCAATTGGTCGAATATAACCCCTCTTCATCAGATCATCAATCTAAATCCGCAGCACCCATAACATCGATGGATCAATCTGGTAAGGAGCTATTGAAATCGAACGAGCACCATGATGCAAGTCTATCCCAAACTCGATATCACGTCAAGGGGTTAGATTCATTACCTACTCAAGAAATATGTCCACAAACTCAGTGACGATCCCTGGTACCTATACGATCTCAGCATCTACAGACTCTACTGACGGCTCGGCTAACAATGAGAGGAGGGGTTCCCCTCGCCTGCCTCCCTTCTGACCACTCCGCTCGCCGATAAAAGTAACACATCAACCACTCAAGTCTGATAATACAACCCTTCCATGGAAGCCGTTGAAGACAACAAACACAGAGAACAACCAGTCGATTACTAGGATGGCATCGTATGGATGTATCTACAATAGTAGGAGATTCCTGACTGACTGATGTGGCCATATCATTTGGCTGCATCCTCGAAAAACATATAACAAGTTGGTCCGACCTTGGCTGGTGGGCTCAGAACCAGGGGATCTGGAAGTCTCTCGGCATCAAGACCCGAAGAACGTGCTAGACTTGGTGCAACGAAGGAGTTCAAAGCTCCAGTATCGAACAATTCATAATCAAGTGTGCTAAACAAATGATCGCACCTCGAACGACCTCTGGTCCTACTGGAACTGCTTCCTCCACGACATGCAACTTCCCACGCCCAGCTCCTCTAACTATAGGATGTCGGACGCCTCCCTGACCATGCCCTGGTCGTGGTCCCTGAAGAGCGCCCAAAGGTTGGACTACCATTGCAACGCCTGCCCTCAGAGGAGCGGGAGCTCGCTGCCCCTGTTGCTGCTGCCGGAATGGACTATCTGGAAGCTGCCGTGGGAGTGGGTGATGGGCCTGTTCGCCACTGCCGTACTTTATTAGGTCCTGGAACTGATTTCGGAGATTTCCATGGACCCCATGGATGAAGAACCTCAATCCTAGACCCAAAGGAAAAGGTTGATGACTGAGGGACCGTAACTAGAACTGCTGCGGCCTTCTCCCTGCTGGTCGAAACCTAGAGGGTCCCAATGCTGGAGGTCAAGTGCTGAAAACCATCCCATTTGATGGGCCTAGCTGAATCTCCTATCGTGACACACCTCCTAGAGCGTTCATAATCTCCAAAACTTCGGCCTTCTTTTGGACCTCTAAGTATGTCGACAAGGTTAAGGGGGT
The DNA here is from genome assembly GCA_963277665.1 of Viscum album. NCBI lineage: Eukaryota > Viridiplantae > Streptophyta > Magnoliopsida > Santalales > Viscaceae > Viscum > Viscum album. Next base: position 1,361,104,985 of record OY728133.1, read on the forward strand.
AACAATGTATTGGAGGGAGGGTCAGAGCACCTCCTTTAAGAATCTCGCCCGAGACTCCTCATCCAGAAAGAGGTCCGAAGAAAAGTGGAGGAGGTCCTTGAACTTGATTCCCAGCTCCCTTACTGAAATTCTCCTCTGCTGGGGGGAGAGTAGCTCATGTCTCTTCTCTACCTTCATCGTATAAGAGACAAATTCTGCCCGGAAGCCATTCTAAAATTAAGCCCATGCCACCTCAGGCTCTCTCCTCTCCACCAGGTATAGTTTCCACCACTAACGCGATGCTCCCCACATATGGATGATGGCCAGAGGAACACCGTACTCGGTCGGAGGATGAATCAAGCTCAAATCTATCACCAGTTTCTCTAGCCAGTTCACCATCTTCATGTCAGAGTTGTTGCCCTCATACTTCTCGAGGGTATGTCGCTGGAAAGCTCGAAGAATCTTTTTACACTATTCATCCTCCTCCTATCAATCAAACCTCTACTGATCGGCCCAGTCATCTTCCTGGTCCTCGATCGCCCGCACCGCCCTTGGTCGCCTCCCAGGTGCCATAACTGCAAGGTAAACAAGGAATGCTTAAGACCAAGTAGTGAATAATATTGTTCTTAAAATTTTTCATAATCTTATTACTTATTTAAATCCCAAAAACACCTATGAAACATGAGAAAAAAATTCAGTATGATGCATGTAACTTTTCTAGGGTCTACAACCTACAATCAGCATGTCCTTACTTGGTAGTTCGGTAGGTCCAGAGTCCTTGCATCGGACCACGGGGTCCCTAAAATCTCGTGTCCTATCCAGTCTTCCCTAGCCTAATTCATGCACCAATGTCAGCCAACACGGTTTCCCTACCATCCCATCAATCCATACTGTGCCCTACTCCAGACTCAATCCTATCTCTCAAACAACCCCCTCTGATACCATTTTTTCACGACCTGCCTTCACCAAAAGGAGGGAAGGGTTAGCAGATTTCCAGGCTCCTCCTTCTTTATGTTGAAGGATAGATAATGATCCCTGAAACCCTCCTTCAATGGGTCCTGGAGGGGCGACCAGCACCAAGGGTATATAATCACACACTAAATGGTAGGCATTAACCTTTTTATTTTAATAGGATCGGGAGATAAGATAGTAAATCCCACAACACCAAAATTGAAAGTGCTAATATGGATGAAAATAAACAATTCTCATACGCATGTTCAATGGTAAATGATACAAGTCACAAAACTAAAAAGGTAATAAGATACCAAGAATAGGGAACAACAACACCAACTGTCCCAAAGGTCCAAGCTATTATGGTCCTCCACGATATCTGATGTCCTCCTGGAAACCTAAAAGCAGTTTTATATATGTTTTGTGCGCACACAAGTATACTATGTAGAGAAAAACCAAATACCATCATGCACAATTGGGGAGGCATACAAATGCCATGTGATAAAAGAGATAACCATGCACCTAGAAAGGAAACTAGCCACCCACGCCACACCAAGGCACACTACCCAAATAACGTAAGTCTATTAATTTATAGTAATAGCACAACGATTTTTGGGTACCCCGCGCCACATTCCCACTGGTTATTGAAGACATTCTACGCATATGATCAATCCAACCATTCTCATCGCAGTCCCACTTCCATACCCCTCCCACGCACACCTGGGCCACAACCACACATCTCGCCCGCAAACACCTGGGACACAACCACTAACCCACCCACAGACACCTAGGCCACAACTATCACACACAACCATGCCTGAAAAAACCTAGTCTAGTACAACCACTGCCACGCCAGATGACACCTGGGCCTCATCCCGAAGATACTTGGGAAACCACCTTCCAGCACACACCGGGGCCAACCACCAAACTACCCGGCCCGAAGATTAATGTGCTAATAATGGACATTAGGCCATCAAAACCTACCTTTAGAGTCCTGGGCTATTTGGGAAAGGGAGTAGAAAAGGATCTAATAACCAGCCACTCATAGGAGTGTTGGGAAAAACACCCTCCCCCATGAAATGCGGGTGTTCGGCACTAAGTGTTTAACTTGGGTGGGGCGTGAATAAGAAACACAAAAACTACAGGTATATGTATAGGTAACAAGCACTCAACCAATCTAGGTTTTTCTTAAGCCATCCTAAGGAACACTATCCTTAAAATTAATTGATAAGAGATGATAACAACACCCATGCCCAAGTGACATCTCACACCAAACCAAATCTCCATTTGTCCCATCCTTGTTTTCATGTTCAGTAATAATGTTTAAATAAGTTTCTGCACCTACTTGGGAATCTAGTAAGCATAAGCACAAGCCAAGGAATGAGTACACCCAACAACAACTTAAACATTCACACCCAGTTCGCTTGTAAAAACAAATCAAGTGAGACGCCTCCAAGTATTGGAACCAAAGCAGGTCAAAGTGAGATACAATCCCAAGTTCCCCGATCTATGAATAAGAAGTTTTCACAATAGAAGAGGATCCCACCACAATTCACGATACAAACAAATAATCCAATCCTTACCCACATCACCCCAATAATCTAAGCCCCTAATCTAGAAAACCATAATGTCATCCGTACGCGGCCCTTGGAAGAAAAAACCAATCCAATACTATGAAAACGAGGCAGAATCAACAGGTATTATCAGTTTTAAATGATTTATCACACTCCATGATTTCAATTCCACTGGGCTTAAAGCATGGTTATCAACAAAATGGAGTTGATACTAGTGCTTTAAATTTATTTAGGTGAATATATTTATTTAACCAATTTCCTTTACACATAAAAAGGTTCAAAACCAAAATACAATCCATTTAAACATAACAAGAGGTAGGGTATTATTAGTTCATAGAGAAAGACCACAAACGACCAGGATTTTTAGTAGGCATAAGCGCGCACAATTCAGAAATCATTAATCATGGAAGTGAAAAAAAAACAGAGAAACATCATCGATCACACCCCTCCCCTTCATTCTTTAGAATATGTTTATTATCTTCATTAATGTTTGGTTCATTATATTCTACAAAAGCATTAGCAAACCCACCCCTCAAGATACACCGAATAGAGAGACAAAGGTGAAACCCCTACTTGACTAATCAAGGATCGACGTAATGTCCCTATGTGACTAGAAGGAGATCCACAGAACACGATCATAGAAAACTTCGTCGGGTTACAACTCATCTGGTGGAAGGGTACTCCGACAACAGGGTGATCGAGAAAAAGAATCGTAGGGAGAAGACTTTAGGTTATAAAGTCTGATAACCGCTGAGATAAAGAACGCCCGAGATGGTTATGATATGGAGAGAAAAACTCAGAAACCATGTGAGGAGTGGGATCGTGGGTTGACCACGCGGCTGGGACACCCCACACGTCATTAAAGGGTCCACACCGTTCAGGGCGGTTTAAACCGACACACACCAGGGTACTTCACCAATCATTTAATTAAATGACATTAATGGGCATTAATGGGCTATAAAATATTCTAATAGGGGTCAAAAGAGGGTTTAAAACCAATTTGTGCAAAAAGAGGCGCCATTGAAAAAACTCGTGGTCACCAGTAGGCTCGGTCTACCAGTAGGCTGAGCCACCGGTAAGCCAAGGATACATGTAGGCCAAGCAATCGGTTGGCCGAAGCTACCTGTTGGCTGAGCCACCGGTAAGACATGGCTATGGGTAGGTCGAGCTACCGGTAAGCCAAGCTACACATAGGTCGAGGTACGGGTAGTCCGCGGCTACCAGTAGGCCGAGATACCGGTAATCCGAGCTACCGGTAGACCAAGATACCGGTAGACCGAGCTACAAGTAGGCCGAGCTACTGGTACGCCTGCTACCTGTAGGCCGAGTAACCAGTAAGCATGCTACCAGTAGTTCGATCTACCAGTAGGTCGAGCTACTAGTGGGAAAAGATACCATTCGGCCGATCTACCAGTAGGCCGAGCTACCAGTAGGCCATGGCTACCGTTAGGTTCCTTAAGCTTCACCGAGAAGTTGTTATAGCTTCTCAGACTACCCCGTACACCTAAACATCACATTTTCACCAAGCAATGGCCCCCAAAACCTCGAGATATTAAATAATATAACTATTATTTATACATTCCATGTATTATGGGAAGGAGTCATATCACTTTTAGTGGGTGGTAGTACACATAACCTCCAACGAAATTATCATATTTACAGAACCTGAAAAAATTAAAGTATGTTCTAAATAAAAATAATAGAATCATCGAGAAAATATAAATACATTATATATTCTATTTATTAATAGTTTCTATTATAATGGTCACCAGTAATGGTGGTAGGGTAAAATAGAACAATCATCTTTTAGTGAGGCATTAGTTCATCGTACAATGAAGCTTTATGTATATTAATAATTAAATGGAGGTGTGTGTAAGTGTAGACATAAACCATATCATAAAAACATCCTTTTTTATTAATTATATTGGTGTTATTCATTATTCAACTAATTATAAGGTTATTGGTATTGGAAAACATAAATCTATCTAAAATGCATGAGAGAAGGTGTGGCCTCTTAATCGAGTAACTTATTTCTTTTTATACCAAAAGCCCTCCAGGGGAGACTTTCTTCACTAAAAAGAGTTATAGGGTATGGTGTTGGAATATAGGAAGACGACTAGTTAGGTATTGGATGACCCAATGGTTTATTAATGTCTGAGTATTACAGAAGAGATGCTACCTTTATATAGTATATGGAAGGGGCACCCTTGGAAGCACTTAAATTATTAAATTTATATAAATTAATTTCTTAATTAAAAAGTATCAAACAATATATATACCAATGATAATATGAGTATTGATTGAAATAATATATTGGAATAATTTTTATATAAGTATTCATTTCATATTAATGATTATCTTTTTGGATTACACATATGAATTCTCTTTTAATTTAATTATGCTAACAACATATTAATTTTTTAAAGGATATAAATTTTACTTATATTGGGTCAATATTCTATAAATAGACACTATATGAAATTTTTACATTATAATTTTCACTTTTATTTATTTTTAATGGTTTTTTATATTTTTAAATAATTCAATAAATTGCTATTTTTATAAAACAACAATTATAAGAATATTTAAACTATTCTGTCTCTAGAATTTAAATAAAATTTAAAAATAGATATAACATTGAAAAAGCAATTTAATAGTCCTATGAAATGTCATATGAAGCTTCATAAATATTTTATGAATTAATTATGCCAGATACCATTTATTTTAATATTGATAATATCATTTATTTGATTACTTTATTAATAATGCAATTGTTGTTTTATCATTCTGTCATAATTAACATTAATAATTTAATGTCTAAAATTATTAATTAAAATAATATGATTTAGTAAATCCTTTTATATTTCTGATGAAAATTTATTTTTGAAATGATAACTTATATAAATTGATATTAATTTTTTTATAAATGATATATGTTTATGACTTATATTTTGTTACATTATGTTAAAATTTATAAGTGTCATAATCACACCCATGTGGAATTCAAAGGCCTACATTTCATCCCAAGGTTTTTCATGGTCTGAAATATCAAAAAAAATAAGACTATAAAAAGTGTTATATAGGTTTTATATTATTATAATTTTATTTGTACACTTATTTACCTGATATATCATTAATTATGGTAAAAATTAATAATTACTAATGTTACTATTAATCATGTACAAAAATATAGAACACATTTACATATTTTTTACCCTTTGATTCAAAATATGGAATATTTTTTTCTTAATTCAATATAATTTTTTTTAATTAATTAAAAATTAACTTCAAGTAAAAAAATGAGAAAAGTGGGTTTTTAAGAGTAAAAACCATAAAAATTTTGATATGTGTTTATAAAAAAATTGAATGAGAAATTACATCCAAGGACCAAAATAGGATTGAATAAAAAAAATATTCCATTTAAATAATAAACCCATTTAAATTGAAAATATAAAAACATATAAAATTATAGGAAAAAAACGTTTTCAATTAAAATGCAGTATTTTTTACTCTTCATTAGAAAATGAATTTTATCATAAAAATTCCATAATTCAGCCAATGTAAATTTCGATGTCCCACTTATAAACAAGAAATTCAATTTGTAAAACATATAATATAAAATTTCTAAAAACTATATTTAAAAAAGGTTCACCATAAAAAGGCTGAAAAACTACCTTTTAAAACAAATATTTGAGTAAATTATGCATAAAAGTGGATTTATTCTCATTTTAACCCTATAAAATTTATAGGATGAACGTATTAAAATTTAATAAACATGTTTATAAATAATATTGTTTTTTTATTCATTCATTCTAATATTATGAGTAGTATTTAAATACCATTTAATATAATAATATGAATATTGTATTTTTTTAGAATAACTCAGTATTTTGTGCCACATAAAATTTCGAAGAAACCAACAATTGTGTGTCGGGTACGCTATCACGCATAGTGTCTCATTTAAAATATAATTAACTTATAATTCATAAATATTAAAAGATATGAAAAATTATAATTCTATAATTCTGTGGGATGTTATATTCTCTACCCCATTAGAAATTATGTCTTCACAATATAAATTTGGGATCTGTAACTACGATATGAATTGTCAAAATACCTTTAATGATATAAGACATTAGAAAATAGTCAATAAAACATCCGCATTAAAATTAACAATGATAAAACACATACTATAATTCTATATAATAAAAGATGTATATGGTAGAAACCTAGCAACGATGATCTGATGGAGAGTAAAGTAAAAAAATTTAGTAATTATTTAACTATAAAAACCATAAATTTTATATTTTATAAATGGGATCCGACTTTGTTGTAAAATATTTAATCTAAATACATTTTTTATGAATCTGTTCATATTATTGATGGGTTATTTTACTACTTAGAATAATAAAATAAGGAAATATACTTACATGACATTTAGTGTTTCATCCCTTAATCAATTTCGACAAAAAACTCATCTTTATCTCCAAATGATGAGTATTTAAGATGAATATTTCATGCCTGAATCACAATATTCAACTTATAAAAACACATATCATTTAAAAAATGAGATATATATGTTTTTAATACCTTTTTATTTTATAAATAAAATTGTTTAGTACAATATTATATAATTCCCCACAAAAGATATACTTTAGTATGAATAAGTACTAATTTTAATATCAAAAATTCAATTATAATAACCAGTGTTCAATGAAGACATTCAATAAATAATTGTACATAAATTTACTCTATATAATCCAAACTAAAATTGAAACATAAATTTTTGAAGGATTTGATCACATCGTTTTCCAATATAAATTATAATATTTATCTCCAAATTACATCATCCACGCTTAATTTATTATACAAAGAAGTAATTAAAATAATCACATTTTCTCCAAGATAGGTTAATGACTTCCATTTATAACATAATTTTCAGAAGTTCAAAATTAAAATAATATATTATTCCATAATAAAATTTATCCATTAATCCATAACTAAAATTCTATAATAATATATTTATCTTAGTTATATAATGTTCCCACAATAGTTAATGACTTCCAAAATAAAATGTATCACTTAATATCCATATAATTATCCAAATCAAATTATATTCATTTGATAAAATATAAGATCCCAATTCAACTACTTCTTATTCAATAAATTAGTTTAATTAAAATAAAAAGTCTCACTAACAATGTAGTTCACAAAGTATGGTTTTAAGTGATTGTGACTTGTGGAGTATTGGGTGTGGGCTTAATCCCACAACCTTGTCTAATGGGAAGAGTTTTCAACCTTCTATGGTTTTTCCTTTTCCTAAGAAAATATAATTCATATATCATTCCCAAAAAGAGTAAAAATATTTAAAAATAACCATAACATATTTTATTCTAAGGGTTATGTCAGGTCCTTCATTTTTCACCCCAAAATGTAATATCCCATAATTACTTGTATATCAAAGATCAGATAAATGTTATATTTTACTTTATAATTATGATCACACATGAAAAATTTAATTATTCCTCAAAAAATATTATATAAATCACTTCTGGGTTATACATACTTAACAAATTCTTCAAAAGTAATCCCATAATCATAAGAGAGTTAATAATTTTAAACATTTCATCATCCTATAATCTACCATAACTCTTTAATCAATTATAAGTATACTTCATAATAATTTAATATTTTATATAATCAATTAACTATGAATTTTAACCATATTTTGAAATACATAATTCTTGTAGATCAAATATCATCATCATTTATTAATATCAATCCATTTGTATTTCATTTTTTACAAAGAATAAAATAAAACACAATGTTTATCCATATATCATGATATTCCTTTTGTTCCATTTATATTTCGACATGTTTTCTTACATTCAAAACGTAATTTTTCACTCCACTTCTATTATTTCACTTTTCAATATTTGTTAGACAAGTTGAAATCTTGATATGGTATGGAAGTGATACCATGACACATAAAATTGTTTTATAAATTAGTTGTTGTTGGATAACTCAAAATAAGTTAAAGGTGATTTGAATATTAATAAAGCTATCAAGGTCATTCAATTAAAATTTTCCTATAATATTGATTATCAAATTGTGAGGGTAGGATGAGAATGTTGTGGATGATCTATTTCCTTCCATCTTGTCAAATGATCCTTAATCTGATGAAATGAATCATCACTTAAATATAAAATGAATTATAAAAATAATAATCCTGTACATGGTAATGATAACATAACAATTTTCTTAATACTCAAATACATCAAATTTAATACATCTCTGTTTTTTATGTTTTTTTCCAACCATCCTAATTTATCATAACCCCCAAAATTTTCAATATGATTATAACCCTATTGGTTATATAGGAACCTAACACTATACATAGATAAAATCCTAACATCTAATGTTATATAAACCCACCTCTGATATTAACTATAAATCCCCAGCCTTAAACATTTCATATAAATGAGTTAAGTCAAGAATTCTAATTGAGGATCTTTTTAGGATTTGAGTTTTAGAGAACTTGGACATAAATAATACATAATAAATAAAATTTATATATTGTGGATACCAGTAAAATAATATCCCTTTCATTCGTCATATAAAACTTTAAAAAGTAATCATTATTTCATTTTATAGGTAAAATGATCCCGGAAAAATTCCGCTCTCTTACCCATCCCTATACCCTATAAAAACATTTTAAAAACATGGGATGAGCACAAACATCTCAGTAAGGGATATAAAATAATGAAAGAAATCAAAAGTAAATAATTATTCATTAACCCATGGAAAAATAAATTTTCTGAAAAACATCATAGTAATCATAAATCATAATGGTAACTTCAAGCATACATATCATATTTACATTGTAGATTTCACAGCTACATAGGGAGTAACATTCATGAATCCATTTTTTATACCCATTATAGTATATTTCATAAATCTATTAGGATAAACCATTTTTATAACTCCATATCATTACCTGATGCTATGGAGAGTTATTGAGGGATCCCCTATACTCCGTTTATCATGGAACCACCCATATACAGAAGAAATTCCTTTGAAATTAAACTGAATAATAACATATTTACCATTAATAAATCAAAAATAAAATTTCTTCATTGCAATCATAAGATATCATTACAAGATATTGATATAATCAATTAATTATCATAACAATTTTCAAAACCAAAAATAAAAATAAAAATTTAATATTGCATTTAATTTTATTTTAAATACATTAATTCTAATAGGGGAATCCAAATACAAAATTATGGTCACTCTGGAAGAATGGTCATTTTCTCCACATATGTTAAATAAAATTCCTTTTTACATTTAGTAAAACACTTAAAATAAAAAAATATTAAAATGGAAAACTGTTGAATGAAATTTAAATTCAATGGAGTGGATTATACATAGTATTAAAGAATGTGGTTTATAATATCGAAATATGCCTCAATGAATGGATATTGAGATGATGTCCCATATAGTGAGTCTGATTTGTCTTGTAAATTCATTATTTTTTAGAATAAAAAACATATGTTAATTTATAATTTATTTAGAATATTTTTCTAGTATATTATTAATTTCATATCACTTATTACAATGTTTTAAATATTACATAACTATTTATGTTCATATCATACATTTGGTCAATATTTGGTACATGAGAAAATAGTAAACAAGTTATCATGTAAATTTTCCATGTAGAAAAACATCCATATACTGTAGGTTAATATTAATGAATTAAATATAATATATATATATAAAGAATTTATTTATTTTAAAAAATCCATAATAATTGGAGATACTAAACGAAATGCACTGTTCATGGCGATGGTAGACCGTACGTATGGATGAATGAACCTTCCATCTTTTTTCATATTACAATAATAATATTTAAATGGTATATATGTATATTATATTAACAAAATTTGATGAATATAATATATTTCTCATAGTTTTAATTAAACAATCCTATATACATTCAATATATAGAAGGAATGATTCATATCGCTTTGAGGGGGCAGTATTATACCATCCCTCAAACAAAATTATTGTATTTAAGAAATATAAAATGAATAATGGTATTTTATAAATAAAAATTATTAAAAAATAGAAACAATATAAATATAATATATATCAAATGTGAAAATATTGACCTTTATAATGTCCACCATGATATATGGTAGTGGAAAATTGAACAATCATAGTTTTGTAAGGAAGTAGTTTCACGTAAACTGAAATAGTTTGTTTATAACCTATTAAATGGGGGTTTGGGTAATATTAGATCTAAAATGTATAATAAAAAATACTTTTATATTTTGGATATTGATTTTTTATATAACCATATAATAATAATATTTTTATGGAGTGGATAATGGGAATGAAACTAAAAAGCATGAGATATGGTGTTAATTCATTACATGGTAACATTATTAAGTTAATAACAAAATGACACTATGGGAGCCTTTATACCCTAATTAAGGATATAATATAAGGTGATGGGTTTTTTTTAAGTTTTTAGGTAAGGGGTTTTCTGAACAAAAGAGTTATATATTTTTGAGTATTAGAGAACAGAGGGTACCTATTATAGCAGATGGAAAGGGCACCCTTGGAAACTCCTACATTATCAAATTAATATAAATTATTTTATTAATTTAAAATACCTCCAAATGAGTTATTTAAAAGATATTATGATTATCATTCATATAAATATAATCCTAATTTATTTAGGAATGTTTGGATTTTCACATAAAATTTTTTTACCGTTAATTATATCTCTTTTAATTTAATGTTTTGTAAAAAATGTTAACATTTAAGGGGCATTTAATTTTACTTATATGAGGTACGTTTCCTATAATTGATAATTTAATTAACATTTATACCTTATAATATTATCATTATGATTTTAAAATATTCTTATTATTTTGAAATAATTTAATTATTTACTATTGTTATTAAACATCAATTATGTCAATTATTACACTATTCATATTATTAAATTTAAATAAAACATTAAAAGAGAGATATCTTATATCCAAACCATTAAATACACTTATAACATGTCATATTAACATAAAAAATAATTTATTACATGAATTTAACCAAATAATATTTATTTTAATATTTAAAATATCATTTATTTGATTGATTCATTAATAATGAAATTATATGCATCATAATTATGTCGTAATTACGTTTAACTATATCGAGTCTAAAAATTTTAAATAAAATACTATGATGTATAAAATATTTGTATATTTCTAATTAATATTAATAGTAGAAGATATAACCTATATAAACCCAAATTATAATTGTTTTACTATGAAGATATTTGTTTATTACATATTTTCTTTTATGATAAATTGAATTGTATAAGTATAATAATCAAACCCAAGTGGCATAATAATGCCTAAATTTATCCCCAAATAATTCCTTGGTATACCATAAATAAAAAAATAATAATAAATGATTTAGGATAGTTTTATATTATTATAATATTATTTTTCATTTATTTACCGGATAAACACATTAATTGTGGTAAATCTAAATATTTACTAATGTTACTATTCATCAGGTCCACAAGTAAAATGGACATATTTAAATAATTTAGAAATTATGATCCATGTATAGAATATATTTTTCCAAATTAGAAATATATAAGTTTTAGAAATTAATTTAAAAGTAATTCTCATAGTTAAAATGAGAAAATATGGTTTTTTGATGTAAAAACCATTAAAGGATTGACATGTGTTTATATAAAATTTCAAAGTGAAAATAGATTTTTGGATTATGTTATTTAAACTAAATCAATGTATAATATAAAACCAATTAAAAGTAAAATATAATGATATAATCTATATGAAAATAAGGTTTTTAATTAAAATGTAGTATTTTTACTATTTGATAAAAAACTAACTTTTAACAAAAAAATAGAAAAATTCAACACATGTAAATTTTAAAGCCCCTATATTATATTAGATGTTTATTTTTTCTTATAGAATAGATAAATGTATCGAAAACTATATTTAAAAATGGTTCACCATCAAAACACAGTAAAACTACCTTTAAGAAATATTATAGTATTTTAAGAAAAAACTAGAATTATTAAATAAAAATTAGAAAATGATTCCCATTTATTACTAACTAGTTTTTACATTCATTTATAACTAATTGATAAATAATTAAATAATTACATATATATTTTTAAACCATTTTCTTTATTATTTTTTATAATATTGTTTATCCCATCCATTCTATTTATTATGTGATAAAGAAAATATTAAATATTAAATTTTTAATAGTATTTCATGTTTTATTTAAACTCTATTTCAATTTTAACAATAGCTATGATTAGTGTTGTGGGTAACACAAACTAAAATCAGTTTTGTGAGTAATGAAAGGAAAACAAGGGATTTCATGTAATGTAAGGGACTTAAATGATTAGATTTATTTAAAAAATATATATTTAACAGAATCCATGATTCATAAATATTAGAAACTATAAGCAGTTGATAGGGATGTTCAAAATATAATTGGATAGGTTTGATCCCATATAAGAGTATATTTATGTGTGAGTAATATAGGAGAGTTTTTTTTTATACATAATATAGGAGAGGTCACCCGTGGAAATACATAAATTATTAAATTCATATAAAAATATTCTTGTTCATGTTTATCAAAAATAATATATTTATAAAATATAATTTTTATAAATTTAATTCATATCATAAAAATAAATTTTAAAAAGTCCATTTGACTTTTTAAACCTTATCTCTTTATTTTAACCCATTTTAATCCGTTAAATGATTATAGTGATATCAAAAAAATTCACCCTTTAGGGGTTACAAAAGTTACAATAAAAAGAAAAGTGACCCATAAGAAAAATGAATTTAAATTATATACCATACTCAATTAAAATGGAAAGAAATAATATTTTTAAGAACTATCATTCATTTAATAAAATATAATTTATCATAAGGTACCGTTAGTTCATTTTTGATAATATTCAGATAATTTACATTAAAAATCAATAAAAAAATGAAACTATAATATATCAATTTAATAAATCACTGATAAATTAAATTCATCCTAATGTTTATCTAACAACATATTTCAACCAACTAAAATACTACATTGTATGTATTTAGAATCATCTACATGATTTTTCGATGTCTTGAACAAGCACTGTGTTAGAGTATCCTATGAATTCATGGGACTAATTCCAACACTAAATATTTTAAATAAATTAAAATGATAAAAATAATTCCATAATATTTCAAATAACTATTTCATAACAATCCTAAACACATTTTACCCATATTAACTAATATAAGAGTTATTAAAACAAAGATATTGAGCTTTTCTATTTTTTTTATACTTTCAATAATAATAATGTCATTACCAAATAAAAATGGAACGATGTTATCATATATTATAATTTTGGATACAAATATATGAATAATACTCATAATATATAACTAAACAAGGATGTATATTGGTTTTAAATATTTATCACATTATATTTATCCTTAATCACCATATTTACCCATACCAATTTGAAAAATATTTTACATGTATAAAATTCATAATTTTAAAAAATAAGGTTGAACTATTTGATAATTTTGGAAACTATGATTTGAAATATAGAATTTGTTTTAAAGAATAATATTTATAGAAGTATTAGAAATCACTTTTCCAATAAACAAGTAAATGAAAATGAAAATGGTTTTCCAAAAAATACACATTTTAATTATAAAAATATATTCATAAAAAAATTATGCATAATGTCACATCCAATGAAATTAATTATATTTTTTAATCCAGTATAATTAATGTTATTATAAAACTATTTAATAAAGAAATATGACTTTATATATATTTAAAAGGGATGAAAAGTTTTTTATAATATCCATATTTTTCATTATAAACTAAAATAATTAATATGTAAAGAAAATAAAAATATTTCATACTAATATTTTTTATGATATGAGAATTTTTAAAATGATATTATTTTTACAAAATAAAATGATTACATGAGGTATAATGTAATTATTATATATTCACACAAAAACATTAAAAACCATTCATGATGAAAATGTATTTTTGAATAAAAATAAATTCCATGAAAATTAAGTGTTAATTTACTATGAATTAATAAGGTTATTTTATTATCTATGACCATTATATATATATTTCATAATATATTTTATCTTATTTTTGAAACCCAATTCAATATCATTGTTTTAAAAAACATATTTTTAAAAAATTGGTTTGTTTACCCTTGATGATTCATATCATACGCGTGATATAACATAGTTTTCATTTAAAATATCATATTATTACATTCTCCACCATAATAAATTATTCCTAAAAATTTTATCTTGATAATGGGGAATGCTTTCGTCATGGATGCTCTCAAATGATGAGTGGTTTTTACCAAGTTATGTGCAAGATTGTGGCTGACCAAGGTCATCTCTCAATGAAGTAATACTTATAGGAACATAATAAATGTATAATGAAAGTAAGAATAAGTCAAAAAACATAAATGAATATTTTTTAGTGTTTTTCTTACTAATATGTATATGAAAAAATACCCTCTTTTTTTATTTTTTCGATGTTTAATTTATAAAAAAATGAGAATTTTTTTTAAAGTATATTTTTTAAAGGAATGATCAACATAAATAAACATATTTAATTAATTATTAATAATTATCCTTTAAATTATAGTCAACTTAATTATGATCCCCGTATTTATTAACCCTTTAACCCTATTATAAATTACCTCAAACAATATAGGAGATGAATTTAACATTAGGATAACTTTAGAATATGCAATCATATCACACTTCTTTAATTATCATTCAAAGTATATTTTATTCTTTTTAGTGAATTATGCCCCTTATCCATAATATAAGTGTTGAAGAATAATATTTATATATTATATTTCATCTCTAAAAATTTATCCCATCTTTCTTTTTTCCGATTTAGATCACACTCTCATTATTCACAAATCACTCATCCTAGCATGTTTTTGGTTAATTTTTCAATTAATATTTTGGAATATTTTAGGTTTAAACTCAATTAATATATAATATTATATCAATTTTTTGTTTCTCATTAATTAAATTAAATTAAAAAAATTATAATTAGATCAATTACTAAGAAAAAGTACTCTTCCATTTTTTGTCTAGTATTTGAATAAACATTTTAAATATTAAATCATTTATAAATTGTTTTACATAATCATGTTTTGGATACTAGTTTCTAACAAAAGGAATTAAATTTAAGAATATGTATGTTTTAAAATATTTACGAAATTGAAGAAAAATGATTTTTTTTATTTTACAAAAATAATTTCAACGAATAAGTAGAAAATTGTGTAGTTTTTTAAGAGATCCACGGATGAGATATTATCATTTCCAATGCTGTATTAATATGAAAAGGACACAATTATCCTCTACTACTAGTCCTCTAATGAATATACAACTTATATTATCTAAATAAAACCTATATCTATTTGTGTGAAGAATCCAATTAAAAAATGTCGTGTTCAAATGTTCTATACAAAAATATGTATGGATAAAATAAAAGAGTTTCAATTAAATAGTTAAAATTATTATTTTCATATTTAATCCCAAATATCCCATAAATAAACATATTTAAAACAATGTGAGGAAATTACATGATATATTTTCAATAAAACATTGTTCAAAAATGGGTTTTATCAACTCCACCACACATACCCATTGGCACACCTAAGAAAAGTCACATGTAAGGTTTTCCTAGAAACTTTTTACAAAATTTTAAAGTTTATTTTCCCAATTCATTTTATAAATATAGTAAATATAATAATCCAATTAGGATGTTAATCAGAGTAAATTTTAATGTCCTTATTTAATGAATTCAACAAATATTCCAAAGAAATCAATAACACTATTCATTGAAAATAATTATGGGTCTAACATGAAATTAATTCCACATGTGAGTGTTACAACCATTTCAATGTCATATCTCCACCCATTCATCATAATATTTAGGTCATGTAAAATATTTCATCATACCTAGTTTAATTACTCTAAAAAATTATACATTCCATTAAAATAAAATTTCATTACCTAATCACAACAAAATTTTAAAATTAAATCTGTAAGATCTAGAAATAATGCACCATATGTTATTCATTTAATCACTCTATTATTTATTATGATTATAACATATATTCTTTTTATGAGGTTATACAACTATCCAATATTAAGAACATACACATAGAACAATTTGGTTATAAAATGATAGAATTTAAAATATAAATTTACATAAATATGACTCAATAGTTTATAATATATTTTTGAAAACCATTTAATACATTTAATTGAGTAATAAAATTTTCCCAACTCAAAATTTGGTGGATGTTTGGTTGGTAAATATTCAACACCATGAGTTATTATTGTTATTTTCGAAAAAATTAAATGTCTTTTATGGATTTTGGTAAATTACACCACAATTAAATAATTCATTACATGGAACCCTTTGTTATCATGCACTACACATAATAATTGGTTTCCTTTTTTGCCACATGACACAAAATTTAAACAAAACCATGGATTATTATTAATATAGTCATTGAAATTTGACAATTCTGACCATGTATTCCGACATAGAAAAATGAATAAGTACAAATAAATTGTAAATGTAAATAATAATTATTTTACAAAAAATAAATTATACTTATTATATAATGAAAAATTTCTAGTAATGATTTTATATGTTTGAAAATATTAATTTTTCAAAGAATGATTTTTCATTTATTTTTTGAATTTTTTTTTATTATTTTAAAAATAATTTTATAAATACAATTTATTAAAATAAAAATTATTTTTGAATTCATAATTTCAAAAAACATTATATGTTGAACTTTTGGGGTTTTTATGGAAATTTGGATTTCATGATTAACAGTGAAAAATATTGAGTTTAAATTAAAAAAAACCAATTCTTCTAAATTATTTTATTGAGAAAATATATTTTAATTTTTTCTATAAGTATTAATTAGTTTTATTAATTTTATATTTTTTCAATTGAGGTTATTAGGATCCATTTCATATTGGAATTAGGACAAAATCATTTCTAACATTTAAACATGTTCGATTTAAAAATCTATATTATCAACAACTCTTTGGGATTATTGTTAAATTTACATTTTCCACCTTTTTTATTGGATTTTGGGAAATTGGTTTAAATATTTGGAAAAATAATATTATATAATTTCTAATATGTCCAAAATTATTTTTTATCAAAATGTATATATAATTCATTAAAAATTAATTATAATGGTTATGTTGAAACTGGTTTACTAGAGATTAAACTAAAAAATAAGGGTAAATATAACTTATAACTATTTATAAAAACCATTATCTCATAAAAATATTCCATTCAATCTTTTAGGTTTCTGAATGGCCTAATTTAGACCCACGACATAGATGAGAAACATGGTTGGAATTCCCAATTTTCAATATTTACATATTTTCCACTCAAAGAACATATTGAACTCCAGTCCAATTCCTCTATTCCACATAGCTTAAAACCTATTTGGTTTATAAAATCACTACCATAATCACATATAAAAATCCCTCACCTAACCCTACAAGCAATATTTTGGACATAAATCTAACCAAGGATATCTTTTAGTGCTAAATATTATATGATGTCTGAATAAGATTGATTGAAAAATTACCCCAATCGTGATTTATAGTTCATCGTTGTAAATTTATAATTTATTATATGTACTAATTATAATTATGAAAAAACATTGTATGTGAACTTTCATAAAATTTTAATCTTTAAAATTACATAAAAGGAGGATAATATGAACCATGGAAGATCGTAAGTGCTAATTAATGATCATGATTGCTTCATACATCACAACCCACTAAAAGTGAACAAGGTGACTGATGATTTTTGATAAAAATAACATCATATCATAAACATGATATATATTACAAATGATCTAATATTTCAGGATTTACAATGGATGGAATTTAAAAATACTAATGTAAAGGGTAAAATATTATATTTTCTATTTGAATTATAATCCATCAATACATGTGAAAATTAATGATAAGAAATAGGAAATTTTAATGCAATGAAATAATATTAAAGGGATCATGAGTTCAACCACGAACTATATTGAATGATAAGGTTCATGCAGCGTGTATTCATTAAATCTATATCAAATTTGATGAAATGGTTGTTTGAAGAAGATCATAGTTATATATTCTCTATTAATCCTAAAGTATGAAGATGTATAGATATGTGAAATAATACTTCTTATTAGATGAAAATAGTATGGATAGAATAGAGTTTATATATCTGTGAATAGTATGAAATAATGTAATGGAAAAAACAATAAATCTAAAAATATGCCATATACACTTCCCAAAATAGAATAGAATTGGGAAAAATCACCATGTATTTTTTAATTGGACTCCCTAAAACATCTAAATTGAGTAATTTCATGTGGGATGTAGTCAATCTTCGTAATCATTCAATAATAACCATCACTATTAGAGATGAATTATCTCTAGATCAAAATTCTAGGATACGCATAATGGAAGTAGTAAGGTAGTTTGGAGAACCACATTTCATTATTTATGATCTATATTTGAGTTTTACTTCGGTAATATAGAAAAGCCTATAGAAATCTCTTGATACCTAGTTGTGTATCATCACATGGTATCATGTTGAATCAACTGATCAATATGAAGGAATAATTAAAACCCTAGGGGATATGTTGAGATATTTTCCTTTGGATTTATGTGTTTTTTTGTGATTAAAACTACTATATAGTTGAGTTTTATAACAAAAATATCTTTCACTCATTCATTAATACAGATCTATATGAATCCCTCCATGTAATGGAATGTTGTGTTATACTATTTTTCAATGATGTTGGTGAAAGAAAGATATTGGGACCTGAGATTGTTTATGAAATGGATGATAAGGTTTGATTTATTCAATATAAATCAAAGTAATATTAGATTTGGTATAACATTTATGTTCATAATCTCTTTTGTGATATAAAATTTGATGTTGGTGATAAAGTGCTTCTAAAAATGTATGCATGGATGAAGGTTGTGATATTTAAAATTTAAGGGAAATATAGCCCAAGGTGTATCATTCCATTTGAATTTATTTAGTGTATAAGAATTTATATATACCTATGATATTCCATAAAATATATATCATATACATGATGTGCCACATGAATCTCAACAATGTATGTACATACATGACCCTTTAAATGTACAATACTCAGTGGTCATACAGACAGAGCCTGATATTTCTCACGAGGAATAACTTGTACTGATTCAACATCAAACATAAAATGTTAAATAAAACAATACCACTCACCTATTTTTTTATAGAGAATCTATATTTTTGAGTAATTTATGTCAAAACAAGATGACATTAATAGCCACAAATATTCTCATATTTTTTAATCGGAGTAACGAGTATTGATGACCATGTTCATTTTTAGTGGGGTTGAATGTAAAACACTATGATTTTAGGTAATATTCTATATAAATAAATTAAATTTATTTGATATATTATTTAAAAAACATCACAAATTGAAGACTACATTATTCTCAACACTAGGATATCATTTACTACATGTTCCACTAGGTATGCTTGGGCATTACATGACATTGAGTATTAATAAAACCACGATATATAATTAATATAGTCATTTTAAATCATCAATTATAACATATATATTGGAATTAGATGAATATTAATAACTCATTTTAAAAATTAATAATATTTATTTTACATAAATGAAACATATTGATTATAAAATACAGAATTTTTTGTATAGACTTTATATTCATGAAAAATTTATATTCTCAGAAAAATAATGTTTATTTATTTTTTTAAAAATAACAAATGTTGGTTTGACACTTATTAGAAATTAATTTATTAAAATAAAACTGAATTTTTAATTCCAAATTTCAAAATATTATTAAGATGACTATTTTTTATATTTCATAAAAATACTATTTTTTATGAATTATGAGAAATATTGAGTATCAATTGAAAAAAATTATTTTTTTCAATTATTTATATATTTAAATTATATTTCAATGTTTTAAATGTTTTATTATTTCAATTATGGATATATTAATCTAATTTCATTCATTGATATATATTTTATAATGATATTGGATATAAAATATTTGTAAAATTTAAAACATTTTATCTTTAAAAAATTTATTTATAATAAGTTCTAAGAGATTAATATTAAATTAATTTTTTTAACATTTATGAATAGAATTTGAAATATTGAAATATATATTTTTATTTACTATAATTTATAATTTATAAAAATTATAAGACAATTTTAATCCAAAATTAATAGTGAATGTAGTAAAAATTATTTATCACAATTAGGATAACATTGTTTTACTGGGAAGTTAATCAAAATAGATAAGTTGAAAATTTACATATCCACTAGTATAAATACAATTTCTTGGAAATATATTTTCTATTAATCCTATAATTATTTTTAATGCCCTAATTTATCAACTTTCATACGTGATAAATGTGCATGGAATCCAGTGTTTAAAAAATTAACATTGTTTCCCACTCACCACACTTATAATAGGCCACCCCATCTCCAATGTTACTCAAACCATAAAAACAACTTACTTATGTAAATATCATCACAAATAACCTTTACAGAATCCGTACCTGAATCCCAAAATACTTATTTTGTTCAAAAAAAATTCACAGAGTGCCTTTAGTGCAAACATTAGAAGGATACCTGAAAAGGATATAACATTAATCAACGAACATTTTTGATCTATTTCTTATTAAAAATAATTAAATTATTTTTATATACCATCATTATATGGTATCATCAATATATTATCAATATATATATTTTATCACTTAATTATATTAAATAAATCAACACACACTTCCCTCAAATGTGTTGTGAAATCATCGTTCATGTGTACGGATGACTATTGCCCCACGAACCAATGTCGTTTGGTATAACATAAAAAACAACTCATGGTTGAGAATAATGATAGAAATATTTTATATATTTTATATTTATGATATTTATGATATAATTATTCTTCTATAATTGTTATATAAAAAATAACAAAATTATTAACATTTTATAGGAATATAGTAGTGTCGTTCATTCGTACAGAGGACTATCGCCACACGAAGCATTATGATTCCTTAACAATTTACATAGAATGTATTAAAGACGGATCTAGAAATATTATTTTAAATATCTAAAATAAAAAAAATTCTTGATTTATAATATATAATTTAATTTTCGTTCATTTAAACAAACAAGATACTGGAAAATAGTGTTCTCTAAAACATAAGTCCAACTATCTCTATGAACGAGGCATTTCATTTTTTATCACTAAATTTTATGGATTATTATAAATAGGTATATACTGAATATATCTGATATATATATAATTTTTAAATTATTGAGATGTTTTATTCATTATTAATTGTAGAAGACCAATAATGAAATTACAAAACATATATGAAAAAAATATAGTTTTTACCAAAAATGTAATTTAATGTGTAATTATTAGTAAAATAGTAATATAATGTCATAAGAATATTATAAATGATATGATATAAATGAATACAGTACCTTTATGAATTTATATTAAACATATATTTTTTATTTATTAAATTTTAATGTTCACAATAGAAGTTAATACTGTTGGTAAATGTATTTCTACTCTCACATTTATTTATCAGAGACTAATTACATATTCAACCGTTTTTTCATTTGTATTGTGCATATAATTCTCTATGAAATTTCCTATAATGTATCAATATCTTTTTATGAAAATTAATTATTCTATTTATTTTCATATTTCAATGGTATTACGATTCAAATGATACTCTAGAAGTAAATGACTATTTTTCTCTAATTTCCTTCTTTCTATCGTGCATTGTGCTATGCACCTATAATATTTCAGGAAGTATATATATATTCATATTAACATAGAATATCATTAATTTATTCAACCTTAGGATATTTTATTATTGATTTTATTTATTCTTTCAAGGGGTTTATGATTCAAGGTTACCTAAGTAGAAATGATTTTATGTTAGAATATCATTGTTTATACGGATTGTTTATGATCATGTCCCAAATTTTGAAATATCATGATCTATCTATAAATTATATTAACTATTTTATAATTATATGGATATTCCTGATATATTCATGTAATTGTACAATTTTTTCACTCTTTTTTACTTACAATTATTAATAAAATATATTTATTAAAAAACAAAGTATTAGTTCTCTCTTTAGTCGAAACATTACTTCTAGTCAAACCCATAGATTTTAAAAATGGAATTTATTTATTACAATATTATGATTGTTAAAATAAATTTTTATTCATTTTTTACTTTTATTAAATTAATATAAAAAACTACATGTCCTTCCCTAAAACTGATCTCGATTAGTATCTACAAAAAAGGTTAATAGAATCATAATTTTCAAATATATTACATGAATGGAAATTTATTATTACATGAACTGTTATTTCATTTATGAATCACTTATAATTTTCAATGTTTCATTTTAAATTTAAATTATTTAAATTTATTTGTCTGCTATAGTGTTTTTTCAATGATTAAATGATGTTTTTTTCTGGAAACTTTTTAAATGATATTTCAATATTATATTCTATATAAGATGACAAATTTTTTTGTTATCTTTTAAATATTGGAGTTATGATCCCCATATAAAATTAATATTAATATAATGATTGTATTATGGTTTTATTGTAAAATTATTATGAAGACCATTTTTCATCCAGGGGTTATATGGTGAGGAAATGATTATGAAACATGATTATTTTAACGAGTTATTCAATGATGAAATAATTACACAAAAAATTTAAATTTCTACAATTTATGAAAGGATAATTTTTTTTATACCAATTTCATTTTAGGAGATAATATATGATAAATTATTACTATCTTTTGAACAAATAAATTTGGGTTACATTGTAAGATAGGTAGGACCTATATATCCCATCAACGCATTAGGTAATGTTTTTTATAAATATTGAGATAAAATGGCTATAATGGAAAGTGAACATAGTATGGTAAGACATGTATGTAACAATGAGTGAACCAAGTTTAGTAATACATGTATAGAATGAAAAGTTAACAGGATATATTAAATGAATTTCATCTCCATGATAGAAATTGTAGTATCTCTTAACTAATATCAAAAAAAAATTATATGGTTATGTGTATACCAAAAATTACATTGCTTATGCCAATGTTATTCTCTTACTGATCATTTTCATTGATTATATTGTTATTCATTTCTCATTAACTAAAAATTCTTATTCCTTGACTCATGTATGTGATCTTAGATATGCGGGGTTTGGGTTTCAAATGTTAAGATCATATTTCTACATGCTCAAGTTCATGTTATTTTAAAATATCTCCCTTTCTTACCCTTACTGTGCATCATACCTCACCCCATATTAGGTTTTACCCCTAAGATATGATGATATGTTTATGTGTTAGATATCATATAATGGTATTATATTTTTAGAACATACTTGGAGATGATACATCTCACTTATGTACTTTTATTTATGTTTCCATGCTTCCAATTCCAGTAAACTATTATGGTCCATGGGCAGTGTGTATCAAATGTAATGATTTTTCATAAAAAATAGTTACTAATTATTTATGTAAATATTTTTTCAATATTAAATCAATGATAAAATTTAACCTGTAAAAATACCATAAAGAGATGTCTCAAAATCTAAAAGGCATTATAATGAAAAATAAACTCAGATCTTCAAAAAATTCATAAATTAAAATAAACAATTTTATATAAAATCATTCTCATCATCATTATAATATTAATAAATTTTAAAAAAAATTCATTTTAAATATGTTACATGATAGAACCTAGATCTTCTTTTAAGGTATGTTTTCCTTTATCTGGTGTTTTTGAGGAAAAGAGGACTTTCTGAAAAAAATTTAAGTACTCATCATGTGCATTATGAGTACACGTTGTGTACTCAGTTACTGTGGGTAGAAGGTTGCTAGCCGTGTAGTGACTACGCACATGGCCATGTGTGTTGACCTAGAAACCACATAATACATGGGCCAGTGAATCCATTTACATGTCGTGCACTTTATTTCATTATCATTAAACGCTCCGGGGACATTTCTAATTGGAATAAATCCATATTTCTAGGTCTAGTTCATCCGAGAGTGAGGGTACGACTGTGATCTTTCTCTGAGATCCCGATCAAGCATTTGTTTTCGGAATCGACCGTCGTCTATTGTGTTGGGATCACCTCGGTTTTATCTTTCTTCTTCTAGAGCATCATTTCCTGATTCCTATTATTTCATGTGTTATCGTTAGTTGAGTTTTTCTATCACTTTTATATATCTATGGTGTTATGGGGCGATTAAAGGCATTAAGATCATGTATAATGATCCTACTACACTGAGGACTGTGGTTTATTAATTTCCATTGAAATTATTTTAGTTATTCGTGAAAAATTTCCCAAAACCTTTGAATGTTTTATTGCGTATTAAATATTTTATCTTTGTTAATTTCCTTCAATTCAGGTATGCATGAATATATGTTACATGAAATATAATACAGTTAATTTCTATGATTTGGAAGTATTTTCCCATTAATGTTTTGGTTGTGACTATTTGGTCTTGATTTGCATGTTAGGATAACTTATTTGTTTCTTATTCTTAGTTTCATAAGATGGAGAGATGTTTATCTGACATGATGTTATTTTTTAGACTATTAGAAAAGTAGTTCTTGTAGTTTACTTAGTATGATACACATTGTTATTCTAGTTTGACTTAAATAGGGCCATGAGATCCAAGTGTAGTGGATCATATAGAGAATGGGCGTAAGGGATTCTTCAGAGTGTCTATTATTACTGTGACGATGCGAGTACATAGGGGGAACTGAAGTAAGGGCTTCCTCATAGTGTCTGTTGTTCCTCAAAGCTGGCCACAGGGGGAATGTGACGAATGTGCTTCCCCATAGTTCCTATTATTTACTGATACGAGACAATAGGGGGAATTGACGAAGAGGGCTTCCCCAGAGAGTCTATAAAAAAGTTAAAACAGATGGTTTCAAGTGTGTATACATTCTATAGAGTTGCTTATGTTTTCAAGGTAATACCAGTGGGGATTAGGCTATGAGAAAATCACATAGGAATACATGTTTGTGTTTATTTGTTTACTTGCTATGTGGAACTGAATGGTTTGAAACTAGGCAATTGTAATTGTAGAGTACTTCTCTGATTACAACTTCTTTAAATAATTTCCTACCAAATATATTCAATAAATGTTCGACGTAGAAATTTTGGGGGTTTCCTACTAGGATATAGTCTCGTAGCCAATTTTTGTCTTGCTTTTAGGACCAAACAAATTATATTTTTGGAGGTATTGATATGGGAATTATTACTTCTACTTTCTATATATGATTTTTGAGGAGTTGGAGATCGTGGGACAAAGCAGAGGCTTGCAATGCTGAGAAGTTTATCTTTTTCATTGTGTACTTTGGTTTAGTACTATATTATAGCATTGTGTTTTTTGGCTGCTTTCCTATACATATATACCATGAGTGATTTATATATGTGTTCTCCAATTTTTTATTACTTTCATGCTTCCACTTTTTACTATTGTATGCAATTATTACTGCATCTTCTATTGTTATCTGTTTATTTTCCTATATGTTACTCTTCCAATGAGGGAATAGATTCCCCATTATCACAACCAAGGCCCTCACTGGTAGTCGGATGCCTCTAGAATTATGGGAAAAGTGCTTGAGGCCGTTTGACCAACCAAGTATGGGGAACCTATAAGCGGCTTCTGGAACCAAGATGGTAAAAGTGGTATCCGAGGAATTATATTCTCATGAAATTATATATGGAGACTATAGACAGAGGTATGATATAATTGGTACTTGGTAATAAGCTGTGTCTGAGAGTTGACAACCCATATATAGGGAAAATCTAATCTAACTTGTTTATTTAAATTTTTTGGTTTTGTAATTATTACAGTTGATTATATTTCACCATGAGTGATTCAAATGTTTTGTGGAGTTATTGTTGATTTTATTGAGGTTATATTTCTATTGAAACATGATGAGGTTAGGTTATTCCATCTAATGCATCATATAGGCACTTCCTCGAAATCACATGTCATGAATTATTTCCAAGCCATTTAGGATTCATTAACAATTGCATGTTGATGTGTCAGATGTTGTTCAAGTTATTCATGATGTTTTTATAGATTCCTTGAAAAAAATACTTGTTGATTGATAGGGTATTGGTTGTGTAAGTTTTTCTTTAACGGAAAAACAATCTTTGGTTCTTGAGGAGTTATGGGACCTCATGGCCCAGGATTTGGTGGCTCATCGATCTATTATACTTGTTTTTGAGTTATATACGTCTCAAAGCTTGTGGTTTCGGGGTGCATGGGCCCTCACAGATCCGAATTTGGCAGTTTAGTATTCAGTTTAGTGTTTTAATGGGAGATAGAGTAGTTTGTGAGGCTGATTTCCCAGAGAAACCCAGAATACACATCATGTAATGTTGAATTCATGCCATTTGTTCAACTTTTCAGGAAGAAACTATTTTTCTTAAGTACACGCCATGTACCATATATACATGTTGCGTAGTATCTAACTGTACCTTAGACAGTGTGGGTAGAGACTCAGGGTTTTGAAATCATTGGGATGACACACTGTGTACCAGATTTACACATCGGGTTGTTGAACCATGTAACAGGTCGTGTCACAAACAACACAGGTTGGTTGAGTCTTTTCTAATACATGACATGTTTGTATGGAACACGTTGTGTAGAGAAGCCTGTGTACCCGACCATTTGACAAACAACAGAGGTCGGAAAAATCTACCTAGTCCATGTTGTGTCCATATGGAACACGCCGTGTAGTTTGAGCCGTGTATCTAGACGTGTAACTAACAACACATGTTTTTGAATCTCCTCTAGTACACACCTTGTTTGGAAATTACACACCGTGGACTCTTATTCTAGGATAACCTTGTATCCTATCCATGTAATGGAACCTAGGTAGGAGGAGCGTATCCAATTACACACCATGTATAAGGACAAAGCGTCGTGTATGGGGTGTGACACAACAAGTTATAGCAGAAGTACACACCCATGTGATGGCTTAAGGTAACACATTGTGTAGTCATCAACATGTCGTGTATCCATGTTTTGAAAAACATGAATACTTTTTTCTCATGTTCCATCCTTACTCTTATAGGTTTTAGTCCTTGGTAATCATAATATAATGTATTTTCTTGAACATCGAGAGTCATGCCACCGAGACATCCTACGGTTGTGTCCCATTTTCATGGCGATGAATGGACACGAGACAAGGATGGTCAAGGACTACCATCACATGATTCACACGATTCAGTCTTGGAACCAGCTGTCATTCCGCACACAGGTTCTAATGCACAGTTTTCAGAGGGATTCAATTGGTTAAGGAAGACCTACTGAGGAGTATCATATCCTTCCCCATCTATGATATAGTTGGCATGGGTTTTCCTACATCAGCATCCTCCCACATTCACCAGGGAAGGAGGACCTCAGGCTGAAGAGTCATGGTAGTAATCCATGCTTTCATTAATCATGAATTTGGAGATACATCCATTGATGAGGGTAAATCTCGCAATGTGCATGCTTCATGATTCATCCAAGACATGGTGGGATGTGATCTCATAGGCGGGATGCCATTAGGTCATGGCTAGGGATGTGTTACAGTGTTCCTTCTACGACTACTTCAATCTGGAGAAATTGAGGGAAGATTGAACCCAAGAGTTAATGAGTTAGGAGTAGGGTTCCTTTTCTTTTATGGGTTATTCATCTCATTGCAATGATCTATTGCGCTTCACGTCTATTCCAGGAGGTGATGAGTTATTACTGGAAAAGTAGATTGAGGATGGTCTGAGGCATGAAATCCTATCACCAGTAAACATCATCAGGTAGACATATATCCATTCTATCGTCAACCAGGAGTTGATCAGAAATCAAAATTATGTAATTCTACTGTGATTATCTTGGGAGGCTCAAAATTTAGAGTTAGTATCCCTCCTACAGACACTAGGAAGTGCAACATGATCACTTCACACTGTGATCCAAGGAGGCGGGACACTTCTTCTGGTAGCCAGTTTGTGTGCTACCAATGCCAATTTAGTGGGCATATAATGCCACATTGCCCGAGATTCCTGGAATATTTCTGATCATGTGGCATGTTGGGACATCTTCATTGTTTCTTTCATAGCTTCACACTAGTGGTTGGTGAATGGGGGTCTTCTATGACACCTCTTACAAGAGCAGAACCACCCGTTTCTCATCAGTTTAAGAACTGGAGTTCTTTTGGCTCCTCAGGATTAGGTGGATGTCACGATCTAGTTATTTAGTCACTATAATTTTAGAAAAAAATTGGTGGATCAACTTAGTGTGGTCAGGCAGGGTCACATGATCGTAGTGAAGGTGAGACATTTGCAGTGGAGTAGGCCTAGCAGGAGAAAGAACCTGGAAACTCTATAGTTCGGTGTACTATATTAGTTGCCTCAGTTTTAGCATCAAATCTTTTCGATCGATGGGAGTCCAATTGAAATATATCTGTTGCTATTGTGGAGAGATTTTTCCATGGGCTCTTCACATCTATCGATATCATGACGTTGGACACACTGTTAGGGACTAGAACGGTTAGTTTACATCTGTGTAAGGAGGCCCCTCTTGGGGATTGTGGTTGTCACTTCTTATGTGACCTTTATGTCTTAGAGATTATAGGATATGATTTCATTCTTGGAATGGACTATTTTGTTCCCTTCCAGGATGATGTGTATTTCTATCACTTAATGGTGAGTGTCACATCACCAGAGGGCCGATCATTTCTTCCTAAGGGTGAATGGGATGTCCAGGTGAGCAGAGAGGGACCCATGCATCATGGTTTGATAGGAGTTATAACCCATATTTCTTGTCTATATCTATATTAATTGGGATACCACAATAAGACATTCATCTAGTAGTGGATCATTTCAGGGTCATGTTTCCAGAGGACTTTTCTAGTTTTCCACTGGAGTGAGAGGGTGACTTTTTTATTGAGCTTGTTTGAGGAGCAACACCAATGTCCATTCTTCCTTACAGGATGGCTACACATGAGATGAAAGAGCTCAATATTCTATTGGAGTAGATACTGGATAAAGGTATCATATACCCTATTACATATCCTTGGGGTTCCCTTGTCCTGTTTGTGAAGAAGGTAGACGATACCCTCAGACTTTTTGTGGATTATCGAAAGTGGAACCTGTTGACGGTCAAGAACCGATATCCCTTACCAATGATTGATGATATCTTTTATCCGCTACAAAGAGAAAGGGTGTTCTAGAAGACTTACTTGGAATCATGTTACTATAATTTATTCATTAGACCATTTGATATACCTCTTATAGCTTTCCAACGAAGGTATGGTCTATATGAGTATGTGATTATGCCGTTCGGTCTCACGAACGCACCTGTAGTATTCAGGGCACTAATGAAATGAGTGTTCAACCCATACTTGGATTAATTCGTGGTGGTTTTCATGGATGATATCTTGTTATACTCTCACACTCGACATGACCATGCTACCCATCTTGAGATAGTTTTTAGTTTAGAGGGAGAGCATCAGTTATATGATAATATCTCAAGATGAAACTTTTTTGGGGATCAAATTCACTTCTTGGGTAATGTTATCTCAGAGACATGAGTATTAGTAGACCTAGATAAATTTAGAGCATTAGTTTCTTGGTATAAACCAAATAATTCCTATGAGGAATGGAGTTTTATATGGTTTTATGGATACTAAAGATTTTTTATATCGGACATTTCACACTTTTTTGTGAAACTAATGGTCCTGAATAAGAAATGTGCAATGTTATTGTGGTCATTTTGTTGTGAGTTAGGCTTTTTGGAGGTGAAATAGAGGTTGGATTCATCACTAATACTATTTTTCTAGATCCAGGAAAGTGCTATACTGTGTAATCTGAATCATTGGGTATTGGGATGGGAGCTGTGATTATGCAATAAGAAAAAGTCATCGCATATGGGTCTCAACAGTTGAGGCCCAATGAGAAAAATAATCTCACGCATGATCTTGAGATTACTTAAGTTGTTCATAACATACACTGTTAGAGAAAATAGCTGTTAGGAGAAAATTTTGTGGCTTTCACAGAACACAAAACTCTAATGTATATCTTCACTCAACATGATCAGAATTTGAGGGAGAAAATGTAGGATGAGTACCTTCAGAATTTTGAATTTATGTTTTCCTATATTCCTGGTAAAGGAAAAGAATTTGTTGATGCGTTGAGTATGAGGACATGGAAACATGAAGATCAGGAGGCCAGAAGTCAGTGGAATTTTATGGCTCTATTCTCTAAGATTCATTTTTAGGTGCATGACTAGAAGAGGCAGATGTTTCTTTCATTTGTAGTTTCCACCTCTACTCTTTCTGATCGAGTTCGAATGAGGCATATATCAGGTTCTGGAGGGCTAGTCCTAGGCGAATGTGTGTCAGGAGAGGATCGTATTCCTGGGTAGACCATACGTGAAGATGAGATACTGTGTTTTCAGTGGTGCATATGGCTTTCAATAGACATACATGACTAGCTGATGCAGGAAATTCATTCATCGGTTTGGGAAGTTCATACTGGTTTCACCAAGATGTATTGTGATCTACACCATCAGTATTGGTGGCTCTATATATAGAGATATGTGGATGGTTTCTTCATCAGGTGATCCACTTGTCATCAAGTGATGGAGGAACACCAGTGACCAGCATGGATTTTTCAGAAGTTAACCATTCAAGAGTGGAGGAGAAATGATGTCGCGATGGATTTCATGACAATTTTTCAGATTTCGCCTCAAGGGAATGATTCTATTTGTGTTTTCATTGAAAAACTCATGAAGGTTTCTCAATTATTAATAATCATGGCGATATCCAGTGTGGTTGTGATGGGACGATTGTACATCATTGAGATAGTACATCTACCTAGAGTTCCACACATTATTGTTCCAGATAGGGAAGCATGTTTTAATTCTCAAGTGTGGTAGGGATTGAAAAAGGCCTTGGATACATAGGTACTACTGAGTAAAACATAACACCCAGATATAGATGGCTAGTCTGAGCGTACAATTCATGTGCTGAAGGACAAGATTCGATCATGTATCATAGATTTTGGAGGTTATTGGGATAAGCACATATAACTTGTGGAGTTTTTATATAGCAATAGTTTTTAAGAAACTATTTAGATGTCACCTTATTTCTCTCTGTAATGCAGGCCATGCCAATCACCCTTATATTGGCTAAATGTTGGAGAGGCAGATATGCTGAGACCTACTCTTGTCTAGGAGACCACATAGCAGATATAATTGAGGTATGTCGGGCCATGATAGGTTATAGATAGAGTTGGTCCGGTTTCCTATCGTTTGCAGTTACCTCAGAGGTATCGTGCTATGCATGATGAGTTCCACATTTCGTAGCTATGAAGTTACATCTCATGAACATATCATGTTTTTTATCACAACAAGGATGATTTATATGTGGACGCCTCATTAAAGGATTATCATGTCCATATTGTTGATCGATTTATAATGGTTCTTTGTGGTCGGTATGTTCCTCTGGTATGAGTGTTATGGAAACATAGGTGAGTACAGGACGAGACCTGAGAGATGGAGACTAATGTACAATCATAGTGGCTAGATATAATTGAGGGATCATCTTCCATTCCACCTTCCTATGGAAATATGGGGACAAAATTATTTAGGTTGGGGGGTGTTTGTAAGTACCTAAATCTTCTTTTAAGGTATTTGCCACTTTTTTGGTGTTATTGTGGAAAATAGGAGTTTCTATAAATTTCATATGTATATGACGTGTTCATTTTGAGTACATGCTATGTAATCAGTTACAAGATGTAGTTGGGTGTTGGCTGTGTAACAGACATGCACATGGCCATGTGTGGTGACCTGGAGACTGCCTAATGTGGTGGCCAGTGAAATCAAGTACACGTCGTGTACATATAAAGTACATGTCGAGTACTTTTTTTATTAAACACACAGGGGTCACGTATAATTGGATGAAATCCATCTTTCTTGGTCGGGTATGTTCGAGTGTGAGGGTATGATCGTGATCCTTCTCTGAGCTCATGATCGAGCATCTGTTAAGAAAATTGACCACCGTCAATTGTGTTGGGTTCACCTCAGTAAGCTCTTGCTTTTGTTAGAGCTTCATTTTCTTGTTCCTACTCTTTCATGATTTATCTTCAGTTGGTATCTTTTAGGGTTTTAGCAGATATATAGTGTTCATGTGTGATTCATGTATTTATTTTCACTTATAACGATCATACTACACCGAGGTAGTGGTTTTTTCCTTTTTGTTGAATCACATAGAGTTATATGTCCAAAATTGCCTAATAATATTGATCAGGGTATGGCGTGTTTACGATTTTAAACATGTTAATTTCCTATTGTGCTGGTATTCATGAATTTTGGATACTTGAATGATAATAGGGTTAATTTATAATAATTGGATTGGTTATTCCATGTATGTATTGTTTGTGACCGTTTAGACTTTCTTAGCATGTTTGTATTACTTTTTTGGTTTCCATGATTAGTTTAATGATGGATTGATGCTTATCTGACATGATTTTGTGTTGTAGACTGTTATCCCAGTAGTTGTAGAGGTTTACTTTGGCCGAAACGCATTTCTATGCTTGTTTGACTTGCACAAGGCTGTGAGAACCTGGTGTAGTGAACCATAGGGATCATGGAAATAAGAACTTCTTAAAGGGTCCATTATTACAATTATTATGAGAGAATATAGTGGGAATTGACGTAAGCACTTTCCCAGAGTGTCTGTAGTTCCTCAACGTAGGTCACATGGGGAATGTTACGTAACAACTTCCTCAGAGAGCCTTTTAGTTACTGATACGATACTAAAGGGGGAATTGACGGCGAGTGCTTCCCTAGATAGTCTATACTAAAGTTGAACCACAAGTTATTAGACTATGTATAGTTCATTGATGGTTTCTTCTGTTTCCTAGTTATGACTAGAGGAGATTAGGATGTGGGAAAATCCTAGAGGGTTAACTATTTGTGATTATCTATTTACATGCTTTGTGGAACTGAATGCTTTGAATCTATAAAATTGTTACTCTTAACTACTTCCTTATTTACTGATTCTTTTTCTATTTCCCTGCCATATATATTCACTGACTATTAGGAATTGATCTCTTGGTGTTTTCATGTTGGGATTTTCTCTCACACCCTGTTTGGGTCATGCTTTTAGGCCCAAAATGATAATATTTCTTGATGGAATATGTACGGGAAAGCGCCCATCTACTTTAAGTACTTGATTTATAAGGAGTAGAAGAGCATGGGACCAACCTGAGGTTTGTGATGCTGCAGAGTTTACCTATTTTCTTGTGTACTTTGGTTTAGTACTATATTCCATCATTGGGTTTTGTGTTGCTACTTTTGTAAACATATGTATCATGCATCATTTATATATTTGGGCTCCAGTATCTTGTTACATTCAGTCTTCAACTATTTAATGTTTTATACCATTATTATTACTTCTGCTATTGCTATCTATTTTTTTCCACTCTGTTACTCTACCAATGAGGGCATAGATTCCCCACTCTCACACCGAAGGCCCTCGCTGCTAGTCGGCATCCTCAGGCATTAGGGGTAATGTATTTGAGGACATGTGATCAACCATGTACGAGGCACCTCTATGAGGCCTCTAGAACCGTAATGTTGCATTACACATTTAAATGATCATGTTAAATAGAGTTTTATTTTATTTCATTTTTTTTCTTCATTTTATAAAATTAATATAGTACAAGAACATAAAAATTCTTCAATGAAAAAACCTAAATATACTACAACCAAATTTTTTCCCTTCCACAATAATTATAATATTATATTTTAATCGATTTTAACCATTTAAATGATAATTATTAATCAATTATATTATTTTAAATATTAAGAATATCATATAATTGAATTTATTAGGGATAACCAGATATTCTCAAGTGATAATGGGATCATACATTATAATGTGATCTACAACATGGGAGGGAAGTCCCTCAATTTATTACCCAAAATGTTTACCATTGACATTAAATATAGTTCATGTTTCATCTATTGTGATCTTCATTACACTATATGCAAATATTTTATATATAGCATAAGGATGAGACCATCTAAAATGAAATTTACCAGGCATCAGAATTAGTTATAAAATGTAGAGAATAATTTTTTCATCCTCATGAATCTCCCAAATATGGATCATATTTATTATTTTTATTTATTTACACATTATATATATATAACTTCTCTTGTAATGATAATCACATATCCTCAATCTCTTAAAGATTTAGTTTCTCTTTGTCAATTGCATGCGCTAAATAAATACTTGAATTCTTTATCATTTAATATTACTTATTCTAAAATTAGACATTTAGATGGGAAAATTTCAAAACATGAAACCGGGATATATCAAATGGAGTCATTTATTCCATACTATAATCCCAAATTTCATCATCCAAAAAATTTCCCCAAATCATTCTCGTAATTGCATGAATTTCTCCAAAAATATCAACTCCATATTTGAATATTTGGTCTGTCCATTTGTTTGGGGGTGGTATGGAGTATATGTTTAATTTATGATCATGTAAATCCAAAGGGGGGAATTCAAATTATTTGTTGGGAACTATTTTATCCTTGGTCAATGATGATGTACTTCGATGATCCAAACCTAAAAAAATCAATTCCATGAGAATATAAAAAATAACATGGGAATAAACAGTACTAGTGTCTTTATCCTAATCACATTTTCTAATATAATAAATTACAAGAAAAATATAAAAAATACAAATAACCATATAAAATGACCCATAAAATCATTTCACCAAATATAAAAAATCTTATAGAATTATATGGACTATTGAGGAATCTCATATCACCTTGAAATATTTCGAGTTTTTTTAGAAAAGTGAGACTTACTTAAAAAAAATGAGAATTTTAGATCATGCTAATAAAACAAAATATAGTGTCTATGAATTTCCCATCATCTTTTGGTGGTCTAATCTGTCAATCATAATCAATTATATGTAAAAAATGATAATTTGAATAAAAACCATGATTGGAAACACACATCCTAATAACTTGATCACTACGTCTGTGCCATATGTTAGTATAATCCCACACATAAAACATAGAATAATTAATTAATTTTAGTTTAATAAATTAAAATACCAAATATATGTACTAAGGAGTTCATAATGATATCCCTGGGAAATGTTTCTTGATGAGGTACCATGTCCAAGGTGTTATCAACTAGTGTGAGACAATTCCAACAATTTTCTTCCTCCAAAAATTTCTACAACTCCTTATTTTCTTTTATATCAATGTGAAATATTTTAATAAGTAAAAACCAATAGTTATTTCCTGGCTATACATCTCGACTCTTCATGAAGTACCTCAGAGCTTCATGGTCAGAAAAAATAACTAATTTGGAATCCAATAAATATGAACAACGTTATCTAAATAAAATATGATAGAAATATTTTTTTGAAGGTTGTGTTGTTTATTTTTTATTAATACAATGTCTAAAAATCTAAGGCAATAAAATTTTATTGTCTACCCACTTTCTGAAATAAGACATCTCAAACTAAAAAGTCAGAAATATCAAGAATAAGTTTGAATAGAAGCCCTCACATTTGTGAATGTATGATCGATGGAGTGTTTAGAAACATATCTATATCATCAAATGATTCCATAAAAATATCATCTAGAATATTTCAATTTCATTATGAATAAATAAACATTTTTTTAGAGACATCCTTTTGAAATATCGGATGACGATCCAATAATAACTATTGTGTCCATAAAATGATCGAACATCACACACACTCATTTAGGATATATAAAGTATGAGAAAATCTATAAATTAAAATTATAAACTAGTATTCCTTGATGTGACACTAAATTACCAATGAGAATTTCATTCCCTATAAGAAATAACATTTCTCAATGTTCAAAACGATATTTTTCTATATTCAATGCTTCAAAACATTATCGAAAGTCATGAGATAGTCATAAAATGATGAACCATGCCTATTAGAATCATCGAAATGTAACTCTATGAAGGTATCAGTAAAAATATAATATATATATATATGTATAATAGACATCTCTAGAGGCTACATGGGTCATTGAAATGTCCAAATTCTATTATTTAGTAAGAAAAGGTATCAAATGAGAAGGTTAATTTCATCTTTCCCATGATCAATGATTCATGGGAAACAAAAAATATCCAAAATAATAATAAAACAACAAATAATGTGTTCTACCTACAAGTCACACGAGCCTCTGGTCCTTGAATGGATGTGGTAAATGGGCCTTAAAATCAGATTGAATATTTTTCTATAATATATTCACACATTCCCATAATTTTGTACTCTCATATGAACTAACATATAATTTTTATTCATTTAAATATTAAATCTAGTATTCATAGGAAGAATTTGATTAGGTATTACACAGTAAGAGTTATAAATATGTTATATGATACCTTCCTAAAAAAATTCCACTTTTTCACACATTTTAATATTTTGGAGTCATGTATCATTTGTGGTTTTCGAACCGATATGGCCACAACAACTAAAATAATCCAATTCATTAAAATTAATGGTATAATATATTTTATATCTATTATGGTAATCCATGTATCCATTAAATTCTAACTAAAAAGGTTTATAATTATTGTTTCTTGTTCTAGATGGATATTATTATAACTTCTTATAATCATTTTTCCATTATTAAATATGATTCAATATTTTTTAGGTTTTTATGGAAATTGTATTTTTTATAGAATGGGTGGGTTTTGTATTAGTGGAAATGATTTGGGAAGTGATATATTATCATAATTAATGTTTATTTTGGAATATAAATCTTAAATAATAGTGAATAATTAACTAATTCCACCATTAAATAAACATCTATGATATAATCGGAAAGATTATGCTCATAATTAAAATAACAATCCACGTAAAAAGTATAAATAAATGTGTATTAATAATAATAAATTTGTTTGAGTGTATTTTTTTGACATTAACCTAGAACAAATACTCAAGATATCTATTAGAATGTAATAATCCAAATTTAGAAAATATAAAAAATTATTATTTAGAGATTCATTACATGATCACTTAAAATGGGATATAAAAAATGAATATTAATCTTTTGTAGGGTCCCTAATAGAGTTTAAAATAAATAATTTTATGATATTATCACCAAAATCCATATAATATGTACCCTCATGGAAATTTAAGACCATCTTAGTACAATTCATGAAGGGTCTACCAATAATTAAAGGATCATGGGAACATACTTGATCATCCTCCAAATTCACCATGTAGAATTATACATGAATGATCATGTCCCTTAGAAAAAAAGGAAATCCTCAATGAATCACATTAGGTTTGTTGTGGCCATATTTTCTAGTTTCACTCATGACATTGTTTTCATCTGTTCATCAACCTATAGGGAAGATAAAACATATTTTATAATAACAGTAATGGAGGAAAAAAATATCATAATGAACTAGAGAAAAGAAATTTCCTAAAATTAATTTAATGTTGATTTTATCAAAGTCATTTCACATTATTTGAATCAACATGTTTGGTGGTATGGGTTTAGATTCATTCCTACAACGGTTTATATACTCATTTCCTTTTATCCGTACTATATTCCTTCACATTTATTTCAAAAACATGAAATAAATTTGAATATTATTGATTTTGTCAACTAGAAATATGTTTATCTCATCATGCTTGAATTCATCCAAAACCTCTTTTCCACATCAATTTTAGTAATATTATTGGTATTAATATATAAATTAATTAATTTATGGATTTTATGGGGGAACATAATTAGTAATTTTCCTCCCAATTTCATTATCATTTGGTTTACAATTAGTTTGTCCTGGATGGAAATTATATGGTGGTGAGGTGAATTACGAAGGAATGATATGTTCATATATATTATTAGTTTTCTTTCTACTTCTCAATGTGATGGAATTGACATTGCCCATTGGATTTTGGGTAGACATGAAATGTATATTTTGTTATTTCATACAAACAAATTCATGGTGGGAAATGGAAATCATTCCCATTTGTTTCTTCGAATCCCACAATTCTAAACCTTGATTCTTCATCTCATTATATTGGTTACGAACACTTTTTTTAAAAGGTATTCAATATTATAATATATATTTATTTTTAATTCCAATTTTTATAGATTAATTATTGATTTTTGGGATTCGAATATAATTTTTCAATATTCAATGCTTCAAAACATTATCGAAAGTCATGAGATAGTCATAAAATGATGAACCCTGCCTATTAGAATCATCGAAATGTAACTCTATGAAGGTATCAGTAAAAATAGAATATATATATATATATGTATAACAGACATCTCTAGAGGCTACATGGGTCATTGAAATGTCCAAATTCCATTATTTAGTAAGAAAAGGTACCAAATGAGAAGGTTAATTTCATCTTTCCCATGATCTATGATTCAATGGGAAACAATAAATATCCAAAATATTAATAAAACAACAAATAATGTGTTCTACCTAGAAGTCACACGAGCCTCTGGTCATTGAATGGATGTTGTAAATAGGACTTAAAATCAGATTGAATATGTTTCTATTATATATTCACACATTCCCACAATTTTGTACTCTCATATGAACTAACTTATAATTTTTATTCATTTAAATATTAAATCTAGTATTCATAGGAAGAATTTGATTAGGGATTATGCAGTAAGAGTTATAAATATGGTATATGATACCTTCCTAAAAAATTCCACTTTTTCACACATTTTAATATTTTGGAGTCATGTATCATTTGTGGTTTTCGAACCGATATGGCCACAACAACTAAAATAATCCAATTCATTAAAATTAATGGTATAATATATTTTATATCTATTATTGTAATCCATGCCTCCATTTAATTCTAACTAAAAAGGTTTATAATTATTGTTTCTTGTTCTAGATGGATATTATTATAACTTCTTATAATTAATTTTCCATTATTAAATATGATTTAATATTTTTTAGGTTTTTATCGAAATTGTATTTTTTTATAGCATGGGTGGGTTTTTTATTAGTGGAAATGATTTGGGAAGTGATATATTATCATAATTAATGTTTATATTGGAATATAAATCTTAAAAAATATTGAATAATTAACTAATTCCACCAATAAATAAACATCTATGATATAATTGGAAAGAATATGCTCATAATTAAAATAACAATCCACGCAAAAAGTATAAATAAATGTGTATTAATCATAATAAATTTGTTTGAGTGTATTTTTTGACATTAACCTAGAAAAAATACTCAAGATATCTCTTATAATGTAATAATCAAAATTTAGAAAATATCAAAAATTAGTATTTAGAGATTCATTACATGATCACTTAAAATGGGATATAAAAAATGAATAATAGTCTTTTGTAGGGTCCCTAATAGAGTTTAAAATAAATAATTTTATGATATTATCACCAAAATCCATATAATATGCACCCTCATATAAATTTAAGATTATCTAAGTACAATTCATGAAGGGTCTACCAATAATTAAAGGATGATGGGAACATACTTGATCATTCTCCAGATTCACCATGTAGAATTATACATGAATGATCATGTCCCTTAGAAAAAAAAGGAAATCCTCAATGAATCCCATTAGGTTTGTTGTGGCCATATTTTCTAGTTTCACTGATGACATTGTTTGCATCTGTTCATCAACCTATAGGGAAGATAAAACATATTTTATAATAATAGTAATGGAGGAAAAAATGTCATAATGAAATAGAGAAACGAAATTTCCTAAAATTAATTTAATGTTGATTTTATCAAAGTAATTTCACATTATTGGAATCAACATGTTTGGTGTTATAGGTTTAGATTCATTCCTACAACGATTTATATACTCATTTACTTTTATCCGTACTATATTCCTTCACATTTATTTCAAAAACATGAAATAAATTTGAATATTATTGATTTTATCAACTAGAAATATGTTTATCTCATCATGCTTGAATTCATCCAAAACCTCTTTTCCACATCAATTTTAGTAATATTATTGGTATTAATATATAAATTAAATAATTAATGGATTTTATGGGGGAACATAATTAGTAATTTTCCTCCCAATTTCATTATCATTTTGTTTACAATTAGTTTGTCATGGATGGAAATTCTATGGGGGTGAGGTGAATTCCGAAGGAATGATATGGTCGTATATATTTTTAGATTTC
The DNA here is from genome assembly GCA_963277665.1 of Viscum album. Lineage (NCBI taxonomy): Eukaryota > Viridiplantae > Streptophyta > Magnoliopsida > Santalales > Viscaceae > Viscum > Viscum album. The sequence continues at coordinate 1,361,145,991 of OY728133.1, forward strand.
TTTCTACTTCTCAATTTGATGGAATTGACATTACCCATTGGATTTGGGGTGGACATGAAAAGTATATTTTGTTATTTCATACAAACAAATTCATGGTGGGAAATGGAAATCATTCCCATTTGTTTCTTCAAATCCCACAATTCTAAACCTTGATTCTTCATCTCATTATATTAGTTACGAACACTTTTTTTAAAAAGATATTCACTATTATAATTTATATTTATTTTTAATTCCAAATTTTTTAGATGAATTATTGAATTTTGGGATTCAAATATAATTATTCATTGTTCAAAACTCAATTTTTATGGTCGGGCTTTCTAGATGATTTGTCTAAAAGGGGGACATTGTTGTAGTCTAAAGGAATACCTCATTTTTGTTTGACCTTTCCACACTTGATATTAGGTTTGTGAAAAAGATTCGTAGTTCTTCTGGGGATGTGGTTATTTTTGTTGCTGATATGGTCTCCCAGATTCCAAATCCTCTATTGCTTTTAATTGTGGTCATAATTAGTATGGTTGTTTGAATTAGTGAAAATTATACATGGCCTTATATGATTGGTTGTGGAATTATTTTAACCCAAATAAATCTATATCAACATAGTGGTCAACTAACCCAACTCAGTATCATATGATTGATATTAATGAGAAGAATGAAATACCTGTTTTAATCCTCTAATATCTTGTGTACCTCAAAAACCACATTTTTAAAAGTTTAATTCTATATTTTTTATCAGTGCATGTGAGGCATCTAGTGATTTTTGACAAATTATACTATATTAACTGAATATTTTAAGCTCCTATACATTGTTGTATGGACTACATATGTGTATTTTATGAGTAGTATCTCATTAATTTAGTTATTAGGGAGGTTACACACAACTTCTTGAAACAATTACAGAGCTCATAAATCTGTTCCCCCTATGATTTTTTTATCTGTGGGAAATTTTTTTGAAGATAAGGGTTCCCTGATGCAGAAACCAATATTATTAATAGAATAAGTCTCCAAACATTACAAAATTTTACATATTTAGGGTTTAAATATTAAATCCATTCTTTTTATGTTATTTCTAATAATAATGGTAGTTCTCATTATTTTATTTGATCTTCATAAAGATTTCATGGATTCATTTTTCAGAATACCACATTGAATTTCTAAATTTTTTATCTTATATGCTCATTAAATAAGCGATGAAATTTTCAGAGAAGTTGATTTAACATAGATTTTACATTAAATACAAATTTTATAGTTGGATATAAAATACTTTTAGGAGAATATTTAATATCAGGTTCATCTAAATCATTAATGGTCTTATCGTGTTCATTATTATATTTTATATCCCTTCGGACTATTTTATATTTGATTCTAATGTTCTTCAAATTTCCAAATTATCATAATGGTGTAATTTACAGGCTGTGTGAATGATGAATCATTCAATAGATTGATACTATCTAATTTGAACCCTATGTTTGTGCTCAATCTCAAGGTGAATATATTATAGGTCATTTTGAATATTTATTTTCATAAATAATATAAATAAATTAAATATAAAAAATTTGTGCATAATAAAAAAAAATTGAATTTATGGTCCAAATAAAACAATTGAAATGAAATGAAAAAAACTCATAAAATGGAATTGATAATGAAGAATAAATGGTGGTAAAAATGATAATAAAAAAAATCACTAAATGGATGAATAAATCACTTGACTCGCTATTAATGTTGTAAATTTCAAATGATTTTTCATAGTCCCTCTCAAATGATTTTTTGGGTACTTAGGATTAATAAATTGTTTAACCAAAGTTATATCATAAATAATAAGTACAAAAGTAATATAAAAATTTATAATAAATATAAGAATAATTTTAAAATACATAAAACGATTTGGATTGTTTATTTATAATAATACTACATGTAGTATGTTGTATAAATATTATAATTAATTTTATTTTTCAATATTTTATTATAAAAACCAAATAAAAATATTTTTATATAATATTTGTCATGAAAGTGTAATCAATTTAAATAAATATATTCACTTACATAATAATCCATAATATTCAAAATAAAATCTATTTAATTATTATCCCATAATATTTTAACCACTATATATTGGATAATTTACATCAACATGAAAAATCAAATGAATTAATCACTTTGATAACTTCAATACATGGAATCAGAGAACACTACATTGATTTTCAATATGATTCTCAATTTTTGTTAGTGGTGAATTAGGGATCATATTCATATTATAAATTATGATGAATTGATTGTAAAATTATATTTTAAAACTATTAAATAATCTAGTGTTTTTTCTTTTACCAATTACAATCACACTCTAGCAATTCATAAATCAGTCAACATCAATTGTTTTTTGTTAATGGTTAAATGGATTTTTTTAATTTAAAATAAGTTAAAAACACAATTCATAGATTATAATATGTGAATTAAATTACATCACAGATTCAAAATTAATATTTTAATATAATGAATATTATGACGATTACAATGAAAAAATACTCGTTCATGGGTAGTGTAGTAATGATCGAATCATTTTTTATGTGCATGGGTTTCGAAAGGGTGTTAACAGATCATGTTTGTACTCTTGAGTGCTATCCAATATAATTTAATTAAATTAGATTTAATTTGAAAATAATAAATAAATGGAAGATATATAGATATTATATTTTAAAACCAAATACATTAAAAAAATGTATATAAAAAGAAGAGAATTTTTGTGGTAGATCCTTGTTTGGGAGTATCACACATAAAAAGGTGTATTGAAATGGAATGAAATCACTCTTCTTATGATAATAATCCAATAATTCAGGTCCAAATCAGTTGATCTGGAGGAAAACATTTATCCAATTAATTGATGAGTATTGTTACAAAATTTCAATTTCAAAATATATATTGAAAAATATATATATGATGAGAATAAAATATATCACATTAATCGTTCAAAACTGGAATTTTCACCAAATTTGAAAATGAATAATCCAATATCATATATTACATAAAATAAATTTTTAACATAAATTTATGAAATTACATCTTTTATTATCAATGAAAAATTTAATAAAACGGTGTCCATTATTAGTTACGCTAGGGTTTAACATTTGAAAATACCATTTAAAAAACCCACATTATTTAAATGTTAAATATATCAACCTTTTGAAAAAAGGGAATGATATATATGAATTTCATAAGATTAAAATATAAATAGTTTTTCCATATATTATATAATTATTTTTATGAAAAAATATGAAAATTTAAAATAAAAGTAATTTCCAAATAATGATGGTGAGTTATAATGAATGTGGTCAAAATAATGTTATGAAAACAAAATAATGAATTAATTTTAGCCAAAAAAAGACTACAAAATCATTAAAAATCAAGTAAAATATAATATTTTTAATATATGTTATCTTATTTTACTATCTAGAAAATGGAAATTTGAAAAAATGCATTTTTTATTTTATTTAAATCTATAATAAATATTATGTCCTTTAGTTGTATATTTTTATTAGTCCCAACCACTATTCCATCTCATATTCTTACAAAATTATTTTCAATTATTTGAATTTACTATAGTTAAATAATATAATTTTAATTGATAACATATTATAGAAAGGATAAAATTCATTTCATTTGATATTTACTATGTTCTTAATTAATAACACAAGGTAAAATAATATCCAAAATGAATAAATCGTAATATCAGTAAATAATAAAATCACAACAATTTTCCACAATAACACACTATGTTAAACATAGTTTATTCCATAAATTATTAACCTAATATCTCTATTAATCTCAATAACCTCTACATTAAATAATATTTTATACTAAATTCATTTCTCAAACATTAAATTTTTCTTCTATTAAAATTTAATAAAACTTTTATGAAATCACCCTTTATGTTAAACATAATGCTGAAATATTCATCAACTTAAAAAAAATCTCCCAAAATTTATTCAATCACATTAAAATACAATCACATAGAACATAAAAATTGGTGTCTATGAATTTGAGCATACGATTAACATTGAACATCTAAATACGTGATGTTATCTATAACTCTAAATTTATCTCATCATGAATGAATAGTATGCATTAAAATTTATCTAACTCTTATATGATACCAAATACAAAATCCCTAAACCCACACTCCAAAATTCATTGCTCAAAACATAAAATTTTAATTTCTAGAAATCATGTCAATAAATGTATGAAAACATTATCCATAAAAAACATGAAACATGATATAGGATAATTGTACAAATTATAATCCAATGTATCTTTTTGGTTTAGAGTTTTTTATAATTTTGAATAGAACATAATAGTAATACCCAGGTTTTCTAGTTACCATTTATTATTCCATACACATATTTTTTTTATTTAACGATATGAGTTAAAAAAATTCCATATAATCACTTAAACATGAGACTTTTTTAAGAGAAATTAATTTTATATAATTCTTCATAAACTATAAAAATGGAAATCATAAGAAGTCTGACCTAAATGACTTAGTTAGGGAAAATACCATCATTAACACATTAATTTTATTATTGAAAATAATATGATAATATGTGTATGATGACATAATCACATTTCATGATTTTATCATAAGAGAATCGATACCCATGAAAACATGGATCATAAATAATGGGACAAAAAATGATGTTTTAACAGAAGTCTAGAGTCTTAAAAGGCAATAATCACGAGCTATATGAAAACAATCATTGAGGATTGTATCCATTATAATTTATAGAAAACATTGAGAAAAAATATAGTTATCATTGTAAAAGAAACCCATCATAGAGTCACCTAACTCAATAATTTCGATATCTCTTGGTAGTAACCTATAAATAGAAAAATATATTATATGAGAAGAGTTACATAAATTTATATAACTTCATTACATTATAAATTGCATTGTATGGATATAAAGGACCCACCAATCATTGGTTTTTACTGAATCCAAACACACAAGGTTTATTGTGAAAGTAAAAATCAATCAACCTTATATATTTCTATGCACAATTTTAAGAGTAAAACACTAAAAAGATTCAACTTTTATACATAACATCCCTGAAAATTTTCATAATTCTTTTTTATCTTCATTAAACCCTTGAAAATAGATGTCTTCAATGAATATAACATAAAAATATATTCATAAATTATTTATATAATTTAGTTGATTATATAATTATACAATAACCATATTTAACCATAATAGTAATTAATTATTTTGACATATATTAAATACCATTAATTTAAAATTTAAAATGTTTCATTGAAATCAGGGGAAAATATCTATTTATTTTAGTACATCTATAAACTAAGAAAACCAAAATATTGAGAAAACAATTTTATATGAAAATATTCCTAAATACATTCAATGTAAGAATAAAAATAGTTATCATAATGTAAAATTATATTCATGTTGTAAATGTTAATAATAAATATTATTTTCAATATTTTGTATAGAGATTGAAATGTTACCCATGCATAAAACATTTTGATTTTATCATTCTATATTTTTTAAAATAATGAAAAAGAATAATGGAAAACAAATTTATGTGTAAATTTATATTTAGATAAGAACATTTTTGAAATATTATACTAAACATGGAGAAATAATTTGGTAAAAAGACATTAAAACATTTACATTAATTATTTTCGAGAAAAAATTAAGTTTTTAAAAAAATTCAAATAAAAATTATATTAAGGATTATTGAATGCCATGACTAGAAAAAGAGTCATGAGGATATATTTTAAGATTAATTTTAGAAATCATATAAATGGATATAGGTTAATGAAACAAAATATGAATCTAATGAGGAATTTTGAGGGGAGAAACACATGAAATATTTGTATTGATTTAATCAAAAAGTCATTGAATGGATAAATGTGAAATTATTCTGAAATAAATTAATTAAAATGAATTAATATTTTAAAACACATTTCTATTGTCGTAACAACACCATATAAAATAAAACATGATGCCTTAAAATAATTAGGTATCGATGAATTGAAATTGAATTTATAAAAAACAACTTTAACTTTTATAACATTTGAATTAATATCAAATGAATGAAATAAATTATATGGAATATTGATGATAATGATCAAAGGCAAATTCATGATGTAATATCTCAAAAAGTTTAATTTTCCCATTAAAAAGTAATATGGTGCATAATACAAGATATTTCTCAATGAATGAATATTGAGATGAATAATCATTTCAAAGATCCTATCAATAAATATAGTAATTATTTAATTAATGGATTATGGGTAAAAAAATTACAAAAAAATTAAATATAATATAATACAGTAAATTTTAATTTCAAAAATAATCATTACATTATATAGTTAATTATTTGGTAGTATAACAAAATTATTAAATATTTAGTTATGAAATCCATTAATATGTGTCCATACTTTATATACATGTCCTTTTACTCCTGTATTATAAAATTATATTATTTATTAGATTGGTTAATTATATATTATGTGTTTAATTTTCATCATTTTCAATTTATTTCATTTTCTTCTATGATATATTGAATTTTATAACTGACCACCTCCTCGTTGGATGTTTTGAGGATAATCATTTCATAATATATAAATGACTTCAGTATATGGTATTTTTTCAATGATTTGTAGGTTACATCAAATCAATAATAATAATAATTAAATAATTATAATTTTTATATGTTAATTTTTATTTTATAACTATCAATTAAAATCAAACATGAAAAAAAATCGAAACTTTTTTTGGAGGTGGTAATCCCCAAGTACACATGAATGAAAATACAATTTTACAAAATATTGAAGGGTAATATAACAAATGACATATTATACTAATATAATTAAGAGTATATCTTAAATAACAAATATATACATTAAAACTATCATTATATTTATTCATCATAGGAATTTATGGAAAATGAAACTCATCTCTCCTTGGATGTTGTAGACCAATCGTATCCATGAACGATGCTTTCATTGTACATTGAATAGAAATCATGATAAAAATGTGTTTTACAAGAATATAAATAACATTAAAGTATATTATATATTCATTTGTTATTATCTCATCATGGATTAAAAATATTTTAATGAGTTAGATGAATAAAAATAGGAAAACACTCAGTTATATTGATTATGTTCTCTTTAGAATACCATCTTTTACTTTCTACGGATGAAATCTAAGATGATATATTGCTGAGAGAAAGAAAAAAGGAATTATATATAAATGTTTGGAATATTTTTTTTAAATATTTCATCAGTAAGTGGATATGTTATTGTAACCATGTAAGTAATCGCGGTGTCCTCATTAAAGAATGGGGAGGGAAACCCTTGGAATTAGTTGATGTATTAAATTGATATAAAATATTTTCATGTTTAAGTGGCTCTAAAATATTATATTTAGAATATATAATTCTGGAAAATAGTAATAGAAAATAGCTATAAAAATAATACAAAAATTTGTGATTTTTGTTCCATTATGTCTTATTTTGCCACCTATTGTTAAAAAATTTGACGGTTACCACATTTTCAATGTTTTTTACAATTCATCCACCATGATTGATTCTATAAATAGAAAAGAGGCACATAAATGGTAAATATATTAAATAATAGAACATAACACATTAAATTTTGTAAATATAAAATAATAATTAATTTTAAAGATTTTGATAAAATATTATTTTACATAGAATACAAATAAAGACATTTTATGGACTATGTAAACAATTTTATTTAAAAAATATCATGAGAATTGTTTTTATAAAGTAATATTTTTAAAAATTACTAATACATTATATTTTTCAAAAAAAATATTTTGACACCAAGGAATACCGAAAAATTATTATTAATTATTTTTAATCTTCTGGTTGAATTTTCTACTGTGTGAATAGGAACTATACATACATTGAATAATAATTTATGGTAAATATTGTATTAAAAAATATATTTAATGGAAAACTTATTCTTTTTAATATTTTAAATAACAATTTATGAATGAATTTATATTTAATTTCTCCATATAAAAAATATTAGAGTTATTAACATAAAGAGAGTGGCATTTTGGATTTTTTCTTTTCTTAAAATAATATGGACATCATTATAAAATAAAAATGGAGAAAATATTTCATATCATATAATATTTTAGAATCATAGATATAAGGCCCCAGCTTTAAACCTTACTTAATCTTGAGTTATTACAAGATTACACATTGAGGAACTTTTTAGGTATAGAATTTTAGAGAATTAGATCATTAAACATTCATTACATTCAAAATTTAAACATAGTGTTTACATAAAAGATAGTATTCATTTTTCGCTTCCACGAAAACATATTTAAAATAAAACATTGATTCTTTCTTGAAACTTCCTTGACACAATCATCATATCATGTACTATTCCCTTGACCTGGGAAAAACATTCCATAAAAACTTTTTATGAGAATAAAAAGCTTAGTAAGGGTTATAAAAAGTATGTAAAGGAAACATGAGTGCATATATATATAATAATAAAATCATACTTTACCCATAAAACATAATCACGTTAACATACCTCATAAAATCATGAATAAATCATAGAAATAATAAGACTTAATGGTAACATGAGGCATTCATAACATTCTTATGTAGGGAGTAACCCTCTTGGTTACGTTTGGAATACCAATTATAGTATATTCCCCAGATATCTTCGGAGAAACCTTAACATTTAACTCCTTCATGTTACCAAATGCATTGGAGAGCTATATCAGGCTCACCCGCCCTTAGTTTATCATGAAACCACCCGTCTTCATAACAATGCCCAAAAACCATAACATAATCATAGCACATAACTTAAGCATAAAGGAAATATAAAATTCCCACATTGCAAAAACAATATAATGTTTTTAGATATTAATTAATTAATTCATTCTAAAAACTATTTTCAAAACCATTTAAAACATTTAAAAAATAGATTTTTAAATAAAAGTTTCCCATACTACCTTGAAGATTCTAACATTTTAATCCATTAAAATCCATATAAATAAATCCTTAAAACCATTTTTAAAACATGGATATTAATGTGAAATATTTATAATAATACATCATTAAAACATTTAAAACGATATTTTAGTTAAATGGTTTTTAACAAAATGAGAGACACTTGAAGACAATAATCGAGGAATAACATTTAATAAAAACATTATAATATAATGAGAATAAAGGGATTCATGATATAATAGACCAAAAGACAGTATATACACCATATAAGAGTGAATTGGTGCATAATAAAATGAAGTATCTATGGAAATGTAAATTGAGATGAAATCCATTATAAAGATGGTATCCTTAAATAAAGGATAAATAAATCTCATTATTATGTGTGAAAAATATAAATACACCCAATATAAGTGGACATTAAGTGTAAAATAATCAATGGTCATTCACATATATTCAAAGTGACATATTCAATAACTACATATTAAACCCAAAGAAATCGAAATTGGGTTAAGAAGTTCTATTGACAGCCTAACGACGTCACATCAAATTTTAGAAAAGATTTTATGAGAGAGATAAAGGGTATCTCATAAATTAGAAATAAAATTTATGGAAATAAGTATATATAAGAACATATACCATCATAATAATATGAAAAGTAAATGATATAACAAAATAAGTCTTTTAAAAAGAGGAGCGTGAAATGTTTCCACACCGATTTGGTTAACTTTCGAAACGTACACCCCATGAAAGAAAGACTATACAACTTTGATGTAAATACTCATAATCAAAATTATGTTACACAAAGAGTAGACTCATGGAAATTAAATACACCACTCAAAAGTAAATATTGGAAAATGTAGCATGAATCTCATGAAAACAAAATGTGAGATAAAAAGCCCCTTACGAAATTTCGGCATCCTAACGATGCTAATTAAAACATCCAAAATGGATTGATGAGAGAAAATAGGGTCTCTCATTATATGAACATAAAAAGTATAGTAAGAGTAATATAAAATAAAATCTCCATCATAAGAAAGATGAGATTAAAATAATGATATAAAAGAGTGTACTTAAAAAATAAAGAGAGGGGTAGGATCCCTTACCTCGAGTCCGACTTTATAGGATCGTTCTTCAACCTCCTTAAAATCGGGTGTCTCTCTCTGATTTGAGCTCAAAGGCTTCCTTGGGAAGACTTTTTCCCAAATTGAGGCTTCTAGGAGTAATAGAGGGATTTGGAGAGACAAAATGAGTAGGGTTTGGACGAGCTAAAGGCTTGAGAGGTGTGGGTAAGGTCTTGGAGGTGGGGGCCTTTTATAAAAGGAGAGGAGGGGAACTCTTGGAACGTTACAAAATGTTACTTTATTTTCAAATGTGTATCGGATTTTAAAGGTCCGACATTGATGTATTTAGAGGATAAGGTGGTAAGGGTTCGAAATATAATCATCCAATAGGTCTTTGAAAACTTTAAGTTATAGTTTTAACATTATCTTTTCATTTTATTTAAATCCTTTATTAATGAGGTAATCGCTGCATCATCATGATGTCATAAATAATTTAATATATTTATTTTCTATAATTTTTTTAAAAAAAATTCATGATATAGGAAATATTATTTTCTTTCAAATGAATATTTATAGTCAAATATATGACTTGTATAACCCCATTTAAAAATTGTTTTAGTAAAACATCTCATGGTTTTGACATTTTATTTTAACTTTAAATAAAAATTTATTTATGAAATTTTCCTACCAAAGTGGATCCATGGGGTCCCCATGATGACCCATTTATTTTCATGGTCGGCCATGACACATCCAATAAGGGTAGTACATGTTTCTAGGTCATTTAAGGTTATTAAAACATTATTTTTACCTTAATATTCACTAATTACCTCTAATCGCGATTAAATACTTAAAAGTTACTATTCACCAAAAAATTATTTTAATCCCATTAAACCACATTTTACATCCTAATGAAAACCATTGATGTCGGATTTTTGAAAATCAAAACACAGAAGTGGTAAAGTTTCATATAAACGAAAATTCAGTTTTTAAACTACAACTTAGTGGTTTCATTATTCATCAAAGAATGAAGTTTTTCAGAAAAATACCAAAAATTTACCCTAAGCTATATTTGATATTCCGAATTCAAAAATTATGTCTATTTTACAAAATTCAAATCATATATGTTTCATTAATTAATTTAATAATAAATTCCCGCTGTAAATAATATATATTAAAAGATTGACACTAGTTTAAGTCCAATTTCAAAGAGAAATTAATTCCAATGACAACTATTGGATTAAATTGTAAAAATATATTCTAATTTAAATTTAATACCAATTAAAAAGATAATCTAATGATATAAATAAATTATATTAAAATGTGGTTTTGAATTAAAATACAACATTTTTCACTTTTCATTAAAAATTGAACTTTATCGGGAAAATACAAAAATTTACACAATGTAAAATTTGATGTCCCGATCCTAAAGAAGAATTTTATTTTGTCAAATATAACACATAAAATTGTCAAAATTTTGATTTAAAAGAGGTTCTCCATCAAAAGGCGGTTAATCGTCCTTTTAAAGAATATTAGAATGATTACGCTTAAAATGGGATTCATTCGCATTTTTAATCCTCTAACATTTATTGTAAAAAGAAAAAATATTTGACAAACATATATAATCATTTTGTAGTTAGTTATGTTCATTCCCTCCATTACAACGGCTAGTCATTTACTACAATTTAAAACAATATTATTTTATTATTAGAGTGCAATGTAAGATTTCAAAGGAACTCGTTGTCACACATTGGGTACACCATCGAGCATAGCGTTACCTTTAAAGTAATATTACACTTTTTTTCAAAAATATGGATAAATATAAAAATTTAATATTCGTTATTTACCTGGGGTGTTACATCCTTCCCCCCTTTTGGAAATTGCGTCCTTTCAAATTTCAAAATTGGTCTTGGAAACTCCATTGAAAATCCCACATCGGAACAAGAGTCAGTAGAACTATCACTTTAAAAGAATGGGAGAGAAGTACAAATGTCACCTCAGTTAACCAATACTTGGATTACACGTATGAAAATATGGATATGGAGGAAAAAAGGGTCATGTCCTGATAGAGACTGATAGTAAACATGTCTAGGAGAAAGTTAACCATACGAAAATCACAAACATGTGATGGGTTAAACAGTATTGGATTCCCCAGTTGGAAAAGCTAATGGAAAACTTTTTTTAGTTACTTTTAATTGAGGAATTTATTTTTTATCTTAACTAAAACATAAGGAAACATACTGACCTGTCATGTTGACTTTAAACTTTTACCAGATTTCTTACACAAACTCATATTTTCTCCAAAAGATGAGTATTTAGGATGACTTGTTTAATTTATGAGAGCTATAATTAACTTCTAGAGAATCACCTAATCCACAAAACAGAACTATATAATTCCCATGTCATTATACATTAACCAAAACCGAAACCAAAAATATTAGTACAAGATCACATAATCCAGAAAAGGATAATCCTTTATAAAAAAAATCAATTTTTAATCTCCAAAATTTTTCATACAAAACCCAAATTTCAAAAAAATACCATTCAATAAACATATATCCATAAAATTATACAAAGTAAACCAAAAAAAGATTTAAACCAAATTATTTGAAGGATTTAATCACATAGTATCCAGAGATATATTTTAACATTTTTCTACAAAATTACTTGAGTTACTCTTACAGTCTCATAGTGAAAAGTAATTATCCTAATCACATATCCTCCATGATAGGCTAATCATTTCCATTGATAACCAAAAATCAACTTACTCTTAATTCATAAAATCATCTAACTAAAAGGAATAATTCAAACTAATCAGGGACTTCACGTAGTCCAGTGGTAGGTGATAAATAACAGTTGCACTTTGGTTGTGGGTTCCATTCCCGCAACTTCGTCCGACGCGACGGGTTGTCACACAGTCTGCGTGTTGTCCCTTTTCAAAAACTATATAATTTTATAACATTCCTCAAAAAGAGATAAATTCATCAAAAATAACCATAACATATTTTAACCACAAATGTTATCTGATAACTTCTATTTTGCAACCCAAAATGTATTAACTAGTAATTTCCTCATGTTCAAGGATCATATAAATCCAAATGGTTTTTCATAACTATATCCACAAAAGAAAGGATAATTATTCCTTGAATAAATTTTTTGTATATCAAACATCATTGTTTCTTTAAAAAGTATTCTAATGTAACCCCATCATCCAAAGAGACTTAATATATACAAGAATTTCACTATCCTAAAATCTACCAGAACTATTGAATCCCTTATATGATTACTTCTTACTCATAAAAAATTCTTCATGATCCATTAGCCATTCCTTTTCAAATGATTCTGAAATACTTCTTTCCTACAAACAAAATCATGAATCATATCCTAATATTCCAAAAATAGGAAAACATATGTTAAGAAATAATCCATACCTTTCTTTATTCATTGTCAGTTTCATCATCCACAATCAGAATGGTATTAAATATTGGTAAATGAATATTTTTACGATCTTGGTGACCCCATTCCCAAAACTTCTTCGTAGGACATGTGCTTTCATAATGACCGTGCACACCACATTTAAAACATTCAATTGATCCTTCAGAAAGAACTTATTTCCCTTTCCTAGAGTCATCTAGATGCTTCCTTTTTCCATGGCAGGTTCTTGATTTATGACCTTCATTTCCACATCTATAGAATCTTTCTGTCCCTTGGAACCATTTTCCAATGTGTTTCTTTCCAAATATTTGACACATAGGTTTTTGAACTTACTTACCTTTATGATTATTACCTGAACATCCGTAGTGATGTGTTTCAATCATATACGATGCCTTATAAAAATAACTAGGTTCCAGGTGGTCAATCATGACTCCAGATAGTTGGTTGAGGATAACCACAAGAGTTCTCATTCCATATCCCATATCATTCAGTTGTTCTTTCATAAAACCGTCACAATTTTCTTCAAATCCACTGTTACTTTGGTTCCTGCTAGATCTAGCCATTTACTAAAACTAAAAAGGACAGTGTGAGTATATCAGTAAAATCATCAAATAAAAAGGAGGATGGTAATCACCAAGATATACTTATCCAAGTTATCTCAAACTCATTCTAACATTCAAAAAAAAAACAATGACGCCATATAATATACTATCCATTGTGGTTATACACAACTTTTCAATTTTTCTTATACAACACTCTAACCTATAAAGTTATCTAAACCGACCTCTGATACCAACTATAAGGCCCCAGCCTTAAACGTTACTTAATCATTTGTTATTACAAGATTACACATTGAGGATCTTTCCAGGTTTAGAGTTTTAGAGAATTAGATCATAAAACTTACATTACATTCCACATTTAAACAATTTGGTTACATAAAAGATAGTATTCATTTTTCCCATCAGTGGAAACATATTTAAAATAAAACATGGATTCTTTCTTGACACTTCCTTGACACTATCATCATATCATGTACCTTTCTCTTGACCTGGTAAAAACATTCCAAAAAAACATGGGATGAGCATAAAAATCTCAGTAAGGGTTATAAAAAGTATGGAAAGGAAACATGAGTACATATATACATAATAATGAAATCGTACTTTACCCATAAAACATAAGCACATTATCATAACTCATAAAATCATGAATAAATCATAGAAAGCATAGGACATAATGGTAACTTGAGGCATTCATAACATTCTTAAATTGGGAGTAAACCTCTTGGATACGTTTGGAATTCCCATCATAGTATATTCCCTAAATCGCTTTGGAGAAAACTTAATGTTTAACTCCTTCACGTTACCCAATGCATTGGAGTGCTATATTGGGCTCACCCACCCTTAGTTTATCACAGAACCACCCGTCTTCATAAAAATTCCCAAGAACCATAACATATTGATAGCACATAACTTAAGAATAAAGGGAAGATAACATTCCCACATCGCAATAACAATATAACGTTTTAAGATATTGAAATAATGAATCTATTCTAAAAACCATTTTCAAAACCATTTAAAACATTTAATAAAAAGATATTTAAATCAAAGTGTCCCATACCAAATTGAAGATTTTAACATTTTAAACCATTAATATCCATATAAATAAATCCTTAAAACGATTTTGAAAACATAGATATTAATGTGAAATAATTATAAGAATAAATCATTAAAACATTTAAAACGATATTTTTGTTAAAGGGTTTTTAACAAAATGAGAGACACATGAATACAATAATTGATGAATAAAATTTAATCAAGACTTTATAATATCATGAGAATAAAAAGATTCATGATATAATATTCCAATGGACAGTATATACCCCATATAAGAGTGAATTGGTGTGTAACATCAATGAAGTATCAATGGAAATGTAAATTGAGATGAAATCCATTGAAATGATGGTATCCTTAAATTAAGGATAAATCAATCTCATAATTATGTGTGAAAAATATAAATACACCCAATATAAGTGGATATTAAGTGTAAAATAATCAAAGGTCATTCACACATATTCAATGAATGAAATATTCAATAACTATATGTTGAACCCAATGAAATCGAAATTGGGTTAAGAAGTTCCATTGACAACGTAATGGCGTGACATCAATTTTTAGAAAAGAGTTGATGAGAGAGATAAATGGTATCTCATCATATGGACATAAAATTTACGGCAATAAGGATATATAAGAACATATCCCCACTTAATAATATGAAATGTAAAAGGAATAACAAAAGAAGTCTTCCAAAAAGAGGACTGTGAAAGGTTCCCTTACCGATTTGGGTAACGTTCAAAACGTACACCCCGTGAAAGAAAGAATATACAAAATTGATGTAAATACTCATAATCGAAAGTATGTTACACAAAGAGTAGAATAATGGACAGTAAATACACCACTAAAAATGAAATATTTGAAAATGTATCTTGAATCTCACGAAAACAAAATGTGAGATAAAAATCCCCTTACGAAATTTTGGTAGCCTAACGGCGCCAATTAAAACATCCAAAATGGATTGATGAGAGAAAACAGGGTCTCTCATCCTATGAACATAAAATTTACAGTAAGTGTTATATAAAATAACATCCCAATCATAAGAAATATGATCATAAAAGGAATGACATAAAATAGTGTACTTAAAAAAGAAAGAGAGGGGTAGGATCCCTTACCTCGAGTCCCACATGACTCGATCCTTCTTTAACCTCCTTAAAATCGGGGTTCTCTCTTTGATTTGAGCTCAAAGGCTTCATTGTGAAGACTTCTGCCTAATGTGAGGCTTCTAGGAGTAATAGAGGGATGTGGAGAGACAAAATGAGCAGGGTTTGGACGATCCAAAGGCTTGAGAGGTTTGGGTAAGGTAGTAGAGATGGGGGCCTTTTATAAGATGAGAGGAGGGGCACTCTTGGAATGTTACAAAATGATACTTTATTTTCAAATGAGTTTCGGATTTTAAAGGTCCCACATTGATGTATTTCGAGGATAAGGTGGTAAGGCTTCGAAATATACTCATCCTATAGGTCTTAGACAAGTTCAAGTTATAGTTTTAACATTATCTTTTCATTTTATTTAAATCCTTTATTAATGAGGTAATCGCTGCATCATCATGATGTTACAAATAATTTAATTTATTTAATTTCTAAAAATTATAAAATAAATATCATGATGTAGAAAATCTTTTTAGATTTTTAATTAATATATATAGTCAAAAATATGACTTGTATAACCCCATTTAAAAATTGTTTTAGTAAAACAACTCATGCATGTGACATTTTATTTTAACTTTAAATAAAAAGTTTTTTATGTCATTTTCCTACCATAGTGGCTCCATGGGGTTCCCAAGATGACCCATTTATTCTCATGGTCGGTCATGAGACATCCAATAAGGGTAGGACTTGTATCTATGTCATTTCATATTATTAATAAATTATTTTTTCCTTAATTTACACTAATTACCTCTAATCACGATTAAAAATATAAAAGTTACTATTCACCAAAAAATTATTTTAATCCCATTGAACCAAATTTTAAATCCTAATGAAAAAAATGTATGTCGGATTTTTGAAAATCAAATCACAGGAGTGGTAAAGTTTCATTTAAATGAAAAATCTGTATTTAAACTACCATATAGTGGTTTCACTATTCATCAAAAATTGATGTTTTTCAGAAAAATACAAAAAATTCACCCTAAGCTATATTTGATATTCTGAATTAAAAAATTATATCTATTTTATAATATTAAAATTATATAAGTTTCATTAATTAATTTAATAATTAATTACCTCTGTCAAAACAAATAGCGTGTTTTTAAGAAATAATATATATTAAAAGATTGACACTACTTTAAGTCCAATTTCAAAGAGAAATTAATTCCAATGAAAACTATTGGATTAAATGGTAAAAATATATTCTAATTTTACTTTAAAACAA
The DNA here is from genome assembly GCA_963277665.1 of Viscum album. Lineage (NCBI taxonomy): Eukaryota > Viridiplantae > Streptophyta > Magnoliopsida > Santalales > Viscaceae > Viscum > Viscum album. The sequence goes on from OY728133.1 coordinate 1,361,163,478, forward strand.
ATTCAAAAGATAATCTAATAATATAAATAAATTAGATTAAAAAGTGGTTTTGAATTAAACTACAACATTTTTCACTATACATTAAAAAATGAACTTTATCGGGAAAATACCAAAAATTTACACAAAGTAAATTTTGATGTCCCGAACCTAAAGAAAAATTTTATTTTTTCAAATATAACACATATTATTGTCAAAAAGTGGATTTAAATGAGGTTCACCATTAAAAGGCAGGTAATCGACCTTTTAAAGAATATTAGAATGTTTACGTTTAAAATTGGATTCATTCGCATTTTTTATCCTCTAAAATTAATTTGTAAAAAGTAAAAATATTTGAAAAACATATATATTCATTTTTTAGTTAGTTCTGTTCATTCCTTCCATTACAACGGCTAGGCGTTAACTACAATTTAAAATAATATTATTTTATTATTTGAGTGGAACATAATATTTCAAAGGAACTCATTGTCGCGTATTGGGTACAACATCAACCATAGTGTTCCCTACAAAGTAATATTAATATTTTATTCACAAATATGGATAAATATAAAAATTTCAGATTCTTTATTTACCTGGGGTGTTACAATAGATGTTAAAAATCATCAAATAGAAATAAAACCGATTGTAAATGTATTTCTATAGTTTTATAAAAAAAATTATCTTTATTTTCTCAACTTACCCTTACCTAGGTGATAACACTATTACATGGTTACTATTTATAATCAATAAAATATATCACTATTTGAAAATTTATATACAATTATATTAAATATAAAATATATTTTATAAATTTCATTCTCTATAGGTGGAAATAATTAATTTTAAAATAAAAAGAAAATCCACGACAAAAATTGGTATTATAGGAAATTCATTCTATGTAGAAAAATGTTTTCATAAGATAATTATGCATTATAATGATTCCAATAGCAGAAATATTATTATTTTTTAACATAAGGATCTAATGAAATTTAAATCAAATAAAATAATATTGAAATTTAAAAATGAATGATAATAAAAATACAATTGTTTTCAAAATTGTTATTTTCATAATTCATTGGAAAATGTATCTTTTTAAAAAAATAACAAAATTGCATCGTAAATAAATTTTTTATAATGTATTAAAAAATGATATTATATAAATCAATACAATTTTATTTTGTTTTATATATTAGTTATAATATTCTATCATAAAAATCAATAAAACCCATTTATGAAAAAATAACTTATATTTGAAGAATAAAATGACATTAATATAATTTGAGTGATTATTTACTCTGTATCAATTAATACTAGTTTATTTTTTACAACTACTATATATATATATATAATTCATAATCCATTTAATCATATTGAAACCCACCAATATAAAAACTAGGTTAATATGGTGGTATTTAAATTATTATATTTCATGTCCTATCATAGTAAGTGTTATCTGAAATATACTCTATCAAACATTGTATTATATTAAAATTTAAGGGTATTAAAAAACCCAAATAACTTATTATACAATTCCCTTTAATTTTTAAATAACAATATATTATCCTATACTTTTAGAGGTATATTTTGATTCAAATTTTTGTTAACCTCGTTACAAAATATCTTACAAAATGAATAACCATTAGTGAGAAATGTCAAATAACTATATTGGGGGTTCGTGAAATTAAAATTTGAAAATTAGGACATATAGCACATGATTCATGGTTAGATATTGAATATTTATAAATGTTCATCTTAGTTTATGGGGAATTGTAATTTTATGAATAAAACTAGTTTCCACTTCTAAGCATGTGAGTTGAGGAACCAAAATTACAAAGTTGTTTTCATGAATTCTAAACAATTTACCAATTTTTGAAAGTGTCCTTGTAAACCATGTGTTGGGAGTTTTTCTTCAAATAATGGGACCAAACTATTATTTCAATTTTTGGAAAATTGGGTGGCCAATCAACATGCCTCAATATAAGTGAAAATATTACAAATTTTCCATCTAATGCATTATAAAAATGCAAGAAATTTTTCACCCCCCATTTTACTCCCATAATAAATAGATTTATCCCATTCTCCTCGAAATTATTCAATGGTGAATATCAATTGATCCCTGTGCGTTTTGAGTTCCATTTTTTATGATTCAAAACTACATATATGTCTATGAGTTTGTTCCTATATATTATATGGATGATTCACTATTTTTTAGTTGTAAATATGTACATCTTGTATTACCTATTTTTAAAAAGTTTTATCATTTAGTGACTGTATAAATTGTATCATTATTCATTGGTTGAGGTATAATTAGTTGATATAATGAATATATGGAAGGATTTATGGGTCATATTACACATAGTATTTATATTTCTCACATGTATGTTGTATGAGTAGTGACACCAATATGATGTGAATTCACATTACTCTTTCAAAAAAATATTTTCGACTGTGATTTTCTTTCATTAACCCATAACAGTTCCCATTGGGTGCATTAATGATTATGTGAAAGAACCTATGGACAACCATGGTGTTTTCCCTATTCATGGTAATGGTATGAGAGGTTTTGAATAAATAAATTTGTGGTTCATACACTTAACATGGATAATATTTTTTAGATGTATTTTTTATCATGGTTAAATAAAATACATGACATAAAGTAGTAATTATAATTGTTTTCTCCTATTAAATGAATTAAATGATTAATTGGTGAAGTGATAATTCATTAGGGTTAAATGGGATTAAAAGAAATGTAGCGCCTGTACCATTTGAATAAGTAATGGACATGTTAAATTGTGGATTCAAATTTTATGGTTTTTAGTATGATAATATTTTTTGAATAATGAATATTATAAAATATTGTTGATTTGTGTATTAGTGTGATAAATGTTTAATTTCATTTAACCTTTCGAATCAGTAAATAATTAAATGTTTTAGGATGTCGGACAGAACACTATATATCCATGAATTATGGGCCAAAATTGATAATATAACCATTGATAGTATTTTTGATCATTTGGGATGTTCTACATCATGCTCTATAACCATTGCATAGGTTGTTGGACATGAATCACTATATCTATTGTTAGGTTCTAGAAAATTATGCTCTAGAGACTAATATTATGGAATTATTTATGGGAAGTATTCACTAATTATACTAGGTATCAATAATTGAATAAAAATTGACATACCTTATTTTTAACAATTCTATTAAAAAACATTGAATTTTTTATTAGATTATTTGAATTGACCAAAGCATGTTTGGTTTTCCCAATTGTCAGTTTTGATCCTGAGGTAATACAGACTTATATGAAAATCATTGTATTAAAATGGATTTTAAATTATTTATTTTATATTATTCCATTGTACATATGAAAGAACTATTTCGTAGATAGTTCATTGGTTTAGATAATATTGGTGTTCGACATCTGATTTTTTTTCACACCCTTCATGGGAATCCATTGGTTACCGAGGAGACTTATTGATTTCAAGCCAAAGACACAAGAAAATTCCTAGTGAAAAATTTATGATTTTTTACATTATGGGATTGATCATAGGAGAGGGAAATGATAACTCTATAGGGACCCATTTTGATGAGTATTATTTTTTATTTTCATTTAGGTTCCTTTTGGAACATGTTATTATCATGACATGGCATTTTATTTTGTTATCCTTTGTGATCTTACATAGTTATGTGAATTTATTATGTGATTTTTTGTTACATTATGGTTGTAATTTATTATTAACTCCATAATTTTTTAGTCTAATAAATAAGGTATAATGTCAACATTTTCGTTAATATACCTTCATTTTTAGTCTTCGGCTTCTAAAATATAGGCAGGAGAGCACAAGGCCATGTGGAAACCTGGTTAACCTATGATTTCTAATGATCTAGGTTTATACATTACAATGTAGTATAAGAGATTAATTTATTATCATTGTCTATAATATTTAAATCATGTCTTACATGAGTTTTTTTATTTTATATACACATGATTTGTCATTTTATTAATCTATGATAATCTAATAATGGTATAATATAACATGATATTTCATATACATTCCATATATTATGAATTCATTGGTTTTTTTCATGATTCAAATTAAGAACACACAAAAAATATTTTTAATAGTTCACATTTAAAATGTAAAATTTAGTTTTGAGAAATAAAACACCTTTCTACTTCTTTATGGTTTTAAGAGGATTATCCCCTAATGAATACTTGTGAAAATTTTGATTTTAATGTTAGTAAATTTTGTTTTCTAATGGTTTTAAACAGAAAACATGTAATTTAAAAAAATTATATTACACTCTTTTAGCATGTGACCATATATAGTTTTTATTGGGTATAATGCTAGTGTTGCAGCTATATCTGTTTGGATAATGTATAAGTAGTATCTTTATTAGGGGCTTTCGAAACCAAATTAGTGTGTAATATATTAATTTATTTTCTATGGGACATAAAATAAGTATTAATAATTATATAGGGATTGCTCCATGATGACATACTCTAAAAAAGGGACAATAGAAAACTTATAATAATGAATCCTCGGTAATAGAACCAGACGCCCTATTTTATTTGGCAGATATGGTGGAAGAGATATTTCTAGAAAATTTCACCCACTATATGTAGTATTTAGATATAGAACCACTTAGACCTACACCAACCATGACTGATATGACTATGGTGTTTCAACTGTATCATCCCTCGATGATCAATGGATTGAGAGGTCCTGAGGTGATTGGGTTCTAGATTATCTTTATTCACAAAATTCTTTTCCAAAAAGAGATTCCACTAGGGAATATGCTCTTGTTGGTGAAAAAAATGATTCTGGTTTAGTGATTATTTGGTGGCATATTCATGTGAATGATGATATTATTGAGGGAATGGATTGAAAGGAATTCTAAAAGATGATCATGGACCATTTCAACCCATATATCTTGATATAGGATAAATCCAAATAGGTTTTTCATTAGATAAAGGGTAATATGTTGTTTATATATTAATATAGACTATATAATAACCTATAATATTTTTCGGTGACATTGTTATTAAATGATGTGACTTTGGTAATGTTTTTTTAGTATAGTGTCATATGTTAGATCAATCCATATGTAAATTTATTTATTATAGTAATTTAGTAATTTAGTAATTTAGTGAACTAGTATATCATTACTAACGGGAAACTAATAGAATCCTATACAGGTGATTATTTATGTTTAACATGGTCCTTTAATATTATATCTATAGGAATAAAGAAGTGTCATTATGTGAAAATCATTCGAGCAGGTGGTGATTTGAGTAGTTTGATGAGTGAATTAGCCTCTCATGTATGTGATCAAAAACAATAATATTACTAAGTAAATCATGGTCACTTATGAGTTTATTTTATATAAACACCAATATGGTGATATGATTTTAAATGTATGGGGAAAAAATATAGGTTTAATAGGAAAACTTCACAAATGGCACATAATAGGGTACCTAGGACAATACAAGGTACCATGAGATGATGCACTAACCAATATAATTATAGATGTTTTATTTTATAATGAATGTATATGTTGTGGTAGTGGATGAGGTAAATTAGGATATGTGAGAATGTATCATCATATTAAAATGACACCATATACTCAGGAAGGATCTTAACATATAGGTATTGATCCACTACAACAATTTTAGATTACTTCTTTCAATAATGAGGCTACACTTTCGACCAGTCATGGTACAATTCTGGTAGATTCCACAATTTTTTAGTATTTATTTGATGTCAATAAATAAAATTAATTTTTATCTTACTAGTTATTGAATGGTTCGGGCTTGATATTGGGGTTCATATATGGGTTTTTTTCAATCATCACAACATTAGAGGTTAGATCAGAGGTTATCCATCCATATAAATAGATTCCCAAAGAGGCAGTCAAGTTCCATTTATTTTTTGACTTCTTCAGGCTTGATATGTCAGGATTTGATTTGGTTATGGGAATAGAGTAGTTATTTTTAAATCTGGATAACATTGACTATTACATTCCATGTGAGAAATTTGCATCTCTTGAGAGTAAAAGCTATGTTTCTTATGGGGAGCTTGATATATAAGTAGTCTATATAAGAGTTTTCTATTAGTACCTAAATGAGTTCACAACCCTGGATTGGAGTCTTATTCTAGAGGGAGTGGTAGTGGAGTTGGATGTTTTCAATCATATAGTATTACATTTTCATGATGTGTTTCTTGAATAGTTTTTTGGGTTTCCACCTAATTGGTATATTGTGTTTATAATTGATAAAAATAAATTTTCTAATAAATTTTATAGTCATCATTATATAATGTAACTAGTGGTGCATCAATAGATTTTGAAACAATTATTGGATTTTATGGATAAATGGATAATTCAGGAAAGTATGTAACCTTGAGGTTCACCGGTTCTATTTTCCATTAAGGTGGTTCTAATGTTATACTTATTTTTTGTATACCATAAACAAAATATATGCACATAGTGATTTTAATGGACTTTAATAATATTTCAGAGGTTATTATGTATTATCCATGATTGATTTAAGAGTAGGGAACCACGCCTTAAGGATGAGACTATCTGATATACCAAACACTAATTGTATAATCATGTATAATATGTATTACTTAATTTTTATATTATTTTGGTAGAGGAAAAGCCCTATTTTGTTTAGGGTATTTATAATAAAAAACATCAAATCATATTTTAATTACATTTTCACTGTCAGTTTTTATAATTATTCTAATATACTCTGAATTTATAGTAGATCATTCCCAACATTTTTACCTCATATTTAGTATACTGAGAGAGAATTAGTTATATAGAAATATATATGAATGTAATTGTTTTATTAAAATTTTATAACACTAGGGACACATTAGCACATAATAATTTGAAAATGATGATCCTGAGAACGCATGAGTATGTTTTTCATCGGAGATGCCTAACTATGTTTTTCATATAGAAATTATTTTTGGTTTAATGAAATACTACTAATGTTTTATTTATGAATTTGACCACATTGTAGTTCTAATCTCAAGAATGAAAAAAGGAATATTATTTTACTACTGTGTTGTAGGTCAGGATTCCATCCAAGATCCGAATATGTGTTTTAATACAACATCAATTATGAACATATATTAATTTGGAAAGAAGTAATCAATAAATTCTAATGCATTAATGAAAAATAATGGTGTAGTACTGGTTTAATGAAACTGATTCATGGAATATGGGTCTTGAATGTAATTTCAACATGAATGGAACACCCCTATGAATGATCACACCTTGATATTTTTGTTCCAGTATCTCTTAGCTAAAATATTTACTATTTATACTCACCATAAGATCCTAAAATATATATTTTTTTATTAAAAAATTTATATCTCTTGGATTGGGTATGTTTTTATTATAAAAACACCTTTAGGTAAAATATATGTCTAAAAAAGAAACAACGTTATTGGATCATTGAGTAGGAATACATATAAACATGTGGTTTATGAGTAATGTTTTGAGTGAAAGATGATATGCGTATTTACTAATATCCTTATAGGATTCTGGTAGTATAATTAACTAATAAAAATATCATATTAATAAATTATAAACTCACTTATAGAAAATGACCTGATAAGGTGGTATGATGGTCGAGAGTGCATGGTGGTAATGGATTACTTAGACCGTGCCAAATTACATTTTGATTGGACCATTAATGATGATCGGGCTTTCAATGTTCAGGTCCTATTTTACATTCGTATAGCTATATAATAGGAAAAAATTAATGAGTATCGTTATGTGAAATGGGTGGTTCTACGTATTTTGTCAAAATTATCGTATGATATTCATAGAAAATATTGGTAATCAGTAATGAATAACAAAATTGCAATTTTTTTACGTGATGCTACATTTGTCAACAGGTGAAGGTTGAGAATCATCTTCGTAATTTCCTCTTATATCTATTTCCCATTAAAAAAATATGTCACAAGAGGTTACTATATACTTCATGGAGGGTATACCACGGACTCCGGTGATGTGCAGCCCGATATGGGTGATTATGGATAGGATGATAATATGGTCCATATCATTCCAATTCGAGAGACATTCACCCCTTATAAGTTTGTTAATTTATATTTTCATGTGATGGTATTTTTTCATGGGGTGTATGTATACAATTGACTTTATTACACATTATTTATTGTTTTATTATAGATAATACAACCTAGATTATTAATAATCTATTGGCTTTAGGTAATTAGCTACATTACATAGCAACTTAAATCTGGGGGGAACATTATCATTATGTAAATATTATTTAACATGATAATATAATTACATCATTCATAAAAATACATGGGATATCTAATAGACATACTTATAAAATGGGTGAGCAATAAAAAGATATTATTTAATAAAAAATAACAAAATTAAAAAATTATTACATTTTAGACAATAGTTTTTTCAATGAGACATAAAAGGAGTAAGAATAATAATCATGATAAATGAGGATTTATATTACATGACAACGTAAAAGGAAACATGTGAATTAATCAATAACATTTAAAATTAACTTATAATCATAATTCTATGTTAACCGACAAGACAAAATAACATAATTTGCATTGGATTACCTCTTACACACTACAAATTTCATCTCATTGGACTAAAACATTAAAAAATTTATGGGAAACATATCTGATCACACCCATCATAATTTTTTCATAAACATGAATATGTGTTCCACATAAAAAATATATGAAATATAATATTCATCACAATTAATTATGAAATCATTTATTATGGAATAAAATCATGGAGGCCCCCAAAAAAAGTATTGTATGTTTTTCTATGTGAATACCATGGAGGTGAAATAACGAAGGTATTCATAACATAAAATATTCTAATTGAAAATAATATTTAAATTCATGGGAGCTTAATGATATTACATAAATGTTAATTAAGAATTATATTGATAGAAAAATGGAACTATATTCCTTTAGAAGTAAAATACTACACTTTGTGACGTGGATGTGAATCATGTTCATAATGACATGTCATTTAACCCATGATAATTGAAATATTTTTTGGAGGATTATTAAAGATAATATAATATTAATAAAATATTCTCAAAAACTAAATATTTTAATCGGAAAAATATATTTTTCATGGATACTATGTATAGAATTTATTGCATATCCAATGGTTCATTATTATGTTGTAATACACATAGTATATTTATCTAGTATTTTATTTGTAAATAATTATTTAAATGTATGAAAAATTTAAAACATAATTTGTGGATAATTTTTTTGCATTATTTCCAAAATAAATAATATAGTTTGACAAACTAATTTTTATAAATATTGTAATGTTCACTTTGAGAAAAATATTCGATATTTATTATGAAATGTTGGGTTATTTAAAAATAATTTTTTTTGAACCCTTATAAAAATTAAATTTGAAATCATAAAAAATATATTATCCTATATATTTAATAATAATTATTTTATATAATTATATAACCAAATTATAATTTATATTAAAATTTCAAGGATTTATAAAACAAAATACATATGTGATATTTACTATTAAATAAAACCAAAGTCTGTGTTTTACCACATGAAAAAAGAAATAAATTTTTAAGTAAAAAAAGATCTAAAAATAATAATTTTTTGTAGATATATATATGTATTTATACTCTATGGGTCCAGATATATAGACATTTATTACAATAGAATACCCCATGATGTTAAGGAGTGATATAGTTAAATTTTTATGTGGTGGTTTGGCATATATGGTATGGTACATGATCTTAATAGACTTGAACTTCTCAGGTAAACGATTTAAAACATGAATTGTTTTTGGATATCATCATGGGAATGGTAAAATTAAATTCACTGTGATTGTATCACCCTTATATGATCTGTTAAATTTTCATCAATGGATATGATCATTTTTATTGAGGACATTACATCATTTTTTGATCTCAATTGGATTTATAATAACACTATAATTATATTATTCATAAGATCATTTTTCCAGGGTTATGTTATCAATGGTAATGATTCTTACTGGTCAATTAAATCTGATATGATATAATAAAACCAATTAAGAAGATATTTTTTATAAAAATAATAATGCATTTAATTTAATCATAGTGACAATATTATTTCTAAAATATATGTTCATTAAAATATTCCCCCTTTCAAATTTCTTCCATTGAAAATTTCATTTCACACTCAAGAAAATGATGATCATAAATATTCATTATCACCTAATATTGTTCCCACATTACTTCTTCAAACATTTCGTTTCTTGAAAGCACATTGACCAAATATATAGTAATATTTTTGTAGGAGTTTTTCTTTAATATTTGATATATTCACCTACTACTCTTCATATGAAAGTTAATTCTCCAACTGTACCACCTCAAGATTTAGCACATCCTAGGGGCCTAGAATATACTTCCTCAAGAGGGATACATGTAACACAACTATAACGTGAGATAGTTTAGGTAAGAGTTCTAGGTGATCTTCAACCACTATGATATGATCAAATATATCAAAGGGAAAAATGTATATTATACTCTGTTTCCTTTCTTAACAAATCTCATGGATTTTTTCCTAGATGATTTATAGAAGAATACTTTATCTCCAATCATAAAATCTAGATATATTAAAGTATTTATATCATATCTCACCTTTAAACACATAGTTTCACTAATTTTCTTGACAATGGTATTGACCATTTCAACTATTTCCTAGACCATTTGAGGACATAGTACCTTGTGTTCAATAACATCATCCCAGAATGTAGGATATGTGTTCGGAATTTCATAAATGAATTCATATGAGGGAATATTTATACCTGAGAGGAAAATAATATTGTATGAGAACATGACCATAATATGATAGTGATCCAATCATCCTTTGATGTCTATTGAGCCTGGTCCCATGATTTATGTGATGGTCCTGATAGTCTTCTATGATTCTTTATTAGTTTGACGGTTCTAATCCTTAATAATATTCAAATCATAATTGATATCACATTTGAGGCTTTACTATAACATTGATTCATATCATGGGACTCAATTATTTACAGTGGATAATAATCTTCTATACATCCTCACCACTTATCTAATGTATATACATGAATGTTGGATGCATGAGAAGAACTCTAAAATTTCAATTATGTGATCAGTGTTTGTAATAAGATCCTCCAAAATAATATTGAATTTGTTGGAATACTATTGACTAATTCTATGATCATTTTCACATTTACATATAGGTATGGGTAATGGTTTCATCATTACATAGGAATTTTTACCATTAAAATTAACAAGATGTCACACATGAAACCTTGATGTATATCATGTGAACTCTTTATACATATTTTCCCTCCAATAGAGTTATCAATTATGTTGATATAGATGTTTTCTTCCTTTATGGTTAGAAAATTTCAAGATATGTCAAGCATCCAATAGATACTTATCAAACATTAGATTTTATGGTACACATAGTTGTGAACCGAATATTAGAACATATTATTAATTAATTTTGGACTCCAATGATTTTTATTTTTTGATGTCTTAGACCTTCTTATTAATTTGAAAATCATCTCATTTTGCATCATTTATTATATCCCAATGTGATGGTTGAGTATTCATTTTTAATAGTTTTTTATTATTATTCCGTTATAATTCTCATGTCCATCATATTAATGTAATTGTATAAAAATTCATTATATATTCTCATAAATGATAAAATTTTAGTACCCTTTCATCTTATAGAATCAACCATATTATTCTCATTTAAAAGTTATTAGTGGATTGAGAAGTCATAGTACTTAACCATCTATAATTATATTTTTTTGGAATATTATTCTCTTAAAATGTGAATATATACTTGAGGATCATTTGATCTATGTGTATTTAACACTTTAACACAAATAGATACTGTTGAAATATTTTCAATCTGAATATTACTATGGACAACTACATGTCATGCATTGGGTAGTTCAGTTCATGAACATTCTATTTCCTTGGGGCATACACTATAAGGTTTTCATTATACATCTGTAAACCTCCCAATACCTTCATTGAAACATCTAAATATACAAGAATGCCTTCCCGACTGGTGGGTAAAATATGTACAGGTCCAGTAATAAGACTCGTTTTTTAAATACATTATTCTCTCTTCACATATATTTTTCAACAAAAACCTTATTCCCTTCAACTTTATCTTGATTAGAAGGTTTGATAATCATGAAACATTTCTCACAAATCAATTGTAGTACACTTCTAGTGACAGAAAACTATTGATTTCAATCATCGGTTTCTGCCTCATACATATTTTAATTAACTCTATCAATTAAGGGTAAATAGATATCCCATTACACAGGATAATATTACCTGATAATGAGACTTCCTTCAACCAAAACTCATATTTTTTTAAATTTATTCATGATTCTTCTCAATTCGTATGGTTTTTAGTATAGTACTCATATTTTCTCCAGGATACTCCATGATTTTGATGTATATAAGAATATAATCTACAATGACTACCAAAAATTTGTCATGTTTTTTAAAGACTCTATTTATCATGTGAAATAATATTTATATTTTATTACAAGGTCAAAATGGAATTATTATTAACTCAATATGCCTATTCTTAGTATGAGAACATATATCGGGTATATACTCTTTATTTACCATTTAATTATAATACCTCGACTGATGACCCACCTTACAGAAATACTAGGATTCACATAGTTGACAGAACAAGTCATAAATACATGTAAGATTACAGTTGTTATTTTTCTTGATTTTTATGATAACATTGTAATCAATGTAAACGTGACCAAAATGATCATTTTTTATGATGAAGTGTTTTGGTTCACCCCATGTTTAGGCACATGGGAATATGGACCCTTTATAATGATTATCCTATAGTTCATTAATCACCTCCATATGTACAATAACAACAATTCAATATGGAGAGTTCAGTATAATCAACCCCCCATAAATTACCTCAATTGAATATTCAACCTCTCTACTTAGAGGAAGACCTAGAAATTATTCTTGAAACATGACTTCATATTCTATCAAAATTGGAATCTCTTAAATGATGATTTTTTCCATAGAATCACACATTTAAACTATTTAATCATTCTTGTAGTTAAATAAAATACATTCTTCAGATGTTGGATCTAAATATGATTCATCCTCCTCCTATTATTTCTACAAAATATAAAGGATTATTTAAAATACATAGATTTATTTCATTCTTATATATATTTATGTTGAATCTATATAAGTAAATTGATTCTGTACCCATAATTACATATAATTTTACTAAATTGATTATAACTATGTTCACTAGAAAGTTGAATCCACAAATATTGATATTATATGAGTTATATACTAGTGATTCAATAATTCCCCAATTTGTCATTTTCACCGACATCACTACTTAGATGACTTGTAGTGGTGTTTAAATAGTAAAACTAAAAAATTTAGAATTGAATGAATATATATATATATAATAAAAAATGAAAATTCACTATTAATTAATATATAACTATCATACCTATAACAACATCCTTTTGAAGAACCACCAATATGATAAGGATCGTATATTCTCACCCACACTATTGTAGAGTTTTTTTTGATTATCTATTAGTTCTCGTGGTTTATGGATGTGGTTTTCATAGTGGGCATATTACTTGTAGTTAATAATTGGAAAATTGGATGGGTTTGACTATATTATGCTTATCTTATTTTATATTGTATTTTTTTCACACTTCAATAATAATTTGTGCGATGGTCTTGCTTTCCAAAACTATAGCATTTCCTTTACTTCCTTGGGTAATTTCACGTCAATTCATTACACAATTTTTAAGGGTGGTATGTTTATATTTCATAATAAAATTATATTTCTCCATCACACAAGAAAAATTAAACTCCACATTACCTTTCATAACTCCATGATAGCCTTTAAATTCATTGATCTTGATTTTGACAATGAGTGAACACCATAAAATATTCTTGTATCCCTAAATGTTCTAATCTACAAATGATTTTAATATAACTAGTTTTACCCCAATAAATAAGATGTAAAATTTTATATTAAGGTAAATAAAAATGTTAGAGTCATATTATGGAATCCTTGTGTTGTTTTCCTCATATGAAGAGAAGGATTCATCATCATTTTAATTAAGTTATTGATAATAAATTTATATTTTATTTTAGAGAGTGTGTGGAAGATATTTTTCAATTGAAATTTTCAAGATTTCATTCCACAACATTTCATTGATGAATTCATTAGGATTCATATTTTGGAACAATTTTTACTACATGAAAGCTTCTCTATAACTATATTATAAATAGAATGTGTAACCGTTTCTTTCTTGGAACATTAATAGATAGGAAAAATCTATTCAATTATATTAAACTGTTGTTCAATGATTGGGGGATCAAATGATTTATTTAAATTTATTAGCCATAATTTTGTAAATATATAAATTTATGCTCATAATTTCATAAGATGATTTGGGTATTTATACTTATTTAAGATTATAGTAAGAACCTCTTTAAACTTATATTGTAATGTCATACGGCTCACGATTCATGTTCTCATTGAGTTGGGAATCTCTTATGGGATTTCATCCCATTTTCGGTCACGTTATATTTTTACATAGTTACTCCTATGAATAACTATAAGTTAGGTATGTTCAATTCTTAATTATTTACCACATAAATGAGAATCCAATAAAATTAATGGGAAAACATAGAAATTACATGTATTCATTAAATTGTGAATTTATTTTCATTAGTATATGTTACAAATGATATATTTCCTAAGGTAAATATATATTTAATTATTTCGCTAAAATGGTTTTGTATTGAGCTAGTGAATTTAGAAAAAAATATCCCCATGATTATCAATCTAGATGTAGATAATGGACCGTTATCATTCACTAGTTCCACATTAAGTATAGCTCTATATGAAGTTTTCAGGTATTTCCAAGTTGTACATATGTGTCAAATCCACGTCCATTTATAATATCTATAGAGTGATGTATTTTATTCAAAACCACTTAATTTATATTTTATCAAAATTTGGAAATATTTTCATATATACATTATTATTTCTTAGGCATTCTATTGATTTTCATAATCCTAATCCGAAAAATATCTAAACAACCTTATGATAAGAATTATGAAAACAATTTTCATTATTATAAATTAATTCCTAATTTAATAAACATAATAAAACCCATATGATTGAAATGTCTACTCAGTTTGGGTAAATAGATACATTACAAAATAACTCGAAATGAGTTGAACTTCGACACTATTGAAAAATTCTAGGACATGCTTTTATTATTTCATCATTTTTACACTGTATGGGATAACCTGGGGACAATTATAAGAATCATATGGGATATATATCCCAGTAAGGGAATAAATAAAGCATGACATGAAGAAATAAATAAATGTTTTAGAATAAGCTATTTAGTGGGACATAAAAGGAGTTAGAATCAAATAAATGAATAATGATGCAAGATATAGCATGATACCAAATAGACAACATGTTAAAGAGGCATTAAAATTAAATAATACATCACACAGATAAGTCAAGGATAACCACAAATACATAATAACATAATTCTCATTGGATAATCTCTCATGCATAATACATAGATTCTACTATTTCTAAGACAATACCTAATGCATTAAAGAACTATCTAAGAATATTCATCATAATCATATCATGTATAATCAAAAGTGTGTCACATATGTCATATAACCAAAGACCATATTTCATTATATTTTATTCACTAATATTGTATTTTTTAATAATTAAAATGAATTACCGAATAAATAATGTATATGAATGTCTATTTGAATAATGAGGATTGTAATTATATATGGTATTCACAACACAATGGTTTTCCTGGAAAATCATATTGAAATTTTTGTAGCATAACGATAGTACCTAATAGAGAATAAAATAGATTTATAAGAGTGAAAGAGGGATAAAATAATTTGTTATTTAAATGGATAGAAATATTTATTTATATAAACATATCATAGATTTAGTAATAGAAGATTTAAATGGAAAAAATATAACAATCATGAATAAATAAGAGTCTATGTTGATCTTAAACCTAGAGAGGTTGATTCCAGTAACTTATGAGGAGATTCCAGGGAGAATGGGGAAACATGGGTGCACTATATAGTCTATAGAAAAGATTAAGAAAAATATAAAATATATTTATTGAAAAATAATGTAATATTGGGTGGTTTTATATAGAAAAATAGAGGGGAGGCATTAATTATATACCAAACATATGATTTTAATTCATTATAATTAAGTAATGAAAATAACAATAATTACCATGGTATTTCCATTTTTTTAAACCTTAATTGAGTGGTTCTAATTAATTTATATGTAAAAGGTATGGTATTATTAAAATAATAAACATCATGATGTGTAAATGATTAATTTTTTTATTGGAATGATTATAATAAATTAAAATATAATATATGATATAAGGGATTCCCCAATGAATTATAAAATTAACCAAATAGAATCAAATCCACATTATTTTAATTTTTAAACTTATTTATTTTTGGATTCAATTTATATCATTTATTATTTCACATTTAGGTCTTTATGATTTAATAATATACATATTCTGTTTATACCATTTTTATATTTTATCCTAAAATTCTACCCCCTCAGAAAATAAAGAATAATTTTATTGTAGGATGATTTTTATTTAATGGTTAAAAAAATAATACATATGTTAACAAAATAATTTTCAAATTATTTTAATTTTCTCTTCTATAACAAAAATCTAAATTATTTAAGAAATGTTAGGATTTCTCTTACAATTTTTTTTTCAAACCTTTTTAATTAATTTATTTTACCATATAAAAATTATATTACAAATTATATTTAAAAAAATAAATATAATGATATATTATTTAAATATAAATAAAAATATTTATATAAGTTGGTCCTCAATTTGTAACTCCATAATAAGTTTGAAATTAATTTTTGGGAATTAATTTATGTTCTTGTTATTTTTCATTTCATGTGAAACTAGAAATTTATTATCACACACACACACACATATATATATATATATTAAAACACTAATAAAATAATTCATTTCACATGAAACAATCCTGTCATGGTCAACACGCATTACGGACTAGGATTACGCTACCCAAAAAATTGACTTGGAATACGTTAAACACAACACTGATTTTCTATGATTAATCATTTTATTATAATTTTATAAATGATATTATTATAACCTAGCCTTTAAAAATAGTTATATGATTATTAATAAATACTTTTAATTTTTTTTAATGTTTTATAGAAATAAAACATATTTATAATGAATGATATAATTATTGGTAATGTCATTTTATGATAATAAATAATGTTTAATCAAATTAACCAATTTTAAAAATAAAATATATTTTAAGAAAATTTAGAAAATTAAATTGATAACATAAACATAATTTTTAAATTTCGATATTAGAAACAAATTTTGGGTGAATTTTTGAGATTTTATGAGGTACATCATTTTTTTATAAATATTGAAAATAAAACATTTATTTTAAAAATTTCCTTTTTGTTAAAATAATTATTATTGATTATTATATTTTATATATATTTATTGAAAAATATAATCATTTATACATCTAATAATACAATATAGTTAAATATAATT
The DNA here is from genome assembly GCA_963277665.1 of Viscum album. Lineage (NCBI taxonomy): Eukaryota > Viridiplantae > Streptophyta > Magnoliopsida > Santalales > Viscaceae > Viscum > Viscum album. The sequence continues at coordinate 1,361,181,206 of OY728133.1, forward strand.
ATTTTCACTTTGAAATTTTATATAAAAACTTTTTAATATTTTTATCTTCTTTCTATAATAAAGACCTGTAATTTATTCCCATCTACGGGATAATAATTAATATTAATTTTAATGATTATATAATAAAAATTTAGAAACATATTAATAATATATTGTAATTATTATAATATCATTGTTATAATAATTTAATCTTATTTTTTACCAAAATATATTGGTAAAATATGTTAAAATTAATCCGAGAAATTAATGTCAATGTATGCCTAATTATGGACTAAACCTTAATCATAGGTCCCTAATAGACATATAAATTCCCCAAACCCATTTTATAGAAATATTTCAGAAATTAAAATTCCAATAATGATTCATTTTGGTTTTATATGTCTTTTGGTAGTTAATAACACGTGTACACCTAACATGTTTTTAAAAATTCCATGTGAGTCATTTTCCTTTCCTATTAAAACCCACCACATCTCCAACATCCTCAAATATCTCAAAGAAAATATTTTCATCCAATACCTTCCAAATACACTTCCAATAAATCCTTCCTTACTAACTGGAAAATTCTCTTTGTTAGATGGTATTCTATAGAAGCCATTATTCATAAACCAGAACGAGTTACCTGATTAAGAGTTAACATCTTCTCTTAAGTCCATCTTCGTTTTTAGTTCTTCACCAATAAGATTTAATTTGAATCCATTATTTTATAACAAAAAAGTATAATAAATATACTATAATTGTATTATTCTATTGTTTAACCTTCATATACACATACCTCAATCTAATATATCTGGAACATACTATTTAAGTGTACGGTGAACAACTACCCCACTAAATGATGATTGTTCAATTTTCATTTACTCCTCCCATGATGGAAATTATTATGGGTAATATATATATATATATGTTATATATTATATATAATAGTTATTTGATTATATTTATTTATATTTTTCACATGTATTTTTACTTTTCTTTTTGTGATGATGCGATCATTTCGTTTGAGAATGTGTGGTCTATTTCCCCCTCAATGGAAGAAGATTCATTCATTCAAAACATGGATTATATGAATGATAATTTTAGTGAATATATAACACAAATATGATATCATATATGTATTTATATATATTTAATTATGATATTTATATAAATATATATACATATATTATTCATACTTTCCTTTTTTCAATGAGACAATTAAACAGAAATAATGTTCATGCATACGTATGGCTTACTATCTCCATGAACGGTGAATTGTGTTTCATACTTGCTTATTTTCTAAATTATTAAAAAAAACAATTTCTATATAGATGATATTTATATAATTTTTTATAATCATTAAATCATGATATTTTGTATAAATACAAATGATACGACAAATTAACACAAATGCGAAGAATAAAGCAAATGTTACCCGAAGTGAATCTTAAACATTGTATTTTCAAAAAGAGGGTAATATAATATTGTAATAAAGGAATACATGATATTACTTATAATAATATGGTTATTTAAAATATGTAAAATAAACTTATATTTATTATATAGGTGTTTGGAATGAGTATGATGGTATTCAAGACACATGGTAAGATGATTTCATTTAACTATTTATTTCTATGATATACATGATATGTTCCCCACTATTTCCATTTTTGTGGGGTATGTACAACTAGGATTGATTAATATGAGTCTTATAATTAAATTTATTTGTATTTAAATTTACATTTATTCATCTTTATTTCATTGGTTTTGTGTTTCCAAAGTTACCAAATCGGTGAAATAATTTTTTCTTCATTTGCCATCATTGAGACTCATGTTTTATTATTACCCTAAATTCAATTTCAAGGAGTATATTCTACCATTTTACATGTTATATACGTTATTTATTTATTTTAATGATATTTTTGGTTTAATTTAAATTAATTTCTTACATGGTGATTATGATCCCATGTTACCATGTTATGATAGATTATTAAGACAATGTCATCACCTTTCAAAACTATTTTTGTTTATGACATCATTGATGAAGTATAATTGGCCATATCTCAAAAAAATTATTTACAATTATTATAATATGATTATTCATAATATAATTATTTATTGGTACAATGTTTATTCTCATTGATAAATAATTTTTTTAGGAATGTGTTTGTATGGAAACTTGACATTACTCTCTCTAGAGTCAAGAAATTTGTAATCCTTAAAAACATTTTCTTCTAAAAATGATTTCTAATAATATTCTTCAAATATGTTATGATAATTAAAATAAATTTTTATGTATTTTTTTTATTCCATTCATAAATGTTATTTTATTATCTCTTTCTAAAAAATATATTTTTCATACATTTCTACCAGGAAAAATAAATATTCTTTTAACCTTGTACGACATGTACATATTTATCCACCATCAATCTATTAAGGATTTATTTTCATGTTTTAATGATAAATTTTAAAAATAAATATAAAAATATATTTTAAAAAAATGTTCTTAAATTTTTTTTCAAGATAATTTTATAATATTTGATGGAAAATGATATTGAAATGGTTTTGAGTCATATTTTTAACAATTCATGTAAAATGTTTTAAACATGTTTTATTGCCTTTTCTATTAGTTCACAATTCATTTTCATTGAAATTGTTTTGAAAAAAAATTTGAAGATTATTTTTATTTTTTTAAAATATTAAAAATGAAATAGTTTTCAAAAGAGTTTCATGATTTATTTATATGTTTTCAAATTTATTTAAATTAAATGGTTATCAGAATATTTATAAGTTTTATTTATATGTTTCCAAATTATTTAAAATGAAATGGGTTTCCAAATGTATTCAAATTTTCTTATTATTATTTCAATATGTTTTCAAACAAAATGCTATTTAAAAAGTTATGTAGCTTATTATATATGTTTTCAAAGAAATACATTTTAAAATTATTTCATGACTTCTTTATAGGTTTTGATGGTAATTTATACGAAAATGATTTACAAATTGATTTATGTACTGAAAATACATTTTTCATATAAAAAATTATATTTTATTAAGTAAATGATTTTAAAAGCTATTTCAAAATTATTATCCATATTAGATGACATCTATTGATGTTACTCATACACTTTTAGGAAATGATTTATTTTTTCAATTAATATTCTTTTTATGAATGTGTTATGCTTCATGTCATGGTATTTATAAAATCTGATTATATTTTAGTTGTTATTATATATTGAAAAATGCAATTTTTAATGACATAAATTAAGGATGAAATGATTATGAAACATGTCTTCTTATACATGTTATTATATGATTACATTTTATCAGCACCCATTCCATTTCATGGTTTATGATATTTTTATTTTTGAAATTTTGTCTCAGGAATGCATGATTTCATAATGATAGGCGTGGGACCTATATCACCCCCAATGCATTATGTAATGATTTTTATCTAATGAGAAAGGCTCAGATGGTATTAGGAATGATCCATTACAACTATGATGGTATTGGGAATGATACATTACTAATATGATGGAAATTGAGGTGAAACATCACTATCAACATGGCATGGGGTATGAACTCATGCTACAATGTTTTACATTGGAGTGAATCATTCATAGTCAGATAGAATGAAGAGTTAACTCATGCAACTATGATGTCGATGACAGTGAACCATGATTTCCTTGAATGTTTGGGGATTATACCCATACTAAAAATATAGTCTTGGTAGTGATTCCTTAGATCATATTAATACCTTATTATATTCATATGTTTATAGCATAATACCATGTTTTATACCTCCGTTATAATTTTATGGATTATGTTATTTAATTCGTTATGATCCATGTCTTATGTACTATCATTATTTATGGAATTATCTTTAATAATATCATTAATATATAGGGTTTGATATTCTATTTTCCTGATATTGTTCTCACAAACTTATTATCATTTTTATTCTTACATATCTCCCACGTTTATCCTTAATGAAATTTTGATATCACCACTTTGTTTTGATTCTTTTCCCTAGGTTATGAAGAAAGGTACTAAGTAGATTTAATAAAGGAGTTGATATTTATTGGATATTTTGATGATCTATCATCAGGATAGAATACTATATTTCCATGTGTCTAAATACACTAAATTGTTACAGCCCTCTTGCATATATTCTTTTAATTTAACAAATATTAATATAAAATGATGTAAAATATAAGTATGTTATTCCTATGTAACTATATTAGGTATCAATTTATAGGATTATTCCTCATTTTGAAAAATATGATGAAATTTTTTTAGTTAGATCCCCATGTATATTTCTAAGTATATGAAGATAATTATAACGATGAGTCAGTATTGTGGAAAATGTCCTTGAATTTTGGTAATGGATAGAGTGGGAGTATTCATAGAATTATATCCCAATCAAGATATTAAAGTGGATGTGTCTATGAAACAAATGTATATAGGGGTAACAAATTCATAATAACTGTTTTGGTCCTAACGTAGTTTAATCTTATTTATAACAATATGACTTACTACTCAAATGGTTTGACACTCATGTTGGATATTCTTTGACAACTCCTAAAAACTTCATGGACAATTATGATGTATTTAAATAGAAATATGCTATGAAAGAAATTTATTGAATATATGGATTCATTTAATATATAAGATTACATGATTTGTAAATCCTATAAGTAATAATTTTCATTACTAGGTTGTTTTGTACTATTATTATTAGTCATCACACAATAATCCTGCTTTCAGTTAGAAAATGAAATGGGATGTAACTGGGTTAATTTTGAATTTATTTGAAGTTTTGATGATGTAAATTCAAGATTTATGATCACTATTATGAAATATAATTTGATCATTACAAGTTAGTTTCCACACAACAAGATTAACAATCTGTGCCTCGACCAAATATTGGACTAACCGTGTAAGAGAAAGAAGTGGTTGACTAAGAGTTTTGGTAATGGATACCATTAAGTTAATATGATTCGAGTTTATTTGGGTCTATAATGTGGAAATAATAAAATAATTTAATGTATTAGATGAACAAAAGTAATTTTGAAATTGGAGAAAAACAAAGAAAGTGTCTGCAAGGGAAAAATCAAGAGTATGGTTAAAAAATGGATTAGAATATTGGCCTTCCAATGTACTAATGAAAGGTTACATTTTTTATGTATGAATTAAAGGGTCATTATGAAACATAATTTCCCTAAAAGGATGATAAAATACATAATTAGAAAAAAAAATTCGTGTAATGGTTACATAGACGATTATAAATAAACTATAGATGAAATATGAATGGGAATATGTATTGTGTCAAAGGATGATGTAGCCGTGATAATGGCATAAGTATAAATTGTGATAATTAAATATTTTTTGTATTTGGATTCACGATGTATATTATATGAAATGTGAAATATATTCTTCTAATTCAGTTTATATTTTTTAAAATGAATATACAAGTATACATTGAATGGTTTCTATTGAATAATAATTTTATTTAATGGTAATTTGATGGAAATTAAAATATTAATGGAAATTTTACACTAAATATGTTCCTTATTTTATGGTAATATTGTTTGGATAATGATATTTGGAATATGAATATGTAAATTTGAATGTACCTATTACCTTGGGACCAATTGAGGAAATGTTGACTTGTAGTTATGCTATCATTGGGGAATATTAAATTTTTTTTGATTTATGTAATAAATCCAATATACATGGAATAATGAATAATAAATATTTTCAATAAGGATTTATTGTAATTTAGTTTATTACCATGTTTGAGTAGAATATTTTCTGGGTATCTGCACATGTTTAGGTTGTGAAAACTAAGAAATATCTTATGATATATAGGGGAATCTATGTTAAGAAGATTTCATGACTCTCTTTCTAATGTATAGGATTCTCATCTTTGATAATGGTCATAAGGTTAAACATTCATGAAAAGTGTAATTTAATCTTCATAGTAATTATTTATGTATTGATATTGTATTTGTAACAACAAAATATTTCATAGTACATTATTTATTCAATGTAATTCAATAGCGTGCGCTACGCACAACACACCATTCAAGAGCACCATGACTTTCCAAAGTAGCCATTCAAAAGCAGTTATGAATATTATTCACTGAATATTGAATTTTATATAATTCTTATAATTTTAGAATAAATATTATGAGTTTCTTAGATATAATATAAGAACAAATTCATTTTTTCAGATAAAATAATTATTTTTTTAAAATGGAATTTTACCGCCTTTTAATAGATAACACTTTTTTAAATAAAATTTGTGAAAAATTTATATATTAAATTTTACAAAAGAAAATTATTCTTAAGAATATAGACATATAAATTTAGTTTTGATAAATTTTTTGTGTTTTTATGATAACTTTAATATTTAGGTGAATAGTGAAAAATACTAAATTTTAACTACAAACAATATTTTTAATAAAAACAAATTATAGTGTTCAAATATACATATGAATGGTTTAAAAATATAACTAAATAATATTTATATCATTTTATTTAATTTTGGTAATTGGATGTAATTTTACATTGAAATTGGAGATAAACAAGTGTCAATCTTTTGGTAGTTATTATTTCTTAAAAATACGGTTTTTGGTTTTGACGGCCAAAATTAATTTTAAATTAATAAATGAAATTGCGATGTTTTTAATTTGGTAAAATACAATTCATATCTGAATTCGGAATATCAAAATTATCTTTGGGTGAATTTTTGGTAAGATTCTTAAAACATTCAATTTTTTATAAATAGTGAGAACACTAAGTTATTGGTTAAAACCAACATTTCATTTAAATGATTATATATTTATTTAAATTTTGTTTAGGTAAAAATATATACATAATACCTATATCAGTTCAATGTAATTAATAGGAGTCATTTTGTAATAATAATAGACATATAATATTGTATTGAACATTTCACCGTCTTTTACCAACTTCTTAAGACAATTTGAAAAGTCAAATAAATCATAATTTTACAGATTCTATGACTAGAATTTAAAAAATCCGAGAGGCATGGTTAATATCAGTAAAAAATTTGGTTCAATAACATTAAAATAATTTTTGGTGAATAGTAGCATTTTACTTTTATTTACCATGTTTAAAAGTAAATACTATAATTAAGGGTAATAATGATATTCTTCCTTCCCTGACACATGACCTAATTCTATTGGATTAGTTAAATTCTACCCAAAACAACCTTAGAAATAAAATATTTTCCTTTAGGTCAACTTGGATTAGATTAGGTCATTTATTCTTATTTTAATTAAAAAAGAGTTAAAAGAGTTAAAATCAATGAATAAAAACTAAACCATTTTTATTATAGGGATACACATAATATAAATTATAATATATATATATTAATTAGATAGAAAATAATATTTAATATATCATGGTATTTTATGTATAATTTTTTGACATTAAATATATAAATTTCTACATGACACAATGATGATTAAGTAATTTCCTTATTAATGAATGAATCAAATTAATTTTATTATAAATATTAAAAAAAATATAATTTCAACATTTTAATGACATCCAAGATTTTTATAGGTTAATATGACATGTTAGAGTTGAATCAATGTATCTATTTCTAAGCAATCAAGTTGTAAGTACTTTCACAAAAACCAAAATCAAAATAGTGTGAAAATTAACGTATATTAATTTTTAAAACAAATACTATACTATTGGTTTATATATTATACATAAAATTCTAAGGTTCAGAAAAAGGGATTAAATAATATTATATATGTCATTAATTAACCACTTGATGTTCTCTTGAATGTTTAGAGTATGTTTATTAACCATATAGTGTAAGAATACTAGATGCCACAGTAAAAGTTAAACTAGTTAACGAAGAGTTAAATCTAAATGACAATGTAAAAATGTTAACCTAAACTTGTCTAAAACATATTGGTTCAAATTATTTGGACCTATAACCTCCTTATCATCAAAATAAAGCATTTTTTATGAATTATAATCCTAAAATGAATTTAATATAAAATAATATTTCATACATTTCCAAAAGTGTCCATCACCTCTCTTATAAAATGGAACATCCCCTTATCTACAGTTGACACCACCAAAGCCTTTTGGATTATCAAACCCCTATAACAATGTCCTACAAACAATCCCACCTTCATCATAGAGGCCTTCCTTCGATCAGAAAGTCATCCTATGGAGCATTTTTAATCAAATCAAAAGGAGGAACCCAAAGAAGAGGTAATGATTTCACCACCCTCTTTCAAGTTCATTTATTCTTCCACATACTGTTTTATTGTTATTACCATACCAAAATAATAAATCTAGTTACTTATATATAATGTAATTTTATTATAAATATGGAAATACCATATTCATTATTCTATCTATCCTATGAATTATAATGTCACCTTGCATGTGTACGAACAGCTTACTGTTTCCACATCGTTGTGTAATTCGTTATTCAACACTATGATTTTTGGATATATATAATGATGAGTAATCTGTATATAAATAATTAAAATAAATTTATAATTTTTTTGTAAAATTAATATACCATCTAATTCTACATCATTATGTAAATTATATTGTCGCTCGTCCGTATGTATGTATTACCGTCTCCACAACGCGACGAGATTCAATTCCATGTTCACCATTTATCGACAATTATATTAATATATATTACTAATAAGTATGTAATATATGATATAATAATTAAAATAGAGATATATAAATTTATATATATGTGTATTTATGTGCTTACATATATCTTATTCACTTACTTCTATTCAATATTATAGGTACGCAGAAACGTCGTTTATGCATATGTATGACCTACTGACTCCATAAATGGTGGTTTCCATTTAAATATATTTATCCATTATAAATATTTATATACAAAATATTTTTGATATATAAATCATGGTTTTTATTTTCTAAGTATTTAAATTAATATTTAAATTATACCATCAAGAATAACAAGTTAAAATATGAACAATAAAGAAATCGATTATTATACGAAATGTTAATTTAACATGAAAATAATTATTAAATGGGAAGTAGAATGTCATAAATGAATCATTTATCATATATTATTTATGAATATGGTTTTGATATAATCAAATAAAATACAAGGTTCATTATACATGAGGTCAAATGAACCCTTGACCAAAGGAAAATGAAAGGTAAGGGTTAATATCACAATATCGTTATTATCCGAGGATGTTTTAATGTAAGTATCTGCTGGGACATAGTTATTATCCATGACCATTTTTTCATGAAATAGTTTTAAAAGGAATTATTTTGATGTTCTTTTTTTTCCAAAACATCATTTTAAATGTTTTAAATAGTTATTCATCAAAATCATTCCCATTAATGTCCATGTTTTCAAAATGGTTTGTAAGGACTTATCGATATAGACATGAAGGTTAATAAAATGATAATTCTTTTCAAATCATTTAATGTGGGATGGGACACTTTGATTCAAAAATTTCTATAAATTTCTTCCTTTCTAAATTGTGTGAATTTAAAATGTATTAATGAAAAATTGATATTTCTCTCAAAGAATTTTACAAATTATTTTCATCTATGTCAACATCATTTGATGGATTTTAAACATGTTTGAAGTTGATTTATTATGAAACAAATATTTTATATTGTATTGAATGTTTTGTGATATGATTGACTATGGATGTATTATTTTTATACCATTCATGGTTTATTGATAAATTGTTGACATTTCTTATGATGTTTTTAATATGAATTTTTATGTTATATTTTAACCTCTTCTTAAGATATATATGTTAGACTAGTATGTTCCGGTTGGGGACCAGTAAATGTAAGAACTCCATTTTGGGATTTAGTTGCAATAGAAACTCTGGTTTGGAGTTTGGTTACAGAAGACTCTCTATGTTAGAGACTATTTACAGCTGACTCTCTGAGATGAAGTTCTGTTACAGAGCCTCTCCGGGTTACAGTTTGGTTACAGAGGCTCTCTGAGTTGGAGTCTGGTTATAGAGACTCTCTAAGTTGGGGTCCAGTTACAGTTACCCATTGGTCATGGCACAAGGCCTTGACACAGAAATTAATGTCTGCTACTATACATTCCCTCATTATGAAACTATTTATTAAGTGTGATTATTTGACAAGTAGAATATCCATGTGCATGTTTATATGATAATTTATTATTTATTTTTACCATATAATGTTCAATATAATGTTTGAAAGGCTGTTGTTTTAATTACACATATTGCCTAATAATTTTATAGCTTCTGCTAAATTATTTACCCTTATTGAGCATCTAAGCTCACCCCTTTCTTACGTTTTATTTTCTAAGGATAAGAAGAAGTTAGTTGTGAGTGTCTTTCACGAATAATCTAGGAGGCATTGACATTTATAATGGAATAAATTACTATAGTATTTATTTTAAATTTTTAATGTTGATCTTCAGGTTTGTAATCTATTTTTAAAGACTTCTAAACTGATCAGTCCTTCGAGACTTGATTCCTTGTAAACATACCAATGTATTAAAATAATTCACTAACACTGGGTAACTAGTGTCGGGGCGTTACAATTGGTATTAGATAATGTTTTGTACAAACCATAGAAATTAGATTATGTTAAACTCTAATTAGAGAACATTATCCTAGGATATACATTGAGAATTGGTATTGAATAACAACCTAAAATTTTTGGTAGGGTTGATATTTTGTGAGTTTTCCAAGAAATACATCCATGCCTGGATAGGAGTAGATAAAGGTAGCTCGAGCACAAGTGTACTGAGGGGTAAAACCTGAAATCACCACTTGGATCCAGACTTGAATTTGAACGAGATCACAACAATGGGCCTTGATTCACTCTTGGTTATGACACTCCCGGGGGTTATGATTAATATAATTCTTGTTTTCATTACAAACCTCGATGAAGGGTTTATGGGTATATAATTCCTCAAAGAAAACATTTTTATTAATATGGATTATATCCATGTACTGTTCAATTTATGTTAACTATTTTTCATGTTTGGAATTATGCATTGTGATTAATAATCTTTCCTAGTGTATGAAATTTTTTATAAATGGTTCCCAGTTAATGGAATGAGTCCTCCAGAAATACACATGATCCATAGAGAAATAAGGTTCACATATTTCATGGTATTAAGACAACATTTAGAAAGGAAATATTCTCCCACATATTATCATCATATGAAGAAATAATATCATGTCTTAATAAGATAAGTAAGGAATTTATTGAGTCCTATGGTTTTGAAGGGACACCATAGAAGAAATGGATTGTAGAGAGAATGATGGATAATGGGAATAATGGAATGATGTATTTTCCTGTATGTGATAACTGTTGAAAGAATCACCATTGAAAATGCTTAAGGTAATGAGTGTTTTTTATAAGTGTGGATAAAAGGCCACCAAGTATGTGATTTCATGGTTTAGATAAAGGTTGTAAATGTACAACGATTCACCTTCAAGGAGTTGCGACACTACGAAAATCAGTGCCCAAATAATCAGAGTATACCAAAAATGTAGATATTGTATAATAATCAAGTTATGATAATACCAAATTTGAAGAGGAATGATTCAGAGTTATTATGTTGTTATTATAGTATTCTTTCATTTGGGTATTGTATTAATGGAGTACATGTAATAAGAATTATAGAGTATGTGAGGATTCTACTACAGTACTATTTCATTAATGACTTGTGATTTTGTGTAACCATGAAAAGTGACTCAATGGAATTTTAAACAGTTTGGAAAATAAATGGTTGTTGGAAAGACAAAACGTTAATATGGTCCTGATACGAAGGTATTGATTTTGGAATTTGAGGCGGGTTATTTGGATAAATTATATTAGATATTCTTGACTATCTTGGAACTGATTAATGGTGTGTTTATTTCATCATTGTTGGAGTACTCAAAAATTTTGGATATAAGGAATATATCAATTATTTTATATGGAATATTGTTGCATGAATGTAATCAATAAGGTTTTATGGTAATTGGCGGTGTTACCATCGTAAAAAAAATCATGATGATGATATTTACATGTTATTACATTTCAAAAGGATCTTCATTGAGATTTACATCATTATATATTTTGGACTATGAGTTGGGAAAGTACTATTTTGGATAATTCTCAAGGTTGGAATGGATTATGTTTGACATTGGATTATATTGTTATGGTAAAATCATTTCTTAATATTTTTTTTGGTTATTTTATAAAAGGAAAACCCGAATGTTGGGCGACAACCAGTCGCATCCGACTAGGCCGCAAGACTTGAACCCACATCTGAAGAGAGGCAAGGGTGCATCACCTACCACTAGCATACGTGATGTTCTGTATTGTAGAATGTTGTTTTTTTAAAAGTTCTAATAGGTGAATTATAAATTCATTTTTTTGGTACCATATATGATTAAGATAAATAGATCATTTTTATTATTTTTTATATTGAAAGATGAGTTTGTTGAAGAAATTAGTTAAAGGATTGTACCCTACTTGTCAAGTATATTTTTTTCCCTTATTCAAAGAAGAAATTAATTATTAATCTTTATTGTAGGAACATTAAATCCAAAATTATGTTATCCTAATACATTATTTTTTGTTGAACCGATGATATTTTAAATCATCATACAGTGATGGCTTTGAGGCCCTTAATTTTACACCTGTTTGTGATCGATGACCTCAATCTCCCCAAATAAATATATATGTTTTTCATGCAATTATGGGACTCTAATATCCACCAATGTTCACCTAATCGAGATCTTAATTTGGTGGAGACTTTTTCATTTTCCTTTCTCTCTTATTAAGATTAAATTTTATTATCCCACTTTCTGATGTGGGTTCTCCACAAAGGTATTTTTCTACATTTAACCATTTAATGTTGAAGAAAAATTTCAAATTATGAAGACATAATTTATTGAAGGTGGGGACAATGTAACACACCATGATTTCGTAGTATGTTATTTATTCAATTTAATTCAATAACTTTCACTACACACGACATGTAGTTTAAGTGCCCCACAATATACCAAAGAAGTTGTTCAAAGGCAGTTACAAATAGTATTAACAGAATATTGAATTTTATACAATAATTATTATTATAGAATCCATATTATTAGTTTTTACACATAATATAAGAACTAATTCAATTTTTTCAGATAAAAGAAGTATTTTTTTAAATGAAATTTCACCACCCTTTAAAAGAGAACCCTTATTTTAATCCAATATTAATATAATTTATATATTTAATTTTTAAAAATAAACATCTTCATTAGAATCGCTACATAATAATTTATTTTGGATAAATTTTTGGTGTTTTTCTTATAAAATTCATATATGTGTGAATATTGAAAAATAATATAATTTTAAACTGAAAAATCATTTTTAATCAAAATATTTAATATCTTAAAACTATAAATATGAATGGTTTTGAAGTATAATTAGATTATATTTTTATTTTTTGATCTGATCTTGGTCATTTGTTGTAATTTTACACATAAATTGGACATAAACAGGTGTCAATATTTTGGTAGTTATTATTTCATAAAAAATACAATTTTTTATTTTTACAATGGAAATTAATTTTAAATTAATAAATGAAATTTATATGTTATTAATTTGGTAAAATAGAAATCGTTTCGGAATTAGGAAAATAAAAATTATCTTTGTTTGAAATTTTGTTATGTTTCTGAAAACATTTAATTTTTGATGAATAGTAAAGAACGATGCGTTATTGGTTAAAACCAACATTTCATTTAAATATTTAATTATTGTATTTATCTTTTTTAGGTAAATGTAGACACATAATACCTATATATATTCAATTTAATTCATTTTATTCATTTTGTAATAATATTATATATATATATATATAATTTCATTTATCATTTTCCGTCTTTTACCCACCTCCTAGGAGAATTATCAAATTCACGTAAAACATAATTTTACAGCTTTATGAGTGGAATTTTAAAAAACATAGAGGAAATGGATGATATCAGAAAAAAATGTGGTTCAATAAGATTAAAATAATTTTTGGTGAATAGTAACCTTTTACTTTTATTTTCCATGTTTAAAAGAAAATTGGGTAATTAAGGGTAAAAATGATATTATTCTTACACTAAAAGGTGTTATTGTTATATTGGATAATTGTTATTCGACCAAAAAAAACCTTTGGAATAAAATATGATCCTTTAGGTCCACTTGGATTAGATTATAACATTTATTATAATTTTATTTAAAGATGAGTAAAAAGAGATAAAATCAAAGTTTACTAACTAATTTTTTTTAAAATAGGGATACACACAGTATCAATTAGAATATAAATATTAATTATAAATCTATAAATATTCAATATAACATGGTATTTAATTTATAAATTCAATACCTTAAATAAATAAATTTATTTATGACACAATGATGATTCAGTAATTACCTTATTAATGAAAGAATCAAATAAATTATATGATAAATATTAAAATAAATATAACATCAATGTTTTTATGACATACAAGAATTTTCTAGCTTAATATTACATGTTAGGGTTGATTAAATGTATCTTGTTCGAAGCTATAATGTTGTGATTACTTTAAAAAAACAAAATACCAAAACTGTAAAAATTGACATAAATTAATTTTTAAAAAAATTAATATATTATTTGTTGATATATTATTACTAAAAATTTATTGTTTGGAAAAAGTGTTTAAAATATATTATATATGTCATTAATGAACCAATTTTATGTTCTCATGGAAGTTTATATTATGATCATTAACCATTTAGTGTAAGAATACAAGAAGACACAGTAAAATTTAAACTATTTAACTAAGAGTTAAATCAAAAAGATAAGGTTATAATCGTAACCTAGAATTGTCTAAAACATATTATTAGAGTTTATTTATACCAATAACCACATTATCATTGAAATATATCATTTTTGGGCCTTTGTAAACCTAAAACGTTTATATTATATAATAATATTTCATGATTTTATTAAAGTGACCCTCACCTCTCTTATAAAAGGTAACATCCCCTTATCTCAAATTCACAACTCCAAAGACATTTGTATTAGCGAAACCCTACAAAAATATCTTTCCAACTATCCTACCTTCATCCTAGAGGCCTTACTTCGGTCCGAAATCCAACCTAGCGATCCATTTTGTTCAAATAAAAATGAGGAACCAGAAGAATGGGTAATGATTTCACCACCCTCATTAAAATTATTTTCTTCTTCCACTTAATTATTCATTTTTATTATGATACCCAAATATTATATCCAGTACCTTATATATACTATGATGTTATTATAAATATTTCACAACCATAATAATTATTATATACATCATATGAATGATACTTTCACCATGTGTACATACGTAAAATTTACCGTCATCAAATTTAATTTTCTATACTTTTTATTGAGCTTTAACTTTTACAATTCATTCATATATACTTTACTACTTTTCCTAAATTAATTTAGCATTTTTATGTATGAACACATTAGTGTATATCTTTTCTAATAATTATATAATTATGGAATGTATGAATTTTATCGGATTTTCTTGAGAATTCATATAAGTAAAATATAGTTCATCTCATTTTTAAAATAGTGGAACACAAAATGATTTATCATCAATGAAATCTAGTATATGAGATAATATATAAATTATCATAATGTTCTTCCATTACTATAAGTTTTTTTTAAAGACAATTTGATAGCCAATTTTTTTAGATTTATGATTATCCATTCTCATATGATAATGGGGTATGAAAAACAGACCATCTATGCTTTTATACTAATTAATGTACACTATGAAGGGCTTCTATAATGTCATGTTGTGGGGGATCAGTGGTTCTTAATCATTTATAATTTCGTCCACATTCAAATAAACAACACTTTTCAGTTAATGAACTATACTCTAAAATATTATTCTCTAAACTAGAAGATTGAATCCAGTAGTAAAATTGGTCAAGGAATAGTAATTTTTATAATGTTCACCTCTTCGATCCATGATTATATGTTTGATCAGATTGGGATCATCTAATTATCTCATTTTTATTATAACTTCATATTGATTTTTTTGTGTTAGGTTCATGAGTCATCCAAAAACATAGGGATTATAATACCAAAAAAATTTCTGACTAGCCCATTTATTAAATAAAATTAAATGAAAAACAGAGATCGCTTTTGTACAAGTGTAAGGGAGAACCCTTTACATTACAGATGTTTATAGGAATATTCGTTATATTATACTACAAAAAACCATTTTTATAAAGCCCATTACAAGTTAAAAGCCTGTAATCCTTGATTAGAAATTTTCACACGCACGACATCTAGGTTCTCCCTCCATTGAGGCCATAAATTGCCGAAGCCTCACACAACCTATTGTTGGTACTCATTATCCTTAGTCTTTGTTTCCCCATCACTCTGTAGCCCTAACCCACTACAATAGATCCTGCACCACATATCATTCCTGATGTTCCCTCAAACCACTAAATGACCACAACTAATCCATTCAATGATACCACTACCTAAAAACATCATCCAAACCACCGTCACAGTAGATCCTCCTATCATCTGCAGAATACTATATAGAACATCCATCCATCTAATCAACATGCAGACCCACTCCCACCGAGATCATCATCAGGCCGTCATAAAATCCACTCCCTCCTAGATCTTGGCCAAATAAAGAATCACCCACCATATTTGGAATAGACCCAGATGTGAGATGGATGATCTAAATCATTCTCCCCCACCTGAGCCACCACTAGCCCAAATCCCCCAACAATGTCATCACAGTAATTGACTTTTACCATTAAGTGGAAGACAGACTCTTCCTACCAACAATGTGTCTATTCCACGAAAACCATCATTACATGGGGAGTTTTCTCTATGTAAGCATATAAATAAGTGGGAAAATCCTAGAAGAGAGATCTTATCCAATGATTAGGGAATTTTTCAAGGGTTTCATGTAACTTACACATCCTACAAAAATAATTAACTGACTCTATTGATTTTGAGATGTAATCAAACATGATGAGATGGATCGCAAGAGTGTTTTCGTTGGTTTGGAATATATTTATAATCTACTACTTTCGGCCATCAGAATATCCTAATCAAAGTATAATATCTAATTTAGATCCATAATTGTTTATTGAAGAATTGATGAACGGATAATTTTTTGGATGTTCTCTTAAAAAAAGAATTTACTAATTATTGTTTTATTTATTAATGAATATTCAAGCATTAAAATGGTTATATGTTTAAATTACACCATATTCAGTCTCTATTGTCCTCATATCACTATATATACAGTTATTTTTTCATTGAGTTCTCCAGTAACGAGTTCAATTTTATTTTTAATAGAAAATATTATAAAATTAAATAAATATTACTAATCCACTATAGATCACCTTCTATAAATACATTACCCAAATTATGTAATGAAAATAATATCAGTGTTTACATAATCTTCTATCAACTTTGGAATGTTCACATAAATATAGAAAATTTCCATCTTCATTTAACAACTATCTGAAGAGATAATCTAATATAACAATTGATTTATTTGTTTATTTATTTATTAAATGTAACTTTAAAATAATTCACAAATTAATATATTTTTAATTATATATTGTTACTATAATTATTACTTCATCTAATTTTCAATAAATTGGAATTAGTTAAAAAAACATCAATCAGTTGATGGTCTGAATAATCTCATCATGTTGAAACACTCATGAAAAATCTTTTTGTATCACTTTAGTAAACACTACAAAGTTATTACAATTTTTGTATATTGAGACTGAATTGATAAACATTAATTCTAGAAATATATTCCCAATATATATTTTATCAATGTATATCTTCAAACAATTTTGTGGTTTTTTATACATTAAATCATATAAATTGAATTTACTGAATTACATTACATTGGGAAATTAATATATTTTTATTTATGAAACCCAATTTTTAGAACTCATTTTCTTATAATTTTTCATTGTTTTTATCTTATGAATTCCACAAAATTATGAAGTATTATTGTACAAATATTTTATCCTATAATTTTTTTATCATTATGATATATATATATATCCTGACTATATAGAGTTCCTATGGACTTTAAAAATCCAAAATATTTTTTGAACGTTTCCCAAATCACTGAATATTGTTTCACATCATCTATATGGTGATTATATGTACCTTATGATGTATTGTTCTTCAACCGTATGAAATTTAGTGACCATTGAAAATCATGTAACATTAGGATGTCCCAACAATAAATTTTAATAAATTTTAAATCAACCTTATGTTGTATTTTTAAAAAAAAATTAACAAAACAATGTATTTGAACCTTATGAAGATGTTATAGTTCAATATTTTGATCATAGAAAACCTTACCAATGTTTTTGATCATCATGGAAAACCATTTAAATTATATTCAATATAAATATTTTCCATTGCTAATATTTTTACATCTACTGATATCTAGATTACATGATCTAAAGAAACTACATTAATAAACTCATACAATATAAAAATTTCAATATGTTGTTTCAATTCATGAATTCATTACAAACATATCAAATCCTAAAAGAACTTGTCTAATCACTATAAATATATTAAAAAAATTAAAAATTTCTAAAACCAATCTTAAGATTTTATAAATCTAATTTATCACTGATTAAAAGTAAAAGAAAAATTCCATCACACATCAGTCATAATTTAAAATAATTTCTTTGTCAACCCAATAAAAAAATAATATAACCCATGTTTACTAGGATTTGTAATATATGATACATGTATGAAAAAATTTATTTTATAGGAAAACATGAGGATCAATGTAGATTCTATTTATGTAATATATAATTATAATCTTGGTTTTTTAGATGGTTGATTGAATTTACACAAAATATATGAAATTATTCTAGGCATGAAATTATAGCTCTTATTTTATTTATGCCTTTAAAAATTGTCACCATATTCCATTTTGGGATAAATATAATCGTTAGAAATTGGGAGACTAAAATAGCCCATTAATACCCTTGCAAGGAGGAGTGTGTCATGTGTGTTGTGTTTAATTGGATCGAACACCTGGGAGACAGACCACATTGTGGATAATATTACTATTGAACCATAGAGGACACACAATTATGGTTTTATTATTTTTATTTAGTTTTTTAATATATTATATTGGATATCAAACATTTGATATGATTTCACCATTCATGTATGTTTTCTTCTATTATTTAATTATTTCTTAATTTTTATTCTTCTATTCTCTCTTTGATTGTGTGGATAATTTTTTTAAAAAATCATTAAATAATGATTATATAAACTAATATTAGGGTGTGAGGAAAATGGATCATAGTTTGTATGATATGATTTTGTTATTTTATATTCATGTAATGGTATTATTTAGTAATACAAAGTTGTTACCTATTTTATTTATATGGTTTGTAATTTCATAATTTACTAAATATATATATTAATGGTTTAAACATAACATTATAGAGGTTTTTAATAAATTAATAATGATTGGGAATATTATTTTACTTTTGGGATTAGGTTTGACTAATTTTCGATATCATGGACTATTTATTCATTAGGAGTTTAGATGTTGAAGTAGTTTTGATATAAGTAGATTATATTTATATCAATTATATTCATAATCATAAATGTAATTTGTTTGATTATTTTACAATTGAGTTTTATTTTTTTATTTTAGGAGAAATCATCCAAGGATTTGATACCCCTATACTTTATATTTCAACTATATTTTATCTATTCTTTATAACTATCATTCATATATAGTTTTGTATATATTCAAATTCAATGTTATTGGAGTACTATAAACGAAATTTTTTTTGGACTTATTAGGGGGATTTCATTATGACCAACTCAGACACCCTAGTATATTGACCTAATTCATTCTTAACATATGGTGAAGGGAAATATAACTCTCCACGGGTTGGAAAATAGCAACAGAAATCATTTCAATCATCAAAGGGAACATGTTTTCCACAAGTACGATATACCTACTTAAGATAAAACAATAAACAGGTTGTATTCCAATCCCTCATAAAAAAGAAATGTAATATAAAAAGGTAGATAAACATTCCAAAGTAAAAAATAAACCAAATTATAATAATAAATTAGAATATAATTCTAATAATATATATGAAATAATTAGAATATATCTCTACATATCACCATCATCACTCCATGTCCAAATAGTTTAGAACATGTTCGACCTCAATGTGGAACATTCCCCTTTCAAGGACCTATAATAACAAATCTATAAACTCCCAACGTTGATGATAGGGTGTGATTTAAAGAGGATATTGGGGTCTCACTATGTATTCCATAATAAATTCAATAAAAATAAACCATTTTTCATTTCAATTTAAATAACATTTGGCATGAATTAACCATAGAATATTTTATATAAAAACATGATTTCAAGTCAAAAAGATAAAAAATATATCAAAAAAATTAATGAACATTTTATAGATAACATTTTTATAAAAAATGTTATGAATAAATAATTACATAAAAAAGTTTCATTGATAATCATGTAAAAATCCCGAATTTTTGTCTTATATTTAAGCTACATTAGTTCCAGTCTAACAGTTCATTTATGTACTCAATCATTGATAATATAAAATGTATGTATGTACACATCCATAGAATCAAGAAAAATGAAACTAATCATTCAATATCAACTTATGGATAATAATTTTTTACATGGTTTAGCTATAGTGGTTTTTATAAATTAATTTCATGGTCTTTAGAGTCTTAGTGTTCTTTTATTAACCCCATACTAACAACTCATGATAAAATTGGATTTAATAAATCATTAATTGGATTCAATCATTTAAAATTAATTAATTTTTACCTTTCAAATTCCAAATACAAAATTTGATATGTCTTTTAAAATTCTAAACCAGATCATTGGTTTCTTAAAAAATATCATTCCTAATAAATTATATCTCAAATTAACAATATTTTAACTTCAATACACATGAAATATTGTAACATTTATATATATAAATTTCTTTTAATATACTCTATAATTTTAATCCATTGAAATTGGGGTTTTCAAGATTCATAGTCTCCAATTTAAATAAAACCTAAAATCATTTCAAAAAACTTTCGATATAGAAAATGAAATATAATTTTATATTTAATTTTGAAATTAATGGTTTCACTATTATGGAATCATTTTATGTTACCAAACCTTTAATAATCAGATAAATAAATTCAACACCAGTAACAGAAAAAAAATGGAGAGACGAAGGGGAAGGATATCGGGGAATCTACCCTAGAATAGAGATCCATGAAATCAAATATCCAAAACATAAGAAATGTTAGGATTCTCCACTCCAGAAGATAGTTATAAAAATTAATATAGAAACCCTATATAAAGTGACTTATCACATACCAAAGTGGGTTTGAGATCATTCATTAAAACATAGATTTAAAATATAATAGGTTTGGCAGCCACAGAATCCTCTAGAGAACCTCCAAATGACAAGGAAGATGATGAAGTTCAAAAGGGGATTTATATGTGGATAAAAATGGTGTAAAAAATTAAAAATATTTATGGATTCAAAATCAAAATACACAATATCCTTGGAGTTTTGCAAGGATTATTTTAATAGTATTCCTTATCTATGTTCCCTTACTCGGAATCATGAAATAATACATAGTTTGGACTCATTATTAAAATAACTATGTGAATACAATGAATACCCCATTATCCAAGTGTTATTATCATGGAGGGAGTTGATGACTAGTTTTGAATAATTGTGCACCCAATTCTAGTGAACCAGTACATGGTATTCAATTTCCTATTCCAAAAATGAGGGTTTTCCCAAGACATTCTCCAACCGTGCACATCCCAAAAAAACCAACAAAAATACGAAATTACAATAAAAACTAAACTGTTCAAATTCCAATCAATATATGATAAATATAAATCATAAAAAACAAAATATAAAAAAAAGGTTTTTTAAAATTATTATTTCATTATAGATCATCCCAATAAATGCACCAACTAATACCTTAGTGTTATTTCTGGTTCTATAATTATAAATTATAAAAAATTTCACCTTATGAAATTTATGATGAATCTCAAAAACTATTGATTCAGACACCATTTTCAGATAATAATGGAGGATAGTCTGCTACAAAAAATTAATTAATTTGATAAAAAATTAGTTATATCATGTTTATTTTATGATTTTAGTTTGGGTTTTGTTTTTGTTTTTTTCTTTTTATGTTATAGTATTTTAGAGGTGCTGTGTACGAGATCGTTTAGAAAAAAAATTATTATATGCCACTAGAGTATAAACATTATTAAGATGATCCAATTTATTTTTGGATTAAAAATATAAATGGTAGATAAAAATGGAAAAGGGTGGGATGATTTTTATTAGTACGGTCAAAATGAATTCTAAAATAAATAATAAAGTGACATATTCTATCATCCATGCAATGGATCATTTGATTTCTAGAACATCCAATATGAAAAATGGGATGGGAATAACAATGATGATAAAAAAATATTTCATGTATAATATGAGATTAATCCACAATAAATATACATATAAAAACTGAAAATGTTTATTTTGATAAAAAAAATAATGACTAATGAACTAATGGATCTATGAAGGAATATGTTATAATGAACAACAATATAATAGAGATTGGTATGATTTTGAATAACCAATTTAAATATAAAATTTATATAATGATATAGGGAATGCTAAATATAATGATAAAGAAAAGGTGGATGAGGTAAGGATTATTGAAATGTAGGATGTGATTGAGATTAGAAAAATTTATAGAATTTCGTTGGATGAGCATCGAAAACATGATGAATTTGAAGTGTTGAAGGATAAATTCATTGTATTTATTGACATTATCAAGTACCAACGACATTAAATTCATGATGAAGACAAAGTGGACATTACTGAAATTTAATGATACATCAAAGAGTTTGACGAGGTGTAATAAGAATAAGTGTTGGAGGTGGAATTTTAAAATTTTGTCTAGTGATTTATTTTTTTGGTTCATTGATTAATAAATTAAAAAATATATATATTGTTGAAAATAATTATCATGAAACTATAATAGAAATATACATATAATCATTTGACTATATGTAATTACTTTTGAGTAAGATTTAGATCTTTAATAAGTAATTTTCTTTAATTATCTTATAACATGAAACCTGAGGAATGTTATTTCTAAAAGAACATAGAAATAAAATTTAACAGGATAAATTATGGTTTTCATAATTTAATATGGGTTAATTATATAAAATAATTTTTCAGATATATGGTTATTTATATTTAAAATCACCAAAAAGTTTTAATTAAAATGTACAAAAATTTAAACTTTTCATTTTTTGTATTTTTATAGTGAAAATAATAAAATACATAAGGAAAGATATAGTTCAATGGAATAAATTTCATGAATAATATATTTCTATTTTTATTAAATATATATATTACTTTTCATGTCTTATCAATTATTTATTGGATGAGTAAATTAGATGAAAGTTTTTGGCATTAAATTAGTTGAATTTACGCATGGGATACTTGATTTTTACTAAAACATGGATCCTTGAGATATCATTACATAGGATATAAATTTCAACATGTTAAAAAAATTTATTCATCAGTGTCATAATTCATAAATATATCGGGGTAAATTATGGAATGTTACATTATTATTCTAATTTTGTGTTCTTTTCAAAATGATATCTAATATAATATATATCCTATATTTTTATTATTGAAAATTTTAAAATTGGATTAGTAAAAGATTTAATTTCATGACATGATACAATAATATATATATTTTCAATTCTATAAAGGGTTATATTAATTTTTTAAATATTCTCTCTTGAACTGTATTGGCTAAGATATTCAAATGATATATAAAAATACTAGAAAATTATTGTTGTTATTATTATAGATTATTATTATGAGATATACTAATAAAATTATTGATATTAACATATTAATATTTATATTCTATGATATAGATACCAACAATATGTTTTATATTTTCTGAATTTATAGAGACCATGAACTTTTTACTATGAAACCACATTACATGACTCATTATTATTCAAACCCATCTTAATTAGTTTAAATTCATAATTATTGTATATTGAAATAAATAAGGATATTTTCTATCCATCATACCATCATGTAACAGATCCAAAATTAATGTTTAGGAATCAATTCCTAATTATTTGAAAAATATATTGGAAAAAAATTCATTATGGTGTCTTGATTCTTCTTCATTTAAAAAATAAATAAATAAAGCGGTTAAATCAGATACCATAGAGTGAAATATAAATAGACACAAATTCTATGTTTTTCTGGTATTTTTTATTATTTATATTGTTTTAATACATGTTAATATATTTATTCCATTAGAAAATAATATAATATTACGCTTTTGAGAAAAAAAGTATTAAATTTAATCACACAGTTAAATGTTTATATTATGATCCATTTAAAAATGATTAGGGAATTCAAATAATTTAAATTAAATGGAATTTGGAGTAAAATATAATTCATTATAATTTATATTGAATATCATGGAAATTTATTAATGAATTTATCAGTCATTTTCCATGAATCTGAGTAAATTGTTTTTATATCCTTATTCAACAATCATGAGACAAAATTTCATTTTATCCGTAATGAATATCCACATAATTTGTTGTTATTATTTATAAGTTGATATGTATATTACATGATGTTAAATGGATATATTTAATATATATGAAGTTGAATATACCACCATAACCTATATTCATTGTTGAAAACATAAATTAACTATTGAAATATTTCATGATAAATTGAAATAATATTAATGAAATGTTTAATGATGTGTGAAAAAATAGAAAATATATTCGATATATATTATCTAATATATATGAATAGGAAATATTTATTAGTTAATTAATGTTTTTTTTCATATTCTTTATAAATTAATATTTATTATCATGATCATTGAATATTTCCCTTTTTAATGTAAAAATATGTTTTGATTTAATGTTAATATTTTAATGAGGGGAAAATTATAATGTTTTTGGGAGTCTGCTAACTTGAATATATATATTCTAAAATATATTGTATTTTATTTAATTAAAATTAAAAATAATTTTTATTTTTAATGATTTATTATTTTAATTTTAGGAGAATTATTATATTTGAAATATGATTATGTAGTAATGTAACATCCTAAATCAAAAAAAATGAACATCATATTTGATAGAGTGCATGAAACGAAAAAAATATAAATAAATTTTATAAAATCCACAAGAATTATCATATATTTACTATTTCAAATATATTTACTAAATTATTCACCATTCAATACAGGAAAAACTATGTCTATGATACATACCATGAGAGACTGTGTTTTACTAAACAACAATTTACAATTTATAATATTCTATAATATGATAATTATAAAATATTTATAGGCATATAAAAAATGAAAATGAATAACAAACATGTGATAATATATTCTTTTTATATTCTTTTTAATTATCTATATATTGGTAATAAAATAATTATAATTTATAAGAGAATTAAATGTTTTCTGAATAAAGTATTTTTTTCTAAAATATTGATGTTTAAACATTTTTGAAAATAAAATAAAATCAAAATTACCAATTTTATAATATTAATATGAAAAATTAAACTAAAATTTTCAATTGGTAAAATAAAAAAAATCACTGGTTAATGTTTTTGTTTTTTATATAAAAATATTTATTATTGAACAATTAAAATAAATGATTTTAAATGAATACTGTATGTTAATTAAAACACAATTGAATGATCAATTATATATTGAATTGGATTTAAATTCAAAATAGTCTAATTATACATCCATTAATACAATTTAGTTCATTGTAAAAATGTCAATATTCAGTTTATATATAAATGGTTTGTTATCTTTTGAACATCCTTACATTGAAATCCACAATTATCATGGTGTTTTCCTGATTACAATTAAATTAGAAATTTACCATTGTATGAATTTATATTGAAAAAAGGATTAAATAATTTTAGTCAGAAAAAAATGTAATTTATAATAATTAAAATGTAATGTTTTACAAATGTGATTCGTGAAAACAACTAAAAAAATTATAGCGAGTAAGGTAATAAGGGCTTTACAGAGGGATTAAAATTAAAAAAAATATGATTATAAATTACATTAAACCCTATATAAAACCAATTATATTGATATTTTACTCTTTATTACGTCATGTATCTATAATATATCATCATTGGGGACTACTGAAATTAAAAAAATGTGGTTTTAATTCACTCATTCCTAAAATTACAAGTGTGCCTCTCACCTAGCTTATAAAAGACTTCCCCATATCCCACTCTCTTAAAACCTTAAAAACAAATTTTATTGTAAATTAGCTCCCCAAATAAATTCAAAAATTCCATCCCCTCTTCCAAAAATCCTTATTTTCATCATAAATCTAGACAATAATTTAAATAGTTCAAAGCTAAGAAGGATACCCAAAAAAGGGGAAATGTTCTTCAATAATTTCATTACTTTACATCCTTCTCCACCTACTTCAATATTTATTATATTAGTATGATATAGAAGAAAAATTATATTACATATGAAATGATTTTTATATATTATGGACATGACCTAAAACCATCTTCACTTATATAAAATTTGTTACAAAATAGTATTTCATGTGTATGGTGGACTACTACCTCATGACCCAATGTTTTTCTTCTTCCCATTACTAGGTATTTGGGTTACATATATTGATTTGTAAAAATTATATATGTAATAATTATAACATATTTATAAATATTTAGTCATTATATGATATATATAATTTCATTTACCATTTCAGAGGAGATACAATAGTGTCGCTTGTGTGCACATCAAATTAATACCCCATGATGTGATGTGAGTCCTCTTTAACTAATTATTTACAAGGAATTTGATAAGAATTTTTTTAAGGATAATATGTGATATATTTGAAATAATTATTATATTAACGGTATATTTATTATTACCAGATAATATCAGCCAGGGGCTAACCGCCTAGCCTTTTATTAAGGAATAATAAAAGGAAAGTAGTCAAGCACCAAAATCCAAAAAGAAAGGAAATTACAAGTCACAAAAACTATACCCATATCTATAATATTCCACTATAGTAGCCATTTCCCATGATGAGCAGTCATAATGCTTTATAACCTTATCATATTTCCTTTACAGATTCATCCACTCCAAGGATATGAGCTCCTCATTGCCACCAGAGGACCTCGTGGCTAACGATTTTGGAAAATAGTAGTAATCTTTCCTTGACCTGCGTCGCGGTGGAGCAGTCGAGATTTCTTGAGCCCTACTCACCTTCATCTTCCCGCCTTGGACCACATCACCAAAAGAAGGATTTATCATACCACCATTGTTTTATTGATCACTCTCAGAGTATTTCCCTCATTTACCATTGATATTTACCTGCTTAAATTTATCTTCCCCTCCACTACTCTTCTGGAATTGACCATTGGTGTCAATCACAGCAAGACACCTTTACTCTTCCGGGGACTGCTGATTTCCCAAAGTCCCCTACTACACATATTTTGATCTGTTACAACCCTCTTATAAAGGAGACTCATGCTACAATTTGATAAATGATGCGTCCTACTCTACAACCCCTTTCTCCAACTCCTAGAACCGATTTGTAGTAGCAACTATAAAGACCACATCTCCATCAATCACGACCCTTCCTTTCCCCCCATTACTAACATCTCAAATCTTCATGGGACCACGACCTCCTCCAACATCATCTAGCATCCCATTAATGATATTCATTTCTTCATTACCCCAATTACCATCCTTTTCAGGAGATACAAGAACACACCCCTCATGATGTAGCTCCCCCACAACATCATTAACACCTATTGTGAATCCCCTTTCTCTAGAACCCGAATCCTCCCTTGCATTATCTTGAAGCACCCTATCACCAAACATTAGGTCATGGCAAAGCCTACTGAACACATCAGACACTTTTGGATTTACAGGGGCCTCTGCATTGCTCCTAGAATGTACTACATCCCGATTCCCCGCATCATCCGCAGTTCCAGAAGCTATACCTCCACCAGACATCAACCTTGGCATGGAGGAATCACTTACCCTCTCCCTTTGATTCTAAGGAATTCTGCTCAACACCTCAGAGCGACACATTGATTCCATATTCCCCAGACCACAACAGGTATTACATTATCCAACCCAGGGTTTGAAAACCATGGCCTGCCTCTATCTAAACTCTTCACCAACAGTAATCCATACCCAATTGACTAAGCGACTTGCGACATCTATTTCTACACATAGAAGAGGATTCACCAGTTGACTTACGATGGTAGTACAGACTTTAGAATAAATATATCACCCCACGATATTACCAATCATGCGAATAATTGAATGATTTTGGAAGGGAAGAGGGAGTTGTGGGAGACTAACCCATACCATAGTGGTTGACGGATCTTGATTCATGAATAAATGAAATGACCAGTGAAAGAGGAAGAAACAACATCTGTTGCATCTATGGGGGCCACTAGACCAGGCTCGAATCAAATCATCCTCCGAGGAAAATCGAATCATGATTTGGAGACTGTCGAGAAGCCAAAAAACTGTGTGTTCTTGCAAATCCCACATACCAAAGTTCAAGTGGTCTAACCCATAAACCGAGGGCCTTCTCAGATCAAAACTTCATACCAGTGTTAAATCAAAGTGACTCGATGCTTCAAAGAACTATGATTAAGAGATCGATAGCTGAGGATCACTCTGATGATGATCATGAACTTTATGGAATAATGAAATCGTCATGAAATCCGAGAGAGAACTATGGTTTGAGAAAGGAATGAAAGGATTCTGTGGTGTTGGAGCTAGTGTTACCATTCCTTCGCCTCCCTCCCACCTCCTAGAAGGGGAGGGAAGTCCTCCCCGAGCTTCATCTAGGGTTTCAGTGTCACAAAATGCCATTGCCAAGCCACGGGTCACTGTGAGTCGTTGTCTCCGAAAAATGTCATCCAAACGTGTTTACGGGTTTACAGGGTATTGAGGTGGTCTTTCCAAACATGTGTCGTATGTCCCCAGCTTGACCTATGGTGGCAACCCTTGGGCTTGGGCCAGTTCTACTGATCATAATATACCAAATTTTTTGTAACTATCATCCATGAAGGTTTTTAACAGTTTAATTAATGGATAAATATTATATTTACGTCATGATTTTTATTCAGGATTTAATATAATTATATAAAAAGATAAAAAATTGATACTTTCGTGACAAAACATGAATTAGAAAACTATAAAATTAGCACCCGAAATATTGAGAATAATGAAACGTTAATAATTAGTGGGTAATAATATTTTATAAAAAGATTATATATGATATTTAAAATATTTATATGTATAATTAATATGTAAATATTTTTTTAATACCACTATATAGTATGTTAAATCATGTTCAGCCAAAATGGAGAATATGGTAAGGGATTTCATCACCATTTATATTCCATTGATAATTATTTTCATTTATGCACTATTTCACTTTTTATTAGACTATATATATCTTCTTTGACATATAATATCATGTGTACTTAATTATTCATTATATTTTAATCTTAAATATGAATTATCTCATAAAAGTAATGTGGACATAATTATTTCTATTTTTTAAGAGTTATTGTGAAATCTCACATTCATTTCTTATTTCTAACATTCTCTTCATAAAATCACCTTCCCTTATCCATATTTCAATGAAAATTAAACATTTCTTAAATATAGATATTTTTTTGAAATGGATATGAATATTTCATAAACCTTATTCAATTTTTAAATATGTAGTTTTCTTGGAAATTCATTTGATTAACTGAAAAAATATTGATAGATATGTATACTTTACTAAATATAGATATTTTATAAGGAATATAATTTATGAATTAAATCTATTAATTTTTAATATCCTTATTTTTTCAAAGACAATATTTAACATCATTTTTTATAAATTATAAGTGTATTTTTTGGGGAAAATGTTTTATTAATGAAAATAACATAGAAATTTTGTTAATGGATATTTATAAGTGTGAAATCCCTATTAAATATTTATCATATATTTTAGAATATTATTAGATTCACAATCTTACTTGGATTGAGATTCTAAGGCTTATAAAGCCACGACAAAGATTGAATATAATTTTTTGATATATTATATTAAGCACAGATAGTGTATTCCAAATAACTGAATAACTCTACAATAATGTTTTGTTTGAGAAATAAGAGACCAAATTTAGGTTTGGGAGGTTGTGTTTACACTTAGTATGGTATACAATTTTTAATCACCAGACATTTGGATTACTCTCACATGAATATAATTTATTTAAAAATTTATGTTTTTTAAATTAATGTAATATATTTCAAATGGTGTGTATTATTACAAATTTGATACCAGTATTTGGTTCAAGAAATAATGTTTACCCTAGGTGTGGTATAATATTTTTATGTGTCAGATGTTCGGATTAATTACTCATAACGAAAACATTTTTTACATTTTCTAAATTATATAATACATTTTAAAATAAAAAATAAATAATACCATCGAAATGATATATTATTTGAGAACTATTATACTACCACAAGGTATATAATATGGGGTTTACCATTGGCAGAGTATATATTTTATATGGCATAATAGTTTGGATAGGTCTCCAATTAAATTAATTAATTTAATATTTATATTAAATTATTTATTTATTTATTTATTTAATTTTAAACTTCATCATCTCTTTCATATCTTCGACACCACCATCAACACTTGTGTGGTATTTCGGAAGCATAAAATTTGAATTTTTTTCAATTAAAAACCAAACATTCCTTAAATGGAAGAAATAGTTTACATTGAATTGAATGGTATGGTGTTTAATTAATTAATTAATTAAACAAAATATTTATCTGTTTAGAAAACAAAATACACCTTTTTGTTAAAATAAATACACATATTATAAAGGCCCGACCTTAAAAAATACATAATATTAAATTAAATGAATAATTCTACATTGATGATCTTTTCAGGTTTAGAGTTTTAGATAATTAGGAAATAACTATTACATGTCAAACGTTACAAACCAGAAACTTCTACTCAGTTTCCATTTCTTTCAAAAAATAAAAACTCTTTGAATTAGTCATGTCTAGTTCCATGTTTTAGACAACAAGAATTTTCCTTGATCCCATATTTGACCCAATTCCACTTTATGTCATGTAAAAAACATTTCAAATACTTGGTATGGGCACAAAAAGATCAGTAAGGGAAACACAACGAAGGAAAACTATTAGTTTTTCAAAACACCATGTAAACCATGAATAATTTATCATAATAATACTTTTCACCTTTATGAAGCAGTAAATACTCTACAATGAATAAATGATAATTGTTAACCAATATTTAACCACGAATATTACCATAAAACCCATACAAAGAACACATAACCTATAAAGGTAACTTGGGACATAAACATTCATTAATGGAATAACCATACTGTCGACTTCCACACATATTGAAAAAATGGAATAGCCATATGACCGACTTTCACAGCCAATGCATTGGAGATTATAATGTAACCACCCATCCTGGTTTTCACGGATCCACCCGTTATTTGGTTTATCACGTAACCACACGTCAAATGTCCATGTACCATTATAAAATCATAACACATACAAAAAATATTATGGAATGAAAACATCTCCACATTTCATTCAAAATATATTGACATAGCAAATCAATTATCAAAACTATTTTCAATAACAAAATATATAAAAGAGTATATGGCATTTACATACCTTTTAAAGAATATTACGGCTTATTAAGGAATCCAATGTTCGATTAATTCTTCCAAAGGTGGAAATGTCTTTGTCACTGTGTACAATAAAAATAAACATACTTTTTGTCATTTAGTAAAATTCTTCGTAGAGGAATGGTTTTTTAATAAATGTAAAATTCAATGGGTTTTATACATTGTATAAAAGAATGTTGTGTATAAATAAAAATATGCCTCAATGATATGAGATTGAGACGAAGTCCTTTACCTTGTGTCTGACATGACTGGATCATTATTTAATCTCCAGAATAATTAACTAGAATTAATTTATAATTGATTAAGAACGTTTTTCAAGTTCATTATTCCTTTTATATCACTTATTACAATGTTTGGAACATTCTGTAATCATTTATGTATATAATAGTCACTTTTCCTATAATTGGAACATGAGTCAAAAATAAACATCTTATAAATACAAGTTTTTCATGTGGTAAAATATCTATTATCTACATAATTATATTCATGATGTAGATATCATATATATCATATATATCCAATATATACATGCATCTATAATATTACATAACATTTATAGGTAAGAAATGAAATGCTCCATTCATGGAGATAGTAAGTTGTACGTACGCATGAACACTACTTTAATTTATATATCATATTTAAGGGAGTTAAATCACAATGATATAAAGGTATATTATAATTCTAGCATTAATATCATATATAATATCATTAACAATATACTTTTTATGTCCCACATATGGCATTAACGATTCAAATAACATTGAGGGGCTGTTGTCTGCACTTCCTAAAATGAAATTATCGCGTTTATCCATTATGGAAACCATAAAGGTATTCCATAAATGTTAAATAAAGAATAATAAGGAAAAAATAAATATTATATATACCATATATAAATATAGTGACATCTTAATGGACACCATGAGATGAAGTAGGAGATAATTGAACAATCATTGTTTCGTGAGGCAATAGTTCGCCGTCCATAGAAATAGTATGTTATTCACCCATTAGATGGAGGTGTGTGTAAGTGTAGCTAAATTCATTCTCATTAAAAAATACTAGTATACATAATATATAGATTTTCTTACAAAAAAAAGTAAGAAATGAGTTTAGGGGATTGGAGAATCAAAATAAAATAAAAGGACATAAGAGAATACATTACCTTTAAATCTTGTAAATCCCCTTGGTTTGAACCAAAAGGGTTTCATGAAGAGCATTATGCCTAAGGTAAGTCTTCTAGGATGAAGATAGGGATGTTGAGAGATAATATTATTCGGGGTTGGTTGAGCCAATGGATTGAGATGTGTGGGTAAGGGGTAGAGGTGGGGGCCTTTTATAAAAGGGAGGATGGTTACTTTTGGAATGTCTTGAAACGTTACATTATTATAAAATTATTTTCAGATTTTGAAAGGTCCCAAAATGATATATTTAGAGGATAAGGTGATAAGGGTTCAATATCCACCCATACAATATGTTTTCAACAAGTTTACGTCTTATAATTTAACTTATCATTTCATTTTATTTAAATAGTTTATTAATGAGGTAATCACAACATCATCATGGTATCATAAATAAATTTATTTCTTTAATGTCTAAAAATTATAAAAAAATAACCATGATTTATGAAATATATTTATATTTATAATTAATTTTTATAGTCTAAGAGATAATTTTTATAAACAAAAAAAATTATTTTACTTACGTGATACATACATTGGTTATATTTCCCTTTCTTTCAAAATAATATAATAAAAGGTCACTATCACAGTAAAGTGATTTCATCGGTTCCCAAAGTTTGCACAAGGCATCCCATGGTCGGAAATTAATCATCAAAATGATTTGGACACATGATGGGGTCATTTTATATTATTATGGTTTTATTTTGATACTCCTAACTACCCGATTACTAATTAATAACGATAATTAAAGATAATTGTCGTTGTTACTATTCATAATGTCCAAAAACAAAAGAATCATAATTAAATAATTGAAAACTTATGATTCCAAATATGGAATCCATTTTACCGAATTATATACATAGAAATTGCAGTAATTAATTTAAAAATAATTCTTGTTGTCAAAACAAATAGCATGTTATTAAGAGACAATATCTATCAAAAGATTGACATTTTTTTAAATCCAATTTCAATGTGAAATTAATTCTAATTACCAACATTGTATTAAATGGTAAACATATATTCAAATTATACATTAACACCAATTAAAAATATAATCTAACCATAAAATTTATTAGATGAAATAGAAATTTTGAAGTAAAATGCAGCATTTTTTACTATTTATTAAAAATGAACATTGTCAGAAAAATACCAAAAACTTATCCAAAGTAAATTTCAATGTCCCAATTCTAAAAAATAAGTTTATTTTGACAAATAGAACATATAAAATTGTCAAAATCTAGATTTAAAAATGGATTTCCATCAAAAGGAGGTAAAACAATATTTTAAAAAATGTTAGAGTATTATATGCTTAAGATTGGATTTATTCTCATTTTAAGCCTCTAAAACACTATTTAATTTCTATATAGACATAGATATGAAAATATATCATTACTTACTTACTTGGGATGTTATATCCTTCCCCCCTTTAAGAAATTTTTTCCCCGAAATTTATTTACTTATCAAATAAGTGGGGGTATTTATCCCTCATTTCATTTTCAGATTCCCATGTTGCCTCTTCATCTATATGGTTCTTCCATAGAACATTTACTTGATGAATCACCTTGTTATGTAACACATGATCCTTGTGGTTAATAATTTAGACTGATTGTTCCTCATAAGATATATTGTCTTCAAACTGAACTACCTCTAGACTAAAAACATTAGATGGATAAGGCATACACTTCATTATCATTGAAACCTGAAAAAAAAATTGTGTAATTGTGAAAAAGTTGGAGATAATGCCACTCGGTATGCAACTTATCCAACTATCTCTAGAATTTCATATGGTTCGATGAACCATGGACTCAAGTTTCCTTTCTTACCAAATCGCATACCACTTTTCCATGGTGAAACATTGAGGAGGACATGATCTCCTATATCAAAATAGAGATACTTCCTCCTGTTGTCCGCATAACTTTTATTCCTTCTCGGAGCTATTATAATGTTCTTCTAAATCAAATAATATTTCATTTCCATATCTTCCACAAATTTTGATCCCATCAGCATCATTTCACCTACTTCGTCCCAGAAAGCTGGAGTTCCACACCGCTTACCATATAATGTCTCAAATGGTGCCATTTGTATAATGGAAGGAACACTTTTATTATAAGAAAACCCATCCAATGAATAATGTTGGTCCCAAATTCCCTGATAATCCATCGAAAAAGCACATAGTATATCCTGTAATGTCTAAATTGTTCATTCTGACTACCCATTTGATGGAGGATGAAAAGATGTAAAAAAATTAAATTCAGTACTCAACGACTTCTGAAGGCCTTTCCAAAAGTTTGAAGTAATATTGGGATCATGATCAAATACACTGGAGAGTGGAACTCCATTTAACATGAATATATCTTTAACATAAAACTGGTATAGTTTATCTAGGGAAAATTTATCTCGAATAGGAAGGAAATGAGATGATTTACTCAATCGATCAACAATAACCCAAATTGCATTATTACCTCGTGATGACTTTGGTAATCCCACAACGATGTCCATGGATATATTTTCCCATTTCCACTCCGGAACCAGTAATGACTGAAATATCTCTTTCAGTAACTGCCACTCTGCTTTAACCGGCTGACATGTCAAACACCTCATAGTAAAATCATTAATTTCCCTTTTCATTATATCTCGCCAGTAACTCCCGAAGATCCTTGTACATCTTAGTACTACTATGATGAACTGAAGACGGGGAACTATGAGCCTTACATAACAAATCGTTCATCGAATTTGAATCACAGGGAACACATAATCTCGTCCCAAACCTCACAACACAATCAATATCAATGTTAAATTCAGGAAACTTACCATTCTGAACTAGCTCTACCTTTTTCTACAACCCACTTTCTTTCTTATGCGCTCGCTTAATTCTGTCTCATAGAGATGATCTCACTAACACCTGAAACAAAATAGGTGAACTTACTCCACCATCAACTTCTATTCTAATGTTCATAAAATCAAAAACAAAAGGATCTCATTCCAAATATAGCATGGTTAATGAAGCATTTCTATATCGACTCAAAGCACCAGTCACTTTATATACTATTTCTGGATGGTAATTAATTTTACAATCATAATAAGTGATTAATTCCATCCATATATTCTATCTTATGTTCAATTCGTTCTGAATGATTAGATAATTTAAAATTTTGTGATCTGTATATATTTCACACTTTACTCCATACAAATGATCCCTCCAAATTTATAGAAACAAAAACAATAGCAAATAATTCCAAATCATGTGTAGGATAATTTAACTCATTAGTTTTCAAGTAATGCGATTCATAATAAATTACCGGATCATTCTGCATAATAACACTACCAAGTACATTCAACAAAGAATCAATGTAGATAAAAAACTCACCATTCTTGGAAGGCACTACCAAAACAGGATCATTCACCAATATTCTTTTCAATTCCTGAAAAAAATAATCACATTCTTTTGTCTAGATGAACATAACATTTTTTCAAGTTAACATAGTCATTGGACTAGATATCCATGAAAATTTATCAACAAACCTCCGGTAATAACCTGCCAAACTATGAAAACTACGGATCTAGATTTTATTTGTTGGTCTTGGCCAATCTTTAATAACTTTTGTTTTTTCATGATCAATAGTAATGCCATTTTTTTGAACGAATGTGACCAAGGAATTAAATTTGTTGTAACCAAAACTCACACTATCTGAATTTTCCATACAGTTTCTTTTCTTTTATGGTTTGCAAGATAACCCTTAAATGAATTTCACGTTCTAATTTACTTTTGGAAAAAACCAAAATATCATCAATGAAAACAACCACAATCGTATCCAAGAACTAATAGAAAATTTTATTCATTAGATCCAGGAATACAGCAGGTGAATTGGTTAACCCAAAAGGTATAACTAAAAATTGATAATGGCCATATCTAGTAAGAAACACAGTTTTCAGAATGTATGCTTCTTTTACTTTCAACTGACGGTACCCCGAGCTCGAGTCAATCTTTGAAAAATACAGGGCTCCCTGGAGCTGATCAAACATATCATAAATATGAGGCAAATGATACTTGTTCTTAACAGTGTTGTTGTTCAATGCTGTATAAACAATTCAAAGTCTCAATGAACCATATTTCATTTTAACAAACCAGACAGGAGAACACCATGGCGATCTTCTAGGTCGAATGAATCCTTTATCTAATAACTCCTGCAATTGCTTATTTAACTCTAAATGTTCAAATTGAGAAATTCGATAAGGGGGTTTGGAAATTTTCTTATGATCAAGAACTATGTCAATAGTAAATTCAAATTCCCAATCAGGTATGATACTAGGAAACTCATCAGGAAAAACATCAAGGAACTCATTTACAACTTGAACATCATTAATCAGAATAGTTCATTTGTTTTAAACAATATGTTCAAGGTAACATTCATTTCCTTCGTTTACTAGTTTCTCATATTCCTGATATGTTGTCAAATAAAGGGTACATTGTTTTACACAAATAGAAAATCTTTTTGAAAAGTATTTTCTTTAGATCTGTAGTCAATCATAGCATTATAAACAAAAATACAATCCATGCCCAAAATAACATCAATCTCTACTAGTGAAAAACAATAAGGTTTGTAGGTAGATTCTTTCCTCACACAAAGACATGAAGGTTCTTATAATTTCTTTTTGTCACAAAATTATTTCGGTTAGTTTTTACAATAAATTTTGGATTCATATCTTGATATATAATTCCAAATTTACTATAAATATTCTCAGAAATTAAAGAATTTGTAGACCCTGAATCATTCAACACTTTGGCTTAATCTAAACAAACAAACAGTTTTCTTGGATTCATACCTCTGGCTTTTCATTGCCTTCTTGATCATCATCCATATATTTAGGAGCAATATAGCCGAGCCTACCACACCGAAAGCACTTTCTAGACTTGGATCAACATTCTCCATGATTCATTTTACCACACTTCTCACATGATGGATATTTTCTCTTCTTAACTCTAGGATTCTTTTATTAATTCATTCCCTTTTCATTCCAACTGGTCCACTATATCTGTTGTTTGGAAAAGAAAAATTGATCATCGGTGAACTCCATTTCCACCTTATCCGCACATCAAACCAGTTTTTCATAACTTTTGAACACAAGATAAGCTAAAGACCTTCGATATTTTGGATTTAACCCTGAGTAAAAATGGTTGGTTTTTCTATCAAGATCTCATATTAAATTTGGAGAATACCTTTCCAGTCGAGTGAACATTACTTCATAAGCAGCCACTAAGTCATCCACCATCCCCAATTCTAGGAATTGTTTTTCAATTCATAGAGAAACCACCATATGAAAATATTTCACAAGAAACATACCTTTGAATTCATCCTAGTCAATATCATCAATATCGTCACTATCCCTGATATTTTTCTCCATTGACCACAACTGATGAGCTTCACATTCAAAACGGTAAACTACAAGTCTAACCATTTGATGTTCCGAACAACCTATGACATCAAAAATATTATATAGTTCTTTAATCCACCCTTCTACTATCATAGGGTATAATGATCTTATGAATGATAGGGGATTTTGTCTCATGAAATGCTCCACTGCTGACATGTTATTTTATGGTTGATTTGCCTGTTCTCGTGTATGGATACCACCCCCATTTATACACTGAGTTAACTATTCCATCACTGTAGAACACTGTTTAGTTCTGATTCAGACCATTTCTGGTTACTGATCTGGATGGTTTTTTTCCTAATGATGTTGTCTCAAAATATCATTCCTGTTTCCTCTGCAGAAAACCATTCTGAACACTGAAATATCTTAGTCGAAGCAACATGGAATTCTTTAAATTCTATATCATTTCAATAATACCGTAAATTAATTTATGGAAATAAATTTAGCAATATCCTAACTCTTAAAGTTGTCTAAATCAACATGTGATACCAACTATAAGGACCCAACCTTATACATCACATAATTTTGAATTGAATGAATAATTAACATTGAAGATCTTTTCAAGATTATATTTATAGAGAATTATGCCTTAACTATTACATATCATAAGTTAAAAAGTAGACACATCTACTTAGTTTCCATTTTTTTCAAAAAATAAAAACTCGTTGAATGAGTCATGTCTAGTTCCATGTTTTAGACAGCAAGCCTTTTCCTTTAACCCATCATTGACCCTATTCCACTTTATGTCATGTGGAAAACATTTCATAAAATTTGGATGAGCATAAAAAGATCGGTAAGGGATACACAAACGAATAAAACTGTTAGTATTTCAAAACAACAAGTAAACCATGAATACATTATCATAATTAATACTTTTCACCTTTATGAAGTAGTAGATACTCTACAATGAACAAAAGATAATTTCTTACCCTTTTGTAACCAAAATATTACCATAAATCCCTAATAAATAACACATAACATATAAAGGTAACCTGGGACATTAACATACTTAAATAGAATAACCATAAGGTCGAATTCCACACATATCACTAAATAGAATATCCATACGACTGACTTCCATACCCAATTCATTGGAGGTTATAACATAAACACCTGTCCTGGTTTACATGGAACCACCCATCATTTGGTTTATCACATAACCACAATCAAATGTCTAAGTACCATTATAAAATCATAACACCTACAAAAAATATAATAGAAATAAAAAATTTCACAATTTCAATCACGATGTATTGACATATCAAATCCATTATCAAAACCATTATCAATACCAAAATACATAAAATAGTATATGGTATTAACTTTTGTTTTAAAAAATATTACGACTTGTTAAGGAAGCCAAAGATCAAATTGTACTCGTGCCGGCAGAAAGGTCATTGTCACCAAGTACGTTAAAAAGAAACATACTTTTTGTCATTTTATATAACACTTCATAGAGTAAAGATTCATTTTTAATAAAATTAAAATTAAAATGGAATTATACACCGTATAAAATAACGTTTTGTATAAAAAAAATATGCCTCAATGAAAGGAGATTGAGACAATGTCCCTTCCCTCAAGTCCGAATTGACTCGTTCGTTCATTAATCTCCTGAATAAAAAACCAGAGTTAATTTTTACATTCTTAAGAAACTTTTTCCAAGATCAAAATTCATTTAATATCACTTATTACCATGTTATGAACATTATATAATCATTTATGTTAATAACGGTCATTTTGTCGATCTTTGGTACTTGAGTCAAAAATAAACTTCTTATAATTACAAGTTGTTCATGTGGTAAAATATCCATTATCTCAATAATTATATTGATAATGTAGATATCGAATATATCTTATATATCCAGTATATACATTCATTTATAATATTACATAACATTTAGAGGTATGTAATGAAATGCACCGTTCATGGAGACAGTGAGCCGTATGTACGCATAAATGCTACTTTCATTTCGATTTCATATTTATTGGAAATAAATCACAATGATATAAAGTTATATTATAATTACAGTAGAATATCATATATAATATCATTAAATAAATACTTTATACATCCAACATATGTCATTAACTATTCGAATCACTTTAAGGAGGCAGTAGTCTGCACTTCCTAAAATGAAATTATCGCGTTTATCCATTATGGAAACCATAAAGGTATTCCATAAATGAAAAATACAGAGGCATATGTAAAACATAAACATAATATATACCATATATAAATACATTTAAATATTAATGGAAACCATGAGAGTCGGTAGGAGATAATTGAATAATCATCGTTTCGTGAGGCAGTAGTTCGCTGTCCACAAGAAACAGTATGTTCTTCACCCATTAGATGGAGTTTTGTGTATGTGTAGCTAAAATGATTCTCATAAAAACATCCTAGTATATTTAAGACACTGTTGTGGTTACAATAAAATGTAATAAATATATTTTAGGGGGTTTTAGATGCAAAATATATCAAAAGTACATAAGAGAAGACATTAATTTTAATTTGGGTACCTCTCTTTGGTTTGAACCGAAAGGGATTCTTGAAGTGCTTTCTCCCCAGGGTAAGGATTCTAGGATGAAGAGAGGGATGTGGAGATATAATATGAGTAGGGGTTGGATGATCCAATGGATTGAGATGTGTGGGTATGTGGGTATATGTGGGAGCCTGTTATAAGAGGGAGGGGGGTTACTTTTGGTATGTATTGAAATGTCATTTTATTATAAAATGAGTTTCGGAATTTTAAAGTATTAAAAATGATATATTTCTAAAATAAGGTGATAAAGGATCGAAATTAAACCATCTATTAGGTATTATACAAGTGTAAGTCTAATATTTTACCTTATCATTTCATTTAATGTAAATCGTTTGTTAATGAGGTAATCACTACATCATCATGGTGTCATAAATAAATATATTTATATAATATCTAAAAAATATAAAAAAAACATGATTTAGGAACTATTTTTATCTATAAAATTACTATTTACAGTATAATATATCATTTATATAAACATAGCTAAAATTGTTTTACTTAGTTGATACATATGTTTGTTATATTTCCCTTTCCTTAAAAATAATATAATATAAAGTCACCATCACACTAATGTGATTCCATGGGGCCCACAAGTTGTCACAAGGAATCCCATGGTCGTACATGACTCAACATAAGGATTTGGACACCATTTTGGGTCATTTTATATTATTATGATACTATTTTATTACCCTTAACTACCCGATTACTAATTAATCATGATAATTAAAGATAATTGTTGTCATTACAATTCATAATGTCCAAAAACAAAAGAGTCTTAATTAAAAAATTTGGACTATATGATTCCAAATATTGAATCCATTTTACCAAATTATAATCACAGAAATTTATGTAAATAATTTAAAAATAATTCGTGTCGTCAAAACAAATATCGTGTTTTTAAGAAAAAATAACTACCAAAAGATTGACAATTTTTTATGTCCAATTTCAAAGTGAAATTAATTATAATGACCACTATTAGATTAAATGGTAAAAATTATATTCTAATTATACTTTAAAATCTATTAAAATTAT
Source organism: Viscum album (assembly GCA_963277665.1). Classification (NCBI taxonomy): domain Eukaryota; kingdom Viridiplantae; phylum Streptophyta; class Magnoliopsida; order Santalales; family Viscaceae; genus Viscum; species Viscum album. The sequence goes on from OY728133.1 coordinate 1,361,223,321, forward strand.
AAACTAACCATATAATTAAATTAGATGAAAAAGCTGTTTTGATGTAAAATGCAGTATTTTTCACAATTCATTAAAAAAATTAACTTTGTCGGAAAAATACCTAAAATTTATCCAATGTATATTTCAATGTCCAAAATCTAAATAATAAGTTTATTATGACAAATATAGATAATAAAATTGTATAAATCTTGAATTAAAAAAGATTTTCCATCAAAATTCGGTAAAAAAATCTTTTAAAAAATATTAGAGTATTATATTCTTAAGATTGTATTTATTATCACTTTAAGCCTCTAAAACATTATCTAATTTATAAATAGACATAGATATGAAAATATATCATTCCATACTTACATTGGATTGTACACAAATTCTCCTCCATATGTTTTCACAAATAAGTCTAAGGCACCTTCTTCCATGATTTTTGAAGTAGTTGATCCACATTGGTTTCCTCCATCCGAAAACAGTGTGTGGTTGTGGGGTATTTGCTTCCATTTCATGTTTTACAGCCAAGAAGAAATGCAATTTTTATTATCAATTTCCTTATTTTAATCATTCATATTCACTTTATGAGAAAAAATAACATGTTTTATATTAAGTCAAATTAAAATAATAAAAATATCAATTGATGATAATATAATTATCAAATATTAATTTATTTCATTTTTTAGATTTCCAAAAATATTTTTTTAAATAAATTTGAACATGATAATTGTGAAAAAAATTTGGATTTCTAATTATAATGATTTATAAAGTGATATATTTTTTCATTTTATCAAATCATTATTATATGTATAATTAATAAATCATTGAAATAATGAGAAATTACCAAATGATAATTTCTTATGAAATTATATTATTACAATTATTGAATGTTAAATTATCATAAAATGTTGTAATATAGATAATAATTTCAAATTACCGAAGATAAATAATATATCATTTCTAGTGATATTATATATAATAATTATATAATTTTTTAGGTGAAATAAAATAATATCACTCGTGATACATTAATTATAATTATAATTTTATATTGGAGAGAGTGTTTATCATCACATATAATATTCTAATTATTATTTGGAATAAAATTGTTATTTTTTGTTCTAGGAAACCATAACAAACCTCAATGGTCTTTGTATCTATAATAAAGTCATGAATATGCATTCATTAATGTTTTATCCCCACCATTTTCCATAGAAAACATTTTAAGTAAGAAGGTCATTACATTCTTGGGCTCATGTTCATACATATTTCATTGGTGATTTTATTTGTGGGAACTTTTTTATTTATCGTGCTTGAATTTTATCACATGTCACAGTGTGTGTATCTCATAAAACCCATTGTAATTCCATGAGTGATAATATTGAAGCTTTTATTCATGTTTTTTTGTGATTGCATTTTATTTTGTGTATTGTTATACATTCATGTCGTTATACTGTGTTAACTTGTCTGGTTTCCCTGTGTATCTATTACTATGCCCTGTTGGTTGTCAATTGTATTTCAAATGGTTTGTCTATCATGAAATATTCATCCCCTAGTGGTGTATAATGATTGGTTCTAATTATAGTGTTGTGAGGCCTTATAATATTGTTGAGGTATAAGGTAGACATGATGTCATGTCAATAGTGTGTTGGAGGTAGCCATGATATTTGAAGATACATCCACCACATGATATCCTGGTCGATGTGAGTACTAGTTATTAACGAAAAAATGATCTGGGTGACTAGGACCTATTGATGTATTTATGACTCTATTTATAACCACTATGACACCATAAGTATGAAAAATATATGTTTATTTTCATTTGACTCATTCTAATATCTAGTTTCATAAAGATGAAGTAGGAACGATCATTGGTTGTGGATGCTTGGGTATCACACTGTTGATCAGTTGTTGATGGAATGTTAATGTGATAAATTTATTTATTATTATTATTAAATAAACTTCATTACATGGTCACATCATCTTAAGAACACATTGGTTGTGTTTTACTAATTCATGTACTAACATCATCATAAGAAATTTCGATGAACTTGTAGATTTAATGAGAAACATAGTAAATGGAATGGTATCTATAGTGTATGGCTGAGAATTTGGATCATGGATCTTGGGATGAATAGGAACGAAACTGGATGTCCATGTAGTTATTTTTTTTATCATTTTTTATATTCATTATAGACATGTTTTTTACATTGGGAGTTACGCCTATTTTGCGTCATATGTATGTAATTTACATTATGCATAATTACTATAAATATTTCTTTTATTTTTATTATTTTTTATTGGTTATAAGAGGATATAATGATGGTATTTTATCCTTAGTGATATACATAGACCTTTATTACTATGTGGAAACAACTTATGTCTAGGGAGGAGAACAAGATGTTTTGTGGAATTTCATCTCAATCCCGGTGATTCATGTCGGTATGTTAAAATATTGTATCTGAATATTAAGAATCACTATTTTTTTAATTTTCATTGTCTTGGGTTGTGATATGATGTAAAGGATAACATTTGGGCTTATGTAGGGGAACTATGTTGGTGCCAGGCCAGTACTATGAAGAAGACCTATGAGTTTTCATATAAGATAGTTTATGTTCTATTGATACTATTGAATAAATTTACTTTTGTTTATGGACATGATTTTATATTTCATTCTAAATATTTTGTCTATTTCCAATCATTATGACCCAACATGTAGGTGCATGTTCTATATATATAACCCTTGTTGTGTTGCATAGTATTTCATTAATTAAATTTTGTGATTTGTGCTATATATTCAGGACACATTGTTTTGTTTGATATATATGTGTTTCCATATAGTGTGATATATATTTATTGTAATTAATTAGTTGAATTGATAATTGTGTTAGTATAGTTTTTACATGATGAATGTGACTAACGTGATGGGTTATAAACAAATGGTTACTTCTAGGAATGGAATACCTAGGGTTAAGAGTGTAATTCTTCGAAACCCTAATTTCATCGAATAGAATGGTTTAGAGAAATATTGAGTGATCCCATATACTGATTAATGTTTATCTAATCATATCATTCATTTTGAAGTGTTTTCTTTCATGTTGTGGTATATATCACATTGAAATAATCATCTTGGGATACTTTGGAAGTAGTACATAACAATTCCACAACGGAGTATGTGTTTGCATTACGACTAAATTTGCAAGTGTGTAAAGTTTATAATTCTCCCACACATCCTATGTGGCTTATGTAAAAGAGACATTTCACTGGAAAATCATTCTCTTAGTGTTTTTATAGTCATATGAGTTCAGAAATACGGTCGTGTATTTTGGGAATTTTAAATCCAGCATTCTTCATCACTTCATATCATTGATGGCTCTTTTGATGATAATTAATGGGTTGTAATTTGTTCTTGTAGTCTTTGACATAGTATGGACACTAAAGTATTCACATGATAAAAATGATTGAATTCATGTTTTGAGTACAACCATTACAATACCTCGTATAATTTGGTGTTAACTGGGATGAAGGAGATCATGGTTCGTTTATACAACATTCAGATAAAGGGGATTATCAGACCAAATATTTCATCATATGGCGAGACAATTTGATTCATCAATAAGGATGATGGTATTTTTCAGCAATGTGTTGATTATTATAAACCATACCAAGTGACGGTGAAGAACATGTATCCATTTTGGAAGATCATTGATCTGTATGATCAGCTATTGGAAACCTGGGGTTTCTAAAAGATTTATCTTCAATCTAGATACCATTAGTTTTTATTTAGGGATGAAAAAAAGTATAATGACTGTGTTTTAGTGAATATAATGAATGTATTAGCATATATTGATATCATTCGAGTTTCATGTTGAACAATTAGTGTTCATGGACCTCCCGAACAAGAACTTTCATCCATACATTCACTTTTTCACAATAGTATTTATTGATGATATCACCATCTACTCACTAAAAACATTAAAACCTGATTGGTTCCTATTGATAGTCTGAATTATGATTCAAGAAAACCATATTAATGTTAATATATATAAATATGACATTCTTATTAAATAGTTTATGTTCCTAAAAATGTGGTGTATTATGCCGACATATCATTAAACCCTAAGAAGGAAGATGATTTTATTTTTTATACATGTTATGGAAAGGTTTTTAATATTAGAATAATTCTTGTATTGGTAGGATATTACCATTGGATTATACATGAAATCTATCGACATTCTGCACCCATGAATGAAATGAATAACAAGGGATTAAAGTTCATGTAGTTATACCGGTATGAATAGGATTTCCATGATATAAATAAATTGTTGAATATGTCCCTAATAATATCATTACTATGCCCTGGATTTGTTATATAGTGTACTGTAATGCATGAAAAATTCATCTGGTTGTCGTGTTGATGAAATTAGTGAATATAGAAGAATATTGGTCTCATCATCTATGTACTAATGAGTGGAACTAGCCTACACATTACTTGGAGCTGACAGTTTTCTTCCATGAGTTGAAATATTGGTTGGACTATCACTTCAATGAATGAATTATTGATTAAATTGTAAACAATATCATTTACTATATATTTGCACAGATGTACCTGAACTAGAAACAATGCCACTAGGTTGAGTATTTGTAGTTTTTTCACATAGATATTGTTTATGCACATAAGATGTGTAATTTCATTAGAGATAATAACTACAATAAAAAACAATGTTGTGTGTATCATTAAGAAATTTTATGGGGTTGTGCAAATGTAAATAGGGAGGGTAGTGTCCTATGGGTATCATCAGCTATGACATAATTAGAGGAACTACCCTACACATGACTTGGAGCTATCAGCTATGGTCGATGCTCTTAAATGTTTTAGGAACTATCTCTTCGGAGGAAGGATAATTGTTTACATAGACTACAAGAGCATTCACAATATCTTTACATAGAGGGACCTAAACATGAGACAGAGGTAGTGGGAAGAGTATTTAGAGGCATTAAACAATCATATTGAATATTCACCTAGGAATGGTAATATCATGGTGGATTCTTTATCCATAAGGCATAGGCTGAGCATGTGATTAGAAAGAGGACATGAGATGAATGGTTGATTTTGATGTTATTATTGGATAATTTGAGTGTAAATGCTATGGAAGATCAATTATCTATAATATTTTATCATTTACTAATATCTTATACTCTATTGGATGGGGTATGGAATGGTTTGGAGTCATTCTCAGATTGTGTTGTCATTATAAAGCAGCAAGCATGGGGTTCCCCAATTCCATGATGCACATTGGGTTACAAAATTGTGATCATGGTACTTGGGATAATGGTAGTCCTATATTAAATCATACAAGAGCTTATTAGGGTTCACCAAACATCTATTTTATTAGTATACCCTGGTGAAAACAATATGATTCATGTCTTTTGGAGGTAATTATGGTGGCTAGAGATTAAGAGCGACATTTATTTTTTCATCTCTCAATGCCTTATCAGTCAAATGTTAATGGTTGAGCACTAGCTTCATGATGAGTTGTTACAGTCACTTTCGATACCTATGTGATATTTGTTTTAATTTTTGATCAACTTTCGGATATGGATTCCAAGGACCCTTATGAGTTGTGATGCAATCTATGTTATTTTCAATTCAATTAGCAATTTCCTATAACTTATTACAGATCAGAGAGATTCACACCGTCAAGTAGATGGGAAAGCTCTATGACCAATATATCTTGGTCATTCATAGATTCCCTTTGATAATTGTTATATATATAGATTCTGTAACGCCCCGACCCTAGTTACCCAGAGTCGGTGCATTATTACATAACATTGGCATGATCACAAGAAAGATCAAATCTCGAAAGACCGATTGGTTTAGTAGCCTTGGAAACACTAGATATATTCATAAGTTTTACATTACATCATAAAATGAAAAACTACTACAACAACATAATGTTTCCACAGTCCACACTATAATCCCCTCATAATATCCCTGCAGGTCATTCATAACTTACATATTCACATCATGGGGAAAATAAAACATAGAAAAGGGGTGAGCTCAAAAGCCCAGTAAAGATAACAATATAGCGGAACATTCAAAAATAAGCATAAACATTTAAGGCAATGAATCACTAAAACAAAAGCCTTTTAAACTTGAACATCAACATAGTATGGAAAAAGTAAAATGAAATAATGCCATTTACTTGTTCACATGGATATTCTACTAATCGAATAATCACATGCAAAATCAATAACCACTTTCATAATGTTGGAATGCATAATGCCATACTATCATAACCACATAGCCAAGGCCTCGTGCCAAGACTACAAATAAGATTTTGTCAAGGCCTTGTGCCAAGACACTAGTTTGTCTCATGAGACCTACCGATGCATCGAGGAGCTATAACGGGATCCACACGTCACATATTAAGTCCAATGCATTCCCATATGAAATGGTTTAAACATAACATAAACATTCGTATTAAAACTAGCATACGAAATGTCAATACTTTCACTATAAACTATGAATGGTATAAAAATAGAACATCAACAGTCAAAAATATCACAAAACCTTCAATACAATATAGAAGTTTTGTATCATAATAAATCAACTTCAAATAATCTTAAAATCCATCAAAGGATGTTGACATAAATGAAATCAAAATTCTTTTTAAAGAAATATCTTCTTTTATTTTGAAATCATTTAAGATAAAATAAAACATTTTCTTTGAAAATATTCTTATAAGCTTGTAAGGGAAGCTTTGAAGATTTTATAATGGCGGAAAATAGCCGCACCCGCCGTATAAGTTAAAAAAAACATTCTTACCTTAATTCTGTCGAAAAGCTTAAAAAGGACCTTGTTTTGAAAATGATGGAATGATTCTTTTATAAACAACTTATAAAAGTCAAAAAGGGTATAAATTACTTTAACACATATTCTAGTAAATATTAAAAATGTTTTTAAATACATTTTTAAGAAACATGGATGTGGATGATAGAGAGATCCCAGTAGATTATTACATATAAACAACCTCGGATAATGAAGAGATTGTGAAATAACCCTTACCTTGTACTTTTCTTTGGTTGGGGTACGTTAACCTCCTATATAATGGTGAAATAATTGTTATTCAATTATACAAGAATCATATATATTAATATGATATCATATATGATCTTTTAACATTGATTTGTTATTAATATCTTAGAATTATCGTCGTTTCAGGTGTTATCTTACTCATTTTCTTTTATATGTTTTGTTACATACGCCATGCTTGTTGTATCTTATTCATATCCAGAATTATATCAAGCCCTTAAACATCATTTTTAAATCATCAAATGATAATTATACTTGAATGGATACGATGGAGAATGAATCTCATCGCGTTCGTGGAGACGGTAGTCCGTACGTACGCATGAGCGACAATATCATTCTTTTGATATTATAATAATATATAAATGGATGGTATATCATATATACAGAATCATTAACATGTTATATTTATTATTTACCTGAGTTAAACATCATTATTATACCCATACAAATAATATTATATTGAATAACAATTACACCACGACGTGGAGACGGTAAGCCGTACGTACGCACGTATGGTGACATGTTATTCAATGGGTGGATAGAATACTGAATATGGTTGTACCATATTTATAATAACATCACAGTATATGTGAGATTCTGGAGTTATTATTTTATAATGGTAAGAACAAATAAATAAGAAGTGGAAGAAGAAAGGAACTTGAAAAGGGGTGGTGAAAACATTACCTCTTCTTCGTGTTCTTCCTTTTGATTTGATCAAAACGTATCCATAGGTTGGCTTTCTGATCAATCTAAGGCCTCTAGGTTGTAGTGAGGGATGTTGGGAGAGTATTTGGGAAGAGTTTGGCCGAGCCAAAGGGCTTTGAAGGTGTGAAGAAATGAGAAGGGGGAGTGCCCTTTTATAAGAGGGGTGAGGGGAACCTTTGGAAAAGCTAGAGATATTAGTTTATAATAAATTCATATTCGGTTTCCAATGGCTCCAAAGTTGACTATTAAAAGGTTAAGGTGGGTATGGGTCGAAAACAACTCATCCAATAGAATTTAGGCAGGTTTGGGTACTTATATTAACCTTATCTTTAAGTATTAACTCTAAGTTAATTAGTTTCACTTTTACAATGTCTCTTTGTATTTTTATATTATATGGTTAATAAACTTACCATATACATACAACCGACCCAAAAGTGGTCCATTAATGATACACCTATCATTATATAAGTCTCTTGACCGAACCTTAGATTTTTTGGAATTTAATATCAATTAATAATATAATATTTGTTTTAAAAACTCTTTTATGTCAATTTTGACACTATTCAATAGTTGATTTTTTTTGAAACTCATAACAGATTGATTACTTATAAAAAAGTCAATTAAATCAAACCTAATATATCATATTATCCTTTAAAATTAGTTTAATTCATTAAAAGTTTCATATTATATTTATTTGGGTATTTATAATATCAATTATGTTAATTTTTCACTATTATAGTAATTACTGCATCATCATTGTGTCATAAATAAAATAACATATTTAAGGTCTAAAAATTATAAATAAAATATCATTATGTAGGAAATCGTTTTATCTTACTAATGAATATTTATAATCTAAAATACAACATATATAACCCTATTTAACAATTGTTTTTCTAAAAGATATATGCTTGTGTCATTTTTGTATTCATCTTAACTTAATTGAAATAAAGTGTCATTATCACTTACAAGTGGATCCATGGGGTCCCAAAATAGACCCAAAGATTCCCATGGTCGACCATGTATCAACCAATAGGGTTAAGACACGTTATAGGGTAATTTAGTATTATTATAGTATTATTTTTTTAACCCTTATTTACCGGATTTAACCTTAACCATGGTAAATAAAATATTTACCGCAGCAATTATTCAAAATGTCTAAAAATAAATGTTACCTATTTACAAAATTTTAACATCCTGATTCCAAATATGGAATCCGTTTTCCTAAATTCAAAACATAGAAGTGGCAGAAATTAATTTAAAATTAATTCCCACTGTCAAAACAAAAAGCGTGTTTTTAAGAGATAATAACTATCAAAAGATTGACACTTGTTTATGTTCGGTTTAATTGTAAAATTATGTCCAATGACAAACATTATATTAAATGGTAAAAATATATTCTAAATATAATTTAAAACCACTCAAATTCATAATTTATCACTATTAATTATTTTGATTAAAAAAGTTGTTTTTAATTAAAATTTAGTAATTTTCACTATTCATCAAAATATGAAATTTATCCGAAATGTACCAAAATTTCACCTTAGGCTAAATTCGATATTCCGAATCCAAAAATTAAGTCTATTTTGAAATATAAAATATATATATTTTCAAAAAGTAGGTATTACTATTCATAACGGCTAGTTTGATTAGTTATGGTGTGTTAGAACTCGGTGTTGCGTACAACACACGCTATCACATTATTCAAAGGGAAACGTATCGTGGAAGCTTGGGGTGTTACATTCTCCCCTACTTCAAATAATTGTGTCCTCGCAATTTCTAGGGTATTACTACATAAAAAGACTCAGGTTGTTCTTCATTATAAGTTCCTCGGGTTCCCACGTTGTCTCTTCCATCTTATGGTTTCTCCACAGAACTTTTACCAGACGCATCGTCCGGTTTCTCAGCACTTGTTCTCTCGTATCAAGAATCTTGACGGGCTCTTCGCAATAAGACAGATCGGGTTCCAGTTCTAATTCCTCATAGGTGAGTACATGCGTTGGGTCAGGCATGTATTTCCTCAACAGAGATATGTGGAACACATCATGAACTTTGGAGAGACTTGGCGGCATTGCCAATAGGTAAGCTACAACCCCATTTCGTTCTAGAATTTCGAAAGGTCCGATGTACCTGGGACTCAATTTACCTTTCTTACCAAAACGTATGACTCCCTTCCACAGAGATACCTTCAGAAAAACATGATCACCGACTTGAAATTCCAAATCCTTCCTTCGATTATCGGCATAGCTCTTCTGCTTACTTTGAGCTGCTTTGATGTGATTTTGGATTACCTTCACCTTTTCCAACGTTTCCTCCACCAGTTCTGGGCCTACAAGTTTTCTTTCACCAACGTCATCCCAACAGGTTGGTGTACGGCATCTCTTTCCGTATAACTCTTTATATGGTGCCATCTGAATACTCGAATGGAAGCTATTGTTATAGGAAAATTCTACCAGAGGTAAATATTGATCCCACATACCCTGAAAGTCAAGTGAGCAAGATCTCAACATGTCTTCTAAGGTTTGAATAGTCCGTTCTGATTGTCCGTCTATCTGAGGGTGGTAAGAAGTGCTCAAATGAAGTTCAGTATCCAGAGATTTCTGAAGACTTTTCGAAAATCTTGAAGTAAAACGGGGATCACGATCAGAAATAATCGATAGGGTTACTCCATGAAGTCTCACAACTTCATTAATGTATAGTCTTGCTAGACGTTCCAGGGGTAGATCTTCCCTTATAGCAAGAAAATGTGCTGACTTGGTAAGACGATCAACACTAACCCATATTGCATCGTTCCTTCTAGGAGTCTTTGGTAGCCCCATGACAAAGTCCATCGTAATATTGTCCCATTTCCACTCCGGTATGGGAAGAGGTTGCATGACTCTTCCAGGCTGTTGCCTTCTAGCTTTCACTTGTTGACAAACCATACATCTTGACACAAAATCAGCAATATCCCTCTTCATGTTGTCCCACCAAAAATGTTCCTTCATATCTCTAAACATTTTGGTGCTCCCAGGGTGTATAGAGAAATTGGAACTATGAACATCATCCAGCAATTCCCTTTTTAGATCAGGTAAATCGGGAACACAAAGTCTCTTCCCGAATTTCAAAATCCCATCTTCATACACAAAGTCTCTCAATCTCCCATCATTCACAGCTTTAATCTTCTTCTGAAATTCTTCATCATCGGTCTGAGAACTCTTAATCATTTCTAGTAAAGATGGTTTGGCAACCATTTGAAAAAGCATTGATGTTTCACCTTCCCTGGTTATTCCCATGTCCATCTTCACTAGATCCATGATAATTGGATCCCTTTCAATTCTCATCATGTTCAAAACTCCATGGTATTTTCTGCTCAAAGCATCTTCCACCTTGTTTGCTTTCCCCGAGTGGTAGTGTATCGTGCAATCATAATCCTTGAGTAATTCAAGCCATCTCCTTTGCCTCATGTTGAGTTCTTTTTGTGAGAAAATATACTTCAAACTCTTGTGATCAGTATAAATCTTACATTTTTCACCATAGAGGTAGTTCCTCCATATCTTCAAAACAAATATCACAGCTGCTAACTCAAGATCATGAGTAGGATAGTTTTGTTCATGAATTTTCAACTGTCGTGATGCATAGGCAATAACTCTATCATTCTGCATAAGGACACAACCAAGTCCTTTCTTTGATGCATCACTATAAATAACGAACCCATCATTCCCCAATGGTAGAGTCAATATAGGAGCATTGAATAATCTTCTCTTCAGTTCTTCGAAACATTCTTCACACTCTTTTGTCCAAAAAAATTTAACCCCTTTACGTGTGAGCTTCGTTAATGGGTTATCCAATCGGGCAAAATTCTGGACGAAACGTCGATAATAACCTGCCAAACCAATAAAACTACGTACCTCAGTTATACTCGTAGGTGATGGCCATTCTTGGATTGCCTTGGTCTTAGAAGGATCAACAGAGATTCCATCATTAGAGACAATATGGCCAAGAAAATATATATCCTGAAGCCAGAATTCACACATGCTAAACTTCCCATATAATTCATGCCTCCTCAGAGTCTTCAAGATAATGCGCAAGTGATTTTCATGATCTTCGAAGGTTTTGGAGTATACAAATATATCATCAATAAATACCACCACAAATTCATCGAGATACTCATTGAAAACTCTATTCATCAGATCCATGAATATAGAGGGTGCATTAGTCAATCCAAAAGGCATTACAGTAAACTCGTAATGCCCGTACCTGGTTCGAAATGTTGTCTTCAGAATGTCTTCTTCACACACAACTGATGGTATCCAGATCGAAGGTCAATCTTTGAAAAGTATTGAGCTCCATGCAGTTGGTCAAATAAATCATCAATACAAGGTAGGGGATACTTGTTCTTTATCGTTATAGCATTGATCTCCCTGTAGTCGATACATAACCTCATAGATCCATTTTTCTTTTTAACAAAAAGAACAGGGGCTCCCCATGGAGAAACACTAGGGAGAATAAATCCCTTATTACTCAATTCCTCTAGTTTTTTCTTTAGTTCAACTAATTCTACAGTGGCCATTCTATAAGGGGTCTTCGATATAGGTCTTGATCCAGGAATCAAATCAATGGAAAACTCAACTTCTCGTTCTGGAGGATGTCCAGGTAAATCTTCCGGAAATACATCTACAAATTCTTTCACAACAGGTACATCCTCTATTTGAACATTCCTTTCCTCACCGACAGTTATTTCATTCTCTTCCTCCCCAATAATTGAATTAAGTTGAGCTACTGGGGGTGGATCTAAATAAGAATTAGGTGGTGACGATTCTGCTCTAAAAATAAGGTGTTCCTTATCATTATCATCAAGAATCGTAAACTCTTTCTTCTAACAATAAATATTTGCATCATAGTCCGAAATCCAGTCCATACCGAGGATTATATCAAACTCAATCATAGGTATGACGTTGAGATCAGCAGATAAAGAAAATTTATGTGCTCTAATGGGGACTGATTCACAAAACTTTGTTGCAATGATACTTCCCTTAGGAGTTTTAACTGACAACTCCCTTATTAAATCAAATTGGAAATATCTAATTTTCTTAGCAAACTAGGAAGATATGAAACAATGTGAAGATCCAGAGTCAAATAATGCATTTTCTAAACTTGAGGAAATCATTAAATTACCTACAACCACGTCTTTTGGAGCTTCTACCTCTGCAGTAGTTATAGCATAAGCCTGGCCTTGATCTCTTGTCCTTTTCTGAGGTAAGTTCTCCTAATGCTTAGGACATGTATTTTCATAATGCCCCATCTCCCTGCAATTGTAGCACAAAACGTTGGTAGCTTCCTTCTTCCCCTTGCAATCACGAGCTTGGTGGCATTTTTCACCACACTTGTAACAGACTCCCATTCCCTTCAAGAAAGTACCAGGATGATTCTTCCCGCATTTACCACAAGATGGATATTCAACCTTTCCCTTCTTCCCCTTATTTCCATTCCCAGATTGATCAGCAGTTCTCTTCTTCTCTTTCTTTTCTTTAAATTCATAAGACATAGAGAATTCCTTTTCGATCTTGATAGTACATGAGACAATGTCTTCGTACGATGAAAAGTATTGTGAGACTAATTCTCGACGGAGAAATGGTTTTAACCCATCAAATAAACGATCAATCTTACTTCATGGGTTGCGAATATAATCTCCAGCATACCTCGCTAACCTTGTAAAGTTAGCCTCATACTTTGTGACATTCTCATCCTCTTTTTGTCTCAGACTCAGAAATTGCCTTTCCATATCTGCTCGATGGTCGCGAGGAAAGTATTTTTCTAAAAACAGATCTTTGAACTCCCTCCATTCCATATTTGATAATTCATCATCTTCCTTCGTATTTTGAATCAATGACCACCATTGATCAGCATCTCCAGTGTGGCGGTAAACTTCCATGATAACTTTTTCCCTTTCACTGCTCCCCAAAGCCTGAAATATTTTCTCTAGGGAAAATATCCATTGCTCAGCTACTAAGGGATTTGTACTGCCATTGAACGTTGGTGGTTGTTTCCTCATGAATCGATCTAACATTGATCCTCCACGTTGCGTATCAGGGTGCTCCATACGGGTAAGGTTATTATTCATAACCTGAGTAAGTTGTCCCAGTATGGTGATTAGCTGATCGGCACCAGTTGCATCACCAGCCCCACTATAATTATCTTGATCAGGAGGGCAATCCCTACATGGAGTGCGTGCATTGATACGGTTTCCATTTCTTCCACTAGGTGCCATTTCTAAACAATGGCATAAACTAGATCAGTTTATGAATCAAAATACATAATCTCATACCTATAAAACACTTAACATAAATTGAACTATTTATGGATATAATCCATAATCATAAGAATGTATTCTTTGAGGAAGTATATACTCATAATCCCTTCAAAATGATTTGTAAAGAAAATGAGAGTTATCCTAAGCATATCCCCCGGGAGTGTCGTAACCAAGAGTGCAGCAAGGCCCGTTGTCGTGCAGCAGTTCCCGTTCGAGTCTAGCTCAAAGCTGTGTTTTCGGGTTTTACCCCTAGGTACATCTGTGCCAGAGCCGCCTCTACCTGCTCGTATCAAGACATGGATGTATTGCTCGGAAAACTCACAAAATCTCTACAATACCAAAATTCTAGGAAGTTCTTCTATACTAATCCTCAAAGTTCATCTTAGGTCTACATGCTCTAATCAGAGTTTATCTAAATCTAGCTTCCAAGGTTTGTACTAAACTTCCTCTGATACCAACTATAACTCCCCGACCCTAGTTACCCAGAGTCGGTGCATTATTACATAACATTGGCATGATCACAAGTGAGATCAAATCTCGAAAGACCGATTGGTTTAGTAGCCTTGGAAACACTAGATATATTCATAAGTTTTACATTACATCATAAAATTAAAAACTACTACAACAACATAATGTTTCCATAGTCCACACTATAATCCCCTCATAATATCCCTGCAGGTCATTCATAACTTACATCTTCACATCCTGGGAAAAATAAAACATAGAAAAGGGGTGAGCTCAAATGCCCATTAAGGATAACAATATAGCGGAACATTCAAAAATAAGCATAAACATTTAAGGCAATGAATCACTAAAACAAAATCGTTTTAAACTTGAACTTCAACATGGTATGGAAAAATTAAAATGAAATAATGTCATTTACTTGTTCACATGGATATTCTACTAATCGAATAATCACATGCAAAATCAATAACCACTTTCATTATGTTGGAATGCATAATGCCAGACTATCATAACCACATAGCCAAGGCCTCGTGCCAAGACTACAAATAAGATTTTGTCAAGGCCTTGTGCCAAGACACTAGTTTGTCTCATGTGACCTACCGATGCATCGAGGAGCTATAGCGGGCTCCACCCGTCATATATTAAGTCTAATGCATTCCCATATGAAAAGGTTTATACATAACATAAACATTCGTATTAAAACTAGCATACGAAATGTCAATACTTTCACTATAAACTATGAATGGTATAAAAATAGCACATCCATAGTTAAACATATCACAAAACCTTCAATACAATATAGAAGTTCTGTATCATAATAAATCAACTTCAAATAATCTAAAAATCCATCAAAGGATGTTGACATAGATGAAATCAAAATTCTTTTTAAAGAAATATCTCCTTTTATTTTGAAATCGTTTAAGATAAAATAAAACATTTTCTTTTAAAATATTCTTATAATCTTGTAAGGCAAGCTTTGAAGATTTTATAATGGCGGAAAATAGCCGCACCCATCGTATAAGTTAAAAAAACATTCTTACCTTAATTCTGTCGAAAAGGTTAAAAAGGACCTTGTTTTGAAAACGATGGAAAGATTCCTTTATAAACCACTTATAAAAGTCAAAAAGGGTATAAATGACTTTAACTCATATTCTAGTAAATAGAAAAAATGTTTTGAAATACATTTTTAAGAAACATGGATGTGGATGATAGAGAGATCCCAGTAGATTATTACATATAAACAACCTCGGATAATGAAGAGATTGTGAAATAACCCATACCTTGTACTTTTCTTTGGTTGGGGTAGTTTAACCTCCTGTATAAGGGTGAAATAATTTTTATTAAATTATACAAGAATCATATATATTAATATGATATCATATATGATCTTTTAACATTGATTTGTTAATAATATCTTAGAATTATCGTCGTTTCAGGTGTTGACTTACTCATTTTATTTTATATGTTTTGATACATAAGACATGTTTGTTGTATCTTATTCATATCCAGAATTATATCAAGCCCTTAAACATCATTTTTAAATCATCAAATGATAATTATACTTGAATGGATACGATGGAGAATGAATCTCATCGCGTTCGTGGAGACGGTAGTCCGTACGTACGCACGAGCGACAATATCATTCTTTTGATATTAAAATAATATATAAATGGATGGTATATCATATATAGAGAATCATTAACATGTTATATTTATTATTTACCTGAGTTAAACATTATTATTATACCCATCCAAAAAATATTATATTGAATAACAATTACACCACGACGTGGAGACGGTAAGCCATACGTATGCACGTATGGTGACATGTTATTCAAAGGGTGGATAGAATACTGAATATGGTTGTACCATATTTATAATAACATCAAATTATATGTGAGATACTGGAGTTATTATTTTATAATGGTAAGAACAAAGAAAGAAGAAGTGGAAGAAGAAAGGAACTTGAAAAGGGGTGGTGAAAACATTACCTCTTCTTCAGGTTCTTCCTTTTGATTTGTTCAAAAGGGATCCTTAGGTTGGCTTTCTGATAAAACTATGTCCTCTAGGTTGTAGTGAGGGATGTTGGGAGAGTATTTGGGCAGAGTTTGGCCGAGGAAAAGGGCTTCGAAGGTGTGAAGAAATGAGAAGGAGGAGTGCCCTTTTATAAGAGGGGTGAGGGGCACCTTTGGAAAAGCTAGAGATATTAGTTTATAATAAATTCATATTCGGTTTAAAATGGCTAAAAAGTTGACTATTCAAAGGTTAAGGTGGGGATGGGTCGAAAACAACTCAACCAATAGAATTTAGACAGTTTTGGGTACTTATATTAAACTTATCTTTAAGTATTAACTCTAAGTTAATTAGTTTCACTTTTACAATGTCTCTTTGTATTTTTATATTATATGGTTAATAAAATTACCATATACATACAAGAAACCCACAAGTGGTCCATTAATGATTCACCTATCATGATATAAGTCTCTTGGCCGAACCTTAGATTTTTAGGAATTTAATATCAATTAATAATATAATATTTGTTTTAAAAACTCTTTTATGTCAATTTTGACACTATTCAATAGTTGATTTTTGTGAAACTCATAACAGATTGATTACTTCGAACAAAGTCAATTAAATCAATCCTAATATATCTTTTATCCTATAAAATTAGTTTAATTCATTAAAAGTTTCATATTATATTTATTTGGGTATTTATAATATCAATTATGTTAATTTTTCACTATTATAGTAATTACTGCATCATCATTGTGTCATAAATAAAATAAATTATATAATGTCTAAAAATTATAAATAAAATATAATTATGTAGTAAATATTTTTATCTTTCTAATTAATATTTATAATCTAAAATCCAACATATATAACCCTATGTAACAATTGTTTTACTAAAGGATATATGCTTGTGTCATTTTTGTATTCATTTTAACTTAATGAAAATAAAGTGTCATTATCACTTACAAGTGGATCCATGTGGTCCCAAAAAACACCCAAAGATGCCCATGGTCGACCATGTATCAACCAATAGGTTTATGAAACGTTTTAGGGTAATTTAGTATTATTATAATATTATTTTGTTAACCCTTATTTACCGGATTTACCCTTAACCATGGTAAATAAAATATTTACGGCAGTAATTATTCAAAATGTATAAAAATAAAAGTTACCTATTTACACAATTTTAACATCCTTATTCCAAATATGGAATTCATTTTCCTAAATTCAAAAAACATAAGTGGCAGAAATTAATTTAAAATTAATTCCCGCTGTCAAAACAAAAAGCGTGTTTTTAAGAGATAATAACTATCAAAAGATTGACACTTGTTTATGTTCAGTTTAATTGTAAAATTATGTCCAATGACAAACATTATATTAAATGGTAAAAATATATTCTAAATATACTTTAAAACCACTCAAATTCATAATTTATCACTATTAATTAATTTTATTAAAAAAGTTGTTTTTAATTAAAATTTAGTAATTTTCACTATTCATCAAAATATGAAAGTTATCCGAAATGTACCAAAATTTCACCTTAGGATAAATTAAATATTCCAAATCCAAAAATGAAGTCCATTTTGAAATATAAAATATATATATTTTCAAAAAGTAGGTATTACTATTCATAACGGCTAGTTTGATTAGTTATGGTGTGTTAGAACTCGGTGTTGTGTACAACACACGCTATCACATTATTCAAAGGGAAACGTACCGTGGAAGCTTGGGGTGTTACAGATTCATTTTTTATTTCAAACATTTTTCTAGGATTTCTTATAACCCTAGAAACTCATATCATATTGAGCACATCATACCATCCTCAGAAATATATACAGTCTGAATGGACTATATGCATATTGGATGATATGATTTGTGATTTAATTCATTATTTTGAAAGAGTATTTGATTACCATATAGCATTTATTTATTTAACATAATATAATAGTTATTAGGATTTGATTCAGATGGAGCCTTATGAGTATCTTTATTATGGGTTGCATTGCTCACTACTACATTATCATGATGTAAGTGGGAAAGTGATTGATGGCCTCATAATGGATCAAGATACCTATAAGAGTTTCTAGATTATATAGAATATTTTAATCCCCACATATTTCAGATAGATATCATATTCCAAAAATATGAGGATATCCTTGGAATTTTTGTGGGAAATCATGTTCTTATGAGAGTGACTCATCAGTTAGGACACAGACGTCTTTGTATAGGGAAAATATTAACTATATTTTTTTGGACCATTTTAGATCACTGGGAGGAAAATAAATTTGGTATAGTGTTTGGACCTATATTTTTACTATCATTTTATGCATGACGTGTTCCATGTGTTATCCTTTTGGAGGTACATACTCAAGAATGCACTTGATTTTTGACTTTGAGGACGTTGTGTAGCAAACTAATGCATCTTATGTAAAGCACTCCATGTGTATCATTGAACAGTATGGGAAGGTTTTGTGAGGATATAATGTACCAGAAGTCTAGATTCCAGGGAAGCATTGATGGGTCCCAGAAGAGAATGAGATTGTTATATTGATGTTAATGTTCGGGGGACTGACATGTTCATGAATGACCTCTTATGATACTTATCTAGGAAAAGAAGTCAATATTGGACGAGAATTGTAATATCATATCATTTTATAACCTTAGGAAAAACAATCTTATTGATAAATTATAAGTGTCCAATTTGAAATATTTTTACACTGATATGAAAAACCATCATATTGAAAAATAATAATTGTCCTATGTGAAAATTATTTATCATGAAAAATAATTTAATAAATTTTTCCAATGATTTTTTATAATGGAAATATCATTGTGAGCAATTTAGAGTATTCAATAAAATATTATTGAAGTTAGTTTCTATTTTTGGAAGAGATTATGAGGCATCTAAACCCTATAAGGGGATGAAATAAAATAATTAAATATATTAGATTATTTATGAAAAAAATATTCAATATAAATGAATTAGTCCAAAAAGGTGAATCATATAGGAAATACGAGAGGACTCTTAGTCCTAAGGCATAGTGTTTACACTATGTGGGGAATAAAATATATAGGAAGAAATCATTTAGATTCACCAATCATGAGAATAAGTTATTTTATAATTATTATTATTATTTTTAAATTAATTTAAAACCTCCCAAATGGATTGTTGTATGAATAATTTGAGGAAACTATTAGGTCTGGGATATGTTTTTTAGGCTAGGAGGGTTATAACATTTGTAAGCGTTGTGTGTTTGGAATCCTCTCTCACAAGGAGTCCTTTTTTATATTTAATTAATTAATTATACAACTTTTTAGATAATAAAAAATTAATATATCCCAAATGTTAAATTGTATGTCAAATTTGAGTCCACCAATAAGTCTATAATCAAGGTATTACTTTAGGTAAGGTATAAAATTTATATATTTATGGTGTTTTGACATGTCTCTAATTAAATAAATTCATATTATCTTTATTATAATTATTTTAATTTTACTATTCATCATCCATTCCATGCATTCTACCCAACCCTCAACACCAATGAGGTGTTTTGAAAACATCTTGTTAGAGAATTTTTTAGTGATTGAAAACAAAAAATGCCTTAAAGGGAGAAATAGTTGATACTGCTTTATTAGATAAATGTTTAATTGATTACAATTGAATATTTAATTTTTCATCATTGAAGACACTAAACATGTTTTTTTATTCTAACTAACCTACTTCTTCTCTTTATATTTACAAAATGATTATGAGACTTCACAATCATGGATTTATGAAATAGTGATCCTCTAGGATATCATTCTCTTCCTAGAACATTTTAGGGGAGTCAGGTGTTCGGTACGAATGTTTTGTGCACCCTAATAGAGATATTAGTTTTTACTTTTTATAATAATTATTTTTCTTCTTTTATTCGTCCATATTCATATTATGAATAAAATAAAATTATTTATATTAAATAGATTGATATTCCTAGAATTATCAAATTGTAATCATAAAATTTTCAAAGGCTAATTTACATAATTTTTTTTGGATTCTAAAAATGAGTTTTTAAAATAAAAATAAAAATAATATCTTTTATAAATTAATCAAATGATAATTATGAATATTTATAAAATGAGAATTTCATCAAATAATTAAATATTATTTTATGTGTTATTAAATAATTATTTCATTAAATTATGAGAAATTCACAGAAAAGATTTATATATGAAATTATAACAGTTAATTTATTGAATGAAAAATTATCATTTCATGGGATAATATGTATAAAAATTTTAAAATTATCTATGACAGATAAATTATCAACACATTTGATAATTTAGGTAATAATTTTATAATTATCATGGAATGATAATTTATCATCGCATGTGATAATTTAGATAATAATTTTAGAATCTATCTGAGAGATAGAAAATACGATCTCATGTGATATTTAAATTATAATTATAAAATTATCATATAGGGAGAGACTATCATAATAAATGATATTTCATTTATTTTAAAAATAAAATAACAATTTTGGTTTTAGGTCTCCATGATGAACCTTGAGTTTCAACGCACTAAAAATAAGTTCATGAAGATGTAGTCTTGACTGATTTTCCACCATGTTTTTACATCATTCAAATTTAAGATATGAAGTTCCTGTCCATTTTGCGCTCTTGATTAAAATTTTTTATATAAGGATTATATTTTTTGATTTTTTTTAAATATAGTTCATGATTATGATATCATATGAGTTTGTGTATCGCATAAAACCCATTGTGAATCCATGAGTGATGTTAGTATAGAATTTATTCATGTTTGATTGAGATCACATGTTGTTGTGTATTCCTATATATACTAATGTTGATATACTATTCCTACATGTGGGATCTCAATGTATATGTGTTATCATGAGTTTTCTATTGCTAGTGGTATTTGAAATTGGTGTATCATTGTGACATGTTCTTCCACATTTGGGAGAGAACGCATGATTACGATGATAGCAATGAGAGACCTAAGAATATTTTAGAGTTATACGGTATCTATGATGTTGTGTTGAGGGTCTGCTTGAGGTATCCTGGATTTTCCAACAATCATTTACCATGTGATAACCTAGTCGACGTGAGAACTAGTTATTCTTGTCTAGTGAATCTAGGTGAGATATTCATCGTGAGGGATATATGACATCAGGTATCAACTCCATAACAACATGATGACTTCAAACAAGGTCTGGTGTTCTTATTTTGACTCATTCAATTTTCATCCATTGCAGCACCGTTGCTGGTATGGTCAGGGATTGTGGCATCTTTGATAGCACACTAATGCTTAGTTTTGTATTGATTTCTCATGTGCTTCTTTTATTTATTATTATCATGTAATAAACTGGTATACATTCACACATCAATTTAATGAAACTTTTGTGGTGTCCTAACAAGTATTTTACTGGAAACCTGCTCATGTACTTTGATGTTCTTGTAGATTTCATGAGTGACCTAGTGAAGGGAAAGGGCGATGTATAGGATGGCTAAAAAGGTAAACCATGGATCTAAAGTGGACAATGATAAAAAAATGATAGGCTTAAATTATTCTGTACATGCTTTCCACATTGGTAAATGATTATATATTTCATGACATATATTTCATTAACATTCTTCAGGATTAATATTATTATTTATTAAATTTTTTTATTTATTATTAATCCTATAATGTGATGTTGTGGGTATAGTCTCCCCAGTGACAGTCGTAGAAAATATCTAATTATTGGTAGCCTCCTGTGTATAGGGAGTAACGCTTCATGTTATGTGGAATTTTGTCATGGAACCGATTTTTTGAGTTGGGATGTTACATGTCAAGTATATGATGAATTGGTTATACCAGTATGACATTCGTAGGGGCTTGTTATTTTAATCCCCTCGATGCATTGGTGGTATCATGATATGAAATTGGTCAGTAAAACACTATGGGTTTGTAACCGCTTTTTTTTACAATGTCTTCTAAATGGTCTAGATAGTACAATATTAAAACTTAATGTTAATCTTATTGAAGATAAATGTATCATGTACATAAGATACATGATGTCTAATAATTATGCATTTCATTCATTTCCATTATTATTATTACCAAAGATATTTTCTCAATGATATTATCTTAGGATGCATTTAATTTGAATATTATTTATTATATGATATTTCTGTTCAAATATATAGATTTACATATTAATATTTATCTATCTATTCATGCCGTAATTTTATTTAAATTTATTTTTTATTTTAGTTATTTAACAGTCCATATTAAGTATTATTTATCCATTTATTTAGATGTCATGTGTGCTTAGTTATTTAGCAGTCCATATTTTTTTATCCTTATTGATTTAGCATAACTTCTGTTGAAATTAACCCTTACTAATTATTTGATCCTATCCTTATTTTATCACTTCCCCCAACATTCTATGAAGTGTAATATTTTTGATATGAAAGGATTTGATAGAGGAAATGATATTATTATAAGAAAAAATTATGTTCTATCTTTTTCATTTATTTTTAAGGTTAGACTCAAGTATTTGTCTACTATACCAAGAATAATAATGTATTCTATCATTAAATATGGCAATCATTGTATAATATTCCAATTTAATACAACATGCCTAAATTATCGCTTATGGGATCGAAGTCGCTAAAAATAATTGTTTTGGAAGGTCATTAAATTTTTTGGCTGAAGTTTATAATTTTTAAATGGAATTATGAATGTGAAAATATAACTAAAAATTTATTTGAATATGCAGTAAAGTGTCCATAATTTGACTAAATACATGAAATTATAAGGATCAGTATAATATAAAGGATGAATAATGGGGTGACGCTAGATGATTGGAGTGGTCCTAACATGGATCATCCCTTGGAGAGTACCATGATTGTGTGACATCATGTCGTGTCATATAATGAGATATATGGATATAATGAAATTACAATTTGGAATAAGAAGTAGAGGAAATATATTTAATAAAGAACTATTTTATGAATTTCAAAAACAATTTCCTACTTTTTTGGTTGAATGTGTATCTTTAATTCATAAAATTGAATGATAAACGATAACATGAAATCTACAGATGTTGTGTCCTAGATTTGAGGCCCCCTTTTAATAGTAAAAATGATCTAGAAAATGTTATATTTCAAAGGGGATGTATAAATTTTATTTATGATATTATATGAGACATTGAAACTAAAATATCTAACATTCCCATTCATTAATAACTAAATCCAATTTATTGTAAATGCATAATACAATAAAACATGAATACCTCCTAGAGAACATGCCAATGTTATATCATGTAATTCAATCTATAGTATTTATAAGTATCACTATCGAAGAATATAAAATTTTCCTACCCAGGAGAGAATTACACTGACCACCAAATATGTTATCTCAATCGAGATGATATTATACACTCAATAGGGGTTTCTATAACATCCCATGATATATAATGAATTTATTTTTTTTTTATGATGTGATTTGTTTTATTAATATATTTATTTCATATAAAATTGTATAATGTTGAATGTGATATTACCCATCGCATCTGACAAAGAAATTATGCATGAACACCAAACCAAAGGGGGAAAAGAGTGTAATTCATAAAATTAGATTATGTGTTCTTTTTTATTTCATCATTATTCCTTTTAATATATATTTATTTTATGTCACAATGGATATCGTATAATAAAAATATGTAATAATGTTACATTTAAATTTATTACGGTTACTTCATGACATAATGTATGTTCTCTTTGAAGGTTAAATATATTCCATTAACATGATTTGTATTATAATATATATATATATATAATTTAATAATTAGTTGATATACTATAAATTTAAATTTAAATTAATTTTATGGATTTATACTTATATTTAATGATATAATTTTTCTTAATAACATTAGAATTGTATAAGAAGATTGTATGGTCTATAATTATAAAATAAGAAAATATTGTTATCGTAACTATAATGTTTTCCTAGGTCATAAATGGATTTATTTAAAAGTTATTTTTTTTTAAATTTTTATAAAAAATTTATGAATTTCAATTTATTTTTGACATCATTATTTCTTGTTTATCTTATTATGATGTTTGATTTATTTAAAATGAATGTTCTTTTGGGTGAATAATGAAAATTTATATTTAAAAAATACATATACAGTTATGAAATAATCATGATATAGGTGGGTCTTGATATTTTTTTAAAATATTTACTTATAAAAATAAAAAATTTAATAAGAAATATAATACACATAAATATAAAATTTTAAACAGATAAATCTATGTTCGATATTCAATATTCCTAAGTGATGTTTTTAATAAAATATATTGTTTTTGTATCTAGCTTTTAATAAAAAATAATATGTTTAATTTCATATAGAAATTGATTTAAAAATAAAATTATACTCATTTTATTTTAAAAAATCAATTCTATTTTAATTTTCATTATAATTATTTTCATAATAAAAATATTTTTATTCTTAATTGTAATTTTTATGAAAAAATCATTTTGGATGGATTTTTTTTATTTTATAAAAACTGATTTATGCCACTTCTTATAAATAAATATTTATTGATATATTTAGGTTTTTTATTTATGGAGTTCCTATTTTTTAATAAGGTAAATCTTATTTGGGGTCATTATGAATGGTAACATCGGTAAATTTTTGATGCCTTATTAATGGGTAAATATTGATTAATAAGGGGGGAAATGTGATATGATCACACAATTTTACTTAAAATTCTACTGAATGATTTTATTTAGAACCATGAAACCTTCGCATCGAAAAATAATTTTTTTATTTCCCCTTGTACCATAAAGATTATTTTTATTAATTTAAATCGTTCAATAATTAGACGAATATTACAGTCTGACTTATAAATTAAAACAACCTCTCATCTCTTCATCCAATATCATAATAGCTCTAGCTCAATCAATAATTAAAAAATCCATTCCTCAAAAAAACTCAAAAGTAAATATACTACCATATATCATAATAATACATTCCTATAATGATTTAGTATTAAGTCAAATATGGTTCTTGAAATAGGAGGGAGAACTCTCAACCATGTTAAATTCTTTCTTCAACAACCTCCTTAAAATATATAATACACATAATTAAATAATATCATACATATCTCCAATAAAATAAATTTTCATTATATTTATGTCAAAACACTTAGGTTTTTCAATTTCTATAATATAGGGAATGTAAAAATCATTTTTGTGTACATGTTGAATACCACCTCAAAGAATTGATTCATGTTTTCATTGTTTATATTGATATATGTTTATAATGGTACATTTAATGTATATATAATATTTACAAAACATAGTTATTATTATATAATGTTATTGTATCATCTATTTTATTACATTTCCATTCTTTGTAAAATTAAAATACCATATGTGCATATGTATATAGTATTTTCTCAACAGAGAAACATATTTTTTTAAGACCACCACACATGGAAAGATATAAAGAGTATTTTAATTTATTCAATTAGTAATTATTTCCTTATAATTATTATTTTCAAATATAAAAATATTTAATTTTTGTCATTTCTATTAATTGTAAAATTGTAACATTTCTATTATTAACATTTGGATTACCATCTCCATGAAGTTAGATATTTTATTTCTCATGAATGGCACTAGTAACTAGTTTAAAAATTTTATATAATTTATAAAAATGATAATTAGGTCATGGTTAATATTTTTGTGATGATAGATCCATTACCCATTTGACATTGGTCAACCAATCTGTTTTTGGGATTTTACCCAACCATTGTCAAAATTACTAACCAGAATTTAACTAATCTAGTAAAAATATTATAGATGGTAATAAATGAAATAAAATAAATCTTGTTAATGGAATAATAATATTAATGTTTCTTAAAAAGATAAATAATAAAAATTCAATTACTATATAGGAGTTATAGACCATAAGTCTAATATCACAATTGTGGTAAGTGATTGTCTATTAAAACCTAATTTAAAAGTTTTTTTAATGTTTTATTTAAATTATTTATACTCGATGTCTGTGATCAATTAAATAAATCAACAATATTTCTTATTTTTGTTTAATATATTGTTAAAGTTAATTTTGACACTTTTTTCTTACATTTATATTATTTTTAAAAGTTTTCAATTCAATTTATTATGAATAATTTATATTTTACCTTTTTTAAAATGATTCGAAATAATTTTTCTAAATTATTTCTCTCATGTATGCCTTTTCCTATTAATATGACTTTATTCATTGTTTACCTAACTATATTAATTTAAATTTCCTAAATAATAATTTTATTCCAAATAATAAATGAATTTTTTTTATTAAGGGTTTTTAGGGAAAAATATAATTTGAACCATTTAATAATAAAAATAAAAGTGTTTATATTTATGGGATGTAAAACTAATTCATATTTGTTGTATAATAAAAATGGAATATTTAATATTTTATATTCATGATATGGGTCTTGTAAATTTATTAAATGAAGATGGTGGGGCCAATAATATCTTCGATGATAGGTGAGCCTAATATAGTTCTCCATTGGATTGGGAAATAACGATGTATATAACATATGATAGGATACTCCTATGAGATTAGAATTAAACATAAAGTTTATTCCACTATTGAGATGATTATATGGATATTTGTAATGACATTATCTCAATTTACATGAAAGGTATTTTTCCTATCTAATATGGGGTTTATCTATGTTTTTTTTATTTCGAAAAGGTAAAAAACATTAACCATTATTTTAGTGTAAACAACATTTTTAGTCATAAAATCGATTTTCTCTAAAAAAATGTTTTGGAATATTTTTTAATATTATATAAATATTAATTTATTAAAATTTAAAAAATAAAATCGTGACAAATTTATTTCATGTATTTAAAAATCTGGATCAAATTTGGTAATGTGAACATTTTTTGTCCTTATGAATAGTAACCTTTGTAAATATGTTTCACCACGGTAAAGGGTAAATCATGTTGATTAGGGTAATAACATAGATTATATGAAAAATTATTTAATTAAATCTTCTAATATTGAGGTTTTTCTACCCTTATCACCATATCATTGAACTAAATTTTATTTAGTACCACATGACTGGTAAAATGAATATATATTATTTTAAATCATTGAATAATTATAACTGTGTCACTCCCTCCAATTATCAAAGAGAAAAACATCTTATCTAAAATTAAAACATCTTAACCAATATATATCAGTCAATACCTACCCATATCCTTCCCCTATATCCCTACCCATTACCTATAAGATCTGTTGTTATAAAAAAAGTCATCCTATAGTGCTTAAGGTATAAACCAAATGTGATTTAACCAATTAGAGGTATAACACGTAATTAAGTAAATTAGTTTATAATTTTATTTTTTTGGATTAAAATATATTATAAAAATGTTGATATAATCAAAAAGATATCTACACTATCCATAAAAATTATTATGTTTAATTTAAAACCCTTAATCATATCCATTCATATCATATGGGAAATGAAAATACTATTTTGTTATATGTGTGTATAAGAACATCTATAAAGCGATGTATCTTATTTTCCCTCACAACATTTCATGGATGTCTATAATTATTTAATTAATTTGTATATATGATTTTTAATAGATATTAATATATCTTTAAAGATAAAATATCATGTTTTTTCTTACACTTACATTTTTTTGAAGATGGAAATTTCACTCGTGCGTATGTATAAATGACCCTCTCCATAGAGCGAAGAATTTTTATTAATACTACATCACATATTTTGTTTGAATAATTTTTTTAATAAATTTAATTAATATATACTATATTATAATTTTTATATATTTATATATCTTTTTTACATTATTTATTTTTCATCTGTTGAAAAAAAAACATCACTCATCTGTACATACATATTACCACATCCATAAAATAAGGAATATAAATTTTCTTGATCATCATATATGTATGGTTCTAAACATGTTTTAATTTATAAAAAACATAATTATTTCAATAAATATATTGTATATATTAGGTAAAAATTACCCCCATTAACATCAGTTAACCTACAGATGTTGTTTTGGGATTCTAAATAGAACATCATCAAACCATTTCACATGAACATTTCAGTTTTAGTAAATATATAATAAATTATAATAACTGAAATATATGGTATAGTGATATGGGAATAAACCTATAAAATGTACCTTAAATGTAAATAAAAAACTGTCTTATTATACATAAGTTATATAATGTATTCAGTAAGGATGACTCCAATAAGATATTTTTCATTAAAACAAAATTTTTATGATTTTATTATGATTTAATGAGAAATATTTTCACTTATATCCTTGTTTAATTAAATTATTAAATAGTTATCATATTTATACATTGAAAATTTTTATGTATATCTTCTAATTATTTTTTATTGTATTACAATATTTTGAAATGTATCTTTTAAATTATTTCTATAGAGTATATTTTAATCTTTTTTTAAAGGATAGAATGAGTTTTTCATAGAATATTTTTTAAATCAATGAATTTTATATTTATCAATTTATTATTAATTATTAATCTTAATATAAACTTTCTTTGGGTTTTCAATAAAATAATTTTTACCATTGTCCTTATAATGTTTATTTTTTTATGGGATTTTATTTTGGAAGAACATATTTATATTCATTTTATGAGAAAATTGAATATGTTTATATTTTTGGTATTGAAAAACCATTAATTTGAGTTGTATTAAGAAAATTAATAATTTTATATGTTTTATTCATTATATTTTTAATTGATATTTTTTTATTCATGAAAGGAGATCCTAGAATCATTCTAAATGTAGTTAATTCCAATATATCCATTCAATGAATTGGTTAAATATAGTATATTTTACATGTTATTGGTTGATAAAATGATATTAAAATAAACCATGATGGTTTTTTCTATATAATAATTTTTTATAATTGTATGAAAGGATAATGTTGTATGTTTATTTCCTTATTCTTATCATACATTCATATATTTATTTGAAAATATTTTTATTTCTAATATGTATGCCAATGAGGTCTATAGCTAATGGATATTTATGATATTTTAATGGTGAAATATTATTTGAATGTTTTTTACGAATTATAATGTTTTCAATGAAACCTAAATCAGAATCAATTTTATTTCATACATGTTTAGGTGATTTTTAAAAAAAATATCTTTAACAATAATGTTTTCTTAATGAATAGTATTTGAATAGTTGATTTCATTAGGTATTTTGAAAAATTGAAAATATTCTTATAGGATGATAGTTTTTTAAAGGGACTAATGGAATAATATCACCTTCATATCAATTACTAGTATTTATTTTTCGAAGCCTGTGATTTCATATTTATCTTAATGGGATTAATAATGATTTGGGAATTCATAATAAGTCTATCATTGGGGTGGTGGTCTTGAATGATGCTAGTGTGTCTTTAAAAAGAACTTTTTTTTGTCATTATCTTTCCCTTCTGGACAATCTCTATCACTCCCAATCATTTTTAGACATTGAATAAAATATAATACTTTTAATATAATTATTTTTATTAATATTCATAATTATATACAAAAAATGTTTTTTGATCTATGTAATGTTATTTAAAAACCAGTTAATTAATAAGAAATTAATGTATGTGACGTTATAGTTGTAGTTCCTTATCTGGAAATGAAGAATCAGGTAAGAGGGTAAATATAGTTTTATTTGGCATTGGAATGAAACCATGAGATAAAAAAATGGAGAATTATATCAGTTTATATAGTTATCTTTTATGTTTCTCGTTAAATTCGAATTTATTCTCATATAAAATTTATTCTAATATATTACATCCCTTTGGAGTAATTATTTAAATTCAATTAGTAAATAAAATACATTGAATCTGGTTTATAATATTTTCCATTTAATCAAACACCAACTGATTATTAATGATGACATCACATAGGACAATACATGCCCATTAATGTAGTCTACATACAAAATTTCCCCAAATTCACTAAAATGTAATAAGTATTTTATGGAATACCTCAAAACAATTTTAAAATATATATATAACCCCAATTGGATGTAGTTTTATCATACTCTATTCAATTTGTAACCAAAACAATCTTTATTATTTAATCTATATATACATTCCTAACCCTATTATAATATAGTCCTCTTCAGTGTTTAAAATAAATATGAAAGCTATATATCATTGAATATATAAAAGAGTGACATATATAAAATAATTAGTTCTAATAAGACAATTAATTCGTCTAGTTTGATCTCCATAAAAAATATGTATATACTTAATCAAATATATCTTCTTATTCATTTAATATATAAATTGTATTTATTCTTATATAATCTATTTCTCCATGACATGGAGTTGGAACTACACATATTAAATGATAATATAGAATAATCCCAATTATTATGATCTTCTTCTCATAAAAAAGACTAAACAAATTGACAAACACATCAGTTTTTATTCAACCAGTTGATAATAAAATCCAATTTTCCTTTTATTCATGTATATGAACACATCATATGTGATTTAAATGTGAATAGACATGCAGTTTCCCATTCAAATTCATTCAAGGGAAATATTCCAAATCTATTCATGAATGTGGGAAATCCCATCTTAATAGTATTCAAACTGATGAAAAGATCAACATCATATCAAAAATATACATATTATCTAAGTGAATAGGTCAATATACATAAGTAAGGTACTATGGTATGATGTTTTATATACCATTTATCTCCCCAACATTAGTAAATAGGTATTTATAATTTGTTTGAACTCCTAAATAAATTTTTTTGAATCAAATTACATGGGATATAATTTGGAAGGAAAATTTATGAGTTATGTCACTACATATTACACTATGAATCTATTATTTATACATCATATAAAAACCATTGTAATTAATAAAGGAATATATATATTTCAATAATAACTAATCATCACAATCTATACCATTATTTGGTGATAATTGATTAGGTAAAACACATTTTTATAATTTTTGGTGATAGTATTGTTTTATTGTTCACGTAATTTAAGTAAAAATAAAAATGAATTGATAATAAAAACAATTTACTTCATGATAATTTATAGATGTATAAACAGTAAAAAAAATATTTAATATTTTTGGCACATAAAATTTTACATTACTCTCTTAGTGATGTTTCAGTAATGGATTATATACATTCATTTCACATATGCACACACACACATAGGTATTCCAATGACATCATTAAATGACCCAATGATAATAAATCCCACTAACGTTGATGTGTGTATCATTTTTGATTTATGTCAATTGAAATGGTAGGGAGACATATAAATCACATTATTAGTAGGATACTCAATAAATTTATTCACACTCAATGACATCCTCAAATTTTTAATTAATTTTATTTATTTTGAACGCATTATAATCATAACGTACATATCCAGAATCATTTTAATTATATTGAAAATAAAAGAATAAAATGTTTATTATGAAAATGACCAATTTATTAAAAAAATTATACATTTTATGATCATCAAATAAACATTAATATCCCACCCAAGATTTATGTCATTCATAATCTTACACATTCATCATTAAATCGGTATTTATTCAAAAATTATTGTCTTTTCCTTCAGAATGCATGCATATTCATATAATATTTAAATAATATAGTTGGTACATCATACACATTATAATTTAATAATTCATATCTATAACATTCATTCCTAGTGAGGACACACAAATAATCTTATTATGACCATTCATGTATACATGACAATTCTTTCTCCAATGGCCTATATGGTCATAATGATGGCTTTATGCTTTCTGTTTCTTCAAAAAAAATTATATTTAACACTTAACAAACAATATGCATAGTAAAAATTTAATAAATTTATTTTATAACATTACCATTGTACTATATATTGATCTAACCATGTCTTGTTTTTTGGGGCACGTATTGTAACAACAATACTCTATAAATACGATTGATTTTAATTATCACAACTACCCTTTTTAGTTTTATAAATTATTTTAAATTTATTTTATTTCAGAAAGAAAATTCTATTTATATTCCTTATTTTGTAATTACATTTAATCTTATTATTCATGTGGAATATTTTTCAACGTGTCTGAAACTCTCTTAAGCGTGTTCAAGAAACATTGTTTATACCGTACAATGAAGAACGTAATGTATGGAAAAAACCATTTTTTTTATAATACATTAGTTGGAGAGATTAGAGATTATGTATCATCAAAACTATGTTGATACAATATTGTGAATAATGAACCCTGCGTTTTAATGAATCCTTTTGTTTGAAAAATATAAAACTAATAGTTAATGAACCCTACATATGTATGGAACCTTACATTTTAGAAGAAAATGTATGGATCCTTATCTATAATATTGTGATCATCTTAATGTTGTAAACCTTACCTTTGAAGATTTAAAACTATGTAGTTGAACCCTACATTTGGTAATTTTTCATTTTGTGAGGGAACCTTACGTTTGAATTTCCATCACCGGTGAGGTGAAGTTATGATTTTATCATAGTTTCATGCAAGAGTCCTTGGAGAATATATGGCCGATTTAAAGCCTGTTTTTGAACTATTAAATGATAATTCTAATCAATAATATGAATAATCTTATGTAGATAATTCAACTATTGTTCTTATGGGATTTTATGACTACTCTACGTTGTATTATAAATTTGAGAACAAAGGATATATCATGAGATTTTCTTGGATTAGAAATAAAATAGCAGGGTCTCTACTATATTTATTCTATCTATATATTTGATATATATAAGTGTGAATTATTAAAATAAAATGATATATATTGATATATATATTATCTATATTTTTAGACACAAATTTTCTATCGAAACTACATTCTTGTGAAGATATTTTAGAAATAAACTACAACAATCTATCAGACATTGTTTTCTATTGAAGAGGATAAATTGGGGATATACATGTTTTAAATTTATTATTTTATATAATTATACTACTACTCTTAGTTTTTGTTTTTATATTAGTGATATATTACAACCGTATCACATTGGAACTGATCATTCTTGAATAAATTATTTTTTGAAGAAGAGGATCCATCTACCATTAGTTATTATTTCAACTATGAGGTAAAACATGAACCATTTTAAACCAATATATTTATATCGAGAGTTTCAAATACTCGTACTCAGTTGTGGTGGAGTATCAAATTCATGATCTATGATATGAATTTTTGGTTCCCTATTAATGAACTAGAAAGCTATGTCTATAGACTTATTTTTATTAGTGTAAACTACCTACACTAAGTTGTGGATTAGTCTTATGATGTGTGGACCTAAATAGTGA
The DNA here is from genome assembly GCA_963277665.1 of Viscum album. Classification (NCBI taxonomy): domain Eukaryota; kingdom Viridiplantae; phylum Streptophyta; class Magnoliopsida; order Santalales; family Viscaceae; genus Viscum; species Viscum album. The sequence goes on from OY728133.1 coordinate 1,361,257,276, forward strand.
AATTATCCAAACTAGAAGAGAATTTAATTAGGGGGTGTCCTGGGGGATCTTTATGCCATGAAACACTATAAACATTCGTTTTCTATTTTTCTGTTTTATCCACTGCTCATTAATTAATATAGACGAAAAAAATACTTTCCTATATTATCTCAGTCAGCATCAAAATGAAAAAATATGTATGATTTGAACAAGGTTGAAAATACACAATTCAGCCCCCAATCATCTTTATTTTTGTATATTCTAACATTAGAATTGATATCATATGAGTTCTTTTAGGGAAATCAATAAAAATTATTAATGTTTACAGTTTACACTATGATGGAAATGACTGATCAGAGGGATGTAATGTCGTTGGTTCATGATATTTAATTAAATGGTAACAACTATGGATTCTTGATATCATGGATGATTAAATATTTGAAGAATCTGGTATTCAGTGACCACTCTAACATCATTACTCCTTATATAATTGCTGAAAATACTATAACATGGTTTACTACTATAGAGTCATACTATGAAATAAATTTTAATGGTGGGAATCTTGTAATCTATGATATTGGACCAGAGGAGTTCAACAATTTTTCACAATGTTCTAATACTTATGAAATATGGAAAACCATTTCTGTTGAAATTTAAGGAACAATAAATGTATAAAAAATGAGTTATGAAACAACAAAATTGAAATCTGAAACATTCAAAATGTTTTTTGGAGAAAGTATCACTAAGATGAATGGATGGATTATTTTTATTATTAATAATATTACATCCTTAAATGATCCTATGAGACAATCATATCATGCTCTGGAAGTATAAAGAGCACTACATACAAAATGAAATGGAATATTGGCTTCAATTTGACAATCATCACCTATCAAAAATCTAACCCTGAGAGAATTAATTGAAACAATGATCATGTAAGAATCTAAATTGAAAGATGAAGTTAAAGATCATAAAGTCATAGTGAAAATGTAAATACTTTTATAATGGTAAAATCTTAAAATAATATAAATAGAATAAAAAAGAAGTCAGATAATAAAAGAATTCAGATACACCTGATTATGTAATGGTTTTTGATCAACTATTAAGAATGTTTATTAAGTTTTATTATATGAAAGTTGGAATCAAAAACACCTTCAAAAGGAATGAAAATTAATCAAAGGTTGTCGGATTTTATGAATGAAAGAAATTTGGTCATATAAATCGTGATTTTCATCTTCTAAAATATGAAAATAGAATGACATAAAATACATATAAAAAAATTGATGATTCAAAACATAAAGGAAGAAGAGCATTGAATTCTACTTGGATTATTTCATACGACCCCAGAAGCTCAACAAAATCTGATTCAGAAAAGGAAGAATCAAATCTGAATGAAAATATTTGTTTAATGGAAGAAGAAGATGAGGTACAAATCTATTATTCATCTAATTATAATTATGATTCTATTTAAAATTATTCAAATAATATACTGTCTACTAACTACAAACTATTATAAGTAAAATATGTGTCTTTATTAGATGAACAAATATTAAAACAATATTCAAAATGTTATTTTATCCAAATGAAAAACATTTTATAAACAACATCAATAGTTAATTGAGAAAATTAACAATCAACCACAATCTATGATGGTGACGAAAATAACTTTAAAGCATTAAAAACTGATGAAGAAACTTATAAAAGTAATGTTCTATTATTTACAAAAGGATAAAATATTATGAACAATATTCTTGGTAAAACATTTATTAGAAATAATATATTGGGATTATGATGTAATGGTGAAGAATCTGAACTATAGAATAAATATTTTGTTCCCTACTCAAAAAAAGTTACATGTATTTTTTTGAAATAGAAGGACCTATATCAAGGAACTATTATTTTATAAATCATCAAATAAGTGGAATTAAAAAATAATTTTATTTCAAATAAATTATATAATGAAAATGATAAGGTTTATAAAAAAAAGATCTAGATTCCTAGATCATTTCTATCTAACACTACTTGATCCAAGAGAAATTGTTTACCAAAACAAACACTTTATTAAATTATATTTTTTGGAAGTATGTCATTGAAAAAAAAATCGGTATATGGAATATGGACAGTGGATAATCAAGTAATATGAGTGGAATCGCATAAAAAATTAATATACTGACTCAAATAGATGGAGTAGTAGACACCTTTGGTGACAATGCTGAAGGATAGATAATTAGACATCTATATATTGGATATCTGAATACATTATCAATTAAAAAAATTAATATATATTAATGATATAATGAGTAACTTGATATGTATCTCTCAAATATGTGATGATGGATATTATGTTGATTTTTCTTATAATTTATGCACTGTAAATAATGAAAAACTACATACATTTAGGGGATAGTGAACTAATATTGTTTATTCATTGTTTTTAAATTCTTTATGTAAAAAGAATGTTAATCATATAACTACAGTGATAAATGAATCTTGGATATGGAACTAGAGGCTTGGTCATTGTAATATTATTTAGTACCATAAATTATATATGAAACAGTTTGTTTCTGATTTTCTTAGTCATAATTTTGATAGTGACATATTATGTGATGCAAGAAAAATTGGAAATCTACACAAATCATTCATCAAATCATTTAACAAAATGTCTACATCAAAACTTATATATCTTATAAACCTAGATCTATTTGGACGATGAAGCCTGAAATTTTTGGCTATAAAATTATATGTACATGTTTTAGATTTTAATTAGTCTAGATTTACATGGACATATTTTATAAAACTTAGAAGTGAATATTTTAATATTTTTTAATGTTTCTGAAAATTTTTTCAAAATGAAATATGGTTTAAGATAATTTCATGAGGATGTTATCATGTGAAGAATTTTAGAATCATGAATAAAATTCTTTTTTATCAAATAGGTGAATTAAACACACAATTTAAGCAATAATAACACCTCAAAAAATTGAATTCTTGAATGAAGAAATATAACTATTCATGAAATGGCATGGAATATAATTAATAAATTTAGTCTACCTTCATACTTATGGGATGAAGCTATAAAAAAATTGAAATATCATAAATACAGTTTAAATTTAAACTTTTTTCAAAATTAAACATTAAGAAGATTGGAATAAGAGAAAACAAAAGGTAAATTACATTATAGTTTTTGGATTTATGGTTTATATCCTGAACACTAAATATAATCTTTGTATGTTCAATGAAAAATTTGATGAAAGAATATTTTTATGATATTCTGATTCTTTTAAAGACAATAATATTTATAATAAAAATTTATGGATTGATAAAGAATAGGATCATTTGATGTTTGATGAAACTTCCATTTTATTAAATATAATAATAAATGTAATGAAATTATTGACTCTTCTAATAACATGAAAATTGGTAATTTGAAAAATTATTTTAATAATAACATAATTAATATTTCTTTGTGATTATAAGAACATGATACAAATGAACACAAAACTAATTTACCTAGAAATTATAGAACCCTAAAGAATCATCCTCCAAAAACTAAAATAGGAGACCTAGAAATTTGAATAAGAACTCAAATAAATAGATAAAATATAGTGGATTTCTATTCTCTTCAATATCAACATGAACCTAAATCTTTTGAAGAAGATTTGAAAGATGAGAGATATGTTTTAGCAATGAATGATGATCTAAACCAATTTCAATGGAATAATTTTTTGTAATTATTTGAAAGACGATCATGTTATCCTATTATAGGAACTATGTGGGTTTTTAAAAATAAAAAAGATGATTGGGGGATTATAACTAAAAACAAAGATAGATTAGTAGCTAAAATATATAATCATGAAAAATGTATCAATTATGATAAAATTGTTCCCCTATACCTGGATTATATGAAATTTGAATAATTTATGCTTATTATTCTCATACAAACATTAAATAATATATGATGGATGTAAAATATGTATTTTTAAATGGCTATATAATGGATGAACATTATGTTGACCAGCCTATTGGTTTTGGAAATTCTCAAAAACAAGATTTTATTTTTAAACACACAAAAGATTTCTATGGCCTTAGACAAGCTCCTAGAGCATGATATGAAAGATTATGTTATTTTATTTTAAAAAATGGATTTATTGTTTGATTGGAATAGCTAGAACCTTTTAAGAAAACCATTATTTATATATATTATTATATAAAATCTATTTATATGATCCAGTTTTTCGATCAAACAATGAAAATCATAGTAATTTTTTTTCAGAACATATGAAAAATGAATTAGAAATGAGTATGATGGGAGAATTGAGATTATTTTTAGAAATAAAATTTATCAAAAAGGAAATGGAAATATATTAAAATATTGTAAATATATTACTGATTCATTTAAATAGTTTGGTCATGAGGTCACACGACATATAAAAATCCCATGTGTAGCAATATAAATCATGATTTGTATATTGCTGGAAAACTAGTGGGAAACAAGTTATATTGAGGTATGATCGGTAGTTTATTATATATTACATCTAGAAGACCGGATTTTATGTTTTATGTATGTTTATGATGTAAATTTTCAAAAAAACCAAACGAATCTCAACATATTTTTGTCAAATGGTTTTTAGATATTTAAAGGGAAATGTTTTTCAATATCATCTTTATCCAAAAACATTTAATTTAAATTTAATATACTATTCTGATTCTGATTTAAAAGGTTATATATTATATCGAAAATGTACATTAAGAACTAGTCACTTTTTCAGAAAAACTTATGTATAAGGCTCATGTCAGAAACGTCACTATGTTTCTCTGTCAATAGTAGAGGCAAAATATGTATCTACTGGAAGTCATTGTGAAAAAGTATTGTTGATGAAAAATATAGTAATGGATATTTAATTAAATTTTAATATTACACCTATATTATGTTATAATATAAGTTCTATAAATATTTCAAAAATACTAATAATTCATTTCGGAACTAATAATATTGATATTAGGATTCATTTTCTAAGAGCTCATGTTCTTAAAAAAGATATATATTTAGAATTTGTAAATAATCAATTTTAACTATATTCTATTTTTACTAAACCACATCACACTGTATGTTTTGATTTTATTATGGGGAGTTAGATTTATCATATTTTTAAATCAATGATTATATTTTTAATATTTATTTTATTTTATTTTATATTTATGTAATTAATTATTCTAATTTATTTATTTTAAATTTAAATTATGAGAACATAAAATTGGAGTTGTTTTATAATTTTTTCATACTATATATTTTAGCTAATTTTTTATCATAAATTTATTCATGCCGCGTGTTTTCCAAATATTCCTAATAATCTAAGGTAATGACATGAGAAATAAGGAACTTTTAAAAACATTTCAAATACCTAACCATTTCATCTCTCAATCCCTTCTCAAGTAATAATACAATTGTTTACAACTAGTTAATTTTGAAATCCTAGAACATGAAAACCTCAGATTGTTCGTTTCAAAGAATTGATTAAATCTTCAACAACTGAAGAAGGTGTTGCAAGCGGCCTCAAAGGACAAGCAGCTTTCGAAAGAAGGATTCTGTAAGGAAAAATAGTTAATTCTGAATGGATTTATCAGACTGATCTACTCATGAATCAAGATCTAGCTATTGGAGGATTGGAATATTTGTTCAATGAGGATTACACATAGTTCCTTTATGAGGTATAATTTATAATTTTTATTACAGTATTACTTTTAGTTTTGGAATTTCTCAAGAAATAGTTTTTGTGGGAATAGAAGATAATAACTTTTTTGTTTCATCCATTAAAGTTTCCAAAATATTAAACATTCCTCATGAGGGGATCTTTAATTTCAATATATTTACTTTTATAGATAATGATCTAATTTTTGAATACATTACGTCTTTTTTATTTTTTTCTCAATAAGAATTGGGGAATAGTTTTTCTAGGATCTCAGGGAAGACCAATAAATCATGGTTCTATTTATTCAAACATGAATTTCTCCATGAATGGCTGATATGGTTACGATTCAATATCTATACATGTATATCATGATTTTATTTTTAACTGAAATAAAGATAAATTTTCCTAGGTATATGTCTAGATATTTTCACTACTGCTGTCAACCAGATAATTGGATGTCATTTTAGCCTTATGGGACGATAATGTCTCAAAAATAGTTTAAGAATGGAATTATTTTTTAATAGACTATCCAACAAAATTTCAACACATAAATTTATTCAATGAGGGAACAATGTGGAAATTATGTTTTTAATGGAATATAAAAAATTAAATTCACTATTATATTGTTCTGGATGACAAACAATAATCAAGATAATTTTCTTAGCGGGATAAAATTGAAATTGGTAATGAAGGAATTGGTAAAACACAAGGTAAATGACCATCTAATCATACCATAATATTGATATTTGGATAAGAAGTAAAAGTTGAAGATGAATTTGTGCCAAAATAATTTTTTGTATAGCCACATAAATATGTAAATCCACCTTTTAATGACCTGGTTTTGGCTTAAATTGATGCTTCCAGGTAAGTAAATTTTGGAAAAAAATTCATGAGGAAGATCAATAATATTAAATCCATATAATAAATATACCAAATTTTTCTTTACGATTTGTACATGTGTAAGATCCTAGTATTCAGGACGATAAAAAGTTGATCAGCTCTGAAAATATGGCTACTAAAATTTTTTAGAATCTTGTTTTCTCTTTTTTTGATAACGTGGATTTATAAAATCAATATTCTATAGATGAAAAACATAATTTATGGATATTTTATATTGTTCAAGTAAATAATCAATTGAAAAACCAGTGGAGATGTTTGTGGATAAATCTCTATCAAGATAATTAGCAACTGTGATAGTGAGTCAGTCACTAAATTTTGAAGAAGATAAATCCACTTATTGGGCTAATCAGGTTGAGGATATTGTAATTAAGTTCTATAAGTTTCATGAAGTGAATTTTTATAATCTGAATAAGTTGTAAGCTACAAGGAAAAAGTCACAAGATCATAAATATAATTTTGTTTCCAAGATGTAATTTCATGCCTTTAAGAGAGATATATTGAAACATATAATCTGAAGATGTTTCTTAGTTATAATTTTCATATTTAAGTGGTATTTTCAGAGTAAATTTTAATAAATCGGGTGTAATGTTTGACAGACTAGTACATAAAACACTGCCCCTACTACCAGTCCAAATTTGATTTGAGGATTTTAGGAAATCACCTATATCATGGTATATATGAATGATCATCTTCAAAATCTCCAGTTCAATAGTGCCCCAATTTCAGTCCTATTGGACAATTGGAAATTTCTAGTTGATGAACAGACACTGAATGAGCATGAAATTATATTTCTATTTATCATTTTTTTATATATGATAGATCAGATAATTCATCAATAAGAATGATGGAAAAAATTTCATAATGTCAATCATGTTGAATGATTGCATATCATCCATGATTCATAGGTTTTGATTATGAAATTGGGGGACAATCTAATGAATATGTTTTCATATACATAGTAGGGTTAAAATATATGATTGGAGCTGCTCCAAATCTATTGAATCCTAACCATGAAAATTATTACCATATCTAATCTACCCTAACCATTTCAGTTGAATATAATTGTTTTTCATTCATACTAATTATTGTATTTATACCATTTTTTATCAATAAAATCTGTTTATTTTTTTGTTCTTTATACCATATTATTTTATGTTTATGTATCAAGCCCAAATTCTAGTCTTATTTATTTAAACAAATTATTATAACATTCACCTAATGATATGTGACAAAATTAAAATAGTTTTATTAATTTTATATACATTCTCTTTTATCTCACTAATAGGGGGAGAAATTTGGAATAATAGAACATTTCATTTATATCAAAATAAATCTGTCAAATCAAATTTCGAATTATTTTTTATTAACTATTTTTCAATTTCAAAATTTTGTTCTTAATTTTAGGGGTTTTTTATCATAAAAAATGGGTGATTGTTGGGAATGTATTGTATCAACAATAAATTAAAAATATTATTGATTTTGATGCCCAAAAAATCACTTCTTTGTTTTACTATTGATATTATAATATTTATATTTCATTAAATTTTTATTTTTTATATTCATTATTTTGAAATTAGATTGGAGATGATTATTTGTATGGAATATTATTCAAAGTGTTTAAAATTCCCTTACGAATGTTTTAGAAACACTGTTTATATTGATCATTGAAGAATTTAATGTAAACAACACACCCTATGTTTGAACTATAGATTATGTTGAAGGATCATCGCATATGGTTAATCAACCATATGTTGATAGAAATGTATGGATAAAGATCCATACATATGGATGAAACCTTAAATTAGACAAAGAGAATATGAATGGTTAATGAACTCATCCTAAGTATTAACCTTATGTTTGAGAAAAAATGTATGAATCATCATACTTACATTTTTATCACCCATCCATTGAAAACCTTATATTTGGAGAACAAATACTTCGTAGTTGAACACTACATCTTGGATTTTACTGATTTTGGGAAGGGACATTACATTTGACTTTTTATCCCTCAATATTTGAATTTACGATTTTATCAGTGTTTCGTGCAACGATCATTGTCAAACATCATGCTGATTTAAAGATCATCTAAAAATTACTCAATGATCATTATTTTTAATTCATAGAATTGTATTATTTATATAATTTATATATTATTTTTAAGGTATGTTATTACCAATCTGAGTTATAAAGACCCAGTATTTCATTATATATTTTTTAATTTTATGGAATTAATATGAGTCTGTGAAAATTGACAGTGTGTGATTCCAAGGGACGGTGTTCTGGGAATGAATTTCTGAACATTTTCTTTGGTATTTTATGTAGACGCATGAGAAAAGTTTTCAATCTTTTGAACAAATGAGCTGATTAAAAATCTGACGGCACTGTTGAATGAACAACACTGAGATTCGTTTAAGGGTGGATTCACTTCGACCATAGAAATTCTGGAAAAAATATATATTTGGACTTTTTAAAAAAAAAATTTGTTTTTTTTACTTTCTATCATTTCCTCCAACATACAAGTAGCAGTGGCATGACCAATGACTTATCAATACTTTATGGACTGACTTTTCAAATTCTTTGTAACATCTCCCTTGGAATTAGGTAGGTTCTTATTAAATGAACCCCCACTAATTCCATAGTTTTTACTCACCCTCCCCCTATCATATATATATAGATCATGGGGGGAGTTATTATCATGGATTTTCAAATCCATGTAGTTATGATAATGGGCCATGACGCAAACCCCATGGAGTATGGGACCAGTTCTAGAGAGTGTTGACGAGTGACACCAAATCGTAAACCGAAGAACAAATATTGAGTGACATTATTGGTGGCTTGTTGCGTGGATGAAAAACGTTGACCTAACCTCAACCGAAGGTTTTCTCCATCAATTTTGAGGTAATGATTTAATTTTTTATAATATAAAGTAACTGTTGAATCATATTCCTCACTCATTTTTTGAAGCTAACAAAGAGGTTGCGGGCCAAACGTTCATGGCTCGGACCCCCCACTACCTAGAGTATCCTTTCTTTCTCTATGGATGACTTATTTCGTAGTATCACCAACCATCCATGATGGAAGAATCATTTCTTCACGTGCCACATGAGGAGGCCACGACACTATACTGTGGTGGTTAGCAGAGTGGCTGGCACAGTCCGACCCCGGAGGTGGAGCGACGAGCTCTCGTGCACTACCTGTGGTGAAGGTTGTTTCTGAATATAATGAAGTTGAAGATGGTGGTTGGCTTGAGCTAGCTGCGGAAGGCAAAGGCCTATATGTGTGATGTCACATGCTGTTGGAGGTCGACGGGGCATGATGCCGCAGTGTTGGAGGAGGGAACTACCATTCTGGTCCTGTGGAGACCGGGTGGAAACCGAGTGACCCCACGTGGAACTACCGATCAATTTCCCATATGAATAATCTATATGGGATTAAAGGGGTGATGTTAACCCCCCCTCTGTTAGCTAGCATGATCCTGCATGGGTTGTGCCATCAGCATGTTGTGCCTTTGGTAGGCAGGGCCACACGAGCCCAAGGGGTCGCACCATTCGTTGGTTGGGCCACACGAGCCTAGCGGGTCGCGCCCTTCGGTGGGTCAGGTTATGACAGCTCCATGGGCCACACTTCCCCTACAGTCCAAACCCTGACGAGAGATACCCAGATAGGGATTTGATGGGTCGTCCCGAACGGGTCGGACCGGACCCAGACCCTTCTAGGCCCAGTGTTAATAAAACATCCATAAATTGATATTCGGTCATCTGTTTGAAAAACTCTCTAGGGTGATGTGAACCTTATTGAAAGATGGTCCATTTAGTATACTCTAATTGGGCTTTTGATAATTATGGAATATGACCAGGTATCATGGAACCAGAATCCAATCGGGCCCTATGAACTAAAACACTTATAAATCACAGATCTTGTGTACGATTGACCTGATGTCTATCATGTTGGAACCCTTAAGACATGGAATTCATTTGAGATACTTATTATTTTAACATCATCACGGTTGACGTATGACCAATGGATTGATGATAGTTTCTTCTTAATGTGCTATGTGTGGGAATCCTATGGGAGGCAGTGAGGAGGAGGTTGAAGAAAAATCATATGGAGGGCAGTACCATGTGATCTTATGTGATTAAACACTTATTTTGGGTGGATCAGATCAAATGTGGGTACGCTCTCAGTGATCCTATGTTGGCCAAATCATATTGATCCTTTGTGGGTCAGATCCTGTGTGTGTCAGTGGTCTGTGATCATATCTGGGACAACACATACCGATCTCGTGTGAGTAAGATCCTATATGGGTTGTTGCGAGGGTTAGTACCTATCAAATCTAGGTGGATCAGATCCTGTGTGGTTCATTTCATGAGTTATTACATATCAATCCTATGTCGTTTATACTCTGTATGGTCTGTTGTTGTGCCCCTTGGTGGAATAAGATGATCATGCTTCGCGACTCATCATTTGTACTTCTATACTTCACTAATACATATTGTGAGCTGAGTCTTTTATCGTGTAGGTGTTACATATGTGTTAAATTCAACTACATGGTGTTATGTTCATTGTGTTACATTGGGGGTACCCTCACCTTTGTGATTTTATATTCATTTTGTCACCTTTGTGGTAAATTATCCATTGCGGTGTAATATTTGTGGTGTTACCTACATTGTAATTTTACCTCCGTGGTCTTATCATCGTGGTGTTCCCAATGTGGTACGTTTACATTCATGGTCTTACCTTTGGGGTATTACTTCCACATGTATGAGATGGGTATATCTTGATATCTTATGGATATGTATGGATATATTCCTATGTAGATTTTATGAATTCTTCATGCTTTGTGATTGAGGTCTGGCTATGTGATCATTCCTTAGTGGAACTTTGGGAGACCATCAGCAGTATTGGGTTCCCTACTATGTATTTATATACTCACCTCTACATGGGTTATTCCTACACCATGTGGTTTCTTATGAAGATGATGGATATATTTGATTGAAGCTGAGAGAGATTGGATGGGATGATGCTCAGAGGTGGACCATGGATGTGATATGCGGTAGTGATTACTCATTGTGAGATTTATGTATCCTTTAGGAAGGATCCATGGTGGATGACCTAGGATCCATTTTTTACTTCCCATTTGTACTTGTAATTTCTATTTTGACTTTTATTCCAACCCCTTTTCATTTCATAACACGTTTACTAATGCAGTTCACATAGGGGTTGCTTCTAGTTTTGTTCATCGATGTTGTGTTTGTACAGGTTTTAAAGCAATTCATTCTCATTAAGGGTTATGCCTTCCCGGTTCTTGTCTCTTACACCTGGACTATGGACTGACGGCTTGGGGATGTCACGACATGTGCCTCGGGGGGGAAGTCGTGAAAATGTGGTATTAGAGTCGGTTCTACTGAAGAACTAGGACTTTGATCTTCTCTATGTCACAGTAGTGATAAGTGTTTTGAGTTTCATTTTCATTTTGTGGAATCCAGATTTGGTGCCATGTCTGACTTATCCATACACCTAGACCATGAATTTTTATTCCTAGCACAGTGCATGAATATAAAAATTGTGTGTGTTTTGAAATTATTTTCTATTGATTTCATTGAATATGTTCACTAGGTATAATTTATTGTCCGTGGAATATGTGTTTTCTTGTATGATTCTCCCACATAGACAGCTAGCCAGGATAACCAAGTGAGTACATGATGAATTCCCACCGAGAAATAAGGATTTCGTTTAGGGACCTTTTAAAGGGATAGTACCATAGGGTGGTGTACAAGTAGCACCACAACCCATTGGGTAGAAGATGCCACTATCCACTCCAATACAGACTGTACGCCGACTATGTGTGTTGCATGTATTTCATCAATAGAGGAATCCGATGAGGTAGTAGATGAATGATGCAGGGAACCAAGGAGGCCAGACCTTCTAGTGTATGACTTCAGGATACATGGTCGGTGGTGAGGGTATCATAGGATAGACAAGGTCAGTTGAAGATTAGGATGTTCTACTCGTGCGGGGGAAAGGTCATATGGATTGCAACTGCTGGACTCACCATATAGATGACCAGTTGACGGTTGAGGGACTGACAAGGAATAGACATAGTTTTGAGAGAGGGGGAATGTAGGGCAGTGGACATGGTAGAGGAGGTGGTTGTGCACTATGCAGTGGGAGGCAATTTAAGGTTCTATAGCCACCATCTCGAGGTGGTTCACCCGGATCATAGTCATCATGAGGATAGGGAAGAGCATAGCTCCAGGGAGCTGTGGCGTATGACCATAGTGCTCTAGAGCTGAGTAGAGGTAAAATCTATGACTAATCCACCTTATATGTAGTAATAATAGACAAAGGTTATAGTCACAATTTTACTCCCACAACCATAATTTGGAGGTCATAGGTTATTATGGAATTGGTGGCTCGATCCTTGTGATTAGAGACTCTTACAGAAATTGATTTGGTGATTAAACTCTAGTTCCTGCAGTAGAAGATTACACTAGAAGGTAAGAGCTTTGGTTGGGATATTCAAGTAGCGGCGTCGAGGTCTTACGATATCATCATGGCTATGGAAATGCAATCCACAGTCCATGATTATATTATGTGTATTAGGAATAAATTGTGGGGGGTCCATGATGATGGGACCAGGTTTTTCTTCACCAAAGAGAATTGAACCATTGCAAAATAGGATGGACATTCTCAAAAGAGGGTGAAATCGATCACACATTAGTTGGCTAGACTTACCCTAGAATCAGTTGACATGGAGTGTCTGAGATATCCTGTAGTGGTGGACATGTATGCCAATGTCTTCACAAATGATGTTCTTGGACTACCTGCTCATAGAGAGGTAGACTTTTTCATCGAACTATACCTTGAGACAACACTGATATATACACCATTATATCGTATGAATATAGTGGATATTCATGAGTTATGGGTATAGTTAGAGGACTTATAGATAAATGGGATTATAAAGCCCAGTGTTTCTCTATGGGCAACCCCAATTTTGTTCACCAAGAATGAAGATGGGAGTTTGAATCTCTGTGTGGATTAACCGCACCTAAACCAGGTCACCGTGACGATAAACTATCCACATCCAAGGAATGATGATCTCTTTGACCAAAAGATGGGAGATCGATGGTTTTCTACGTTATAAATTTGGTCTGGCTATCATCTGATCCAGGCACGAGATGAGGATGTGTATAAGACAACCTTCATATGTCTGTATGGACACTTTGAGTTATTGGTTATTCCATTTTGCATGACCGACTCCCCAAAATTTTTCAAGGGACTCATGAATGTGATCTTCCTTCCATACCTATATCGCTTTGTGGTGGTCCTCATCTATAAAATCCTAGATTCCTCAGGGATTGGAGAGTACCATACCATTCATCCGCAAGTAGTTCTGGATAATATCTAAGAGAACCAACTTTATGGTAAACTCTCGAACTACCAGTTCGGGATATTAGAGGTTCACGTTATGGGACAAGTTATATTGGAGGCTGTAGTTTTAGTAAATCTTTTGAAGATAGAATATGTCCTAGCATGGGATCCACTCTAAAGTGTGACCAAGGTGCAGAGGTTCATATGATGGGCTACGTTACACAAGAGATTTGTTCCTGACTGTTCTAGAGTTGAGGTACCATTGTCATCATTGACTAAAAAGGGACAACCCATCGTGTAGACGAAGAGATGGTATAACAATTATCATGAAATTATGCAAAAACTGACGAGTTCCTCATGCAGAGGATACCAGAAGAGGTTTTTGGTATGTAGTCTACTGGGACACGTTAGTGACTGGACTAGGTCATGTCTTGATTATGGATCAATCAGTGAACACCAAACGCTTAAGACAATTGATACATCATGAGTAGAACTATGATACCCATGGCATGATGTTAGTAGTAGTGGTATTTGCATTGAAGATGTGGAAACCTTAAATTAAGGGTGATTGACTTATTTTTACTCTGATCACAAGAGACTCAGGTATATCTTCTCATATAAGGACCTTCAAACGAGGCATCAATAATGGCTAGAGGTCCTCTAAGACTATGAATTTGAGATAGTCTATACTCATGGGAATGGGAATGTAGTGGATGATGCATTCAGTAGGAGGTCTGGTCTATAGTTGTTGAGTGAGGTGATATAGTTTCTAGCCACGTTGCAGATATCCTTTGCAGATAGATATAGAGCATCTTAACTCCATTCTATGGCTGTGACTCCCCCACTTCATCACTGAGTTTGGGAGGCACAACATGGGGGAGTTGACTATGAGGACCGACGTGGTCAGATATCCACATGACATGAACCTGATATATTTTTTGAATGTGGGAATCATGTCATCCTCTTTAGAGGATGCACCATGGTACCACGGGTGTTACCAGAGGAAGTGTTTAAGGAGTTCCATACATCCCTGCTAGAGGTACATCCCTGCGTGGAAAATATGTACCAAGACCTCTGACATCAGTACTCGTGGATAGAGATGAATAATTATGTGGATGTGTTTTTTTCATGTTGCCTCACATGTCAGCAAGTAATGTACGATAATCAAGTTCTAATTGACATAGCACAAGCACAAGAGGTGTTAGAGTGGAATTGAGATGCTATCACCATGGACTTTGTGAAAGGGATTCCACGTACATCCATGGGACATGATTCAATATGGGTGATCATTCAAAAATTCACCAAGTCAGCCCACTTCGTACCCCTCTAAGAGCAGGGATCAATATAGGTATTAAGACAACTCTATGTACAAAATATTTTATTTCTTCATGGGGTGCCATCAGCAATCATCTTCAACCAGATGCACGTTTAAATCTCAGACGTGGAAGGGATTATAGGACGTGTTCTAGAGTCAAATACTTTTAATCATTACCTTATATCATCAGACAAATGGTCAGATGGAGAAGACCATTCAAACACATGAGTAAAAGATTCGTACTTGTTCCATAACTTTGGACACAGTTGGCAGGATCGGTTTCCCATGGTGGATTTTTCATACTACAACAGCTATCACTCCATCATCAGCGTGTCACTATTTGAGGCCTTATACAGTCGACCTCGTAGACCATCTCTATGCTAGATTATCCTAGGGGATTCTGTACTTATGGGTTCAAAGTTGGTACTGGATATCATTAAAAAGGTGAGGATCACCTTGGAGAAGATGAAGACTACATAGAGTATAGGGAAGTCTTATGGTGATATGAGACGTATGACCTTGGAGTTTGAAGAGGGAGGCCATGTCTACTGATGTGTCTCACCTTGAAATGGTTTTCAGAGATTTGGCTGAGGCGGAAAACACTCACTGAGTGTTATCAGAACTTTTATGATAATTTGGATGATTTTTGAGGTTCCATACCGCTTGTCACTACCATCATATTTGCAGAGGGTTCACGATGTCATTCACATATCCCTGTTAAAGAGATGTGTTATTGACCCATCTCAAGTCATATACTATAGAGAGATGGACATTGATGATGTGGCGATAATTATAGAGGTTTCAGTGGAAATTGAGGATTGAAATTAGTGGGTCCTTCTTGGATGATCAGTAACTCTGGCACGCTTTCGCTGGCAGCACGAGAACCTCCAAAAGATAACATAAGAGTAGGAGGCTCAGATTCATGCTCAGTACCCCCATTTGTTTATTTATATTGTGTTGAGGATTTCTGGGATGAAAAACCATAAGGTGGGGGGAATGCAAATACACAAATATTTAATATAATTTTTTAATTATCTGAAATTATTATGAGTCTGCAAATATTGGCGGATTGTGGATCCGAGGCCAGATGTTCCAAGAATTAATTTGTTAACATTATTTAAGATACATTACGTAATCCCACAGGCTGTATTTTCTACCTTTTTAACTAGTGATGGGATTAATAATTTTTGGGCCCATTGAATCCTAAGTGCTAGGATTCTGTGAATGAATGTTTCACTTCGACCGTAGTAAGAATGGAGAAATAGATAGATTTGTACTTTTTAAAATAATAATAAAATAACATTTTTATTTTATATCTTTATTTATTTTCCTCTAACAAACAACAACAGTGGTGGAACCAATGACGTTTGAAGCCATTAAATGGTTTGATTTCTCAAATCCTTTGTAACAGCACTGTTGCAATTAAGAAGGCTACTATTTACAAAACTCCCATTACTTCCATGAGAATTAATCACCCTACCCCTATCATATTTATATAGTTAATGGGGAGAGGTTTTGGAATATATTAACCAAGAGATGATATTCTAGTAAATTGTTGTGATGCAAACCCCTAGTGGGATAGGACCGGTTCTTGCGAGCTGTGAAAAGAGACACTGAATCATGAACCAAAGAATGACGATTCAGAGGCATTGTAGGTGGAATGTTTTGTAGACGAAAAACACAAAACCTTTCTCAAGCATGGTCATTCTCCATTGATGATGAGGTAGGGAAAATTTTATATAATATAATGTGATATTTGAATATTACTCCCCTCTCATTTTTTCATGCTAATGTGGAGGTCACAAAACAAATGAACATGGCCCAGACCCTCCGAAACATTGTTTTCCATTACGTTCTCAGTCGAAGACCACTGGTGTAGTGGCACAATCCATCCACGATAGAGGCAACAAACCATCACACGACCTAGGTGGAATATGTGGTACTATGCAGCGGTGGATAGCAAAGCGACTGACGATGGATGACCATAGAGGTAGTACGACGTACTGTTGCATGACGTCGATGGGGAAAATCGTGGATGATGATGAGACAGATGAAGATGGAGGCCGACTCGAACCGTCTATGGATGTCGGAGGTGGATCAAAAAACTGTCATGTGCGTCTAGACATAGCTGCAACATGAAGTCGCATTAGGGGAGGTTGGACCCGCCACTACGGGTACTGCGATGACTGGGTGGTGCAACGTAGAATCACTGCTCAATTACCTAAATGTCTAAGACATTTGAGAGTAATGTGGTGATGCACTACCACCCTCTTTCTGACCAGCACCTGCTCCTGTGGGCTACACAACCAACAGGGTGCACCCGTCATGGGTCAGGTCGTGCCCTTCGCGGGTCGGGACACGTGAGCCAACTAGGTTGTTCCACTATATGGTCCTAGCTGCTCGACCCCGGTAGGTAGATCCTAAATTGGATAGATTTGAAAAGGTTCGGGTCAACCCGTACCAGGTCTGCTCACCCCAGACTAGGTCGTACCAAACTCGGACCCTTCCGGGCTTAGTTTTTCAAAATGATCCATAACATGAAATCCAGATGTCTGTTTGGAAAACCTTCTGTAGGTTTGGGAGCCATTGAATGAGACATTCATTTTTATAATCTCTACACGTGTTTTGGAGAAATATGTTGTATAGTCGGGTTGGATTGAACCTGAATCCAAGCAGGACCTCGATACTAAAATGCTTATAAGTCACAAACCGGACGTCTGGTTGATGTGGTGTATTTCACATTAGAAACCTTATGTCATTGTGGTCGATTAGGATACATAATTGTAAAACATTGTAGTAAATGAGGTATGAATGATGTATTGAGTAACGGTTCTCTCTAACTTTCTATGAGCTTGAATCTAGTGGCAGGCAGTGAGATTGAGGTTGGGGACAGCTCATACGAAGGTTAGTACATAGTGATTCAGTTTGGGTTAGCACCAATCATTTGTGTGTCAGATCTTGTGTGGGTCAGATCTCGGTGATTCTTTGTGGGCCAGCTCATATAGACACTGTGTGGGTCAGTGATAAGAGATCATGTGTGTATCAACACATACCGAACCTGTGTGGGTCAGATTCTATGTGGGACATTGCAGGTGTTAGTACCTATATACTCCGGGAGGGTCATAACCTGAATGGATTATTGTGGGGGTTAGTACCTATCGATCCTATGTTGGTCAGACTCTGTATGGTCCACAACAGTGCCTCTTGATAGAATATTATGATTTATCTTCGCTACTAATCATCTGTACTTCAATACATCACTAATAACTTGTTTGAGATGAGTATTTTATCATCATGGTGTTACCGGTGTTGTAAATTCACCATTGTGGGGTTATATTCATGGTTTTACATGTGTGGTACCCTCACCTATGTGGTGTTATCTCCATTTTGTTACCTGTGTGGTACTTTTAGCTTCGTGGTGGTATCATCGTGGTGTTACTTTTGTCGTGTTACCTGCGTGGTAAATTTTCATTAATGATGTTACCATTGTGGTACTCTTTCTTCATGTTTGAGACGAGTATATCATGATATATTAGGTATATGTATGTGCATATACCAATGTATAGTTGATCACTATTCGTGCTTTGTGACTGAGGTCTTGCTTTGTGGTAATTACATTGTGGAACTCTCGGAGACCTTTGTGGGTCTCGGAGTCCCTACTGAGTATTGTTGTACTCACCCCTGAATGGGCTAGGCCCACACCTTGTTGGGGATTTTCTATACAATGGAAATCATTGATCGAGGCTGAGCTAGCAAGGACAAAATGGTGATCGTAGGTGGACCTTTTGTGTGTCATGCAACAGTGACTACTAATCGTAAGTAGTACCAACGCTTCAGGTAATATCCTTAGTGGAAAACCCATGAGCTATTTTTCTCTTTTAAGTTAATCTGGTACTTTCTAGTTGGTCTTGTATTCCGGATCCCTTTTCATTTCTCACACTTTTTAATACAACAGTTCACTTCTTGGTTTCTTCTTGTTGTGCTGGTGTTTGGTGTGTATGTACATGTCTAAAATAAAATACTTTTCATTTATGGGTAAGCCTTTCTGGTGCAAGTCTCCAGCCCCTATCATATGGAAGGCAGGCATGCATTAGTCACTGAATGGGCCCTGGGGGATGGTTCATGACATGAGTTGTCTCATGGATTTTATATCTTATGATTTTTCAGGTGATATTATTAAATCTTGAATAAAAAAGCATGGTATCTCTATTATTTATTCTATATATGTATTTCTTCAATATATGTTTTTATGATTCAAAGAACAAGATATATATTGATATATATAATATTATATATATTTCAAAAAAAATTGGCGATTGAAATTCTATTATTGTGAAGAATTTTTACAAATCTACTACAATAATCGATCTGAATATTATTTCTGCAGAAGAGTATATAGTTGAGATATGCTTTTTCAGAATTTTGTATTTTATCAATGATTTTTTCTACTATTTTTTCTATTATTATTTCAAATATCTATTGAAATTGGATCACTTAATAACTCCTATTTATTAATGAAATTAATTTTTCATGAAAAGTTCCATCTTCTAGAAATCGTTTTTCAACTGTTAAGTGCAACTGAAACCCTTTTTAATATATATATTTTCATTAGGAGTTTCAAATACTTGTACCCAGTTGTGGTGGGGTATCTACATCTTGATCTAAGATGTTTTTTTATTTGGTTTTCTATTAATGAACTAGAAAGATCTGTATTTGGCCTTATTTGATAAGGGGTCAACTAGATACACTTGGTTAGTTATTGGTTTTTTGATATTTGGACCTAAATGGTAAAATTCACCAAACACTCATCGAGAGCAATTCGTGGAGTGGGTGTGTTGATCATTATCAAATGAATCACTATAAATAGTCATTTTTCGTAATTATGATTTATCTACTGCATATAATTTCATACAAAATAAAATCTTTTTTTCCCACATAATCACCAATCAAGATGAAAATTAAGAATAAATAATTATTTGGAAAATGTTTTAAAGACATAATTAACTCTCATATTTTGTATATTTTTATATTCTGACCTAAAAATATTCTTTTATCCTATACAAATTAAGGATAATTGGTGTGTTTATAAAGAGTAAATTCATGTTATATTTAATACGAAACAGTCCAATCATTTTTTGAAATGATTTTAAAATGTAATATGTTACAACATGAATATGGATATATCAAAATAATATTCATAAATAATTTATATTACAAATAATATTGAGAAAATTATCAGATACTAATGTTCCAAATTATTTATTATATTAATAATGATAATTTGAGAATTTATATCCTCCATTAATTTCATATTCTTGATTAATCCACTTGAGGTTATCTCTTATGGTTAACTTTTCTATGGTTTCATGTTACTTTTTGAAACATTATTTAGGGTTTTAATGAGAACGTATAAAAAATATAAAATTATTCCTTAAGGTTCCTATTATTATAATATAGCTTCAATGAAGTACTAGCATCACCTTTTGGATTCTTTAATGCGGTGGTTCCTATAAATAAAATTTACCGTCTTAAAAGAAAAGTATTCAGTTCTTATAGTACAAATTAAGAATATTCTTCTATTTAACTTTTTCATTAACTATATGGATCTTATGAAAAAACATGTCGATAACACCACTATCTAAAATAAATATTATAGTATATGAATTTAATTTCATGTGTTTTTTATATTATGTGCATTTAATAAATTTACTTCATATACATTGATGTCTTCACACATCATATCTGTTTAGTGATCAAATAACCATATTTCTTCAAGAAATACACTGATTCAATCTTTTAAATAATCTATAATTATTTTGGTAGGGAAACATGATAATCAATATAGATGTAACAATTGAATAGTGGAGATGACAAATCGTTTTCCAAATACATAATTTTGATACAATCAACTCTGTTCCTATTGAATCCAATGAATTAGGTTTTAATATAATATTTAACATGAAAAAAAATCCAAGAATAAGATAACAAATAACAATCTAGGGGTGCTCAATTGTGCTTGAAAATTCCCAACAAGATAGTCAAGGGTAATTTATTGGTTGATTTACTTAAATAATATAATCCAATGATACTCAGTTAACATTTAATGTAACATTTCGAATGATTTTATTACAAAAAAGTTTCACATAAAAAGCAATCTTTCATTTATTATTTGAGGTTTTTATATATATTACTAAATTAATATACATTACATTATCATTTAATTTATGACTATTATATATTTCATTATATTTATCATCCAATGATTTTATTCCAATTGTTTTATTGACCCAAAAATGTATTTATTTAATGTGTTATCAAATTATTTCAATGATCCGAATTACATGATTTTAATAGGATAATTAATTACATCATGAAATAATAATAGAGTTTAGAAAACTATATATATGAAGAAAATTAACCATTAAATGTATCATTATATACATAGTTCAACAATAATATGGTTTTTAATTAAAATATATAATTTATAATATGCTATAGTAACAATTATGATTGTGTAATTTTATTTTGGTGTTAAAACATATCAGCATAAGGGCCCATTCATATTTCTATATATTTTTTAATGGTTGTAATGAGATGAAAATAACAATGTAATAGTCAATGGACTAAATCTGTAAATGTTTTTGAAGAATTAAGAATCAATGGAAATGATCAAACTAAGCTACATAAGAGTAATTACAAGTATCAAATGTTTTGTGTGAATTTAAAACTAAACCAATCAATGTAATGGTGTGATTATATGAGATATTATGATTATTATAAAATTATTATTCATTGACTATTATTATAAAATTTGACTATAAAATGAAAAATATTTCATAAAAAATATAATGAATAAACTATTGAAACATTTTATCTTACTATTCTATCAAGAATAAGATTTCATGATGATATTTTGATGTTATTATAAATGAGAAGAATTTATTGGTTTGGAGAAAAGAAGACTTAAATATGAGTAGTGGATGGAATTTAATCTTATGGTGTGACCACACTTAATTGATGATGATCAAATTGGTGTGTTTTGAAAATTTGAAATATAATTGTGACTATTCTATCGTAATTATGAATATCAAGTGTTATTTTTTCCTACTATGATGTTGAAATACTCATATGTGAAATGATTTTTAATAATATAATTTTTAAGTAGACGATGTCATAATGATGTCCATAGTGTGTTAAATAACCCCTTATGACAAAAAGCTAATACATACATGTTATAGTTGAGTCATTGGTGACTCAAATACTTAATATAAGTGTTTTGAATAATAGATGTTGAACTGCATGCCACATATAAGGGTTCCACAAACTCAAATATTTATTCATGCATTAAATATTTATGATATTAAATTATATTAGTTTCATGGAGTTTTGTATAATGAAATTGAAGGATTAAAAAATGTATTATAACATGAAGCTTGAATATATACATATATTATGGAATACGTTGATAATAAAAATATGATGATGAGTTTCTCATATTTCTTGTGGTGATTTAAATAAAATATTTAAGATAATATGATAACATAATATCTATTATAAAAAAGTGCTAGAAATATGGGGGGAATACAACATATACAAAATAATATGCATGAAATTTATTCATATTTACTGTTTTCTATAAAAATAATATTTTTTGAGAATAGAAATGGAAAAATTATTCAATAACTTGATATGCATTAGTTAATAAATAATTGTTGGTATATAAAAAAAGATAATGAATATTAACAAATTTAAAAAAAATGGAAAAATATGTAATTTAAAATTAAATGTTTTAATGAGATTTAAATGGAATATATTATAATAAAATAATTTAATAGGTTTATATGAATATATAAATTAATGGAAAATGAAGAAGTGTATGTTATTATATTATGATTTTATGATATTTCTTATGTATCAAGGAGATATGAATAAAACTATAGCCTAGAAACATCTTCTAGTTCAATGATTTGAATAACCAAGATATCTAATGAAACTCATCAAGAGATGATATTTGTTAACTAAAAAATGAAAATAATAAAAAAACGTTAGTGTCCAAATTATGTATCTCATCATCATGATTAAGGTCTTAGTAAAATATCCTATAATAATAATATTCTATACATGTATGAGGACCTTGTGGAAGCCTTGGTGATTTCTATATATGATTAAAAAGATCAAATACATATGGTCTATAAGGGACATGATCCATATCTCAAATATATCCATGAATATGGTTAATACATTTCAACTATACAAAAGGAAAACAAGACAATACTTTATTAGTAGTTGGATGGTCCTTGGAAAATATCTCATTTTCAATAAATGGATTATGCTTCATTTAATAATAAGAAAGTGTTTTTGTATGTGGGATAATAACACAGTGTTACCAAGAGTATTACTAGTCACAATGAGGATATCATTGTCTAAAAGAATATTGGTATTCTCATCTTAGTTCTTTCCTTTTTTCAGTGATTAAAAAAATATAGGTGAGATAAATAGAGAGATATCTAATAACAGAATAAAAGAAGATGTAACAAGGGATTAATAATGAAATTTATAGGAATATATAAAATAATTTATTTATGACCCCTAATATTATCATATAAAATTATTATCATAACAGTTGGTGTCTGGGATTGGTAAAACCTATATTATATTACATATTTTAATGAATTTTCAGAATTCAGTAAATTTTTCTAAATTCATAATGAAGTGTTATTCTGTGGAATATGTATCCTTTTCCGATCAAATAATAATTTATCCAAATAGTATAAATAGAAAACATATAATGTGATAAAGTTTATTAATGAATAATCCATTTTATCCTAAATTTAAGGGAAATATGTTTTCTCATTCTTTAATAATGATGAAGATTGTTCTCGAATGCATGATAATCTCGTAGTTAAATCATGTTCCAAGGATATTGAAAAACATTATTCCTAATATCATTTAAAAAAAAATTATGAATATATGAAAATAATATTTCTTATTAGATAATTAATATAGAAGATCCATTCATTATTGGAAAATATCATATATATTAAGATTAATTAGATATGTTTATAATTACATTAATATATGTCATATATAATTATCATGAACATATATTCAACTATATTTTTTCAATTTTTATATCTTTCTAAATGATATTTCACACCAAGAAGAAGAATCAATGAAAAGAGAGATGTATCATTCATAGAAGAATATAACAGGTGCAGATCTCACCAATCAATTCAATAATAAGTGTCATAGAATAAAAGATATGGATTAAAAATTATCCAATGTTGGGAAATATTTGATTGAAACAATGCTAAATAAATATGATTCCATTTATTGTATTTCAATGAAGTTCTTTTCTTTGGAGAATATGACTTATAATTCCATTCAAGAAAAAAATTATCATATTAGATCATATCCACAATGATAAAAGTAATTTACAATTTTATTCTAATGAAGAATAAAAATCATAAAAATAATATTGAAAAGATTTGAAGGGCCTGAGAAAATAGAATTAAATCATTATAGGTGCAGAGATACATCTAAAATATGAAATTTCATGAGATTGAAGTTAAAATAGAGAATATAGAAATAGTTAAATCTTATTTTTTTAGTATCCACGATGATAAGAGATTCTACCACATCTATTTTAAAGGTATTTTCACTTATTTTGAGACATATATCATGGGGAAAATATATAATATAATCATTAAATAAGAATTATAAATGATTCAAAAAAATTAATTAACATCTAAATATATAAGTATTTTTCTGTTTTATTTACTATATTTTGTATTAAAAAATATAAAATCTATAAAAAATTTCTTGATGAAATGTGGTAAATATCAAATTAATATTACATTGTTCATTAAAAACAAGTACAGAATAGATTCCTCTATAATTAATCCCATATGAATGATGAATGTATGAAGAATAACTTAAATCTAAATTAAGAGAGCCTATTGAAAATAGAGGAATAATGTTTTTTGGACATTTTTTATTGTAATATGATCACCCAAAAATAATATTATGGATGTACTAATGTTTCTATCACTATGGGAGATTATTGATCAGCATTGAGAGAGAGAATTGATATAAAAATTAAATAACCACAACTGAAAAAATATATTCCTTATAAAAATGCATTGCATAATCATTGAAACCACTATGTAGTAAGTAATAGTAGTGGTCATAGTTTTGGTACATTCTTAACTCATCATGAATAAAAATGAAACAAAAAAGTTGTATTCATTGATGTTTAATAAAAATATCGATTCATCCAGAGATAGTGGGTATATGAAATATCCTGGTAAAAAATGATCCAAAAGTACATGATGTGTTCTATTTCAAATGGTAATAAATACTTCATTAATTGAAAAGGAAGATACATAATTTAATTTTCTAAACAAAACTACAACTTGATTATTTATGGATAAATAAATGAGAAATCTGAATGGTTAGTCCACGGAGAGAACAAAATGACTGCATTGAAGAAAAACATTCATGAGAACCCCTGAGGATGAACTAGCTATGTTTTTTATTTACCCAAATAAGTCTTAATTATTCTAGTCAAATATTTTGAAAAATTGGAAAATAGAAAAATAAAAATAAAAATGTTCTAAAATAAAAAATAAAATTCCACATAAATAAAATGAACACAAATTTCTTTGGATTTCAACAAAAGATAATAATCCATGACCTAGTGATGTGTTATCTAATATATAAAAAAAGAATGAAATTATTTATGGGTTATCTGACCATTATACTCTCAAAAATAAATCACTACAAATATTAAGATTGAACCAGATGATGAATGATTTATAATGGGAAAAGTTATAAGGGAGATACCACCTAATGAAAATACTTATAATAATAAGTGATCCAATCATCCCAAGAAATTATTGAAAACCATATGTTCTAGAATGATGTGTTATCATAGAAGAAATGAAAAAATACAATAGTATCATGTATAAGAAGAGATTATCCTTCTTGATACACGTACTAGGGATAAAAAAGGTTTTACTTTATTCCTTTATTATTTATTCTATATTTGTGTACTAACAGTTTTAGTGGATTTGACGTGACATATGATCCCAAATAGAAATTAAATGTTGAAATGTAAATTGGGATATTTAAAAAAGTCACAATATAGGTATGATATGTGAACTATTATCCTAATGAAAAATGAATAAAAATTTATACCATGTTGAATTTAATTCTCTAGTTTTATAGATGGGTTTTAATTTGTAATGAAAATTTTTAATTTCTAATAGTGAATCAATCATTTCTAGATCTGAGCATTAGAAGCGTATTATAATGTTTGTTGAAATTTAAGGTGTGTTTTTTGGGACATGATTTGATAGTCTTAAGGTTTATGATAGAATAGTGACAGAACCAATGTAATTTAAGTGGGGTGTTGCATTAAAAAGAATCCATTGGTCAGTAATAGGTAAAACATCGATATGATGGTCACCAGGGAAGCGGGTCATCATACTAACGAGGTTATATAATCCATCTAGTTTATTCTAGCATTAGAATACACAACTACCTATGTCATCGGCCTCATACTGGTATCCACTAGATTTACAATGTATATTTTATAGGGTAGAATATAAATTTTTCAAAATCTATTTTTAGAGGGCAAGCCCCTAATTTGTTTTGTATCATATTGACTATGGAGTCCCTCACACTATCATATCTTTTTTTTTCATTAATGATTTGGTGGTTTTTGTTCCAATTCATAGCTATTATTTTTTTCTCCCAAATATCACCTAGATAATACTTCTCATTGTCTATCTTTATGATTGGATCTCATAATTAAATATTGGATTGGAGATTCCACTAGAAAATGGTGGAATCATCCTATGATGTTGGGGAATCCATGTATCTTGAAAAGAGGGCATTATATGATAATACTTTTATGACATTTTCCATTTTATAAATAATTGTATGATTCCACATGAGTTGTTAAAGTGTTTTGTGATAAATTTAATTTATTTTTCTTATAATATTGATTATTTTGGATAACTTATTGGCCTTGTAATGTTCCTGATTCTTATAATAAACCACTATTGGGGGTTTAGTTCTACTTCGAGTGTGATTTTTGTACCATTAAACATAATTAATAATTATTCCCATGATAATTTGATAATTTAAATAATTATATGTTTTTAATTATGTATAATTTGATTATAATTAAAAAAGTATGTTTTTGGATATTTTTTATGAACATGGTAGACCTGATCATTGGTATTTGATCATTGATTAACTTATGTAGTTGATTTATCTTATGAGAAGTTATGGGAGGAAACATTGAACGAGGTAGGTGGTTTATTTAATTTAACCTATACTCCCATATTATTTTATAATTGATGTCTTGTTTATTCATAATGATCATTTCATACATTTAAATCATTTAAAGTTAATTTATTAATGAGGATTATCACATAAATATAAATTCCCATAAGTAAGAATCTTAACCCAAAAAAAGGAACTTTTATGAAAATGTTTTAAATTATGAATTCACACTTGAATTATGTTCTTGCTGCTAAAATTTAACATTGAATAAAATATATAAAAAAGGAAAATTGTGTTATGGATTAATGATTATGAAATGAAATTTTAAAATTATTATTAATTTCACGGGAATTAGACCTTTTATTTAGACACAATCAAATGGTAAATTTTGGAACAAAAAATTTATATAGTGGGTTAGTATGGTTTTTTGATAATGAAAATTATAATTATCAAAATATGAGTTTTCCAATGTATTTGTAAAATGATGTATGAA
Source organism: Viscum album (assembly GCA_963277665.1). Classification (NCBI taxonomy): domain Eukaryota; kingdom Viridiplantae; phylum Streptophyta; class Magnoliopsida; order Santalales; family Viscaceae; genus Viscum; species Viscum album. The sequence continues at coordinate 1,361,285,321 of OY728133.1, forward strand.
AAGTGGTCTGTTTTTTTGAATCATTGTGTTATAAAATGTTATTTGTTTAAATTTATATTACCATTGAGGTGATGTTGTATCAATGGTAATTTAATTGAATGTTTAAAGTGTATAACTGAGCCCATACACATGGGCTTGTCACTCTAGTTGAGGGAATTAAGGTGTTCGAATTTGGGATTGGTTGATGAGATGGACTTCCACAGGTTTCTCTTATTCACCCGTTGCAAGTCTGGAGTAGAACTTTCTGGCTCATGATAAGTCTTGTTTCTGGATGGTTTCTAAAGCCGAGGTGACTGCGTGAGATTGGTTTCACAGGGCATCGGTACCTCCTGCTCCTGGCAGTTCGTGGATAATGAAAGATGATATATTACTGTCTGTCCAATATTAAAATATAAAGATGTTATTTTCTATTATTTTATATGAGATAAAAATATTAGTCAATGATTATGATTTATTAAATACTATTAATTTATGAAATTAAATATTGAGATGTTAACATAATGAAGGGATGAATATCACATTGTGGACATTGGAAATCAGAGAAAAATTGTGACACATAATGAAAAGTTACAATTTCATGTGATATGATTCTTAGAGTGATGTAGTGATACTCTACCAGGTTGTGATGTTTTCAATATAGTTTGGTGAAGGAGACAATACTATAATAAGGATTGTGGTTTGTTAAAGAACCACATGTTAGATATTGAAACAAAAAAAAACATGTAACAATTAAGGTAATTGTGGATCAACATTAACGATTTGTGTTCTACGTCATAGAATGATAAAACCACAATATAAAGAAAGGATACACTATCATAATTTCTAACACATGCATGATGTTAGGATGATATTATCCAATATGTTTTGTATTAAGAGCATATGAAACATAATTAAAGAGGTACAAAAACCAAAACACAAATATACATTAAATTAATGCTTATGTGGAGATTTTATAGCATGATGTATTGTATTAAATATAAACTCTACAGTTATTCGTGAACATCATGAGATTTATCGATTGAGTCTTGAAGGGTTTATAAATAATGATAATGATAATTTAAATGTGACTTTATTACCTAAATATATGGGGTATTAATGATCCATTTTCTTAGTGATTTAAATTATAGATATTTTGGAAATATATTCAAGGAGATTTATGTGAATATATAGGTATTTTATAAATGATGAATCATTAGTTATAATAATATTTTTTAATGATATTTAATATTTATAAAATTGAATAGAATGAAAAATTAATCAATATACATTTTAATATTTAGGTATCCTAAAACCTAAAAGATTTAGAATAAAAAATTAAGAGATGTTTTTTTAACTAAAGAATAATAATATCAAAACAATATTACTCGTATAATTATTTTGATCATCCTTAGGAAAATGTTTTGTTTAAAATAAAATAAAATAATCATCATTTTTTGAATTTTGAAGATCTAGAGTTACCCAGGATGATTGCTGCATGTGAAGAAGAAGATAAAATATCGAGGGTCAAGGATATACTCAGTACAAATCCATGATCTATATTAAAATTTGTCCAAGTATATTTTCTGAAACAAAAAGAAAATATTATTTTATTATCATGGTACATATTCGGTTCAAGGAAAATTGTTCAATGAATATACCCTTTCTCATGATTCATTTGATAATAATAATTAATTTTTTCTCATGCGATAATCACCATCTGTCCCTGGGGATGTATTCATCCTCTTGGAGTCAATCATTTTCAATAAATCCTTTTTTACTTTCCAGTATTTTTTTTATTTATAACATTATATAAATTGATCAGGGGTAGTATAAATAGAGAGATAAATTGGATTAATGAATAAATGAAGATGTAGTGAGTGATTAAGAGTCAGAATTATTTTAAACTTATACCAACACTGATTCACACCCACTATCAAGGTTGGATAATCCAATTGTTTTCATAACATGTATGCATTCGTATAACATCTTAATATTTAAAATACCTATTCTATTCAAAACATTAATATGTTTTAACTACATTAATGTGATACTCATTACACAACCATCACATTTTTTTAAACTCCTAAATATAGAAGTCAAGTATATTAATATATATTTTAATTCATAATGTGAATGACGTATATTATATTTTTCTTATAAAAGTATAATATTATATAAAATTTACAATGACTACAAGAGTAACCCTAAATTCAGTTATATGTAACCCCGTCAACTTCCTATTCAAGTCGTATGCCTTAAAGTAGTTGGGAAATCCGACCCCAACTCCATCGCTCAATGGAGACATTAATAAAGAGAAAATTTCATTCTTTATTTATCTAAATCCTATTATACACTAATTATATTTTGAATCTATATCCATGTTTATAACTCCAATTTTAAATAGAGGTTATTGTAAATGAAATATTACTTTTATAAAGTATAACCATAAATATATTTTATTGGTCTCACTACTACAATCAATTTTTAATATAAATTAAACAATTCATAATATTATCATTTTATAAATGATTTATAAATACTTATAAGGTAAGGAATAAAATTTAAATAAATGAAATTTTTAGAAATATAAACATGATATAATCAATTATGAATAATTCATTAATTGTAATCGAACTATAAACAACATATAATTATGTAAAAATTTATAAAAAATTCCATACTAAGGTTGAAAAATTATATCAAAATTTAATATAAAATATTTGATATTATTTATTATAATTAATTTTTATATATGATATTTTATGGGCATAACTTTTTGTAATTCATTTTTCTCTTAGGTAAACATCTTAAATAATCTATATATCATATATTTTATATTATTTGTATCTTTAATAAAATTATCAATCAAACCCAAATCGATGTTGTTTAAATATTATAATCAAATATGTCCTTTAGATCAAGTTGAAATTTTCAAATTAATATATTTTGAATAATTTTTAAATATAATTATAAACATTTTCTTATATTGACATTATTTATGTGATTTACAATATCTTTATAATTAATCATTATAATTTAAAAAGAAATAATTAATTTAGGGATTATAATAATGAAAAATAATTAGGAAACAAGCTTTAATAACATTTTATAATGATTCAATAACATTTATAAACCCTATTGAAATTTTAAAAAAATATTCACTATATTTACTATTTAACAATAATGTATAATTTTTAAAAAAAATGTTTCAATGAAATTTAATCTATTATCCACAATAAAATTATTTAAGAAATTTATAATATATCTTTTATAAATTTGGTATACCATACCAAATATCGTTTCATTATTCATAAACCATTTAAAAATATCTTATTTTAAATCATAATTAAATTAAATATATATATCATTTAAAAATAATAAATAAGAACAAATTAATTTTCTATATCATCTTGAAAAACAATCATTATACATACTAATTGTAATTTATAATATAAATTTAGATTAAAGTATTAATATTCATTCCAAAATATGATCTTTTTTTGATATACATTAAATTTTATTTTTATTTTTAAATATATTACATTTAAATAATTATAAAAAAATTTCAATCCAACATCTATTAGGTGAACAATTTAAATAATATTAGTGTCACATACCTAAAAAATATTTAAAATAAACTCATATCAATCATTATAAATATCATAATTAGGTTTAAACAATATTTTATATAAGGCCCAATTTTAATTTGAAAAATAAAAGTTAATAATTATGAGAAATTTGTTATTCTAATAATAACATTATGTATTCTTGGATTATTTTCCAATAGATAACCTATTTATAAATTAACCATATTATTTATAAATATATATTTTATTCCAATATCACAATACATTTGAAAAAAGATTTAAAAATTTATTTTAAATTTTAACATATAAAACATATAAAACATATAATATTATATAATTAATTAATTCATAAAAAATTATAAAATTTATTACAAACCATTTACAATTCTTTAAATTATAAAATCATTAAAAATTTGAATATTTCTATAATACCTTATAATATGATTTATTAAAAATTTATATACAATTAAAAATTGAAAAATAAAAATTTTATAAATAAATTATATTATTAATGGAATATGTTTATAATAATTATTCAATCAAAAACATATATCTGTTAAACATATTAATTTTATTATTAATTAAATTATCAAACATTTTCATAATTTTATAAATATTACAGAATATCATTTTCCATTTTTCATGAAAAAATAAAAATAATCTAATCAAATTAATAATTTATTTAAAAAAATTATTTATTTATAAATTTCATGAAAAAAAATATAATTTATTATTATTAAATTTAGTATTTTTCATATTTATATCTAGGAGATCAAAACAATGCCTTATTTTCTATATTTTATCATTTCAGATATGTTAGCACAAATCCAAAAATCATGGATCCAACTATGATATAATTGTACATTTTCAAATGGGGTTAATAATTTTTATCTATAATAGAAAATGTGATCATGAAAAAAACAAAAGGTATCTATGAAAAATATATGAAACATGGAAAACCTAGAACTAATTAATTGATGTAAATTGTGCATACCTCGTACCAGATCTACCAATGATAATTCATGATTGTAATATAATCTTATAGATAAGTATCACTAGATAAATAGACAAAGGCCTCTAACAATAATGATAATTACACCAACAACATTATGGGAAATATTTTACTCTTATTCAAGATTGAATATTAAATATTCCCTAGATTGTGATCTCTAAGTGACCTTGATTATGAAGAAAATAGTTATCCATTAAATATAAATGATTCTATGCCTTCTAATTTAAATTCAACTATTTTATGTATTCCAAATAATATAAGAACATTGATAATTAGGAAAACTGTCTAAATCAATAACATCACAGTGTGATCAACATTATTATATAATGATAGCCTTAATGTATAACCATAATATGTGATGGATACCTTCAGTGAAATTATATATTTATTTCAAACACTTTTCTAAAAAATATTATATGTCATCTATTACACTACACATTAAAAATCATAGTTTGATATTTTTGATATTCTCATATATAGAACCCATTATAATCTTGGATAACATAATACGACATGAAATTATTTTGAGAATATCTTTGACCTCCATATCATAGTGAATACCACACTTCATGGAAAAAGTATCCAAAAACCAATATTGCAACAAAATTATCTAACCTCCTCTTTACTACAGAAGAGTAACTTTCATGGAATAACATCAATATTCACAATGTGACTACAAACAATGAATCAAAAAATATAATATTTATAATCATACATAGCACTGTTGTGGAATAATACTTTATATGTGATTCAATTTTTATCAAAATATTATTCATATATAAACATAATATAGTTTGGTCCTCAAGTATTTTTCTATGACGCTTTTACCTATCGAATGAGATTTATAAACAAAATTCATTGGGTTATTCCTTGATAAATGGGTATCCCCATCCTGGAGTAATTTAATCTAGGAAATTTTGATTTATTTTCAATACGACAGAATACATATAATCATATTTAAACTCTATTAATACAATTTATAGTAATTCCACAACATGTTTTGAGAATCATAACAATTGATTATCAATAAACACATAAATGAAATATTAAATGGTATTTTATGTATGTTGACTATATTGTATAATATTTTTGTCAAGATAAAAATTATCATCAATGTTATGGTGTGTTTATATCATTCCATGGTCCAAATTGTTTTGGATAGTGAAAGCACATCCTGTTTGAAAATCATGTTCTTAAAATATTAAAGAAAATCTTATTTTAATTAAAATTATGATAAACCATACTCATAATTTTCTTAATGGTCTTATGTAAAATTTGTTGGGGGTTATAACTAAACCAAAAACATTTTTGTATATATGGTATTTTTCTATAGCAGTTTTAAGTGGTATAATAATTTTTAATGTTTTTATAACGTACTGACTAAGGGAAAATATTAATGGTTTTATATAGACCTATTAAATATTAATAAATGAGAATATAAAATACTAACATTTAAATTACTATTTTCAATATTATTAGATTTTTTTTTATTTTTCGTGTAAATATAAATTATAAAATCTATTTATTTTATGTATATATATTTCTAAAATATACAAAAACTTCTATGGCCTCACCAACAATGTATTTTAGGGCTCATGGTGTTCCTAACCAATGAAAAATAGTTATTTTTTCTATCTTTAGAATCAATATTATCACATTCAATTACATATCCTGATATATTATCCCCACCAATATGTAAAATTACTCACAAAAAATCATTCTCTATTTCTTAAAATAAATTTTTTTTCTGTACTCTCCAAATATATTATTGATGTTTGTGGTAGAATTTCATCATTGAAAATCTATATGCAATTCATTCCATAAAGGACAAAAGTGTCTCATCATAATTACCTAAAATTGACATATGATGTCTGGTATGGAAATTTAGGGAAAAATATAATGTTTAAAGCTAAAAAAATATTTTTCACACATATTTGTATTTTAAATGTTAACTTCCAAACATTTACTATAGGGATAAACAATTCAATATATCTAAAAAGAGTTAATCAAACATTATATGTCCCATAATATTTTTTTCAATAAATCTAAATAAAAAAATTTAAGTAAACATGAGATCGAGTAATAAAAATATATGTGAAAATATATTCACTATAAACACATCAATCAAATATTGATCTCCATTTAATAAATGAATCATGATCATAACCTGAAATAAATTCTCTATCATGTATAAACAATGAGAATATTGACATCATAAAGTGTTTATCATCACTATATGATATTAACATATTCTAGGCCACAATATAGTCTAGATATAACATAGTAATGCTCTGTTTATCTTAATAATATCCAAAGTAGTTATTTATTCCAAATATACTCTTATCCTCTACTCTTTTACTCAGTTTTTTCCACTTCTATCATTATGAACATTGTTGCACAACTAAGGAAAAATGTTTCCTATATTATTGAATCAACATAACATTGGTCATGATGTTTTCTTGATCAAGAATTTTATTTATCATTAATAATACCATTTAACTATTCTATAATAAACACTTATAACATTATATAACATAATTTTTATATTATAATTTAAATAATTTCCCAATGGATACCTATAAATTTCCTTCATAAAATTTATCAAAGAAATCATATAAATTATTTATTATGTAATAATATTATATTCTAATTCTATTTTTTACTATATAACTTAATTTTTCATTTTTATCACTAATAATCATAGTAATAACTCCAAAGGTATAAGCATAATATTTTATTCTTATACTTATATAAATATAAATATAAAATTTAATAACATTATATCTTAATAAATCTATACCATATTTTAATCAAACACAAAATTCCTTATTCTAATTCAAATATCAATGAACCCACTTATTTTCCTTTGAATTGTGATTTATAAAACATTCTATATACATTTTTAAAAATCTCTTAAAATGTGTCATGTCTAGTAAATTTTATACAATAAGACAAATGAAAATACATAATAATGATGCTGATGTTATTTTTTTAATAGTAATAGAAACTAGTATTTCCCCCATTATGATAATCCTAATCTACACCTTCTCTACATCGTCAGTGTTGTATATCATAATGTATTAAATAACACGATATGATATGGTCCCAATCCCAAAAATCATTATTTCCATTATACGAACCATAATTTTAAATTGAATGGGTAAATTCATCTTCATATCATTGATCCTATGTTCACTAAACCCTCGAATGAAATTATCATCTACATTAAATAACTAGTTTGATATAACAACTACTAAATAATTTTTAATTGAAATATAGATTTGTGTTGAATCTATTGTAATCATTATTTCCCATGAATGAATTAAATTTTTTATTCCACCACATTGGTGTCGGCCTTTATATTTATAGACACTAGTTATATTATTACAACTGATCATCTTTTCTAGACTCAATGAATCATTCGGGATGAACCATTTAGATTCCTCCCTTTATGTCTCAATTAAGGATTATAGTTTACAAATACATATATTAATAATGTTATCCCACTCTAGTAATAATTATCAATAAAAATCTAATATTGTTTAATTTAATAATAAGACAAAAAAATTCTACGTAATCTAATCCCACTTTCTGTTGAAACCCATTTCATACCCATTGATTAATTACACAATCAACTACTATTGTTCTCATACATTTCACTATAATATTTTTTTCAATGTATTGACTGTATTTACAATGCTATGTATATACAATCCTAGGTTTTATTTATATGGAATGATTAAATTTTATCCTCTATTTATACAACTCACATAATTAACTCATTCACATACATTTCCACATCAATGAAATCAACTTCTCTACATCCATAGAAAAATAATTCAATGATAACCCATATAATTGTAGAAATATTTATTCCTAAGCTGATATCCTTAGAGTAATATGATTCATTAGGTAAATTTCATGATAAACTATATTTTTCCTGAACATCCATTCGTTATAAAGATATTAATGAACTATATCATCCCTTAGAATCAATTTAATATCCTCCATTTAATTATAGAATATATATTTTTATCCTACATAATATTTAACAACATGAATATCTTTAAAAAACATACTTCGGAAATATTACATTTTTCATTTTATTATTTTTTTATTTTCATAATTTTTGAAGAATGAGCTAATTTATTCTTCACTATAACTTCTTATCAAATAATTCTGTGATATAGTATTTAATATATACCTATAATAAAAATTAATATAATCAAAAAAGTATAATAATTATATAATTTTAAAAACAATATATTATTCCATTTTTATGTTCATATAACCTCAATATTTAGCTGTCTATGATGTATGAATTGGCATTTATTTTAAAAATATACTACCACATTTTCTCCCTCCCCCAATTTTTTTGGGTAATCTAAATTGAAAATATATGCATCATGTACACATATTAAGTGTCTAATTTATACATTCTATGGGATTGTTTGTTATGGTTTCCTAAGAAAAACATTTTCTAACTAAAATCCTTTTGATACACAAGATTCTTTGAACTCTATACTGGTATTCAACCCCTATCTCAATTTGGTGAAAAATCTATAAATTTAATAAGGTTAAATTATACATTATTGTGGTTAAAATTTAATATACATGAAGGGGTGATAAATAATTTCATTATAACTAATAATATTAAAATTGGGGTTCATTTCACTTTGAAAATTTATGAAAAATATAATACTATATAAATGTTATATATTCTAGAGATATAATATTATATTTTATTAGGGGTTTAATTACCAATTTATATTTTATACCAATCACAAATTAATTAATCACATATCTAAAATTTGAAAAATTAGATAATCTATATTCATTAATCATAAATCAAGAGATTATAGTGAGCGTGAGTAATGATTATTTGGTGATTACTTCTAGTTGATCGATCTTCCTATGAGTGTTGTGGGATTATTATAGATTCATCCCAAATAATTCACCAAACGTCCATTCATGAGAATTTATTCCTAAACCATATATATATTTCTAATTTATTTTACACACATAATGGGATTCACTCAATACTTCACCACAATACCATATCCATTCCATCATTAATGGGAAAAATCCATTAGAAAATGAATACTAGTTAAAAAATCAATAGAAAAATAGTTCCTACATTTATCAATTAAAAAAGTCACATTGAATTAAATATCTCATTGTTGATAATGAGATCAAGTGCAGAAAGGGAAATTTATTATGGATATTTATACCGAAGTCGTAGAAAAACATTTACATTCCCACTTTAAAAATATCAAAGAGGGTTTTTTCTATCCATGGGTTAGGTAAATATATTGGAAGAAAAAATATATAATTAAAATTTGAAAACAATATAAAATAATAATAATTTATCCATGTTTTTTATTATCTTCGTCTATAATTACAAAAATTTATTCTTCGTTTCATACATGATGCTCTTTATTCCCCCACATATAAAAAGATACATAATATCTCTTAAAATAAATTCAATATTAACCTCTATATTTATTTTCCCAAAAAATAAAAACTATGAATTCTCACATGACAAGGATAGATGAATACATTTCTATGATATTTATTCTCACTTGACTTGGAAAATATTCACAAATAAAAAAAATTATCTTGTTCCCTTAAACCATAAAAATTCAATGATGCAATTATATGATCACCAAAAGAACTATTCTTCTAGGTTGTTTAAATAATATTAATCATCGTTTAATATTTTAATCATGACAAAAAAATATTATAATAATAGAAAAAACCATACATAAGTCTGATGAGAACTGAGAGAAAATAATTATAAATCGTCCACCAAATCATATATAACAAGTTATATTTAATCAATAAAAAACCCTTATCTATGATCTAAAAATTCATATATGTCAACATTATTTTTCTAATAATTCTATCATTTCATAAAATATATTATATTTCAAGACCATATGTTACTTGAAAAAACATCAATAGTCTAAATATTTTAGGTATCTAAGGGAAACACAAATCTTCCTTATTGGAAAAATAAAATTCATTATATCTCTCATAAGTGACGAAATGTTTATTACATAAAAAACAATATAAATCTCATAAATTGTGTTGCCCTTATAGAATTTATTATATATTATAAAATTAAAATGGAATTTTCCTTTCACATTAATGGATAATATCATATGTATCAATAAAAAAATTATACTGGATGCAATCAAAACATAATCCTCATACTTATTATTTATTCAAATTTCATAGGAAATTTTCACATACTTCTTATATAATTTCACTGATATTCACCTGCAAAAATCATCCATATGTATAAAATTTTACATTTTTTATTTATATTAAATAATATAAATCATACATGATAATATTAAACTCATAAAATCATTCTACCCACTAAATATGAAATATTTCATATGTATGAGATATCACTTTTTATAAATAATTTAATGAATTGTAGGACTATGATACTTTTGGATAAGGACACTATTATGAAAAATATACTTCAATAACTATCATATTCTCTATAAAAATATAATTTAAATTAATTATCATCATAAATATATTCATTTTATTATATAAATTAAATTAATTAATTATATTATTAATTTTATGCATGTTAATTTATATTTAAAAAACCAATTAAATACTCCATTTATTGTAACATATGAAAAAAAATCAATAAATTATTAAATATAGGGTAATATAGTTAATTTTTAATCAAAAATGTATAATGAATTCAATGAGAGTGTGAGTTCGTTTTCATAGATCAGTGATATCCAATATTATCAAGGCACTTACTTGAAATTTAATTAATTTTCCCTATAAATTAAATTCAATTCCCTTCAATTTCCTTCATCCTCTAAATCACATTGTTAATTATCTACCTGAAAGTTTTTCCCTCATCACAGATAGTCTAGATTCCATGAATACAATTTTCCATTAGAATATCTTTTTTTGGAAACCATAATATTTTTTAATTTATAATTATATATAAAATGAATCATGTATTTATTTTTATACTGATGACATATAGGGGTTTTTATTTGTCTAAGGGATAGTGGGTTTCAATGATAAAAATATAAATGTATAATTTGTATATTTTTGATTTAATGTAATGAAGAATTCATAATATCATGTTGGATGTCAATAATGGTGTCCTCTCTCATTATACTTTGAAAAAACTGACAACACCCCCCCTAAATTACTTGTATAGTTCCATAATTATTCACTCCAAAATAGTAATTTGTTTACATTTATAATTTTCTAATTCATTTTTTCTTATTATATTTGTCTCATATACTGGTGTTGTATTTGTATTTTTATCTTATTAATTCTATATTTATTTTATTATTCTTAATGGAATGAAAATTATTTTGTTTTCATGTAGTTGTTTGTGCTCTCTTACACTATGTTGTAAGATTTTTTCACTTCCTTAGTTAATAATTTTTTTTCTCTAAATATATTCACACATAACATATAGTAATTTTTTTATAGATTTATAATTTTACTCTCCTCTAGTTAAGAACATGAAATATATGAACTCCCTCCCCCACAATAGTGTTTATCAATGATATTTCATTCACCTATATAGTTATTTTTAGGGATTTCGGACTTACAATATTGTTACCTAATAAGGTAATTCATGGAATATAGTATAAAACAATGTCAATATTTAAACCTAGTAGAGAATAAAAATAAATTATCATAATTTATTTTTAATCAAAATAATGACATATTTATTTTTAATACAAATCACTCAAATATCCATGATGTCGTCTTAAATTCAAATGAAACTGCAAATAATCATGCATTAATTGGTTCTAAAAATGAATAAAGAAATTGTATAATATATTTTAAAATTGGTTTAAATTATTCATAGGTAATTTATTTAATATAGTGGGACATATTTCATGATGTGTAATTTCAAAATTAATTGTCTTTTAAGAAATTTTATTATCCTCAAATTTAGAAATAAGATAATTACAAAATTCATTTTTTTTCTTAAGTCAATTTATTCCTTCTAAATTGGAATAGCATGAAAAATAATGAATGGCATTTAATTTTACCACAAATAGATTCCATATACCAATAAATAGAATAAAAACTAAAAAAATTAAAAATAATAATATCTAAATATTCAAAATTACATGTAACTACAATGGTTTCCCCTATCCTAAAAATGTATGGCATGGTTTTTTAGATAAAATTTATTTAATTTTAAAATTGGTAGTTTTATTAGAACATTTAAATTATGTATTTCAATATAAATTTTTAGGATAAGATAATATCTATGGGTTTAACTCGTAGACGGGTTAGAGGACTGTTATCTCTTATTCTAGTGTTCATGGAAATGTTTTATGATATATTTTTGGAATATCACAATTAAAAATTAATGGTTTATTTAATATATATTTTCAAATATTCACATAATTAAATGGATATGTCGTAATAATTGTAAATTTACATTATAACCCAGAATTATGTTTTCCTAGAATATTTTTGTTTTTTAGTTATATTGTTGCACTATTCCCTCATAGTTAAATTGTCATTATTGAATTATATTTTCATGTTCCACTATTATTAATAAAATTTAAATTTGAGAGTTAAAAAATGAATGTTGCCTTTTTTATTTCAATTCACAAGTTTTAATTTTTTTCACCTATTTAAATTTTATATATTTATATAATTCACATCATCCACCCAATTTGTCATGTGTTTTATCTCCGAAACTAGATGAATTTTTTCCATAGATAAAATAATATTGGATCGTTCTACTTACCGATTCTATGATGTTATGCAATCCCAAAAAGTTCCTACCATCCTCAATCTCTATCATTATCTATTTTTTAATTTCCTCTTCTATAATTCATTTAATCTCCCTATTTATAACATTAAATTTTTCTTTAGTAAATAGATATTAGGGGGTGGATGTTTTAGGGTTGAATCTATAATAACACATTTATTATTCCATAAATCTATTAAAAATGTTTTTCTATAGTAATAGGTGATTTTTTTTGGGATTCCAAATCTATAAATATTATACCCTTTAACAAAAAAAAATTAACATTTGAATTTATTTGTTTGGGATATTATATCCTCTAACTAGTTATATATATAATATAAAGATAATAATATGTAATAATACATAAATGACATTGTAAAAGTTTCCATTAATTCAATTCTCTATAATATAATGATTTAATAAAATTTAATTAGTCTTTAAGGAATAAATTCTAACATAAAAACATTTTAAGTTAATTAATATTGTCCACATTGTTTAAAAAAATTTGGGCCTATTTATATAAAATGGAGTACTGAATTTTAGATTCTATAAAATTCCTGAAATTTAATTGATATCTAAATATCCTTAAAAAATCAAATGTACATAAACAATCGAGTATATATCATACTTGACATCCAAGAAAACATATTAAAATAAGTTTACCTTTAAATATATACGAGATATGTAGATTTTCCTCAACAGTAAAATGTTATTTAGAACTCAGTAAAAAAATTTGTTTGGGGTTCATATGTGATGTTACTTGAGAAATTACTATAAAATAATCCATTTCAGCATACAATGATATCTCTCTAACAATCAATTATTTATGATAACCTAGAATAAAGTCATATATTATTTTTTTATCAGTAATTTCAACACAATATTTACGAGGTATCCATCAAAAGTGACCTTACACATTATTTTTATCTCCATTTTTTTGATTTATCTCTTAAGAAAACTCTTGTTAATGTAACATAAATCTTACTAGTATAATATATTATTCTACTTTCTCCATACAAGGTCAATAAAAGTGTGACCTTAATAATATGTATATATCATTTATATTTCACTAATGAAAAAATTCATAAAACACTTTTTGGTTTAATAATGGACTTATACATATTCTTGTGTTATGGAAAAAAATAAAATGACATGGATTAATCCTTAAAATTTGTGAGACAACAATACATTGAATATTTGGAAAAAAATAATAACATGATTGTTCAAATGGGGGATTACAATTATGCATCATTATGACATGTTGTGTTGTTATTTTCCACATAACCACAAAAAAAATAAAACATGAAATGACCATAAAAATAAAAAATAAAATCTTTTGAATATAGTCTTAATCAGGGTGAATAAATCTTAATGAAATCATTATTTAATATTATATAAAATATTTCTTTCCCTAAAAATAATATTATATGTTTCTTAGAATTTTGGTAATTTAAATCATTGATAACATAAATTTTAGATATTTAAACCTCAATCCATTTTTTTAATTAACGTGCCCATGAAAAATTAATCTTTTAACTATGAAATGATACCTTTAAAAAATTGAATACAATATTATTTTAAATACATTCTTTTAATAGACTATAATTATTTTTAAATGTCATATGAGTTTCGAATCCTAAAGATATTATTATGATTTACATCATTGAAGTCCTTAGTAAATTCATATGAAATTATTAACTTGTATATTTTAAATGTACCATGAACATTTCTTAAACCAAAGGAAATTATTTTTTATTAAACTGTTATAAAATGGAATGTTAATGTCATCCTTTTCATGGTTCCATTATGCAATGTTCTCATATATGAATCTATAAAAACCCATCATAAAATTATTAAATGGATTTTATAGACAATATTTATATAATTTTACCCTAAAACTCTATAAGAATTTAATCATTTCTTATGAACTGATTTAGAATTCAATACTTAATATAAAATATCCAAATCTTTTAAGTCTAAATGTACATAAATAATTTTTTTTATTTATCAAAATGGAACACCCATATATTGATGCACCATATGAATTAATTAAACCCATTTTTAATCATAATATTCGTAATTTATTTCTTCTTCTAATAACATCGTAGTTTATTTTTTAGAAAAATCATCTATTATTATATTTAGTATCATATATGGTCACCTAAAATATTTTTTATCATTATATTGTAAATTTACTTCCATTCATATTTGAGAATAATTTTTTTGAATGTATCATAAATTTTATAAAAAATATCTCAATTTTTTGTACAAATACTTATCTTTTGTACTTGTTTGGAGGAAATGTTTCTGGAAATAAAAAACATAAATCATGTTTACCTCCATTAATAAAATTAAATATAAATTATATTTAAATGGGTTTAATTTCCATATTTGGGTGTTTTACTAAATATATAATAATATTTTGTTTGACTACATTAATATCCAAAACCTCATATAAAAAATATAAACTATTATCATTCCCTATTGAATAAAAAATAACATACATCCAACAAACAATTGATTGACACATATTTGGATATTTCTTCATGATTTTCAAATACCTAATATGGAATATTAAATAATATTCAAATCATAATTGGTAACATTAACTAAAAATTTATTCATTCAATTTTTTTTCCTCACATAGAATATATTTATTTAAATTTGAAAATGATAAACAATGATATCTCTTAATACAGATATTTCAAAGACTAAAAAATAACATAATTGGAATGTTTTATCATAAAAAAACCATTATTTATTTTCCTTCATGATCATTTATCATTACCTTTTCTATTTCTATTAATGTTTTCATCCTTATGATAGGTCATGGGGCTGGCTTCAATTATTCTTATATGTTTATCTAAAATATCGTACCTACAAAGACCAAGTTTTACACTCTAATAATAACATATTTATGTAATCCTTATATATTTTGTGGTGATCAATTTTAAAATTGGACAAAAACTCTTGTTGGTTTGAGCACCATGATCTATAAACATTAAAATATTGAATATTTAATGAAATTAATTGAATCCACTAGATCACATGATATATTTTTGAATGAAGTAGAACCAATTGTATAGGAAATGGAAAATAACCCTAAATATAGAGATTTATTTGGGTTTTTTTGTTTAATCATGACTAAAACAATACACTTAAATTCACTCTCTTCTTTTCATGAAGTATTTTTTGGGGAACATTTCTCCTAGTGAAAATAAAATATTTAGAAATTTGGTTCAAGGAATTAAGAAGATGTATATTAATTTTAGTTTTTTTATTAGTGAATAAGATTTATTTTTTTATTTTTTACTGTGGAATCATTAATGGGGATAACATTTATAATAGGAATTATAACACCTAAAGATTTTAGTATTTATTTTTTATATTAAATTAACACTATATTGATGGCATGTTTCAAATAATAAATTAAGTGAAATTATTTTTGACTCATTTTATTAACATAAATATAACCATTATAATGTAATCATTTAATTGGATGGTATAAATAGTGTAAAACACATTACAAAATATATAATAAAAAATGTTAATTTTAAATTCCAATACGTTGATAGAATTCAATTAGTGTTACCAAATGGAAAATGAAGGTATTTAATGAATAAAAATATATTATACTAAAGAAATTCCACATTATGTGTAATGAATTTTATTATATAATGTTTAATTAATCAATTTGATAATAATTTTGATAATTTATAGAATAAAATATGTAAAAAACAATCTAATTTTTATTATCATGCATGTGATAACTTTTTTTATGCCTAAATTATACATTTCTCCTGAAACATTATTTTTTGTCATGAATCACTATATTGAAAATGAATTATATAAAATATATAAATAAAATATAATAAAATAGTTTAAATATTTTAATGGGCTCATAAATATTTTTTAATATAGTAATATTAATTTTTAACAAAAACTATATGTTACTAAAGAAATCATTGCATACCATAGTAAAGAAAATATTTTTAAAAAGGGTTATTATTAAAATAGTTGTTAAATTTTATATCTATTAATGTTGATAATTATTATTCAATTTTGACGGTAAAATAATTCATAAACATATAAAAAATTTAATTTAATTTTCATTAAATTATTAATTTATTGTATATATGAATAAAAATATTTAGTATATAAAAATATATTTTCCAATGTAAAATAGTTTTCCTTCTCTATTTTAGTGTTTTAGAATAAAAATTAATTTAAACATAATTATTAATTGGATTATAATAAATTTTTAAAAAATTAAGATTCATAACAAAAAAACTTTTAGGAAGGGTCATCTCATATTATTAATAATAAAATAATTACCATGGATAAATGTCAATATAGGTGAATATGAATAAAAATGTCTAATTGATAGAGGTTTCATTTCTCTAAATTAAAAATAAGACATATACTATAAAAATAAATTTTTAGGTTTTAAATATCTACCCACATGCCCCAATAAAATTATCTCACCTTACTCACATATCATTTCTAAAAATAAATTTTTACCCTTACAAAAGATTCATTTTCATGTCTATGTCATGATTTTTCACCTATTTGGGGAGCTCACATCCAACTATTTCAAGACATTATTATTTTTTTGAAATTCCCATTGAACTAAAATAATTTTACATAAATTAGATTAATATTTAAAAAAATTACCCATTCTTCTAGTAATAGTAAATAAATCCTATATTTCCAAACCACCCCCAAAAGAAGGATTAACTTCTCAATCTGAGTTAAATCCAATGCATATTATTTTTTTCAATATTAAATTTAAATACCTACTTCTAAAACAATGAAACAAAGTAAAACATGCATTTAATGTTATGAAATAATATTATATTAACGATTAAATTAATATCTATATCCTTTCAACCATTCAAAAAATGAAAATTTTTCAGAAGTAAAATGCATACTACAACCTCCATGAAATATTTGTTTCATTTCTCATCATTTCCCATAATGGATGGTGATAAAAATGGGTTTAGTTATTATATAGAATATTTATGAGAAAATTATATTATTGAAATATAAATTACTTTCCCATAAATAATATTTCTTAAAATATATCATTGTAATAATAACCCCTAAAAGGGCATTCCAAGAAAAAAAAATTATTCATTATAAGTAATAATTTTTTTTCCATTAATAATATTATATTGAATATTATAAATAATTTTAATAAACATAATAACATAAAAATTATATAGTTATTCTTTTATAATGAATATTTTATTATCATTTTTTGTGAATACACATCTTTTAATCTTAACATGATCTATTTTGATCTATTTTATCCACCTACACGAACAATGTTGTATATTAAAACATTTTATGAACATGGAAACATAATTATGGTTGAAATTTTATATTAGTAATTTTAAAATTATTAATATTTAATTTAATAGTAATATTAAAAATTAAATTGTTCTTTAAATTACGAGCTTTAGTTTATTAAGAATCCCTAAAAACGGGCTTTCCATCGATTTAATGTTTATAAATAACAACTAAAAAACAAATAGAATTAAAATAAATTGTTATAAATCATTATTAAAAATATATAAAAGTAACATCAGTAATATATTAATTTTGAAATTTTTATCAGAGAGCAAGGACCGACATCAACATTACAAAGTGTGTTTAAGATAATTAAAGCCACCAAAACTTGATAATGAAAATAAACAACATCTAATTAATATAATTTTAATATAATTTTTAAATTAAAGAGTATTAAATGTAATTTATATAGATTATTATAATAAATTATTTATTTATAGAGTTTATATTGAAAAATTTGCGATTAATGTGTGTCTAGCCAAATTGGAATCTATTGGTAAGTGTTTATCTCAATAAAATGTTATTGTATTGTGGTATATGAAATATTCCCCAATAATTGTTTTATATAGATAATTCAGTACCTTTCTTATTACTTTCATCATTATTTTTATATAAATTGACATATATTAAAAATCTGTATATTTTTTAATGGTTAATTATTTAGTTGTTTTCAAAGCATTAATGGTTTCCCATAATATAATTTTCTTATGATATATTGTATTCCTATGAAAAAATTTATTCCATGATTTGGTTCTTGAAATATATTTATTTTTTATATGGAGACTTGTGTTACTATATTTGTTAAATGTGATTTTTATTAAAATATAATTCATTAGAAAATGTCATTATAATAATAGAATAACGTTATTAATATTAATTGGAAGCCTTTCCAATAATCCATGATTTCAAACATGAAATATTTTTCCTACAAATTCTATATATTTTAATTTAGAATATACATTATGTATTTTAATTGAGAAACATAATACTTTTTGATATTATTTTAAAAATTGATTTAAATTAATTTTTAGGATGTGGGTTTTCCTCCTATGTATTATAACAATATTGAATTGTTTTTTTCTTTCATTATTGAAAATTTTTAATTCCGGTAAATATTTCCTTGAAAAAATGAAAATATATTTTTAAATATACATTACTTATATTTCATTCCAAATAATATTTGAAATGTATAATTTTAAATTTTAAAACATATAATATTTTTAAAAGGGACTCTCAACATCATTTTTTCATGTATATGTAAAGAAATTCATATAATTTGTCTTTTATATTTTACTTCCATTTTTTTTATCAAATTATCTATATTCAGAAAAATTATATTACATGAAACACCATTTAAATTATTTTATGAAATATTTCATTTTGTACTATCTTCCAATCTAATTTTTCATTTCCTTTTATATAATGGACATTTGAAATCTTATACAACCAATTTTCATTCCACGTGTTATTATTAAGGAAATGATTAATTTTTTAATAACAAATACATATTAGTTATTAGTGAGTGTGGTATAAAATTATATATCACAGCAATTAAAAAGGGTTGGATCCTTGAATTATATGGCCCCTTAATTAGTGAATAGTGGGTTCTATAGTTATAATGTAACTGAAATAGTGATTAGTGGGACTAAAATTATATATTACATTGTTTAGTGATGGGTGTGGTCCTATATCTCCCTAACAATTATTTTGTGATTTTTACCATCTTCTATACATAATTTTGTGTTAACGATTTACTTTTTTGGGAGATTATTATGTGTTAATTTGTTCCATATTAGGGATATGAGGACACATTAATGATTTCAATCTTACTAATTTGATTTAATATTAATATTTTCTATCTTAAAGATATGATAACAAATTATTATTTTCTATATGAGTGACATAACAAAAAACTATGGTTTTACATGTTACTGATATTGCAATCCATGGACGTGGTTTGGTTCTCCCAAAATGTGATGATTTATTATGTTAATATTGTGTCATATTTTTATTCTATTCAGCATTATAATGTTATTCAAACTCTTTTAAATACTTTATTATATTATTCTCATAAATTATATAGTCGATTGATTCCATCGTATCCTTTATCTTCTGTTATGTCTCACATTTCATTGTCTATAATAAATAATAAAAAATTATTTTTAAAAAATCATTTAATCTAACATATCTACTTTATCTATGTTACTCACATACATATAATTTAACACTTTTTGAAATAATGATAATATTTTCATTTATTATGAAATTTAGCTCACCTGTTTTTATATTTTTTCATTCCTCGGATATTATTTTTATTGTATTATATTATAAGTATGGATTTAATTCTATTGTGGTGTAAAATATGTTTTACATATCAAAATATTATAAAATAATTTATTTATATCGTTGATCATAGAGAAAACTAAACCATCTATTATTTTGTTGTAGATTATATGGTTAAAATTTAAAATTTAAATTATGATTATTATTTAAAATAATTTAGGTTCATATTGGATTTATATAGTTCATAAAAATATATATGTTATAATATATGTTTTTAAAATTAGATAATGGAGTGTTTGACAAGGTCACATTAGATAATAAAGAATTTTTTTTATTTTTTTAGATTATGATTAGAAATAATTAGTAAAATCTCAATAGATAATTAAATGTTTAGTATACCATCTTAATACAAAATAATACTAGATATTGTGTGGTTTACAGGAAATGATATCCCTTTTTAGTGAAAATATTTGGGTGTGGGATCTAGCATATATGTACCTAGGGGTAACAATCCTAAATAGTTTACTGAGTATAGAATCTATAATCAAATAGGGTATAAAAATTTTAAAAATTATACACCTATTTTGACACTCCCAATGGATATGATTTTATTGAGTAACACACTCTTTGGGATCCATTGTGAAGGATTTTGGAAAATGTTTATAATATAATTAGAAAATCTAATAGGATATAGATAATAAACTACCTTCATTAATGTTATTTGATTCATATAATTTATGGGTTACTTTTTTTATGTCTAGAGTTTTCCATTTATATGTTTACTAATTAAATTATTCACACCCATAAACATTCCTTTATTAATGTTATTTCTAGAGAAATGAGGTAACCATTATAATAATGGATGTGTAGAACAATAAATGGATTTTTCTAATGAAAAACAAAATTGAATTTCATCCGGGATTGAATATATAACGGTTATGTTCTCTGAGATTTATTTTTTGTATTAAAAAATCATTCTACCAGAACATAAAACACACAAATGAATAGAAGGATGTGGATTCATTGATGTGGAGATGATACAAATGATGACTGATAAACAATTTGACTCTCTTCAGGTATAAAGTGTGTGAAGAATGACCCACAAGAATGTATCAAAGTAATATGATCATGTTTCATGTTCGAAAGGAAAATAAATAGTTCATGTGATTATTGAAGATAGATTAGGATGTATACCAATGAAATGGAATTTATAAATTTTTCAGCTAATGCACCACCCACAAATCTATGTTTCAAAGGAAATGAGTTTGGGTACTCTAAAAATAAACGCCATAACCAAATGTATTATGAGTGTAATAAATCACTATAATGTCCTGATATGAGGGAATAATGATGAATTTGTGAAATTATTTAAATTGAAGTGGGTCTTGAATAATAAGTTATAATTATCCAACAATCATGATTTGTCAAAATTATACAGGACTCTATGCTATCCACTATATTTTATCACAGATGTATACTAAGAGAATAAAATTTTCAATGATTTTTTGTTTCAATATTATAGATAACTAATAGTTTTATGATTTCATTATTCAAATTCTAATTTTTTTGGAATATAAATATAATTAATCTTTCTTTATATGAGTATCGTAGTCATACCCATGATACAAATATTGATACACTATAAGAAATTAAATCATAAAAATTAATATATCATGGACATAGATAATTATTTTATTAGTGATTAATAGTTATAATTGAGAAGATATAATTTATTTAAGTGGTATAATAATAATCTTTATTATTTTCAAAAAATAATTAAAATAAATACTTTGTAAATTACTTGTTTCACATGAATTAGTGATGTAAAATGAACTCTGATGCATTCTATTCTGATATATATATTAATTTTAATGTATCCAATTATTTATTTTGTATAGATATATGTAACCACATAATGATACATATATATAACAAAAATAAATTTCTTTTTTAATACTAATTCACGGATAAAAAAATTAATCATTCTAATTCAGAAATGAAATATTTTTATGCATAAAAATGTATTTAACTTAAAATTTCCTATTTATCCACATTGGATTTTATTATTTTCTGGTTATATAATGAATATAATAATATATATTTATAATAAAATAAATAATATAAGTTATCATCCATATAATAGTTATTTTTTGGAATGTACTAAATTGATTTTATACATAGAAGATATATTTTTACTAAAATTATATGTTACAGACACTTATAGTAAAAATAATTTCTATAAAATGTTGAAAATAAATATAAGTTTTTTTATATTTTCTCCTCAGCATCAAAAAAATTATTAAACAAATTTTCATTTTAACGTAAAATATATGTTACCAAATTAAGCGTTAGTTATCACAGAGAACAAGTTATTTTTAAAAGAACTATTTTTTATAGATTCTATTGTATTATCTTTATAAATTAAATTTGTATATATTAAACTATTTATTATATATGATGATTAAAATATAAAACAATTTATTAAAAATAATTTATTTTTGGTTCTATTTTAAAATAGAGTAAAATTTCCTTACTTATAAAAAATAAATTTGTCAATAAAATAGTTTAACTTTTATATATTTTGTTTTAAATTAAATGTTATTTTTTTCAACATTTTTTATTTTATTATATTAAATAGTTTCATAATTTATATTCTTCATCTGAATTTTTTTTATGATTTCTTATATTATGATTTTTCGGGTAATAAAATATTTAGTATCATTACTTTTTAATCAGGGTCAGTAAGCAAAAAAATGGTCAATATTAAGAAGATCAATTTTTTTAAGTAAACGCGATACATTTACAATATATATATGAATTTTATATTTCAAAAACATAAAAACATATCTCTCAAATAATTACAAATCAAACTCACCTATCTCTAATGAAATTATATTTTTACACATTAACAAACATTATTTTCTAAGGAAAAGTCACATTTTCTTATTTATAAAAGCATATCACTTCCACAAAATTCAATTTACACATAAAGTATAAAATTACCTCAATATTTTTCCAATGTTTGTGCTCATATAATTCACATATATTTTTGTAAACTCTTTTTTATATAATTATCTATAAATACACTATTTCAAAGTGGTCCTCAGAGAAAATATTTAATTTCTCTTCACGAGTACTATCCACTCCTTCATTTTTGTTTTATATATATACCTTCAACATTCATATTATAAAGAAAATAATATATATGAATATGTATATATATTTTAATGAATTTCTTTTATTTATGGGAAAACCACTATTTATTATCATAAAATTCAGTCTAACGAATAAAAACACTTCTTATGTTATGTATGGACTACCACCTCACTGAACGGCACATCTCCTTTTCTTGCACATCCTTTCAAGGATACAACTAAATATTGGTTATGTGAATAGTTATGATATAAATGACATTATATGGATTATTTAATTTTAAATTATTTATTAATTAAATAATTTTAGAAATAAGCGATCATTGTGAAATTAACTCCTTTAAATGATCGTACAAAGAGGAAAACAACTTATTCTTTAGTAGTAACAAAATATTATTATTTTTTATTATTTTTATTAATAAAAAATTCTGATTCATCAAATAAATATAATAAAAATAATAACATTATTCATATAAACTGATGATATTTTAATCATTTCATATTCATCTTCATCCAAAGATTGTAAAATATTATTATTTATTTCAGTTTAACAGTCTACATGAATGATTCTATAAATTTATATCATGGACGAATATGGAAACATAATTAATGGTGAAGTTAAAATTTAAATATTTATAAATATTAATTTTTCTATGTAATATAAATATTTACTTAATTAATTAAAATAACTCCGTTTTTTCATTAAAAATCAATAAAATAATCTCGTCAATGATTTCATCTTTGTAAATGATAGTTGAAACACTAATGGATTTAAATTATAAAACCGTAACTAATTTTGGAATATATAATATAATAAATTAAAAAAATCTGAATGAACAAATGGGTATCAAATAATGAGGATCGATGTTAATAAAATGATGTTCATGAATGACAGTCAAAATCAATTGATTAATAATATTTTTACTAAATAAAAATGTATAAAAATGGTAATAATTGAAGATTAGATATGTTAATAGATATGAATATGTTTGTAATATTTTTTAATAAAAGTATTTACTTATATTATACAAGAGGATTTTGTGTTTCCAACTAATCAAGTATCAAAGTAACAGTCTTTTCTAATCTCATAATTCTTCCATTGTGTCATATTTTGTATAAAATAATTATTTATTTTAGGGAGGTGTTTATATAAAAATATGAATACAAAATTATAATAATTTTAAGTACATTAAATGTTTTAAAAATCAGTTTCATTATCAATTTTCATGCTTATTTGATTAGAATGTTATCAAATTTGTAAGAGTTTCTCATAACTCAATTATAAATCATCCTATAATAATGTTTCTTATAGAATTTATTTCTTCCATGATTGGTATCATCATTACTAATATTTTATAATTTGATAATTAATCATTATATCTTTGTTAAATTTATTTTCTGTTAAAAACCACTGATATTAAAAGTTTCATTCTCGTAATTATATATTTTTTGTTAAGAATATTCTAATCCATTCAAATAATCCAATTTCCATCAATGTCAACATCTTTCTAACCAAAATTCATTTATCTATTTGGATACGTAGTAATATATTATCCTCAATAAACTATACAATCATCTCAAAAAATTGATATGGGTTTTAATTCCCATGTAATGTTGATTTTGAGAACATATAGTTAAAAAATATTAAAAACATTTTTTATTTCATAATCATTTGTTTCATCATCTATTAAAAATTTCATATAGAAAATACATTTTATAATTTAGATAATAAATTGTTTATATTTATTTATAATTAGTTTTAAAATTTTATTCTATTAACTCTATCCAAAAATTATTTTTTAATGTGACTTATAACATTCTCTATTTATGATTAGGTTAGGAAATTTTTAATAATTTCTCTTTAACACTTCCCTCTATTTTTCTCATATTTAAAAGATCTATCATAAATAAAGATATTTTATATGATCTATGAACTAAATACCTTTATAAAATATTCCTAATGTTTCTTAAGTTTTTTATCATCTAATCCAATTATTCAACACAATTTATCTCAATACAATATAAAATGTTATGAAACCCATTTTAAATTCATGTGTTATTTATGATGAAATAATTGATTTCATCACCCACATGTTTGAATTATTGATTTTTGTTTTGGATTAGAATTATATATATAATAAATTAGTGTAGCTTGGGGCCTGGAATTATATATAACCTGAATTAGTGATCGGTGAGACACATGAATTAATTTACCATAAATTATTGATAGGTTGGCCCCATATTTATATATCCCTTCAATTACGTAATGATGGATTCCAATATCACCATACAATAAATAGGTTAATTCTTTCATTCTCAATTGGATGATGGAAATTTAATTTTCACTATAATACTTAGTTGATGATGAGATAAATTTTTTCTATCATAGTGAGATGATCAAACATTCATGTTTTTCATCCTTGTGATATATTGACTGATTAAATTATTCAAACCCGGTGAGATAATTCCATATTAATTTTCCCCATATTATTGTGACAATGAAACATTTATTTTTCTAGAGTTAGTAACTCAATATGTGGGGGTGAATTGATTTCCCAAAAAAATTTATATTTTAAAAAAGAATTAAAATAAAATCTCCAAATTTAAAATACACTCTGTTAATCAAAAAAGTATAAATTTGTAATATGATTTTTACAGTCGCTTCTCAAATCGATATCAATTTCCTATTTATAAAATCATTCAAATCACATTAACGTTTAAAAATAAATTGATTGATAAAACCCAATACAAATACATTATATTAATATTAATTATAAGAGTAATGTTTTAAAAATGATTTTAAAATAGATACAATTTTAAACTTTGTGATAAATAATAAAATGGAACACACTTTATAATTAAAATAAGTTATTTAGGCTCAATATATGATATAATCTGCTCCACATGTGAATAACCCATTAATATGAATTTTATTAAACAATAAACATGATTTGTAACCTATATTTAGATTTTCTAAAAAAAGAACACATGCCTATCTCGGAACAATGCATCATTCATATCTTTAAATGTGATGAATGAAAGTGCAGGTCAATCATGACCTATTACACTATTTTAGTGGGTATAAAATGATATTCAGTACAGTTTGTGTTAATCAATATCTAGTTAATTATAGGATATTGTGTTTAATAAATATAATTTTAAAAAAAATAGCACACCTGAAATGATTAGACAAATCTGAAAAATTAATTGAGTTGGGGAAATGTGATGAATCTTAACATAAATAGATTAATATGTTTATTGTTCCTAAAATTAATATGTTAAGGGACCATGAATTGGTTTCAAATAACAAGTAAGAGAATAAAGGATCATGATTGGTTGTAAAATCCGTTTTTTAGTCTATCTATAATTCCCTAGCATTAAACCTTACATAATCTTGAGTTATTACAAGATTACACATTTAGGATCTTTTTAGGTTTATAGTTTTAGAGAATTAGATCATGAAAGCTGCATTACATTCCACATTTAAACAAAGTGGTTACATAAAAGACATTATTCATTCTTCCCATCAACGGAAACATATTTAAAATAAAACACGAATTCATTCTTGACACATCATTGACACTATCATCACATCATGTACCTTTACCTTGACCTGTTAAAAACATTTCAAAAACATGGGATGAGCATAAAAAGCTCAGTAAGGGTTATAAAAATATGGAAAGGAAACTTGAGTTCATATATACATAAGAATGAAATCTTACTATACCCATAAAAAATAGGTACTTTAACATACCTCATCAAACCATGAATAAATCAAATAAATCCTATTACATAACGGTATCTTGAGGCATTCATAACATTCTTACGTAGGGAGTAACCCTCTTGGTTACGTTTGGAATACCCATCACAGTATATTCCCTAAATCACTTTGTAGAAACCTTAACGTTTCACTCCTTTGCGTTAACCAATGCATTGGAGAGCTATATCAGGCTCACCCGCACTTATTTTATCACGGAACCACCCGTCTTCATAACAATTCCCAAGAACCATAACATAAACTTATCACATAAAAAATCTATAAAGGAAACATAACATTTCCACCTTACAATAACAAGATATCAATAAAACACATTGATATAAATACATTATGAAAACCATTTTCAATACAAAAATAAATGAAAAGTAAAACATGGTATTTATGTTTCTTTTAAAAAGAAGGTATGACTTGTAGAGGAAGCCGAAACTCAAATATTGGTCACCGTGGTGGAGAAGTCGTTGTCGCCGCATACGTATGACAAAAACATGCCCTTTTTTCGTTTAGTAAAATGCTTCGTATAAAAAGATTCCTTTTGGATAAACGTAAAAGTCAAAGGGGTTTATACACCGTATAAAAGAAAGTTGTGTATAATACAAAATATGCCTTAATGAAAGGAGATTGAGATGAAGTCCCATACAAAGATGGTATCCTTGGATTAAGGATAAATCAGTTAGATAACTATGTGTGACAAACTAATACACGAAATATAAGTGGGTATTAAGAGTAAAACAATCAGAGGACATTCACACATAGTCATAGAACGACATATTCATGGTGTACAAGTTTATCCCAAAGAATCGAAATTGGGTTAAGAAGATCCCTTGCAATAATTAGACAGCCTAACAGCGTCACTTCAAAATTTAGAAAAAGGGTTGATGGGAGATAAAAAAGGTATCTCATCACTTGGAAATTGAATTTATATCAATAAGGATATATAAGAACATATCCCAAAATAATATTATGTGAATTAAAAGACATAACAATATAAGTCTTTTAAAAAGAGGAGGGTGAAAGGTTCCCTTACCGGCATGGGTATCTTTCGAGACATACTCCACGTGAAAGAAGGACAATACATCATTGATGTAAATACTCATAAATTAAAGAATATTACAAAATGAGTAAAATAATGGTCAGTACATACACTAATAAAAAGATATTGTGTCAAATGTAGCTTAAATCTCACGGAAATAAAAGTTAGATGAAAAATCCCTTACGAATACTCAGCAGCCTAACAGTGCCACTTAAAACATCCAAAAATGGATTGATGAGATCAAATAGGGTATCTCATCACATTACAATAAAATGTAGATAAAGAGGAATATAATGGAACATCCCCCATCATAACAAAGATTATCTTAAAAGAAGTGACATAAAGGAGAGGACTTAAAGAGAAAGAGAGAGGTTAGATCTCTTACAAAAATTCGGCAGCCTAACGACACCACTCAAAACTTCCAAAATGGATTAATGAGAGAGAATAGGGTCTCTCATAATATAAAAATATAAATTACAGTAAGAGTAATATAAAATAACATCCCAATAACAAGAAAGATGAGCTTAGAAGGAATGACATAAAAGAGTGTACTTAAAAAGAAAGAGAGGAGTAGGATCCCTTACCTCGGGTCCGACTTGACTCGATCCTTCCTTAACGTCCTGAATAATAAACTTGAGTAAATTTACACTTTATTAAGAACCTTTTTCTAGTTCATTATTCCTTTTAGATCAATTATTTTCATGTTATAAAAATTATGTAATCATTTAAGTTAATAATGTTTGTTTTGTCGATATTTGGTTCTTAAGCCGAAAGTGGACTTCTTAAAATTACATGTTGATCGTGTGGTGAAATGTTCATTATATCCAGAATTATATTCATGATTTGTATATCATATATATCATATATATTCATAATATACCGGTATTTATAATATTACATAATCATTTAGAGGTATGAAATGAAATTCACTGTTCATGAAGACGACATGCCGTACATACGCATGAATGCTACTTTCATTTCTATGACATATTAATGGAATTAAACCTAAATGAGAGGTATGTATATATTAATTACATAATTATAATCATAATTTAGATGTATAATTCTTCATATATATCCATTATATACATGAACTTATAATAGTACATTACATTTGGGGATAAGAAATGAAATGCACCGTTCATGGAGACGGTAAGTCGTACGTACGCATGAATGCTACTTTCATTTCTATTTCATATTTTTATGGAATGGAATAATAATGATATAGAGGTATATTATAATTACAGTATAACATCATATATAAAAACTTTAAATACATCCTTTATATGTCCCACATATGGCATTAACGAATTACATCACTTTGAGGGGGCGGTAGTCCGCACTTCATTAAATGAAGATATCACGTTTACCCATAATGGAAACCATAAAGGTATGACCAAAATGGAAAATACAGAAGCCTAAGGAAAACATAAACATATTATATATCATATATAAATATAGTGTCATCTTAATGTCCACCTTTGGAAGTGTTAAAAGAATGTTGAACAATCATCGTTTCGGGAGGCCGAAATTCGCCATCCACGGAAACAGTATGTTCTTTAACCATTAGATGTAGGTGTGTGAAATTGTTGCTCAAATCCTTCTTATAACAAAATCCTAGTATATTTATGATATTGTAGTTGTTACTAAATAAAAGAATAAAAAGAGTTTAGGGGTTTGGAGAAGAAAAATCAATCAAAAGGACTCAAAATAAGACATTACCTTAAAATCGGATAACTCCCTTTGTTTTTAGCTCAAAGGATTCCTTGGGAAGACTTCTGCCAAAAGTGAGGCTTTAAGGAGTAAGATAGGGAAGTGGAGAGACAAAATGGGCAGTGTTTGGCCGATAAAAAGTCTTTGGGTGTGTGGGTAAGGAGGAAGAGGTGGGGGCCTATTATAAGAGGAGAGGAGGGGCAGTCTTGGAAGGTAAAGAAAATTCAATTTATTTTAAAATGGTATTCGGATTTAAGAGGTCCCACATTGATGTTTTTCGAGGATAAGGTGATAAGGGTTTTAAATCCACTCATCCAATAGGGTTTTTACATGTGTAGGTCTTAGATATTACATTATCATTCCATTTTTTTAAATCGTTAAATAATGAGGTCATCGCTGCATCATCATGATGTCATAAATAATTTAATTTATTTAATGTCTAGAAATTAAAAAAAAAATAATATGATGTATTAAATCATTTTATAATTCCAATTAATATTTATAGTAAAAAAATTTATTTTTATAACGCCATGTAATAATTGTTTTAGTAAAACATTTCATGTTTGTCTCATTTTTACTTTAACTTTAAATAAAAAGATATTAATGTCATTTTCCAACCAATGTGGCTTCATGTGGTCCCCAAGTTTACCCATGGGTTTTATTGGTCTTCCATGACACATCCAATGAGTTTAGGACATGTTTCAAGTACATTTCATATTATTAAAACATTATTTTTACCATAAACTACACTAATTACCTCTAATCACGATTAAAAACTTAATAAGTTACTATTCACCAAAAAGTTATTTTTATCCCATTTAACCAAATTTTACTTCTTAATGAAAACCATGTATGTCAGAATTTTTAAATTCAAAACACAAATATGGAAAAAATTCATTTAAACTGAAAAATCAGTTTTTATAAGTACCAATTAGTGGTTTCACTATTTATCAAAAATTGATGTTTTTCAGAAAAATCCCAAAAATTCACCCTAAGCTATATTTGATATTCCAAATTCAAAAATGAAGTATATTTTAAAAAATTCAAAACATATTAGTCACATTAATTAATTTAATAATTAATTCCTGCTGTCAGAGAAAATAGCGTGTTTTTATGAAACAATAAGTTTCAAAAGATTGACACTATTTTAAGTCTGATTTCAAAGTGAAATTAATTCCAACGACCACAATTGGATTTAATGGTAAAAATATATTCTAATTTCACTTTAAAACCAATTCAGCAGATAATCTAATCATATAAATAAATTAGTTTAAAAAGATGTTTTGAATTTAAATACAACATTTTACACTATTCATTAAAAAATGAACTTTATCAGAAAGATACCAAAAATTTATACAAAGTAAATTTTGATGTCCCAATTCTTAAGAAGAGTTTTATTTGGTTCAAAAGGATGTATAAGAGTGAACAAAACTATATTTAATAATGTTTCTCCATCAAAAGGCGATAAGTGAACCTTTAGTGAAAACTAGGGCATAAACGCCTAAAATTGAATTCCTTCCGTATTTTTTGCCTTTATCATTTATTGGATAAATGTGAAAACATTTAAAAACATATATAATCATATTTTAGTTATTTATATCCATTCCCACCAATACAACGGCTACATGTTAACTACCATTTAAAATAATATTATTTTATTATTAGAGTGCAACGTATGATTCCCAAGAAACTCGTTGTTGCGTGTTGGGTACGCCATCGAGCATAGCGTCCCCTTTAAAGTCCAATTAATATTTTATTCACAAATATGAAAATTTCATATTCTTTATTTACTTGGGGTGTTAAATCCTTCCCCCCTTTTGGGAATTGCGTCCTCGCAATTTTTAAAATTGAGCTTGGAAACATCCTTGAAAGTCCCACATCGGAACAAGAGTCGGTAAAACAATCAGTTTAATATAAAGGAAGATAAGTACAGAGGTCACCCGAGTTAACCCATATGTAGAAAAACATGAAAATTGGAAGAAAAAGTAAAGGGTCATGTTCTTGAGGGAGAGTGATAGTAAACATGTCTAGGAGAAAGTTAACCATAAGAAAATCACAAACATGTGATGGGTTAAACGGTATTTGATTCCTCAGTAGGAAAATTTAATAGACAACAGTTTTGTTTTAAGTTACTTTTTATTGAGGAATTTATTCATAAGGAAACATAATCACTTATCATGATGACTTTCAACTTTTACTTGATTCCTTAATCAAACTCATATTTTTTTTCCAAAAGACGAGTATTTAGGGAGTCTTGTTCGCATTAAGAGTACTATAATCAACTTCTATAGAATCACCTAATCCACCAAAGAGAACTATATACATCCCATGTATTTAGGCTTTAAACAAAACCAAAACCAAAAAGGTTAGTACAAGGTCAGATAATCCAGAAAAGGATAACCCATTAAAAAGAAAATCTATGCTTAATCTCCAAAATTTGTCCAACAAAACCCAATGTTCAACGAGGACCATCAGATAAACAATTTTTCCATAAAATTCTTCAAAGTAAACCAATCTAATATTGAAACCCAAATATTTTAAGGATTTAGTCACATAGTCTTCCAAGTTAAATCGTGACATTTATCTCCAAACAACATCAGTTGCTCCTAAAGTCTCGTATTGAAAAGTAATTAACCTAATCACATATCCTCCATGATAGGTTAATCATTTTCCTAAATAACCCAAAATCAACTTACTCATAATTAATAAAATCATATAACTAAACAGAATCAGTCAAAATAACTAGGGACTTCACGTAGTCTAGTGGAAGGTGATAAATACCAGTCGCACTTTGGTTGTGGGTTCGATTCCCGCAGCTTTGTCCAATGCGACGGGTTGTCACACGGTCTGCATGTTGTCCTTCTTCCAAAACTATATAATTCTTAAATCATTCCCCAAAAAGAGATAAAATCACCAAAAATGATCATAACATATTTTAACCTCAATTTTATCTCATGCCTTTCATTTTCAAGCATATCATATAATAACCCATAATTACCTCAAAAGTAAGGATCATATAAACTCTAATGGTTAACATTATAATTTTTACCTGAACATCCACATCGATTGGTCATCTCGTATGTGATGAATTACAGAACATACCAAGGTTCAAGTGGTTGATCATGACTCCTTGATATTTGGTTTAGAACAACAATGAGTTTCCTCATTGAATACTCCATTTTATCTAGTATCTTAATCAGAGAACCACCACAGTTTCCTTCAAACCTGTTGTCTCTTTGGTGCCTGCTAGATCCATCCATTCACTATAAACAGAAATGTCAGTGGGAGTATATCAACAAAACCAGCATGTACTAATGAGGAAGGTAAACACTAAGGTATACTTACTCATTCACTTTATCTAAAACTAGGACTCTATCTGAAATTCTAACAATTATGGTAATGTCACTTATGCTTAAAGAATACTGTAACCTCTAAAGGTATCTAAACCGAACTTTGATACCAACTATAAGGCCCCAACCTTAAAAATTACTTAATCATGAGTTATTACAAGATTACACATTGAGGATCTTTTTAGGATTAGGTTTTTAGAGAATTAGATCATGAAACTTGAATTACATTGCACATTTAAAAAAAATTGGTTACATAAAAGACAATATTCATTCATCCCATCAACAGAAACATATTTAAAATAAAACACTGATTCTTTCTTGACACATCCTTGACACTATCATCACATCATGTACCTTTCCCTTTACCTGTGAAAAACATTTCAAAAACTTGGGATGAGCATAAAAAGCTCAGTAAGGGTTATAAAAATATGGAAAGGAAACATGAGTTCATATATAAATAAGAATGAAATCATACTTTACCCATAAAAAATAGGCACTTTAACATACCTCATCAAACCATGAATAAATTATAGAAATCATAAAACATAAAGGTAACTTGAGGCATTCATAACATTCTTACGTAGGGAGTAACCCTCTTGGTTACGTTTGGAATACCCATCACAATATATTCCCTAAATCTCTTCGGAGAAACCTTAATGTTTCACTCCTTCGCGTTACCCAATGCATTGGAGAGCTATATCGGACTCACCCGCCCTTAGTTTATCACGGAACCACCCATCTTAATAACAATGCCCAAGAACCATAACATAATCTTATCACATAAAACATGTATAAAGGAAACATAACATTTCCACCATTCAATAACAAGATATCAATACAACACATTGATATAAATACATTATGAAA
The DNA here is from genome assembly GCA_963277665.1 of Viscum album. Taxonomy (NCBI): domain Eukaryota; kingdom Viridiplantae; phylum Streptophyta; class Magnoliopsida; order Santalales; family Viscaceae; genus Viscum; species Viscum album. The sequence continues at coordinate 1,361,320,197 of OY728133.1, forward strand.
ACCATTTTCAATACGAAAATAAAAGAAAAGTAAAACATTGTATTTATTTTTTTTAATAAGAAGGTATGGCTTGTAGAGGAAGCTGATACTCAAATAATGGTCACGGCGGCGGAGAAGTCGTTGTCGCCGCATATGTACGACAAAAACATACCCTTTTGTCATTTAGTATAACGCTTCATATAAAAAGATTCCTTTTGGATAAACATAAAAGTCAAAGGGTTTTATACACCGTATAAAAGAAAGTTGTGTATAAAACAAAGTACTCCTCAATGAAAGAAGATTGAAACGAAGTCCCATACAAAGACGGTATCCTTGGATTAAGGATAAATCAGTTACATAACTATGTGTGACAAATGAATACATGAAATATAAGTTGGTATTAAGTGTAAAACAGTCAGAGGAAATTTACACATAGTCATAGAACGACATATTCAAGGTGTACAAGTTTATCCCAAAGAATCAAAATTGGGTTAAGAAGTTCCCTTTCAATAATTAGACAGCCTAACAGCGTCACTTCACAATTCCGAAAAAGAGTTGATGAGAGATAAAAAGGGTATCTCATTACTTGGAAATAAAATTTATATCAATAAGGATATAGAAGAACATACCCCAAAATTATATTATGTGAATTAAAAGACATAACAAAATAAGTCTTTTAAAAAGAGGAGGGTGAAAGGTTCCCTTACCGACATGGGTATCTTTCGAAACATACGCACCGTGAAAGAAAGACAATAAAAAACTGATGTAAATACTCATAAATGAAATAATATTACACAATAAGTAAAATAATGGTCAGTACATACACCACTAAAAGGAAATTGTGGAAAATGTAGCATAAATCTCACGGAAATAAAAGTGAGATGAAAAATCCCTTACGAAAACTTGGCAGCCTAACGGCGCCACTTAAAACTTCCAAAAATGGATTTATGAGATCAAATAGTGTATCTCATGACATTACAATAAAATGTACAGAAAGAGGAATATAAAGGAACATCCCCCATCATAACAAAGAGAAGCTTAAAAGAAGTGACATAAAGGAGAGTACTTAAAGATAAAGAGAGAGGTTAGATCTCTTACGAAAATTCGGCAACCTAACGACGCCACTCAAAACATCTAAGATGGATTAATGATAGAGAATAGGTTCTATCATCATATGAACATAAAAATTACAGTAATATTAATATAAAATAACATCCCAATAACAAGAAATATGAGCTTAGAAGTAATGACATAAAAGAGTGTACTTAAAAAATAATGAGAGGAGTAGGATCCCTTACCTCAGGTCCGACTTGACTCGATCGTTCATTAACGTCCTGAATAATAAACATTTGCTAATATCCACATTATTAAGAACCTTTTTCTAGTTATTTATTCTTTTTAGATAACTTATTTAAATGTTATAAACATTATGTAATCATTGAAGTTAATAATGTTTGTTTTGTTGATATTTGGTTCTTATGTCGAAAGTGGACTTCTTACAATTACATGTTGTTCGTGTGGTCAAATGTTCATTATATCCATAATTATATTCATGATTTGGATATCATATATATCATATATATCCATAATATACATGTATTTATAATATTACATAATCATTTAGAGGTAAGAAATGAAATGCATTGTTCATGGAGACGGTAAGCCGTACTTACGCATGAACGCTACTTTTATTTCAATGTCATATTAATGGAATTAAAACTAAATGAGAGGTATGTATATTTTAATTAAAAAACTATATTCATCATTTAGATTTATCATTCATCGTATATATCCATTATATACATGTACTTATAATAGTACATTACATTTGGGGATAAGAAATGAAATGCACCGTTCATGGAGACAGTAAGCCGTACGTACGCATGAACGCTACTTTCATTTCTATTTCATATTTTTATGGATTGGAATAATAATTTTATAGAGTTATATTATAATTCTAGTATAACATAATATATAATAACTTTAAATCCATCCTTTATATGTCCCAGATATGGCATTATCGAATCACATAACTTTGAGGGGGCGGTATTCCGCACATCCTTAAATGAAGATATCGCGTTTACCCATAATCGAAACCATAAAGGTATGACCAAAATGAAAAATACATAAGCTTAAGGAAAGAATAAAGATGTTATATATCATATATAAATATAGTGTCATCTTAATGGCCACCTTTGAAGTTGTTAAAAAAATGTTGAACAATCATCATTTCGGGAGGCCGAAATTCGCCATCAACGGAAACAGTATGTTCTTTAACCATTAGATTTAGGTGTGTTAAAGTGTAGCTCTAATACTTCTTATAACAACATCCTAGTATATTGATGATACTAGAGTTGTTACAAAATAAATGAATAAAAAGAGTTTAGGGGGATGGAGAAGCAAAATCAAACAAAAGGACTCAAAAGAAGACATTGCCTTAAAATCGTGTAACTCCCTTTGGTTTGAGCTCAAAGGTTTCCTTGGGAAGACTTCTCCCCAGAGTGAGGCTTCAAGGAGTAATAGATGGAAGTGTAGGGATAAAATGGGCAGAGGTTGGCCGAGCCAAAGGCTTTGGGAGTGTGGGTAAGGAGGTAGAGGTGGGGGCCTTTTATAAGAGGAGATGAGGGGCACTCTTGGAAGGTAAAGATAAGTTACTTTATTTTAAAATGGTATTCGGATTTAAGAGGTCCCACATTTATGTTTTTCGAGGATAAGGTGATATGGGTTCGAAATACACTCATCCAATAGGTTTTTTACATGTGTAGGTCTTTGATATTACATTATCTTTCCAATTTATTTAAATCGTTAAATAATGAGGTCATCGCTGCATCATCATGATGTCATAAATAATTTAATTTATTTAATTTCTACAAATTATAAAAAAATAATATGATATAGGGAATGTCTTTATATCTCCAATTAATACTTATTGTCAGAAATTTGATTTGTATAACTCCATGGAAAAATTGTTTTAGTAAAACTTATCATGTTTGTCTCATTTTTACTTCAACTTTATATAAAAAGATATTAATGTCATTTTCCAACCAAAGTGGCTTCATGGGGTCCCCAACATGACCCATGGGTTGTCTTGGTCGTCCATGACACATCCAATGAGTTTAGGACATGTTTCAAGTTCATTTCATATTATTAAAACATTATTTTTACATTAAACTACATTAATTATGTCTAATTGCGATTAAAAACATAATAAGTTACTATTCACCATAAAATTATTGTTATCCCATTAAACCACATTTTACTTCTTAATGACAACCATGTATGTCGGATTTTAGAAATTCAAAACACAATGATGGAAAAATTTTATTTAAACGGAAAAATCAGTTTTTATAAGTACCACTTTCTGGTTTCACTATTAATCAAAAATTGATGTTTTTCAGAAAAATCCCAAAAATTCACCCTAAGATATATTTGATATTCCAAATTCAAAAATGAAGTCTATTTTACAAAATTCAAAACATATTAGTCACATTAATTAATTTTATAATTAATTCCAGTTGTCAGAGAAAATATTGTGTTTTTATGAATCAATAAGTATTAAAAGATTCACACTAGTTTAAGTCGGATTTCAAAGTGAAATTAATTCCAACGACCACTATTGGATTTAATGGTAAAAATATATTCTAATTTCACTTTAAAACCAATTCAAAAGATAATCTAATAATATAAATAAATTATATTAAAAAGAGGTTTTGAATTAAAATACAACATTTTACACTATTCATTAAAAAATGAACTTTATCAGAAAGATACCAAAAAATTACAGAAAGTAAATTTTGATGTCCCAATTCTTAAGAAGAGTTTTATTTGGTCCAAAAGGATGTATAAGAGTGAAAAAAAACTATATTTAATGATGGTTCTCCATCAAAAGGCGATAAATGAACCTTTTGTGAAAACTACGGCATAAACGCCTAAAATTGAATTCCTTATATATTTTTTGCATTTATATTTTATTGGATAAATGTAAAAACATTTAAAAACATAAATAATCATATTTTAGTTATTTATATCCATTCCGGCCAATACAACGGCTACATGTTAACTACCATTTCAAATAATATTATTTTATTATTAGAGTGCAACGTAAGATTCCCAAGAAACTCGTTGTTGCGTGTTGGGTACGCCATCGAGCATAGTGTCCCCTTTAAAGTCATATTAATATTTTATTCACAAATATGGATAAATATGAAAATGTCATATTCTTTATTTACCTAGGGTTTTACACTGTCAACATATTTACTCTTTCTAAACATAGCTGTATTTGGATTTTTGTTTATTCATTGAATGAAAGTATTTATTTTTATCATGTGTCACCAATATTGGCTATTCTATGGAACATGGATGTTCTACAAAATTTTTACAGGTTTAGTTTCAATTATTTGTTGGAACCCAATGTTGAGAATAAAATTATTAAAAGTCTGAATTTTTATGTAAATCATCCACAAATAAGATTAATTATAATTATTTTTAAATCTATATATTTATTATTCTAATAATTTTCATAAACAAATATTTTGAGGAATTAAATTTCAATTAGATTTTGGATAGGAAAGTATTATTCTGGAGGATTATCCTGAGTGGTAGATATATTCTACTGATATATTCTCACTACACTTATATGAGATCTATTTGTATAAATATTTCTCTGGTAATTGATTTTTGGTGTTATCATTAATGAATGGTAGCATATACTAGTGGTTTCACAGTCTAGTGGTAGCTCGGTTTTCATAGTATGCTTTTTAATTTGAGATTTGACTAGTGGTAGATCCACCTACTTTTAGATCTCTTAAAATGAATAAATCATCACGTATATGTAAAAATATTATATATATTTTTTAACTACACGTCCTTCAATATTAAATATCATCATTAGTATGTAATTAAGTGGTAGATCACTTCAGTAGTAGATCTGTTCAGTGGTAGATCCATTAATGAAAGATCTATCTATGGTAAATCTTTCAGTTGTATATATGTGAAACTAATGATTTATTATCATGTAATGTGGTAGTTATTTACTAACTAACAGTAGATCCACACATATACATGTATATTAACAATGTTATATGGAAAATTATTTACTATCATAAAGAATTGATTATGTTAGAAACATTAAATACACGCTTTGTGATCATTATAGTAAGTAGGTTCTGATAATATTCCTTTTTTGATGAATGGAAATCATGGATCATATAAACATTTATATACAAACAAATATAGAAAAATTATATATGAACAAATGATATTCAACATATCATTTAAAATTATGGATTTTGTATTTACAATATTCAATGCAATTCAAATATACTCCCCATTTTTTTATTATCAGAAAGACAAATAAATGAAAAATAAGACATATTATGTAGTATAATATATAATTTAAATTAGATCTAATAGTAATGATATTTTATCCTAAAAAATAATTATGGAGAATATATTCCCAGCCAAAAAATAATCATAGTCTGAACCACTCTCAGATCGATGAGAAGAAAGAACCACTGCATTCATTACTTCTAATGTATCTGGATGTATAGAGGTCGGTAGATGGTGTCTAAGTAGGTGGGGGTGGTTCCCTAGTCACGATAGGCTGTAGAGGTCGAAAAACCATTACTAGAGTACTGAAAATTGGACGAAACATTGGATGACAGGGTGTTGAATAATTTGAATAAGTGATTGAAATCATGGGTATAGCTTGAGTTGTCACCATTGTAGTCCTTGAGTCATGAAAAAAATCACTTCATAATGTTAAAAAAATCTATATGGATGTTTTCACCATTCTCTATTATCTTGAATAATTATTTCTTCCCTTCGATGAAATTTTTATGTCGTGGATACCTAACATTGAATTGATTCACTTACTCCATGAATTCACTATACAAATATATAACTCTTACATTCTCAGAATGAAACATAAATGGTGAATAGATGTTATTCATATTATACATTTGGAAATGTTAATACTTAATTTCATTTTTAATAGTCCTTATTTTCCTCGTAGCCACATTCATTCATTCCATAACGAACTTATAAATATTCTCACCATGGCTCAGTATCTAAAAAGGTTTTGTTGATAATATTTAGATAGAATACCCAAGATAAATTTCACCTCCTATATAATAATAGATTGAATTTAATCTTCATCAACTGAAGGTTCCAGTGGTATACCACTAGATATAGAAGCATAGACTATATGTAAGGACACCAATATCTCATTATGTTATGACTACCCTTCAAACAACTGCTCAATTTCCTTTTTAAATGATTTAATTTTATACCACTATATAACTATCCAGCAAAATAATCAGACTATCAAATTATTCTATTTTCATGATCATATTATGTGGGATATGAGAGATATCATACTCAAAAATCCATATAGTATCATCATAACTATGATTGGATTCTTGAGGAGTTGTCAATATAATAATCCTACTTATATTTGTTAAAATACACCCTCTAAAATCTTGAATATAATATGTAGTTACACAATATAATGGTATAATCGAAGAATTTTTAGGATATGTGATCTTTTCATTACTAGGTATGTCTGCTTTTATGTTTCCATAATTAGCTGCATGGTTTCCAAAGGAAAAATAAAAAATGTGTCCTAGTTCCTCAATTTATGAAACTGGTTATCCCATATGATCTTTTTCTGAATTAGTGATTAAATTTCTACCGTTCTAATATGGACTACAATGATCATCACCATTATAAATATTATATTAATCACACTCAAAAAAGTCAATCCCTAGCTGAAATGATCACGGGGATTCCTCATCCCCCTAGAACACAATCACTCGCACTCTTTATCAAAGAAAACCTCCTTATGTTGAATCACCTAATCCTAAACCTCATCGCCATTTCCATTTTGAATTTATGAATCATGGCCTTCTGATGTGGTGTGACTTATCTACCACGACAACATCATCGCAACCACCATTCTTGAATCCATCAGATGCATCAAATACCTCAACATCATCACATGAGATCTTCAAATAAATTATATATTGTTCTTTATATGAGAGATCAATTTCTTTATAATATTCACCTTCACTAAGATAAATTTCTATATCATGAAGAGAAATATATAAATATTCATTTCTATATAAAATTTAAGTTCTTATAACCACATCATGGTCAGTTCCTTCATCTATTGCAACAAATACTAACCCATCTTTATTACCATTACATACTTTTTCGACTACATCATCATCATAGAAATAAACAAAAACATAATTTGGATCTTTTCTAGGATCAACCATGTTTCTAGTTTTAAAATGGTCTTCTATATGGTTTATATTGGAATATATTTTATCATTTTTCATCAAAAAAATTTTTCAACCATTGGTTCCAATTTACCTTCATCCTTTTACATGTAAAATAACTAAGAAAAACCATACAAACGTGATTATAGATATTTCTTATTCCCGAAATAAACCTCTGGCATACATTATTTAAAAACTAAATTTGGGGTAGATTATGAAATTCGATCTAGATGATGGATTTATCATATCCATAATTTAGAGCATATATAATTACATCATTTAATCTTAATTCTTTTGTTGATAAAAAAATAAGAAAAATTAATCTTTATACCTAATGGGGTTAGGTACCCCTTCCAGTATGTGTTGGATAAATTAAAATAAGATTTTATACTTCCTATAGTGTTATATAGTAGTTTGAGATTACCCAATCACATTACTATAGAACTCTAGTAGGACATCCTCAAATAATAAAAACATAATGTTCTTGGGAATAGTTCGCTAAAAATATTCTAATCTGAATTTATTAGGTTAATTTTTTTATATGGCCCATTTTTTAGATGAAATGATTTCTTTTTTTACATCAATAATACAATTAATAGTATATTTTATTATACTGAAATCATTCACTCCAAAATGATAATAATATTGAACATATGAAAGAATGTTTGGTTATTCCATGAAAACTATTTGATAAATTCATGTTCCTAAATCACATTGTGTACAATAGTATTATTTGAATCTAACCATCAACAATTGATCGCCTTTTTAGAAATGAAAGTATATTTCAAGGGTAGTGGGTTATTCAGTCTGATAAAATCTGTCTAACTAGACTCACATTTCAATTTCTTCGAGTTATATGATCCTTTAGGATATGAATCTTATTTGGGTTTAAATATCACAATAATATTAGTAGTTCTAGATAATAACGCTGCATGCAAGGAGGGTAGTTGGTGGGGAGAGAAAGGGAGATGATTCATTCAAAGAAGGAATGAGAAATAAGGGTCTCAAATTATGATTTTTAGACAATTTTATCATTTAGGGATTTAGAATAGAAAAATGTGAAAAAAAATATACATAAATATGTGCATTGAATATTTAATCATAGAAAATTGGAGTGGTAGAAAAATAAATCATTAGATCTTCAATTGTGGATCGGCAATTGTGGACCACTAATGGTAGATCACCAAAAATGTATCAAAAATGTTAGATCACCAACAAAACAACACAAATGGATAATAAAAAATGGTTGATCATTAACGGTAGATCACCAATGGTATATCACCATTGGTATATCACTAATGAGAGATCACCCATGATAGATAAGCAATGGTGGATCATTAAAAATAAATTACTAGCTGTGGATTTATTTTAAAGAAATGGAAATTTGAAGAAAAATTACTAATAAAATTTTACCATTATTACTACATGTATGATATAACATAATCAAATTAAAGTAAAAATCATTGAAAAAATATCAGAAAGATGATGTTATGTTCTAATTATTTCATGATTTATATCAAATATTTGGAATTGGTTACACAAAAAAGTTATGTATTATATCGATATGTTTTTTCATGAATGAAATTTATGACTATTTGAGATATTTGTCACAATTATGTTATCAAAATTCATCTATACATGTTGAAATTGATAACAATAGTCTATTAAGTTAGGTTTCATCCTTAAAATACGTTCACAATTACTCATAGAATTTATTCTCCCCCATCCTCGGTAGTAGACAATGTTAGATAATTTATTATACTATATAATGAATCAACTGACTTCCAAAATAGGCAACAATTTCTTGAGGATGTTATTTAATATAAATAATTACCACCAATATATTCATCTCAATAACCCACTAGATACATTTATTTTCCTCTAGGATAAAACAATTCTAAATTGGTTATATACTTGAGTTATTTACTAATTCTTTTAATATATATTAACATGATTCTTAATGATTTGTTTTAAAATAGGAACACATTCATAAACAAAACATAATATATAATTATCTAGTAATTAACTATAGAAATCTTCCCCTTATAACACTAATTTGGTTTGATCAATATATTTTTCAATATTCATGCAGCTCTAGTTTACATTAATTACTCATGGGGATATCACTAAACATTGTGTTATCCATTCCAAAGCACAGAAAAAAAAATTCCGTACATAATATAATTTAAAATAATTCCATATATATAAAAAAATTATAAATGAATATATAATTTTAAAAAAACCATTTATACCAAATCAATTTCATATTGCATCATTTGTAAAAAATCAAAAAACATAGAATCTCTATAAAATCCTAAAATATATCATCAGCCTAAATTTTTATTAAAAATAAATAATTTGAAATTATTTTTATAAATAAATTATGTTAATCAACAAATTTTTAAAATCATTTAGAAATAAGAAATGAGTAGAGCATAGGATGTCAATCTCTATGAGTATATTCTAAACTATACAGGGTATTTTTTTAATTTAAACAAATGATTTGAAAAATGTGGATTTTTAAATAAATGGGTTGTTTAACAATATCATCCTCTACTATATAATAATTTTGGATTTAAATAATATCATATATATGATATACATAAAATAAAAAATGTGATATATTAGAATGAATCCTTAAAATGTATCTAAGTAAAGCTATTTGTGATAAGGTTTCCTCGTATCCAATACCCTATTCAAGGATATATCCCTCTATAACCAATATTTTTTTTTTCTAACTATTACTCATGGTCCATTGAATTTATTTATAATCACCCATTAGGTAAAATTTGTCACAATTTATTTAGGTTTATCCTCCCGTTCATATAATTAATTTATTTCAAATTTATTTAGTTCCTCATTCAATTACATAACATATAATTCATCATTAATTGAATCATTAATGATCATAGGTTCAAGTGGTGAAATTATATATTTATGTTATATTGGATTTCTAAGAGAATAAATTTTTTTTCCACTATCAATGTATCCAACAACAACATCAATAAGATGATAATTATGATACCTAATGGTTATATGAATATAAGAAATAATTATTCAGTATCGTATACATGTTCGGGTTCTACTAGTACATTTAAAATGGAATATTTTTTTGAATGTTTATATAGATGTTCTAAGGTTTATAATTTATATTAATATTATATAGATCATCTTCATGTTTTCCTAATGTATTCTTAGACTTGTTTGAATCAATTTCATCAAACTGAACATGTATAGATTCCTCTAAAAACTTATTCATTTTCATAAATAACTTGTTTCAAATAATGATTTTAGAATTCCCAATTAAAATTATTTTATCACTATTGGATGAAATTTTCTCATGATTGTATATTTTATTGAAAATGTTATCTTTACAACCAAAATATCTAAGTTAATTACCCTTTTTATTTCTCCCTTTGTATAATTCATATATAGTTTTATTTAAAATTGTAATTATTTGAACTCTATTGATTATTTATCAAGTTGTATCGACTTGTTTTATCCAAAAATAAATAGGTATCACATAATCATTAAGCATGGTCCCTAAAATTTATTGAAGTGTTTTATTTATATTTTCCACAACACTATTATGTTATGGGGTTCTAAGAGATGAAATTTTATGATTATATACATAATTGGAGTATAATCCTTCAAAATATTGATTCTTCAAACTCACATCCATGATAACTTCTTGAGAACATAATTCTATTGTCACAGTGATTTTATATAGATTTAGAATATAGAGAAAAGTAAGAAAAAGTAAGAATTTTGATAGTTAGAAATAATAAACAAGTATATCTAGAACATTTATTTAATAAAATATAAACGTAGTTCTTCCAATTTATATTGGAAACTCAAGATAGTAAAAAATGGGAACAAACTATAGGTTTTGAGATGTAGAAATGTATTTCTATTATTTTAAATTGATTTTTTGTTGTTTCCTTTTTTCAAATTGGTTATAGACTTTATCTTCTATTAATTATAGTTTATACAAGACATTAACTAACCCTTATATAGTTATATTTAAATGATATTGTGTGCTTACTATCTAATATCTACATGTGAAAATATTATATGTGAAAGAATCATAAACAAGATTTTTTTAGGAAATCGTGTAATTTAAATTGACAGAATATACATTTTCATTTCTCAAATTAGTGAAAACTAAAACTTTTTCTTAATTTAAAACATTGAAGACATTATTTTCAAACATAACATAGAACTATTATCACATAATAGTTGAATGAAAAGAAAATCATAATTTAATCCATCTAAATATAAAAAATAGAAAATTAAATTACTAGTCGAGTTACTAATATCACCCATTACAATTATATTTCTTTAGTAATTCTCACTTAAGGGGAAATGACCACTATCATCCATGATTAGGTTCTTGATGATTGAGTAATCCCCAATAACATTTCTAGAGAATCCACTATCTAGATACAATAAGTACTTACTATATCTTTTGAAACTAATTTCTTACAAAATATATTGTAACCAAAAATGATTTTGGTACCCATATCATTCAAGGTATATAGATATTATTGATAAATTATTTTGAAACACCTAAAAGTTAATATGTAAATTTTAGGTAGATATGAGACATTCATAAATAAAAAAAATATTTACCTCCATAATAAAATGTATTATTCATTGTATTTGTAGAACTATAAGTAGATATAAAGTTAGTTGTATTGATATTTATTTTTCCATATTGGACGCCAATTCATGTGGTATAGTTGGGTATATTTATATTTCCACTAATTTGGGTTAAATAATTTCATATATTTTTAATTTCCCCATATATTTTTAAAATTGATCATTTGATAAATATATTTCATTATTATCTTTTAGAATTTTGTATTTTTTCCCTTATCTATACAAATATCTATCTTAAAGTGAGAAAAAATGACATTTTTCTTCTTTAAAAATTTAAATTTATCTTCATTATTCATTGGATGTGCCCCCTAACATTTTATATAATCATACATTACATCATCAAATGTGTTTTCTTCAATATTTTTAATATTACAATGGTTGTATTTTGGAATAGGTGGTGCATTAAAAATATTAGATATCTATGATGTGTTTGTTATAAAAGATATATTAGTCCAATAATGATTTTCATCATTACTTGATTTTAAATCACATGAATAATCTTATAAAACACTTCGTGTTCTTTTATATCAATTTTATACCTTTTATAATTCTCATCATAAAATTTTATAAAATTAAACATAGTGCAGTCTACATTTTTATGAAATTTTCTCTTTAATTCATTGTGTACATTTTTAATTTTTTGATCATACTTTTCCATTAATTTATCTAATTTCCACTATTATCATTTTTACCATTGTAGTAAAAAAAATTTATGTGTTTTTCATTTTTCAAAATTTACAGAATCTTATAGATATGTGGAAAATTTATTCAATAATATCAAAAGATAATTTCCCATTACATTATCTTGCTGATTTAATATTCACTATTTTTATTGAGTCAACATTTTTATGTTTAATGAATTTATATTTTTTTCATCTTATTCGTTTATGTTAACATTAAAATCTTCTTCATACTAAATGATCATTCCTATTTTCAATTTATATAAATATTACTTATATCACATTGTTATTGAATTGAAACTAAAGTTATCCCTAGATTTCATATATATATATTAGAAGGTGTGTTACATGATCTTTTTCATTAATTGGTTTCTTGATATGATGTGTCATGTGATAAATCAAATTGAACATAAGATACATATGAAAAATTGATTCATAATGATTCATATTAAATCTATCATATTAGATATTATATGTATTTAAACGCATTACATTAGAATTTGAATTACCTACTAGAGAAATAGCCAAAGTATCCCAAATTACAAATGCAGGGGTTTGGGTGGATATTATATTGAACACTTCATCTCTAAAATCAACGTATAAATCATTTGTAGATTCATAATTATTTTTATTATCTGATTTAGAATGATCACTCTATTCAACTCTTGTTTTTTTATAGTTCATATTTAACCACAAGGCTATTCAAAATATCAAACTCTTAACTTTAATTGTGAATCTTTATTTTAGTCATCCATTGATAATAATTATGACTATCAATGTAAATATTAGGCTATTTAATTTTCCCTATATAATATTATTTTACGTAAATAATTATTTTAGAAATAAATAAATATGGTCTATAATATTCAACTATATCACAGTAAAATAATATTTAGAAAACACATCAGATGCCAAATTTTAGTCTGATTGAGTAAATCAAGGGGGGTTAATTGAGTTACTAATAATAAATATATTTAAAAAAATTAACACTAAAATATCACAATTTAAGAAGGTTCCTAGTTAAATAAAACAGTTTGAATATATAATTTTTTTCAAATATATTTTCAAAGTGGGATCAATACATTGTTAAAATAATATTATAGATCACATTATCTATAGAGGCTTACTTAGTTGATTAACATCAATATAGAAAAAATTATTATTAACTATCAAATAAATTTTTAGATAAATATTTTAAAAAATATACAAATTTGAACGTTAAAATAATGGAAAACATAATAAATAAAATACATAGTAGAATTAAAATAAGGGGTCTTGTCTCATGTTGATCCTTAATCTTATCCACTTAAAATAACCAACTTCCAATAATTTCATTAAATAATAATCATGATCCCATACATATATCGGGTTTTATGGAAAACAATACATAAATAAATTCAAAAATAAACCATCATTCATAGTTATACATCAGATAAAAACAAGTACATGTCACACATGACCTCTTCCATGGTTTCTGTTGGTATAGAAATGAATAAATCAAAGAGAATGTGTTAAGAACTATCAATTTTAGTAAATGAGATTTTGTGTAATAGATAATGATAATAAAAAGACATGACTAAAATTTTATTTATAAAAAGAATTGTTAATGTACTATATATAGGGAAAAGTGAATTTTTTTATCCGAATATCTTCAGAGGTTTTGAGGACCAAAAATACATATTTAAAAGGATCATGACCAGGACTCCCAGAATATGAAAGAAAACATATTGTATTGATATTATGTAATTTCATTTTGTTTTTAGTCATTCGATATCTTGAATCCTTACACACACATATGTATTTTTTATTTTTCTTATTTCAATGTATGCATGTATTTATTCTATATCAACTTGTTGGTAATATTGCATACTATTTCATATGAGAATGATATGACGAATTTATACAGCTTTAGGTCCTATTATTCATTATATCCTAAAACTATAAACAAGATAAGGAACCATCTAACATTTAATTTAATGAATAAATAGAGTAATCTAATAATAATTATTCTTTAATCCATTAGTGGATTGATATATTTAATTACATAAACTATATTTTTGATGAATTAAATTCTAATAAGTTACTATGTTGTAATAATAGTATTTTGGTGGAATATCATGAATGGTATATCTATTATGGTGGTATATGATCACTAATGGTATATGAGTTCTGGTGGTAGATGATTTGTGGAAGTATATAATTTCTTGTATATATGAGTTTTAGTGGAAGCATTATTGAATGATATAAAAGACTGATAGTAACATTGTCCATAAGTAGAACTATTATAATTGTAGATTTGACTGGTGTTATATCAATCTAATGGTATCCCATTCTATTAGTATATCTATTCAGTAATATATATGTTATTGGTATATCTCATTATTGGTATATCTTTCTACGGTAGAACCCTTTACTGTTAAATCTTTCAACATTATATATTTCAATGGTATATCGCTTTAGGGGTAGATTAATATAGCAGAAGATATTTCAGTGGTATTTGAAAAGATTTATATCAATTAAACTACTATGAGATCATCATATTAAATAGGTGACATTCCTAAAATAATTGTGTATATAGGATTGACAATGTTTTTAAAAAAATTTATACCGAAAATTATTCCCTATCATATAATAGTTAGATTGTTAAAAACATAAAAAACATGATTTATGACTATTAAAATAATGTGGTTCTAATAATTATGCTTTCATATCCCAATTATATTTCAAAATGTGGGCATGGATTGGTTACCTCACAATGTGATTTCTTCCCATGACAATATTGTACCATATTTTTACATTATTATGCTTTTTTATACTATGCTCACGCTATTAGAGATTATTTTTCTATGCTTATATGACATATAATAATTGTTTTCATCATTAATGAATAATATATGGGATTATGTTTCTAATATCATTATTCTTATTAACAATTAAAGATTTATTTATATATGTTATTTTAAGTAAAAATGTATCTCGGTATTATGTAATTCATATTTTCATAATCATAACATTGATGAAATATTTATAGTAATTTACATATTTTGAATTTGAGCTCTCCCATTTGTATCATTTCCCTTCACCAAATTATGGAGGGATTATAAACTATAATAATTATATGAAGGACATTAGTGTGGTATGTATATGAGATAAATAGTTATAATAACAATATAATAATTTGTTTATATATGTAATCTACATAGACACTAATGATTTTGATATTGGGCTAGTGATATTAATTTTGAAATTTAGTATTAAACAAATTGATAGGATATAAAATAAGTGTAGGTTTAACATCAGTCACTAAAATGGGAATTAAATATAATAATTATTATATTTGTTATTTCATTTGTATCAGAGAGTGAGTATTATTGGAGCCTCCTAAATGGTAGTGTAAGATTCTATTTTTCGCAATGATATTTTTGAGATGGTGTTCAAAAGTTAATTATGAATTCTCCAATTTATCTTGATTATTCAGATTATTCTCCATAGGATATTATTAATCATATATCTCCTAAAAAAACTCTTTATAACTAATAGTTGTAAATACCCATATTTTTTCATTAAAATTTAAAATGGCTTGATATAGTAGTATTCCTTGAGTTTTTATCATCAATCACATTACACAACCAATTTCATTTATTTATTGTTCCATTTTTTTTATTTTTACTAGTATGTATTATGATTGTGGGTTCTAAATATATATTTTTGAACTATTTGAGGGTTGTAAAAATGAATAATTTTATTAAAAATTAGTGTCTATAAGGATTTTGTATAATAATGTAATCTGTAGGGTTTTTGGAATGGTATATTTTGATTATATTATTGTTAAATGGGTAATATAGACTAATTTTATATGTTTATAAATACATATAATAATTTTTGTTTGTCTCAATATCATTGATTATGATGTTGATATTTTGTGGAATTGAATGAATATATTGAGTTTCTTATCTGTTTTACCAGATCACCTTCATCAATATAATGAATCTTATAAGATAAAACACCACATAACATCCCTTGTGAGAGTTGGTAAGTTATTTCATAAGAGATATATCATAATAATGGTGGTTCATTCGTAAATTTCCTACTCTGGTAATGGTGATCCAATATACCTTACTGATAAGATCACATGAAGTGTGATGAACACTCGGTTGTTTGTGTGACAAGAAATCTAAATTACCGTTTTAGAACTATCAAGATTTTTCAATTCACCATTCTAAATTTTCTCATCAATATAGAATAAAATCAATAACCTAACATTTACATTTGAGGATTGCCTCTAGTTTAGGATGAATACTTCCTCATTATGTCATGATTATTATCCCACACACACAAATTATAATTTTTTATCATATGAATCATGGGTAAGTGAATGGACTATAACCAGATAGAAATATTAGTTATAACCATCTAGAATGTATTATATAATGAATAAAAAATTAGCCCTATTAATATCAATCTACCAATATATTTCATGGATTCATATAGACCATGAGTGGTGATGATATTATTCCTTATATGTAATGCATTGAGTGATCTTATATCTCATTCAAACAATGATATTGACAAAAAATAGAGGTGGTGTCCTTCTAGAAAATAACTTTTTTAAAATTATGACGTTTATCATCTATTGGTCCCATCATAGATTATCAAACACCAATACAGTAGTGTGTAAATACCAAATTTAAATTTTCAAACCACCAAAACTAAATATCTCTTATTCTAGTTATTTATAACACTTTTACTTGATCCCCTTTTCCAAGAATAAATATTAATCATTAAAACAATTATAGCTTAGGATATAGGATTATTCTCCAACAAACCTCAATGTATATGATCCTTAGAAGCTAATTATTTTAAAATTATACTTGGTTGTGTATCCATGATCATAGAATATTCCCTACAAATTGATCTAAAGACTAATAATTTCTTTGGAGAAAGAATTATTATTTTAAACTAATTAAATATTTAAAAAAAAGGCTCTATCATTCCTAAAATAAATTACAGAATATTTCATCAAAATGAAATATTATCATAGTTCAATATTCCATGAAATCCACAATATTAATTAAAATAAAAAAACAATTCACACATTAATTCCCAAAAACAGTGGGACGTTGTCTGAAAAACATATGGAATGTGATCCATTATATACACAAATTCATCTTCTAATGTATTCCCCTCTTTAATCAACTATAAATATGATAATCTACTAACATTATGACATATTAAACCATGAATATGATAACATGAATCATCAAAATTAATTTATCAATCATCTGAAAATAAAAACTGCAATAATCAAAATTTGTGTATATTCGTATATTTAAAAATAGTAATCATAAAAAATTCATAACCCTAACATTATAATCAATGATCCTTATGTGAAGGAAAATGATTATAATATCCTTGAAAATGAATCTTACATGAGTATGTATGGTCCTTAAAATATATTATACGGTCCTATAATTTGGACTGGTAAAACTCATATTTCCACTAATAATCCATATATTAGGTGTGGTTGTCAGTATATTTAATCTAATAATAATTATTGTATGACTTCTTATCCTCATGTTTCCACTTATGATCATTTCATTTGAAAATATCAGCCAAAAATTAAATTTTATATTTCAAGGAACATTAGAGGAAATGTGAGAACCCACAATGTGCAAGGAAACCTACATATTATAATAGCCTTAAACATTACCATATCCACCATAAGGTTCATCCTCTGTATTGGTCGACCCCACTTAGGTAAAAAACAAGACCTTGTATATATATTAATCTGAAAACAATCTTACGCCAATAAATAAAAACATTATAATAATTCACACCTAGTGAGAAAAAATTTATCCCCCTTAAAATTACATAACCATAAAAATAAATATGAAATAATATCCGTGGAAAATAAATAAATTTAATACCACATAGAGAGAGTGGTTGAACTCCCATATTTATCCACAGATTCCCAAACAGGCTCAATTGATAGAGATGTAATAATATAATTATCTAAGTATTCATTTGATGGAAAAATATATAATTTTATGATACTTCTAACATATTTTTTTTGAAATTGATACTTTATGTCAACATTATTTGACCTAGAATATTCTATTGAATTTTTAGAGAGATTAATTTCTCTTTAGTAGTCACAACATATTTCTAAAGGGTATTGATAATTAATTTTTACATTTTTTACTTGTGTTCCCATATACATCATCTGCATAGTGTCCTATAATAAAACAATAAATATTTTATCAATCAAATATAAATACAATAATGATTATTTTCATAAATTCCATGAAATGAAAATATGTCCAATAAAAAATTATATTCCAGTTTTTAATTTTATATCATCAATAGATATAATTAATTCTTAATTATTAAAACCTTTTCTATTTAGAATTATTTTTTTAACATCATTCCATAATTTAATATTTTTAATATTTTTCTTTGTATTCTCTTTATTTACAACAGAAGAGATTCTTTAGGAGTGGTTTGAAATCTATCATGGAGGGTTACTAAATAAAAAATATTATATTCGATAGCTATTAAAACCATTTTAATTATACTTATTCTTATATATTAATTCTCATTTCTTTCATTCTATTAATAATATTTTATTAGTTTTTTCCCACTTGAATTCGGGTAAAAAAGCCCTTTTGTTCATGAAAAATAATGTTTATTGAGATATCTCAAACATAATTATCCTGTGAAATGACTATGCAGTCAAATACATGAGTAATCTATATTCCCTTGAATATTATATTTTATGCAAGCATTAAAATATAAAATTTCTCATTCAAGTTTCTTGATTACACCTCATACAATAATTCCTTTTTTTAATAAAAAAATAATTTCTTCAATATGGATAAGCACAAAGAGTATTATAGTGATTTTCATGATAACATGTCGGTTATTATCCACATTAACCTTCATTGACTCCATTATATTTGGATATTCACCTATTTTTATGTTTTTAGATCTTGTATTTTTATTTAATACATAATTATATTTTATTATCATTCAAAAATTTCTACAATAAATTTCATTGATAAATACCTCGTCTTATAACATATACACAACGTCATTAATCACATAATTTAAAAATATGATTTAATTTCCCTTTTAAATACATTATAACTTCTATAAAATTAAATTAATATAAAAATTATATTATATTAATGCTATGAAATTGGTGAAAAGGATTCATCAATTACAACTCTTTCTATTTGAGGTTATTGCCTGTATACCAGCCTTGATAAATTTATATCCACTTCACCATTAATATTATGTTTATATATGAAGTCCCATTTTTAAATATTTAAATTATTTTTTGATGGTCATCAACACATTTTCAGATTTAAATTATTTTCAATTTGGTTCCATTATTTTTTTCTATCCAAAAACCATTACTTATGCTCAAAATCTTCTTCATTAGACATTGGTTATACTTTTGATAGTGATATGGTGTGGATTTTTACTATTTTTTATCTATATTAAATAACCCTTATTCCTTCCATTAATTATATATAATCCTTAAATATAATTCTTTATATTTGGATCATTACGATTCAAAAAAATCACATGTTACAAAATACCGAGTTTTTTTAATTTTGTGTCTTAGCATCACTATAAATATTAGAATCTAGTAATCATTTAGGAATATGTATTCCCTCAAAAGATTGTGTTATAGTTTCGTATATATCACCATCATCCACATTTTATCATAGAATAATTCTTCTAATTTCTTCTTCTTTCTAAAGATCCAAAACTACAAAATTTTTATATATTTTTACTAATCTTTTTTTAGCATCTATAAGATGTTTTATTTACATTATAACATAATTAAAAATCAACTTAATATTGTTCATAAACATTTCTCCATTTCAATATTTATTTATTTACAAACATATTATTATAAATGTGATACATTATTTATTATTTATATTCTTTTTGAAACACATAACATTTTGTTTCATTCTATAATTACTCCTTAATAGACACCTTTTATGGTTGATTTCAGCTATTTTGATGGTTTTTAACTAGTAAATTAATAATATATCATGCTCTGTCATCTTAGTTCTATCCATATTAACCAAAATTATATTGTTTCATTTAGACACAATATTTTAATACGGTGATTATGGAGTACGAAACTCATGTATATTTCCATTCATGTGAAGGAATTTATTGAATTATTCCTTGGTATACTCTTGAATATTATCGGATCTTAGTCTCCTCAAATGTAATTTTACCAGCTTCATTGTATGCAGTTTTAAAATTATTAAATTTCATAATCCATATGGTCTATGTGGAATGAATAAAATCAATATATTCCTTTTTATTTGAAATGTATCATTGAAAAAGTGCCTTTATCCACTAGATTATTTCATTTTCATTGGGTTTCATCCATTTGTATGAGTCATTTCTACCATTTCATATGTTTTAAATCACGCCTCCATTTTTAGATTTATACAAAAAAATTATTTAAAATGCTAAAATTATATTTTTATCTACCTTAATAAATGAGTATTTCTAATATCCTATTCCTTAATGATATTACTAATATTATTTTGGAAAAGGTGATAATGTATTTTATATATGTAACAGTTTTCATCTTACTAAGATGTTTAACAATAAATAATTTCATATCCTATAATAAATATTTTTTTGGAGTTCCTACTACATTTATAAGAGTAAATATATATTTAAAAATATTAATAAGGAATATTTATTCTTTGAAAATATTATTATTTGATATATCAATTAAATTTGATATACCCAATGGATTATTCCATATTTCATTAGTAAATAAGAAATTATACGCACTGATTTTATTTTTCTGAATGTTTACTATTCAAATACATGTGATTTTAAATGAGATATCATTTCCAAAATTAATTAAGTCATAATTAATATTTATTATCATTATTTAGTTTCTTTATATCACCTTTCATTTGATATAAACACCTATTTTAATGATATATTGATTTTTAGTTTCACAATTTTTAAATGAACCTCCATAATATTTTTATTCAACTTTATATGATTTTAATTATTTCCAATATTATAACATATATTCATATATATTGATATAAATATGACACACACATCTGTTTTATTCCCATCAAGAGAATATCATCTATTTATCTCTTAAAAAGAGTAAAATATATTATTACCCAATTCTTATTCTCAATATATTGGCTCTTTTGACAAATTTTCATTTTATCTTTTCCCACAATGATTTTGTATCCCATATTAATCCAAATAGAAACATTTATTTACAGTTTTTTTTATTAATTATATAAAAATATCCCACAACATAACTAGTAGCATTCTTACAGTGTTATATAATATAAACATTATTATTGGTTAACAAATTGACCAACTATTAACATTATGTTAAACATATATTTCTCCACAAGCTTCTCTTGTGAATAATCCTTTGGAGACATTAATAATATATTTTAAATTTTTTTATTTCAATATCATTCCATATCTAAAAATATGTTTAATTTTCAACTAGTTCTCTGATTATTTTAGTTCTTCCTTTCTTTAAAAAATTTTTTCATTATTTTCGGTACTTCATTAATTTTGTATAGATATTTCACCCTTTTCTTGGATAATTATAATACTATAATAACTGATTATTTCCTTTTGTTTTATATTTTTTGAAATATTTTCCTTAAAACCTATAAAATTCAACATCCCCTTTGGTAATCTTGTAGGTTTTGTCTTTATTTTTTTTGACTCATTTCATATTTTCCAAATTCAGTCTTCCAATTTCATTTAAAAAATAATCCTTTCCATTTTCATTCTTAATGTTATTTTTTTATCATTCATTGAGCTGCTAATTTTTTACTAGTACTCTGATTTTTTCAAACACATTTTTATCTCAATTTTTATACTATACTCTTTGGATTTCTCCCATTCCTTTATAGTTAACTTAATATTATAAACAATGTCATCTCATTTTAAGTCCCGATATTATTATTTATTCTATATACCATCATTATGAAATATTATGGGACATTTTTTCATTATCAATTTATTTAATATCAGTTATTTTATCGTTCACAGAAAAAAATATTTCTCTTATATTCCTTGAAAAAAATCATATTCTTCTCCATTGACTGGTTCCTTTAATCATTTGTTTTATGAGTACATTCAAAATAATTACCTTCCCATTATATCAAAAGTGGATAATTCTAAGTGAATAATCTATATTTTCTTTATTATATTAATTTTAATAGAATTTTATCATGATACTTACCATTCCCAATTTTAATATTTCATAAAAAAATTGAAAGTGTTTTTGAAAAATATTTAAGATCTTCATCACCATCCACACAATCTTAATATATTGTATATAGTACACTTAGAAACAACTAATAAGTACATTATATTACCTATATTAATTAAAATATGTGAATATCAGTATGTATATTCTCACATTCTGTGTGTTCATCTATGTTAAATTAATTTGATAATGTATTAATGTAAATGATGTGTCAATAATGGTCATAGAAATTCTAGGATATGATTATGACCTTAAAGTTATTTTATGATATATCTAAAATATTAGTCATAAATTCTGGTTAAAATTCAATAATAGGTCACATTATATGTTGATTATCATGTGCGAGTATTAATAATGGGATGAGACTTCACCTTATAGAGTATGCATTAGGTGATCTATATGATATCAGGGTCATTAAGATAGACATGAATATAGGGGTAAAACATGTATGTGTTTAATTGGACTTCTTTTCTATTATGGTTTACAATGGTAACAGTATATTTATATTATAATTAATTCATAACATTATTCAAATACTTTATAAATTATTATAATCAATGTTGATACATTTCATGGAAATGATTAGTTGGCTGGGTTACTATTGAATAATATGTCACTGATTAATAATTTGATGAAGGATTTATCCCTTCCATACATATTAATATTGATATATTATATCTTTTAATTTGGGATGTGAATTCCATATAAAGTTTATTGTCACGGTGTTCAATTTGTTCATTCTAGAGATTTAAAGAGATATAAATAGAGCACATGTGTTGATAAAATAAATTATATAACCTATTTGATTAGATATTACATGATAAAATTATTATAGAAGAAAATGAATGATTATTTATTTTATTTTATTTTTTAAAATAAAAGTATATATTTTTGGCTGACAAGACCTATTTCTAGATAGTTTTAAAATATTATACGTAGGGCTACTAGTTTTTAATAAGAATGAAGCCAATATGGTCACATACTATGTATATCATATGATCTAAGGTAAATAACTTTTATACATATAATAATTATTTTTCTCTATAAATTGTATTATTATTTATTCATTACATTTTATCAGAATGCATATATTCATCATGAAATTATTTTATTTTAATAATATGATTTTCTCATGTTTTGTAAAATGTAATAAATAAATTAATGATTATTTATTTACTTGTATGAATATTAGAAAAAATATTAACATACCAAACTACGATTAAGATATTTATTAATTTATTGAATAATTAATATTTTTTTATATATTTATTTAATAATTAAAAAAATGTGGGTGAGTTAATCAAGTTTCGGTTCTAGTGATTAATATTAATTTGTTTGTCTATAAATTAATATTTACCTTTTTACGGGTTTGTACAAAACATGAGACAAAAAAACTATTATTTTTATTTTACATGGTGTAGGGTCATTTAAGGTTTTTAAAATAAATTAAGTAAATATATGAAAATAGTTAATATTTGAGTCTAATATAAGGTCTAATAATAGACTATTATGTATATTGTGGAGAGGTTAATCATTATACACAACATTACATACTAATATGATTATCTTTCATTGAATATATCTAAGTATTTCTCTCAATATTTAAAGAAACTATACTTATAGATATATTACTCTAATGATTTAAAACATTAAGGGTGAATTCGAAAATCTCAAATGAGTGTTATGGGATCAATGATGTCAACATAAGATGATAAATTGGTTATGTTATCACATGGAAATCCAAAAGTGTTGTTAAAAGACAATAGTAGCACATGTGGATCACCTTTAAAGGGGATTATATTTGGTTCCACATGGGAATAAAAATTTTATACCATGAACATTTTTTTGGAATAAGAGAGTACAAGAAATTTATTTGGATGATCAACAATATCAATGAATAAATAACTCATGGTTCGAGTAAAATTTCATCTTATACTACTAAACTAATTATAAATTTCTCAAAAAATGAGATCTGTGATTCCAAAACAATTTAACAATTTATTTGAAAATATACATATATCATTATTGAATCAATGTTACATACATTTTGAATTATCTATTGAATCCAACAAAATATATGTAAGGATATACCTGAATTGTAATTGGTAGAAAATCTAGAATCTTCATGTTATAAGAAATTAGTCATGGTTATATTTAAAATTATTTATTGATTTTTGATCATTTATTTCATTAATGATTATTTTTTTTATTGATTAATTTATTCATTAAAAAAAATTATTTAGATCAATTCATTCCCCCTATATTCCTCTATAATATTATAAATATTTATAAAATATTAAACAAAAAACATCTAAAGAAACCATCTTTAGGTATCAAATAATATAGAAAGATAACATAAGACTACATCGTGTGTCTCCCTAAGATTCACAACGTGTATTTTATTTCACTATAGGAGGTTAACTAAGGAGATTCAGGTTCATTTTGTAATCAATACACATGGTTTTTATGTAATGAAGACCACATGGGGACTATCATAGAATAAAATATGTTCAGCTTTACTACATATTGTGTATCTCACCTACACACGAAGGACTCTACGTTCTTTCTTACTAAAAAATATGGATGTAGAAAGAAATGTGTAATAAAAAAATTGTGTGAATTTAATACATGATGTGTACAATCTAGAACCCATTAATATTTAAGGCTACACATGATTTATCCCCCATGAAATCCATGTTCATAAAAAATATTTGTAATAAGTACACAAGGAGTCTCTAGGTATTTACTATAGATAGATAGAAAAGATATAAGCATGATATGTGGCTAATATGCACACATTGTGTACCATAATTGTAAAAATGAATATTTTAGAATATAATTTATTACTAAATGAAACACATAATTATGATTTTATGTTTAATTCATTGAAAAATATTGTATATATAATAGTTTTCATTTGATATAAAAGGTAAAATAAATTTCAGATGATATATAAAACTACATGTTCTGTATCATCATTGAATAATAATGAATTCACATGCATTGAATATTTACCCATAGTGTAATTTTGACTTTTCTCATATTTTATTTATTGGAAAACAAATTATATGAAATTATATCACATTTTTTGCACATGATATATCAAGTGAGTGAATCTGATAGATCTTTGAAATTATTGAGTTGTTCAAATAGTTACTTTCTATGTTTCCTCAAAATAAAAATATGTATAAAAATTTTATTAAAATTTAAATCCATATAATTTATTTAAAATAAAAATGTTTGATAATATTCTAGATGTATTTTGATTAGAATAAGAGGACAATAATTAATTGATCAATCAAATAATTAATTGAATTAATTCACGCACAATTTATCTTAATTATGAAAATTGAAATTATTTTAAGACAATTTTTTAATTTTAATTCATTTAATGTATGTACAAAATCATTACCATGGGTCATATCTATTTACACATTGTTTTGTATTATTTTAATTATTTAATGGTTTCTTCTGTAGTATAATTATAAAATTAAATTGATGTCTTTTATGTCATACCTCCCTCCACATTATGTAGAACATGTGTCTTAGTGGTTGTAATGGATATATATCCCTAGTGCAAGGAGTTAGTAAAAAAATGGATGTTGTATATGGTGGTGAGATAATACTCAGTGATACATAGGTGGAAAAGTGGATTGTTGTAACTCACGCCCAAACTTCAATATGATGTTTTTCCCTAGGGTAATAACATTATTTGTTATCATTTATATAAGTCAAACATTATTTAACATACTTATCATGTGAATTATTTATTTTCATTCTACCATTTTTTTGATTTATTTTATTAATTCCAAACCATGATCATAAAAACAAATGGTCTAAAATTCAAAAATTAAATTTAAATAAATATATTCTAAAGACATTTTTTCAAGGAGATGGTAATTAATTATGTAAAATCAATATAATATCAACAATATGTGAAAAATTATAAAACCATTTGATTAACATATAATCTACACAAAAAATGCCATAGTTAATGTGTTAATTTATAATATTCCTACCAATAATTTATAAAGATTTCTTCCATAGATCTTAGTGTTTACATGGACTACGTATGGACACTTAATTTGAGCATGGGGTTTATAAGAATGTTTTTTTTTGACATAAATGAATTGGTATCTTGAAATATCACTTACATAACATCTTCATATTTTTTATTATTAAAAAATTTATGGGTCAAGAAATGTAAATAAATATAATTTACCATAGAATTTATAATTGATTATACATTTTACATCCAATGGTGTGAGTTTTGGAGTTTGAAAAGATAAGAAGAGACTAAAAATAGACTTGTTTATAATAAATTATTCAAATAATGTGATGTAATAATAATAATATATTGAATTATTATTCAATTTAATTCATATTTCAATAAATTAGAATCCAATGATAAATAATATTCCTATAAAATCCCCTAGTAAACATATATTTGAAGTATAGTACAAGGTACTAGATATTTCCTTATGTCTAGAACTACTGTTTTTAAATCATGAGTCTTATGTTATTGATCTTCCTATTATGGAGGATAGTGAGGAAAAATTCCTTGTCTATGAAAAGTAATTAGATTATATATTAAAAATAGAATGTTTGATGTTGTAATTCATATCGATTGGATATCAAAACACATGTGTCACTGTAGATTCATATTATGTTCTTTGTTAACTATATGATCTATTTCATGAGAGAGACTGATAAAAATGATTTGATATATTCAATTCATGACTTATCTGGGATGAAT
Organism: Viscum album; assembly: GCA_963277665.1. Classification (NCBI taxonomy): domain Eukaryota; kingdom Viridiplantae; phylum Streptophyta; class Magnoliopsida; order Santalales; family Viscaceae; genus Viscum; species Viscum album. The sequence continues at coordinate 1,361,347,860 of OY728133.1, forward strand.
TGGATCGAGACTAAATGAAATTTTTGGCCTCCTCATGGGACAATATATTTCATCTGGCAGACACCTTTTTGTGGGTGGATTAACATTAACTCTAATGGTGCTTCAAGAGGCAATCTGGGCCCCTCTAGTTTTGGTGCTATCTTTAGTGATTATCATGAGAATTCTATTGTGTGTTTTCATGGATCATGTTGTATTTCCTCCTCTACGGAAGCAGATATGTTTGGTGTTATTGTGGATATGGAGCAAGTGAATGCATGGGGTTGGGACAAGATTTAATTTGAGTATCAATCTTCGGCTATTGTATTTTCTATACAAACTGGGTCAATTCACCTTTCATGGAAACTCACTAATCGATGGACTAGACTCCTAGATTCTATCTACTCAAATGAGGACATTGTTACTCATGTCTACAGAGAGGAAAATTTTTTGGAAGATGGGCTTGAAAATATGGGCGTGAATGGTATAGATTATCTTTGGAAGGATCATGTGTCAGATGATCTCCTTCCTCTCTATATGAAGGATCTTTGTAAATCTTCTTCTTTCAGACTTGTGTATGTTTTTTAATCTACTAATAAAGGGGTCTTTCTTTCTTAGCACGATCTCAGTTTGTTTTAAAAAAAGGGTATAAATATCTAGAAGAATTATTTATTGATCTAATTATATCCTCAGAGCTTCAATTTTTCTCTATTTTATTATAATAAAAAGTGAGAAACATTGATAAGCCCCCATAAATCTTCTTACTCTACTTCACCAAGTAGATAAGTATGTAAGGAATAAAAATAATGTAGTTCATATGGGTTGAATGAGGTAGGGAGAAGAATTTTTCCCTGAGACTAATACTAATTTGAAAAAACTAAGCACCAAACCAATAAGAGGAGAATAAAGGGTAATGAATAGAAATATGAGGAATTCATCATAGAATATATGAATATGGGACACCGAAATATTAACTACACTCATAAAAAGAAGAAGAGGGCTTCATGTGTTTTTTAAAGATTGAAATTTCTATATTTTAAATTAATGGTTATTAGATAAAATATGTAGATTTCATATATGAATTAAAATATAGGATCCAATTTTATTTTATTGGATTTATCAATATAAGGTGGATTTGAAAACAAAAAATGGAGTAATATTTTTTTTTTGATTTAGGCAATGGAAAATACATCCTCACATTTCAAACTGAGATGATATTCGTTTTGAAATATTTTTATTATGTTTGTTCATTACTCATAAACAATATATATATATATATAGACATTATATATATTGATTTATGTTCAAATTTGTTAGTACAAGTTTTTTATTTAAAAAATACATTATGTTTTTTGTAAGGTATGTTTAAATATTGTTATTATTATGTTATAATGAAAAAATAAATTAATGGAAATTGATAATGAAACTAATTCACATGTATCATACCACACCCAACTAGGTAATCATCTATTAAGTCTTGTAAATGTGAATATTTTATCTATACTAAATGATGATGGATATTAAGATTTTTTAAAACTAAAACCACAGAGTTTTTTTTATTCTTGTTTTCAATTTAAAATGGTTGACGCCCTATTTATTTTAAAAGATGAATGGTCCACCAAGTTTCATCAATTGTTTCATAATTATTTTTATGAATCATTTCTAATTAAACTAACAATATGGTATACAAAATTTATTACTTGTGATGATGATTTTATTGGACATGATATTCCTTCATAATGAGGTATAATTTAGGATTCTTTGAATGGTTCAAGGAATATAAGAATAATGTTTACAAACATCTAGGTAGATATATTATGAATAACATCTCAAACTTTTGTGGAGAATGTATTAATTGGATATACATTGATTATATTTTTTAGTATTGTATAAAACCAAAATCCCTACTCCTTTCACACCCTAGAGTAATAGTGTTATTGAAAGGAAGAAGCAAACCATATATGAAATAACGATATCAGTGATGAGTTCAGTCAATATTTTAAAATCCATTTGGGGATTCTCATTATGGAGAGTATCATGCCCACGAAACCATGTAAAAATAATAGTGTTAATAATGGTGGTATATTTGAAATATATAGTGAAATGAAATTTTTACTATCATATTCAAGAGTATGTGGTTGTGAATCATTTATTATGGATACATTTGGAAAGAAACATACAACTAGAGATACTGAGTGTATCATTAATTGATATCATAATGAAAATAAAGGATATTTTCTATATGAAACCACAGAAAAAAAGTATTCTGTTTATGATATGATATTTTTTAATGAGAGGGAGGACATATCTTAATGATATATTAGGAGGGATATAAACTTTGACGAATCTAAAACTCTAGAAACACAATAACTGTCTTAGGAATAAATACCTCAAAACCGAATGGAAAGAGAATTCTATATACACAGTTACTATGTTGGAGTAAAATAATGATTATAAAACCTATAATATATTTTTTTATTCACAAAGTATGGTGACTCATTATTAGAAACTAATAATGATCCAGTATCCGCAAATTATGAAGTTAGGTTTATAGATGATAATAATAAAATGATTTTATCCTTTGTGAAATGGATTCCATGTAACAAAACCATGTATTTATTATATAAGATCCTCTAATGAATATAAATCCCATATTTCGAAATCCATATTCATGTAGAAATTGTACATGGTAGGAGATGTCAATATTGGTAAATTATGACATGTTATGAAAGAGAACAATGAAAAACTAATTCATTGACTAGGAAAAAACATTTTTAACAATCACTATGATGAATATTATTAGAATTATACATTCAAGAACATCATTCTATTAATATGAGATTTAATATATGAATTTTATAATATTTTTTTTTAAAAGGGATGTAATATATGAGATTCTATTATAACATATAAATTGTAACACCCCAAGCTTCTACGGTATGCTTCTCATTGAATAATGTGATAGCGTGTGTTGTACGCAACACCGAGTTCTAACACACCATAACTAATCAAACTAGCCGTTATGAATAGTAATACCTACTTTTTGAAATTATATATATTTTATATTTTAAAATGGACTTCATTTTTGGATTCGGAATATCGAATTTAGCCTAAGGTGAAATTTTGGTACATTTCGGATAACTTTCATATTTTGATGAATAGTGAAAATTACTAAATTTTAATTAAAAACAACATTTTTAATCAAAATAATTAATAGTGATAAATTATGAATTTGAGTGGTTTTAAAGTATATTTAGAATATATTTTTACCATTTAATATAATGTTGGTCATTGGACATAATTTTACAATTAAACCGAACATAAACGAGTGTCAATCTTTTGATAGTTATTATCTCTTAAAAACACGCTTTTTGTTTTGACAGCGGGAATTAATTTTAAATTAATTTCTCACACTTCTGTGTTTTTAATTTAGGAAAATGGATTCCATATTTTGAATCAGGATGTTCAAATTGTGTAAATAGGTAACATTTATTTTTAGACATTTTGAATAATTACTGCGGTAAATATTTTATTTATCATGGTTAAGGGTAAATCCGGTAAATAAGGGTTAAAAAAATAATATTATAATAATACTAAATTACCCTAAAACGTGTCTTAACCCTATTGGTTGATACATGGTCGACCATGGGCATCTTTGTGTAAATTTTGGGACCCCATGGATCCACTTGTAAGTGATAATGACACTTTATTTTAATTAAGTCAAAATGAATACAAAAATGACAGAAGCATATATCTTTTAGAAAAACAATTGTTACATAGGGTTATATAAGTTGGATTTTAGATTATAAATATTCATTAGAAATATAAAAAGATTTCCTACAAAACAATATTTTATTTATAATTTTTAGACATTAAATAATTTATTTTATTTATGACACAATGATGATGCAGTAATTACTATAATAGTGAAAAATTAAAATAATTGATATTATAAATACCCAAACAAATATAATATGAAACTTTTAATGAATTAAACTAATTTTATAGTATAATATGATATATTATGATTGATTTAATTGACTTTGTTCGAAGTAATCAATCTGTTATGAGTTTCACAAAAATCAACTATTGAATAGTGTCAAAATTGACATAAAGAGTTCTTAAAACAAATATTACATTATTAATTGATATTAAATTCCTAAAAATCTAAGGTTCGTCCAAGAGACTTATATCAGGATAGGTTCATCATTAATGGACCACTTGGGGGTCTCTTGGATGTATATAGTAAGTTTATTAACCATGTGATATAAAAATACAAAGAGACATTGTAAAAGTGAAACTAATTAACTTAGAGTTAATACTTAAAGATAAGGTTAATATAAGTACCCAAACCTATATAAATTCTATTGGTTGAGTGGTTTTCGACCTATCCCCACCTTAACCTTTGAATAATAAGCTTTGGAGCCATTAGAAACCGAATATGAATTTATTATAAATTAATATTTCTAGCTTTTCCAAAGGTGCCCCTCACCCCTCTTATAAAAGGGCACTCCTCATTCTCATTTCTTCACACCTTCAAAGCCTTTTGGTTCGGCCAAACTCTGCCAAAATACTCTCCCAACATCCCTCACTACAACCTAGAGGCCTTAGTTTGATCAGAAAGCCAACCTAAGGAGCCCTTTTGATCAAATCAAAAGGAAGAACCCGAAGAAGAGGTAATGATTTCACCACCCTTCTCCAAGTTCATTTCTTCTTCCACTTCTTCTTCCTTTGTTCTTACCATTCAAAAATAATAACTCCAGTATCTCACATATACTGTGATGTTATTATAAATATGGTACAACCATATTCAATATTCTATCCACCCTTTGATTAACATGTCACCATACGTGCGTACGTACGGACTACCGTCTCCACGTCATGGTGTAATTGTTATTCAATATAATATTATTTGGATGGGTATAATAATGATGTGTAACTCATGTAAATAATAAATATAAAATGTTAATGATTCTGTATATATGATATACCATCCATTTATATATTATTTTAATATCAAAAGAATGATATTGTCGCTCGTGCGTACGTACGGACTACCGTCTCCACGAACGCGATGAGATTCATTCTCCATCGTATCCATTCAAGTATAATTATCATTTGATGATTTAAAAATGATGTTTAAGGACTAGATATCATTCTGGATATGAATCAGATACAACAACCATGGCTTATGTAACAAAACATATAAAAGAAAATGAGTAAGTTAACTCCCGAAACGACGATAATTCTAAGATATTATTAACAAATCAATGTTAAAAGATCATATATGATATCATATTATTATATATGATTCTTGTATAATTTAATAACAACTATTTCACCATTATACAGGAGGTTAACCTACCCCAACCAAGTAAAAGTACAAGGTAAGGGTTTACTTTACAACCTCTTCATTATCCAAGGTTGTTTATACGTAATAATCTACTGGGATCTCTTTATCATCGACATCCATGTTTCTTAAAAATGCTTTTCAAATCATTTTTTACTATTTACTAGAATATGAGTTAAAGTCATTTATACACTTTTTGACTTTTATAAGTGGTTTATAAAGGAATCTTTCGGTCTTTTTCAAAACAAGGTCCCTTTTAACCTTTTCGACGGAATTAAGGTAAGAATGTTTTTTTAACTTATACGGCGGGTGAGGCTATTTTCCGCCGTTATAAAATCTTCAAAGCTTCCCTTACAAGCTTATAAGAATATTTTCAAAGAAAATGTTTTATTTTATATGGATCTTAAATTATTTCAAAATAAAAGGAGATATTTTTTTAAAAAGAATTTTGATTTCATCTATGTCAACATCCTTTGATGGATTTTAAGATTATTTGAAGTTGATTTTTTATGATACAAAACTTCTATATTGTATTGAAGGTTTTGTGATATGTTTGACTGTGGATGTGCTATTTTTATACCATTCATAATTTATGGGGAAAGTATTGACATTTCATATGTTAGTTTTAATATGAATGTTTATGTTATGTTTAAACCTTTTCATATGGGAATGCATTGGACTTATTAAGTGACGGGTGGAGCCCGCTATAGCTCCTCGATGCATCGGTAGGTCTCATGAGACAAACTAGTGTCTTGGCACAAGGCCTTGACAAAATCTTATTTGTAGTCTTGGAACAAGGCCTTGGCTATGTGGTTATGATAGTCTGGCATTATGCATTCCAACATTATGAAAGTGGTTATTGATTTTTGCATGTGATTATTCGATTAGTAGAATATCCATGTGAATAAGTAAATGGCATTATTTCATTTTATTTATTCCATACCATGTTGAAAGTTCAGATTTAAAAGGCTTTTATTTTAGTTATACATTGCCTTAAATGTTTATTCTTATTTATGAAAGTTTCCGCTATATTGTTATCCTTACTGGGCATTTGAGCTCACCCCTTTTCTATGTTTTATTTTTCCCAGGAAGTGAAGAAGTAAGTTATGAATGACCTGCAAGGATATTATGTGGGGATATGAGTGTGGATTATGGAGACATTATGTTGTTGTAGTAGTTTTTCATTTTATGATGTAATGTAAAACATATGAATATATCTAGTGTTTCCAAGGCTACTACACCAATCGGTCTTTTGAGATTTGATCTTTCTTGTGATCATGCCAATGTTATGTAATTAATGCACCGACTCTGGGTAACTGGGGTCGGGGCGTTACAGTTGGTATCAGAGGAAGTTTAGTACAAACCTTGGAAGCTAGATTTAGATAAACTCTGATTAGAGCACGTAGACCTAAGATGAACTTTGAGGATTAGTGTAGAAGAACTTCCTAGAATTTTGGTATTGTAGAGATTTTGTGAGTTTTCCGAGCAATACATCCCTGTCTGGATATGAGCAGGTAGAGGCAGCTCTGGAACAGATGTACCTAGGGGTAAAACCCGAAAACACCGCTTTGAGCTAGACTTGAACGGGAACTGGTGCACGACAACGGGCCTTGCTGCACTCTTGGTTACGACACTCCCGGGGGATATGCTTAGGATAATTCTCATTTTCTTTACAAACCATTATGAAGGGTTTATGAGTATATACTTCCTCAAAGAAAACATTTTTATGATTATGGATTATATCCATAAATAGTTCAATTTATGTTAAGTGTTTTATAAGTATGGGATTATGTATTTTGACTCATAAACTAATCTAGTTTATGCCATTGTTTAGAAATGGAGCCCAGTAGAAGGAATGATAACTCCAGAAATGCACATGATTCAAAGAGAAGGAAGGATCATATCTCTCATGGTCTTAAGCTAGAATTTATAAGAGAAATAGTCTCCCATGTATTATCATCATATGAAGAAATAATATCATGTGTTGATAAGATAAGTAAAGAGTTTACTGAGCCCTATGGATTTGAAGGGAAGCAAGAGAAGAAAAGGATGGAAGAGAGAAAGATGGATAAAGGGAAGAGGGAAAAGAAGAATTTTCCCATATGTGGTAACTGTGGAAAGAAATGTAACACCCGAGACTTTTATGTTATATAAATCATCAAAGGAATATTTTTCTATACAACACTTGCTTGGCTTGCTTTACACGCAATCGCGACCTTCCTCGATAGCTTGCGTCGTACGCAATACCGAGTCTCACTAAACAACATTATGCTATTAAAACTAGCCGTTATGAATAGTAATAACCACTTTTTGGAATTTTATAAATTTTATTTTTCAAAATGGACTTCATTTTTGGACTCAGAATATCGAAATTAGCCGAGGGTGAAATTTTGGTATTTTTCTGAAAACTTTCAATTTTTGATGAATAGTGAAACCACTAAGTGGTAGGTTAAAAACTGAATTTTGCATAAAACTTAATTTTACCGCTTCTGTGATTGGAATTTCGAAAATCCGAGAGACACGGTTAATATCAAGGACTAAAATGTGGTTCAATGAGATGAAAATAATTTTTTGGTGAATAGTAACTTTTTACTTTTTTTACCGCGGTTAATAGTAAATAGGGTAACTAAGGGTAAATATGATATTAATATTACCCTAACACATGTCCTAATTCTATTGGACAAGTGTAATTCGACCAAAAACAAACTTAGGAATAAAATATGACCATTTAGGCCCACTTGGATTAGATTAGGACATTTATTATTAATTTATTTAAAGAAGGGTTAAAATAGTTAAAATCATAGTTTAATAAGTAAATCATTTTTAATATGGGGTTATACATAAGATAAATTCAATTGTAAATATTCATTAGAAATATAAAAATATTTCCTACATGAGGATATTTTATTTGTAATTTTTAGACATCAAATAATGTAATTTATTTATGACACAAAGATGATGCAGTAATTATCTTATTAATGAAATATTGACATAATTGATGTTATAAACACCAAAATAAATGTAATTTGAGACTTTTTATGAATTCAACTAATTTTATAGGTTACTATGATATATTAATGTTGATTTAATCAACTTGGTTCGAACATATAATTCTTTTATGACTTTCACAAAAATCATATATCAAATAGTGTCAAAATTGACACAAAATAGTTTTTAAATCAAATATTATATTATTAATTGTTATTTTATTCCTAAAAATCTAAGGTTCGGCCAAATGACTTAGATAAGGATATATATTTTAATAATAAACAATTTGGGGTTCGTTTGGCATGTTATAGTAAGTGTATTAACCATATAGTGAAAGAAAACAAAAAGACATGGTAAAAGTTAAATTATTTAACTTAGAGTTAAATCTAATTGATAAGGTTAAAATAATACCCTAAACTTGTCTAAATCCTATTGGTTGATAGGATTTCGACCCTTCCCCACTTTATCTTCGAAATAAGACCCTTTGGAACCATTATAAACCGATTTTGTCTTTAATATAAAATAATATTTTGAGATATTCCTAAGGTGCCCCTCTCCTCCCTTATAAAAGGGCACCTCCTCCCCCTCCTCCTCACACCAAATTGAGCACTCAAGCTCGGCCAACCCCTGCCATTTTCTCCTCTCCACTTCCCTAGAATAATCCTAGAGGTCCTGGTCTTCTCCAAAGACCAATCTTAGTTCCTTAAGTGGAGGATTCAAAGAGGCGTTCCAAAGAAGAGGTAATATCCATTACCGATCTTTTCAATTTCTTTCTTCTTCAACTTCTTCTTCTTTAGTTGTTTCATGATAAAGTAATAACATAAGTATTACTTACATACTGATATGTTATTATAAATATGAAACAACCCTATTTCACCTTCTATCCATCCTACGGAAAAATGAAATCACCACGCGTGCGTACGTACGGAATACCGTCTCCACGCCGTGGTGTAATCTATTTTCCACCATCACCTTACAAGGATGGTTATAATGGTGTAATGAGTAACTAAATATGATTATTATGAAGTAATATTGATACTGAAATAATATATATATACTCCAATACAATTCCACGATCATAGGAATGATATCATCACTCGTGCGTACGTACGGAATACCGTCTCCACGATGTGATGCGACTCGTTCTACATGATCTTCATTTCATAATGATTATATAAATGAATTGAATGAATGAATATGGTATATAATACACTAATACCATTCTGGAAATGAATTATCTATAACCTAAAGATAAGAATAAGAATTTATTTGACAAAACACGCATAAGAACAAAAAGTTATAAAGACCCGAGTAACAAGTAACAATGAAATATTACTAACAAGAAGCTAATAATATGACCATATATGATATCATATAAATATGTATGATTCTGGAATAAGTCAATAACATTATTTAAACCATTATACAGGAGCTTCGGACACGTACAAAGCTAATCGGACCTAAGGTAAGGGAAATATCACAATCTCATTTTTATCCAAGATTGTTTATTCATAAGTATTTACTGGGGTGTATTTTATCATCCACATCCATGTTTCATCAATATGTAATATTATTTCCATCCTTCTACAATATTTTATATCCAATTTTACCCTTCGCTAAGTTTTTTGTAAATGATATGAAAGGAATCTTTTGTCGTTTTTCGTACGAGGTACTTTATGACTTTTCCGACAAAAGTACGAAGAATGTTTTTTTTTAACATATACGGCATGAATGGATTTTTAAAACATTATTTCCAAGAAACTTCCATTACAGGTTTTCAAGTTTATTTTTAATCAACTTCTTTTATTTTAAAGTTGTATGACATGTTATGAAAGGAAAAATGTTTTTGAAGAAGAAAGGATATTTTCCTCAAGAATGGAGTTCAAGTGTTTTATCAAAATTATTTTCCATCTAAGATAATAAAGGGTTCTGTTTCTATCCATATTTATACATTGGTTTGACTATGTTGTGATGGAATTATGTTTATGAATTCCTTTATCTTATATGAATTGATTTATGATGTCATGATGTTTCAAGAATCCCATTTTTGTTATATGTGTTATGCGATGATGTATGTTTTATGATTATGTGGCACACATAAGAAAGGATTCATTATAAGATGGGTGGGACCTATATCTCCCTCCAATGCATTGGGTAATGATTTTATATCTCAGGAGATAGACATGGCTGGAACGGAAGGTTATTTCGGTTCAGTGATACAGGACTGAAACGAGGAGTGAACTCGGTTCAGAAAGGGACTTTGTCCACTAAGATAGTCTTGGCAATGAGTCATGACTAACAAGAAATGATTTCCATGATTATGTGTGCATGCCACAAAGTTTCAAGTTTTATGTTATGATTATGGGGATCTCATTTTCACTTCTATGATTTATTCCATGTTAAGATATTATGATCTCTATTGCAGGTTTTGATTTTCAAAAAGATATGATATGATTTTTATTTCCTTTATTTGCCCTTGCTGAGCATTTGAGCTCACCCTTTTATGTTTTCTTTTCCCCAGGTCAGGAAGATGGATATTAAGTAGAGTATGCTAAAAGGGACCCTAGATATGATGAAATAAATGGGAGACACTGTAGAAGATTTATGAACCAGTTGTTTATGTTTCCCAGTTTCTAAAGACACTATACCTATACGGTCCTTTGTGGTTTTGTCATATGTTGTAATAAGTGTGCTTCAATTTTGAAGTATTACCAATGTATGTAAAGTGTGGGTTGTTATAGTTGGTATCAGAGGCAAAGGAGGTAGGAATGTATCCGATCCTTGGGAACTCTCACATGTGAGCGTTGGACGAAGCATGGCTCTCCGCCCAAGGGCTTCATGTGGAAATGGCTGCCACTGGGGATGGTGGTGTGTCCCGCCCAGGGGGTGTAGCCGCCCATGGAGTGCCCTGATAGGTATCAATTGTAGTCCACTGGAAGTAATTCTAGACCGTTATAGTTGGTATTAGAGGAAAGGTATAGTCAACCTTTGGAAACTAGGATGTGAAAGCCTTAGTAAGAACCCTAAGGATAAGTCTAAGCATAGAACACAATCTTAGTGTTTTAGAAAATGGCCTTGAATAACCTAGGATAAGACCTTAAGCATGAAAATTTTATTCTTGAATTATGTGGTTTCCTATTATAATCAGTGTTGCTCACACTATTCTTCTTGGTTTTAGTCAATGGCTGGAACCCGAAGGAACCGTGTTAATGCGGAATGCGATGGGCAATGAAATGATTGTCCCCCTGAGCAACCAAACGATATGGGAGCTGGAATGCAAAATCTTGTAGCCATGCTCACACAACTTTCTCAAGCTATGAATCATGCAGGATTTCCAAACGAGCAAAGGAGGGAGCAACATTCTGTTGAATCCTTCATGAGGCAGCGTCCACCTTCTTTCAGCGGGTCTACTGATCCATTAGTTGCTGAACAATGGATTAGTACTACTGAAAAGATATTTTCAGTTCTCAATGTTCTGAACATGATAAAGTCATCCTAGCAGTGTATCGTTTGGAAGGAGATGATGATCAATGGTGGAATCTTGTTAAGAATACGAGGCAAAGGGATGAAATTGAGTCTATGGAATGGGACGAGTTCAAGAACTTATTTTTCAATAAGTACTTCCCTCGTATTCTCCGAACAAAGATGGAGAAAGAGTTTCTTGAACTGAAGCAAAGGGATGATGAATCTGTTGGTACCTATGAAGCAAATTTTACCAGACTTGCAAGGTACGCTTCTGGTATTATTTTCCAACCTGAGAGTAAGATCGATCGATTCTTTAGTGGCTTAAAACCAAGTCTTCGAAGGGCGTTAGCCATAAGGGACTTCAATAGCTACGAGGAAATCGTTCGATGTGCTCTCAAAGTCGAGATGGAGATTGGAGTAACCCATCAGTCACATGGGTTTGATAAGAAGAGGAAGATGGAATTCAAAGAAAAATCTAAAGAGCACACGGAAAAGAAGATGAACTTTCCCTTATGCTCAATGTGTGGAAAGAAACATGGAGGGAGTTGTCTTAAAGGGACAAGTAAATGTTTTAAATGTGGAAAGGAAGGTCATCGGGCATTTGAATCCCGTGATAGTGGGAAGAAGATGTCTAATGATGCAAACAAAGGAAGGGATACACAGAATGAACCTGCTACACTTCAATGTTTCAAGTGCAAGGAGATGGGGCATTATGCCAATCAATGCCCAAATCCAAGGGTTGATGATGATGGTCGACGTCAACAAACTCTTAAGGCTAAAGACAAAGGAAAGTCACATGCAATTTCTATCAGCGAGGTGGAGTACGATAACGATGTGGTGAAAGGTACACTTACCATCCACTCTAAAGTAGCAAATGTTTTATTTGATTCTGGATCCACCCACTCTTTTATTTCTGAAAAATTTTCTAAGGGTATCACCTTATTACCTCAACAATTAGATGTTGAGTTAGTTGTGACAACACCTAATGGAACATCAATCGCATCAGAAGTTTATAATTCTTCTCCGATCGATGTTTGTGGGAAAGTGCTTCCTGCAAATCTTGTGATCCTTCCTTTAGTGGAATTTGATGTGATTCATGGCATGGATTGGCTTTCTCTACATGGAGCTCATATCAATTGCCAAAGAAGGGAAGTCACATTTCATATTCCAGATCAATCTACGATCGTATACCAATGCAAGGATGAACATAACCTTCCAGTGGAAATTTCTTCCATCTTATGGGTATTGATTCCACTAAATGAAGGTTATTTATCTCAAATGGTTGGTGAGAAACTCACGATTAAGAATATGCCCATTGTACGGGAGTTTGATGACGTCTTTCCGGAGGAATTACTGGGTCTTCCACCAAATCGTGAAGTTGAGTTTTCAATAGAACTCGTACCGGGTGCTTTGCCTATTTCAAAGACACCTTATAGAATGGCCCCAATTGAGTTGCAGGAATTGAAGAAGCAACTCCAAGAGAATCTTGATAAGGGATTCATACGCCCTAGTGCTTCACCTTGGGGAGCACCTGTTCTATTTGTTAAGAAGAAAGATGGATCAATGAGACTCTGCATTGATTATCGAGAACTTAACAAGATCACTATCAAGAACAAATATCATCTCCCACGCATTGATGACTTATTTGACCAACTACGCGGAGCTCAATACTTTTCCAAGATTGATCTTCGTTCAGGGTATCATCAATTAAGGGTCAAAAGGGAGGATATACCAAATACGGCTTTCCGTACAAGGTATGGACACTATGAATTTATAGTGATGCCATTTGGTCTTACTAATGCCCCTGCTATCTTCATGGATCTAATGAATAGAGTCTTTAGAGACTATCATGATCAATTTGTGGTAGTCTTTATAGACGATATTCTTGTCTATTCAAAGAGCAAGGAAGAGCATGAAGATCACTTGAGAATTATATTGAAGACCCTGAGAAAGGAGAAGCTTTATGCCAAATTTACCAAGTGTGAATTTTGGCTTCAAAAAGTTTCATTTTGGGTCATATAATCTCAAAAGAGGGGATATTTGTGGATCCAGCAAAAACAGAGGTTATCGAAAGATGGTCAAGACCAACAACAGTAACTGAGATCCGAAGTTTTCTTGGTTTGGCTGGATATTATCGACGTTTTGTAAAAGATTTTTCACAATTATCTAATCCAATCACCAAGTTGACTCGGAAGGGAGTTAAGTTTGTCTGGACAGAGGAATGTGAAGAGAATTTCAAGGAGTTGAAAAGATGGTTATCCAGTGCACCTGTGCTCACACTGCCTTGTAGTGGAGAAAGGTTTGTGATCTACAGTGATGCATCCAAGAAGGGATTGGGGTGTGTTCTTATGCAAAATGATATGGTGATAGCTTATGCCTCACGACAGTTGAAAATCCATGAGCAAAATTACCCAACACATGATTTGGAGTTGGCTGCGGTAATCTTTGCATTAAAGATTTGGAGGCATTACCTTTATGGTGAAAGGTGTGATATTTATACTGATCATAAAAGTTTAAAGTATATTTTCACACAAAAGGAGTTGAATATGCGTCAAAGAAGATGGTTGGAGCTGATTAAGGATTATGACTGCTCAATCCATTACCACCCTGGGAAAGCAAACAAGGTGGCAGATGCATTAAGTCGACAAGACCATGCTAGTTTATCCATGATGAGGATCACAAAAGATCCAATATTTATGGATTTACAAAGGATGGATCTTGGAATTATAATGGAAGGGGAAAATCTTATCTTTCTCAAATGAATGTTCAACCATCTATACATGTGAAGATTAAAGAGGCACAGAAAGAAGATGTCGAGTTACAAAAGAAGGTGAGAAATGTTCCTGAATTCAACCTTGATTGTGATGGGATAATAAAGTTCAGGAATCGGGTTTGCGTTCCTCCGATCCCCGAATTAAAGAAAGAGCTGCTGGATGAGGCTCATAGTTCTTCATTCTCTATTCATCCTGGAAGCACGAAGATGTATAGGGACCTGAAAGAGTACTTCTGGTGGGATGGCATGAAATGAGATGTTGCTGAATATGTCTCTCGATGCTTGGTTTGTCAACAAGTTAAAGCTGAGAGACAGAAGTCTAAGGGGATGTTACAACCATTACCCATACCCGAATGGAAATGGGAAAACATCACTATGGACTTTGTCACAGGACTTCCTAAAACATCCAAAGGTAATAATGCTATCTGGGTCATAGTTGATCGTCTTACAAAGTCTGCACACTTCATTCCTATTAGAGAAGATTTCTCTCTAGATCAGCTTGCCAGGATATATGTAACGGAAGTGGTAAGATTGCATGGAGTACCACTTTCTATTATATCTGATCGAGATCCGAGATTTACCTCGAAGTTCTGGCGAAGTCTTCAGCATACTCTGGATACAGAGTTGAGTTTCAGCACTGCTTATCATCCCCAGACAGACGGTCAGTCTGAGAGAACAATTCAAACCCAAGAAGATATGTTGAGAGCTTGCTCTATGGATTTCAAAGGAGGTTGGGATCAACACCTACCTTTGGTGGAATTTTCTTATAATAATAGCTTTCACTCTAGTATTGAAATGGCTCCTTATGAAACTCTCTATGGAAAGAAATGCAGGACTCCAACTTGCTGGGATGAAGTTGGGGAAAGAAAGCTATTAGGACCTGATCTCGTTGATGAAATGGCAGAAAAGGTCAGATCTATTCAACAACACATAAGAGCAGCTCAGAGTCGACAGAAAAGCTATGCCGACAACCGAAGAAAAGACCTAGAGTTTGAAGTGGGTGATAAAGTGTTCTTACGAATATCTCCCTGGAAGAGGGTTATGAGATTTGGAAAGAAGGGGAAGTTGAGCCCTAGATATATCGGTCCTTTCGAAATACTGGATCGTGTTGGAAAGGTAGCTTACCGAATGACGCTTCCACCGAATCTCTCTCAAGTTCACGATGTGTTCCATGTATCTCTCCTGAGAAAGTACATACCAGATCCTTCACATGTACTCAGCTCAGAAGTTGTACCGCTGGAGCAAGATCTTTCTTATAAAGAACAGCCGATAGAGATTCTGGATCGTAGCGAAAAAGTCCTACGAAACAAGACCACTCGCTTGGTGAAAGTTTTATGGAGAAACCACCAACTTGAAGAAGCTACATGGGAGCTTGAGGATATGATGAGGGAGAAGTATCCTCATCTGTTTGTTGCAAAGTGAAGAATTTCGAGGGCGAAATTCTTTTTAAGGGGGGTAGAATGTAACACCCGAGACTTTTATGTTATATAAATCATCAAAGGAATCTTTTTCTATACAACACTTGCTTGGCTTTCTTTACACGCAATCGCGACCTTCCTCGATAGCTTGCGTCGTACGCAATACCGAGTTTCACTAAACAACATTATGCTATTAAAACTAGCCATTATGAATAGTAATAACCACTTTTTGGAATTTTATAAATTTTATTTTTCAAAATGGACTTCATTTTTTGACTCAGAATATCGAAATTAGCCTAGGGTGAAATTTTGGTATTTTTCTGAAAACTTTCAATTTTTGATGAATAGTGAAACCACTAAGTGGTAGGTTAAAAACTCAATTTTGCATAAAACTTAATTTTACCGCTTCTGTGATTGGAATTTCGAAAATCCGAGAGACACGGTTAATATCAAGGACTAAAATGTGGTTCAATGAGATGAAAATAATTTTTTGGTGAATAGTAACTTTTTACTTTTTTTACCGCGGTTAATAGTAAATAGGGTAACTAAGGGTAAATATGATATTAATATTACCCTAACACATGTCCTAATTCTATTGGACAAGTGTAATTCGACCAAAAACAAACTTAGGAATAAAATATGACCATTTAGGCCCACTTGGATTAGATTAGGACATTTATTATTAATTTATTTAAAGAAGGGTTAAAATAGTTAAAATCAAAGTTTAATAAGTAAATCATTTTTAATATGGGGTTATACATAAGATAAATTCAATTGTAAATATTCATTAGAAATCTAAAAAGATTTCCTACATGATGATATTTTATTTGTAATTTTTAGACATCAAATATTGTAATTTATTTATGACACAAAGATGATGCAGTAATTATCTTATTAATGAAATATTGATATAATTGATGTTATAAACACCAAAATAAATGTAATTTGAGACTTTTTATGAATTCAACTAATATTATAGGTTACTATGATATATTAATGTTGATTTAATCAACTTGGTTCGAACATATAATTCTTTTATGACTTTCACAAAAATCATATATCAAATAGTGTCAAAATTGACACAAAATAGTTTTTAAATCAAATATTATATTATTAATTGTTATTTTATTCCTAAAAATCTAAGGTTCGGCCAAATGACTTTGATAAGGATATATATTTTAATAATAAACAATTTGGGGTTCGTTTGGCATGTTATAGTAAGTGTATTAACCATATAGTGAAAGAAAACAAAAAGACATGGTAAAAGTTAAATTATTTAACTTAGAGTTAAATCTAATTGATAAGGTTAAAATAATACCCTAAACTTGTCTAAATCCTATTGGTTGATAGGATTTAGACCCTTCCCCACTTTATCTTCGAAATAAGACCCTTTGGAACCATTATAAACCGATTTTGACTTTAATATAAAATAATATTTTGAGATATTCCTATGGTGCCCCTCTCCTCCCTTATAAAAGGGCACCTCCTCCCCCTCCTCCTCACACCAAATTGAGCACTCAAGCTCGGCCAACCCCTGACATTTTCTCCTCTCCACTTCCCTAGAATAATCCTAGAGGTCCTGGTCTTCTCCAAAGACCAATCATAGTTCCTTAAGTGGAGGATTCAAAGAGGCGTTCCAAAGAAGAGGTAATACCCATTACCGATCTTTTCAATTTCTTTCTTCTTCAACATCATCTTCTTTAGTTGTTTCATGATAAAGTAATAACATCAGTATTACTTACATACTGATATGTTATTATAAATATGAAACAACCCTATTTCACCTTCTATCCATCCTACGGAAAAATGAAATCACCACGCGTGCGTACGTACGGAATACCGTCTCCACGCCGTGGTGTAATCTATTTTCCACCATCACCTTACAAGGATGGTTATAATGGTGTAATGAGTAAATAAATATGATTATTATGAATTAATATTGATACTGAAATAATATATATATACTCCAATACAATTCCACGATCATAGGAATGATATCATCACTCGTGCGTACGTACGGAATACCGTCTCCACGATGTGATGCGACTCGTTCTACATGATCTTCATTTCATAATGATTATATAAATGAATTGAATGAATTAATATGGTATATAATACACTAATACCATTCTGGAAATGAATTATCTATAACCTAAAGATAAGAATAAGAATTTATTCGACAAAACACGCATAAGAACAAAAAGTTATAAAGACCCGAGTAACAAGTAACAATGAAATATTACTAACAAGAAGCTAATAATATGACCATATATGATATCATATAAATATGTATGATTCTGGAATAAGTCAATAACATTATTTAAACCATTATACAGGAGCTTCGGACACGTACAAAGCTAATCGGACCTAAGGTAAGGGAAATATCACAATCTCATTTTTATCCGAGATTGTTTATTCATAAGTATTTACTGGGGTGTATTTTATCATCCACATCCATGTTTCATCAATATGTAATATTATTTCCATCCTTCTACAATATTTTATATCCAATTTTACCCTTCGGTAAGTTTTTTGTAAAAGATATGAAAGGAATCTTTTGTCGTTTTTCGTACGAGGTACTTTGTGACTTTTCCGACAAAAGTACGAAGAATGTTTTTTTTAACATATACGGCATGAATGGATTTTTAAAACATTATTTCCAAGAAACTTTCTTTATAGGTTTTCAAGTTTATTTTTAATCAACTTCTTTTATTTTAAAGTTGTATGACATGTTATGAAAGGAAAAATGTTTTTGAAGAAGAAAGGATATTTTCCTCAAGAATGGAGTTCAAGTGTTTTATCAAAATTATTTTCCATCTAAGATAATAAAGGGTTCTGTTTCTATCCATATTTTTACATTGGTTTGACTATGTTGTGATGGAATTATGTTTATGAATTCCTTTATCTTATATGAATTGATTTATGATGTCATGATGTTTCAAGAATCCCATTTTTGTTATATGTGTTATGCGATGATGTATGTTTTATGATTATATGGCACACATAAGAAAGGATTCATTATAAGATGGGTGAGACCTATATCTCCCTCCAATGCATTGGGTAATGATTTTATATCTCATGAGATAGACATGGCTGGAACGGAAGGTTATTTCGGTTCAGTGATACAGGACTGAAACGAGGAGTGAACTCGGTTCAGAAAGGGACTTTGTCCACTAAGATAGTCTTGGCAATGAGTCATGACTAACAAGAAATGATTTCCATGATTATGTGTGCATGCCACAAAGTTTCAAGTTTTATGTTATGATTATGAGGATCTCATTTTCACTTCTATGATTTATTCCATGTTAAGATATTATGATCTCTTTTGCAGGTTTTGATTTTCAAAAAGATATGATATGATTTTTATTTCCTTTATTTGCCCTTGCTGAGCATTTGAGCTCACCCTTTTATGTTTTCTTTTCCCCAGGTCAGGAAGATGGATATTAATTAGAGTATGCTAAAAGGGACCCTAGATATGATGAAATAAATGGGAGACACTGTAGAAGATTTATGAACCAGTTGTTTATGTTTCCCAGTTTCTAAAGACACTATACCTATACGGTCCTTTGTGGTTTTGTCATATGTTGTAATAAGTGTGCTAAAATTTTGAAGTATTAACAATGTATGTAAAGTGTGGGTTGTTATAAGAAACACCCTGGAACATGCCTGAAAGGAATGGGAGTTTGTTATATGTGTGGAGGAAAAGGGAACAAAGTACGTGACTGCAAGGGTAAGAAAATGGTTTCAAATGTACAATGCTTCATTTGAAAGGAGTTTGGACACTACGCGAACCTATCTCCCAGTCATCAGACTATGCCGCAAATGATGTTATTGGATAATAATCATGTTATGATACTACCACAGATGAAGAGGAATGATTAGAGTTCTTATGTTGATTATGTCAATTGAGTGATGTATCAACAATGTCATTGTTACAATAATCATGGAGTATATAAGGATTGTACTACAGTACTATTTCATTAAGGACTTGAGATGGTGTGAAACAAAGAAAAGTGACTCAGTTGCAGGTTAAATGTTTGGAAAATATATGGTTGAGAGAAAGATAAACCATAATATGTTTCAGATACCGAGGTGGTGATTTTAGAATAATACATGATTGATTTGGATAAATTATATTGGATATTATTTACTACCTTGAAGCTGATTAATGATTTGTATATTCCATCATTTTTGGGGTTTAAAACATTTTTGGATTAATGAAGTATATCCAGCATTCTATATGGAATAAGGGAACATGAATGTAATCAATAAGGAATATGGTAATACATGATGAAGGTATTCATATGCTATTACGGGGTAAAAATGATCTATATTATGTTTACCTTCCTTATAAATGTTGGACTGTGAGTTTGGATAGAAGTATTTTGGATAGTTCTAGTTTGGATTATTTTGGATTTCCATAAAAGGACAACCAGGAGGTCGGGCGGCAACCCGTCGCGTCCGGCAAGGCTGCGAGACTTGAACCCGCAACCGAATGACGACAAGGGTGTATCACCTACCACTGGCCCACGAGATGTCCTGGATTAAATAATGTAGTGTTTATTAAATGATCTTTTAGATGAATTATTAATTCGTTTATTTTGGAACCCTATACGAATAGTGTAAATAGAATTTTTTTTACATTCTATTATCTTTTAGAGTGAAAGATGAGTATGTGGTAGAAATTTATTAATGGATAAAACTCTAATTATAAAGTAATTATATCTCCATATGATCTTAGCCAATCTCATAAAAAATTCCTCAATATTAAGAAAAGAAAATTAGAACAAAAATTTTTTCCTAGATGGTACCTTAAATCATCACTAATTTATGGCTTTGGGATTGTTGGCCTTTTCATAGCCATGTTCTCTACCACTCTCCATCAGGTAATTGATGGTTAGATTTTTCTTCCATATCCATATTTTCTTACATGGAACCCTAGTATGTGTTATTTTCGGTAATCTTCATACTTTCGACTCTTTATTTTAAATAGAGGCCTTTTTAATTCATTTTTCGATGTGGTATTTCAACTAAGATATTTTGAAACGTCAAAAATGTGTTATCCCAATACCCTATATTTTGTTGAACCGATGGTACTTCAAATCATCATAGATTGATGAGTTTAAGGACCTCAATTATACACTTGTTTGTGATTGATGACCTCAATCACTACCTATAAATATTTACGTTTTTCCTCTGATTATATGTCTCTAATTGCCACCAATGTTCTCCTAATCAAGATCATAATTTGGTGGTGACCCTTTCATTTCTCTTTTCCTCGTATTAAGACTAAATTTTAGTAACCCAATTTCCGATGTGGGTTTTCCCACAAATATATTATCTATTTTCAACCTTTTATTTTCGAAGAACAATTTCAAATTGAGAAGAGCCCGTCAAGATTCTTGATACGAGAGAACAAGTGTTGAGAAACCGGACGACGCGTCTGGTAAAAGTTTTGTGGAGAAACCATAAGATGGAAGAGGCAACGTGGGAACCCGAGGAACTTATGATGAAGAACCACCCGAGTCTTTTTATGTAGTAATACCCTAGAAATTGCGAGGACGCAATTATTTGAAGGAGGGGAGAATGTAACACCCCAAGCTTCTACGGTACGCTTCTCTTTGAATAATGTGATAGCGTGTGTTGTACGCAACACCGAGTTCTAACACACCATAACTAATCAAACTAGCCGTTATGAATACTAATACCAACTTTTTGAAATTATATATATTTTATATTTGAAAATGGACTTCATTTTTGGATTCAGAATATCGAATTTAGTCTAAGGTGAAATTTTGGTACATTTCGGATAACTTTCATATTTTGATGAATAGTGAAATTTATTAAATTTTAATTAAAAACAACTTTTTTAATCAAAATAATTAATAGTGATAAATTATGAATTTGAGTGGTTTTAAAGTATATTTAGAATATATTTTTACCATTTAATATAATGTTGGTCATTGGACATATTTTTACAATTAAACTGAACATAAACGAGTGTCAATCTTTTGATAGTTATTATCTCTTAAAAACACGCTTTTTGTTTTGACAGCAGGAATTAATTTTAAATTAATTTCTGCCACTTCTGTGTTTTTAATTTAGGAAAATGGATTCCATATTTGGAATCAGGATGTTCAAATTGTGTAAATAGGTAACTTTTATTTTTAGACATTTTGAATAATTACTGCGGTAATATTTTATTTACCATGGTTAAGGGTAAATCCGGTAAATAAGGGTTAAAAAAATAATATTATAATAATACTAAATTACCCTAAAACGTGTCTTAACCCTATTGTTGGATACATGGTCGACCATGGGCATCGTTTTGTAAATTTTGGGACCTCATGGATCCACTTGTAAGTGATAATGACACTTTATTTTAATTAAGTCAAAATGAATACAAAAATGACACAAGCATATATCTTTTAACAAAACAATTGTTACATAGGGTTATATAAGTTGTATTTCAGATTATAAATATTTATTAGAAATATAAAAAGATTTCATACATAATGATATTTTATTTATAATTTTTAGAAATTAAATAATTTATTTTATTTATGACACAATGATGATGCAGTAATTACTATAATAGTGAAAAATTAAAATAATTGATATTATAAATACGCAAACAAATATAATATGAAACTTTTAATGAATTAAACTAATTTTCTAGGATAATATGATATATTAGGATTGATTTAAATGACTTTGTTCGAAGTAATCAATCTGTTATGAGTTTCACAAAAATAAACTATTGAATAGTGTCAAAATTGACATAAAAGAGTTTTTAAAACAAATATTATATTATTAATTGATATTAAATTCCTAAAAATCTATGGTTCGGACAAGAGACTTATATCAGGATATGTTCATCATTAATGGACTACTTGGGGGTCGCTTGGATGTATATAGTAAGTTTATTAACCATATTATATAAAAATACAAAGAGACATTGTAAAAGTGAAACTAATTAACTTAGAGTTAATACTTAAAGATAAGGTTAATATAAGTACCCAAACCTGTCTAAATTCTATTGGTTGAGTGGTTTTCGACCTATCCCCACCTTAACCTTTGAATAATAAGCTTTGGAGCCATTAGAAACCGAATATGAATTTATTATAAATTAATATTTGTAGCTTTTCCAAAGGTGCCCCTCACCCCTCTTATAAAAGGGCACTCCTCCTTCTCATTTCTTCACACCTTCAAAGCCTTTTGGTTCGGCCAAACTCTGCCCAAATACTCTCCCAACATCCCTCACTACAACCTAGAGGCCTTAGTTTGATCAGAAAGCCAACCTATGGAGCCCTTTTGATCAAATCAAAAGGAATAACCCGAAGAAGAGGTAATGATTTCACCACCCTTCTCCAAGTTCATTTCTTCTTCCACTTCTTCTTCCATTTTTCTTACCATTCTAAAATAATAACTCCAGTATCTCACATATACTGTGATGTTATTATACATATGGTACAACCATATTCAGTATTCTATCCATCCTTTGAATAACATGTCACCATACATGCGTACGTACAGACTACCGTCTCCACGTCGTGGTGTAATTGTTATTCAATATAATATTATTTGGATGGGTATAATAATGATGTGTAACTCATGTAAATAATAAATATAACATGTTAATGATTCTGTATATATGATATACCATCCATTTATATATTATTTTAATATCAAAAGAATGATATTGTCGCTCGTGCGTACGTACGGACTACCGTCTCCACGAACGCGATGAGATTCATTCTCCATCGTATCCATTCAAGTATAATTATCATTTGATGATTTAAAAATGATGTTAAAGGACTAGATATAATTCTGGACATGAATAAGATACAACAACCATGGCTTATGTAACAAAACATATAAAATAAAATGAGTAAGTTAACTCCCGAAACGACGATAATTCTAAGATATTATTAACAAATCAATGTTAAAAGATCATATATGATATCATATTATTATATATGATTCTTGTATAATTTAATAACAACTATTTCACCATTATACAGGAGGTTAACCTACCCCAACCAAGGAAAAGTACAAGGTAAGGTTTTACTTTACAACCTCTTCATTATCCAAGGTTGTTTATACGTAATAATCTACTGGGATCTCTTTATCATCCACATCCATGTTTCTTAAAAATGCATTTAAAAACATTTTTTACTATTTACTAGAATATGAGTTAAAGTCATTTATACCCTTTTTGACTTTTATAAGTGGTTTATAAAGGAATCTTTCGGTCTTTTTCAAAACAAGGTCCCTTTTAACCTTTTCGACAGAATTAAGGTAAGAATGTTTTTTTAACTTATACGGCGGGTGCGGCTATTTTCCGCCGTTATAAAATCTTCAAAGCTTCCCTTACAAGCTTATAAGAATATTTTCAAAGAAAATGTTTTATTTTATATGGATCATAAATTATTTCAAAATAAAAGGATATATTTTTTTAAAAAGAATTTTGATTTCATCTATGTCAACATCCTTTGATGGATTTTAAGATTATTTGAAGTTGATTTATTATGATTCAAAACTTCTATATTGTATTGAAGGTTTTGTGATATGTTTGACTGTGGATGTGCTATATTTATACCATTCATAGTTTATGGTGAATGTATTGACATTTCATATGTTAGTTTTAATATGAATGTTTATGATATG
Organism: Viscum album; assembly: GCA_963277665.1. Lineage (NCBI taxonomy): Eukaryota > Viridiplantae > Streptophyta > Magnoliopsida > Santalales > Viscaceae > Viscum > Viscum album. The sequence goes on from OY728133.1 coordinate 1,361,372,500, forward strand.
TTTAAACCTTTTCATATGGGAATGCATTGGACTTATTAAGTGACGGGTGGAGCCCGCTATAGCTCATCGATGCATCGGTAGGTCTCATGAGACAAACTAGTGTCTTGGCACAAGGCCTTGACAAAATCTTATTTGTAGTCTTGGCACGAGGCCTCGGCTATGTGGTTATGATAGTCTGGCATTATGCATTCCAATATTATGAAAGTGGTTATTGATTTTTGCATGTGATTATTCGATTAGTAGAATATCCATGTGAATAAGTAAATGGAATTATTTCATTTTATTTATGCCATACCATGTTGAAAGTTCGTATTTAAAAGGCTTTTGTTTTAGTTATACATTGCCTTAAAAGTTTATTCTTATTTATGAAAGTTTCCGCTATATTTTTATCCTTACAGGGCATTTGAGCTCACCCCTTTTCTATGTTTTATTTTTCCCAGGAAGTGAAGAAGTAAGTTATGAATGACCTGCAGGGATATTATGTGGGGATATGAGTGTGGATTATGGAGACATTATGTTGTTGTAGTAGTTTTTCATTTTATGATGTAATGTAAAACATATGAATATATCTAGTGTTTCCAAGGCTACTAAACCAATCGGTCTTTCGAGATTTGATCTTTCTTGTGATCATTCCAATGTTATGTAATTAATGCACCGACTCTGAGTAACTGGGGTCGGGGCATTACATAAATGATATGTCCCAAGACTATTTCACAATATGCACTATAAAAACCCATTATTGATGAATTTATTTAAATTTTAAATTTTATAATTTTAAATTGACCAAATTAAATTAATTTTTAATTCATCATATCAGAATTAACTTACTAAATTTTATTATTTTATTCTAGAAATTTTTTTTTGGAGTAAAAATTTATTAATTTTAGGAAAATTGTAGTTTGTATGAATTAATCCATATATAATAATGAAATATAAGTTCAGAAAACCATTAAAGTGATATAATATGAATTTATGTAGTTATGTAATGATTAATGATATATAATCTTTACAAAAAAAATCTAGGTCAAACCATTTCAAAACTAATGTAATATGATACATCAATTAAAATTGTGTTCACTGTTTTCATTGAATGAGGAACTTTCAAGTTGAAATTTAATTTTGGGACACCATGCAAGAATCAATCCATTTATTTTACTAATAAAAGATCAATTTTTTTAATATAATTAGTACCCAATATAATTATTTCTTTTTTATATTTTTAATGCTAAAAGGACTTCATTTTCTAAAAATTGGTTTCACAACATCAAGTGATTTTATTTTTTTTATTAAATTTTCACACCGTTAAAATTTTATTTGTTAATGTTTTTATCAAATTAATAATTTGAAGCATTATATTTTGTACAATGTCTGATATTAATTTATTCCATTAAAATTAATTATAAAGGTTTAAAATTAATTACCAAGGAAATTGTAAATTTTTGTAAAAGTTAAAAAGTGTGATGAAAACCCCTAAAACACATAATATAATCTCAAAAAGGATTTATAATGGTGTGTATCAACCCAAACTCACATTACCAGCCTTTTCTTTCCATTTTTCGTCAATTGACCCTGGAATAGTAACATTACATTATTGAATATCTAAAGGTTACTCACAAACCTATCCTTCTATTTACTTATAAAATAGTGATACCTCGCCATATGAAGATGAAAATTCACATCTAATTATACTTGAATATATAATTTGTTTTCCTCTTAGATATTTCTTCGACTATTAAAATGTAATGACCCATCCTCTGGGCCCATGCTGTGACTACCCCAAGCCCGCCTTCTATAGGACAGGGGCTGGAAACTACCACCAAGGCGTAAATTTCGGTAAAAAGGGAAGCCATTGCATTTGTAAAGTAAACAAATACCACAGAGCAAGAATGCAGTAGAAGCAAACACTAAGTAAATACTGAGTACAACAGTCTGTGCAGAAAAGTAGGTGGGCCAGAATACAAACCCAAACTGAAAGTAAAGTACAACTGGAAAGGGAAAACAACAACTGAAAGTAAAGCTGCAGCCTCGAGCCGTCCACTCGAACTCCCACCTGAAGGGTGGGTAAAAATAGCCTCCACAGCTCCTCGGGTCCAACCGTCCGCTTCGAGTACGTCCCGCCCAGTGGTCCACCTCCAGGTACCGTCCTGCTCCGCAAGCCTCAACCACGATCAACATTGTCCGTCATCTACAACAAACACAACGTAGTGCGGGCATAACCTGTGCATGGGTGAGTATAAGTTACTCATTAGGGACCTCGAGACCCCCTATCGACTCCCAGAATCCACAAAGGATAATCCACAAAGGAAAGATACAATCACGATGTAACATCCGACACTGCTTATGTATATGACCATACATATACCTAAGTCATCAATTCCAGTACGCTCCTACTTCCAAGCCCAAGTACAACCCAGTCCACACGGGAAAGCAAATCATAAACCCACACAGTATATCACAACACAATCGACATAAAAAAGAAAAACAGGATTCAGCTCACACATTATTACTTCTTCTTATGACAATAGAGATGATCAGATACATCCACTGATTCATCTATGTCGTCGAACCCACGAAGGATCGATAGGTACTAACCCCCGAAATGACCCACAAATATTCTGACCCACACAAGATCGATAGGTAAATAACCCACACAATGACCCAAAAAGGATCTAACTCACACAAGATCGATAGGTAACTGACCCCCGCAAAGACCCACATAGGATCAGACCCACATAGGATCTGTAGGTGCTGGACCACAAAGGTTCGCTGAGCGCTGACCCACACAGGATCAGACCCACACATGATCTATAGCACTGATCCACGTAGGATCGCTGAGTGATGTAGTCTTCGTCGTCGAATCAACTGAGGATCTCTATACAGTCGTCGACATAGTCACAGATGCCGCCAACTCTAGGGTTCTCGCACACAGCAAGCTCATTCGGGAGGGTCCGATGAATGAGCCAAGAGTCTGATTCATCAACTGACACATAGGCCAGAGTTTATGTATCCAAAAGTTCTGTATCGTCAACAGGAACTCAATGTCGCAGACGGCGCGTCAATCGGACGCCCGATCTGAGAGTTATTGGCTTTTTTGTCCTGGGCCCCGGTTAGTGTTTATGTCAAAACCAACATGACCATACTCCACCTTCATCCAAACCTCGGGCAGAGTAATCCATAAGATCCGTATCACTTAGAGGAATCCATCAACGTTGATGGCATGTCAATCGGACGTCCGGATCCCAAGTTATGAGCGTTTCCGATCCGAGGGCCCGGTTGGTTTCGTGTACGAACCAACCCGGCCGAACTCAAAGTTATCTTAAACCATGAGTGTTATATTCCGAAATGGCCGTCTCGATCCAAGGATCGCATCGCAACTGACGGTGCTTCGATCGGATTCTCGTATCTCATTTTATGGGCAACAGACCGAAGAGGTTCGATAATAGGGGGTTTCGGCCCGGTCCGACAAGGCCCGATACCCCCAGGGTCGGCCCGAACCGGGTCCAGGTCCGGCCCGCAGGGGCGCGGCCCGGCCCGACCAGCGTGGCCCACCCCAGCCTGGTGGTCCAGTTCGGCGGACCGGCCAGGGAACCCGTTGGGACCGCGCCGCCAGCGGTTCTGCCGCACGGCCGAACTGTTTCGGGCTGGGGGAGCAACCCCCTCGTGATGTAAACCATGGACCCTTTAATGGGGCCTCTCAGCTGGTCGGCCGGGGGTTAATACCCCCGGCTCTCTCCTCGATCCGGTCAGCCGGCACCGACTGGTAGGCTGCTCCGCCACGAGACCGGCAAGGGCCTGTCCCCTGGCTCCGATGCCGGCGGCCCAGTGCTAGCCGCCTGTTCCCCTGTTCCGCTGTGGCCCGGAACCGTCCGTGACCTTCACTCATCCAGTGTGGCGCGACGACGCCGCTTCCTTTGTTCAACTTCTACGGAACGACACGACAGCACCGCGGATTTGTTGTTTCCAACGGCGCGGTGTGACGGCGCCGCGCTTCTCCGCTCTCCCTTTACAATTTCCACGCGGTGATTCGGCACCGCGTTGCCTTGCTCGCCACATCAAAAACCCACTACCAAAAAAGGGGAGGTGTGTCGTTCATGTTCGAGAAGTCTGACCTCCTCCCGTTAATGCGATAACAGTCGGTTCAATTTAAAGGGGGGAAGAACGACCGAGGTAATTACAAAAAGAGAAACGCATAAAACCCCTACCTCAACTCTGTCGTCAAACGAGCGATCATCACGGAAGGAGCGTCGCGGTAGGAGGATCGTCGGCGTCGTGGTACACGGCGTCATGCCATCGTTCTCCAAGGGTTCAGCATTCATCATCTCCTTTCTTCGGAGGCCGGGGTTCTTTGAGTTCTTCGCATTCATCGCGAATGAGGATGAAGATCTTCATGCTTTAGAGCTTTCCCCAAATACTCTAAAAAAGAAACCCCTCAACAAAAAGTTTTGGTCTTATTTTATTCCCATTCCAACAATTTAAAATTCAATGATAAGAAACAAACAATCAGTTCATATAAATAATTGTAACAATTTGACTACCCAATTTAATGAGGCGTTTCTTAACCAAAAAAATGCACGATTGACATTCATTAAAGAGGGGGTTGCGGGTGAGTTACATAGGAGGGAAGAAAAGGTGGGGCTCGTGCGGGTCCCACCTCACAAATATCCTACCATGTGGATAGGATATTTTGGGTTCCACGATATCCGCTTAACTTTGAAGAAGTGGCTTTAAGTGGCTTTATGTGAAATAAAATAAAGGGTTGCGCCAGTTTTAATTTATTTCATAACTTAACCCCACAAATTAAAAACCACACTCGAGCAAACACAACTCTGGAAAAGGCATTTCTAAGAAAATACTGGTGCTACGATTGCATCGGTGCCATCAGAATTTTATTCCGAGAACCGATTCAAAAGTTAGAAAACCCCGCTCGTTCGTTCATTGAACATAACCGAGGTAAACTTCGGAAAAAGATTCTGGGAACACCAGGCCTCATAATCAGGTTTCGTCAGAAACTGCGTTCTTGTAAAATTCCAACGAAAAATAAGAAGATAAATTCCATTGAAATTTACGGGTCTTTACATCACTCCCACCTCAGCGATTTACGTCCCCGTAATGATATATCAAAAACTAGGGGAAAAAGTGGGCACGGAGCACGAATCTGAGCCTCTTGCTCCCCAGTGCTCTCCTATATGTTCTCGTGCTGCCATATGATTCGCACTACAAGAATCGACCATCCACATAGGACCTGCTCCTGCTGATCCTCAATCTCCACCGGGACCTCCGCAAAATTCTCCCCATTATCAACATCCATCTCCCCATGGTCAATGATATGTGTAGGGTCGTGCACGTATCTCATCAACTGGGATACATGGAAGACGTCGGGCACTCGGTGCAACTGAGGTGGTAGAGCCAGGCGATAATCCACCTCGCCAATCCTACCGAGGACCTGTAATGGTCTGATGAAGCATGGAGACAACTTTCCGCCTCGGCCAAATCTCCATCATCCAGGTAGAGGTGAGACACGCAAGAAGACGTGGTCTCCATCCTCGAACTCTAGTGGTCTCCGCCTCGTGTCAGCATAGGACTTATGCTGGCTCTGAGCTGTCCTCATCCGCTCCAGGATGATCTGGACCTTCTCTATCATGCCCTGGACCATCTCCGGTCCCACGAGTGCTGACTCCCCAGGGTCTTTCCAGCACAAAGGAGATCTGCAAGGTCGGTCGTACAACGCCTCGTGAGGTGCCATCCCGATGGTGGAGTGGTAGCTATTGTTGTATGCAAACTCCACCAAGGGTAGGTGGTCCTCCCAACTGCGACCAAAGTCGAGGACACATGCACGAAGAATATTCTCGAGAGTCTGTATGGTCCTCTCCGTCTGACCATCTGTCTGAGGGTGAAAGGTGGTGCTCAGAAGTAGTTGTGTCTCGAACACCTCCTGCAACCCCTTCCAAAGCCGGGAAGTAAAGCGAGAATCTCAATCAGAGATGATAAATGATGGCACACCGTGAAGATGTATAATCTCCTGAACGTAGAGATGTCCAAAGCTCTCCACTGAGCCCTGCTCTCTGATGGGTAAGAAGTGAGCCGACTTGGTGAGTTGGTCGACAATCACCCAAATGGAGTCGTGGCCTTTGGAAGTGCGTGGAAGTCCAGTCACGAAGTCCATAGAAATCCCGTCCCACTTCCACTCCGGGACATCCAAGGGTTGTACGAAGCCTGCTGGTACCTGATGCTCTGCCTTCACCTACTAGAAGGTAAGGCATCAAGAAATTTACTCTGCCACATCCTTCTTCATGTCTGGCCACCAGTGCTGTCATCTGAGGTTCTGGTACATCTTCGCCACTCCAGGATGTACCGTCAAGGGATAACTGTGAAACACTATCAGCACCTCCTCCCGTAAAGCAACTGGAACCAAGGTACGTCCTCTGAAAAAGAAGTTGTGCTCTCCACTAGGGAGAATCCTTCAGGTTCCTGTCCTGAGGATATCTTTGCACAGCGCGTCTCACAGTCAGCATCCCCAAGCTGTGCCTCTCTAACCCGCTGCAGTAGTGGAGGGGTGACTGTGAGAGACTGAAGGAAGGTTTCCTCACCACTATCCATGAAGGATATCTGCAAAGTGGCTAGATGCTCTATCACATCCTCATGTAGCTGAATGCTCGTCCTCCTGCTGAGAGAATCGGCTACTACGTTCCCCTTACGAGGAGTATAGACTATCTCAAAGTCATAGTCGTAGAGGAACTCGATCCATCGCCGCTATCTCAGGTTCAGGTCCTTATGAGAGAAGATGTTTCTGAGATTCCGATGCACATAAAAGACTGTAAAGCACTCGCCCATCAGGTAGTGTCTCCATGAATTTAGAGCGAAGACCACTACTGCTGACTCCGTGTCATGGGTAGCGTAGTTCAGCTCATACGGCCTCAACTAACATGATCCATAGGCGATCACTACCCGCTCCTGCATCAGGACACATCCGAGTCCGGTCTCTGATGCATCACAGTAAAATACGTACACAACTCCCTCCTCCGGAAGCCTCAAGATAGGGGTGATGGTCAATATCTGTCTCAGCTCTTGGAAGCTCGGCTGACATCTTTCTAACCAAAAAAAGGTTTTCTCCTTTTTATTCAAAGCTGAGAGTGGTGTCGCAACTTTGGAGAATTCTGTAAAAAATCTCCGATAGTATAAAGCTATTCCCAAGAAACTCTGCACCTCCATCACACACCTGGGTGGATCCCAAGCTAGCACTGCCTCGATCTTCACAGGATCCATTACAACTCCAACCTCAGAGATGATGTGCCCTATGAAGTGGACCTCATGTATCCAGAAATGACACTTCGAGCATTTTCCATAAATATGGTGCTCTTAGAGTGTGTCAAGTATAACCCGCAAGTGGTAGGTGTTCTCCTTCTCAGTCTTCAAGTATATCAAAATGTCGTCGATGAAGACCACGAAAAATCGATCGAGGTATGAATGAAAGATCCTCTTCATGAGGCCCATGAACACTAATAGGGCGTTGGTTATTCCGAATGGCATAACCAAGAACTCATATTGTCTATACCGACATCTGAAGGTTGTCTTCTGCACGTCCTCGTCCCGAAGTCTGAGCTGATGATAGCCTCACCTGGGGTCTATCGTTGAGAACCACCGTGCTCCCTTGAGCTGATCGAAGAGGTCATCAATCCTCAGTAGAGGATACATGTTCTTCACTGTCACATGGTTTAGTCAACGATAGTCGACACATAGTTGCAAGCTCCCGTCCGCCTTCTTGGAGAACAATATTTGGAAAGCCCAGGGTGAAACACTGGGTCAGATGAATCCCTTGCCCTCCAAGTCCTCCAACTGTACTCGTAGCTCTCGAAGCTCGGTGGGAGACATCCGATATGCTGGAGTGGATATGGGGGCTATCTCAGGGTATAGATAAATATAAATTTCTACCTCTCTACGATGAGGTAGTCATGGAACATCGTCGGGAAAGACGTCTTCATACTAATCCACCACTGCAGGAAAACTAGGACTCCGCAAGTCAAATTCTCCTAGGATGAGTCAAGCCAACTAATGAGTGATGGGATGTCCTCTCCTCTGCGAGAGTCCATCCTGTGCTGTGAAGGATCCCTTTTCATCGGTGAAGGTGAACCTACTCCCGTTGGTGTGTACACATCGCACTATGCGCCTAATACAGTCAATCTGTTCATGGACTCTAGATAACCAATCCATACCCAAGATGTTGTTGTAAGGCCTCGACACTGCTACAAGAAGATTTCATCCGAAGCTCTTTCCTCCTAGATTAAGCTCACACTTCTGGAACCAGTGCGTAATTGTCGAGTCTGCTTCCATAGGAGTCTCTAGCCGTAAGGATCGAGGCAACGACTCAGTCGGAATCTCCGAGCTCCAAACAAGGGTAGCGGCTATAAAAGAGTGACTTGCTCCTAGGTCTATACGAATTTCATCAAGGGAGGAATAGACATAGATAATACCTAGAATCATCTTGGGTGTGCCATGGTCATAGTCCTCCACTGCCTGGAGTTGTGCCTGTCTCTGCCTGCCAGCTCCATGTGGTCAGGGTGGACCTCCTAGTGGTGGTGGGGGTGGTAGAGCCTCAAAGTGTCTCCCACCACCAGCCGTTAGGCCAGCTCCTCTGCCTCGTCCGCCTGCTCCCTGCGGACCGCCACGATCAACCCTCTGCCTCTGCCTCGGTGGCCCCTCAACTGTCTGCAACTCCTCGGAACAGCGGGTCGGGCAGTCACGAGCCATGTGGTGCTGCCCGCCGTATGTGTAGCATTGCCTGCCTCTCGAAAGACTGGCTACAGGATGTGTACCCCGCACATCTGAGCCAATTTCCTGAGGTCGTCTACCTGAGGGTCTAGTATTCCTGGACCCATGAGTCATCCGTCGATTTCCTGCGTTAGAATACTATGCTACGTGCTGCCCCACGGTAGGTCTCGCTGCTGATGAAGGCTCAGCAGGGAAGCTCTCGATCAAAATGGATCACTCTAGTACTCCTGCCTAGGTCAGAATGCTGAGGGAGATCAGTGATGCCCTAATCTTATGCCTCAATCCCTTCTCAAAGGTCCGGGACCGAAAGAATGGGTCCCGTACCATGTCTGACGAGTAGCGCGAGAGATCGGTAAATCTCGTTGAGTACTGGGCGACTGTCAAGCCTCCCTGCCACAGCTGAAGAAGCTCCTAGATGCGCACCGCACCGAGGCTGGTTGGGAAGAACTCTGAGTGAAAGAGGCTCTCAAAGTCCGTCGTGAGATGAGATGCCTCATTGTGTACCTGGAGCATCAAGCTCCACCATCGGCCCGATGCCGCATGCAGTAGGCTCGCTGCGAGGATCACCATGAGGTCTTCTGGTGTCCTCACTAACTTGAAAACTCGTACCACTGCCTCCAGCCAATCCTCGGCAGCTTGGGTGTCCCTCTCCCTGTGGAACCTAGGCGGTTGTTGGCGCTGGAACTCGTAAAGGTCACTGAGGCGACGTGCATCGTCAGCGGCTGGGGATGGAAGCATAGGTGGCTTGGCGGTTAAAGGTATTGTCGGTGCCTCAGCTGTCAAAGGGCCATGTACTGAGGCCTCGTCGTTCGGTTGGTTGTCGTCATGCACAAATCTCAGAACCCCAGCTCGCTGCCATCGTGGGGCCATCCTGAAAAGAAACAGGTGCGCCATGGTCAAATAGTATACCTGGTGAGCTGACATAAAGTAATCACAATGAAAACGTGAACACACATGCAATCAATGTTTTCACGCATTAAGTTGGAAATCAGATGTCAGGGTCTTGGTGTACGAATACGTCGGCCGCCACACAAACACTAGACTCCCTGGACTGATAACCACACCCAATACGCTTAACAATATATCATCACATAGAAAAATATCAGAGTCCAAAGTTCTGCGGTAGAACCGAACTCCTTAGATACCAATCCGTCACGACCCGTCCTCGGGCCACGTGTCGTGACTACCCCAAGACCGTCTTCCATAGGCCAGGGGCTGGCGACTAGGACCAAGGTGTAAATCCTTGTAAAAAGGGAAGGAATTGACATTGTAATGTAAACAAATGCCATAGAGAAATAAAGTAGTAGAAGCAATCACTAAGTAAAAACCGAGTACAACAGTAAGTGTGGAAAAGTAAGTGGGCCAGAATAAAAACCCATACTGAAAGTAAAGTACAAATGGAAATGGAAAACAAAAACCGAAAGTAAAGCTGCAGCCTCGAGCTGTCCACTGGAAATGCCACCTAAAGGGTGGGTACAGATAGCCTCCACAACTCCTCGGGTCTAGTTGTCCGCTCCTAGTATGTCCTTCCTAGTGGTCCACCTCCTGGTACCGTCCTGCTCTGCAAGCCTCAACCACGATCAGTACTGTCTGTCGTCTACAACCAACACAACGTATTACAGGAATAGCTTGTGCAGGGGTGAGTATAAGCTACTAAGTAGGGACCTCGAGACCCCTGAAGGTCTCCTAGAATCCACAATGGATAATCCACAAAGGAAAGATAAAATCACGAAGTAACATCCGACACAGCTTAGGTATATGACCATACATATACCTAGGTCATCAATTCCAGTATGCTCCAACACCCGAACCCATGTACAACCCATTCCACACAGGAATGAAAAACATAAATCCAAACAGGATAGCACAACACAATCCACATAAGAAATCAAAACAGGATTCAGATCACACAGGTATACTTATCCTTATGACGATAGAGATGATCAGATATATCCACTGATTCATCTATGTCGTCGGATCTATGAAGGATCGATACGTACTAACCCCTGAAATGACCCACAAAGTATCTGACCCACACAGGATCGATAGGAAACTAACCCCCGCAATGTCCCATAAAGGATCTGACCTATATAGGATCGATAGGTAACTAACCCCCGCAAAGACCCACACAGGATCAGACCAACACAGGATCTGTAGGCACTAGCCCACACAGGACCGCTGAGCGCTGACCCACACAGGATCAGACCGACACAGGATCTCTAGCACTGATCCATGTAGGATTTCTGAGTGCTGTAGTCTTCGCCGTCAAATCAACTGAGGATCTCTGTACAATCGTCGTCGTAGTCGCAGACGTAACCAGCTCTAGGGTTCCCGCATATAGCAAGCTCGTTCGGGAGGGTCTGATGCACCATCTGAGAGGCTGATACATCAACTGACACATAGTCCAGAGTTGATGTATCCAAATATTCTGTATCGTCAATAATAACTCAACGTCGCAGAAGGCGCGTCAATTGGACGCCCGGTCTGATAGTTACTGTCTTTTTCGTCCAGGGGTCCGGTTGGTTTTTATGTCAAAACCAACCCGACCGTACTCCACCTGAATCCAACCCTTGGGAGGAGTAAGCCAAATGATCCGTCTCACTTAGTGTAATCCATCAAAGTCGACGACACGTCAGTCGGATGTCCGAAGCTCATGTTATGAGCGTTTCCGCTCCGAGGGCCCGGTTGGTATCGGGTACGAACCAACCCGGCCGAACACAAAGTTTTCTGAAACCATGAGTGTGATATACCAAAAAGACTGCCTCAATCCAAGTATCGCATCGCAACTGACAGTGTGTCGATCGGAGTCTGGTAGCTCATGTTATGGGCAAAAGACCGAATAAGATCAGTAACAGGGGGTTCGGGCCCGGTCCGACCCAGCCCGATACCCCCAGGGTCGGCCCGAACCAGGACGACCCAAACCGGGTTTGGGCCTAGCCCGAACGGCGCGACCCGGCATGGGCACGGCCCGGCCTGGGGGTCCGGTTCGGCAGAACGGCCAGGGAAGCCACCGGGCGCGCGGCGCGCTGGCGCGCCGCCAAGGGTTCGGCCACATAGCCGATCTGTTTTGGGCCGGGGGCGCTGCCTCTATGGGAATTAAACTGTGACCCCTTTAATGGGGCCGCTCAGGTGGCCGGCCGGGAGTTACAACCACCGGCACTCTCCTCGAACCGGCCGGCCCACACCGGCCGACCAGCTGCTCTGCCACGGGACTGGCAAGGGCCGGTCCACTGGCTCCGACGCCGGCGGCCCGGAGCTGGCCACTGGTTCCCATGATCTACTACGACCTGGAACCGTCCGCAGCCTTCATTCGTCTAGTGCTGCGTGACGGTGCCGCATCCTTTGTTCGTATTCTACGGCACGGCGCGACGACACCGCGGATTTGTTGTTTCCAATTGCGCGGTGCGACGGCGCCACACTTCTCCACTCTCCCTTTACAATTCCTGCGCGGTGCTTCGGCGCCACATTGCCTTGCTCGCCGCATCAAAAACCTACTACCAAAAAGGGGAGGAGTGCCGGCCATGATCGAGCGGTCCGTCCTCCTCTAGTTAATGCAATAACAGGAGGTTCAATTAAAAGGGGGGGGGGACGACCGAGGTAATTAAAGAAAGAGAAACGCATAAAACCCCTACCTCAACTCTGTCATCGAACGAGCATTCACCGTGGAAGGAGCGTCGCGGTAGGAGGATCATCGGCGCCGCGGTACACGGCGTCGCGCCATCGATCTCTAAGGGTTCTGCGTTCTTCATCTCCCTTCGTTGGAGGCTGGCGTTCTTCACGTTCTTCACGTTCTTCGCGTTCTTCACGAATGAGGATGAAGATCTTCAAGATTTAGAGCTTTCCCCAAATCCTCTGAACAAGAAACCCCTCAACCGAAATTGTTGGTCTTATATTATTCCCATGCCAATGATTTAAAATTCCAAGATAAGAAATGAACAATTAATTCAAATAATTAATTGTAACAATTTAACTGCGCAATTTAATGGGGCATTTCTTAACCAGAAAAACACGCGGTTGAATTTCATTACATAGGGGGTTTCGGGTGCGTTACTTAGGAGGGAAGAAACAGTGGGGCTCGTGTGGGCGCCTCCTCAAAAATATCCTACCGTGTGGGTAGGATATTTTTGGTTCCACCCTATCCGCTTAACTTTGCTTAAGTGGATTTAAGTGAAATAAAATAAAGTGTTTCACAACTTTTATTTTATTTCATAACTTAACGCCAAAAATTAGAAACCACACCCGAGAAAACGAAACTCTGGAAAATGCTTTTCTAAGAAAATACTGGTTCTACGATTCATCGGTGCCCTCAGAATTTGATTCTGAGCACCGGTTCAAAAGATAGAAAACCCCGCTCGTTCTTTCACTAAACGTACCTGGGCCTCGGAATCAGGTGCCATCAGAAACTACATTCTTGTAAAATTCCCATGAAAATTTAGAACAAAAAAATTCCTTGAATTTAACGGGTCTTTACATCACTCCCACCTCAGGGCTTTACATCCCCGTAATGATACATCAAAAACTAGGGAAACAAAAGTAGGTAATGAGAACACATCTGAGCCTCCAGATCCCAAGTGCTCTCCCGGAGGTTCTTTTGATGCAATCTGAAGCACACAAGAGGAATCGACCATCCGCATTGGACCCTCTCCTGTCGATCCTCAATCTCCACAGGGACCTCCGCCAAAGTCTCTCCATCATCAACATCCATCTCCCCATAGTCAATGATATGCGTTGGGTCTTGCACGTATCTCCTCAGCTGGGATACGTGGAAGATGTTGTGCAACCGGTGCAACTGAGGTGGTAGAGCCAGGAGATTATCCACCTCACCAATCCTGATGAGAACCTGGAATGGTCTGATTAAGCATGGAGACAACTTGTCACCTCGACCAAATCTCTATAATCCACGTCGAGCTGAGACACGCATGAAGACATGGTCACCATCCTCGAACTCTAGTGGTCTCCGCCTCCTGTTAGCATAGGACTTCTACCGGCTCTGAGCTGTCCTCATCCGCTCCTGGATGATCTGGACCTTCTCTGTCGTGGCCTGGACCATCTCCTGTCCCACAAGTGCTGACTCCCCGTGGCATAACCATCACAAAGGTGATCTACAAGTTCGGCCGTAAAACGCAACGTAAGGTGCCATCTCAATGGTGGAGTTCTAGCTGTTGTTGTACGCAAACTCCACCAAGGGTAGGTGGTCCTCCCAGCTACGACCAAAGTCGAGGACACATGCGCGGAGCATGTCCTCAAGAGTCTGTATGGTCCTCTCCATCTGACCATCAATATGGGGGTTAAAGGCGGTGCACAGAAGTAGTTGTGTCCCGAAAGCCTCCTAAAACCCCTTCCAATGCCGAGAAGTAAAGCGAGCATCTCGATCGGAGACCATAAATGATGGCACACCGTGAAGCCATACAATCTCTGGAACATAGAGACGTCCAATGATCTCCACTGAGCCCTGCTCTCTGATGGGTAAGAAGTGATCCGACTTGGTGAGTCGGTCAACAATCACCCAAATGAAGTCATGACCTTTGGAAGTGTGTGGAAGTCTAGTCACAAAGTCCATATATATTCCATCCCACTTCCACTCTGGGACCTCCAAGGGCTTTACCTAGCCTACTGGTACCTGATGCTCTGCCTTCACCTATTGGAAGGTGAGGCATCGAGAAACGAACTCTGCCACAACCTTCTTCATGCCCGGCCACCAGTGCTGTCATCTGAGCTCCTGGTACATCTTCGCCACTCCAGGATATACCGCCAATGGTGAAATGTAAAAATCTATCAGCACCTCCTCCCATAAAGCAACTGGAACCAAGGTACGTCCTCTGAAAAGGACGCCGTGCTCTCCTCCCATGGAGAATCCTTCAGGTTCATATCCTGAGGATATCTGTGCACGCCGCGTCTCACAGTCAGCGTCCCCACGCTGTGCCTCTCTGACCCACTGCAATTGTGGAGGGGTGACTGTGATAGAATGAAGGAAGGTTGCTCTATCTCTATCCACGAAGGATATCTGCAAAACGGCTAGCTACTATGTCGCCTCCTCAAGTAGCTGAATTCCCGTCCTCCTGCTGAGAGCATCAGGTACTAAGTTCCCCTTCCCAGGAGTATAGACTATCTCAAAGTCATAGTTCTAGAGGAACTCGATCCATCACCACTATCTCAGGTCCAGGTCCTTCTAAGAGAATATGTACTTGAGACTCTGATAATCAGAAAATACTGTAAAGTGGTCTCCCATCAGGTAGTGTCGCCATGTCTTCATAGCGAATACCACTGCTGCTAATTCCAGGTCATGGGTAGCGTATTTCTACTCATGCGTCCTCAACTGACATGATCCATAGTTGATCACTGCCCGCTCATGCCTCAGGACACACCCGAGTCAGGTCCCTGATGCATCGCAGTAGACTACGTACCCAACTCCCTCCTCTGGAAGCCTCAAGATAGGGGCGCTGGTCAATCACTGTCTCAGCTCCTGGAAGCTCTGATGATATCTTTCTGACCACACAATGGGTTTCCCCTTCTTTGTCAAAGATGAGAGTGGTGCCGCAACTTTGGAGAAGAATGGCACAAATCTTCGATAGTATCCAGCTATTCCCAAGAATCTCTGCACCTCTATCACGATCCTAGGTGGCTCCCAAGCTAGCACTGCCTCGATCTTCGCAGGATACATTGCAACTCCCACCTCAGAGTTGACGTGCCCCAAGATGTGGACCTCATGTATCAAGAACTGACACTTCGAGCATTTTCCATAAAGCTGGTGCACTCGGAGTGTGTCTAGTATAACCCGCAAGTGGTAGGAATTCTCCTCCTCATTGGTCGAGTATATCAAAATGTCGTCGATAAATACCACAACAAATCGATCGAGGTATGGATGAATGATCATGTTCATGTGGCCCATGAACACTGCTGGAGCGTTGGTTATGTTTAATGGCAAAACCAAGAACTCATTGTGGCCATACCAACATCTGAAGGCCGTCTTTTGCATGTCCTCATCCCGAACTCTGAGCTGATGATAGGCTGACCTGAGGTCTATCTTTGAGAACCACCGTGCACCCTTGAGATGATCTAAGAGGTCATCAATCCTTGGTAGGGGATACTTGTTCCTCACTATCACCTTCTTCAGGCGATGATAGTCAACACAAAGTCGCAAGCTCCCGTCCGCCTTCTTGGCGAACAATATCAGGGAAGCCCAGGGTGAAACACTGGGTCGGATGAATCCCATGACATGCAGTCCGCCAACTGTACCCATAGCTCTCGAAGCTCAGCTGGAGACATCTGATATGCTGGAGTGGATATCAAGGTTTTCCCAGGGTATAGATCAATAAAAAGTATACCTCTCTGCGAGGATGTAGTCCTAGAACGTTGTTGGGAAAGATGTCCGCATACTGATCCACCACTGTAGGAAAACTAGGACTCTGCAGGTCAACTGCTCCTAGGATGAGGCTAGCCAACTGATGAGTGATGGGATGTCCTCTCCTCTGCGAGAGTCCATCCTATGCTATGAAGGCTCCCTTCTAGCCAGTGAAGGTGAACCTGCTCCCGTCGGTGCGTTCACATCGCACCTTGCGCCTAATACAGTCAATTTGTGCATGAACTGTAGATAACCAATCCATGCCCAAGATGATGTCGTAAGGCCTCGACGCCGCTACAAGAAGATCCTAGCCGAAGCTCTTTCCTCCTAGAGTAAGCTCACACTTCCGGCACCAGTGTGTAATTGTCGAGTCTTCTCTTGTAAGAGTCTCTAGCCGTAAGGTTCGAGCCAACGACTCAGTCGGAATCTACGAGCTCCAAACAAGCGAAGCAGCTATGAAAGAGTGACTCGCTCCTATGTCTATAAGAACTGCAGAAAGGGTGGAATAGACACAGATAGTACCTCGAATCATCTCGGGGGCGCCGTGGTCATACGCCTCCACTGCCTGGAAATGTTCCTGTCTCTTCCCGCCAACAACCTGTGGTTGGGGTGGACCTCCTGGTGGTGGTGGTGGTAGAGCCTCAAAACGTCGCCCACCACCTACCGCTCGGCTAGCTCCTCTGCCTCATCCGCCTACTCCCTGCGGACCGCCACGGTCGACCCTCTGCCTCTGCCTCGATGGCCCTGCAACCGTCTGCTACTCCTCAGCATGGTGGGATGGGCTGTCACGAGCCATGTGGCCCTACCCGCCGCATGTGTAGCATTGCCTACCTCTCAAAAGACTGGATCCGCACTGTGTTCCCCGCTCTGTTGAGCCAGTGTCCTGAGGTCGTCTGCCTGAGGGTCTAGTCTGCCTGGACCCATGAGTCATCCGTCAACTGCCTCCTGCAGAAGAACCTGCTACGTACCACCCCGCGGTATGTCTCACTGCTGATGAAGACTCAGCAAGGAATCTCTCGATCAAAAGGGCTCTCTCCAGTACTCCTGCATGGGTTGGAATGTTGAGGTAGATCAGCAATGCCATGATCTCATGCCTCAATCCCTGCTCAATGGTCCGGGCCTGAAGAATGGGTCCCATACCATGTCTGTCATGTAGCGCGAGAGATCGGTAAATCTCGCCGAGTACTGGGTGACTGTCAAGCCGCCCTGCCACAGATGAAGAAGCTCTTGGATACGCACTACACGGAGGGTGGCTGAGATGAACTCTGAGTGAAAGAGTCTCTCAAAGTCCATCCAGAGATGAGATGCCTCATCATGTACCTAAAGCATCAAGCTCCACAATCGGCCCGCTGTCGCGTGTAGTAGTCTCGCTATGAGGATCACCATGAGGTCTGCCGGTGTCCTCACTAACCTGAAAACTCGTACCACTACCTCCAGCCAATCCTCGGCAGCCTGGGGGTCCATCTCCCCGTAGAACCTGGGCGGTCACTGGTGCTAGAACTCGTACAGGGCACTGAGGCGACGTGCATCGTTAGCAGCTGGGGCGGGAAGCATCATGGCTCGGCGGTTAAAGGTAAAATCAGTGCCTAAGCTGTCAAAGGGCCCTGTACCGAGGCCTCATTGCTCGGTGGGTTTTCATCACGCACAACTCTCGGAAACCTAGCTAGCTGCCGTCGTGGGGCCATCCTGAAAAGAAACAGTTGCGCCAATGTTTAACATTATACCTTTTGAGCTGACATAAAGTAATCCCAAAGAAAACATGAACACACATGCAATCAATGTTTTCACACATTAATTCGGAAATCAGAATTCAGGGTCTTGGTGTATGGATACGTCGGACGCCGCACCAACAATGGACTCCCTGGGATGATAACCACACCAAATACGCTTAACACTATTTATTCACTTATAAAAAGATCAGAGTCCAAAGTTTTGCGGTAGAACCGAACTCCTTTAATACCAATCTGTCACTACCCGTCCTCGGGGCCCGTGTCTTGACTACCCCAAGCCCTCCTTCCATAGGCCCGGGGCTAGAGACTAGCTCCAAGGCATACATCCCGATAAAAAGGGAAGGCATTGCCTTTGTAATGAAAACAAACACCACATAGAATGAAATAAGTATAAGCAGACACTAAGTAAAAACTGAGTACAACAGTAAGTGCGGAAAATTAAGTGGGCCAGAATACAAACCCAAACTGAAAGTAAAGTACAACTGGAAAAGGAAAACACCAACTGAATATAAATCTGCAGCCTCGAGCCGTCCACTGGAACTCCCACCTGAAGGGTGGGTACAAATAGACTCCCCAGCTCCTCGGGTCCACTTGTCCGCTCCGAGTACGTCCCACCCAGTGGTCCACCTCCAGGTACCATCCTGCTCCGAAATCCTCAACCACGATCAGCGCTGTCCGTCGTCTACAACCAACAGAATGTAGTGCGGTCATATCCTGTGCAGGGGTGAGTATAAGCTACTCAGTAGGGACCCCGAGACCCCCGAAGGTCTCCCAGAATCCACAAAGGATAATCCACAAAGGAAAGATAAAATCACGATGTAACATCCAACACTCCTTAGGAATATGGCCATACATATACCTAAGTCATCAATTCTAGTACGCTCCAACTTCCGAACCCATGTACAACCCAGTCCACACAAGAAATCAAAATGTAAATCCACATAGGATAGCACAACACAATCCACATAGGAATGAAAAACACGATTCAGCTCACATAGGTATACTTCTTTTTATGACGATAGAGATGATCAGATATATCCACTGATTCATCTATGTCGTCAGACCCACAAAGGATCTATAGGTACTGACCCCCGAAATGACCCACAAATGATCTGACCCACACAAGATCGATAGGTAACTAACCCCCGCAATGATCCACAAAGGATATGACCCACACAGGATCGATAGGTAACTAACCCCCGCAAAGACCCACACAGGATCAGTCCCATAAAGGATCTGTAGGCACTGGACCACACAGGACTGCTGAGCACTGACCCACACAGGATCGGACCCACATAGTAATTGTAGCACTGATCCATATAGGATCGCTGAGTGCTGTAGTCGTCGTCGTCGAATCCACTGAGGATCTCGGTGCAGTCGTCGTCGTAGTCGCAGACCCAACCAGCTCTAGGGTTCCCACACACAACAAGCTCGTTCGGGAGGGTCCGATGCACGAGTCGAGAGGCTGATACATCAACTGACACATAGATTAGAGTTGATGTATCCAAAAGTTCCGTATCATCAACAAAAACTCAACGTCACATACATCGCGTCAATCAGACCCCCGGTCTGAGAGTTATTGGCTTTTTCATCCCAGGGGCCTGGTTGGTTTTTAAGTAAAAACCAACCCGAACGTACTCCACATGCATCAAAACCTCGGGTAGAGTAAGACAAAATATCTGTCTCACATAGGGGAATCCATCAAAGTCTAAGACACATCAATCGAACATCCGGAGCTAATGTTATGAGCGTTTCCGCTCCGAGGGCCCGGTTGGATTCATGTATGAACCAACCGGGCCGAACTCAAAGTTCTCCGAAACCTTGAGTGTGATATACCGAAACGACCGTCTCGATCCAAGGATCGCATCACGACTGACGGTGCGTCGATCGGAGGCCCTTAGCTCATGTTAAGAGAAACAGACCAAAGAGGTTCGGTAATAGGGGATTCGGGCCCAGTCCGACCCGGCCCGATACCCCCAAGGTCGGCCCGAACCGGGTGGACCCTAACTGGTTCCGGGTCTGGCCCGCTTCGGCGCGGACCGGCCCGGCTGGGCGCGACCCAGCCTGGCAGTCCGGTTCGGCGGACCAGCCAGGGTAGTCGCCCGGCACGCGGCGCGCTGGCGCGCCTCCAGGGGTTCGGCCGAACGGCCGAACCATTTCGGGGTGGGGGCGCTGCCCCCACGTGAAGTAAACTGCATCCCCTTTAATGTGGCCGCTCAGCTAGCCGGCTGGGGGTTATGTCCCCCGGCGGTCTCCTTGAACCGGTCGGCCCGCACCGGCCGGCCGCCTGCTCTGCCATAGGACCGGCAATGGCCGGTCCCCTCGCTCCGACGCCGGCGGCCCGGTTCCGGCGGCCGGTTCCCCTGCTCCGCCGCGGCCCGGAACCAGTCGTGGCCTTCGTTCATCCAGTTCAGCACGATGGTGCCGTGCCCCTCCTCCGTGGCCCCACTCCAGCCACGGTACATTAGTGGTTCTCTAGTGTGACATGACGGCACTGCGTCCTTTGTTCATCTTCTACGGCGCGACACGATGGCGCCACAAATTTGTTGTTTCCAACGGCGCAGTGCGACGGTGTGGTGCGACGGCACCGCGCTTCTGCGCTCTCCCTTTACAATTTCTGGGTGGTTCTTTGGCACCGCGTTTCCTTTCTCTCCAAATCAAAAACCCACAACCGAAAAAGGGGAGGAGTGTCGGCCATGTTCTTGAGGGCCAACCTCCTCCCGTTAATGCGATGACAGGTGGTTCAATTAAAAGGGGGGGGGGGAACGATGGAGGTAATTACAAAAATAGAAACGCATAAAACACATACCTCAACTCTGTCATCGAACGAGCATTTGTCGCGGAAGGAGCATCGCGGAAGGAGGATTGTCGGTGTCACTGTACATGGCGTCGCGCCGTCAATCTCCGAGGGTTCGGCGTTCTTCGTCGCCCTTCGTCGGAGGCCAGTGTTCTTCACGTTCTTCACAAAGGAGGATGAAGATCTTCAAGCTTTAGACCTTTCCCCAAATCCTCTCAACAAGCATCCCCTCAACAAGAAGTGTTGGTCTTATTTTATTCCCATTCCAATGATTTGAAATTAAAAGATAAGAAATGAATTATTAATTCAAAGAATTAATTGTAACAATTTAACTGCCCAATTTAATGGGGCGTCTCTTAACCAGAAAAACTCACGGTTGACATTCATTAAAGAGGGGGTTGCGGGTGCGTTACTTAGGAGGGAAGAAATGGTGGGGCTCGTGCGGGCCCCACCTCACAAATATCCAACCACGTGGGTAGGATATTTTGGGTTCCACCCTATCCGCTTAACTTAGATTAAGTGGCTTTAAGTGGCTTTGAGTGAAATAAAATAAAGTGTTGCACCACTTTTATTTTATTTGTTAACTTAACCCCAAAAATTAAAAACCACCCCTGAGCAAATGCAACTCTGGAAATGGCGTTTCTATGCGAGTACCGGCGCTGCGATTCCATCGGTGCCTTCAGAAATCGATTCCGAGCACCGGTTCAAAAGTTAGAAAACCCCGCTCGTTCGTTCACTAAATATACCCGAGCTAAACTTCAGAAAAAGATTCCGGGCACACTGGGCCTCGGAATCAGGTTTTGTCAGAAACTACATTATTGTAAAATTAAAAAAAATTTAATAAAAAAAATTTTCGTGAATTTTACAATTCGTTACATAAAATCCTTTTTCACTCTCAATGGTCAAAAGGCCATCTTTTCAAATGATATTACCGATAAGGAATTCATTTCACCAGCTTGTGTATCCATTGATTCTTAATATTACTCCTCCTAACCTTTTATATTTATATAAATATAATGAAATAGCATTAATTATTATAACGATATATTTTTATTTTATTTTCAAAACATATTATTTAATCCTCAATATCCATTATGAATAATATAAAAGCATCATTATTTTTTGGGTGTGAAAAAACCACCTCCATGAATCAATGCCTTATATTTCATTTATAAAACCTCTTTGGGTTTGTTTTAAGGTAGTCATTAAACTATTATATGATACTATTATTATATACAAACACACATATATTTATATAAATAATTCTAATATAAAAATTTATTATATAACATAATTTCTTCTCGTTATATGAAAAGTAAAAGTGTTAGTCGTACGCAGTTCAGAATACCACCTCTACAAAGTAATTTATCTACTTTTCCAGTGAGATTTTTTCTTATTTCATAAAACATATATAAATATGAGAAATCAAATTAAATATAACTCAATAATATTTTTATTATCTAGATATAATATTATTATTTCTAAATGAAGCCACTTTCCTAATAATAATCATACATTAATTTTTGTATGTTCATGTTTTGTGTGGATTGACAACCATATAAACAATGAAACAAAAATCCATCAGGGAAGAAAAATGGAAAATATAAGTAAAATTCAGAAAAATGTAAAAAGAAAATAATAATTTTTAAATAGTTTTGGAATGTTTTATAATGTAGTTTAATTAATCTGGAAATATTCTTTTCGATCACTAGGAACACAGAAATAAGTCGACCTTAATTTCAAATTCAAAAAACAAAACTGAAACACTAATGAAAAAGTAATATAGTGTTATAAATGAATAAAAAACATATTGTAGTACCATATGTTATCTTTTAGTGATGATAATTGGGATAACAAAAAAAACAACCTGAGTTTTATGATACTAGTATAAATGATCTACTAATAATCTCTTGGTGTGATGCCACGAACCAAAATCCACTATAACAAGTTCCCTAATCCAGGTCACCCCATGAAATTAGGTATTCCTCCTATATGATAAATTTAAAATAGTAGTATCCTGGTTCTATAAATGTAAAATGATATGACTATTCCATATTATCACATTAAAACCACAATAGAAAATAATATCATAAGTATAAAATAGCACAATAGCCCAACAAGAAAAAAATATCCCCAAACAAACTAATTGAAACATAAATTACCCATGATATGTCTATAGTACATGTAAGGAATTCACACAGATAAATTCCCTAACACCAAAACCATAAAAATAATGAACATGGTCTCCAGTCCCCACATGGCCTCAAAAACCATGCCTCAAATCGTCATCCCAAGCACACAACAAGAACATTATCTATATCCTAAACCTTCAATATTAAATAACTATCATATTATTGGGTACACGTTTTCCATGAAATCCAGCATAGGGTCAGAGTAAAAATCATTAGGCCACCACCAATGGTGTTGAAACCAGTAACTAGCTTACACAATTGTGTATGAAGAGAATCTAGTTGTCGTAAAAAGAGAGGTAAATAATTGGAATACATGTTTCACGGTTAAAAATAATTAATTTAACCTCTAATGAATAAATTTCAATCATTTAAATCACTATCCTACCCCACTTCATCCATTCTGAGTGCCTATTCTATGTCATAAGGGATTTCATACATATAGTCATTTCGAAATTCATCATCCAATTCAATTTAGCTATGAATGATAAAGAATCAATCATGGAAACCATATCATATATATAACATGGGATTTTAATCCTCAGTTGAACATCTCAAACCATATAGTACATTAGTGGGTCTAAGAAAATCATTCTATCCTCACATAGGGATGATGAGCATTAGTCCAACACCATAATAATTTAATACATCAGTGGATCCATGTCAATCAATCTTGCCTAACCCATTGAGTGGATAAACAGTCCAATATGAAAATCATTCCACTTATTCATGTGAACATTCATCATTAACCTTTTAAAAAATTTACCACTTATCATTTCATTTACCAATGTCATTGTGGACCCTTGTATCAAAATAAGGATTACAAAAACCAAATACTTAGTTAAAATCAGTATGAAGCCACCATTTTTAAACAAGGGCCTTCATCTTCGAAAAAACATTCAATTAATGCCTTGATTATCCATTCTAACCATTAAAAGGGGTATCTATTTCATTTTCTAAAAAAAGATAAATACACCAAAATTTCAATTCGAATTTTAAAATATCTAATGTAAAAAAACTTTTTTATAAATTTTAGGTCAAGATGTCCTTTTAAAATTTTACCTACTTTCAAAAGATTATTTTCAATTTCATAAAAATAAAACTACATCAAATCACGAAATAGATCATTTATGGCATTTTCACAAGCTAACTAGGAAGTTCAAAAATGTATGTATGTGATCATTTTAATAATCCACATAACCATTCTCATTTTCTATATACCAACTCCTATAGATAAATTTTCAAAAAATGTCCCTAACTCCACATTTAACAATTCATTTCAATATTTTTCATGGTTTGGAATAACAAATTGGTAGCCCTAGGTTTAGTATCACATCAATAGTGGATGAAAAGGGATCCATGAATTGTATCACACCACAATTATGACAAAAAAACAATCTATTTTAAAGGACACACAAAACATAGTAATGTATTACATAGGAACCACCATATATACTTATAGAACAATAAGACTATGGGAAAAACATGTAGACCACCTACATCATGATCAATGATAACCTTTCACCCAAAATAAAAATTGATCCATGCCTAGAAAACCATTTACAACCAAACATAGAATCCTCTTGAGAAATAGGGTTTTAGGGATTTTAAAGAAGATAAGACAATACATAAATCATCTTATTGAAAATGAAGAAATGAAAATAAAGAACATTTTTAGAGAATCAATTCATAATAAACAGAACACCAAACACATAAGAATGGAGGGAGAAACCCCCATGGTGGTGGTAGAGGTTTTTATTTCGTCACCCAAGCTGTAGGGGTCAGATAGGGGATAAAAGTGTGGAAGGAAAATTTTAGGTCAAGAGGGAAATATTAAAAAAACCAATTATAATGGGTACATGGTTATCCCTCCCAGTTTTATAAACCGTGTTCGAATTTTGTGATTCCCTATGTCCAATAAGAAAATGCACCCAATGTTTCCATTTCAACCTAAATAGTTTGAAAATAGTTCTGTGTCCATTCATTCACCAATGTCACATGGGGTTTGATCTGCATAGTATCTTGGGTCAACATGCATGGTTTCCCTAACTGTTCACCACTTTTGTAGGCCTAATGGTTATAGCGAACAAATATTAATAACATTGTGACAATTGTTATATCAATACATATTTTACTCCTTTACTTCTGATTTTTTGTCATGAACCCCAGAAATGTCATGATAACTAAATTACTCCCCAAAAACAGTCCATAAACGAAAAAATTAATACATGATGTACATTATCTCTATGTATTTATCTTATAAACTCCCCAGCATATGTTATATCATCTTCATGTTATATTCCCCAACATCAGTAAGACTCAAAGAAAAATGATTGGGATATGGGGCTTACAATCATCATCATTCTTCCAAGTTTCCTCATTAATAGTTCCAACCATCACAATACTCGACCAAAGACATAGCCCTACCCTGGTGAATTATTCCATTTATCCACAACAAAAACCTGATGCTCCTCAAGGTTTTCATAAATATAAACTCAAAATTTCCAATAGTAATCAAAAAACCATGTGATGTAATAAGAAAAATAACTCAAAATATCATAAAAAAACACAATGAGAGAACTATACCACAATGGGAGTGCCAATCTGTTCTCCCTTGGTCTGATTCAACCCACATCTCATAAACAACCCAACACACCTTGAATTAAGATAAGGAACATATGAAATTTCAAATATATCCCCAACCTACATAAATACATTCCTCAAGTACCAATGTTCTAATTATCTGAGAAAACATATAAAGAATAACTAATAAACAATACACTACCCAATAAATTATTAGGACAAAACATAATCAAATTCCCATTTAAACACTAAATACCAAGATGTAATTACACAATACAGTTCAACTGGAAAGACATTGCACTTAATAAACTGACAAAATTCCCTCTATGGTGCTCTCCATCATATGTTTGGTCTCACAACCATTAACATTCTAGTGTTTGAATCTCCCACCATATGGAAAACCATTAAAATCTCAACTCTTTTTTCCTAACACAAACCCATTGTGTTTCCAAACTCACCAAAACCAAACATCTATAAGAACATCATTAAACCATGGCATCCAAAAATTCCATAAAAACCACATAGAAGAGATGTTATTCCTCGTTCCATGTATTAACTAATGACAACATGGTTCCTCATTAAATCTCTATTTCATTCTCGAAATAAACATTGTATTCCAAAATATCAAACATATATGTATAAAAACCCACATAATATAGTAATTTTGACCAACTAATTCATGTAATATCTGACTGACACATCATTTTGATGACTAATATTCACTGTTAGAACATCACTGCAATACCTAGCTAAGATTCCCTCTCAAATAATGAATACTACCATCATTCAATGAACCTATAAGATCTTACCCCAACATCTGGTTACATTATACCAGTAGGTCCTCCATTTATACACAAAAATTTATCATTATCTTCCATACAGAATAAGACATCTTCGACACAACCACCTTATATTTCTTTGAGAACCACCCCATGCCCATATCCCACAATCGTCTCAATCAACTACCACATCTATGGTCCAAATTTCCTTCCTGAGGAATAAAAAAATGTACCTCATGGGTTTCGCTTTGTTATTAAGATTCAAACCTAACAAAAACATTTTTATTTGACACATCTACGAGTGGAATACCACTCCCCATCATAATAGTTTCATTATTACACCTTTCCAATATAAATTCCAACCATCACTACTTCTGATCACATATTTTTTTATAACAAAAAAGAGTCACAGATATATTCCACTAACCTGATTAAAAAATGAATCATTAACAATCACCCATTCTCATATTCCAATAATGGAACCTTCAACATTCACCAAGTTGAAGCCCCACCACCCCCATGAACCTCACTTGGGGATGGCCGGGGGTAAACCACCCACACCATGGATTCAGATTACAAATTATGAAAGGTAAAAAACATGAAAATTTTTATCCATACTAGTAATGTAAAACCATATGTAACATAGATTGTAGCCCATTCTCTCTTAGTGTACCCAGACCAATGAATTTCTTTTTAGAAGGATCATATCAAGACCGTATGTATACCCAGGTTTCATTGAAAAATAACACCCCAAATATATCATAACTAATGTCACATCCCACTACAGTAACTCCTTAACCTATAAAAATCCTCAAATCCCCTTCCCACAAGCATCTCAACCACACTAAACCACCACTATTCATGTTGGATTAACAACTAAAACTCACCACCTCTTTATGACTCTCTACTGTGAAGCTCTGAACCAATAACTCTGCTGGTATTATAGATTCCTTTGAATCCAATATCTTCCACAGCAACCCTAATGAATCACAATATAATCAAAAAAATAGACAATAAAAATCCAAAACAAGTTGGTTTCCCATATAAAAAGTGATTCCCAAAATTTTTTCATTGAAAAGAGAGGTTCATACAGTCTAGACACATGATTACATGTCCTTAATGACATCATGTATCTCTATAATTATCCCAACTCCTGGTCCTCATCATAACCCTCAAGGTCATGTACATTTCCATGGTCACAAACAAAACATGACTGAAAATCCCAGGATTCATAAATATTTATGGAATAATCTCAAATTATATCTCCTGAAACCAACCATTCATCCTAATCCATTAGAGTCACCAAACGCATGTTATTATTAATGTTCCCTTACAACAAACCAACTTTCATCACCACAATCTCATCCATGTGACCACCCCTCACCCCGAGTATCACACTAATAAAAAAGGGATTGTCCACTCCTTGGTCACACTAATCTATCTACCCAAAATCAACACAATATATTCATTACTAATCATAAGATAGATGGTTTTGTAAATCAAATGATCCTTCCTCTTCCAACACTATCCTTACAACCACCCACAATCACTCTGGTACCTTTTAGAGAAATAAACCAAAATCAAGCCATTTAATTTTTAAAAAATCAATAGAATACACCATGCATTGATCCCACATTTTAGAACCCAACAACAATCCACCTTTTATGGAACCTGTAACACTTTTCTAATCTCTATCATGGTTACTCTCAATTTCAAAAATCAATAGTTCATAATTACAACTCAATTCACAACTCTAAAAACAATTTTCATTTTGAATATCCCTTAACGATACTCCCAAACCTGAAAAAAACTTATATTGTGTCATTAGAAGAAATTTAAGAATCACTACTCATGCCCCACAAAAAAAATGAACCAACATCCTTAATTATTCATCCTCCAAGATCTAGTGATAAAATATTCCTAAACTATAGTAATGTTTAGAAAAAGGCCACTAGATCTCCCACAAATCCATACACATCAAACCTCAATAATGTTTTCTATTTTTGGAACTCATATACCCATTCTAAAATCCAATACACATAACACAAAATGTGTCCATTTACTCTAGACCTGTACAATAGATACAAATGCACACACATCAACGTCATGTGGTAAACACCCACACGAGAGTCCAAAATACAACATGAAGGTTCTCAAATCACAAGTGTTGAAAAATAAAAATTAACATAAAACATTTAACAACCACAAGGTAACAACCCTGATAAAGTCATAACAAGAAAAATCTATTTAACAAGAACAAACAATCCAACCAGGCCCTCACATCCCATAACGCATGTTTTCCAAATTGACACACTCTCACTTCCACAACAACCCAAACATACGGCCAACAACAAAAATAACGAATATTTAGACATATTTTCCATATAAATAAATCTATTACACGTTATTCATTAATTCACTTTTCCATTTTAATATATTATGAATCCATATTTCAAAACATTACATTTTTTCCATGGATTTATACATACCAATCCTTTTTATTATATTAAATTTCAAAAAATAATAGTTTAATTAAAATCCATATTTCAAAAAATTACCACACACAAACATTTCAAATTAATTTCTTTTTTATTAATCTATATATAAAAAATTAGACTATTAGTATTTAAATCCCAATGAACTATCAATCACAGGACACCTAAGGATGACTTATCAAACTTATGTGATAATTATAATATATCAACACACACACCCTCTCTTTACATACCAGGACAATAGATAAAACCACAACAATAAATAAGATCACTTCAAAGAGTGAAAATTCTTATGGAAATATCAGTAAATTATAAGGGAACCAAATAGAACATCAATTTAGTCCCTAGGAAACTTGTGTTTTTACCATATCGTGTGGCTTTAGGCACTAAGACATGGGCTTGTTACCAAGACCTGAAAAGATATTAGTCACATGTATAAAGTGACCCAGGTAGTTTGTAAATTACACCATATGTTATAAAACATTGTAATTCCCAATCCTAGAAGCCATTATTACTTGTTCCCTGTGTCGGCTCACCACATGAACTCAGATGCAATCCTCATATGCCAAGGCTACTGAATATCATCATGGGTCAAAATAGATTAAATGAAGAGACTATACATGATTATCAGTTTGAACCAAATATAGAAAATAATATCAACCAAATAAGAATGTAAAAAAGTTCAACCAAATATGAAATCTTGCATTAAAACATGTATGAAATAAAATACCATTGAGATGAATACACAACATATTATGAATTCATTCAAATATAGACGCTAATTCCAAAACAATTAAAAACATAAAAATGGTAAAAAATTCCAACATATTCTATACCTCCCTTGTTCAAAATCATCATCCCAAGAACGACCCAATCTCCAAGACCCAATCAAGATCCTATACCAAGAAACAGTTGACAACTTCTTGGGTACCCACATGCCTTGGCAGCCTGATCGTGGCATGTTTTCAACACTCTTATCCCCAATAAATGGTGAAACAATTAATTAAATGTCTATATATTAGTTTATGAATAAAATCAATGTTCCATAAATAAATAGTTAAATAAATGAAAACATGTTTCAGCTTTAATAATTATTAATTATCCATTTAATGCTTCAAGTTTCAACATGTAAACCATTATCTAATTCCACTATTTCCATACATAGAGCCTAATACATTATAAAAGGGATTACATAATTTTAGTCAAATGGTTATTCATTAACCAATTCACTATAACTATGTAACTTATTACATCAGTCCATGTAACTATATCATGTCCATATCGTGGGATCCTAGAGCCTCCCTAAGATATTTGAAACCTTTCTATACATAGGTGGAGCCTTGAGAATCAGTCTTTCTTGACCAAATCATGAGGATCATTAGTCCAACATATTAATCATATAATACATTGTAGGTCCTATATAATCTATTTAGCATGACTCATGGAGTGAATCATATGTCCAATCCCCCACATATACATCTTATTCATGTTTTGGTGCCTCATTAACTCTTTAACACATTTACCATTTGATCTATTCATTAACTAATACCTCAGGGGTCCATTAAATAAAAAAATGTAATAAAACACCAAATACAAATACTAATATATAATCATCTTGATGACACGCTTTTTAAAAATGGTTCTTCCTCTCTAAAAATCTAAATGATGTGATCAAGAACATCACTATCCTTTTCAACCATTAGATTGGAAATCTATGGCATTTTAAAAAAAGGGGAAACATATCATCATTTCAATATATAATTTGATATATCATATTAAAACACATTTTTAAATCACATTGATGTAAATCCCTACTTTTAAAATGTTATCCATATTTAAATAATCATTTTTCTTAATTTTAAACCAGAGTCATATCAAAACCCAATGCTCATATATTAAACTAATTACAATATCCAACTATAAAATTTAAATACAGAAGCATAATAACATTTCAATCATACCCTTAACCATGAATAATATCTATGTCCTCCCACTTACCCATTATTTCTAATAATCTTCCCTAACTCAACATTTACCCACTCATTTCATAATTTTCCCTGGTTTGGCATATAGAAAGGGTATCCTTATCTATGGATTTACATCAATAATGGACCAAAGGGGTCTGTTACGGGTGTCTCACCTCAATTGTGGACCAATCTACCTTCCATAGTAAAGGAAAACAATGTATCAAATAAATACATTGGGTAACCAACATACACTTATAAAACAATAAGAATCATGAAAAAATCTTGTAGCCACTTATCTCATTTATTTTTGTGAAAATTATCTCACGGAGTGGCTCAATGTTTTCTTTCTAAAGGGTATCTAATAATCTATATTACATGTACTCCACATAAACATTGGGTATATAATAAAAGGTCTAGGTTTTCATTCTATTGTGTTCTTGAAAATTTATAATGACCATATTTATTACGTAAAAGATATTGTAAACATGTATATACTACATGACGTGCACACATATTCATGACTTATGATATGAAAAACATGTTCTAGGATGAAAAATCAACATATGGCATTCAATACATGTAATTTCTATGGGGTTTTCCATGTATCCTTTAGCATATCCAGATTTATTGAACATTGATACATTGTGTATAATTCCGAGTACACATTTTGTAACCCATTCTTAATGACCAATTATTGGATATTTTCCAATAGAATATTCGATCATTATTCATATTTTCATAGGCCATTAATAA
The DNA here is from genome assembly GCA_963277665.1 of Viscum album. Classification (NCBI taxonomy): domain Eukaryota; kingdom Viridiplantae; phylum Streptophyta; class Magnoliopsida; order Santalales; family Viscaceae; genus Viscum; species Viscum album. The sequence continues at coordinate 1,361,403,901 of OY728133.1, forward strand.
AATTAAACCCAGATGAGCATGATTAGTAGAATCATGAATTTGGTGATATGATATTTTTTTTCCAAGAACCGAAAGGGGGATCTTTCATGTTATTTTTATTATTATTTTTTATATATGAAGAATGAAATTAACACATCTTATAATTATGACTTCATATTTGTATTCAATCATCCAAAAATATACCCTTTCAAATTTTCTTCATTGTTCGTTGATAATTAAATTGTAGAATCCCCCTAGTAGTGATCCACATGTGCTCCAATGATCTCATATCAATTCAACTCAAAATATTATTTTCAGAATAATTAATTTAATGTTTTATGTTGTTCATTAATGATATCATGTTCTTCAATCTTTAATAAATCTATATTATGTTCATGTTTTTGAGTGGGAGAGATATGGAGGTTCTGAAAGAGAATTCATTATTTGTAACAATTCACTCTTTTCATTTTTTGGATATCATAAATAATACACATAAAAATATATTTATCAATTTAGGGATTAGTTTATAAAACTTATTTAATTGATTCTAGAACATTATATAATATTATAAGAACTAATAATCATGATTCCATATAATTATAGTATAATTATAATTTTTGGGGTGTGCATCAACTTAGAAAATGACAAATAATATTTATCTACATGTAAACAATTAATTACCATCGAACACTGTATTATTCAATTTGAATTCTTCAATATTTATTGAATACCCAAATAAATTTTTTTATTCATAAATAAATATTTCATTTACATACAGGTGATTAAATATTTATTAAATTTTCAACAGGATAAATAAATAATTTTTTTTAATTGTCTGCATATAAATTATAAATTTAATTTTTTTATCTATATAACATTAATAAAATTATTCTGTAGACATGTGAATAATATTTAATATTTAATTAAATTCAAATAGTATATAATCAAGATCATCTGAAAAATTTAGTTTCTTACCATCAATGATTCATTCTCATTGTCATTAGATGGGATTCCATAATGTTCATGATTACAATCTAATAATGGGTCAATGAACCCATGATAAATAAATTTATGTTGAAATGAAAAAAACCACATACAAAATCTCACTATTTAATATAATCCATAATCATAATATCTCATGAATAATGTGGTACATTCGTGTCACCAACATTTTTTTTCGATTTGACTTTCTTTAACAATATGATGTATACATTTTGTTACACCATGTCCATGGAATTTACTGTGATATTTCTATTTTAATCAATGGGATGATATATTAACATCCATAAATATGTCAGGGAAAAATCCTCCATCAACTTATCTACGAAGGAATTGTCACTCAAAATGAACTTGGCATATCCAAATTTACCATTGACAGTTATCATCATCGTTTATGAAATTTTTATAATTGAATGGGTTTTTATTGTAATCAATAATAATCTTAATGTCTATGGACCATCACCCAAACACAATGATATTAATATATGATCGAACAAAAATATCTATAATTCCAACTGTATGGTGTATTCTTATAATCTACTTCCATATATATTACTAAGTGTGGAGTTCATTGGAAGAATACCAATATTCTTATGCATACTAGTACATGAAAATATATGTAATATGTGTCCCATAATTGTACGTTATCTAAACGTAGAACATTATTCACTAATTACAGCTTATAAAATCAATGTTATCATTATAGTGTGGAACATTTGTGACCATATCAGTGCCACATATACTCTATCACATTTTTAACTAGAGCCATGTAGAAAAAATATATATATATATATATATAATAAAATATATATTAATATAAAATAAATCAATTATTCAAGTAATCAAACATAAAATACTTTGTCCTAGGAAATCAACTCCAACATGAACCTACTCAGGGATAGATATCAGGAAAGATATATTCATTATTATATTTACCTAAAGATAATTGAACCAGACTATCTACAGAGAGTAATTTGATCATAGAATCATCCACATTGGTATCCAATTTATTTTGATTGGGTGATTCATACACTTTTATTATTGTTATTATTATTAAATTCATTAGGATTTTTTATACTTATGTGGGTAAATGATATTATATACTATATTTGGAGTTTAGTGAAAATTCTATGCCATTGTAAGGAATTCCACCTTAACATTGGAAAATTTTATTTCTTTTGGGACCTCTTCAAACATCAGGTGATAGTGTTTGAAAAAATCCATGGGAAGGATTGGATTATTTATTCTCAAACATACATGGACTATTATCATTTATGGGTGTTTTTTACATAATAAGAGGGTGAAAATTATACTGATAAGGTATAATGGGTCTTTCATGTGAGTTTAGATTGACCTGAGCACTGTGGAATGGCTGGAGTTTTGGACAAGATTTTTGCGTTTTTTAGTTGATTATATAATCTGGCATATTGGAGTACCTCTATTTGTACATCGATTCTAGGATGCAGTCTCGAATGATTTTTCTAGAAAATCACTATAGATAATGGTATAGTTTTTCATAAACATTGTTCTGATATCTTCACTCATATCCATTCATCCATATATGATGGATACAACTGCGTTGTCGGACAACAAGAGGTATCTAAAGGGCTTTAATGATAAGGGTTTCATATGATCTAATACTTCTACATGGGGTTCACATGGGTCATTTAAATAAGAATTAAAATGGGACACTACAGGTTTTCGTAGATTAATATAAGTTGAACTAGATTATCATGAATAATAGTTATTGACTTCCAAATATAGATGTCCTCTTTAACCAGTTTTGAGGAGTGATGGACATCTCATTGATCTATTTGAGGTGAGACTTCCATCCAATATATGTTAAGAATTTATATATATCTAATGAAACCTTTTATAGAATATATACATTATTGGAGTATCTAGTTATGACATTTGTTCTAATGAACATAGTAGATATTTTTTTTGTCTCTATTGAATCATGTATTATACACATATCTGGATTCATTTATGGTAGTCTTTTTGGACAGAAACATGTTTACTCTCCCTATAGACAGAAACATGCCATAAAAATTAATATTTTATTAGTTATTCTGAGAGCGAACCAAATTTATTTTATGATTACAATGTTCTATATTGGGATCGATAAATTTAACCTCCAAGGATACATTATCTCAAAGGATAGAATATTTGTTGACCCAGATTATGTGAGAGCCAAGCTTTCTTTGGAGGACCCTGATAATTATTTTTATCATATGGTGTTTCATAGGGTTGGTTAAATATTATAGTCCCTTAAATCTATACTTTTAACACATGGAATCATTGTTTAATGGTATAAAAAATGGAATGTGTTCATTTAGTCTTAACCATTTCAGAAATCCTTTTAGAAGTTGAAATAAATATTGAATTCATCATTGATCATCATTATTCAAGAGTTGGGTAGAAGATAAAGAGTTTATTTTTTTGCATTTGGTATCAATATAAGAGTAATCTTGATGTCATATGAGAGAGGTATGGAATATGTGTTGTTTCCACTATGTAATTGTGAGTGTAATTACCTTACACGTCACCTCGATCTACATGATATATTATAGGACTTCTATTGTTTGAGGAATTACTTGTTGGGAGAAATTAATGTGGATTATATAGACTACATGATCATTAATTAAATATTTTAACCAAATGAAACAAATCATAGATGGAGAGAGAGGGTTTAATACCTATATTCCATCGATTTTTATCAATCCTATATGTCTTGGAAGAACAATGATGTCTTCTATGATTTGATCAGGAGGAATCAAATATTGGTAGTGTAAAAGGGCATTGGTTAGTGGAAGTTAAAGGCCCTATTTTCTAACATGAACCTAAATACCCAGATGAATTACATGAAGCTCACCCTTACATCTTTATTAAAGAATTCATCACATTTCGACTGAATTACAAGGATATAACTTATTAATATGATATTGGCCCCATGATATAGAATTTTATGCCTTGATCCACCACCAGGCTAGATCATTGACAAGGATGAGATTCAATACATTAATTTATGTTTTCGGGTTTCATGTTATCTTTTAGATGAGTTGATGTGAGACTATAGTGATTCTATTTGTGTGTTACACTCCAATATTTTGAATATGTATATGGGTTTATGTCTCTAGTAGTATTGGTTGATGATGAAAAGGTATATATTTTTATTTTTTTTAGTACACGATCCACCTATCATATTGTGAATATTGAAAAGTAGTGACCTTATAGACTTGGATACCCATTTCCCATTACTTAGTCGAAATGGAATAAAATTACCATGAACAACATGATTGAATGATTGAGATCACGTCGAGGGAGTGATGTTTATTTGGTGAGGGTCAATAGATTAATGGATTTCACTCACCTTTTACTAATATAGGATACCATTTTATGGATGATTTTGATGTCTATATGATATTGGGATTATATAAAATGAATAAGTAACAAAAGTGATAGTGAATGACATATATTATTCATTCACGTTGTTGTTCTGGTATTGGTTGTAGAGGGAAATGTGTTCACATGAGCAACTAAGTACAGTCTTACACCAATATACTGATGGGTAGTCTCACCGTACTATTCTGGTGAAGGAGGTAATGATGAGATAATATTTCCCATATTTTTTTGTTTTTTAGAGAAACATTTCCCTCTATATTATTATTCTAAATAATAATAAATTTCAAGTAATAATCTATATGTATTTTTATGAGGCACTGTAGTTTGGTCATGTTGTTCAATGTTGTGCTAGTTTGAGCAATGAGTGGTATTACTACTGGGACCTAAATATGTTTAAGAGACGAAACATTACGAACAAACTATTTGGAAATATATACCTATTTCATATTCTAGGATATAGTTGTATTCTAACCCTCATTTATGACACCTGAAATATGAGGTATGGGAAAATGTATTGATTCTTGTTTATCATAGACATGGCCATTAATAGAATAGAAGGGAAGGAACATTAGCTCCTACGTTCATCTAACCGTTTCATATTGTTAGTATGGTTATATCATTGGATTATCAAAAAGAAATACCTCATATATAAAATTAACCTCATGACTAATTTTATTTTTCATAGTTTCATCACTATCATTCTGATCTGTTGGGTATTCTCAATTAGACGAGATTGAGTTAGCTAATGATTTTACTCTTGATGAGTATCCTACTCAGGTTGATGATTGGTGAACGAAACATCCTTATTGTAGTATATTTCAATTATTCCATGTGTTATGTCATCATGACCATGTAATGAATAATAAATATAGGGGAGAGGTTTATGTACATTCTCATTGGTAGGAACATTTCCCAGATGATTATCAACCACACATAGGGATACTTCGGGTTAATTTATCTTAATGAGGTGAGGTTTTAACATCTTTAATTTACTGTTTATGTTAGAACCCATAATGTTTATGAAAAATATATAATTTTATTATAATGGAAGTTATAAAAGGTCAATGGAATTATTTGGGAGAGTTTGACGATTTTTCAAAGTTTGGATCTCTAGTTTTTCGAGAAGTAGTATTAAGCACCCAATTGGTACAATTATAGTTCTAACCGTGTGTTTGATCCATGTGGCCCACTTTTGTTGTTGGTGTTTGGCTTATTGGTAAGCACCCCTTAATTCTACATTAAAAATGGGGGTTCAAAACCCATTAGGTGTAGGTACTACAGCAGTACTATAGTGTACTATAGCAGCGGCGAGCACTGTAGTAGTGGTAGGCACTGTAGCGGTGGTAGGTCACTGTATCGGCGGCAGAGTACTGTAGCAGTGGTGGGTACTGTGCAGTACTGTAGCAGCGTAGGGTATTGTAGAGGTACTATTCACAGAATGGGATTTGGGCCAAAAAAATGGGCCTACGGGCCATTTAATGGGCTAAATACCCACTGGGCCTTTGTGCTATATAATGGGTATCCATCTACCCTGTTAAAAGCGGTCTTTGTTTTGATTTATTAATAAATAAGGCTTCACCCCCAACCTATAAAAAATATGAATGGATTTACTAACCATGAACCTACCAAGAATATGTGGTGGTTCCTTTTGATAGTTTTTCACACATTTAGCACATGTTTTTTCCAACCAGGAATCCTAATTGTGTGCCATTATAAAGTTTTATAAAATAATTATTTAAAACAAAAACTACTATAACTGAAACCATATATTTTTATTCATCTACATTCATTGAATCAACTCCCCTCCATTACATTTCTTTATTATATTAACATATTCTTAGAAGATTATCATTGTTCTAAAATGTGATTCCATTAAATTGCTTCACATTGGTTAGAAACATTAATGTGATTTAATCCATTTTATTCATTTATTGATTTATCTCTCTATATTGAAAATCATTTCTATGTAGGATAAATTATATATTTTAAATCTTTTTTTTAATTTCATAAATTTATTCAATTCTGTCATTACTTTGAGGCCAATATTAGATAAGTGTTCTTATACAACTATAAGGTTAGTGGTCTATGTTGTTTATCTCAAAGTATAATCTGTTTATAAGTATTTTCATTGTTTATAATGAAAATATCTATATTAATTTATTTACAAATATGTCAATTTTTTTATTAATTATGGAACTATGACCTAGTACACTCATGATAACTATTGACCTTATTGGTGGTTGGACCATCACCAAGAATCACCCCTTCACTTGAGTCCTCATATACATGTTCCCTAAACACACATTAAATGTTTTGGATTAACAATAAAAATGAATTTGATAAATTTATAATCAAATGAATAATTATGATAAATTGTTGAAAGTAGTTTTTTACTTGTAACCATATTATTTATGTTCATCATGATTAAATGTATGAACACCCATGTGAACATTTTATAATTTAGAATGAAAAGGGAATGTTTAATTTAAATATAGAGGTAAATATTCATGTACTAACACATAGACATAGATAATTTATAAGTTTTTCAAAATTAATTTGGAGCTTTTCAATATTAAATTAGTTGCCATGCATGAGATAGATTTGGATTCCTGAGGGAATGTCATGAGCAATTAGAGAAAACAACCCTAATTCATTGAGCCAGTTTCCATATAAGATAACAACCTGATTATTTAGTCTTATTACTATAATTACATCAATTAATCATCATATTATCAATTAATTATTCTATTTATATCAACAAATTAGACATTCATTGATTTTGTCATTATATTTTTCATGATGTCTTTGGAGATGTGACACATTGGTTCAACACCTTGGGATCCAGTTAGGTTTAGCCTAAGATTTTCTATGAATTTCACTAAGGACTCTATTAGAGATATATATCCAATGAAATTATAATTGTTTATCCCTTAAATTAAACTTCTACCCCTATGATAGGATTTAGGGTCATTTATTGTGTGCTACAATTACCTTATAAGGTCAAGGATGCATCTGTTTCACCTTGGGTCTTCTATAATTGTAATTATTTCATGATTACTCTTATCACATTAGCTGTACATGACATATTAGAAGATTTCTATTCTGATTCCACAAAATATGGTCATTGAATATATGGTTGTATAAGATTCCCATGAGGATCTCAAGCCTGATTTGGTAATTATTACAGTTACTTTTATACATGTTATCATTTTACCTTCACGCCACTATATGGAAAATCGATTATTGGATTATTTATAGACATATTTTGTGGTGGTATACAATTCTTTTCTCACACCCTTTTTGGATTATCGATTTATACCCAGATAGAATTCGTGGTTACTATTCAAGACATGTAAAATAGTCTAGTTTTATAAATTAGATGCATGTAATAGGATTGTGTAAGGGATTAGAGTATTTAGTGTATGCTTGGGAGGATTTTTGAGTTTTCCTTTGGGGTATTTATCCTATTTTTATATAATTTTATTATATATTTACCTATTTCCATGCTTTGTTGATCTATTTTTATAGTATCATAACATCGTCCTCATTCGAATATGACTTTAATATTGTAAATAATCAGTATATTATTTTGTCTCCATGATATTTTTTTCTTAATATAATTATTACTAATTTTTGTATTATTTTATATTTTTTAGCTTTGTGATTCACTCTATCACGAGGGGATATTCACTCCACATACACCCCCATGCTCTCATTTAATGTTAAAAGACATTGGTGTATGGGGAGTTGTGCATGATGCCATGGAGCAATTTTTCATTGGTTAATTATGAAGGAATTAGGTCTAACACATCAGAACTATCATATTATAATCATATAATAATTTTTATTATTTTCACCCATGTATAATTGATTAATGTCCCTTCTTACTAATATTACTAGTCTTTCAGCTCAACCCATTCAATGATGTATATCCTTAAGTGTCTACATGTACTAAGGATATCATGTTAGATTTAGATGGATATAGAAGATAAATTTGAATAATTTTTTTTAAAACATGAAATTTATGTTTGATTATTTTTTCCAAGACACTAAACCTTTCTATCCTAGATCATATCACCATTATAATGTATATCATTATAGTGATATACTATTCCTAAAAATAAAATTTGGCCACTATTACCTTCTATTTTAATTTATCCTTGAAAAAATATCAATTTTATCCTCCTATATATTTATTATAATTACAAAATCCATCGATAAATAGTACATATAAATAGTTCTTCATTTCATAAGATAATACATAGGGAAAACTCATGTCCCTTAAAAGAGTATCAAATTATTTTTAGTATTTTCTTCATCATATTTCTCTTCCTATTCTATTAAATATAATGTGATATAATGAAATCAGTATAATTATGATGTGAATATGTTATTATATGAATTGAAATAAAATTTTTTATTCTACTCCATACATTAAGAAAAAACAAATGAATTATTACTACATAAACTACATACTCCATTAATCGACATCATCAGTTTTTTATGCTAACACCCATTATTGGATTTAATTATGGAATTGAGGAAAAAATATTATATATAATATATAAAAATTATACTAAATTATAAAATTATCATATACAATAATTCATTTTAATTCGTCGAAATTTAAAAATGTTAATAATTCATTGTGCGGACTATTTCATCCATGAAGTTACATATCTCATTTCTCACATAGTTTCTTTCTTATTTGTTAAATAACAATTTAATCTAACTAAAAAAGTAAAAGTACCTGAATAATATAATTACTATAATATAATAATGATATTATGTCCAAAATAAACCACTTTTAAAATCGTAATCATCCATCATTAAATTATAACTATTAATTTTTTTTTAATGTTTATAGAATTTAAATATTAATTATTTAATTTATTATTAAAATATAATCTTCGATTTCCAAATTTAATAAAATATGTATAAATTGATTCCATTATCAGACCACATAAATAAAAAACTAATGGAATTATTTAACATTATTATAAGTCAATATAATTAATCTTTTCTTGTACAATATTTGATATTGTAATGATGAAAATTGGGTGAGGAAATGTTGCACTCTCTATTTTAATAATGTTACCCATACATTATGTATTTTATGTATATAATGTGTTATTATGATGTTTTGGAGTAAATTTAATATGGATTTGGGTATTTTATAGAGGTTCATAGTTTGATCATTATTAGTAAAAACTATGCCACTCCTATAAGAAATTGTTTAAGGTGAGGCAAACGCTACATGGAAGACCCAAGGTTAGAAACACATTTTGGCCAAACAATGATGATTTCCCTGAGTGACTGTGAAAATTGGAACAGAGGGGAAAACATAGTTTGTTTACTGTTTGTCTAATTATGTGAGAATTCCATGCAATGGGTGATTGGAGGCAATGGATTTGGAATAGTCTTCACATGGTTTTCCATATCATGCACATAATTCATAAAAAATTAAAAACTATATCCATAATTTGTGAATATCACACAAGATAACTTCTAAAACACTCATTTTTATCTTTTTGATGACCCTAATATTATTGTTTCCCCTCCCAAATTCATTCTAGACTCTTAACTTCAATCTGGGAGTGATCCATGGAAAAATAATGGTGAGTTAAAGGCCATATTTGATAATAAGTCCCTATTATGTAATGTTTCCTTAGATATAATATTATTCCGTATCCTAGATTCATATATATATTATATCGAGGATATATCTATGATACTTGTTTCTAAATATGATGATATATTTTTCTGTTATTTGTTATATATAATGTTGGTTATTGGAGATTTTACTTGGATTTGTTGAATAATTTGGGTCATTATTCATTTTTCTGCCGTATTTTTCGAGGTAGAAGGCTTCACTATTCACTACACATATTATAACATGAAGGAATATTTTCATATTTTTTAATTGCTTGAAATTTATTGTGATATTTAGTTGAAAATCAGGGTAGAAACCATTTTTTGTGATGGATTTTGGATTTTGGAATGAAATTGGGAAAAGATCATTGTTTATAAATTTTAAGATGATTCTTTTAAACTATGGATTTTATTTTATTAATAAAATTTTATTGATGGTGATGTTTTCAATAAACATATTATATTTTGAAATGGATTGAATTATTTGGTTGGACATAGTCATGGAATACACTGGTGGATGTTAATTCTTGCATTCTACATGACCCGGAATATGGGTCATGTACCAGTAGGGTATATGTGATGTGACACTTGATAAGGGGAGTGTTCCATTTAGGAACAAGATGATTTTCCACTTTCTGATGACATGGTAGATGGATATAAAACATCTCATGAGTATGAAACTGGAAATAAAACATGTGTTTATGGGTGTGATTGCGAATCATTGAATGGGTATGCCAAAATGACTATGATATATTTTAAATAATTTATATTTTTCATTCATTGGGAACTATTTTGGTTGTAAAACTGTTTGGAATGAAATTGGTTTATATTTGATAAAATTTAATGAATTTTTTTTAATTGTTTTATACATTTTCGTATATAACGTGATAACATGTTATATCCTATTTGTGTGGGTAGGGAATTCAATTCTAGATAACATACAGAGTTTCATTATTCACCCCCTCCATTAAAACATTAGTTCTTTCACAAATATTTTTTTATCAATACATACATAAATTAAAAGGAAATCATCTATTTTGTGATTCTTATAGACACACTAGGTATGTATTGTGAAGTTATAGCTAGAAGAATTCTAGGAGTTTTGGATTCTGTAACCTTGGAGTCATTTTTTTGGTCGGTTTTGTCTTCTACATTTTTTTCTGATTCTATTTTAAAATAATCTTCATAATCTGATATGCGTCTTGGATATAGGTGTGTTTTAATATTTTTTATTATACATTGCTTTTTTCACATTGTTATTATTCATCATATAGTGTTTTTGTTTAAGGTATACTTGATTGTGGTTGATTTAATTTATGTAAATTAATATTATACCAAAATTATTTTGAACTCATTAAAATATATATATCCTTTGGTGTCATAGGGGTTTCCCCTTAGGCATAGTAGAAATTATTCGTCAAATCAAGCTTATGAGGAGGGCATGGATGTGAGAAATTTTAAAAATATTTTGCTATCATTCAATAATTTTTTGAAAAATGCTATTGGTTTTTTGGACTTGTAATTGGAAATTCAATAATTATTTGTCTTAGATATGTGACGGTAAAAGTAGTGGTATTGTCATAACAAGAATTATAGAGCTTAAAAATTTGTTGTTATCATATTTATTCTGATATTCATGTTTCTAGGGATTTGGGTGCATTATTGTTATATTGAAACTAATTGGAAGTGTGATCACATTGTCATTGGTATATCCAATGAGAAGACTATGACATGAATTGATATAAATGAATTCCCATTATGATTATATATTTCATTTTGAGTAATAATATTTAATTTGTTGTAAAAATTTTATTTTTCAAAACATTTGATTTTTTTTTTCAAATATGAGATTTTAAAACTCAATGATACAGATATTAAAAAAATGGATGGATTTTAAAATTCATGATATTTTATTTTTAAAAAAAATTGATTGTGTTTAGTTTTTGAAAATCCTAATAATTATATTTCTTATATGGTATATTTGAAATATTTATTCCTTAATCTTCTAGAGAGTGAGACTAATGGAATTTTTATTTTTATAGAAATCGAACATGTAAGGAATTGTAGAAACCAACCAGATGAGACTACTGGAAATTTCGTGTCACTTAAGCCATTGGTGAACCAACAGCTAGTTCAATGTATTTTATAATCTTTTTATGTAATTGATAGAGGGAAAAAAATGGTTGAACCATGGAAATTGGATCATTCAGTTTAGTTTCATAAACAAAATCATTGAATATTTCATTGTTATTTTCAAATAGGGAAAAAAGACGTGTGTGTGAATAGTATAAATCAATTAATTAATTTCATTGGAACACCAATAGTTATAAATGACAATTCAGATATTTATATTCTAATTTATCTTTCATTCCAATCGTTAGATTTAGCAGTTCAGACTAAATTACACCATTTCATTGTCGGGGCAGATTTTCATGAATTATTCAATAAAATATTATATCCTCTTAAGTACAAGATAGCATGAATGAGGGATGTTTTCATATTAAATCATTAAAACCTCTTAGTGATAGACTATATGTATCAATTTATGAATTCAGTCCGCTTTCCAATAGAAGTTTTTATGAACAGGTCCTTGAATGAATAAATTTTTGAATTAAGGATAGGGTAAGATATACTTTTAATGATTTTTTAGTTTTTTATTATATTTTACATAGATATGGTCAATCGAGTTATTTTTAAGGAAATATAAATCTCAAGAGATACAATTTTAGGAAGACGGTTGATACCTATTGGAAAAGGTGGGAATTCTAATGCTGAGAGAAAGAGAAAGAGGGACACATATTTCTATGGTAGAGGGATAACTCAAAATTGGCTTGGTAGATTATAGAACATACTTCGTATTACCAAATGAAAAATTGGATGTTTTAAATTCTGATGTTTTGATCACATAAAGTGAGATTTTATGGAACCACAATGATAAGGACACAAATTCCAAAGATATGGGACATCTTTAGTGTTATTGTCTCATTTCTCTATAGACAGGTGTTATGGAAACATATCATGTGTCATACATGTTGTATGTTTCGATTGGATGAGTATAGTATAATCATTAAAATTATTAGAAAAAATACATCCACTATGATTCTAGGAATTCCGTGATTCCTCACTAATGGAAATCTCAATAGATAAATAAATAGAAAAGTGCAGTAAGTAATTGTATAGAGTTGTGCAGGTGATTGTGGATGATCAATCCGTACCATTGATGATGTGAGGAATGATTCCGTTGAAAAAAACACTTATACAATATTTTTATTACATGGGTGAATCCTATTGGTTTATTAAATTAATATTTTTTATCTTATGTGTTTTCATTTATATATGATTTGTTTGTATTAAATCATTGAAATCCACTTGGTCAAAGAGAATAGATTTCCTTTATGTTTAAATAATGATATATAATTATTGAGGTAGCTGAGTTGATATATGATTTCTATATCCCTACAATGGATTTCTATGATATAATTATGTGTCTAGGTTTGTTAACTATGTAAGAAGATCACATCGATTATTAAACATGAATGTTTAGTTTTAAGACTGATGATGTTGTCGAACATAACATTATAGGAGACCAGAATGTAAAGGATGGCACTATAGGCTTATTGGAAGTACTAGTTGGAATGATACCATACTTTTTCACAGCATTAACTTTAGTATCGATAGAAGATATTCATATATTTTTGTTTTCCAACAGTTAATGACCGGTTTTAGGATGATTTTTCAAAAACATTATCCATGATTCCACCCACAATATAAATTAATATGTTAATGATCTCTATTTAAGGACAAGTTAGATTTATTCTATAATATTATAAGGCATTAAATATAGTTCACAAAACATTAATTTTAGTTAGAATATCTAATCCAATAAGGGTTTATTCGGTCTAGCACATCTCCAGGGGAAACATCGGTTTTCTGTCAAGAAGGGTGATGGAAACATTAGGTTTTGTATGGATTATCCTAAGGATTATATTGTTAATATAAATAATCGGTATACACATCTATTAAATTATAATATGTTTAATAAATTTATGAAAATTCTATGGTTCTTGAAAAATAACGTGTGATTTTTATATACCCAATTATGAGTTTGAAAATAGGATATTTTAAAGACATAATTTATTAGAATATATAGCCATTACAATTATGTGGGTATGGATTTTGGTCTTATGAATTCACTATTAGCCATCATGGTAATGATGAATCATGTATTTAAAAAGTATCTATGTTATTTTTATGTTGGTGATTATGGTTAAATTTTTTTTAATCAATGATATGGGATAAGAAAGAGAAAATCTTGTCAATTGTGTCGTTTGTTTGATTTGATCATCTGTTTTATTCCAAAATTTAAAAGTTTGTTTTTTATATAAAATATATACATTTCAATATCTATGTAATCTTTGAAATAGGTGTTTCTGTTTATGAAAAAAAAATATTGAAGTTATTATCTCTTATCCACCGCTATGAATGTCATTGAAAAATGTATTTTCCTTGGATTGGATGGTTTTTACAGTTAGTTTTTAGTGATTTATCCTAACTGGAATCACTAATAATAGATTTGACAAGGGAAAATGTTACCTTATAATAGTTTAATGAATATCTCAATAATTCTCAAGATCATAAATTTCTCCTTACATAAAAACAATTATTGAAATTTTCAAAATCCTAATAAGGGTTTGTTTTGAATTTTTATTATTTGGGTTCATGGTTGGGATGTTTTCTCATGTAGTGTAGTAATTTTGTTGCTTATAGATCATAAAAATTATAGTTTCAAGATAAAAACAACCAAAAACATATTTTTAGTAAGATAGTGGTGTTCATCCATTTTATATGTGGAATCAATAACTGTATGAAGATAATTTTATTGTGTTTATGCATTATAAAAGTATATAACATATATTCTCCCAAATGGATTTGAATAAATGAAAAACAATATTATAAGAGAACCTTGAATTTTTAGAAATCAGTTTGATTTATACACTAGTTAAAGGAACTTTGGAGGAATAATGTTTATAAAAACAGTCATATTCTTATGCTCAGATTGGAATAGTGGCTTCAGATATATTATATTTGATGTTAGTGATAGCTGACATACACATGAATTGTGAATACCAATGTAGTGTTGTGGTTTTCATTATAGTTTATTTTGTTCCAGAATTGGTTTCAATGTATGATGAGGCTCCAAAAAATGATTCATAATTTATTTTGTTATGTTTATAAATCAATGGCATGGAGGCCATTGGGGGATGAAATCTAGATATGAGATCAGTATTGGGGCTTAGAAATAGTATGGTCGTACCAATGGATTTTCATGAAACACTTCTTCATGTTCACCACCATTAGAGATGGTTCATTCATCACTGCATACATAATATGTATAATGCATTTAAAGACAAGTTTCATTGGGTAATTATAAAAATAATGGGGGTAAATTTAATTCAATATTCCCGACTTATCAATATGTTAAGGTAGTGAATCAGGGACCAATAGATATGGTGCAGTATTTAACTATTCCTAGATGGAATTGGAGATGATAGACATAGATTTTCTAAAGAAATCCCCAAAACACTTCTAAAACACAATTGCATATGGGTGATATTGAATCATATCTCAGGGTTTTCCCATTTCATCCCTATTCATGAATCTCACATAGAAGAGTACATGTCAAAAATATATACCAGATATGTGGAAATGATGAATGGATTACATGTTTTCATAGTTACATATATAGATCTAATTTTTACATATTATTTCAATAAATCCTTACATAAATCACTTGAAACTCAATTTATTGTCAGTATTGTGTATCAACATCAGATTTATGGACTATCTGAAATGAGGAGACAAAAATTGGAAGACATGTTGATGGCTTTTGAAATGGGTTTTGGTGGCTCACGGGAGGAGAAAATACTATTAATGGACTTCTCATATAACTATATTTCTCATAACATGAATCAAATGGATCCTTTTATTCACTGTGTGGGTTTCCTTGTCATTCTCCACATTATTGGATGGAAACCAGTGAGACTTTACTAGTTGGGAAGAACCTTGTACATGAGGAAATATAGAGGATTCAATTGATCTAAAAGTGAATGTAGATAGATGAAATCCTAAAAAAACCACAAGAAGATCATCATCAACGGTCATTATCATTTGAGGTTAGTTATCATCTGTTCTTGAGTATCTCTCCAAAGATTAGGCATCATCATTTTAGTAAGTAGGTAACCTCATATCCTTGATACATATTCCATTTTTAGATACATGAATGGAGTGGGGAGGTGGAATGTTCATTGTATTTTCCAACACAGTTCAATAAAGAGCACAAAATGTTTCTTGTATCTTAGTTTAAAATGTATCAACTTGCTCAAGATCATGTGATTCAGCAGAATCAATTTGACCTAGAGTAGGATGCATCATTAGTTCATGTACCTATATGGGTAGTGGATAAGACAAAGATATAAATTCATGGTAATAGAATTGGTATTGTGTTTATGGGGAAACAAGGATAGATCTGAGAAGAAAAATGGGAACAAGATAATGAAATGTTCGATCAATGGATTTAAATAATTCGGCATAGCATTGGGTTTCTACATTTTGTTAAAGGGTAGTCCAATTGAAGGGAGAATAAGGTAGCCTTATTTCATGTATGTTACAATTTAGTTATTTATTTTAAATATTTAAAGTGTTTTTCTGATGTTTGAGAGGGTTTAAATGAATTTTTGAATTATTTGTGGCATTACTAGAGGTTCATAGTTTAACCACAGTTAGTTGAAACCATGACACTCAAAATAGAAATCATGAATAGTTAGAAAGTGGTTACAAGGTAATCACAAAGTTAGGTGTATGGTATGGCAAAAACATGTGGCCACATAGAAGTAACCGTGAAATTTGAAAAAAGGTAAAAAATAGTTTGAAAATGGTTTTCCTAGATATGATATACAACTATGTGAAGGTTTCATGGAGTTACTGATCGGATTATAATTTGAGCATGATTTTCAAAACTGTGAACCAAAATCATGCCTAGTTAAAAATTAGAACATTGAATTCTGTATCTCACTTGGTATTGCCTATAAGCAACTATTTGTTCCTATTTTTTGACCCTATAATGGGTTTCATGCCTCTCAATATCTATTGAAACTATTACTTTTGATTCAAAAGTTATATGTTTACAATTCTCAGTGTGTAGAAGGCTAAATTGCTGGGTAAATATATGTTCATGTGTTTTCCTTAGATATACTATTATTCCCTCTACTTAATTCATAGATATAGTATTTTGGTATAAATAAATGATATTTTTTACCAATCATTTTGTGGTGTGGATTGTTGATGTTTGATAACATGATATTTGATGAAATATTTGGAGACTCATCCAAGTTTTGTTAAATAATTTGTGACATTATTTTTATTCATTGTTTCAAGATTTAGTGTCTTCACTCTTAACTAAACTTACTAGAAGATGATAAATTAGTTTAAAATATTATTATTTCTTTATTCTTTTGTGATATATATGTTCAAATTATAGTATAAAACCACTTTAGCGATGGATCGGGGATTTTTGAAAAAATTTTGTTGTGAAAATTTCAACATTTCTGGATTTTAAAATTAATATTTTTAGAACAATTCTTTGATTTATGGAAATTTTATTATAGAAATGTTCTATATAAAATAGTTTTTTACATAAATGTCATGAAATGAATATAATGACCTGGTTTTGGCATACATGGATTGGTGTGAGATTATGCATTCTACAAGACACTAAGTAATGGGAATATCCCATTGGAACACATTAGATGTGACCCTATGTATATTTAATGTGAAATTTCTAAATAAGGAAATTTTCTACTTAGTGATGTCTTGATGTATGGACAAGAAACTACTCATTAGTAAGGAACTATCATTTAATCATGATTGTGTGGGTTTGTGATTGAATCCTGGATGGGGTATGCCAAAAAAAATGAGATCGATTAAATCATTTTTTTTCTTTCATTGGAAACTATTTTTGATGGTACAATGTCTTCACTATAAATAATTCATATCTTATAAAATAGATTAAATGATTTCATATGATTTTATATAAATTGATTCATATAAATGTCCTCAATTTTTCTATCATTATGTCAGGAGTGAAGAATTCATTTGGGTAGTCCCAATAGAGTTTCATTACTCTCCCCATTGATTTCCACATTGGTGATTTTGTAGATATTATTTACCTAGGAATATGTAAAATAAATTCATATAATTTTCTTACTGAAGCATAAAGATAATATAGTATGACATATGGAGTTGGATCATGGATCCTTTTGTGATCTGTGGAGACAATGATGTTGGATTATAATTTTTTTCTTTTTGTTTTTTAATCCTCATTGTTTAATGATTCTAGTTTGTTTTTATCATAGTACATTGATATGGTTTGGAGTAGTAGATGAGTTTGATATTTAGTTATTATAATTTTAGTAATATTCATTTTTACCATGAATCATATTGTGGTTTTTTTATAGTATGCTTGGTTGTGGTTGTTTTTAATTACCAATTTTAAAAAAAATTCCTTGAATTATATTGGTTCCCTAATAATTTTCGGCATCCTTTGGAATCATGGGGCGTTATTTTTAAGACCTAGTAACAATTCTCCATCAACTCATGACAATTATGAGGGGTATGATGGTAAAAGAGTAATTAATAATAATATTTTTACAATTATATTAAAAATAATCAAACTATATCTACCTAATGTCTGAAAATAACTAAATTAACAAGAATTAATATAGATAATGACTATGTATAGAGAGTATATTTGAAACATGGTTTATTTTTAGGTTAGTATTTATGTGATTGATATAACCATATTGTTTACATAATTTTTTAAACAACATCTATATAAGTCAAGAAAATATGTAAGGGTTTTTTTTATATATTCCATCACATTTAAACCTTTTTTTTCTTATACACATAATTTAATTTATATACAATGTACACTTTCCATTGTCAATGTTTTTTTCGAAAATAAGTTTTATTCATAGTATATGAATCACATGTCAACATCCAGAATTTAATGTTGTATTTGTTGAATTTTTAACCATGTCATTAGTTGGTTTTCACATCAAATGTTTTATTATTTTTGTCCCACTATTTATTTACCACCTTTTACATTGTGTATGTTTAATACATTTATAATTTATAATTTTATATATTACTCATGAAATTTTAGGGATTTAAAACTCTTTATTTTCACCCTCACGAATTTTACTTTAATTTAATAGATAGAATATTGGTGTGAATGTCAATTTTTTTCTTGGTAGAAAAACAATATTATTTTTTTATTTAATTTGATTTATTTTTTTCTGGAAAATATATAAATATATGGATACTGGATGGTGGGAATGGATATTTCATAGATTCAGCTATTAGAAATCACCCTAAATATGGTTAGTTGATCCTTGACTATATCATCACTCTGATGCATGATGAGTGGTCCTATGATTAAACACCTGGCTTTTCACTCTTTGGGGATATGTGTTGGAATATTTACATTATCTTTACGAATAATGATGAAGAATTTTTCCAATCATTGGCTTGGTCCCATTACAATATTAATTATTAAAGACAATTACTATTTTCTATGGATGACCCAATACATTGAATGTCACCCTCCACTATTTCTTTTATAAGGGGATTTTTTTTACTTTGATGATACCCCATATCAGTTATGTTTTATAAGTGGAATTATTATAGAAATATCTATTTTGTTATTGGGTAGGGAAGAATTATTTTCTGAATTTATAATTATTTGGATAGCTATATTTTTAATTATAAATATGTTCTATAAGTAATGGTATGAATGGTATTGTTGACTCTATTGGTGAATGAATTGGAAATCATTAGAATATGGGTGTGGTCCAGAGTTGTTTATCTCCTCGATATGTCGAAGGGTATCATAATAAAATACATCATGGTAATTAGGGTATACTTCTACCCATATCAGTATAGTGTCTTGGTATAAGTCCTTTACATTCTGTTTTTTATCTAAAATAATTTATTAAATCATTTTTAGATCGAATATTATTTTGATACATGTTTTCATTTATTCTCAAGGATATAACCACCCTCGGTTTTAGTTGATTGTGGCTTTATATTTCCCATTTATTCCTACCATTTCAATTATAACATGACTATGTTTTGATATCTACCATTTTATGTTATTCCTTCATATTAAATAGATCTGACATCAAATTATTTTCCATTCCCCCTAAAACCTTTAGGATTTGTATTTTCAATTTTAAAGGATATGATGGATTGGTAAATATTGTTTCAAAAAAAATCATGTTAAACATAATATTTAAAATTAAATATATGAATCTACGTAGTCTTCCAAAAGTAAAAGGACATATGATCCAATAGTAAATATTGTATTCTATGTGAATAATTTAATACGACGAGTGTCTCTAGGTTTCTAGAGTCTTGTATGTGTAGGGATACTTCAAGGGGTTGTCTATATAACACAAACCGAAGTGTTTATGTCATGAATATGGATTTTTTTTAGTCTTTTAAATATATTGAATTTTTTATATTTTTTTCCTCAAATCCAGAGCATTTTTTGGGTGTCCTGGGACCCCGAGATTAATATATTAAAAGTATTAATATATTTTTTTGTACTATCCCATACATTTTTATATTAATAGTTTCTGTAAATATTTCAGACCAAGGATGAAAAATCTTATACAATTGATGATTCCTTAATATTTGGGAAACCCTAATCAAGGCCTAATGTTTTCATTATGCCAGATGATTGGGTTAGGAAACCGTTGGAGGGTACATAGAGTGAATTAATTAGTTTTATTTATTTATTTATTTTAAAAACCAAAACATAATAATCATATACAAATACATCATTATGATGTCTTATAGGAATATACATACATCCATATGAGGATTAGAGTGGTGGAGGATATATTATCTATTGGAATATTGGGATTAAAGAACGATGATAAACAGATCAAGGTAAACTGAGAGATAGACAGATAACAAAGAAAATCATATTCTCTATCTCTATTTAATGGGTTATTTACCAATAATTGATCCATAATAATGATAGGTCTCATTATTTTTTTTCCATTTATTAATTGTAAAGGATTGGTTTAATTATCTTCTTTATTTTTATCCATTGATATTCAATCTTTACATGAACTCGAATATGATTTTTTTGAAATCCCAAATTTTATTTTTTATGTCGTTATTTCATCCAATTGATTAAACATGTTATGATTGTTCTCTAGGATTTAATTTATCATCAAATATCATAACTTTTTGTATAATTATTTCATCCCATTGATATTTTTGTTCTTCACTATTGTCCCAAAAGGTTACACATTGACATTTCTGTTATGGGTTCATGCATGGTAAAATGCCATAATTCCTTTTGAATTTTTTAATAATTTTATTATTGATGATATATAGATGTATTTTGCTGAATTTATAGTTGTGGGTGATGGATATGGCATTGCAACCCCAAATGGTGAGTGATACACAATGGATTTCCATACAGGTTATGAAGTTTCTTATTTATTGTTAATGATGGTCATAGAGTGTTGCTTGTAGATAGAAAAATTGATTTTATGTTGTTACATATTGAGATTTTTAGTATAAATATCATACCAAAGAACTAGTTATTCATTAGGCTTCACTGTCTCTGAAAAACCTCACTATACACTATGTATAACAAAGTGACACATGTTGATTATTTCCAACACTGTAGAGACTATGGTTACAACTGGGTTAAGGACTACACATAATGTATCTAGGCCCACACATTGTGTGACCTTACCGAAGTGGCTAATCTATGTGTCATCTTCACATGCCCAAGAACCCATGTGATGAGACATGCCATGTGTGTTGGTTTACTTGATTTGTATAGGTATAATTATTTCTAAAAAAATGACCATGTTTATATAACTAGGTCCCTTGGTAGACATAAAATCCATGTACTTTTGTAGACACACCACGTTGTGTTACATGGATCCCCAATCAATATACATGGGAGAACATTCCCATTAAATTTGGTGAGGTCACATGTTGTGTGACCCCATATAAATATCATGTACTTGAACAATGAAATTATACATTTTGTATATCCTTCATTGGTAGATATATTGTTTCCTATATTTCCCTATCCTAAGTGTTTATTCACCTAAAATACAATGGAATAAATTATTTTGGAATGTGAGATATGTTTTTCGGTGATCAGAAAATGAAACTTCTTTTCATGATTGAATGAGATTATAGTGATCAGGAAAATTCATCCTAGATATTTTTTTGAAACCCACTATTGTACAAGGGTTTGAGTCCCCATACTCTTTACTCCTTTCTATTGGAACCCCCCTAATTCAATAGGTAAAGGGTCCTCTATCATCCAAGTGGATCCCCATGATGAACTAGTGAATGGTTCCCCTATCTTTATAGTGGAACCCCCCCTAAGGAACATTAGTTTCGGTCCTCCATTGATGATTCTACACTTTTAGAAATGGATCATAGTGGTGAGTAATGGTTCCTCCATGTTGTTTATTATATGATTTCCTGTGATGCTAGGATATGTATATGGACATCCACTTTCTTTAACAATTGGGTTTCTTTAAAATAACTTATGTATATTGGGTTGAGATAACTACTATTGTATCTTTATATTTTCCCCTTATATGGGTTTTTGGGAAACCTAACAGGTATGTGTATAATCACCCATGCATGGTAGTTACATTCTCATGTCATGTATTATGAAGATGACTCGTAAATTGAAATTTATATTTGATGAGTGTAGTGATACTTTGTTTCATTTACCATATTCATTTTTCAAATATATAGATCATGAGTTGGGCTATTTTATATTTCTATTAATTAATTTTTTCTGGTAGAGACATCAAGTATTCCCTTGATATTATTTAATTCATCATTATACTCTATATTTTTTTAGTTTTTTTAATATTTCTCTATTATTTTTCTTTTATATGGTTGGGATCATGCATACTAGTACATTATTTAATTTACTCCTTTATATTTTATTCATTCACATTTCTTGAATCTATCCCCTAGTCTATTGAATGAAATCTCGAGGTATCACACTCACCTAGACACCATCCTATTGGGGCTTGATGGGTTGGGTCATGACCAAATGATATGGAAGATATTCATTCTCATGTATGTATTGGTGTGAGTCCCCAAGGGATGATATTTTATAAAAATAGGGAAATGGTATTTTAATGACTTGAGTGATATGTTTAAGATAGGGAACCCAATTTTTCTACAACAGTTGACATATTCATTCACATGGAATTTTATTACCCTCTTTTAAACTTTGTATACCGAGAGATCAATTCTAGTTAACTAATGGAACATGAATCATATAGGATTAATTACATTGAATTTATTTCTTTATTTATCTCCAATATATGATTTTGTAACAATGTAATGTCTTGATAAATATTATGATGTCACCACAAATACACCTGACTAGGATGAAGATATGTGATCGTGATGGAAAAATTTGAGTTAAGAGGGATTGGTATAAGGATCATAAAATGAAATGTTTCCAATAGGATTGTAGGGAGTAATGTCATTTCTTATAGAGATAATTATAGTAGATGATTTTTATGATAATTATACATGAATTATTAGAATGATATTTGAGTTATATAATCATATACTATTATGGTTTCCTGGAGATATAGACCCTAATGAAGCTGAGAATTGACCTGAGTTAGTTATATTTGACATCAGTCTTGTTTGGAACCTAACAATTCTGATGATAGATATAGAATCTAGCCATTATCAAGGAGTATAACTGCACTGGTGGGGTTTGATTACGCAGAAATATGCTTCGGTGATACTCCCATTGTTAAACATCCAAAAACAATTATGAGTATAACTCTTCAAGATTAAAATATATGTTTATTTCAGAGCTTCTTGAGATGAAGTATGATAATAAAATTGTTTTTGAATAATTTATTATGTTCATTAACCTTATATGTTAATCCATCGATATCGTGTGAAATGGGTTCTTCTGTGTGAGGATGTTTTATAAGGTCCAATGTTGAGATATCCATGCAAGAATAATATCATTATAAATTATTAATAACTCATAGGTGATGAAGTGTGATTTATATGTTGTGATCATCCATGAATATGGGTTTTATGATGTTGTATATAGTAGTGGAAATCATGGGATATATTAATCTGTAGTTTCTCATATAAATAAGTCATTATGGTCGTTGTATATGATAACACCCCATTCCCAGACTCGAGCATGTCGTTTTGTTGCTCAATGACCATTCAAGTGTTCTGGTCAGCCTTGATAAGGGTTATGTAATTTTTATGCTGGGATATGTCACATGGGTTTCAATTTTCAGACATAATGTACTAATTATTGAAATAATGCATTTTATAGACAGCCATGGAAGAGGAATACTATGGATTAGGGATCTAGAAGTGTGGCCTGGGTAGCCCCATGGAGGTTATTTTAGATGAGAAGTAGGTGGATATTAGGATAGATGAGTTATTGGTGGACTATGATGCTACTAGATAATTCTACAACCACTAAAAGGTGGCCCTGATAGGCTAAATGAGCTGGTGGAAATTTCCATTGGAAACTGCTGGCTGTGGAGTGCTATTACTAGGTATCACATTTTATAAATCATGGTATGATATGCCTCTATACATTTTTTCTAGTACTTGTAGACACCAGAGTGAGCTATTCATTAATTTTATATCCCATATTTGAGAGATTAATATATTCATTAAGACATTATCCCGACTTCATTTTCTATATGTTCTATCTATGACTGATTATTAAATATCAGATATCAACTGAAAGTGGGAATTATAATTCATTGGAGATATTTTACTGTGAAACCTATTATTCATCATAATGAAGCACTAATATTTCATTTTTTGTATATAATGTATTTCCATGGTGTGTTCCCTGATTGACGATCATCACAGGTGAGTTAGATTCCTTCAAACTTGGGGGAAAAGATTCTCCTTCATGTGTGAGAGAGATATCATGGTTATGTAAAATGAAATATGATTAGAAAAATGAAACCCAATAACAATTAGTTTGTGTGTATAGACCCTGATTATTAGTACACTTATGTCTACTAGATTTCTTCAGTAATGTAGGACAACATGTATGTCACACCATAAGATGTTTCTGGACTACACTCGATGAGGGATATGATATTTTTCAGAAAATTAAACCATGGGAAAACACTAATATCTTTAAAATCATAATGGATAGGTCTTATCAAGATCCATGTTATGAGTGTTCTATTTGATGAATTTTAAGAGAAATGTTTAATCAAACCTTGTGTGTCCACCGGGGCAGCTCTTGTTTTGTTCACAAAAAAAATTAATCGAAGAATCATGATTTTTGTTGAGTTTTTTCACCTGAATCAAGTAATTGTAAAGAAAAATTACCAGTTTCTAAATAATTATGAACCATTTAAATAGTTAATACGTGAGAGTTCATTCTATAAGAACAACCTCTGGTCAAACTACTACAGTTTGATGTTCTTCAGGGAAGGTATTTGGAAGAAATCATTCCAATATCACTATAGACAAAATGAGTTCATGTTGCTGCCTTTCAAAGTAAAACATTCACCACATTGTGTTCATGGATTGTTTGATATGGACCCTCCATCCAAACATAGAAATATTCATAGTCATTTTCATCAATGAAATACTTAGTTACTCTACATCAAAGTAGGACCATAATTATTATTTAGGGATTATCGTAGACTTTATCTAGGATAAAACCCATTATTTTATTCTATCATATGGATAGTTATATATCTACTATGTTGACATTTTCAGGAATTTCATCCCTAGGCATTGTGTATCTAGTGACTCTATTAAGCTTTATGTAGTGCTTACTTGGGATCCTACAACGATAATAAAGGATGTATATAGTTTTCTTCGATTACAAAGGAAGTAAAGGAGGATCAGGGTCGACTTCACCAATATTGGATCTCTTTTGACTTTAATAATGTGGAAAGGGTATCATTTTTCCATTGATAACTAATTTTATTTATCCTTAAAAGATCTTATATGGGTTCTCACCATTTCTCTGTGCTAAGAATATCATAAATTGAAGTTGAGTATGTAGAATTTTTCAGTATCTCTCGAGATGGGCTCTGTTATGTGTTGATGTAGAGTATAGAAGTTATTTGTTATTGGGGGTGTTATTTGATGCCCCATGAGTAAAAATACATGGACCATGGGCTATATTTATTATTGGTAGTATTTAGTATAGAGATATGGGGTAAATATCTTTCATGTGATCATTTTGTGAATTAATCAAACAACTATAGTCTTAGGTACACATTCTCTGAAATACAACATAACATAAGACAAAGTCATTGGTTGGAGTAACCATAATACTATTAATTTGGGATAGTATATACTTTTAATAATTGATGAAATTAGGAAGAATCTCTATTACTGATTTCGTGTTATCCCTTAGTAGAGGATGTTTCAAAGTAGCATGATTTATTATAGTAAACCCTCATGGAAGAAAAAATAGTGGTTTTTCATTAGTTGGTAGTGTTGAATACATTTATCATTCATCAGTCAAGAGAGGCTTAGTTGAGATGTCTCATATCTAAGATTTTCATGAATATATAACCTTAGCACATGCACCAAATAGATTCTTTAAAGTAGGATAAAATGTTATCATTTTCAACGGATGGATGATGGTTGTGGTAATCTCTTATGAGGTCGAGATTATGAATATTTTCAATCCACCATAGGATGTACATATTAGTGTGGAATATATGTACATATACATTATGTGTTAGTTTCATTGGGATGTTATGGGGTAGATTTTTAATGAGTTTTCTACTAGATGTCTCACTTATCTCTAGTTAATGGATGAACAGAAACATCTGATATGATTAGCAAAGCTTCTTGAGGTCCTAGAATGGATATTGGATGGAATATCCCTTGAAATTATAATAAGGATTCCACAGGCAATGAGAGTTCATGATTCTATCTAGGTTATTGGTGACCAACTTACCAAGTCAACAGAAATTAATTCCATCAAGAAGTAGAGTTTACTAGAGATTTTGTGGTTGTTGAACATAAAATATATCTACTTCCCTCATTTTTTACCCATGATTATTGTCTCTGAACATTATTCATGGTTGAAATAAAATTTTTGGAGAGCCCAATGGGACGATTTTTGGGAACCATTTTTTGGATGAGCATGTTATATCTCCCATAGATGCATAGGGGAGCAGAATGGACTATAGTGGAATTTGAGAATATGTCAGGATAATGTGCATTGAACATCAAAAAAATCATAGAGGATCACATCCCATTGGTGGATTTTCCTTAAAAAAATTATATCATTATACAGTCAACATGGGAGCATGTAATTCCCTATATGGGAGACCCTAAAGTATACCCTTATACCAGATACATATTGGAAGGAACATTATTAATAGATCAAATATTGTTAAAACATGGGTGTAAAATGTATTGGTGATAAATGAGTGCATGAGGATATCGAAAAACCAACATATATCTAATCCAAATCGATATCATAGGCCTTTCGAGTTTGATCCAGGAGATGCTGTTTTCTAGAGATTCACCTCACATATCTGATTTGTTATATTTTCGAGGGATGTGATTTATCATTGATATTAAATAAGTCATTCGAGATTTAATATAGGGTTGGTGATATTTATTACCACCTAGCCTATCCCCCAAATATTGATAGAGTGAATGAAAACTTCTTATGCGTTGTATCTAAGAATGTAAATTTATGAAAAGCCATAAGTTATAGAGTATGTTAATGTATAAATTTTGGATGAATCTATATTCCCATAATTCCCAGTGGTGATTAAGTATCGACAAAGATTATCATGTGATGATATACCATTCCTCTGTTTTTTGAGCATTAGTAACATCAGAGCATTCATAAGAGAACATGGGAGTGTGAGTGTGTGATGCCAACTGAATAGCCTATTAATTTTCATTATCTTATTCTTCTTAGAGTGAAAATACTTGACGAATTAGATAATGTGGCTAATTTTTTTTTGGATTGGACCATTAAAAACATATATTTTAATATCTGGACTTATCAGCAAAGAATGAATAGTGTTTGATGGTCTTTGGATCCAATGTATCATATATTAAAAATAATAATTTATTTTAATCCATGTGCATCCATCATTTCAGTATAACTGGTTTTCCCAATTTTTTGGGACCTATTATAGGATATATGAGACCACCATTGATTCTAGATCACAGTGTTTACCCAAGTACTAAACTAATGTGATTTGGAACCGAACATTCAGTTGAGGTTGTCTTTGGAGCGAACAATAATTGAATTAATCAAATTTATTTATTTATTTAATTAAATCCCATAAAACTATTAATACATTATAAATACATTATTATGATTCGTTTCATGGGTTTCTGAAATCACCATCATAGGATTATATACTATAAGTAATTGTTCTCCATTAGCACATTGATATCAATGAAATATGATGAATTGATCTAGGGTAAATGTGAGAAGGATTGTGAACACATTGGGTCATATATTCCTTGGATAGAGGGTATTTTTGTCACTAAATATTGATCCATAATTGATTTTGGCATAATTATTTTATGATTACTCCAATTGATTAATCGTTGAGCATTTTTTTATTATTTAATTCTTTTTTCATAATATTATTATTCTTCACATGACACCGAATATAAATTGTGTTGTAATACCTGTTTATATTTGTTATTCCATGATTTCACCCTACCCAAATTTGATACATTATGATAGTCGTTTGTGATCATAAATTCTATAATTACTCATTTCCATTCTTAATGTTTATTTTCTCCCATCATTGATCAAATTATTTATAGGCTACCCATGGGGTAGTTGTTCAACATGGTCGAGCCGTGTTTAAGAATGATATAACCCCATAATACATTATGTTATCATGAATGATCAAGGGATTAATGATTTTTTGTATAGATTATATTGTATTAATAGTTTTGTTTGATGGTTATGGGATTCAGTACCACGAGGTGTTCTAGACATTCAGTGACTTCATACGTAGATGGATGGATTTCATATTTCATGAAATTAGATGCTAGAGATTGATTTTTAAAAATGGATCCTTTAATTTTAAATGAAAAATTGTGATATTTTCATAAATTATGATAGATCAGGAAACTATATTAACACAATTATTCAGTTCTTATGAAAAAATAAAAATGCACTATATATCATAGAGGATCACATGCCAGATACTCTGTTATCTAAGGATGCAAGGGTTTCAGCCAAGATAAGAATCACATGCCTTTTATCTAGTTCTACACATCATATGAGCCTATATGGGTGGAAAAATTATATTGTCATTTCACACACCTAGGAACATTGTTTGGATATACCTGCCATTTCTATGTACATTTCTAGTTGAGTTGTGTTGGTATATACTCCCAGTATAATGGATACATATACACAACATGTCCCTGTGTGTACACACCATGTAGTCTGATAATGCATCCCCAAACATGAAAAGGAGAGAACATGAAAATTAATAAAGAGTGGTAACATGTTGTGTGACACAACATACAGACCATGTAATTCCACAATAACATTTACCTTTGTATCTCTTTCTTTGGGACACTAATATCATCATGTGAGTACCATATAATAAGTGTTATCTCAAATAGAACATGATGGTATAATTTTCATTATCATGGATGATATTATTTATGTTTTCCGAAGCATGTTTAATAGTTTGGAGATGCTTGAGTGAATAAAGTTATAAATATGGATTCTAATATAGTTATTCGGGAGGAAACCCCTTATCGCACTTGGGTACAGGTCCACCATACTTTTTAATCTTGTTTAATGTCACCCCCTAATGCATTATGGAGAGATTAATCAATAATGATATTGAAATATATTTATTCAATATAGATTGAGTCCTCAATATGCCTACTAGAAAACACTTCCCCCACCCCCATAATGCATCATTGTATCGCTCCTCCACTGGAGATTGATCCCAATATACTATGTATAGAAGTGGGAAGGTGAAATTCCTCATCATTCATTTTTATATGGTTTCACATGACACTGAGTTATAGAGAAAAACATCACATTTCACAGTATCATGGGATTTATTATGCAAATTGATATGTATTGGGCTGAAATGACTACTATTTTATCATTCAATTTCTCCTTTTATGGTTTTCAAGGTTCCCTATTATAAATGTATATAATAAAACTTATATAGGATTTTATCACAAATATCATGTCTTATGTATAGAATAAAAAGATTGGTATTGAAATCTAAAAATGAATAGTGATACATAGTTTCATTGACTATGTTTGGTCATCGAACTTGTATATCTGGAGTCAAACACTCTCAGTTTTCCTCTTCATCAAATTTTTTATTGGTTGAGATTTCATTTATCGTTAGTAATATAATATTTTGATATATAAATTGTATATATTTTTTCGCAATATTTATTAATCCGTAATGATTATTTAATTCATTATTATAATATAGGTGATACCGTCTGTAATAATTCTTCTAAAATTTGTTCACGAAGTTAGTCATGTGTGTGAATCCATGTATATTATGATATGGCCTACCATTATAGTTAATGCATTCTATATGATCTAATATATACCATATAATATTTTAGGTGGGATTGGGGTTTCTTAATCAGATTTTCTACTTCCAATAGGGCCCCCATAGTTGGGGTCATCAAATTGTTTTACTAAATTGGATGCCATAAAATTATTGCAGTTGGTGAGATCCATATATGTGTTATATAAGTAATTAATGTCAAGGAAAATTTAGTTTGATAAATGAAAAAAATACATTGGAGTCATAAATAATGAATGTGAGCCTTGTGTTTATAAAATGGTTAGTGGGAATGTAGTTATTTTCAATATAGTATATGTTGATGGCATGTTACTTTTTAGAAATGAGATACCAGTTTTAAAGTCCATTATGAATTGGATAAATACACGATTATCCATAATGGAATTTGGATAGAAATAATATATTCATGGGATTATTATAAAAAATGATATATAACTGAGGATGTTAGGACAATGTCGATGAATTATTATTTAAATGATAATGAAGAGATTTAGTATAGATCAATAAAGTTGGGGGCTGATTGAAATGTAAAATTTCATAAATCACTAAGGTAAATTGATTCCTCAAACACATGAAGTGATCCATAGAATTCCTAGATACCCATAGGCATTATTAATTTTTCATTCATATTTTCCATGTCATATATCATGGATTATTATTTCCTATTCCTTGATAATGGTTTGAATATAAGATTCCGAGCTAGGATACCACCATTAGATGGTAATCAAGACAATATGTAAATATATGATGTGTAATAATAATATATTCCTTGTGTTTTAAGGATATGATAAGTTAGCAATTAGGTGATATAAAGATATTATTTCCCTGATAGATCAATATAATCTTATGTCATAGTTGAGATAAATATTTTATATGAACAGCGGTTTTTTGAGTTAGAGAGTCTCAAATTAGGTTGAGGTAATCGATTCTATAGTAGATTTATTGTTTATTATAAATTTAGAAATAGATGAATACGTTTTATGGACAGATGATTTCTTCTAATGGGTGTATATAGTATATAATATTAATTAATCTATAAAAAAATATTATGATAATAATATTATAGTGACTATCATTAAAGAGAGAAAGTCAGATCATCTAAAAAAGAATATACATATTTTGTTTCATCACATGAGGGATATTTCATATAGATGTGATTTTTATGTTTGAAGAAAATACATAAAAGATAACATAAGAAAAATCTTGACTAAACTCCCACCTTAGTATAATAATGGACATCACATGATTGATAACAAATTTATAGTTCTTAGTAGTTAGCTCTTGAACACATGGGAGGCTGTTGGAGTTAGTGTCCTTTAAAATAAAAAACATGTAATATAAATTATCTATAAATATTTTAAGTGGTAAGTATGAATAAAAATATTAAAAATTAATATTTATTCATCTTGGGAAATTTAATATGATAATGATCTAGAGTATCTATTGCAATAATTAATGTCATAATAGTTCTATTATATGATGAGGTTCTTGATGTTCTATGATGATATCTATTAAATATTAATACTTTTTTATTGTTAAAATTATATTATTAAAAACTTATTATGTGAAACATTATGTGAAATTACTCCTAATTAGATTATAATTAACCTTATGAATTTTTCAATTTGTGATATACAAGACTATGGGATCATGAAGATACACCCATATATACAAATTTTACATGTTTTCATATTATTTTAGTTATTGTTTGTGAGAATATAAAATGTTACATATACATATATATTATTATTACTTTATTTCATCTCTCACACACCTTCAAGTATTTCCAAAAACCATGATGATATAGTTCTTGCAGAAGTTGTGTATGTTGACTGTGTTATGAATGATATGTAATTAATTAATAAGTTGATAAAGGATGTGTGTCATGTATCTTTCTATATCTCAATATCTCAAACCCATTTATTGAGATGTAATAATTATAAATTATATGGCCATAGTGTTATACTAGTTCATTCCATAGATTCTAAGAAAGATATATCGAGCACATGGGTTGATGATATTAAGTACGACACCCACTTGATTGGATATATCACCACTAATGGATTATATTATAAAATAGTAAATGATATGATGTGTTTGAAATTGTTATATTTATTTATTTATTTTTGTTCCTAAATCTATTGATAAATGGTGGTTTAGGACATTAGGAAAACCCGCCTATTGGGAATAAAAAATTTATTAAAATGTGACACATTGTGTTTATAAATTTAATATTGATAAATATTATTAATATTTATTGGTTAGAATGAATATATTTCTCAAGATTAATAAGTAATATTTATAAAGGATATCATATTTGACAAAATATATTAACTTTTAAATTATTTAATTATATAAATATATTTATCTCTTTTTAATCAAAGGGTAATAAATTAGAAAATATTTATTTAATTATTTAGTGAATATAAAAATAAATACTTAATGAAAATATTAAAAATAAATAATTTTACTAATTAAATAATTCAATAATATAGATAAAAAATATTTTTTATAATTCAATGTTTGTTGAGGATAACAAGTTATCTATGATTTAGATTTGTTGATAAATTTGTTTTACCAGACATTAAACAAATTTATCAATGAGTGAGTTATAGACAAATATTAGATAAAAATTATAATTATTATTCTATATGTAATGTGGTTATTTATGGGTTTTTTATTTAATTATGGATATTTGAGAAATTAATTATTATTTTATCCAAATACTATGTTAATAAATAAAATGGTATATCTATTGTGATGAGGATTATTATTACGGCCAACATTTTCCTCCTGGGAAATTTTTTCCATGTTACTCAAAAACATATAGAACAAGATTTATTCTTTTAATACCATGGGAACAAGATGAAATAATGGTTTTTAAACCAAGATAATTGATAAAATGTTATAGAACCTAATGTTTTATATTTTTTGTTCCAGGATTAATGGAACATGTGCAGATCATCACAAGAGTTTATATTATTTGGGTCCTTATTAGGGAAATATGTATATCCTGAAAAATGATTCAAAATATGGTAATTGAAAAATTTTATTTATAAGACTAACAATATAACCAAAGAATTATCTCAATAAAATGTTAGTCTTTATTTTTATTCAATTAAAATTTTCCTCCATTTATTAGGAAACAATTCTCTTTTTTTGTCACCCTTTTTCAATTTCATCAAAAAAGTTTTCATTTTTCTGGGAATGTATATCAAAATTATCAATTTAATTAAAAATATATATAATGTAGGATAATCCTTAATATGTTATTACACTACATTAGTAACATTTATACAACTCTTCTACCTTATTTCCCCTAATATGATTAGGGAATTATCTTTTTTGTTCTCCCCATTTCTCAAGAGTTTATGTCTTCTTCTAATATAATTTATTAGAAGTGTTCTATGAAGGTAAATAGTAAAAATGAATTATAAATATATATCCTCAATAATTGAGGTCACATATTTTATTTTATAAGGAAAAATTTTTATAAAATTATTTATTGTATTTTTTTCTTTCGAGATATTCTCTAAAATCTATGATGGTGTAGTGAATCAGATTAACCCTTGTGAGGAAATAATCAATTTATACATCATAATGAATCATAATATCTATAAAATCATGTAAAATGATTTAAATTTATCATTCGATGATTTATTATATCCCACATAAAAACTATAAATATTAAAAAATATTGCATTTCTAATTTTTCAACCCAAAAGCTTGGTCAAATCTTCCTCTCGTAAGGAATACAATAAAGTATTAATGACATTTCCTTCAAATAGAATCTTTTAATTTTTAGATAACATACTTATATATGTTTAACATGGAAAACTAAAAACCTATTAAACTGATTCAATAATAGAAAATGATACATTCTAAGAATTTAAAATAATTATATTTTTCTTGATAGCATATGTGAAATGAAATACTGGCCTTAAATAATCCAATAATATTATTACTTAGATATGACCATTATAACCCAGTCATTAAATGTGATTATATAAAATATATTAATTTCTATATGATATATATAATTTTACAACTCAATATATATATTGATTCTATATTGTTAAATGATCACATAATTTTTAGTAGTGCCTTGTTGTTATTTACAAATATATTATCTTTATAAATGGTTTTTAATAATTTTTATGAGAAAATAATATAATTATTTTTTGGAAATTTTATATATATTTTTTGATAAAAAGTATATTATTTATTAAATTATTATATAAAAATTAACTTTTGGTGATGTTTTATAATATTTCAAAAAGATTGATTTTGTTAGGGAATAGAGAAAAATACAAATTTTTATAAAATTTTGATTTTCATTTCACTAAAATGAATCTGTGTGATTTTAATTTCATATAAAATAAAAATAATAATTTCAATATAATCTAATAAAATAAAAAACATTTTAATCATCATTATACTGTATATTTGTATAATTGTAATTTTTTTGGCATAATAACACATTATTAAAGATAATTTTTGTTGGGTTCTATGCATTTAAATTAAAATTATTATTTAAAACTTTTTATGAATTAAATCAAGAAAAAAATTTCATATACATATAATCAATGATTCCAAAATTTGGAAAATTGATACTTTTATTTTCAGACATTATGAATTTTAACGGTAGTAATTTTTCTACAATGACAATGGGTAAATCTAGAAATTAAGGTTAGAAATAAAATTCTATTGATGGAAGAATGTCCCTAAAACATACCTTGTTTTTTTTTATGAGTAAATATCATATATAATCATAGAAAATCAATATATATATATATATCCTTTTGTATATTCTCATATAATATTTACCCAATATATGATTATTTATACAAAAAAATTGAATATGTCATTCTGTTTATATGATAACATTAATTTTCTTTTAAATAAGGATAATAAAAGATATGTTATTTTATAAATATTGAATTAAAATATAATTTTTTTATTCAAACTAGTAAATTATTTTTGTATTTTAGTGAATAAATAATTTCATTAAATGATTTTTCAACAAAGACATAGTTCTTGTGAAAACAATAAAAAATCCAGAAAATTATATTGAAAAGTCTTAGAAATATTATTTGAGTGAGTTTTTGAGTTGAATTATTTTTGGTACATGTGAGAGATTTAATATATTTTTTCATTTTATTTTGATTATATTTTTTCATTGTATTTGTAAATGTTAAATTAAATTAATAGTTCCAAAATTTACAATAATTGTATTTATAATAAATAATAAACTGTAAAATGATTTTAAATCCATTAAATAATTTGATTCAAAAATATTAATTTCATTTTATATTAATAAACAAACAAGATCCATTTATTGATATTTTTTTATATTTTTTTTGGAATTAATAACTGTTAAACATTAGTAAACTATAATATAATGTTAATTGTCAAAAGGGTTAATGATGTTTAAAAAAAATATAACGGTAACGATGTGATCTAAACGTGTAAAATTATTAACAAATTAGATAATTTTGATTAATTCTCATCCTATAATATAATTATTGTGATTATTATCCACTTACACATGATATATAATTTTGGTTAATTAAATGCATTATGAAATACCATGAATATACCTCCACTCTATTATAAATGACATTGCTCCACTCAATTATTAAAAAAAAATAGATCCATATATATGGAATAAAACCATCAAATTCATACTATTTACATAATATTTCATGTTCTATAGGTTCTCTTCATTCCAAAAGACTAATCATAGGTCCTTTATGAAAATATCTAAAGAGAGTCTACATAAGAAGTTTTAATCGTCCTTACTGACTCTTTAAAATTTATTTATTTTTCTTTATCCTTAAAATGTTTTGAATTCAAAAAGAAATAATAAATAAAATATTATAAATGTTATAAAATGATATAATGATTATGGGACATCAATATTATGTCTCTTTTCCATCATAAAAAAAGTTATTACAGCGCTAGTGCATATGTACAACTTTCATCTCAAAATATGGATGTAATTTATTTTTTCAACACCACTTTACATAGAGGATTATTACTATTTAAATAATGTGTATATTAAATATTTGTTACCAAAATATTATTTCATAAATATAATGTCATATAAAACATCATACATTATAATCTTTTGTGAAATGATAACATTGCTTGTGTATACTAGTGGAATACATCCTCCATGACGTTCTGTGATCCATTTTTCATTTAATATCTATAGTTATAGTAATAAATATTTAGTTAATGAATATATATGATATAATAATTATACTATAAAGATTAATTATTTTTTTAATTTGGTTCATTCAATCCATCAACAAGTTAAAACTGCATTCATGTGCACGTATGGAATTCCATATCCATAAATAGTATAATTGGCCAAAATGGCCTAGAGGCAATCATTTTCAAATTTTTTATCCCCCCCTTTATGTGTTGAATGGTATCCCTAATGTTACATAATTTTTAGGCTTGGAGACATTTCATGAGTCGAATGTTTTAATGAAATCATATGGACTATGACTAATTTAAACTGCCTATCCCCAACATCTACATCTCGATCAGATCTCCACAATTGCATGGTTGTTAGGCTATATGTCCTATGTAGAGTTGAGTATGCCTGATACCAAAGGAAATTCCAGACCTTCTCATTATTCCAAATCTGTAAGCCCTACTCTAGTGAATGCACCATGTTCTAGAATCATTCACTATATATTATTCTGGTATAATCTATCAGGGAATTAGAACAATAGGTGGACTGAAGGCCTTGAGGTGGTCCAATGGTATTGAGGTGGCCCAATGGACTTAATGGTTTCCTGATATCCATGATGACTTGATGTCATGGGTGGCCCGAAGGCCTAAAGGACTCCAAGCCCAAACTACTGTTCCATGGCCAATATTTCCTTCAGTTAGAGTATCGAACAGTAAGTACTATAGAACCTTATATTGTACCTGCATTGTAAGGATAATGTTCCTACTACAGAAATTTTATAGTAACCTGGTATTATAAATATGTTGTGTTTTGAACCTGGGTCTCAAGGATGCACTTACAGAGACCTCACAAACTGGGTTGAGGCTCATGTTGCATGAACAAAGTAATTCATTTTTTATCTCTATATATTACGAGTGACAATAAATATATAAATATATATATAATATATATTTGACTTCTATGATTTATAAAATTTTGGATATGATATAACCATAATAAAGGTACAAATAACAGAACTATTGAATGAAATCATACTCAAAATATCAAATTAGATAACACTTATTTAATTACACAAATTATTTTTTATAGAAAAGTAGTTTATACAATGTTATAAATGGATCTTATATGAAATTATATATGTGATTATTTATTTTTTATATATTTATAATAAATTAAAATTTATTATAGAGGAATTTAGATCACATGTGTGACTAGTCCTTCCTAACCCATAGGGATCTCGACTCTATTTCATTTCATTGAGTCATTTTTTAATATTTTTCAACTAATTTGTTTTATACAGTGTATATTCTCCCAAATTTAAGTATTTATTATTGTTATTAATTGAAAATAGAATTCATTTAAATATACATATTCATTAAATCATTGATATTCTTATTCTCTAAACAGTTTAAATTCTCATTATAGAGTATTTTACAATAAAATTATTTATATTTTTTGGGGAATGATTGATAATAATTATTATTTACTTAAAATTTAAAATTTTTGATATGTCATATTGTTCAAGAATTAAATCAATAAATTCATGTATTAGAAATACATTATACATGTAGTAATTTGTGGGGCTTAAAATTATATATCCCATCGATGCACAAATAGGTCTCATGAGACAAAACAGTATAAAAGAATTTAATGGGTTTTTGCATATAGATAACCATATATTTAATCATTATTTTAAAAAAAATTGTAGAGATACTATAATTTCTGAGAGCATGTCATCCAATTTTCATCATTTCCTTCTTTATAAAATTCATTTGTTATTATACTCTATATTACTAAATTGATACTATCAAAATTTTCAAATTGAGAACAAGTTATTTATTAAATGGCAGGTTTTTTCAGTCATGTACCTTTCCATTTTAATTATTCCATATTTTCTCATGATTTACTCCATTTTAGATAACCCTAGCTGAGAATTTGAACTCACACTTTTATTTTCATTCATTTCCATAGGATATGAAGTGGGATAATATATGTGATATAGAGGATATAAGAATATTTTTATACTATGTATTTTATTTATACAATGTAATATAGAAATAATATAAGTATATAATTATTCAATACAACTAAATTATTTGGTCAGTTGTGATGTTTTTTCTTATATCTAGTTCCAATGTAATAATGAATACCCCTGCTCTGGGTAACTGGAGTTGGTGTCATTGAAATTGGTATAAAAAATAGTGTAGAACAAAACATAGAAAATATATTTTAAATAATCATAGATTACATGATAATTATCAAAATGTATTATTGTATTTGAGATATTTTTCAATTATTTGTATTTTATGTTATGTCTCGATATTTATGATGATTAGGATATTAACTAGTGTGTTCCATTATTTAGTGATGGAACCTAATGAATGACTGGGAATCAATACTATTAAAAATTATATGGATGATCTAGTTTAGAAAACCAATCTATTTTGGGTTTGAACTGTTCAGATAAAATTTATATGATGAAATTGGACTTAGTATGTGTTGAATATATGTGCCCATATAGAACAACATATTGTTCCAATGTCCGATTCTACATATTTTGATCACTTCATGAGTCAAAATAGTAAATATTTATGTGGAACTACTAATCCAATATATTATATGAAGTGGAATAAATACCTTGGAAACTAAATTTAACTCATTTTGATGTAATCATTGTGAATATTTTATTCTGGTATTTTATTTTGTAAAATTATTTGTCGGATCAATGGTTATCATTGATATAGAACCTTAAAGGGGAATAATAAATTGAATGTATTTAACTGAGAAATTTTAATGTTATTTTTTTGAAAAATATTTCCTTCTGTAATAGTGAGCTGAATTAGAGAGGATGTTCCTCAAATTTATAAATAATGAAT
This sequence comes from Viscum album, assembly GCA_963277665.1. NCBI lineage: Eukaryota > Viridiplantae > Streptophyta > Magnoliopsida > Santalales > Viscaceae > Viscum > Viscum album. Next base: position 1,361,443,695 of record OY728133.1, read on the forward strand.
AATAATGTGTGGGAGATTAGGATTATCTATTTACAATACCATCATATAATTCCTTATATTAAATAAATAACTAAAAAATCCATATTGGCTTTTTCTTTTATAATATTAAGATAAGACTCTAAAGGGAAATAGATTTTCAATTATATTTATAATTTGACGATATAGTATCAAGATCCAGTAAGAAGAGTTATAAATTTTACCGATTATAAATTATCAATGGTGTTTAAGAGATAAATATAACAGATAAAAACAAAAAAATAATATATCAAATAAGAAGAATGAATTAATGAAATATACATGGTGTAAAAATTTCGGAATTATACTTCCTGGAAAATGGTTGAATGAAATGGATGCTTATTAAAAGTGTAAGGATAAGGGTCACAAATCTAATTTATTTAATTAAAATAAATAAGCCACTTTTATCTTATAATTCAAAATTTAATATATGGAGAATTATTTAATCTTGTTCTCATGCTCTAAGGGAATATACCATGGAAGAATCTGAGGGAGATGTTTCAGATTTTTCAATTACTACATCCATAGTGGAATGATATTCTTTTGGTGTATTTGGATTTAATAATTTTGAAACTATGGTTAAAATAATCATTGAATATATACTGATTGTTCTACATTATTATTGTTTAATTATTTTAATGCATATTTTCAATGTTCCAATGATAAAAAAATTGATTTTATGGTATACTGTTATTTTTGATGAATATAAGATTATGGAAAATATATCCCATAATATTCCTGTATTTTTTTTTAAATTTGTTTTTTAGGTTATAAAAATGATTAAAAATGATGTGTTAGTTTTGGTGAACATAAATATGATTTCTGATTTGATGAAATTATAATTTTTAATTGAGTTTACTATATTTTATGGATTTATGGTATATATTGAATATGGATAATGTTAATGGGGATTTTATTTGTTAGTATATGTTATTAAATTATTCATATGTCTAGAATTTAAATTATGATCATCTTTGTGATTCCTCGGAATAAATATATCTTCTAATTTTTTTAATATGGTATGTAATATTTTGGAGGCATTTTATGGTTAAGTATATATTGGACGGATTATGATAAACTTTTGATAATATTGTTTTAGGTTAAATTATTATTTATCATTTTCTAAAACATTTTATAACCTCTTTAATTATATATTTAGAGGTTGAATATATGATTTATGGATCTTATGATACATAGAAAGTTCTTCACACATAAAAATAATTCATCTCTATTATCCATTACATGTCGTTATAGATGAAACGTAAATTAATTTAATCACTACTAAAGGAAGTGATTACACTTATAAAACAAAAATAAATCATGTATGATTATTTTATAGATTTATTTATATATATAGTAAATCAATCCCTATCATTACAAAAAATAACCATGAACATAATATTTTATATATTTAATTTTGTTATCGAAAAGTCATATCCCTTTTAAACTAGTATAAAAATATGGTTTTGTGATGGTTAACACTCTCATAACAAAATTATGTGTCACTCCTTATTAAAACTTGTTCATTAGTTTTGTCTTCAATTCATATATTTCTATTCATAGTAATCTTTTCATATTTGGAAAACTCATTATATGCTGACCATTATACTTATCATTCTCAATTTTGAGGTGGATGTTTTATTAACCCTTTTAATGTGGTGTTTTATGAAATTTAAAACCATAGATTACCTTGTTCATAAGAAAATATTAATTATGATATTTACTTGTGTGGGATAAATGTAACACCCTAATAATTTAAAATAAAAATATTATGATTGATATCTCATCTAACACACAACACTACTCTCAAACCAACCAATAAATATTACTTTTTAATATGTCAATTATAAAATTATTTTTAAATCATTGGATGTTAATAGGATTGAATAATTTTTTAAATTAATATAATTTCCAAAATAATATCAATGTATTGATAAATTCGTAGTAAATGATAAATAGATTTTATGTAAATCATTTATTTCTTCAAGAAACGTTTTTTTTTCAAAAAAAGTGTTTTACTAATTTTTATTGGAAACAAATACAGTAATTTTTGGAAAATTTTATAAAAAGTATTTGGTTAAAAGAAAATTATTATTGAAATTATCATTAAAAAATTAGATTATTTTGAAATTCTAGTATTTTTCTGAAAATATTGAGTTTTTATGTGAATTTTGTTAAATATAGGTTTTGAAAAAAATTTACATTTTATTTTCAATACCATATAACATTGATAATTGAAATTAATATCAAAAATAACATTAACAAATATTTATTACATATAATCTAATTATTATCATTTAAATCATCAGTATAACAAAATTTGGTATAAGTATATTCCTCAGTTTGAAATTTATTTTTCTAAGATCCATTTTGTGGTGTTTCTTACACATTTATATAATAAGTAATGTTTGTAATTTATTTTAGTTAAAAATGAAATTTTGATTTTATATTTTTAATTATTAATATTAAATTTTGTAAATATCTCCCTTTAATATTTTGTATTTTATAAATATTATTGATAGTAATTTTTGTACCATGATAATGTGTGATTTTTTAATTATAATAAAAAATGAAATGAAAATGACTAAATTATGGCCGATACACTTGAATTAATTTTATCAAATAATTATATCTCATCAGTAATCATTTAAAAGTCAACTATATTTTGTTTTTTATATTTTTCCCTAATTTTGGATGTTTATATTATTTTATACAAAAAAAAATTCTAAAATTTTATTCTCATTATTTTATTATCCATAAATTTTATGAAATCGTTATAAATATAGTATATGGTAAGTTATAAATATTTATTTTGAAATAAAAATTTATTTATTTTAATAAAGTTTATTTATTTTTATTTATATGTGTAGAGATAATTTCATTAATGTATTATGACACCCTGAGACAATGCGTGAGAAAGTAGTAAAAAATTCAATAAATTGATATTCAAAACTCTCAAAATATTATTATTTGTTCGATTTTTTTGGGTCAAATGATTTTTGATGAAAAATTAAATACTTTATAGTATTTTATTAATTGGATCTGAATTCAATTATTACATTTTATTTTAAAAAATAAGCATTGATTAATAGTAAAGACCTCTCTTGGTGTATCATCGAACCTATAGCTAGGTCGAACATCATATGACCTCAAGCATGCCTCCCCGCACTCCAAATGTTTTCCACTAGAAGTGAGGGTGTAAGAATAGTTAATGGGGATATTATACCCTCATATAAAAGTTATCACTATAGTATAATAATATATAAATAGATGACAAAAACGTAATAAGATATAATGAAATAATCAAAACAACATAATACAATTTCAATATCATCAAAGTAATGAAAATGGACAATTCCAGTTTATAAAATGAATACATTTCATAGTGATAAATATTTAGATGTAGTAAATATACATCATGATATACATCATAGTATAGAATAAATGAAAAGACTCAATTCCCTACGAAATATCTCCACCATTATCCGTACATCTCACTTGGTCCTTTACTCCTAAGTCCCATGTATAGTAAAAAACAACAATAATGTTCAATGTTCTTTCAAAGAAGTAGAGTATTATTGTGTACCCCAATGTAATGGTGTCCTGAATAGGGTATGAGATTCAAATCACAGTAGCATGGGACCATCGATTTCTAGATAAAACTATATAATGTAATAAAATTAAATAGTTTGTAGTTATATTTAAGTAATAACATAATTTCGTCATTAAATAACCACCCTTTCAGGTTCCTATGGGACACTAGACGATGATAATAGCTCTGTCAAAAATAAGTTTCTAAAAAAGAACATTTTATAAAATATATATAAATCATAATTAAACTATTTATCAAATTATTTAATATTTTTTATAGAACCACATATATGTGAGATTAATCCATTTCCCTTATTAATGTTTCAATTCATTTATATAATATGTTATTGGTATTGATCACAATTTATAGAAAATAATCTCTTTGGAAAAGAACATTATTCCATACCCCCAAAATACCATTCATATATTAATTATATTAGTGTAGAAAATCATGTCTTACCCCAAATATCTTTTATGAAGATCTCCAAGTCTAAAACTGGAACATCCCATTCATATCTTTAAACGATTGGTGTAATATTCCATTTCTAATGCCTAATATGATTTGTTATGAACTCCTTGTCTAACACCCAAAATCCCATTCATATATTTATTATATTGGCGTAAACCAACATTTTTATCACCAAATTTAATTGGTGAATAATTCTATGCCCAACACCCAAAATCCCATTCATATATTTATAGTATTTTTGTAGAACGCCATGTCTATGACCTAATATCAATGGTGATGAATTCGATGTCTAACACCCAAAATCTGGTCCATTAATTAAATTATAAATTATTTAATAATGTCTCTTAAATAATTCATTAACTAATTTAAAAAATATATTTTCTATTATTTAGTACTATAATGAATCAATCCTTTAAAATCTCAAAATTCAACAATTATTTTATACACTAATTATTCTTGATCACAAAAGGACAACATGTTAATTAATAAATCATTTAATTATTCAAATTTCATTATCCATTACATTAGTAATTAATTTAATAATTAATTATCCTTATTAATCATAAAATACAACACAGGAATGATAGAATTAATTCCTAGAATTATTTATCTCATTCCCTAAACCCTAAATCCCAAAATTTAACAACTTCACCAATAAATTATTTTACCACATTAATGAATTCAATTATATATCTCAATTTTAAAAAAAAATCACAATCATACAACGTGAAAATAAGAGGACGAATCATGACTATGGGATTTAGAAATAATACCACCTTTATTTAATCATTCACATTGGTATACTCGCCCATTTATTTCAATTAAATTTTATTTATTTTACATGGTTATACAAACCCATGTATCCAATTATAGCTCATTCGAAACATTTAATTCATGTGTGTCAACATGAAAAGGATATAACGCTTCCCTTGAGTTTAAATATCTCAATCTCACTATTCATGAATAAGAAAAAACACATCATCTATATAAGAATACCTAAATAGTCTACTAACTATATTTTTAGCATGACGAAAGAACACCTCAGATGGAGGGGTTTATATAAAATCATTATTTTTAATCTATCAAATCATTTAACACGTACAAAAAATTCATTCCAGTATTGCAGTCCAATTTATCAAATAGTGTAATGAAGAAAAAACATAATTTTTTGGTTAATTTATGGTTGAGGACCCTACATCAAGGAAATTTCCATTTAAATTAGTTATAACTCAAATAGACGTCTTCTCTCTTACATGCATATTAAAAAAATGCATGCATGAACATGGAATTAATCGTAGTAACCTACAAAAATATCTTCCAACCAAAATTTAGTATAGTGAGGACAAATGCATATCCAATAAACTAACCCGAACTCATATAAATCATGTAAACATAAATTTAAGGGTGATAAAATAATTAACGAGTATATAACCATACCCAAATTAGACGGTGGTAAACATAATAAAACTGAACTGCTTCACCTTCAGCAGTGGTCATTGGAATAGTGACCAATGGGTCCCAATAAGTCTTCCGCACCACCACAAACTGAAATAATCGATGAAACCGAAATAAACCTAAATCTAAGGTTTTAGCCTAATGAAAATCAAGTGAAGGAGAATCCCAAAAAACGATAAAAAGAAGGAAATTCATGGAGAAATACTTACCTCATTGATTTATACAATATCCATGAATAAACTAGGAAACGATGGGCACAGGAAGAGGGAACAGATAGAGGGGGTGGCATGTGCTACACTATGGGATACCATGGGGGTGTGCCATGCTTGACCAGGTAGGGAGGAAGAGAGGGTGTTCCTGCATTGTTGGTCCTCTCAAATAATAATGTCAACTTTTATAATAGAATACTAATTAATATAATAATAATAATAATATTATTATTATTTTTGTCTTTTTAAAAACACATATTTGATAAACTCCAAACTACCAATTTGCAAATAATTTAGTAAAAATAATGGAAACAATATTTAATTAAATAAATTCTCCATTTCAGCATAATTTAATAATATTATTTTAAAAATTAAATTTAACTAAATAATAAACCTAAATTTTAAATCTGGGTTAACCTAATGGTTTGACTCGCATGGTCCTATACCCCAGGTGCATCTCATTCATACGCTACTGGTCACCTAGAGTATCCTACACGACTGACCCATAGGGTTTGACTAACCCTTCACTTCTCATGTGAACACTATTACCACAACAATAGAAATCCACATTCTCACTACAATAAGCCACATGGATTCCAAAAAAAATGTTCTCCACCTATAACCTATTTAAAAGATTGACTTTTTATGTCATGTTCTCCCAAAACCCATTGAGCCACTTGAGAAACTATATATTCATGTACCCAATTCGGATATCAACACGTTAAGTGGTCCAAAATCATGAAACATCATCTCAAAGAATGGTTTTATATTTTACCCATCTAGTAAGTGATAAGGTTCAATAACATTTATATTTTGGCCGAAAAAAACACAAGACTCTATAATCTACTAACTTTAAAACTTCTCATCCCCAAGAAACCAGCAGGAACTACAAGAACACCACCCAATCCACCCAGGTGATGATATTTCATCTTAAATACCGTGATGTGCTTCAAAATGGGGAATACATCATTATCCATTTTACAAGCCCAACAACTTAAGCATTTAATAAATGATCCATGGATCAAAATGCTAACAAAAACATTGAAGCAATGTTTAACTGAACCATCCTAACCTGAGGCACGATCCCATTATCATATTCTGAATAACCTGGTAACTAGAGTATGCCACTAATTTTATTTTATTTTAGCATCAAATTCCTAAACCAAAACCCTTTCATAGGAAGCAATTTTTTACCCATAAACCCAAAATCACCCTTAACCTGGGGACATTCATGAAAAATTATTCCATAAATAACTTCATGTACAATAAAGTTCCAACATGACCTCTAGTTAATATTTTTTAATGAATGCATCAGTGGGATATTTTAAATTGATGTTCTTCATAAAGAATAATGTTGTGACCCAATGAACCAAACATCCCACATATTACCCAAATAAAAACCTTTTCCCCAATCTAACATTATTTTAAATTTAGTGTAGGGTGAGACTCATGGTATTTTAGTGTATCCAGGATGATGTCATAATAGGCGATATGATTGTCTCTTACAATAGATCACACTAAGAGTAAACCAAGTTCCCCTAAAAGATCATTCAAACTATTACCGATCAAAAACTTTCAAAAAAAATTTGTTCACCTAATGACTTTCTATCAGCCAATCCTTGATAATTATATCACCAAAGGAAACTATTTTCTTTAATAGAATACAACTAAATCTCTTCTAGGACTAATTGAGTTTCCAATGGTATTTCACACACCACCAATATCATCAATGTGATGCATCCATTCATGGATCGACATGTCTACTGGAACTGATTTAACAATACCCACCATAAGAGTTTCAATGTTGGCAAACTGAAGGACTAGCTACTGTCAAGTGAATTATTTAGTAAACACCTAATATTCTTGTGTGACATTCCATGAAGCATGATCACCACATCATCATCCAGCATGAAATCTAAAATTTAAACCGACAACCGTGTCAAAACACCTGAGTCCCAAAAAGTCATCCTATGTAGTGGGATGAGCAACCTTATTGTACTAATCACTCAACACTGGAGTTGACTTGAGAAGATTCTCAATATTTCAAATTCAATAATCACACTAAATTCATCCAGTTCATTACAACACTAAACATATGATGAAACCATGTATGTCAACACGTACAACCCGATGTCTAAAAAATCCAACACCAAATTATCATGAACATCTATTAACTCTGATAGTGACCCACTGATTCATTCATAATATAATAAAGATAGGTTCACATGACCACTAAAATAGATTCCCATTCCTGAGGCACGTCTACCCATTATAAGAAATCAATTTTCAATTTCTTATTCCTACATTAAATGTCAAGGTATTATGGCTACCCCTCCAATCAAGGGTGTTGTTATTTAAAACACCAATGTTATACTAGGTAAAAAGGCACTCAAATTGTACAAATGTTAAAAAGATGACATCTGAAACAAGAAATCTCAGATATAAAGGTTCTACCAACCATGTTCTAGTCAATTATAGAGCATACACATTGACCAGATCTCTTGATCATGATAAATAAATTCCTCTATGCTCAAAAGACCATTTTCATATTAGCCATTGCATGAAAGAAAAAACATACAGATAATCACTCTCGTCTTCATTCCATGTAATACAATATGAAACTTTTAAAACTACCCTTCCATGAAGGTTAAAAAAAAGAGACAACATTAGGTTTCAATTGTATGAAATTCATTAATTCATTTCAGGAGTTATACATTTGAGGGAATTAAAACCAACCAAAAGTACCATTTCACAAATAATGCACTTGGTTTTAAACAACTCCCAATAAAAAAACAAGACTGCTATATCAAATTCCCTCTTTTAACATTTAACATCCATTGGAAGTTGATTGTAAACATACAATTTAGTATCTAAATTCCTTTTAACCAAAAGGAAAACTCCAACGGTCCCATTTATTCAATATAGGTTCATCAAAAAGAAACCCTAATAGTTCATTTCCTAAAAACATGCCCCAACTAATGTAATTGGGTCCGTTTGAGCATTTTAAAATCATAAGAAACCATTTCAATCAAAACTCAATAATTTATTTTATTATAATTTTCAAATACGCTATATTTAAACGAGGATCGGTCACATGGGTGAGAATATTACAATTGATAAGGCTCTATACGCCTTGTCATTTGCACTTCTTTCCCATTTATCACATTCAATTTCCATTTCACATGTTATCTTCAATAGACCTTTATCAATGGATTGAATACACGAGTTACCTTTTTTTTCATGTTATAAGGCACCCATGCACTATAAAACTGAAATTGTCTCTCATCGTAAAATAAACCAATCAATTTCCACTCAAGAATCCATTTACACATCAAAACATCTCTATCATTCCATTACAAGATGTAATTCATAACATGATATAATAAAAAATCATAGAACAACATCAATACATGTTAAAATAATTGGAAACATGGAATATAAAAATATAATCATGTTAAATATATGATTGAAACATGTTATCAAAATAGAAATGCTGATGATGATAAAAAATAACATTCCACCCAAGGCACAAAGTCAAAATTAGCAGAAATTCAACTAATGAAATTACATGGAATTTTATATTCATGGTATATGAATTTGTAACTACCTAACATGATGCAAGTAATGAAACATCCCTGACCAATTCGAGCAATACAAATTTCTAAATTTTACATCATTAATTTGTAGAGAAAAATACACCAGCCACCCAAGGATAAATCACAACAACTATAATATCAAAAAACATGAACATAAATTTCCAACCCTATCCACATTTTAATTCAATTTATGTTGAGTGATCTATACCTAGCATTGATTTTAACCACAATCGTACACATTCCAAGTCACCTGTCTACCAACCCAAAACAAAATAGACAAAGGAAAATATTCCCTTAATACGACATTATAATGTCTTGAACTGGATTACTATCTAACAGGTAGCCAGACCTATCACCACATAACCTAAAGTGTGCCTCTTCATATTCTAGTGGCTACTGACTAGAATAGATAGTGCAATGATAGTGATTGGAGAGACTATACTCTCATATCAGTGATTTCACAGTAGTATTAAAATTTATAAATTTGTGACAAAATTATAAGTAGATATAAATCAATATGGAAAACAATAGAGAACAATTGAAATATTAACAGAGTAATGAAAATGTCCAAAACAAGTTTAAACTATTCAATCATGTCATTGTGAAAAATATGTGAAAGTAGTAAACAAAATATAATTTTTTAAATCCCATTACAGAAATAATGCAAAGAATCAAATCCCAATGGGGTGATCGCTATGAGAATCTCGGGCTGTCGCTCGTCCCTTTGTTCAAAACTCACAGATATAAGAAAACAAAAACAATAAATTTCTAATGCCTTGAAAATAAGTAACATCTACTTGTGTAACCCGATGTAGTGGAGACATTAATAGAGAGTGAGATATAAATCTCAGTATGTTGGGACCATTGGTATCCAAATCAATCTAGACAATGTGATATAATTAATCATCGTGCATGTATTATTATGTACTAACTGTATTGAATCAATAAAAAAAACCTGTCTGTTTTTATAAGGGAAACCTCACGAAGATACCAATATCATCTCATTATGAGAATGAGAGACCGAATAAGAAATATATTTATAATTCATGAATAAATTGTTTATCAAATTAGTTAATATTCATTATTCAACCACATCGACTTGGGTTTTATCAATGTCCCTTATTCAATTTTTAATTCATTCATATCATATATTATTGGTTTGGAATTACATGTCTGGCACCATATCTAATTGATAGAAATCTTAATGTGTAACACCTAAAATCCCATTATTATATTATTAATATTGGTTTGGAAATACATTTCAAGCACCAAATCTCATTGGTGAATAATTTCAAGTCTAACACTTGAAAATCCAATTGATATACTGATACTGTAAGTGTAGAATTCCATGTCTAACAACTAATCTCATTGGTGAAAAATGTGATGTGAAACACCCAAAATCTCATTTATATATTTACACCATTTTTGTAGAATGCTAGGTCTAACACCTAATCGCATTGGTGAATAACTCCATGTGTAACTACAAATATTTTGTTTATATATTTATACTATTGTAGTAAAATTCCATGTCTACCACCTAATGACATAGTTGGAGAAAGAAATGTTTAACACCCATAATCTCTTGCATTAATTAATTAACAAATTAATTAATCAAATCCATTAATTATTATAATATATAACTAAAAAAATAAATTTCTTATTAATTAATAATACAATCAATTAACATTTCAAAATATTAACATTCAAAAATTAATTAATAAAATAAATATTCTTGATCACAGAAGGAAAACTTAACAATTAATTCAATATTTAATTATTCCAATTTCATGATCATTTACAATAATACTTAAATTAAAAATTAAATATTATTTTTTCATTAAAATGCATAACTTGAAAAACATAATAAATTATCACATTTTTTTCATATTCTAAAAACCCTAACATCCACAATCTTTAAACATATATATTTAATTAATTTACCACAACAATTAATTAAATTGGGGGTGTCAATTTCACAACCAATCTATCAATCCTACAACTAATATAAACGTGGATAAATCATGAATATAGGATTTAGAAATTATAACTTATACATTTAATATTATCACATAGGTATTCCCACACATTTATTACCATTAACTATTATTTATTACACATGGGTATACTCACCAATGTATCCATTTTTAAGTCATTTGAAACAATTAATTCATGTGTGTCAACATGCATTGGAGGCAACACATACATTTAAATTAAACAGCTTCATCTTACTATGAAATCAAAGGAAAACACACTTTATCATTCTATGAAAAAATAAACAATATACTCACTACATTTTTTTCTTTAAGGTACTACACCTCCAATTGAGAGGTTTTATTACAAAAATATGATTTTTTTATTTAACAAATAATTTAACACCAATGAACAATTGATTTCATCATTACTGTCCAACATATAAAAAAATATAAATAATAACAGCATTTTCATTATTTAATCAAGTTTGAGGACCTTAAATTATAGAGTTTTCCAAGACAATTCTCTTTAACTAAATCATAATTTCTCTCGTATACGCACAATTCAACAAAAAATCACTCGTGCACTAGGAATTGATCACAATAATCTAGAAAAACATTTAGCACCCAAAATTTAGTGTGAAATGGACAAAAACACATCTAGTTAATTTACTAGATCTCAAATAAACCATATGAATCTAAATTAAATGGTGAGAAACCAATTAAAATGGTATATGGTCTTACCCAAATTTGCTGGTAGGGGACCAAATCAATCCAAACAACATTGCATTCAAAGGATGTCATCATAATACAAAACAAAGGGTCCCAAGACATCTTCGACACCACCTAGAAGTCCATACCTCATCGATAAAGACAATATATATGGAGAAACTAAGAGGATACATGAACATGATGATGGTGTCTATATATGAGGTGGCTCACACTACACCATGGGATAGAAGGGGCATACATTGTGTTTAATTCGGCAGTGAGTAAGAGGGGGTGAGCCCGCATATAACGTCCTATGTAATAATAAAATATGAAATAAAATTAGTATAGAAATAATAATAACAATAATAATAATAATTACAATTTTAATATAATTATTATCATTTAAAAAAAATATCTATGATAATCTTCAATCTCCCATTTTATGAATATTTTAATTAAATTATTTTCAACTAAATTTAATTAAATGAATTATCTATTTCGGCATATTTTTATTAATTTATTTTTAAGAATTATTTTAATTAAATAATAACCCTAAAATTTAAAATTGGGTAAACTTTATAGATAGACTCGCACAATCTAGCTGATCGGGTGTAACCCGTGAATCTTCTACTAGATACCTAGAGTATCCCAACATTGTTGAACATCATATTTAGACTAACTATTCAGAGACCATGCGAACAATACTGCATCTCTAGAATCATCTATCATTCTTGCATTTATTGGCCACATGGTTTTTATATAAATCATACACCCTATACCACATCTTTAAAAACCATATTTTCTGTGTCAGGTGGTCTTGTAACCCATCATGCCTCCTGAGAAACTCATCAAGACACTTCCGAGGCATGATATAATCAAATTAAATGGCCCCATGTCAGATAACATCAACTCAAAAAATTGATTCAAATTTTACTCATCCAATAATCATTAATGTTTAGTAACATTCATATTTTTGGCTTGTTAAAAAACATGATACTCTACATGAATAGTATTAAATTTTATTTATTGATATTTTATAATAAATAAAATATCAATAAATTATTTCTGGCTTATAAAAATATTTTATTTTCCTTTATGAATGGTGTATTTTTTTAAATATCAAACATGGTTCATTTATGAATTTTTATATTTTATAGTAACATTATTATCCCTTTAAGCGTAGAAAACTTAATATTATATTAATTTTGAAAAGGGTTAAAATGGGTTATAAAATAAGAGAAATAATTTATTCCAAAACAATAAAAATTTAATACAAATAGTTAATTTGGATTCATTATCATTGTACCAATAAATTATAGAAAATTATATCCTATTCTTCTAGAGATATAATATAAATTACTTTAATACTTGATGAAATTCAAGGAATACCCTTACAATATTTTATAAAATTACACGCCTTCTCTCAATTATTAAAACAACATTGATCCATGGAAGTCAGTAAAAATCTACCCATTAATCTTCTAAAAACACTTATCCATGTATTTTAGGTTATTATCATTCAAATACACTAACTCTAGGTCCCTTAATAAGTGATCTGATAGAAATCTACTAAAAGAGAGGTAACTATCCTTACAGATTATATCAATTTAATTTCTTTATCTACTTCATAATAATGTGTCACATAGAAACCAATATAATTATAGTAGAAAAAATTATTTATATGTTACTATAATTATGGTAAAATTTCATTCTATCTCTTTTATATCCTCTGAATAGGGAAATCATTACATGGTTGTACGTACGACTTACCATCCCCATGTAACTGTGTAACTTGTTTATCATCATAAATATACAAGTATAGTTAAAATGATTGAACTAATAATTTTATATTATATTTTATAAAATATATTATTTCTGAACAATAAAATATTATATATTTTCATAACGTTGAATCTGTTGGAAAATGATAGTGTCACTCGTATATACATGTGGACTACCAGCTACATTCGTTGAAGTAGTCTTTATTTAATTTGATTTTAACATGGATGATAATAAATATAAATTTAATTAATATATATGTTACATATGTTATATTAATTATTCTTTAAATATTAATTTTTATTTACATTTTTTTCATTATATTCGTAAATAATTGAAAACAACATTAATTTGCGTGTATGGTTAATCATCTCAATGAATGGTGTAATTAACATTTATATATCTATATTTTATGGATGACTAATAATATATATATATAATGAATATGTAGGACAGTAATACAATTGGTAAATGTATGGAGATGATTTAACATAAATAAAAGAATGAGTACCAGAACTAACAAATGAAAACATACTTGAGAAACACAATTGTATACACCTGAAATAATCATAATGATAAATTATTAATATCAAACAAAGGAAAAAAAATTAAAATGGACCATATATGATATCGTATATATTAATTTGGATATTTAATGTAATTATAATATATATTAATTCATTATACATGGGATTAGATCACATAAAAAGGGGATTCTTCTCAAATTTCATTTCACTGAGGAATATTTTAATATTTTGCATCTAATTTATTTTATATAGTGTATAATCGACATAAATATTTTATTTATGGTCATTTTTCATTGAATATAACATTTAACATAAATATCCATATTCTTTGTATCCTAGATAATCATATTTCATAAAGCCTTTACAATTTCATTATTTGAGGTTTTGTATTTAATCATGTTTTGTTGAGTAGAGAATTATTGATAATTCATATTCATTACCAATAAAAAAATTTGATAAGTAATAATATTTGTAATTAAAATTTTCATTATATATATGAGGAATGTATTGGATATGCAGTTATGGGTGGTTCCTGAAATTATATATCCCCTCAATGAATAAATGGGTATAAAAAAAATCAATAAATATCATCAAATTGGTTTTTCTAGTTATTTATCATTCCATATTGATTATTCCTTACATACTAAATATTGATTCCAATATGTGTAAACCATAATAAGCATCTGAAATCACCCTTTTATTATATTTTTCACTATGATATGAACAGGGATATTATAAATAATATAGAAGATACAAGAAAATTATTATGATATGTATTTTATATTTCCAATTTAATATATGAATCTTGTATCTATTTGTTTTTTCTAAAAAACTAATATATTCTTCCCTTTGGGATGTTATTAATTATATCTAGAGCCAATTAAATAATGAAAACACATTCTCTAGTTTAATATAGTTGGGGTATTTAAATACATACTAAGAGAAAGAATGTTGGATACTATTATGTCCATGAAGAATGAAACCCCTTCCCATAAAATATGGGAACTCGTTTACAATTTCCTCAGTTTTTAGTAATCATAATATGAAACTTTATATGAAATACTAGGAAGATAAAAAATGTATATACAATTGGATGAGATCAACATAGGGGTGATGTAAACATGGGGGTGGGGAATACATTTTTTCTTCAATTAATAATTCACCATTAAAAATATCATTCATTTTTAAAAACACACTCTTACATTTCCCAATAATATAGAATAAAATATTGAATCTATTTTTTTATAGGGTTTTACAAATTTGTATGACGTATATGCCAATAATTTTTCATGGTTATTATCGATCACACAATGTATGTTATTTATTATCACAAGATTATTTGGAATGATAATGTACATTGTCCTAATATATAAATCTATTCTAACTAGTAATAATATGTACACAGATTAATACCTAGTCACCTATATTAATATCAATCAACCAAGAGAGATTATAGATTCATGTATTCCAAAATGGATGATTATATTCTTCCTCAAATGCTAGACCGTGATTGATATTCTATCTCCCACTTAATATGATAGAGATTAACAACACTAGTGATATTATCTATAAAATATCTTTTTCAATATTGTTATTTTAATGTAACATTACTTTCTCAAATATTCATCACTACTACAATACAATATCTACACATTTTTAAAATACTTAAACACCTGACTTCTATCTCCTATTCATGTTATTTATATCTATTTGGATGACTTCCATTTTTGTGAATAAAAAAGATGAAAAAAATATTGGTCATCATTTTTGAGTCTTTAAACAACAAAATCACAACCCATGATCATCAATAAGGAATTTTTTTACTGAACATGTTGTTGAATACCATTGATCTGAGATGATTCCCCACCAATTAAACTAGTATCACTACTAGTTTCTCTAAAGTACAATAACTTATTTAAAACTAATTTAATCGATTTAAAAAATATCAATCTCATTCTCTAGAATATTCAAGTATATTACAACAACAAAAATAAAAAATCACTGACCCATCACTCAAGGATCTAGTGAAAAAAACATAAACATTACTTTTATAGTTTTGAAACTCATGTGGTTACCCAAAATTCCCCCATAAAAAATATAAATCATTAAATGAAAATATGATATCACTTAAATTCTAAAAGACCATTTAGGGTTATATATTTAGATAATCTGGAAAAACTCTTTACATCATGGATTTATAAATAACTTGTTTATAAATAAGAACACCATCTCTCAGTACAACTATATTTTCATATTATAGATTATGTCGACCTCATAATCCATATAATACCCTTATATAAATTATTATTATAAAATGTTTTTTATAACATTGGTTAATTGAAACATAAGAAGGGTGACTTCAAATACCCAGTTAGGGTAAACATAAGCATTAAAAATTGAATTAAATTAGTGACAATACAATTGGAATAAGGTATGGTGACATAATCACTGTACAAGAGTATAAAATAAGACAACACATAACAATAAATACCTATATCATCAAATATGAATAAATTCATAAGGATTTAATGAAGTTAATATTCTTCAGAATAAATAATCATGATCCATGTGACATAAATCATTGTGAAAAGAAACATTTTTAACCCAAAGGAAGAATAATGAAAACATCTTGGTATATTGGTACATCATAATCATAGATCCTATTATATAACCCTTAATATTGGATTAAACATAAAAAATAACTCTATTATAATTATATAGAGAATTTAATCATTACCCAATACATTGGAGCACTATATATGTGAACCCATATTATAAGTAATATTCTACTCACCTGATGCCTTCTAGGTGAACCCATTGTATAATCTATACCAGACACACATGGTTATATCTAGATGCACCCATCATATAATCTTCATTGGTATCACCTGGTGTTATCTGGGTGCACCCATG
Organism: Viscum album; assembly: GCA_963277665.1. Classification (NCBI taxonomy): domain Eukaryota; kingdom Viridiplantae; phylum Streptophyta; class Magnoliopsida; order Santalales; family Viscaceae; genus Viscum; species Viscum album. The sequence continues at coordinate 1,361,460,930 of OY728133.1, forward strand.
ATCATTAATAATTTCCATGTATTGTTCATGAATAATTATTAATGGAGAATGTTTTTGATTTTTAACCTAGAAACAACATTAATTATTTTCAAAAACAATTCATTCCCATGTAAAATTAATGGTCTCCATAAAAATATATTTGAAACAAGATTAACCATTAGAATGTAAATTGCTTTCATAAAAATCTCATTCAAATATGATTAACCACTATAATACAAATAGTTTTGGTTAAATTCTATTTTAAACATGAAAATCCCATAAAAAGAAATTGGTTCAATAATAATCTATTTAAGACAATCATAATTCAAATAGATAATGAATGAGGTTGAAATCATTAATAAATATCTCAATTGGGTCTTATATAACAACATGTTTATTTAATGATGATGAATGCAAATACCATTAAAATATCATTAAAAATAGTTTCTATGAAAATAAGCCTTTCATTATAGATATTTTTGAAAAACCAATAAATGAACATTATATTGTAAAATACTTTTCGATGAAAATAAATTTCAAATCAGATAAGAATGATTTAAGGAAAATAATGGATATAATTTTTGTAAAATCCATTCTTGACATAAATTTGAAAAATTAAAATTGTTTCCAAATCAATAGAAAAAGGTTATCAAAAGTTATACATTTGGAAATCTTTAGAAAATAATATTAAATTTATTTTAATATAATTTAAAATATAATTAAAATGTAATTATAAATTCATTTATTGTTAAATTTTTATTATATTTAAGAAAACATGTATTTGGAAGTGACATATAACCAATAAAAAAATATAATATTTCTATCACTTATAGATGATTTTATTGATGATTATTTAATAAAATAAGGGAAAGTGGAAATAAAAATTGTATACCAATGTCATAACCAGTGGAGAGTAAATAGATATATTTCCTGAAAATAAGAACATATAAATTCCTCTAATGGAACTCTGATCATAAGAAAACCTGAATGAATGGTGATTGTAATATAAAAACTTTTCCACTTTTGTAACTCTAGAATTGTAATCGCCAGGAAGGAATAAAATCTAATGAAACTATATATATAAATAAAATAAATATATTCAAGATATTAATTATAAAAGGTTAATTATAGACACCTCATAAAATAAATTAGGTTCATAAAAGTATTTTATATCCAAACAAATAATATTTGATATGAATAACCCTTACAATGATCATATCATTGAATTTGTTATAAATTAAACGAGTCATAATGAATAATAAATTTAAATCCATAATATTTTAGTTTATATACATAATAAAAAAATTTATATAACAATTCATATATAATCATAGCCTATCAAATTCAATAAATAATAATTATAACCTAATGAAAGAAAATTGAGTTAAGAAACACTTTACCACTTTGTAAATTCAAATTCAAAACCCATTGGGTGAAATAATTCAAATTGAAACAAAAAATACTTTGATTTATGAATTTTTAATTATATATTTTTCAAAATATATAGTATATAAACCATATGAGAATAAATATATTCGTAACATTAAAATATTCATAAATTAAGGAAAATTGAGATGAAGACTATTTTAGATTTTGTAATATATAGATCAAACCATGAGAAAGGAAGAAAAAGATATATATTTTTAAATAAAAATAATTTTAATGAAAATAATAAAAAAAATCAATTCATTGGTGTTATAAACACTACACAGCAAAAATAATAGGTGAATATGTCTTCTGTCTCATAGAAATAAAACATATATGAGAAAACCATTGCCTAAAGTCCATTCATTCAATGCATAGCCATCGAATCATGTAAAATAATATTATATAAATTATTTTACATAAAAATAATTATTTGATGTTTTAACATTTTATTCATAAAAATTTTATTTTATTTTTTTATAAGGCCATATATTAATACATAATCAGTTAAGTCGATGTCGGGAGTTTTCATGAAATTCAATTAATAATTTCAAAACATCAATAGTGTGTTGATCATAATCAAAGAGGCATTTATTTAAACATCTTATGAATAATAATAATGAAATATTTATCATTATAAATAAATTATACTTTTAAAACTAGTCATTTTGTAATGTCCCGGACCCATCTGATCTATTATATTTCCAAAACAAGGCTCCACTGAAACAGTGGCACCAGTGATGGTGTCACCGTGATGGTCACCCACCGGTCATTGTGGCATCTTGTCCTCAATAAGTGGTCTACATTCTTTTCCTTTTCCCAACATTTCCACACTAACAACATTTTTTTGTAATTATGATTTAATGTACTCTATCAAGACATTTAATGACCATAAATAATATCTAAAATCCCCCAAGAGCCAGGAAACCCTTAACATACCAAAAACATGTGGTTTTTCTTCAGTGTCACACCCTTCCCCGTACCTTCCAGTTCTGCACCTGTTACGAATTTCAATATGGTTAAATAATACTTTTTAACGCATAGCCCTTATGACCACTCCTCTAAGGAGAATTGTTAAATGAAAATTATTTACATCATGTGTCACTGGCCAAACGCATGGGAAACCACGACCAGACTTTAAAGCCATCAAAATTTACATATCCCGTAAAAACGTGATATAATCCTTATATCGTAAGGGGATTCGTTCTTCTTCATTCTCTTGGCTTGTCTCCTTTTATTCCTGGTGCGTTTTGAGTTCCTCTTCACGAGGCAAACGGTGTGCCTGTGCCATAAGCATTCTGGTTACCCTTGGGGTCCCCGATGTTCGTCCCCTTCAAGTCACACATCCCCAGTTCTTGGTATGTGGAGGAGAACTTTGATCCTTGATCAACCACGTAGGGATTTTCCTTCATATCTCTATACTATGTACAATTTGGGGTCGGTACGCGACTGTTTCTGTGGGAATGGATGAAAACAAACCTTAAAAAAGATAATTAACAGACTGTTAAAGATTGATGTGATGTGTTTTAAAAATCTACTCTACTCTTTTATATTTTCTATATGTTGTGAACTATATGGGCTTATGCTCACTGAAAATCATTGTCGTTGGTGGTCATTCTGTATGCACTAATGAACCATGTCTTATGAGATGATTAAATGATTGTAACATGGAAATTGGTTAATCAACTAATCCTGGTTGATTAAATGGATACCCAGTGAACATCAATAATTGTGTGGTCACCCTGGTTAACCAATAGAAATAAGAACCCAATGAATGATATGCTAGAACCTGGATGTTTCCCTACTCTATTTTTTTAGTAGGTATGTTGTTCAGTAGGATGCATTACGGGTGATGTGTATGGGGATGGGATACTTTGTTTTTTCATAGTTGTTAGTTGTCAATATGAAGTTGTGTGAGGTTTTATTTCTAGGCTTGGTTTGTTTCCAGCACATTGAGGGATCTCAAGGATCCCTTTGTTATTGTGACTTTACATGAGAACCATTTGTGAATGCTTAAATTGTTGTTTGGGTGTTTCTCTTTCTATGTATTGTGGTTATGCCTCTTATTTGACAAATAGTATAGAATTTACATAAATGGGATTGCATGAACATGAAAACAATAAAGGGATTAATGGGGAATTTTTTTAGGAGTGGTGACATGGTCATGGGTTCGGTGTTTCTTATGAATGAATAGTAATGGGGGTGTTTGTGCATAGGTAGGCATTGGAAACCCTAAGATTGGATGAGTGTTTGTTACCTATACATATAATTGTACTTCATATATTTTTATTCGTGCCCCACTTAAGTTGAGCACTTAGTGTCTAAAACCCTCATTTCATAGGGGAGAGTGTTTTCCCAACACTCCTATGAGTGGATGGTTATTAGCTCCTTTTCTTCTCCCTTTACTGAATATCCCATGTCACTTAAGGTAGGCTGTGACAGCCTTAGGTCCATTATAGACCAATATTCTTCAGGAAAGGATGTTTTGGTGGTTTCCCAAGTGTGTGCGGGCAGGTTTTTTCCCAAGTGTCTTCAGGATGAGGCTCAAGTGTCTTCGGGCATGGCAGTAGTTGTTTTGGTCTCTGTGTTTGCGGGCGTGTTTACACGTGGATTTTTTGGCCCATGTGTTTGTGGGTGGGATATGTGGTAGTGGACCTGGTATGTGCAGGTGGGGTGTGGTAGTGGGACAGCGGTGAGAATGGCAGGAGAGGTTTGATGCATAAGATGTATTCAATAACTAGTGGGAAAGTGGTGAGGGGTACCTAAATGTCGATGTTCTATTTCTATATATTACATGACATGAGTTATTTGGGTAGTTTGCCTTAGGGAGTCTTATGTGGATATTTTTCCTTGCTAGGTGCTTTCGTTATCACCTTTCCCATAGGGAATTAGAATGCCTCCCCACTTGTGCACGATAGTGTTTGGTTTTCCTTACTGAGTATACTTGTATGCTTACCCTACATGTATAATACTTCTTTTCAGGATTCCAAGAGGACATTATAGATCGTGCAGGTCCTTACTAGCTCGAACATTGGGATAGTTTCAATTTCTATTTTTCTTTTTTTTTGTACCTTACATTCATAGTCTCCTTGTACATTGTGTCATTTACTTTTGTAACATGCATACGTGAATGGTTTTTTTGGGCCTTACATCGACCCCCCATATTTTGCGTTCTTGGGATTTACTATCTTATCTCCCGATCATATTAAAAAAAGGGTATTTCCTTCCATATAGTGTGTTATTCAATAACCTTGGTTCTATTCGCCACTCCAGGGGCTATTGAAGGCGGGTCTCATGGGTCATTATCTCTCCTTCAACTGGATGATGGAAGGGTCTGGAAATCTGTTGTCCCTTCCCTCGTCTTGGGGAAGGCGGGTCATGACAGAATTGTATCAGAAAAAGAAGGTTAGGTTGAGAGATAGGATATAGCCTGAGGTTAGGCATAGTGAGGATTGAATGGGATGGTAGGGAAATAGTGTTGGGTGATCTTGGTGAGTGAAATAGGATAGGGAATACTGGCTAGGAAATGGGATTTACGGCCCCCATGATCCGATGCAAGGACTCTCGGCATACCGAAAGACCAAGTAAGGCTACAATAATTAAATGGTAGAGACCCTAGAGAATGTACATGCATCATATTGACTTGATTTATTACGATTCATTGGTATTTATGGGGATTTAAAATGAATAAGAAGTCTAAGAAAATTTAAGAACAATATTATACACTACTCAAGCTTATGAATTCCATGTTTACCTTACAGCTATGGCACATGGGAGATGACCAAGAATAGTGTGGGAGATCGAGACCCAAGATATTTACATGGATGATCGAAAGAGTTCTGACCGAGAGGAGGAGGATGATTAGTGGTTGAAGACGATTCATGCCTTTCAGTGGAAAACCCTCAGGATGTACATGGGAAGAATCTCTGACGTGGAGACAGAGAGCTGGCTAGATGAGCTGGTGATAGCTTTCAGCTTGATCCGGGATCCGATGGATTACTAGGTTCCTCTGGCTATAAGACGGTTGTGTGGAGCATCACGTCAGTGGTGGTCACTTTATCTTGGGGAAAAGAGGGAGGCTGAGGTGACATGGACAGACTACAGGAAGGATATCCAGGAAAAATTCCCCTCTTCCATGATGAAGGCTGAGAATAGGCAAGAACCACTCTCCCACCACCAGGGGAGTAGGTTAGTAAGTATAAGGCCCTAGCCTTAATCCTTAATTTTAATTGAATTAAATGAATAATTCACATTGAGGATCTTTTCAGGTTTAGAGTTTTAAAGAATTATGACATAACTATTACATCTCAAATGATTATAAAGTAGTCTCTTCTAATAAATTTCCATAAAATAAAAATTCTTAAAAAGAAACATGTCTAGTTTCATGTTTTAGGTAGCATGACTTTCCCTTGATCCCATCCTTGACCCTATTCCACGCTAATACCTATGAAAAACATTTCAAAAACTTGGTATGAGCATAAAAACTCAGTAAGGGATACACAAAGAATAAAAACTTTTAGTTTATCAAAACAAAAATTAAACCATGTATACATTATCAAGGTAATACTTTTCACCTTTATGAAGTAGTAAAAACACTTCACTGAATAAAATGTCATTACTTACCTTTTTGTAACCAAAGTATTACCATAAAACCCATATAAAGAACACATAACATATATAAAGGTAACTTGGGACATAAACATACTTAAGTGGAATAACCATACGGTCGACTCCCACACATATCACTTAATGGAATAGCCATACGGCCAATTTCCATACATACTTAATGGAATAGACATACGGTCGACTTCCATACCCAATTCATTGGAGGTTATAACGTAACCACCCATCCTGGTATTTACGGCACCACCCGTCATATGGTTTATAACGTAACCACCCGTTAAAATGTCCAAGTACCAATATAAAATCATAAAACATAAAACCAATATAAAGGAATGATAACATTTTCACATTTCAATCACAATATATCATAAATATATTGACATAATAGAATCATTTATAAAAACCATTTTCAATAATAATATACATAAAAGAGTATACGGTATTTATTTTATTTTAAAAACATTACGGCTTTTTGGGGAAGCCAAAGACCAAATAACACTCACGGCGGCGGAAAAGGTCGTTGTCACCGCGTAACTTAAAAAAAACATTCTTTTATGTCGTTTAGTAAAACGCTTCGTAGAAAAAGATTCCTTTTGTATAAAATTAAAAGTCAAATGTGTTTATACACTGTATAAAAGAATGTTGTGTATAAAATGAAATATGCCTCAATGAAAGGAGATTGAGACGAAGTCCCATACCTCGGGTCCGACTTGACTCGATCGTTCTTTAACGTCCTGAATAGTAAACTTGAGTTAATTTATACTTGATTAAGAACCTTTTTAGAGTTCATTATTCTTTTTATATCACTTATTTCCATGTTATAAACATTATGTAACCAGTTAAGTTAATAATGTTTGTTTTGTCGATATTTGGTTCTTAAGTCGAAAGTGGACTTCTTACAATTACATGTTGTTCGTGTCGTCAAAGGTTATTTATATCCAGAATAGAATTCCTGATTTGGATATCATATATATCATATATATACAGAATATACATGTATTTATAATATTACATAATCATTTAGAGGTAAGAAATGAAATGCACCGTTCATGGAGACGGTAATCCGTATGTACGCATGAACGCTACTTTCATTTCTTTCCCATATTAATGGAATTAAAATTAAATGAGAGGTATGTATATTTTAATTCCAGAATTATATTCATCATTTATATGTATCATTATTTATATATATCCATTATATACATATACTTTTAATAGTACATTACATTTGGGGATAAGAAATGAAATGCACCGTTCATGGAGATGGTAAGTCGTACGTACGCATGAACACTACTTTTATTTCTATCTCGAACATTAATGGAAAGATATAATAATGATATAGAGGTATATTATAATGCCAGTATAACATCATATATAATAACTTTAAATCCATCCTTTACACGTCCCACATATGGCATTAACGAATCACATCACTTTGAGGGGCGGTAGTCCGCACTTCCTTAAATAAAGATATCGTGTTTACCCACAATGGAAACCATAAAGGTATGCCCAAAATGAAAAATATAGAAGCTTAAAGAAAACATAAAAATATTATATATCATATATAAATATAGTGTCATCTTAATTTCCACCTTTGAAGTTGTTAGATGAGTATTGAACAATCATCGTTTCGGGAGGCAGAATTTTGCCATCCACGGAAACCGTATGTTCTTTAACCATTTTATGTACTTGTGTGAGAGTGTAGTTCGAATAAATATTATAAAAACATACTATTATATTGAAGATACTGTTGTTGTTAAAAAAGAAGTAAATAAAAAGAGTTTAGAGGGTCGTAGAAGCAAAATAAAACAAATGAACAAGAGAGAATGAATTGCCTTTAAAAGTGTAACTCCTTTTGATGTGAGCCTAAAGGCTTCCTTTGAAAGGATTCTGCCCAAAGGGAATCATCTAGGATGAGTAGAGGGATGTGGAGAGAGTAATTGGGTAAGGTTTGGCCGAGCCAATGGCTTGAGGAGTGTGTGAAATGAGGTAGAGGTGGGGGCCTTTTATAAGAGGAGAAGAGGGGCACTTTTGGAAAGTAAAGAAATATTACTTTATTTGAAAATGTGTTTCGGTTTTAAAAGGTCCCACATTGATATAATTCGTGGATAATGTGATAAGGGTTCGAAATATACTCATCCAATTGGTTTTGGACATGTGTAGTTCATAGATTTTACATTATCCTTCCATTTTTTTAAATCGATAAATAATGATGTCATCACTGCATCATTATGATGTCATAAATAATTTAATTTATTTAATTTCTAAAAATTAAAAAAAATATGATGTAGGAAATATTTTTAGCTTTCCAATTACTATTTCTAATCAAAAATCTGAGTTGTATAACCCCATTTAAAAATTGTTTTAGTAAAACTTATCATGTTTGTGTCATTTTTACTTTTACATTAAATAAATTGTTATTTATGTCATTTCCCAACCAAAGTGGCTCCATGGGGTCCCCATGTTGACCCCTGGCTTGTCTTGGTCGGCCATTATACATCCAATGAGGTTAGGACATGTGTCAAGTCCGTTTCATATTATTAAAGCATTATTTATACCTTAAACTACCCTAATTACCACTAATCGCGATTAAGAACTTAATAAGTTACTATTCACCAAAAAATTATTTTAATCTCATTGAACCACATTTTGCTTCATAATGAAAACCATGTATGTCGGATTTTTGAAATTCAAAACACAATGATGAAAAAATTTCATTTAAATGGAAAATCAGTTTTTATAAGTACCACTTAGTGGTTTCACTAATCATCAAAATTTGAAGTTTTTCAGAAAATTACCAAAAATTCACCCTAAGCTATATTTGATATTACGAATTCAAAAATGAAGTCCGTTTTACAAAATTTAAAACATATTAGTCACATTAATTAATTTAATAATTAATTCCACTTTCAGAGAAAATAACGTGTTTTTATAAAACAATAAGTATCAAAAGATTGACACTAGTTTATGTCTGATTTCAAAGTGAAATTAATTCCAACGACCACTATTTGATTTAATGGTAAAAATATTTTCTAATTTCACTTTAAAACCAATTAAAAATATTATCTAATCATATAAATAAATTATATTAAAAAGAGGTTTTGAATTAAAACACAACATTTTACACTATTCATTAAAAAAAGAACTTTATCAGAAAAATACCAAAAAATTACACAAAGTAAAATTTGATGTCCCGATTCTTAATAAGAGTTTTATTTGGTCCAAAAGAATGTATAAGAGTGATCAAAACTATATTTAATAACAGTTCTCCATTAAAAGGATATAAGTGAACCTTTAGTAAAAACTAGGGCATATACGCCTAAAATTGAATTCTTTACGTATTTTAAGCCTTTACCTTTTATTGGATAAATGTAAAAACATTTAAAAACATATATAATCATATTTTAGTTATTTATATCCTTTCCCGCCAATACAACAGCTAGATGTTAACTACCATTTAAAATAATATTATTTTTTTACTAGAGTGCAACGTAAGATTCCCAAGAAACTCGTTGTTGCGTGTTGGGTACGCCATCGAGCATAGCATCACCTTTAAAGTAATATTAATATTTTATTCACAAATATGGAAAAATATAAAGATGTCATATTCTTTATTTACCTGGTGTGTTACAGTAAGAGTGTAACATCCCAGGTAAATAAAGAATAATGAATTTTCATATTTATTAATTTTTTCAAATTAAAATATTAATTTTACTTTAAAGGGTTTGCTATGATTGATAGCGTACCCGATACGCAACGATGAGTTCCTTTGAAAATGTACGTTGCACACTAGTAATAAAACAGTATTATTTTAAATGTTAGTTAACACGTAGCCATTGTACTGGCATGAATGGATAGAAATAACTAAAATATGATTATATATGTTTGTTAAATGTTTTTACATTTATCTAATAAATGATAAAGGATTAAAATACGAAAAGAATACAATTTTAGGTTTATATACTCTAATTTTCATGATAGGTCCACTTATCACCTTTTGACAGCGAACCATCATTAAATATAGTTTTGATCGATCTTATAAATTCTATTGGACCAAATATAACTCTTCTTTAGAATCGGTACATCAAAATTTACTTTGTGTAAATTTTTTGTATCTTTCTGATAATGTTCATTTTTTTAATGAATAGTGTAAAATGTTGTATTTTAATTCAAAACCACTTTTTAATCTAATTTTTTAAGATGATTAGATTATCATTTGAATTGATTTTAAAGTGAAATTAGAATATTTTTTTACCATTAAATCCAATAGTGGTCGTTGGAATTAATTTCACTATGATATCAGACTTAAACTAGTGTCAATCTTTTGATACTTATTGTTTCATAAAAGCACGATACTTGCTCTGACAGTGGGAATTAATTATTAAATAAATTAATCCAACTTATATGTTGTGAATTTTGTAAAATTGACTTAATTTTTGAATTCGGAATATCAATTATTTCTTAGGGTGAATTTTTGATATTTTTCTGAAAAACATCAATATTTGATTAATAGTGAAACCACTTAGTGGTACTTATAAAAACTGATTTTTCGTTTAAATGAAATTTTACCACTTCTGTGATTATAATTTCAAAAATCCAACATACATGGTTGTCATTAAGAAATAAAATCTGGTTCAATGAGATTAAAATAATTTTTCTGGTGAATAGTAACTTTTAGGTTCTTAATCACGATTAGAGGTAATTAGTGTAGTTTAAGGTAAAAATAATGATTTAATAATATGAGTTGAGCTTGACACATTTCCTACCCTTAATGGATGTTTCATGGCTGACCAAGACAAGCCATGGGTCAACTTGGGGACCCCATGGAGCCACTTTGGTTGGGAAATGACATAAATAACTTTTTATTTAATGTTAATGTAAAAATGACACACACATGATGTGTTTTACTAAAAAAAATTTACACGGGGATATACAAGTCATATTTTTGACTATAAATATTAATTATAGAGATAAAAATATTTCCTACATCATAGTAATTTTTTAATAATTTTTAGACATTAATTAAATTAAATTATTTATGACATCATGATGATGCAGCGATGACCTCATTATTTAACGATTTAAATAAAATTGAATGATAATGCAAAATCTAAGACCTACACATGGACAAAACCTATTGTATGGGTGTATTTCGAACCCTTATCACCTTATCCTCAAAACACACCAATGTGGTGACTCTACCCCCTCGTCGTGATGTTGAGTTAGGGATAGACGTGAAACCTTGTGCCTGTCTGATTTTGTTGGCTCCCTACCGGATGGCACCTTCTGAGTTACGGGAGTTGCAGACTCAGATTGACGATCTAATGAATAATGGTTTTGTTTGACCAACTGTGTCACCAGGGGTTCTCTAGTATTTTTCGTAAAGAAGGAAGATTGTGGTTTGTGGTTGTGCATAGACTATAAGAGATTGAACCAGGTAAAGGTCAATAACTGTAACCCCCTCCCAAGGATAGATGATCTCTTTGAATAGATGAGGGGAGAAATTTGGTTATCTATGATCGATATGTGGTATAGCTATCACCAGTTGAGGGTGATGGAGGGAAACATCTCAAAAACTACCTCTAAATTTAGGTATGGACACTTTGAGTTTGTAGCAATGTCGTTCATCGTTACGAATGGACTTGTTGTGTTCATGGGACTCATGAAATCCATCTTCTAGGAATACCTGGATCAGTTCATATTCATGTTTATTGATGACATCTTGATCATCTCAAGATCAGAGGAGGATAATGTTGAGCACCTGAGAACGATTTTTGAGGTCCTCTGACAGCACCAAATCTTTGTTAAATTGTCCAAGTGCATGTTCTGGATGAAAAAAAAATTACACATTCCTTGGGAACATGGTGTCCGGGAAGGGAATAGTAGTGGACCCATCGAAGGACAAGGTGGTTGTTTCTTGGGAAGTGCCCAAGAACATGGCATGTGTTTGTTGTTTCCTTGGAATAGCAAGCTACTATCTGAGGTTTGTGCCCCACTTCTACTGAGTTTCAGCTCCTTTGAAAGCCATTACCATGAAATGCCATGCATTCATGTGGAGTGGGTTGTGCGATGTAGCCTTCAACTATCTGAGGGGGATGTTGGTTAGAGCCACCGTGCTGAGGTTTCTAGAAGAAAGGGTAGAATATGAGGTGTTCTATGATGCTTCGGGACATGGAATCTGGTGTGTACTGGTGCAATGACAAGGGGTGATCTCTTATGAGTCTAGAAAGTTACATCCCCATGACCATAATTATGCCACCCATGATCCAGAGCTTGCGGTTGTCATATACGCACTAAAGTTGTGGCTGCATTACCTCATTGGAGAGATCTTCATGGTCTTTATGGATCAAAAACGCATGATGTATATCTTCTCCCAGTGAGACCTGAACTTACAGCAGGGAAGGTGGATGGTTTTCCTTCAGTACTAAGACTTCGATATTTCTAAGAGCTCAGGAAAAGGAAATGTGGTGGATGATGCCTTGAGCAAGAATTCACAGAAGTATGTTGTTCGAGAGTCGGTAGATGCTTGGAAGGTGATTAAAGAGTTGGCTCCATGCACCTTGATGCGAGGATGGATGGTGGTATAGGTTGTCGGTATTAGATGACAATTTAGTCTTTTCTGTTGCGGTTGGTAGAGGAGTCTCAATGGGGAGACTCAGAATGTTATGTGATGTGTGACCGGGTTAACCAAGGCGGTGCTCCGGAAGGGCGGACGTTGGATAGTTATAATCAAATGATTTTCTGAGGGAAGTTGTTTTTTCCAAAGGCGATGCATGAGAGGGTTCTTGTTGAGTTCCACAACTCACCCCCAGTAATGCACCCGGGAGTTTCTAAGATGTACCAGGGTATGAGGAGTTGGTTTTAGTGGCCCAAGGTAAAGACGGTTGTGGAAGAGTTCGTTGCCAGGTGCCTAGTGTGTCAGTTCCCTGTGATTTATTGCAGCCATTAGACATCCCTGAGTGTAAGTGGGATGACATCTCGATGGATTTCTTCAAAGGGATACCCAATGTTTATGGATGTTGTGACTCTATATGGGTAGTGGTGGACCGGTTGATGAAATAGGTTCACATTCTGGTGATCAAGGAGTCATGTGCAGTGGATGCCTTATCATACAGGTATGTGGATGTAGTGGTGAGGTTTCATGGAGTTCTGAGGTCCATATTCTCAGATAGGGATTCATGGTTTACCTCACAAGACTCGAGGGGGCTGCAACATGCTTTTGGCACTCAGCTACGTCTTAGCACTTCCTTACACCCCTAGACAGATGGGAAGATAGAGCACACCATCCAAATGGTGGAGGATATACTATGATCATGTGTGTTGGATTTTTGGGGATCAGTGGTGCGACACTTTCCTATAGAATATTTTTCCTACAATAATAGTTATCACTCCAACATTGGCATGGCTTCGTTCGAATCTTTATATGGAAGGCCATGTTGCTCACCCGTGTGTTGGGACGAGGATGGGGAAGCAGGTGTTCTCAGCCCAGTATTGGTGCAGAGCATGATGGATAAGGTCCAACTTATATGGGAGAGGATGAAGGCGACCCAGGACCGACATAAATCATATGCTGATAATAGGAGGAGACCCTTGGGGTTTGAGGTCAGGTACCATGTAATCCATAAGGTCTCCCCTCGGCATGGAAAACAGAAATTCAGTATGGTAAGTAAGCTCTCTCCTAGATTCGTCGGACCATTTGAAGTGTTGTGATGGGTCAACGAAGTGGCTTATCAGCTAGCGCTACCACCACTGCTACTGAGAAGACATGACATATTCCACGTGTCACAACACTGAAGGTATCTACACGATGATTCACACATCCTCAACTGGGGAAAGATTGATATCGAGGATGACTTGACATTTGTATAAATACCTTTGAGAATCGAGGATCATGATGAGATGGTTCTCTTTAGAAGGACTATTCCATTGGTTTGTATGTTGTGGAGGAATGGCCATCTTGAGGAAAGTACCTGGGAATGGGAGATGTAGTTGCACACCCATTACCCAGAGCTGTTTTTTTATTTTGTTTTATTTTGTTTTGTTCTACTTGTTTGTGATGGGATGGTCTACCTTTTTATCTATATAACATGTAGTTTTCCATATTCTGTTGATGTGTGTGAAGAGTCCTGACTTTGGGGAGGGTAGGACTTGATCCATAATCAAGACACATTATGGTGGATGCAATTAAACCCATGTGGGCAAGTCAGTGCCACCCAATGTGGAAAGTATCTATACATGGAGGAAGAAACACTCTAACACATATGACTGGATAGTTTGACCCTCTATTGTGCCTGGACACTTGAGGAAGATGTGATCCTAGATGATAATGAGGATCACTCTTGAGTTTATCTTTCGAGGTGGTTCTTCGGAACCCCTATTTTCATCAGGTCATGTTTTTATTCTCGAGGGTGAGACTTGTTTGAGAGGAATCTGATGTAATGACCCGGACCCATCTAGTTTATTACTTTTCCAAACCACAGATCCACCGAAATGGTGGCACCGGTCACGAGGGCACTAGTAACAGTGGCACTGTGACAGTCGCACACCGGTCATAGTGGAATCGTGATTATGGCACCAGTGACGGTAGCACCGTGACATTCTCACACTGGTCACCGTGGCACTGTCGCTATGGCACCGTTGATGGTGGCAGCGTCAGTGTGACACCGGTGATGGTGGAGCCATGAGGGTGACACCATTATTGTTTCATCGTGTCCTCATCGAGCGGTCTTCATTATTTACAAGTTCCCAACTTTTCCTCCCACACAACATATATTTTTTTACATAAAGATGAATTAATTCCCTCTTTGAATCCATTTAATGCCCATAAATAATATCTAAAATCCACCAAGAATAGGGATACCCTTAACATACCAAAACATGTTGTTTCTTCTTCGGTGTGACGCCCTTCTGCATACCTTCCAATTCCATCCTTGTTACGCATTTCCATATGGTTAAAGAAAATGGTTTAACGCATAGTCGTTATGACCACCCCTATGAGAAGAATTGTTAAATGACAATTAATTCCATCTTGTGTAACTGGCCAACCACATAGGGAACCACGATCCGACATTAAATTCATAAAAATTTCCATATCCTCTAACAATGGGATCTCATTCTAATATCGCACAGGAACTCCTTCTTCTTATTTCCCTTGGATATTATCCATTTCATCCTCGTGTCTTTGGAGTTCCCATTCTCGATGAAAGTGGTGTGCATGTGCCAGAGTCTTCCTACTCACCCTTGGGGTCCCCACCATTCCTCCCCTATATGTCAGATATCCCCAATTCTTAGCGCATGGAGAAGAACTTCGATCCATGATCAACCGGGTAGAGATTTTCCTTCGTCTCACCTTACTATGTATCATGATGGGTGGGTACGGTACTTTTTCTATGGGATTTGATGTAACCAAACCTTAAAAAAGATAATAAACAAACTCTTAAAGAATGATGTGCTGCGTTTCACAATTATGTTCTACTATATTATAATTTATATATGTTGTGAGTTGTGTGGTCTTATTCTCACTTAAAATCATGTCCATTGGGGGTATTTTTTTTTGCACTAATGAACCATTGACTTAAATGATTATTAAATGAATGTAACATGGAAATTAGTTAATCACCTAAACTCGGTTGGATAAATAGATACCCAGTGAACTTCAATACTTGTGTGGCCACCCTGGTTAACCAAAAAAAATATGAACCTAATAAATAATGTTCATTAACCGGGATGTTTCCCTACTCTGTTTTGGTAGTATGTGTGTTGTTTTGTTTGAAGCATGTGGGGGTGATGCAGATGGGGATGTGATCCATTGTTTTGGCATGGTTGTTGGTTGTGAATCTAAAGATGTGTGAGGCTATATATAGTGTCTTGGTTTGGTTTTAGTACATTGAGGGACCCCACAGATCCCTTTGTTGTTGTGACTTTACAAGAGAACCGGGTGTGAATTCATAAATTATTCTTCTGGTGTTTCTATTTATGTGGAATGTGGTTATGCCTGTTAGTTACCCAATAGTGCAGAATTTATTTAATGGGATCACTTGATCATGAAAATAAGGATGAGCTCATTGTGGAACTGTATTCTGAGATGATTTGTGGCATGGTCATGGGTTCGGTGTTTCTTGTGAATGAATAGTAATGAGGGTGTTTGTGCTTAGGCTGGCATTGTAAAACCTAGGATGGGATGAGTTTTTGTTACCTATACATATAATTTTTTTTCTTATGTTTCTTATTTGTACACCACCCAATTTGATACCTTAGTGCCGAAAACCCTAATTTCATGGGGGAGTGTGCTTTTTCCAACACTCCTATGAGTGGCTGGTTATTAGCTCACATTCTTCTCCGTTTCCCGAATAGCCCAATAATATTTAGGAAGGATGTGATGGCCTGATTTCCATTTTATCCCAAGATTTTTCGGGCATGGTAGTTTTGGAGGTTTTTCATGTGTGTGTGGGCAGGTTTTTTCCCAAGTGTCTTCAGGATGAGGCGCAGGTGTCTTCAAGTGTGGAAGTAGTTGTTCTGGCCATGTGTTTGCGGGCATGGTTACGTGTGGTTTTTGTCACTTAGGTGTTTGCAGGCGGGAAGTGTGGTTGTGTCCCAGGTGTTTGTGGGCTGGGTGTGGTAGTGGGATTGCGGTGGGAATGGAGGGAGAGGTTTGATGCCTAGGATGTCTTCAATAAATAGTGGTAATGTGGCGTGGGGTACCCAAATGTTGTTATTCTATTACTATATATTACTTGATTTGCGTTATTTGGGGAGTGTGCCTTGGTGAGGCTTGGGTGGATAGTTTTCTTTGTTAGGTGATTTGGTTATCTCTTTTCCCACATGGCATTAGAATACCTACCCACTTGTGCACACGAGTCATTGGTTTTCCCTAGTGATTATACTTGTATGCTCAGCCGATATAAATAAAATTAATTTCTGGTTTTCAAGAGGACTTCAGGGATCGTGCAGGGCCATACTAGCTTGGACGTTACGACAATTGCAGTTAATGTTTTTTTGTACATTACCATTGTAGTATCCTTGTACTTTGTGAAATTTACTTTTATAACATGCATATGGGAATGGCTTTCTTTGGGTTTACTTCCATACCCATGTTTTGGTGTTGTTGAGATTTACTATATTATCAACTGATCTTATTGAATAAAAATGGTAATGCCTTCTATCTTGTGTGTGATTCTATAACCTTGGTGCTAGTCGTGACTCCATGACCTATTGAAGGGGGGTCTTGGGGGGTCATTATCACTTCATCAACATGAAGAAGGAAGGGTTTGGAAATCTGATGTCCCTTTTCACGTCTTGGTGAAGCTGGGTTGTGACACATGTAATATGGTTATAAAAAATAAAATATGTTATAATCCCAAAGACGATAGATCTTACGTGTGCATTAGTAACATTTCCATTTTTAATGACCATTATATAAATTTGTTATCTATTATATTATTTTAAAATAATAATAATAATATCATAAATAATTTATAATTTTTTTAATAATAAATATATATATTATCCATGTTATTTAGTGATAAAAAAAGTGTCACATCACATTACGTTGATAATAGTCCACATTTCCACATTAATGATGTTATTATTTTTTTAGTGTATGAAATAAAATGGTATATTATGTTCTGAGAATAATAAATATATCAGTAATATTAGAATTATTTAATTTATATAACTTTAATTTATTAAAATTAATTTTATTACTAATCATGCCATGGATTAGTTAAAAATGAATCACATCAAATCACGAGGTGGTTGTCCTCCATACATAAGAGTATCATTATCATATCCCCCAATGATTAGAAAATATGAATTTTTTGGAAATACAATACCTAAATAATAATAAATATATTATTATCATCATCATATATAATTTAAATTCTTCACTATAACAATCTATGAGATGATATGAATGAAAATAAATGACATCGTTTGGTGAGTTGTTAGTCTAACTTACCCAAGGATGATAATTTCATATCCCATTTAATAGAAGAGGATATAGATTAATATTATAAAATTATCTAAATTACATATATTTATATAATAGATATTTTTATTATATAATAATAATTAAATAATATTTTAAATAGGATTAATAATAAATAATATAAAGAACTCGATTAAACATGAATCATATTCCTCAAACAACCTTCCTAGGAATGTACCAAAATGCATCATAGAATAACTTTTTGATTATAATAATGGATAGTGTCTACTTTTAAGGGGGCATGGAATAAAATTTGATGGGTATTAGATGTTTATAATTTTTATTTAGGTGTTAATGGGACAAGATATTAGGTTCCCTTTCATATGTTAGATGAGTGGAACACTAGTAATTTTTGAAAAGTGAAAGGTTTACCCATGTTTTTTACATGAAATAATGAACAAAAACGGACAAATATTTAGATTTATACATTAAAAATTCATACTATTTCCATGTAATATATTTTTTAATGTTTTTATTGTTCATTTCAACCATTATAATTTTAGATAACCCCCACCCCAGTAAACTTGTTTTCACCTAAACAGTTGTAATTAGTTTTTAATGCTTTCAATATTGATTATAGAAAATGATTATGTTGAAAATATTATCTAATAATAAATATAGGAATTTAAAATATGGGAAAAATGGTAAATTTCATTTTATATATGTAGTAAAATATAATTTAAAAATGAAACCTCTCGATGAGATGAAAATATCGGATTCCAAGTAGAGCATTTTTCAAGAAAAATATGATTTAATATTAAATTTATGAATAATTATAATTACTATATGAAGGTAAATTAATATTTTTTTACATATAATATAATTTTTATTTAAAAATATACCTCATTAAAAATTATAATCATTAGTTAAAATGGATAATCATTAGGCACATTAAAACTACTTTCAGAAAAATCATGTTTTTAAACAAAAATTTAATGTTATTCCAAAACACAATATAAATATTTATAAAATTTAATTTTTGGGATTAAATATAAATAATAAATAATTATGTTTCATTTAATCATATTCAATTCATATTTTTATTTTTAAATGACTATATTAATTGAAAAGAAATTGCATTTTTTAGAAAAAATCTATATTTTTGACTATTCACTACAAACGTTATATATTTTGAAAAATCCCAAAAATCATCCCTAATAATGGATTTTATTATTTCAAAAATTATTTTAACTTTATAAAATAAATTTTATAAAAATATCATAAAAATAACCATAATATTTTCTCAAATAAATCACTAAAAATCATTTAGGAAGAAAATTTGTTTTATAGATTAATGTTATTTAACTAAACAATTGACTGATTCATTACATACTATTGGTAAATAAAATATATTTTGTATAAATTTTACACACACACAAATATTTATATTATAATGTATTTTACATTATTAATACCTTCAAATTTTGTGTCTGAGTTATGATGGTTATATAGTTTTCGGATTGGTTATGCTTGCTGTTGTTTGATGAAAATCCAATCAAATATAGTATTCTTTTACAAAATCATGGGGTGTTATATAATCCCCACATACACATTATTAAATAAAATTAGCAAATTTTAGCTTTTTATTCGTAATCAAATGTTTTAAATTTGATAATACTATTATTTAAAATCCATATTTTATAATAGTTTAATATAGCTTCCTCTGGATAAGAGAGAAAAAGAATGTATGATGTTCATACGGAATAGAACATACTAGGTTTCAAAAAAGGGGAACATATGTGGGAAGTGAATATTGGAAATTGATGAAAATTGTAATGTCCAAATAATTAATGAGATTGATAGAGATTGTTGATCATAAGAAAGTGAATGATCCATATAAAAGCAATAACCAAAAACCATAAACCAAAGAGGTGTAAAAAAGATAACTAATATAATCATAAAGGAGGGTAATAATACACAAAAATCAAGATCCTTTTACAAGGGATGCTGAATTCCTTTAAATATAGACCATTTAAATATGTAAATATACTTACATGATATGTTGATGTTTATTCATTCAATATATGTGCCCCACAGTCACATGTTTTCATCCAAAAAATTATTATTCCATAATAATTTTTCATACCTAAAGCACTAATTTCATGTTTTAATAGACCACATTATAATCAAATGGATAATAAATATATTCAACCAATATTTATGAATTAAAAAAACCAAAATGTATTGAAAAATATATGATAACTCTCAAAACAAATAAACCATTATACGATGATATAATACATTATTTTTTCAAAACTCAAAAGTAATACCAAAAGTTACAACCAAATAATTGAATATATATATAAAACTCTATCCAAAATTAATTTAATAACCTCAACATTAAATATTTCTTAACTTCATATGACATATATCATGTTTCTGCATATAATCATAAAAATACAATGATCTTATTTTGAAATTTCATTCATAACATAGAAAACAAATAAATTTTCAATCTCATGGTTATCTATATAATAAAACTTGGTTTCCCAAAATTGAATCAATATACAATATCATATAAACCCAAATTTTAATAAATATGTTATAATTTTTATAAATTTTTTTTATTATTATACTTCATGTTAAACTAATGATTTATATATACTTCAGCCTAATAATAAGTCTCCTAATGTGACATTAATCACATTAATATATCACCACTTAATACCAGAATAATTTTTTCTAATAATTTTATTTTATGATCAAAATAAATATATTATACCTATAATGGTGTCCAAAATTCATTTCATAACCTTATATAAAAAAATATAATCTTCAAATATATCGATACTTTTCCTTTGATTCCAATTACAACATCTATGAACCCACAATCATGGATCCGATTATATAAAACAAACATTAAATTTATGTATTTTATACCAATAAAGGTGACCATGATTTTCCCATCAAATATATACAACATCATAATGAAATATTATATCTCTTATATTCTCATAAACCATTTAGTTTTATAGTTTTTGAGAATTAAGATAACTTTTTCACATCATGGATTCTTGGAAAACAAGTTTATAAAGATGAACAAAATCTCCAACAATAACCAACAATTTAGATTTCACATTAGGATAACATAATAATCCATTTAAAACCCTTAAAGACATAAAATATTTAGAATTATTATTAATAACATGGGTAAAATGAAACTTGATAAGTGTGAGATTATGTGATCAGTAAGGATAAAAATAGGAATTAATAATTGAATGTCATATGTGAGACAAAAATGATAATAAGGCTATAATAACAAAATAAAATAGAATGAGAATCACATAATTGTACATATACTTATCATTACCTGGATAATAAAAATTTATAACATGAAATAACTCTTTATCAAATTCCATATTCACCAAAATCAATAGTCCTAATCCATGGCACATCAGTCATGATCAAAAGAATAATTTATAACACATATAACGTATAATGAAAACATGTTGGTATCTTGGGACATCATCATCATCATAGAACCTTTATCGAACACTTACAATTGGAATAACCATATAGATAAATTCATATATATATATATATATATATATATCAAGATAACATAACCATTACCAAATGCATTGGAACATTTTCTATGTTTACCCATCATATAATCCATATCAGGCTCACCTGACACTATCTAAGTGCACACATGTTATAAGATATATAAGTCTCTCCCAACACTATATGGGAACAACCATAATATAATATATCATAACCTTACATGGTTCTATATGGGAAAACCCATGATCAACAATAATATCAATTTTAAATTTTTTTAATTATGTACACAGGGCATTCATTACATCCTAAACTCATAAAAACAACCAATATTCGTTCCATTATATTATTATAATTTGGAAACAAATAGTATCCATAGGGATATCATTAAAATAAGATTATCCTATGTAAGGTAAATGGGTTCTATATCATTATAATTATAACATGATTTACCTATGGAAATGAAAATGGTTTAATAAATATCTCATTGAATAATGATAATACCATGGAAAAGAAACAAGTTCCATTACAATATCTTTTATAAAATCATAATCCATTCCAATAAATAATGAAGTTGATATATGTAAAAAATAACCCAATTGGGTTACTATTAACAAAAATCGTTTTTATAGTGATGAATGGTAATAGAAATAAAATTTCATTAAAACAATAGTGACGCAAATAAACCATTCATTTTGAAAATCACTTTTAGTGATATATAATTCCAAAATATAGTAAAATTTTGTTTCATTGAAAAAAAAAACAATAATAATAATTTAAAATTAATGAAAATTAAAAGAAATCATGGTGGGAAAATCTATTCATGTAAAAAATGTAAAAAATTAATCATTATTTTCAGAACAATTGAAATGGGATTAAAAAGTGACCCACTTGGTAAACGTTATTCAATTTAATTAAAAAAATTTAAAAATAAGGTTAAAGATAATGTAAAATTGATATCTGAGGTCATTTATTTTTAGAAGATAATATATTGTAAAACATATTGAAAACATAGATAAATAAGAAAAAGATACCTGATCTGAAAGAAAAATACCTGACTTGTATCACTTACAATTGACTTTATGGATGATTGTTTAATACATATAAAATTAAATGGGAATAAAAAATGTTAACATATTCAAATAAATGGTAGAATATATATAATTGGTTTAATAAAATAATATATATGATTTCCTTTGATGTAACATTAAACATAATGAATCCTGATAGAAAATATATTTTAAAATAAATCCATTTCAATATTTTTAACTCTTCAATTGAAATCCCTATGAAAAAATAAAATCGAATGTATCATTAAATATTAATAAAATAATTATATTCAAAAAATTATATTTCATTGAGTCAGTTTGTAATTTTTTTAATAATTTATGTGCATAACGTCTAATTATGTCCCAAAGATTGAGAATTTGAGTGGAATATCTCCTAACAATATCATATCATTGAAATGAGAAAAAATAAATGGATTAATTATGTATAAAAATTTTAGATCCACAAAAAATAGTTTAAATACATTATAATAAATTTTTATATAAATTCACACATAACCATATCATAATAATGTTATTTAAGAGTAGTTATAACCCAATGAAAGGACAATTATTTAATAAACCCTTTTACAAATTCGTAATGTTAAAATGAAATAAAATAAAATAAAATAAATCTAATTGGAACATAAAATATATTATTTTACATATAATTCATATTATAACATGATAATTTATAGTATAAATTACATATAAATTAAATTGGGTTTATAATATTTTTATATTCAACAATTAGTAAAAATTGAGACGAATCCCCTAAAGACATTGGAAATCTATGGATCAAAAACTCATGAATGAGATAAGAACATATGGATTTGAAAATTAATTATTATTTTTTAAAATAATAATAAAATACATTCATGGGTTATATTTACAACTCAAAATAATAATAAATTATGAATATATAATATGTCTGATCGAAATAAAAGTGAAATGAGAAAGACCTTAACTTGAGTCAAGAATATTCATTCAAGACCTTTAACACTTGTATAATTAAATGATATAAATTATTTGATTTATTAATAAAAAATTATATGTAAAACACCAAATAAATAAATATTTTTTTTATTTTTTAGTAATGAAATATTTTAATTCCTAATTATTATTGTCTATATTGGGTGTTTTTTGGATGTTTGTTTCATAGTTTCAAAACGGGTTTGCTGTCTTGATCATGGTGAATTATGTCAGTACATAAACATATAAATAATAATAACAATTAAATTATTATCATATTTATAGATTAATTCTAGTTTTAAAACTAAATATTTACATGGTTATAAAAAATTAATTATGTTACAATCGTATCGATGGTAGATCATATGTGTTCCTGAGTAATGTTTCTATTTTTCAACGGTTATTATGAAATATATTTATGAATTATTTCTTCTTTATATATTGAAATTGATATAATAAAAAACAGATGATTTTTTTCAACTCAGTTATATATATCATATATCTTATTTAGTGATGAAAACATTGTCACATCACGTTTCGGGGGTGGTAGTTCACATGTATGCTCGAACGAGGTTATCATAATTTGTGAAATAAATATAATTACATTTTATATATTAGGAATGAAAAATGTGACATGAATATAATATTTTTTCCATTTATAGTACTTATATTTAATAAATATATCATTATTATATTAATTTTATATCATTAGTTAAATATTTAATCACACCGCTCAATGAGTCAGTAGATTGTAGTACACATGAGAAACATTATCTTATCCCTCATGAAATGACAATGAAGAAGTAATATGTGATTTAATATTTCAATAATTATATTATCCTTAAAAATAACATATATATATCTGTGTGTGACTGTGTGACTGTGTTTTATATAAATCTTTAGAAAATGTCAGGATTGGCGATGATTGGAAACAATTGACATTGGTTCCTAAGGCGGTAGTGAGCCGTACACAATAATTATGATTTCATATCACATTTTATGTAATAAGATATGGGTCTAGGTTATTCCAATAACATAATAATATATCATTATAAGTAATATATATATTTATTATATAATCATAACTTAATATTATTTGATATAGGTGGATGAATGAATAAAATAAAAAGTATAAGTTGTGAATTATACATATTCTTTGTCCTACAATCATAGGTATACACTAGAATAATTCATAGGATGACTTTATAATATAAATTATCGATCTTGGATGTTTTTAGGTAATTAATAATAATATTTCTGTATGTATTTTCCAATAAAAATGGATTTATAGTGTGATGTGGAGAGGAGAGGTCTGTCCTTTTTTATGTGATGATAGTGGAACAATTGTAATTTTAGATAATGAAAATGGTTTAAACACATTATAAAAATTAAAAAATACTATAAAACTCACCATTATTGATAAATATAAATTATAATGTAAAAAATTTCCATAAAATTGATTTTAGACATATTTTAGTGTCATTTTGACAATCCTATTTTTAGTTTAACCAATCGGTAAACTCATTTTGACCATAATCCTGATCATTATGTTTTATTTTTTCACAGTTAATTATGGTAAAAATTTATGTTTATATTATTATATAATATAAATTATGAATTTATAAAAAATATAATCCATTTTACATAGTTTAATTCCGATAATATGAATATTACAATTTAATAATTAAACCTGCATATGCCACAAAAATATAATTTTCAAGAAGTAATGTTTTCAAGAAAATAAGGATTTTATATTAATACTATGACTAATAATAATAATAGTGAGAATATAAATAATTACTTATGTATATATAATATATAAATTTTATTTCAAAATATCCACATTACGACAATTTTAATTAATTAAAATAGATAAACATTATGAAAAATAAACAATTTTAAGAAAAATATTTTTATGAATCACAAAACTAATATTATACGAAAATACTATATAAGGATGATTAAAATGAAATTAAGTGGATTATCTATAAATAATGAATATATATGTCTCGTAAAATAATATTTAAAACAAAATATTACTTTTAAATTACTTAATTTATTGGAAATAAAAAAAATCAAAAGAATTATTTTCTCACTATACAATGAAAACACAATATATTCTCAAAAATTAATAATAAGTCACCCTAAATAAATATTTATATTAAGATTTAAAAAATTAATTAAATTTTACCAAATATTTTTTTAGACAGATAAAAATTTATTATAATATATTCTCACAAAAATTAAGAATAATAATTTTTGTAAAAAATATATTTCTGAAGAATAGGGTTAGTTTAATAAAAAAATTTATTATTATTTAATAGGAATTTATTAATAATTTCAATTCAGTAGGATATAAATATATATAATAAATAAGTTATTTTTATTCTTACATAATAATTTAAGGAATGTTATAATGGTTATATATTTCATGTGTCTTTAAAGCTCAGTGTTGTCTGTCGAATACGCTATTGAACATAATTTTCAATTCTAAAATATCATGTTGTTACAAAAAAATATTATCACAGCGAAATACATCAATAAATCCATATAATTAGTGTAAATAAAAAAACCCTCAAACACAAGAATGCACACAAGCATAATGATTTGTTAGAAATTATTCTTGGAATGAGACTATGTGAACAACATTTAGATTCATTATCAGCTGAAATATTAATTATTTAGTTTGATTATGGTGTTTTAAATCACGAATATAAAAATATGAATAATATTTTTATAATTACTAATTATATTGAAATATTTATCAACCATAAATACTCTGCGTATTTACATCTCAAAACCCCCATTAATTTTAAAACAGAATGGACCTAATTTTATAATAATTGATCTCTATATAAAAGAAAAAAGTTCTTACATCCTCATTAAAAGTTCTTCCATGTCGTTGGATGATACATTAGTTTTAGAGGATTATTCTTACATTGGGAATTATTATTATTATGTTTTTAAATATATTTCTTATAATAGGGGTGACCATCCTTACACTAATACTAATCATCTAAATAATTGGAGAGGACATCCCATCATTTCCTCTTATAATAATTATGTTAGAGAATATGACCATTACAATAAGATGAATAATCAATATGATGTCAAATTAATGATTATAAAGATTAATAAACATTTTCAAATTTAATTAAATAAAAAAACCAAGTCAATATGACTTTAACTCATCTAGGGAAATTCAATAATTTATCCTAAAACCTTTTATCATCCATGAACTGAAGTAGATAGTGCTCCCACACTTTTCACATGATTTTATCATGACAATACGCAAATAAATAATCACATGTTACATGTACTAAAAAAAATCATCATTTTGGTAGTTCAACACTGACCTCACGTAATCCTCTATTATTAGTTCCACTTTTAATATACTACAGTTAAATTTTAGTTATCTTATCAATCATTCATTTTTATTTAGCTATTGAATTTTCAATCAAAACTCCACCTAATTATATATTTTATAGATTTATATTATAATATAGGATACCAAAATAGAATATATATCACCCCAAGTGGTGTCGATAATATATAAATTTTAGTCATTTTTAAAATTCAAAAATTATATTGTACTATAATAATTATAATAAATTAAGTAATTATTCAATCAAAATGGAAATGGATTTATTCTTACTAATTTTTTTTATATTTGTCACATAGTTTTATTGAAAAATAATAATTTCATAAATTTAAAATATTAATTTTAGAAAAATAATATTAATTTTTAAATTATAATTTATAAATTATATTTTAGTTAATTTTATGGAAAATTTTAAAACTGTTTATTTTTAGAGAAAATTAAAAATAGTGATTTTTTTAAATTGTCATTTTTTTCATTAAAAATGCAATATAAAGAAAATTTAGTTTTAAATATTTTTATCGTTATAAAATATAAATTTTAAATTATATATCATTTAATGAATTAAAAAGGAATTATTTTTTATAATTCATTATTTATAAGTTAATTTTTGGTTAGAAACACAATTTTTTCAAAATATTGTATTATACGCCTAATGTGTTTTTATATAAATAAATTATATTAAAATATATTTATTATATTTTTCATTTTCATTTATATATTATATAGTCCAAAAATATTGAAATATTAATTTAATTGTTTTACTTTGTAACGAATGATTGCATATTCAGTTTTATACAAAAATATATATTTTAAAAGGGGTTTTTATTACGTGTAGTATTCCTATTTAATATTAACTTCATCCAATTATTAAAGTATATTTTCATGAAATTGGTATATAATTTTTAATCATTGTGCTCAAAAATTTTTAATGTGGTAAATTTCATTTTTTTCATTATAAATAGTAACATCGAAAAAATTATCAATACAAAAAGAGGTAAATTAATATAACCATGGTTTAAAAAAAGTCATATGGACACAATATTTTAATCTAATTATTATTTTATGGATATTTTTATATTTATTACCTTCAGGTCTATATGATTCCTTTGTTTGCACACTTTTCATTCTATATGACTTAATAGTATTAAATATTTTGATAAATTCATAATATGTCATCCACCACACTTATAAATGGACATCTCATAACATATTTTATCCCAACATCATGGAAATATTATCCTAGAAAATACCTACCAAAATTCCTTATTAACAAACATAAATATGTCCCCGAGTCCCTAGTTTAATTAGAATACAAACCTTTAAATGCCAAAGGTTACGACGTAATGTGGTTGTGTAGAGAATTGGTAAAGCACATAATAATGTTTTGTAATTTTATATATTATTTTATCCCCATAAAAACATTATCAACCATTAAAATACAATAAAATAAGTTTCTATAATAAAAATATATGTTATTATGTTTATTGAATGACCATTTTAAATATAATTTTCCAAAAAAAGGGAAATAAAACCATGATTCATGTGTAATGTTGAGTAGCACCTCACAAACTATTGTAACTCATTTTCCATCACCATATCATATTATTTTTCAATATTGTGAGTCAAAAAGAAATAATATTAAATATATTTTATAAATATAATTCAGTACTGGTAAACAGACATCTGAATTCTATATTTACCATCGAAGAAAAAAATTAAATCATTGCTCGTTCATATGTTTTGACTACCACCTTGTTAAATGTTGGTTTTTATTTTTCCTCACCACAAAAAAGAAAATATATATATTATTTGATTTAAAAAATATGCTAATAAAGATATAATTATAAATATTTAAATTTAACATAACATTAATATTCAATCCCCCCATGATCCTTGAAAAATAGTAAATATTACACATGTGTATGTGCAGACTAAAATATCCATGATGTAATATAATTCATTTTACAAAAATACATTCTATAGATGGTTATAAAAGTATAATTATTGTATAAAAATGAATGTTATATATTTATTAATATTTTATTATTTATATAGTAATGATCAATTTGATTATATCCAATCTGTCGAAGTCATTTTGGATATATAAAAAAAAATCTGAAAATGTCATATGTGAGCATAATTGATTATTTATTTAAGTATAACATAGATATAATTGAAATAAAAACATATAATAAAAATTAATTATTATATTGAGAAATAAAATAATTTACATCATAATGTAATTAAGGATGATAAATATTGTATGTGACTAGTTGGACTCAATGTAAGGGACACATTACCATAAAAGATCCTTTTAAAAGATTTAACAATGTATATTATAATTATTTTTCAACCATATGTGCGATCATTTGAAAAATTCATGTATGTTATTAATATAATTATAATTTTTATGACATTAAATTTAAACCAAATGTTTTTCTTTGTTGTGGTTTTAAAAGAATTATTTTTAATATTTTCCATATAGGATATTTTTTACATTTTTACAAACATGTGAATGAAATATTTTTATAACATAAATGAAATTTTTGTAATATCCTTCTAGAATAGATTTTCTTGTTTAGGAATATTATTCTTAAATTGTTATTTATTTTTCAAAAGAATATCTTATTTCCTGTTAATTTTGAACATTTATAAATAATTGTCAACAAAAAATTACTTTTATAATTTTTTTCACATAAAGTATAACTTTTATTCTTTTTATGTGTTAAATAGAATATTTTATGAAATAATATAATGAAAATTAAATAATATATGTTTTTTAATATAATAACTTGTTTACATATAAATTATTTTGTTTTCATTGTAGAATTAAATATTTTTATTCATTATAAATGTATAATTTAATAATTGGTATTTAAAAAATTTATAGAATCATTAATAATATAATATTAACATCATTAATAATTGTATAAATAAAATAAATTTATTATATAATTAAAAATATGTTATATATATATATCATGTAATAAGTAAATAAATGTTTTAAAATTGAAATCTAAGTGTTTGTATTTATTTGTCACTTAATTTTTTTTCAATTATATAATAAATATATTTAATTAAATGAAAATTTATAAAATAGATTCATTAATTAATATTATTATAGGAAAATTTCATAGGACATTAATAAATTTTTTAAAGTGAGGAAAAATCATTTATAATTCTAAATTATATATTTTTCTAATAAATAAATATTTTAATAAAAAACTATGTTTCTCATATTTAAAAAATTATTTTCATAAATATGAGTTCAATTATAAAAGCTATATAAAAAACTGTTAGGTTGAATTTTTGGGATTATTCTAAAATAGTGGATGTTTTTGTGAATATTGAAATATGATAATTTATGAAATAAGATAAATAGTTGAATTATTGAGTCATATATGACGTTTGGGTGATGTAATCCCATAATATTGAACACTCCTTAATAATATTAAGATATTTATTAATAATTATTGAACTATTCATAGTCCTGAGATGAAATTATAATCTAATGAATTAAATAGTAAAAAAACACTTATATCCTCTACTATGAATATCACCCCAACCACCAATTCTACTCAGGAAAAAAATGGATTATAGATTGTTAAATTTCTACCTAATTTCCATTCATTATGTTGTTTCCCATATCCAAGACCATTTCGTAAAACCAAAAGGAAAAAACCAAGTTCCTTGTACAGGTTTTCAAGGATAAAAATTCTAGAGGGGAAATCCTCATTCAATTTCATTTATTTTCTTTTCAATTACATTTCTTCTCATTTTCACTCCACACCTCCCCTTATCCTAGTGAAATGATAACTCCAGAATACTGAATATACATTAATATTTAATTTAAAAAGTAATATCTATTATTAATCCTATCTTTTTCTCCTTTTATTCAAAAAAAATGATCACAATGTCTGTGATGTGTCGCTTTATCATCATCGTGGATGATATGTTTTCATTTTTGGTTACAGCCTTCATGTATGGTAATAAAACCTATTTTATGGTTACAAAATAATTTATTAAAAATATAAATAGGTATATAATATTTTTGACTAATATATAAACATAATTTAAAACAACATTACTTTATTTCATGATTAACATTAAAATGACCAAATTAAATTAAATAAATTTCATTAAAGTTGTATATAATGAATCATCATCAAAATAGAAAAATTAAATATTTATCATTTAAAATATATGAAACATATTATTATTATTTTTTACACTTCTAGAGTGTTTCATCGTTTTTGACAAGAAAATTAAAAATGAAGCAACCTTGGAATCCATGAAATAAATGCACCCGAAACAATTAAAATAACAAT
The DNA here is from genome assembly GCA_963277665.1 of Viscum album. Classification (NCBI taxonomy): domain Eukaryota; kingdom Viridiplantae; phylum Streptophyta; class Magnoliopsida; order Santalales; family Viscaceae; genus Viscum; species Viscum album. The sequence goes on from OY728133.1 coordinate 1,361,492,172, forward strand.
ATATTATTTGTAAAAGGGATTCAATATATTTTTATATGATCATATAATGAATTATAAATATTAATATTGTTCTTTAATATATTAATAACACTATTTAAAAATTTATAACGGGGATTGGAACATATTTTGAATAAGAAGATCCTAAGGTAAGAGACTTCCCTTGAAAATACACTTTTAAATTTATAATACTAGAAAATTTAGAAGCAATATTTTGAGGATAAAAGAAATATTGATTTATGATTTTTTTATAGTTCTTGAGAATTTAGTATGATTAATGGTGGGACCTATATCGCCCATTAATTCATTTGTTATGTATATGTGGTAAGTTGATTGTGATGGTTATTCCATGTGTAACAGTGATAGTTACAACACATAGAAATCATTAGGGTTACATTGTAAGGTATTCATGAGGGCTAAAATTCGTTTGATAGTTGTAAGGGTTACAATATTAAGTAATTAATTACTAAGTAACGTATATAGTTTTTTATTTTTTCATTTGTTTTTGGATATCTCATGTTTAGACAAAATATGTTTATATATACATTAAGGGTGAGAAGTATATATTCCCAAAAAATTATTTCATATTTTTAAATTTATTTATGGACTAATGGTTCCAATATTTTTTAATTCCCACATAATATTTATCTTATCATCCAAGCTTTAATTTTTTTTTTCATAGGGATTAAAAATTGTTATGAAAAAAGAACAATCCAGCTAAATGTCAGAAAACATTTTTATAAAAATTACTCATGAATTATTAAAAACTATTGTGTTATGGAATAAATTTATAGTGATATATTATTGTTAACTTTGTACCCTTATGGATTTATATGTATGAAATATTTCATAATCCTCAAAAACTATAAAATAAAATGTTCTTAAGGTATATATGAAAGTTATTTCGATTTTAAATTACTATATTATGTAATGTTTATGTTTTTGTACTTATATATATTTATTTCATTGTCCTTGAAATCTTCTAATGCTGATGAGTGATCTAGATATAGCTCTTTGATGTGTTTGGTAATGATTATGTTCTTCGGATAATTCTTTTCGAATTAACTATATATGTTATTCCATTTGTAATAATTATATTAATATAATGATCCATGTAACCAAAATTAATTTATATGAATTGTAATTTATTTTCTTGGAAATAATTTTATTTTTTAAGGTGTGATAATTATATTTTTTAATGGAATGATTATCCCCTTTAATGGTAAAAATGTAATTTTTTTAAAAAATGTTTTAATGGTTTGTCATGTTTTCTAACAAAACATCATGATATTTAATTTAAATTTATGTTTTATTATTATATATATTTAAAAAAACCATATGTTGTAAATATGATTTTATATATAAGGAAATTTTTATTTGAGATCTAATATTGTTATGATAAAAGAAAATTATCTTTAATGAACTCGTGGTATTGAAATATAATGGCATGCTTCTTATATTTGATGTCTATGTCCTTTAATAATCTTTTTCTGTTCGTCTTTTTGTTTCAAATATTTTAAAAGGATTAAATGATGTGTAGGAACAATGATGAATTCAATTTTAAAATTTTAATAAATTCCCTAAAAATTAAATCTTATTTCATTTTTAATGTTTTCTGTTTTGAAAAAATTGGTCCTAAATAGTAATTTATAATTTCTAATGTATTGGTTTGTAACCTAAGATTTATGAACAAATTTTTTTAAAACTCTAAACACAAAAACAATTATTTTAATGGAGGAAAATAAATTTTCATTTAAAAATTCAATTATATTTTGAATAAATATCAAATAATTATAGTTGGTATAAAATAACTTTTTTAGATAAATTTACATATTTTGATGGAAAATATAAGGTTAGTTTTTTTTAATTACCATTGTTAGTTTATAAGTCTATATATAGGACAATTTCCCAATGTGATTAGTAATAAAGGATTTTATAGAATTCTTAGAAATTAAACCCTTTTTTGGATAATGTAAGGAGGATGTAGTTGTGGAACAAAATTTCATAGGGTTAATAAATCTAAGTGTTATAGATTGGGTATTAACATGATCATCTTCTGGTGTACAATAAGAAATTATAATACTAAACACACATAGATACATTCATTAGTGATATTCTAGGGTTATTTCACATTATCTCTATGACTATTATGTTGGATTTTAACATAAGGTTATATAATTCAGTGATTTCAAGTGATAAGTAAGGTTTATGTATTATATATTGAAAGGAAGAGTTCCATATAGTAATACATTTTGAAATTTATAAATTATACTCTCTAATATCCATATTGAATTTATTGGTTTTTGAATTATATATTTCTTTCATCAGGGAAAAATATCTTCATCAATATGGATGGATTGAAATTTATCATAATCCTTATTTCTCTTCTAGTGCATTCACACGAAATACTAATTGAATAAGATTTTGATTTATACACCTCATCTACTATTCTAAAAACATACAAATACCATTATAATACATCAAAATAAAATTATATTCGTCAATATTGTGAAGTAATTTGGAATACATTTAACGCCTGACCCCTATAATCCTAGAGTTGATGCATTACTTTATTAGATTGGCTTGGATATGAAATAAAAATCCCAAAGGACCAAATATTTTAGCATTTTTAGAAACCCAAATTACATAAATGATATCTGTAATACAAGGGTAAAAGAATATGAATAATAACATAAGTAAAATTATAGAATCATTAAATCGCGTTTAAAGGATTCATCTTCATAATAGAGGGAAATGAAACCTGATAAGGGTCTGCTCAAATTTTCGGTAAGTATAAGTACATAAAAATTAATAATGAAACAATATTCATAATATAATGGTAAATAACTGAGAACACATTCTACTCAATAAATGGATATGGAGTAATATATATGGAAAATAAAATAATTGAAACACCTGACATTTAATCAATAAATTAAGAATGAAATGCAGCCATTGATTTTTTATTATGAAATACTCATCAATAATTACAATAATAACTGAAATATCTATGAAGGAAGTAATTAGTTATTGGTTGTCATATATGAGGATCAATAAAACCTATACTAAAATGTTATTTAATAAGTTTTTTTAAACAATGGTTTGAAACATTAATAACTTGGACAAATTATTTGTCTCATGAAAACATGTCTATGCATCAAGGGGCTTTATAAATTCTAAACCCCACCCATCACTAACTATCCAAATCATCACTCTTATCAAATAATTGATTCAATTAAAAAACAATATTCCCTACCATATAACTTTATTACATATGGAATGGGAATTTATCAATACATCTTATATGGGGGATATGTAAAAATAGGGATTCTTTATGTTGAGGAATGTAGTTTCCATTAAAATATAATTAAAACAGTATTGATGAAAATAATCTTTAAACCCTCTAATGTGTCCAATACCACAATGAAACATTTGAATAATAATCCTCATGATGGAATAAAATTAAATGAAACATAAAATATCATTTTAATAGAAATATTAATGATAGAAAATGTCAAAGTGTAGTATATAATCCATATAATTGTGAATTGGTTCATTATAACATATAATTCTCAATGAATTGTAAATTTATATGAAATCCATTAACATGAGTATATCATTTTATGTGTGTATTTATATTCTTGAATTATAATATTACATTACTTATTTTCTTTATTCAATCTAATTTTCATGTTTATTATAAATTTTAATTCACTTATTACAATTTTGTATACAACTACATAAAAAATTATGTTTATGTCGGGGGGTTTCAACCAATTATGGTTCATGTGTCAAAAAATTTTTTTATGTGGACTATGGTTAAAGGGTTATTTATATTAACATCTCCAGAATCATACTAATCACTTAATGATCATATTTATTCATCAATTATAAATTTAAAACCAATTATTAAATACTGTTATAAAAAATTAACCAATGATACATTCATGGAGATGGTATATTGTACATACGTATGAGTAATGTACCAATTTCTCAAAGATCATTTTCAAAAGATGGTATGTAACATTTTATATTTCTATAATGATATAAATATCAAAAATTCCATTTTATTTAATCATATATAACTATATATATAATTCATGTATTGTAAATGTTTTCACATCACGTTGTGGAGGTGACTTTCCCCACATTCAGGTTATTTTTTTATTTTTCATCGTGTGCCACATTAATTATAGTACCAACCATCAAAAAGTATTCACATTTATTCGATGAAGATGTAGTGCACAAGTCCATAAATCACAATATCAAAATTTTATTTTTTTAAGAGGGTAGTAATGAAAATATTATATTATATTTATAGAAAAGTAATTATATCATGAATCTCCTAATAGTTTCATTTATTTAAAATGTGATGGGTTTAACTATATATTAATTCATTCCATGTAATGTATGAATGTATCACATTTCTTTGAAAAGGTGGTAGTCCCGACATCCAAAAATATGTTATCATATTTACACTAAATGGAGCACATTACGATATGTTTTATATAAAAATTACAAAAGAATAAAGATATATTTAATATCATATTCATCATATGGAAATAATGTTCCTACAAAAATTCCCAACCATGAATGGGGTAAAAGTAATAATGATTGACATCACCTTGAGAGGGAGTAGTTCAATGTACATGAACTGTAGGTTCATTTACAATTTGTACGAAATGTGTATAGGTTTAGGTAAAAACATTAACATAAAAACATTATTTTATATTTAGTATAGTAGCTTCGTTATATAATCATGGATTAACAAAATTTTAATTGGTGGAGAAAAAAATAAAATATAAGTGATCATTGAAAAATTAAACCATGTTTTTGGGTTACCCCTATTAGTTTCTACCAAAATACATCCATAGATTGATTTATAACCATATTTGTGCCTCTATGCTTAATGTATGGATGTTGGGAGCTTATTTGAATAGATATATGGTGTTATAAATTTCATTAAAGGTGTGAATAATTATGAGGGGTTACATTATTTTTATATAGGTGGAGGAGTGTAATTTTTGTGAATTTTTTAAAAATGAATTCCTCCATATATTTTAATATAAAAATTGGATCCAACAACAAACAAATTTCAATATAATAGAGGATATGATTGGTATATTCCCTTATAGTGGATTTTTTACATGTATAAAAGTCATTTTGGGAATAATGATTAATGATTAGTTTAATATCATGAAAATTCTATGTAATATTTATTTAAATTATATGGGATTATTTCGAGACTAGATGCTCAGATGGTAGCTAATTCTGAGGCCTAGTGGGACCAATGTAGAATTCTGATGTTTTTTTATATTTATTAAAATAAATGTGCAAGTGGGGTTTTCAAAATTTTAAAATGGTTATCATAAAAATTTATGAGGGAACCATTGATCTCATAGTGACATGATTCTTCTAGGAAGGACCAAACATCGACTAGCATGGGTCGATTGAAAATATTGTTTTTGGTCTTTTTTGAAGAAAAATAATATGAAATAAGAAGTTATTTTATTTATTTATCTTCAATTGTAAGAGGTGTCACATCAACACTATGGTAGAAGTGATGAGGATACAATGATTCACATTAAATAAATCACTCTAATGTTTCTAGGAAAAGTGTAGAGTAATACATTATTATTTGAAGAATAAGATAAATGATGTTTCATTAATGAAACATTGAAACAATGTGATGAGTCAGCATAACAGAAACACTATGAAAAGTTTAACATATAATTAGAAAAATGGATGGATAATTATAGATTTAATTTCTTGGATAATGGGTGAATAAATTCCCTCTAATAATGAATATTGGTGATCACATGTTACAATGAATCACCTCGAAGAATAGGACAGAATAATGATGAACACATTCTCCTTCAACCAGTAACAGGATCACTAGCAATGTGGGAAACACATCTAGAACATAGAATGAAGGTGCACGACCCATTAGTTCCCCAAATAAAGTCTATCCCCTGTAGGGGTTACATTTTAAAATATGAACTCCCCATTCATCATTCTAAAATAGTTAATGTGGATCAACCCATGCATAAGTTGATCTGCATATTGGATGTTCTTGCAGGAGGGAGCTTATTCTCAATGTTTTGCATAAGGGTTTATTTGTATAGAATCGTAATCTTATCCCTCCATATTTTAATAAGAAACTAACAGAGAGGGTGAAGGAAGATACGAATAAGGCATGAGCCCCTACATTATTGGATGTTCTTGTGAGTTATTCATAGAAGAAACTCTGGATTGATGGAAAGGAGTTTTCAAGACTGTATCGTGGATTATGGAACCCTATGGAGGGTGGAGGCATAGACAGTCTTATGAATATACCACTGGAGTAAACCTGATTGTCCACAAAACATCACACTGGCGTGCTGGCACCACCGGCAGGGCTGCGGTTGGATGGTGGTGGAGCACGCTGATGCGCCAAGGCGGACCGCCTCAACATTGGGCATTAGTGGTGCAATAGGAGCCGTTGATAGTGGGTTGGTTGCCGGAGGATAGGTACATAGCTACAAAGAGGTATCAGTGGAGTAGACCCTGACTGGGGTCCCATCATAGTGCACTACCATGCAGTCCATAAGGGACCACATGTGGAATCATGGGGTTGCAGGGATAGGTAGCTGCATGGTGCCGAACCAGACTCTAGGTAGCATCATATCTAGAAGAGACTGACCCACCAATTTTGGGATTGTCTAGGGGGACAAGAATCGGGTGACCCGTGATGGTACTCAATTTAACCTTCTTTTACGGGCTAGGTGGGTGGATCCCACTATGAATGAATCGGCCCGCCTATTGTACAGCTGGGATAGATAAAACTGAGTCACTGGGCGACATGGCAGGTTGTACCCACAGTCAAAACTGGTGAGGTCTAGAATATAATAATGGGCGTGGCGTAATGTCCAGGCCAGACTGTTCCATCCTAGACCAAAAGGGGTTGTGTCAGGTCAATCGAACTTGTCTGAGGCATGTGTGGCCCCCAGTCTAGGTTTTTCGTGTCGGTTCGATTGGTTTGAACCCGACTACGACTCAACCATCCCGTATTTACTAAAAGTAATATATCTTATAGATTAGGAATCCATTTGACAAGTCATCTATGGTGTTAAAACCCTCACGATGAGGTTGTTCTTTTGTAATGCATGCTTTCATTTGTAGCTGTTTGGTATGTGTTTGTGTGAGTATGTGAGTACATATACAAAGGAAATGCCTCCAACTCATGGGATAATGCCTTTTGTTCTAGTTTCTAGACCTTTTACTTTGGTAGGTGGTCATGGGGTAGTCATGACATGTTCATTAGAAGAATGGTTGAGAAAAAGATGTATCAGAGTTTCTCAGTTCTACCTCAATGATCAAGAGTCTGTTATTTTGATTATTAGGAAACAATGATAAATGATTCAAGGTTGGCTTTCAGATTCGAGGTGTTTGTTGTTGGTGTGTCGGCTGACGTCTCTGTACACCAGGACCATTAATTTTTCATTTCGACGCTATACATAAAAACACGGGTTTCATTCATCGTATTGATATTTAATGTTTCATCGTGTTGTTATTGAATCAGAGTAAGCTCACTAGGTATAATCTACTGACTTTGGAATATCTAGATATATTTGAAGATGCATCTATGCAGACAATCATATAGGATTCTGGTATGTGACCATGCAGACATCTTGCCTGGCGATAAGGCATCATTTTTGGGACCAATGCTAGAAATGGCCCCACTGGGTGTTGCACCAGTATTACAGCCCCTCATTTATTATCAATTATTTCCATCACTACCGATGGAGGTCACATAGAGACTTCGTTCCTTGCACGAGTTTCAGAGATATATACCTCACATGTTCATGGGAAGGATATATCCTCATGCTATTGATGACGGGAAGGAGGATGTGATGTCGGACTTCTACATTGTGAGGAAGAAACATGACCAGATGATGATCTTAGTTATGATACTTCTTCAGGAATCCAATGTTAAATGGTGGATAATAATGATTCAGACTCATGATGAGGTGACCCTCTCCTGGGATGACGTCGAGCAGCTTTTCCAGGATGAGATCTTCCTCGTGACCTTGCACTCAGTGCACATACATGAACTCCTTCCCCTATAGTAGGTAATCAGGTCAGTGACTGAGTACTCTGTATGGTTTATAGACCACTCATGTATCTCTAATGATATGTTATTATACACTTTATTTAGGTCCCATACATTAGAGTAGGTTCTACGAAAGTATATTAGGGTGTTGATGATTACCCTCACCATCCCCACTCAGGCTGGAGTGCTAGAGATATGTCTTCTAGTAGTGAGTTTCTTCTCAAATTAGGCACCATAGGTGGGAGTGACCACTGGGTGACACCTGGACAAGTCATCCATGGTTGGAAACCAACTGATTTTGTAGAGGTCCAAGCTGGCCAACCCATTCTCAGTGAGATCCCAGGACACATGATCAGTGGTACGAGGCCACCAGGGAAGTGAGGGCCAGTATAAGAGAATGTTTTTTTAGTCATTCGGTTGGCAAGGACACATGGCTCATGACTACCGAACCCACTGCCTAGATGATTAGAGGATGGTCGAGGGACCACTGAGGTAGAGACAATGGTTCGAGCTTGGTTGTCCGTAGGGTAGAAGACATGGAAGAGGAGTAGGATGAGAAACTGTTGGTGGGTGATAGTTCAAGGTACCACGACCACCACCCCCAGGTCTTCCACAACAAACCTTAGGGAGTATATGGAAAATTTATATATCATCTTCATGAAGTGGAGGCATATGACCACAGTGATCAAAATATGATCATAGGTATGGTTTGTGTCTTTTAAACATTATATTTCATTCTTATAGACATATACGTCTATTAATCAATAAATTCCACAGACTACCTTTGAGGATCTGAAATTCCTATGTATTCATTACCTCTATCATTACAGTTACAGGCTCCTATGTGAAGGGATTCGACGATTACAAATGGGTACCAGTATTATGATCATACTCATGGAGGTGAGAGCTTGAGCTGGGATATTCAAGTTTCAGAATCCTGGCCTTACGATTTCGTCATGGGTATGGAATGGTAGTCTATAGTTCTTACTTAGATTGATTATATTAGGTGTATATGATTGTGTATCCACGTGGATGTGAATAGTTTTTTCTTCACTAGTGAGAATAGAACTCTTTCAACATAGCAAGGACTTTATCAGAATAAGATGAAGTTGATCACTCACCAGTTTCCTTGCCTCACCCTTGGTCTAGTGGATGAGATATGTACTCAATTACAAATAATGGTGTATTATTATGAAGTCATATTTCCCAAATATGCATCCAGGAAACCACCCCATAGAGAGGTACACATATGAATTGTTATGTACCACGAGACATTACCAATATCCACATCAAAATTTCAGATATCTCCAATGATTCATCATGAGTTGTGGGTATAGATAGAGGACATGCAATAGAAGGGCGTCGTGAGGCCCAATGTAACACCATGGGCATCCCCTGTGTTGTTTACCAAGAAAGAAGATAGAATCCTGAGGAAATGAATGGACATACGACACATGAACCAATTGACCATAAATAACATGTATCCACTACCAAGGATTGATGACCTCTTGTATTAGATTTATGTGAGGAGTTGGTTCTCAATAATAGACCTCAGATCATGTTATCACTAACAAACGGAACGAGAAGAGGATGTATTAAAGGCAACCTTCATATGAAGGTATGGCCACTAAAGTTCTTGTTGGTTCCCTTTGGCATAATCAATGACCCATCGGTGTTCATGAGACTCATTAACACAGTCATTCAAAATTAGCTTGATCATTTCATGGAGGTATTCATTGATGACATCTTAGTGAATTCAGAAAATGTGGAGGAGTACCTAATACACCCGTGGATGATTCTGGACACACTACGGAAGTGACTGATTTTTGGAATGCTCTCTATGTGTGAGTTACAGAAACAAAATGTCCACCTTATGGGAAATGAAATCTCAGAGGTTGGAGTTATAGTATATCCAGCAATGATCGAGGCATCACAAGCTTGGGAGCCACAATATAATGTTACTGAGGTATTGAGTATCCTTGGGTTGGATGGATACTATCTGACGTTTGAACCAGACTTCTCTAGAGAAGAAGCACCTCTGATAACATTTATGAGTAATGGAAACCCTTCATGTGGATAAAAGGATTCCAAAAAAACTATTAGCTGCAGAGTTAGAACATGGGAGTGCTCCTACATTGAGGATTCCATATGAGGTAGCTAACTACGTGTGGTTTTGTTACACATCAGGAAACGAGCTTGGATTATTTCTAATGGAGTGGAAAGCATTGATTTCTTATGTATCACGAATGTAGAAATAAAATTAACAGAACTATATGACTCATTAACTTGATGTGGAAATGGAAATATTTTTACTAAATATGTGGAGACACTACTTGATGGGTGAACAGATCATCTTCTAATTTAACCACAATATTTAAGGAATATATTTTCACAAAAGGGATATGAATCTAAAACTACAACATTTGATGTAGTTCATAATGTTCTATGACGTCGAGATAGTCTGTACTTCTAGGAAGGGGAACATTGTGGATGATGGACTCAGTAGGATATCAAACCCACAACTACTAAACAAGGCTATAATGTAGTTAGCGTTTCTTCATATATCCATTGTCAATATAGATGAGGAAGCATATATCCGGTTGATGGTGTTTTACACTCCACAATTATATAGTTTCATAGGGGTGTAGCTCAAAGATTCCAGCTATGAGACCACACATGACCAGATGTCTACAAGGAATTCGCTTTTTGGATATTTTATAGGTGGTAATTATTTCATCCTTTTCAAAGAATGCATCATTGTACCAATGTAATTACATGATGAAGTGTTAATGGAGTTATTTATATCCCCTTTAGTGGTATATCTACATGTGGTAATGATGTACCAAGACCGCCGATGTTAGTACTGGTAGCCATGGATGAATAATGTAGTGGTAGGGTTTGTCTCAAGATGCCTTAATTGAAATCAATTGAAGTTTGAGAAACAGGTTCATGCGGGTTTGACACAACCACAATGAGGCACTATAGTGGAAGTGGGATGTGGTATTTATGAACCTCAGGGTAGGATTTCCATGTACATTTTGGGGGAACAATGCAATCTGGGTGATTTTAGACTGTCTCACCAAGTCCGATTACTTCCTACCCATTCATGAATAGATTTAAGTAGAGATCCTGGGATGCCTACACATTAAAGAGATAGTTCGAATCCATGATGTACTAGTTATGATAGTGAGGGAGCATGAGGGATGATTTATATCCCTGTTATGAAAGGGATTACATGAGAATTGGGGACTCATTCACACTTGATCAATGCATTTCACTGAAAGATGATATTTTAGACAAAGCAGACCATACATAACATTGAGAATATACATAATGTGTACATTCTTGACTTTGTTCAATGTTGGGAGGTCCACCTACAACTGGTGGAGTTTTCTTATATCAACAGCTGCCACTCAACCATCAGTATGGAACCATTTGAGGAACAATATATACAACCTTATAGGTCACCATTATTCTATATTAAACCAGGGGAGTCATCTCTCATCGGTCTAGAGGAGATACATGCATCAACTGAGACGGTTCATGGCATCCGAAAGTGGATGAAGACTGTTGTGAGCTGATAGAAGTGAAATGGTGAAAGGCGATAGAGACCCATGGAGTCTGTGGAGGGGACCACATATTCAAATGAGTCTCTCCTCGATTAGGGATACAAGTATTTTGCTAGTGTTGCGAGTTATCTCTAGAGTTCTTTAGTCCTTTCTTGATTTGAGTAGATTTTATGAGGTGATATACCACCTTGCTCATCTCCCACATATGCATTAGGTGCATGATGTTTTCCATGTGTCACATTTGATGAGTTGCGTGAATTATCCATCTTCTGTCATTAAATAGGGAGAGTTTCACATTGAAGACATGATGATGTTTGCATAGATCCTAGTAGAGATAGAGGATCTACCAGGGTGGGTCCTTTGTGGATGGTTTATTCCTCTAGTGTGTGGTCAGTGGTATTATGGGAATCTATAAGAGATAACATTGGAGGAAAATGGTAAGATTCAAGCTAAGTACACCAATTTATTTGTTTAGGGATTCATTGTCTTATGAGGATATGAATAGATAATGGTGGGGGTAATCTAATTTCTTGTAAATTAATTGTAATTTTAAATATATATATATATATAAGTGATTATATTGAGATCATACGCTCCGAAAACACTAGATTCCATGTCCCAATGATCACGTGAATATAATATTTAACATTTTTTATGTCTATTTAAATTAACATGGGAGTGGGTTTTTCAAACATTTCAATCGGTGCTCAGATCAACAATATGATGGCACCGTTGATCTCATATTGACAAGATTGACCTACATAGGACCTAACAGCGGTCGATGAGGTTTAATCATAAAAGTATTATTTCAGAATTTTTGGAAGAAAAAAATTACTTAAAAAGTTTTTGTAATTGGTTCACTTCACTGTTGAGCAGTAGAACGCCTGCACTATAGTGACAACGATGAGGCGACAATGTGTCACATTTAATGAATCACATTAATGAGGCTCCTAAAAGTGTGGAATAACGACCCATTATTCAAAGAATAATAGGTAAGTTGTTTCATTAATCAAACATCAATATGATGTGAAAATACAACACAAGGGATATGATGCGATGTATTTCCCTTTTAAAGGGTTAACTTGTAAGAGATTCCGAGCTAGAATTTCTCTAATGTATTGGCAGATAATTTTATCTAATGAAGAATTCCAGTAAATTGATAGCGACAAGAATGCACCAAGAAGAACGTGACTGATGAAGGATGAACACATTCTCTTTCCACCATTTAATGAATTGATTGCTACATGGGAATAAAATCATGAATAGAGGATGAAGGTGGTGACCCTTCTCTTCCCCGACCATCATTTATCCAAGGTAGGGTTACTTTTTGTAATTTGATTTCCCCATTCTTCATTTTAAAACAACAAGAATGGATAAACTGACAAATTAGATTATCTGCTGATCGTTGTTCTTATGGGAGGGAGATAATTTGTTGGGTTTATTATCACGATTAATTTTGATATAATTTTAACCTTATCTCCCCATGGTTCAAAAGAACTCTAACATGCATGGTGCAGGATGACAAGAACAATACATGAACCCCTCTTCCACTATTGGTTCTTATGTGTTCTTTTTGGCCGCAACATTGTGTTGAGGGAAATGAATTTTCAAGGTAATATTATGGATGATGGAACCCCATGAAGACCCAAGGTGCTTATTGTTCGATGAACGAACCACCAGAGTGGACTCGATGGTCCCTGGAACATCCCGCCAATGCGCAATGAGGATGTGGAAAGGTAAACTGCCGATAGTGGGTCGGCAGCTCTAAGACATGAATGTGTCCACCCGACCGCGTTGGTGGAGCAGGCCATGGCTGGGGCCATGACTTGATGTGCTTGCATGCAGTCCAGTGGGTTCCACATAGAGAATCAAGGGGTGATTGACTTAGATAGTCGTGGGGTTTCAAACCTGATACTACGTGGGGTTTATGCTGGTGTAGACTGTACAAATAGTTTCGAGTCGGGTAGGGGGGATGTGATCCAGTGCATCAAGAGGCCTAGGTTGGATCTCAAGCCAGCCCAATTTGGCAGGCCAGGTTGGTAGGATAAAACCATATCATTGGGCGACCTGGTTGGCTGGACCCATGACTGAACTGGGTTTGGTGTAACAGGGCCTAATGGGCCCGGCCTAGTGGTTAACCCAGAATGGGTTGGGTTAGGTCTATCGAACTAGGATGGGGCATGCAGGGATATTGGTCCGGGTTGGTCATGTCAGTCTGACTGGGTCAGACTACGCCCAGACACAACCATCCCCTGTTTACTAAAATGGAAATATCATTCAGACCGAGCATCCGTTTGACGATATGTTTGCAGTGTTGGAACCCTCATGAAAAGGAATTTCTTTTGGAATTAATTTTTTCATATCTAGTAGTTTGGGACATGGTTTTGTGTGTGCATGCATACAAGTACATATAAAATGACTCCCACTAATGGGATAATGCCTTTAGTCTTAAGGAACAGCTCCCCACAAATTTAGAGGTGCTCTAGGGGTATTCATGGCATGGTCCCATTGTAAAGGTCATGAAATTTAGTACATTGTTATTTAAATATCTCTATAAATAACTTTAATAAATCTTAATCAAATTTAATATCATTTTTGTCAAAACATATATGATCTTATTTGAAATTATTATTTTTTTATACAAATATAGAACTCATTTTTTCAAATTCTACTCCCAGATGTGGAAAAGAGTAATTTCATATTAATCCCACAAATATACTGATAATGTAGGTTTTTAATGTAAACATATTAATTTTATGAGATTTTTTTATATCCAATTTCAAATTTAAAATTGATTCCAATGTAATAAATTTGATTAATCGAATAATAATTTATCTAATAAACTTATAAAACTAACAAAAAGTGTAATTTTTAATTATAATTATATTATTAAAAAATGAATTCTTGAATTAATATTCAGTATTTTTCACAATTCATCAAAAATGTATCTTCACAGAAAAATGCCAAAATTTCACCATAATATTATATTGATGTTTTAATATTCATACAGATGTTTATTTTTCAATTTAAATTTGAAAATGTTATAAAATTTATACTTTAAATAGGTATTCGATTAAAATACGGTAAATAGAATTTATAAAAATATAGGATTTTTATATGTGAAATTGGGTTTGTTCTTATCTAATTTCTATAAAATATACTAGTTGAATATAAAAATTATTTAATTTTATATAATATAGATATATAAATTAAATTAATATCTCTCAGTAATTTAAAAAAAATTATATATTAGGATAAACCGACTTCGTGAGAATGAAAATGGTTTTTTTATAAAAACGTTACCTAAATTTTCAATTGGTATTTATGTTAATTTATAATTAATTTTTATTCAATGTATTCAACGATATATTCTCATAATTTATTTAATCATATTGATAACCATAATTTTTTTTCATTTATCCTATATTATTAAATCAAATAATAATATATATTTTTCAATAAAAGATTGTCTTGATTGAATCATTAACGAAAAAAATGTCATTATTTCATGTAATGAAAGAAAAATATTTGTTTCATGAATTACAAGATATAGAAAATATTTCTTTAAAATGTAATATATTATTCATATACCCAGATGTTATACTCATTATACAAAAGGTGTTGTGTTTCAAACACAAAATTAAATAAAATATTCAAACTTTAGAATTTCAGGTTGTTACAATCTCTCCACCTTAATTAAATTGCGTCCTTTCTATTTAAATTTGATCTCGGTACTCAAGGGATTGATATTAAAAAAAATATTTTCCAAAATCCAACATCATAAATATGGTTAATAACAAATCATTTTAAAAGCAGTGAAGTTAATTGCAAATTTTACCACAAAACTAGGCTTTCATATTACAGAACATTAATGAAACATAGACATGGAACAAAAATATGACAATCCTGTTCCGATAAAGACTGACAATGAACATGTTCATGAGACTTTTGTTGAATAGAATACCATAAACAATAGAATTGAATAATGGAAATTTATATTATTAAAAATATTGAAATATAACAATTTTTTCATGAAGTCACTTTTCCTAGAGTTGATAAATATATTCACTCTCTATGAATATAATTACATACATGTTTCTGTAAATGAAATCATGTACTTTTATTGAACCTTAAACTATTTATGTTGAGTAATTATGGAGTATTATAGTCTCCTATTATAACCACTGGATGATCGAAATGATACTTTAGATACTCATTATTAAATAAGAGAGTGAATTGTACACTTTAAAGAAATCCTTAATAAATTATGTATAAACAAAATTCATAGCACCTTCAGGTCGACACACTTTCTTGATTCTAAAAATATGATTTTTAGAATGAAATTCCGGAAAAGTAAATCTAGAAATGAAACATAACAAAATTTTACAAAGATAATGATTCTACATTAAATTGTATAAAATCTTACTAAATCAGAGTATACAAGTATAAATAAGTATAATAAATTTATACATTCTACAACAAAAAATGCAGGAGATAATTTGAGAAAAAAAACAGACAAGTAATAAATCTGTTTACCAAGATATAAGGGTATCCAGCAACCTTGGATAAAGGTCCATTGATTTATACATTCAAAAAAGTTTGTCTTACCAACACCAGGGTAAGACCTTGATATAAAGATCGGAGTCTCCCTTGATATCTCCGCAAACACTCAACTTCAAGCTAGTTGGAACCTCTATCTTCCTTTCCCCAGAAGTCCTCGAATGTACTCAGCAACATTTGGAGTCACACGAAGAAAATCTATATGAAGCAATGTTTGAACAATCCGTTCAATCATTTTTCATGAAGAGTGAGAGTTTATAAGATCCTCTATCTGTAGAAATAACTTCAACAAAATGTATGTAAGTGTTTCCAAAAGATAATGTTTTAAATGTTGTGAGCTCTTTCAAATGGGATCCAATTTATAGCCACAACTCCCACGGTCAGATCCCTCCTCCAACGGTAATATTTTTCCTTGAAATTCAGAGGTACCTATACACATTTCACTTAAAAATGGATAGTTACTAACTGAATGAAAGAAATCGTTTTATAAAAAAAAAAGTGTAAGAATAAAAATGGATAAATAATCAAAATCAAATATTTGGAATGTAAGAAAACAAATGATCAAAGTCTAACCAAAAACACATTCGATGTCTATAATACAAAGATATTCAAATTATGTTTTCTAAGGAATTCGTAACCAGAATTATATAGAATTCGGAGACTGAATTTCAATGAAATTTGGAGGTTGAATTTATATGAATTCACAGTATGAACTTACAATGTTTGGAGTCAGAGTTCATAAGAATTTTCAGTTTGAACTCACTATGTTCGGAGTCTGAATTCAGAGAACTCGGTGTTATAACTAAATAGAGTTTGGAGTCTGATTTCAGAGAGCTTGGAGTCTGAACTCAGAAGAGTTTAGAGTCTGAATTTAGAGAACTCGTAGTCAGAACTTCGAAGAGTTAGAAGTCTGAATTCAGAGAACTTGTATTTATAACTCATAAGAGTTCGGAGTCTGAATTCAGAGAACTAGAAGACATTACTTACAAAGTTTGTAGTATTAACTCAGTGAACTCAGAGTTAGAAAATAGAAGTGTTCGGAGTCTGAATTCAGAGAACTCAGAGTCAGAATTCAGATCCTAAAAACAGAATGCTCTTTATCTATGTATTATATGATTCCTAGGTTTTAGATATGAAACCTAATTTTACACATATAAAAGATAATGAAAAATTAAAAACATGTTAAGGATCAATTATCTTGGGGAAGGAATATTTTCCTTATAAAAGTAAAGCACAAGGTAAAATGAAATTTTCCTTGAGATAAGGTGATTGTAATTTTCAAAACATAAGGATTGGTAAAGTCATATGTAAACCTTATAGACACAAAAAACTCCCCAATCATGAAGGAATTAAAAATTCATAAAAAACCATATTGACTCAATTATTTATACATTATCTAGAGGAATAATTTTCATCCTAGGGGGATGTAATATAAACATTTCAAAAAACATTTCATAAATTGTTAACCATTTAGAAATATAATGATCCATTTCTCAAGAAATAAGTTTACTAAGATTACAAAATTAACTTATCATTATCCTCTTTCCATCAAGAATTATTTCATTAATCCTTGCATTTATAACATGTAAAAACCTTCATAATTTATTCCCTTGTTAAATTTTAATAACATGAAATAAAATATAAAATTATTAGAAATGTTCATTCCTTCATATTCAATATATTTTATTAAATCTATTCAATAAGACATAAAGTGTTGTGATCCCCATTAATGATATCATAATCCACATTGTCAAAAAATATTTAATCAGTTCCAAGGGAGTAAGAACATACCTAATAAATAATTTCCTTATCCCAATAAAAATTATATAATCATTAGACACATGTTAGGACTTATATTTCCATAAACCATCTATTTTTTAAAATATCCACGTGCTAATGAATAAATTTTCTTGGTACCATTTATCATATGATCTCAAATATGTAATAAATAAGTATTGTAGTACAATAGTTATTTAGTTGATAGATCATAATATGAGAATAAAATTAATAATATACTATTAAAATATATTTCATTAATCTAAATAAAGAAATACATTAATCATTACACCTTGGTTGTGTTAGTAACAAATGGTTGACCTTGCTGTCATATATTTTTCAGTGGTATATTCCATTGACTCGTTTGGAATTCATTGGCATTGTTACCCATCTACGTGAAACTAAAAAACTGAATTGTAGTTTTTTACTTATCCATTTTTCATTATTTTGTCTTGTGACCCTTTTCTATGATCTTATAAAAGACTCCAAATGCTTTCATAAATTTTGCAATTTTATTTTTACATAGTTTCAACATGTGGGAAAATACATCAATCCCTTCTTCAGTTTATCTATTATAATTTCATCCTTTCTATTCTTATCTTATTTCATAATGATTACATTAGGCTTGGGTTTTTTTTATTTTCCATATAGAACATAATACCCATTCATCATATGAAGAAAAAATTTCAAACACTAGTTCTCTTCTGACAATTTTCATAGAACCATATATGAAATTGTAAATAATATACTTTTATTGAATATAAAAACTATAGAATGAATTTATATCCTTGTGGAGGTATCTTTATAATCTGTAACACTTTGTTCTTCATTTTACTTTAAACTAATGAACTTCCTCTTCATCGTAGTTTGTTTCTCATGAGGGAATATTTTCTAAATTAGTTTTCTATAAAATCCATGCACTCCATGAGTTGTATTTATTCATCCTCCCTTGTATTTTTTATATTGAACGCCATTGATCAACATTATCATTGAGAAAATACACTACAAGTGTATCCTTTTCATTTTCACCAACAATCTATTCATTATATATCATCGAAAAAGACATAATCCATTCCATATCTACTGTTGGTTTTGTAGTCCCACTTAATGATTGGAGACCCTATAGAATAAAGTGATCCATCATTAGATACTCGGCATATTATACTAGTTTCGCCTTCTGGGAATGGTTATGTTCTATTACATGGTTTTTCCTTCATAATATATCCATAACTTATTCAGTTCTAATACCAGTAACAATGAACTTCTTTACAGGGAATCCTCTAAATTGGCCACGAGTATTGGTACACTTCATCCAAAAAGATTTTATTTCTAAAAAATTCTATATAATTTATTAGGTTATAAAATTATGAACTCTTTATATTTCTAAAAATTGTGTAATAGTTGAGATGAAACGGAAAAGTTATGCATATATAATTTCATAATCAAAAAATGGTATCATTGGGGATATATTTATATTTATATTCATTATATTGTTTTTTAGTATCCAGATATCTATTTATTGCATTGATGAAGTAAAAATTGACTACTATAAAAAAATAATAAGTTGTTCATATATAATTATCCTCAAATACTATCTATGTTTAATATTCCGAAATGTGTGTTGTTTAAATCTAGTTTTCAAAGTTACTACTAAACATTCGATGATACTGACTATAACACCCCGACCCTAAAAGAAAGTATTCTGTGCATTACATTATTTTATTGGACTATATAAATAATTAAAATCTCAATGTTTTGAATAGATTAAAAATTATGAATAAACAAGATTATTTAAATGAAACAGATAATACATTGGGAAAAGAAAATAAATCACAACCTAAGTAAAAGCTTATAGAACATGAAACTCAATCAAAGGTTTCATATTTATAAGATGTGGAAAATAATCATAATAAGGGTGATCTCAAATGATCAGTAATGGTAAGAACAATAGAATCAATAATGAATCAATAAGAATAATGGAGTAGTAAATAACTGTTAACACATGCCACTCAATAACTCAATAAGGCATAATATATATGGAATGTAAATAAGAGGAAAATATGTCACATAATCGATAAAATAATAATGAATACTTCCATATAACATTTCATATGAAAACTTCTTCGATAATTACAATGATAACTAAAATATATATGAAGGAAATTTCTGTTATTAAACCTAATGTCTGAAGAACATAAAAATATACGTCATCAAGCCCTTTACTAAAATGGTTTAAACTTTGAGTATAAGCACATTTAATTTCAAAATGTTGTCTATCTCATGAGAACTTTTCAATGAATCAAGGGGATATAACACGTTGGGACCCAGAATTCACTACCTATCCAAATCATTCCTCATATTAATTAATTAGTTCATTAAAAAACCAATAAACCGTAGAAAATATCGGTAATGAATAAAAAATATTGATTTCTCATTTTTTCCTCTTTGGAGGAAAATTAACAACAATGGTTTTTAATATTGATTAATTGGAATACCATTGAAATATACTTAAATAATTCTTGTGGAAAATAATCATTAAACACTCTAATGAATCCTATACCAATTTGGAACATTTGAATCTGAAACACCTGAAGAAATAAAATTAAATTAAACTTATAATATCATGGTAATTATTATATTCATGTTATAAAATGTATACTAGTGTTATGTAAACCATATAAAAGAGAATTTTTTCACAACAACAATTAATACGATATATGTTGTAAATTGATATAAAATCTCTTACATTGATTCAGAATTGTCATGTGTGTCTATATATTCATCAATAATAAAATATTGACAAATATTTAATTGATTAAAAAATTTAGTCTTATAATTTACTTTACATAACATATTAAAATTTCATATACAAAAAGTTTAATAATTATGTTTACATTAGTAGTTAGTGACCAAATTCAGTTCATGTGTAAAAAATGACTTTGCTAGGTCAAATATGAACAATAATTTCTTGATATTATGATCTCCAGAATAATAATCAGAAAATAATTATCATATTTAAATGAAAATTATTCTTACATATATATTTGTAAATATTATATATGGTGATAAAATATGAACCCACATTAAAATCATTGAGATGGTGGGTCGTATGTACGCATGCGTAGCATTCATATTTTTCAATGACCATTAAAGAAGAAGGTAAGTAATTATATTTATTTCTAGAATTACAATTTTATTATAATTACTATTTAATTTTAACATATATAAATATATATGTTATCATTTGAATGTAAAAATAATCACATCGCATCGAGGAGGCGGTAGTCCACACATCCTCGAAAAACGTTAATAGTTTTTTAGTGATTGAAGAGGGTACCAATGTAAATGATATATTATATTTCTAGAAATGTAATTATTTTTACTATAATAATATATATTTCATTTATTTAATTTATTATTGTTTAAAAAAATTAAATCAATACTATGTAATGTGTGAATGTGTCACATAACTTTGAGGACGTGGAAATCTATTAATCCATAAATGAAGATATCATATTTACACTAAATGGAATACATAATGTTATGTGATATATAAATACTAAAAAATCATAAATATACATTAAATATAATATATTTAATATATACACAATTTTTCAATCATAATACTCATCCCTTTAAGCTATTAAATGATGAACAAATGACATCATCTCATGATGATGTAGTTCTTCGTACGTGAACATTCAGTACATTAACTATTTGACTGATGTGAGTGTATGTGTAGGTTTAACCATTAACATAAAATGATTTAAATATATTTAGGACTATAAATTTATTATATAATGAAGTAAAAATAAAAATTTAATGAATGGATACTGAAATAAAATGAAACATGTCATATATGAATATTACCTCATTTTTTGGGTAACTCCTTTTTGTTTTAACCAAAAGTCATCGTTGTTGGATTTATGTCATTGCTATGATTCTTGGTTTATTAGATATATTTTGGGATCTTATATTATATGATACCGGAACATCAAAATTTCCTACGAGGTTTTAATAAGTGGAGGGATGATTTCCTTATTATATAAGAGGATGAGTGGCATTCTTGTAAATTCCTGAAAAGGGAATTACACCCATGTTTTTCCTATGTAAGGTGGAAAACATAATGGAAATTTTATATACAAGGGAGTATAAGGTCAATATATGGACATGAAATGTCTTTTAGATACGTTAATATGTCATTTTTTTCCTTACATTTGAGGATTTTTCCTTTGGTAAGTTAATTTTTCTCTTAATCACATTAATTAATTTTACTCAATTTCATTAAACCATTTTGTCAAAAAACTAAGATGATATTAATATACAATATAAATTATTCGAATTAAAAATATGAAACCTATTTTTTAAAATTCTTATCATATATGTGGTAGATATTAATTTAAAATTAATCTTACTTATAGGACGCCAATGAGATTTTTTAATGTAAAAATGTAAAAATGTTTAAGATGATTTCATATAAAATTTAAAAGTGAAATTAATTACAATAGCCTAAATTGTCTTAATATTTGTAAACTTGATCTAATTAATATTTAAAATTAATCAAATATTAAATATTACTTTTTAAATATATTATTAAAAAAAGTCGTTTTGAATTAAAATTCAATAGTTTTAACTATTCACTAACAAAATAAAACATCATAGAAAAATACCAAAAATTAACTTGAACCTAATTTTATAATTTATATTTCAAATTTTTTTTTTATTTTTTAATATTATATTTATTAAAATTCCAACATTTATATTTAATATATGAGTTTCATTAAATGGAGGTAGAAATGCTTTTATATAAATATTGGTTTTTATGTGTAACATTTTGTTTGTTCATATCGTATGCATATCTAATCTATTTGTATGAATGTTAAAAATACTATTTTAAATATATAATATATTTATAAAATTAATATCAGTCAATAATTATAATTATGTTAATTTATAAAGTTAAAATATTGAAGTAGTTTTTTATTGCAGTTGCACACTTCAAAGAGGGGTGGGTTTCCAACACCCACCAATCTTATTTTCACTAACCCTAAAAGGTAGTTCTATCCAAAAAAATGTATATATTGAACTACTAAAGGATTGACGAAATTGTTATCAATAAAATATGTAATACTTTCTCTTAATATTTCTCTGTTATTTTAGTTTATTTCATTTCAAATTTGTTTCCTCAACACGTTATCAGCAGAAAATGTCAAAAGTTGAATTTTATGTTTTGGGTTTTGTTTTTCACCACCGGGTTGTACGGTTCAGATAATTATTTCTTTCAACTTAATATCACATCCCTATTTGATGGTTAATGTGGTTTATCTTAATTACCACCACAAAGGTTGGTTTAACACTTGTTCGGATGATTTAATTTTATTAATTTTTCTCCGACTAATTGGACGATATAATTAATAAATCAATACATGGATGAATGTTTTAATTGAGTAATTTGGTATGTTAATGAAATTATTTTCAAATCATTAAATGAATGATTTTTTATCCGATTAGGGTGGGATATATATATATATATAATATTTAATAAAAACATTAACTTGGTTTTAATTTTTTTAATTATCGTCATGTCAAATATCATGAAGCTCTAATTCACCCCTTTTGACAATATTGGATGTAATTAAATTTCTTTGATGATGGATGTAGAAATGAATCTCAAATTAATCGATCTAAAAAACAATTTTTTAAAATAGTTTACAAACACATCAAAATAAATCCAAGGTGAGGATCTTCATCAGGAGACACCTTGATAAGGTTTTGAAATTTGAATAGCTCATAGAAACAGATCCATACACGCTTAAGAAGAGTTTTAAAGAGTGGAA
The DNA here is from genome assembly GCA_963277665.1 of Viscum album. Lineage (NCBI taxonomy): Eukaryota > Viridiplantae > Streptophyta > Magnoliopsida > Santalales > Viscaceae > Viscum > Viscum album. Next base: position 1,361,516,003 of record OY728133.1, read on the forward strand.
TGATAATAAAAAATTCGTTCTTCTTTTAGAAAACCATGATTAATTGAATACATTATGCTTCCAAGACATTAAAAGGGTCAGTGATTTAAATTATTCCATGTAATGAATTGTTTTATATATCTTGTACGGTGGTGTTGGGATTACAGATGATGATATGATTGAAAAGGAATATATGAAATTAAATTCATCTCACATAAAACTACATCAAAAATATTTATTTCAAGGGTATTTAAAATTTTTTATCTCATATCATCAAAAAATTTAGCAAAGAAGGACATTGAGATTTTGATTAAAAATCACCAGTATTGTCCTACTAGTTTAGTAGTTTAATTTCCTAATGAAAATGTAATATTTCATTAAAACTGTCATAGATGAAGTAAGGAATGTGATTCTTGGTGTGGATGTGATTTTTATGGAAGATGTGGTTATGGACGTGTTTATAATCAATGATATTCTCAAAATGAATATCATAATCAAAGAAATATCATCTCAAATACACTACGGAATCCTAAATGTTCTTGTTACAAGTGTGGTTCTATGGAACATTGGTCGTGAGTTTTTCTAACCCCAAAGTATCTTTGGATGCTCGATAAAGAATCTATTGAAACAAATAATAATGAACCACATTTATTTAGGACATCATATAATGAGAAAAAAAGAGGTAAATTTTAACAAGGACCACAAGCCATAAAATGATGATTTAACCTACCTATAAGTTAGTTATTTTACATGATAATTTTATGATATGAAAACTACAAATAATTGAAAAAAATTTACATTAGTTATGATATATGATATAAAATTTTGTTCTGTATGTTTTATATTTTAGATGATGTATTATTTAAATTTCACAAGGTGTTTCTCATAATGATATTCACATTACATTAATGCATTGGTATGGAATTCTTAAATGAGACATATATTTTCATACTATACATTGGAAGAACACACACAATTCATAAGAATAAAAAATATTTTTCTGATCTGAAATCAATAAGTCCAATTGTGAATATTATATTAGTCCCACTAGATTAGATAGAAGGGATTGCTAAAAATTGTTTTTTTACCGAATTAGATGTAATTTTTAAAACAACATGTGATGTTTCTCCTAAGTCCAAAAGAAAATTGACATATCTCAATGACATATAACAAAATGGTCATAATATTCAATATATATCTGATATAAATGAAAAGTACATGTGCATTACCATTAATAAATTTGGTATGATTTATGTACTCAAAAAAATAAAATTTATCATCTGGATTGAATTATAGATATATATACATGCAATCAAAACATATATTGTAGTGAATAATGGATCAAAAATCCTTAATTTATTGAATGAATGATTTTTGAATCTTGGATTATGAATTTTTTACAAAATAATTTAATTTTTTCATAGATATTTAGTAAAGTTCCAACATTTATATCTACTATAAAAATTCCATGTCAGGTATGTTCGATAAGAATGATGATCATGAGACAATATCCCGCAAAAATTATGGCCGCAATGTGAGATATTCATGAATGAATTCAAGGGGATATAAGTGATCCAATTTATAAATAATGCAGGTGATTTAAATAATTAACGATATTAATTAATGCATCTAGTAGATGGTCACACATATTTTTTTATCTGAACTTGTAATGTTGTGTTTTAATGTTTTATTTCCCAAATAATTAATTTCAGAGTACAATTCCACAATCATTTCATTATAAAATAAAGGATTTATAATGATGGATAGTTTACCTCTACATATTTCAATGAATTTAGAATGGGGATATGGATTATGATGGAGCATCCAGTTTCCCATATGTATACACAAAAAGGTTTAGTTGAATCACTGATAAAAGGAATCAAACATATTACTAGATAATTAATAATGATAATAAGGATGTTGAACTCTATTTGGGTTCATACAATATTGCATTACTCATTGTTAGTTCTCATCAGATGAAGTTCCTATCATAAACAATCTCCACTTTAATCGGATTTCTTCTAAGAGTGTGACATCTCTTACATAAGAATATTCGGTTGTATAATATATTTAACAATTGCTCCCCCACAACATACATATATGGGACATAAAAGGAGTCTATGAATATATGTATGATATGAATAATCATCCATCATTAGATATCTTTATCCACAAACTAGTCATGTATTTACTAAAAATATTTCTTATTGTCACTATAATGAAGAAGCATTCCCCTCATTAAAGAGACTAAATAAACAAAAGGAGGATATTTCATTTTATTTGAAAATTTTATCTTTTCATGATCCTCCTACCTAGAAATTTGATATGGAAGTGAAAAATATATTACATTTTCATGATCTAAAAAATAAATTATGTGATGCATTTTCTAATTTACAGGGAGTTACTAAATGACATATATCGGCTATAAATGTAGTCGGTAGAATTGATGTCCCGAAGACACAATCACAAAATGATGTTCCAAAAATCTGAAAAAATTTCCTAATTCATGGAATAAAAATGGAATCGTAGGATAAGAAATCATCAAAAATAAAAGGGATGAGTATAATTGAAATCCCCATTATGGAGACATGTCTTCTTGAAGAAACACATAATTTAAGTGTCCTTCAAGAAACACGTGATGAGAATCATAAGAATAATTCCCAAGATATAAAAAACATTTATGGTTTGGAAAATAATGAAATCTCTCTTAATTATACCACTAGATGTGTTATATGGAATTATAGTAATGTGGAAAATATTGATGAAATATTTTTATATTTTATGTCACATGATGAAGAAAAAAACCCTTAACTATGTTTTTTTATGGAATGTAAAAAATGACCAGATCGGAAAAAATGAAAATAAGCATTGAATGTTGTTCTATATTTAATTATTAGGAGAATAGTTTTTAGATACATCATGCAGGAAACAAAAGATTTGAATATTGTAGGATATAAATAGGTTTTGTGTGTTTAATAATAATAAACAAACGAGATTATAATATACAATGATAGTTTGGTCACACAAGGGTTTTCTCAGAGACCTAGAATTGATTATGATGATACATATTCTTCTCTTATAGATGCTATTACTTTTCTATATCTAATCATCTTTATAGTAGCTATGATACTAATATGTGTCTTAAGGAAGTTGTTATAACTTATTTATATGGGAAATATTATAATAGGGAATATATAAGAATCATGAAAGGATTCAATATCCACAAAGTATTGAAATAAAATCCCAATGACCTGTATTCAATTGAATTTGATAAATACTGAATGAATTAAAAAAATCTAGGCATATGTGGTATAATCGTTGAAGTGAATTTCTGTTTAATAATGAGTATGTAAATAACATCATATTATTATGAGTTATTATTGACTAAACAACATATGTATATAAAATCATTGATATTTACGATGAATATTTAAATATCATTAGAACTACAGAAGGGGTAAATTAATAAATGATAAACATAAAGGAATAACATAAAATGAATAACCTAGGAGAAACCAAGTATTGTTATTGATTACAAATTGAGAAGATTCCAATAGGAATAGTTTTAAATCATTCAAACAAAACTAAAATTGTATTAAAATGATTTAATATATATATATAGAACTCTATAGGTACTCCAATGGTTGTTAAGATATTTAATAATGGAGAAACAAAATTGAACCTTATATGAAAATGGTGAGTTGGTTGGTCCAGAATTACCAAACCTTAGTATTATCAATGAACTAATGTACCTTTCTAATTGTACACATCATAATATATCTTTTTGTACTAATATTATGAAATTATTAACTTCATTCCAAACATGATAGAAATTAGAAAGGTGTTAAAAAAATTATTATCCTCGTTGCACTATTTATTTGGGTTTATTCTATTATAAAAAAGTATAAAGGATGAAAGACAATTATTCATATGATTGTTAATTATCTGATCCACATAATACAGTATTAAAAACTTGTTATGTGTTCATAATAAGAAGTACGACCATATCATGGAGATAAAAAATATAGACACTCATCATAACATGTTCAAATCATGAAAATGTTAAATCATTACTTGATGCTAGTAAATAATGTGTTTGGTTACTGTCTATAAGTCAACACATTCTAGTGGAAAGGGTATTTCTTATAGATAGAATCCCAAAAACTGTATTCAAATATAATATTTTTTGCACATGCAATTATGGTAAAGTTTAATCATGAAATATCGGACAAAACCCATACAAAATAAATTTTTCTCACACATACAACAGTTAATGAATAATAGAGATGTAAGCATGATATATGCTTGATCCAATGACAATGTTGTTGACTTATTTATAGTGGAACTACCAACTGTTATCTTTAATTTTTTTTGATAATATAAGGAAGTATATATTTCAAAATTTTAAATGTAGTTTAACATTCAAGTGTAGTCCATGTGAGTGTAATCTTTTCCTAATTCCACATTTAATCCCACTTGGTTTTTCAGAAAAATTGGTTTTTAATGACGTAGTATTAAAACACATATGACATTGGTAGGGTTTTGAATTCCAAGGGGGGTGTTAGGCAGCCTCTGATTGTAGCTACACACTTCAACAGGTGTTGGATGCCCACCCCCAAAAATCCCATTTTCACATCCTATAAAAGTAAGTTTGATACCCCCCAAAGGTATATGTGGAACCACTGAAAGATTGAAGAACATATAATCAATAAAATATTTTCCATTCTTTCTCATAATATTTCTCTGTTATTCGAGTTTTCCTCATATCACAATTTTTTCCTCAACAAAAATGTATTTGTGACTATAAAAATAGTTTTTTATAAAATCATTCACATTATATTCATTTGTTTTTAATATTTATTTATAATTAATTTATCAGAAAAGAATTTAACCATATATTTTCTTAAGTTAGATAATAATATTACTAAATATCAAATTTAATGGATAGGTCATATCATATTATATTAAATAATTATATATATTTTCTAGGTAAAACTATGACTTGTGTGTAACACAAACTACTGAACAAAATCATTCTTGCATGTATTTCACGATAACTCAATGTTGCATGCATTAGAAGATATATAATAGATTCATTTAAAATAATATATATATACTAATGACAAAGAATTTTATATTCCTTTCTAAACTCGATCATGCATTTCATACAATCTATTATGTACAATGTTATTACTATAGAGTCATAGGGAGTTGCAATACATTTGAAACTATTTTGAAAAAACAACTCTTTTATCAAAACTCTTTTATATAATAATGTAATGATATTCATCAAGTTATAAAAATGAATGACCAAAAAAATATTAGAAATCTCTTACTTGGCTATAATGGTGTCCAGAAATTGAGCATATTATATCATAAATTTCTAATTTTTATTTATTTTTTATTTTTATAAACATCGTTCCATATTTTAAAATTCAGGTTATGACATATCCATGTGTATTTTGATAAAAAATAAGAATATAATTTATCAAGGATATATATTCAAAAAACTGGATTGGTTAAAAATTTTAATCTCTTATACAATTTATTTCAATTTGGATGTAATTATTTTAAATTTATAATGGAATTATTGGAACTTGGAATGGTTTTGAGGAATTATAACAATGAATGGATATCAATATTTCAATGGTATGAGTTATTTTCTAATGTAGTAATCATGAATACTTTTCTATTACAGAATATTTGGGAATGATCTGTATTATTGTTTGTATTAATGATGAATAAATATATGGGACGTAAATTGTTGGATAATGGATTATGAAAAAATAATATTGATTGAAATTGTATATATTTTGGGTTTAAATAGTTATGATATAGTGGTAATTTATTTAATGAATGATAAATTTAAAGATTTTTATAACATTGAATAAATTAGTATTTTTTATGTTCTTCTATGATGGGATTACTTTAAAATATTTTTATTTAGTCTTCATAAATATTTTATGTATATGTAATCATTATGATTTATTTTTGATGTACTGAAAAGGACATTTGAGGAAGAATGATTTTATATTTTTTTTAAATATGTTGAATTTTATTGATAACTACTAGGTTTAATATGATCATTGGTATTGAATTGATAATGGATAATTAAGATACTAGGATTATTGTATTTTTTGATAATATTTTTTATATTATACATAACTGGGGTATTAAATTTGGATTTGGTGACTTAGTGATTAAAGTAATTTTTTTAATAATTTCATTGTTTTTGGGTCCATTTTATGATTATGATAAATGGATATAGTTTTTTCAATGATGATTTTTCTAATTTAGAAATAATGTTAATTGAGATAATTAGATATAATTATTATGTTGATCCTGGAAGAATATAACCACTAATGATTCTAATATTTGGGTTTCAATCTTAGTCAAAAATATTTTGTAGAGTTTTACGGATTTGAAATTATGTATTGAATTATGTTATACATTGGGTGTCTTTTGAGGAATTAAAGATTAATGATTATTTATTTGAATGTTCATATATATTATTAAATATATTATAATGTGATGTTATTTATTTATTAACTTCTTAATATATGATGAAATATTATTTAGGATTTTTTAGGTATTGTAAATCTTTAGTATTTTATTTTAGTTCTTCAGGAAATAAAATTTCATCTTAAATATTCATTGTTTAGATTTATAAAAGATATAGAAATTTATATTGCATTAAATAAAACCAAATAAAATAATTATGTATTAATAGTGAATATAAATCAATTATGTAAGTTTCTCTTGGGGAAAATGAACCCAAAATAAAAAAGTTCTCATATCTCAGCTATTTCTTAAAAATTGTGGCAGAATTTATTACCTACTGATTTATTGTTTTGTGGTCATATAATTTATCATGAATATATTTTATATCACTTGATTTTATTCATTAGCAATTATCTTTCATCTCAATATCTATATTCTCACTTCTCAGCGATGATCTCCTGATCTTGGAACCTAATTATATATTATTACAGGCAATCATCATATTTTATTTTACACTTTTAAAAATTATATTTTATAATTCTATTTTATGATTTGGGTTTTCTGTAATGGTATTTTCATATATTGAAAATGTTTTCATTTCAATATCATATATTTTATCTTCTACTCCATGGAACATATTTTAACAAGAATATTTTCTTTTCTTTTATTAGGAATAGGAAACATTGTAAGGAAAAAATTTATAAAATGTTAGAATAATAGAACTTCCCTTTTTATTTTGATAATATAAAAATTTCATACCTTTTTAATATTCTTATATAATATATATTTATATTATTTTTAATAACATTATGTAAATTTTCAATTAATAAAAAAATGATTTATTTTTACTGAATTTGTCAACATATATAATATTAATTTATTTGAAGGAATAATTATGAAAAAATGTTATTTCTTTTGAAAAAAATAATTAAATTATTTATATAATAAATATAAAAATACTAAATAGTTTTTTAATGATTTACTATAAGAATATGATTTTTCAATAACTAATTACAAATATCATTTTTTTAAATATCATTTCTTTTCAAAAATATTGTAATGTAAAATTGGAATTATATTTTTATTTTTATATAAAAAAAATTATTTTACTATAAATAATTTAAATAATTTCATATTAATGAATATTATACCTGATTAGAGTATTCGTTTATTTTTGGTCAGAATGTTACATAGTTTTTCTAAAAATTGATTTTAAGCACATAATGGAATTTTATAAAAATTTAATATTAATATTATATAATTAATTAATTTTTTATATATATATTCAAAAAATATATTAGTATTAATTTAATTTTTTTTACTTATATATAAATGAATGATAATCTTGTTTATTTCTTAAAATATATATTTTGGTACAAATGGTTTTTTATTGTGTTTTGTGAGCTTATTTACATTTATTTTTATATAAATTTAATTTGATAAATTTGATAAAATATTTTATTTCATCATGGAAAATTTAATTAATTGTAGTAATTTTATTTTTCTTTATATATATTTATATTTTTTTAAAAAATATGCCACCATCGTAAAATGGTAAATTTGGTTAACCAAGGATAAAACAATATGATAAGGTAACATAATTTCATCTTAATTATTATTGGATGAATTTATTTACACCCTTATTACTATATTAATGAAATTTATATTTCTATGGAAATCATTTTTATAAAAATTAATTAATAATATTAATATCTTTTGAAAAATTTCTAGTGTTCCCTCTCCATCCCATAAAAAAGGAAAAACCTTCTTTATTTTTTCCACACATAACGTGCCTCTTATATAATCCAATTCGATTCCATGTAAATTAAAAAAAATCACCACCACATTCTATGGTTACTTTTTTTGTCACAATACCCACATTAGAATGTCAATGGTTAAACCTAAGGATGTTTTTTGTAGCAATTACAAGAAACATAACTATTTTCCTTTTCATTTAGCCAAAATTTTAACCACTTAAAATATTTATTATCATTTTAAATATAATAATTTCAATGTCTCCCATATAATTAATTGTTATTATATTTAATTAATATCCATTATCCATAACTTCTTACATAAAAATCGAAATGAAACCAATTTTCATGTGTAAAATGGACAACTAAATTGCAATCATATGTAATATATTCCATGTTTCCCCCACTCTTATATGGTCATGATAATGGATAAAAATTATATAAAATTATATATATTATTTAAATATAATTATTTAATGTTAAATAAATATCTTGAATATTTTTTAACATACAATGAAATATGACTACATCATTCGTTCATATGTACAGTCTATCGCCACGTGAAATGATCATTTTCATGTTTCATCACCTCCTCACATGTATCATATATTTTAGTGGGATTAAATTAATAATAAAATATTCATGATACAACTATAATAATGTATGGATAATATAATTCATACATTTTTTCTTTCCACATTCATTAAAAAAGGGAAATCCATACTTGAGAACTATTTCTGATGCTTTCGTCGGGGCAGAGAATCCATATGTTCGAGGACCATGATGTTTTTTGTTTCCCCACATTCATTCTTTCTAATGTAAGGAAACATATGTTCCTTTTTCATGGAAGTTTTCTTCATGATCCAAATGGGATTATGGGATGTCAGTTCTTCGTTTCGTGGATTCCTATTTGATACTCTTCACCTAGTCCGGGTATTTTTATATTTTTAAGAAGTTGTTCATGAAAATATTATCAGTGCCATATCATCATGAACACAAGTTAATTACACATATTCTATCAGAACATTCCACGGGTTCCAGTTAGGGTAGTAACTTTCAGTCACAGTAGTAATCATGTTGGTCATCACTAGCGTGTCTGGATGCTGGAACACTAGAACATCTGGTTTTCTTCGCATTATTATAGGGATTCATGGGGGCGCAGAAGCTCGAGGAATCTCATGTTGAATACAGGGAATTATATGACAAAAGCATGTGTCTAATGTTTTCTTTAGCTTCATATGTTTAAAACAGGGTATGCCTCATGTTTAAAATCTAGTAGAGATATATCAGACAAATCTAAACACTTACTAGAGTGGATCAGGTGAGTGCAACCCCTGGAGGGAACACTGATGTTGGGGATAACACATGGATAGATACCTAATTGCTATTATGACTAATGAGGCGGCATGATCCCACAAGGATGTTGTAGCCTGTGTAAGAATCAAAGTGGATGATGGATAGTTAAGTGAAATTGGTGGAGAATGAGATGGAGGCGAATCAAGGACAACAATGATATTGGGCATCAGTCTCGATGAGACCACATATGTATCCATGTGGTAGGAAATCAATGTCCTCATAGTCATCCTTACGATTTCATACTATCGTATAGGGACTTCAACGACATACCGTTGGATGGGGTCACAATGGCTTACCACTGGATGGGTTCACAATGCATTACACCTCAATTTGGGACTTCAACGGCTTACTGGTGGATGGGGAAAAAATGGAATACAGCTGTATGGGGTCACAACATCTTACTGCACGATGGGGTCATAACATATTAACGCTGGATAGGGTTTCAACGTCATATGGATGGATGGGGATAAACCTCAGGAAGGCATCTTGCATACCTAATCAAGGAGATAAGGATCAAAGTCCACATAATTCGGGATAGTATGGGAACCCACGTGAATATCGTCAGTACCAATGGGTGTTGGGTTTGTACCTCAGAAAGGCTTCCAATGTACCTTGTCTTGGCATAGATCAAATACCTCGTAGATCAGAATGAGGTGTGGTGAACCCACGTGAAGATGGTCGGGACCAATGGTAGTTGGGATTGAACCTCAGGGAGGCATCCTACATACCTTGAATTGTCTTGGATCAAAGACACCATAGATCAGAATGGTTTTTGGGGATTACACAATAATTCCTCCTAGATAGGAGGTCATGGATGGTGCTTATTCTAGGACGATGTGATTAATTCTCGTTGTGAGAAATAAGAGGCAGCAAAGACCTGGCGATTACATCGTGAAAGGTGGATCTCTGGGAAGTTGATTGAGGCATACACAAATTAAGATTCCCAAAGAGGAAATTGGGGCTTATGCATAGTTAGCAGCACGTGGTGATAGAGATTAGGACTTAATCCCAGCAGGAGGCCCGTGTGGTGACAAAGTCTAGTGGAAGAGGGATTTTGCACCCAGGAAGGGAGGAGGAGCAGGGGAGATACCTCCTGCAAGAAAATCGTGGGGCTTACACTAGGGTGGTTTCATTTTTTTACAGAAAGACGCTTCTCTGATAAGGAGGAGGTCATTCCATGTGAGGAATTATCTCACTCTAGTGGATACCAGTTGTTATGATGAATTTCCATAGTGGGAGAACCTTACGTCTGACACACAGGGTGTGGTCACAGTTTAACATCATCTATTAAGGACGATGGTGCATGAAAGTTTAACTTCTTATAGCACAGATGACAGAGGGGTTTTTCTTCACCCCTAGGACATACATAATTGATACCCATCTTCCCTAGAGGGATATACAGTAGCGGGAATGCCATGGTGTTGGGGTGTTGCGGAGCGATCCATTGGGGGTTCTATGTTAGCATGGATATGTGATTAAGCAATATCCATTAGCGTGGCTATGAAAATTATCATGAGGCAATGAAATGAAATGGGAATAACCGCCCAAGGAACCTAAAAATTTCTTATACCTACATGAAGAGAAGAACGAGAAGATATTGGGTGACGCAAGTGTGTTGTGCACAAGAGGGACTCAGACATGGTTTTTAAGGTGAGGGAAATACATGGAGTGAACGTAAAAGAATGAGTTGCGGAAGGACGGAAGTTATGTTCACAAGATGCATGGGTTGTGCGCAGGACGAAGTGCTTGCAAACAAGAGGGTCGAGTTGCATTCATGGTGGGGATGCGCGCATGAAGAAAGGTTTTCACACAAGACGGACTGGGGGCACGCTAGAGGGAGGGGTTGTATGCAATATTGAAGTTTTGCAGGAAAGATGGATGGTTCACACGAAAGGGTTCCTAATGAATGGGGAATATTTTCTCAAAATGGACCTTTTAAGCACTAATAAATTTTGGGTAAAATGGAATTCACAAGGATCAAGCCCCAGGGAGCCCACCCGAAGGCACCCCCTTAGGGAACTAGTCATTAAAAATACAATACCTGAAGGCCATGCTGTTTTTTGCATGGTCATAGAAGACGGTGATTTCATGTATCAATGCATAGCTTCTTCTTCTGGGACCATCCACAAAGGGATGGGATATGGTTAATTTTATAGCACGAGTCCTCAGGGTGGCATGCATTGTCGGGGCGTGCAAACTCCCATCTGATGGAATCTTAGTCTCCCAAAAGAGTTCGGCCATGAAAACAATCGTTTGAAACTGCCTTGAGTGCGAATACAGGGTCAGGCATGCAATTTCGGGGTTGACGATGCCTTATGCGCTAAATGGGGGATGGGTGCACAATCACCCGTTTGACGCCGCCTTGGGCAGGGAATGGCGGCCAGGCACGCAAATGCCTCATTGAAACCTCCATAGGCTTTAAAAGGGGGACAGGCATGCAAATTTGTGTTTGATGTTCCCTTGGGCGTGGAATGGGGGTCAGGCGCACATATCCAAGGTTGATATCATTTTGGACATGGAAAGGGGGCCAGGCATGAAATATGTTTTGTGTCGAAAGTCCACTTGCATGCTACCCCCCAATCTTTCATGTGCTCACCAAATATTGCACGCACCCGCTTCTCGGGCCCTGAAATCTCCTCTTTCCGTCCCCAATTCATTCTTTTCTCTATTATCCACCTGATTCGTCCCTTCTCCAAATTTCGGTGTCATCAAATTCCCCCCTCAAAATCATAGCTAAAATAGAACCGGAAGGTTAGGTTCTTAGGGTATGAAAAAAAATAGTAAAAACCTCTTATGCAGCGTGGAAAAATTCATTTTGTGCGCACATGATTAGTACCCATGCACAGAAGGTGTATCAGCGGTTTATAAATAGGAGAATCCCCAATAGGCCCTACATTGACTTTTTCTGTGTGAAATGAATTTTGAAATCAAGTGCGAAAATGACCCTAATTTGCATGTAAGATTTCCCGACCGACTCCAAGTTCGACTCTCATTCCAATTCTTTCCACACATAATGACCTTATTTCACACCGCCACAAATTTTTCACACCGAATCATCATTCTTTCATTTCAATCACTTTTGATTTCAAAAATGGTCACCCAATAGACCCACGCCGAATAGGAGGTTTCCACTATTGCATGAAGATTCAAAATGATCAAGAACACTCAGATTATTCATGAATTGAGGGTTACGTCAAATTACCAAAGGATTTTCGGCATGCTTACGCAGGCTAAAAAATTACTTCTTGACTAGTTTCCAGCCTTTATAGAACATTGATCATTTGGAAGAGGTGTGGATGACTTGTTTTGATGTGGACACACCAAAGTTGTGTTTCACACATGAGTATAGTAATCCACAATTCCATATTACAAACAACATCCATATTACTAGAAAAATGAAGAACAAAACCTTCTATGTCCTAATTCCAATGACCATTTCAGATGTGGAATGTGATCCAGTTCTGAAGGAATCTCCTGGTATTTTTCGACAACGTTCAGAAGCCGCATTACTGACGAGACGAAGGGTTGTTTGGAGTGGGATTAATAATCAGATTGCAACTTTACCAATGAATGGAAATGGGCATACTGGGTACGTTAAACATGCACAAAAATCCGACCGGAGCTGGAGGCCATTTGTCTTTTTGAGATCATTTGGCCACCCCAATTCAACTTCTACCGACAGTAGGACTTTCTAGAAAATATGTTCAGTCGCTGGTCGTAAGATACAATCAATTTTCACCTCCAAAATTGGTATGTGGGCATCAGCCTATGGGATGTCCATTTTATCAGGGGAATCCCCTTAGAGGGATATCATTATGATGAGTTCCTCTAGATGGAGAATGTCGGGAGGGGGGAGAGGAAATGCACCACAATCCTGTTATGGAACCTACTGGAGCAAGATAAAGAGGAATTTTATATAAAATATATCCAAAAGAACATATCCTATTTAGGATGGTGTTGTATCTTCCTGACACAGTATGTAAGATTCTGAACCTCCTTTCCAGGTATTTTTTTCCTTTTTCTGGAGCTTTTGAGATAAGTGGATTTACTGGAAATTTTTTATGTATATGCCGTATACATTATGAGTACACATCGTGTACTTCATTCTCACATGAGGTTATATGCTGGAAATTTCCTGGCCACTCACACAGTCATGTGGGGTTATGTGGAGGCCACATACTGTGGAGTACAGAAATGGCAAGAACATGTCGTGTACTCCAAAATTATACGTCGTGTACTTTCATTCATTTTATTAAATGGACCGGGCCCACGTTTGATCACCAGATGTGTCTTCTTCAAGGTATCGTCTGACTGAGTGAAACTATATGGTGTCAGAAATTCTCTGAGCACCTGTACCTCTGTTTGATCTCTGAATCGACCGTTGTGGATTGCATTGGAACCCCAGCAGTAAGCTTTTCCTTCTTCTTGAGCATAAATTTCCAATTCTTCCACGTTTCCATGTTATCGTGGCTTGAACATTTTATGCATTTTCGATGGTATACGATGTTCTAAGGACATTCAGTCGTTTTGGATCAAGTATATTGATCTCCTAACCCCAAGGTAGGTTGTTTGTGCCTTTCTTTAGAATTTTTTTAGTATTATGTGCATACTCCACCAATACCCTTGAACTGGGTATTGTGTGCTTACCGTTTTTCCCTATTGTTTCCCTACTATGATGATATGTCAGATTAGAAGATTATTGATTATGAATGGGGTGAATTGTGGTGGTTTGGAAGTATTTCCCATGCATTTATTGCTTGTTTTGACATTTGGGTCTTGATTTCCAGTTAGGTTGCTGATTAATTTCTCATGCCTAGTGTTGTATGATTGAGTGACTATTATACGATTATCATGTTATGCTGTAGAATAATAGGCAAGTAGTTCATGAGGTTTTCTTTGGTTGTTACCCGCTGATACACTTGTTTGACATACACAATGCCGAGACAACCTGGTTTATAGACCATAGGGAGAATGGATGATGATGGCTTTTCCAGAGTGTCGTTATATTTTACGATTCTACAACACAGGGGGAATTGATGATGAGTGCTTACCTAGAGTGTCTATAGTTCCTCAATAGGGGCCACATGGGGAATGGGATGCTGATTGCGTCCCCAGATCACCTTTAGTACCAATATGAGACTATAGGATGAATTGACGATGAGTGCTTCCTCATGGAGCCAATTCTAATGCTGAACTAGTGGGGTTAGACTGAGTGTACTACCCAGAGGGTTTCGTAAACGTGTTAGGTAGGACCAGATGGGATAGATAATGGGGAAATCCTAGAGGGTATCATTGTTTTTATATCTTTCTTGTTTATCTAGGTAGGACTAGAGTGGTTAGGCTATGGGGACATCCTATAGGGTTACATGTTTGTGTTTATCTTCTTAGATTAGCTTTTTCATGTTTTGTAGTGATTTAATGCTTTAAAAAATTTATTTATTATTTCATAGTGCATTACTGTTTACTATATTTTGTGCTTTTACATTTCACATACTCACTAACTCTAATGCACTGATCTTCGGTTCGTTGACTACTGGGATTTAGTCTGAAACCCTATTTCAGTCATGCTTTTAGGCCCAAATAGATTATATTGTTGCAGGTATAGATAAGGGAAATCACCCTTATACATCAGGTGCCTAACTTGTTGTGGAGCTGGAGAGCATGGGACCAAGCTATGGCTTGTGATGTTGAGGAATTTATCTAATTTCTTATGAATTTTGGTTTATCAATGTTGTATTCCTACATTGTGAATTGTTTAGATGATTTCCTAGACATATGTATCATCCATCATTACATATATATATTTTCACTAGTTGTTAGGTATCCCAGTCTTATGTTATTTACTACCATTTTATATTTTCTACTTCTTCTAATGTATGTGTTGTTTATTTCCATTGGATAATCTTTCAAAGAAGGGAATAGTTTCCCAACTATCACATCCAAGACCCTTGTTTCTAGTTGGTAGCCTATGGAATTCGGGGAAATGCGCTTGAGGCCATGTGACCAACTATGTACAGGGCATCTCTGAGTGGCTTTTGAAACATGGTCATTATAAAGTGGTATCATTGGATTTATTTTCTCTTGACTTACTATTTATAGCCTTTATCCAGGGATATGATTGAATTTTTACTTGGTGTTAAGTTGTTCCCGGGAGTAGCTGACCTGTGTATATGGAAATTCCAATCTACCTCATTTAATTACAATTTTATGGTTTTCCAATTATTACAGTTGATTTGATTTCAACTTTTGTGATTCACAAGATTTGTGTTGTTGTTATTGATATAATTGGGGTTCTATTTCTGTTGCAACCTAATTAGATTAGGGTATTCCATCTCACACATCATATAACAACTTGCAAGAAATGACATGTTATGCATTTTTTCCATTCCCTGTAGGATGAATTAGTGATTGCATGTTTTTATGATAGATGATGTGCGATGTATGCATTTTGTTGGGATAATTTCCTTGATAGAAATACATGTTGTTTGATGGGGTATTGTTTGTGTAGATATTTTCTTAAATAAATGCCAAATTTTTTGTTACTGAGTTAATATCGGCCCTCATGGACGGGAATTTGGCTGATCATTTCCATCTTTTCAATGTTATAATGTGTATAAGATGACAAACATTGATTCACGGGGAGTATGGGCACTCACTGATCTGAATATTGAACTTTTTGTACTCATTTTAGTGTTATCGGGGTTCCAAAGTAGTTTCTGAGGGTTACTATCTGGAAAAACCAAGAATACATGCCATGTAATGTTACGTATACGTTGTGTGTTCTTCTGTTTGGGAAGATACTGTTTTTCTTAAGTACAGTCCATGAACTTTATATACACATCCTGTAGTATCTTATTATGTCGCAGTCTGTGTGGGTAGAGACATGGGATGGGGAAACTATGGAGGGAACACGTCGTGTATCATACATACATTCCATGTAGATTCGACCATGTGTCCACCAGTGTCAGGAACAACACGGTTTGGTGTCACCCTTTCTTGTACTCGTCGTGTCTGCCTTGAACACATTTTGTAGTTTGACCTAGGTACCCGACCATGTCACGAACAACAAATGGTGGTGTTATCCTTTATCATACATGTCGTGTCAATTTGGAACACTCCATGTAGTGTGTTACATGTGTCAGGCCGTGTCACTAACAGCAAGTGATAGGTGAAGTTTTTCTAGTACACGCAGTGTAGAAATTTTACACACAGTGTTGTCTTGCCTTAGGATAGCAGTGTGGATTAGCTGTTTAAATGAACTAGAGTTGGGATAGAAGATTCAAGAATATGAATTGTGTTAAGATAACAGGTCGTGTGCCTGGGGTGTTACAAGACCATTTAGGGAAGAGTGCATTCCCATGTGAATGACTTCCGGGAACACACCGTGTAGGAAATGTACATACCGTGTAATCATGTTTTGTAAACTTGAATGTTTTTTCTCTTGTTCTATTCTTACAATTCCTTTTTTCGTTTCCTGTTAATTCTGATCTAAGGTGTGTGCATGACCTTTGATAGTCATTCTGCCAAGACGTCCTCCTATTGTGCCAGTCTTGGCACCAGCCATCATTTAGGACATAGGTGATGATGAACAGTTCCAAGAGTGTTTTATATGGTTTATGCAGACCTTCAGAGTAGGTGGGATGCATCTTTTTCTAGACATGTGGTGTGATAACAGTGTGGGAGACGTGGGCATACATGGAAATGTTGTCCAAGGGACCCAGTGGAGTGCCTGTCTTGCGTCAAGTTGGGTCACCTTCATCACTTTTTTCAGATCTTTTCTCCACCAACTCATGAGATGGGTTCTTCAATGACTCCACATTCCGAAGCAGCACCACCATTGTCTCACCAGTTTGGGAAATAGAATTATTTAGGGCGTTCGGGCTGATTTATTGGTTATTGTCAGGGCATCCAATCACCAAGTTTTCACCAAAATTAGGGCGGATCAGCTTTCAGTGGTCTGGAAGGGTCACATGGCCTTGGAGCAGGCCAGACCATTGTAGTGGAGCAGACCCATAAAAAACACGATCGTGTACACTCTACAGTTAAAGTTTTGATCTACATATCATCAGTTTTATATTCATCTATTTTTGATAAAGGGGATATCGATAGCTTTATATCTATCGTTGTTGTTTAGGGTCATGATCTCTGGAACATTTATTCTACCGACATCTTGACAATAGTCACACCGTTGGGAACTAGACACACCGGGTGTTCTCGAAGATTGATTTGTGTCCCGTTTATCATCAATTGTGCATTAGGAGTTGAGATATACCACTTACAACATTCAAGAGAAGGTATGGCCAATACAAGAACTTGGTTATACCGTTCGGTCTCACGAACGTGCCTTTAGGTTTCATGGACCTGATGAACCGAGTGTTCCATCCATACTCAGATTCTTTTGTGGTGGTCTTAGTGGACGATATCTCAGTTTCCTCTCACACTCAACACGACCATGCTAACCTTCTTGATATTGTTTTGAATACACTGAGGAGTCATCATTTATAGGCTAACCTCTCCAAATTCCTATTTTGGATTTACTAGGTACACTTCTTAGGACATGTTTTCTCATAGACAGGTGTGTCATTAGACCTAGAGAATGTGTGATCTATAGTTTTTTTGGAGCATCCAAAGAATATCATTGAGGTGCGGAGTGTTCTAGGGCTGGATGGATACTATCGACTTTTCATACAGAACATTTCACGCATAGCAGCACCACTGATATGTATGACCACGAAAGGGACGAAGTTCTTATGGTCAGAATCTTGTGAGTCATCCTTTTAGGAGATGAAAGGGAGGTTGACTTCATCACTGATACTAGTCACTCCAGATCCAGGAAAGGGATATACCATTTAATGTGATGGATAAGGTATCATGTAGGGAGATGTTCTTATGAAGGAAGATGGAGGTATTGCTTACTTGTCTCAACAGTTGAGGCCACATGAGAGGAATTACCTTACGCACGATCTGGAGTTGGTAGATATTGTTCATTTCCTATGATGATTGAGCCATTATGTTCTTGGAGAGAACATTGTGGTATTCACTAGCCATAATAATCTCAAGTACATCTTCACTCAGCGTCATTTGAATTTGAGACAGTGATGTGGGGTTGAGTACCTTCAGTCTTTTGACTCTGAGCTTTCCTGGACGCCTGGGAAAGGAAATGATGTCGCTGATGCATAAGCAGGAGGACTTAGATACTGGCAGTTCAAGAGGTTAGTAGTGAGTGGAAACATATGGTTCTGTTCTCATAGATGAACATGTGGTGCACAAAATACATGGGTAGACTATTCTATCTTCTGTGGCTGTTACCTCTACACTTCTTGATCGACTATGAATGATGCAGTTAATAGATTATGAAGTCCTCGTCCTACGGGAAAGTGTATCGAGAGTGGATATTATTTCTGGGTAGACCATAGATGAGGATGAAATCATACGATTCCAGGGATGTGTATGGGTGATAGTAGATATACATGAGGAGATGATGCAGGTCTTTCATTCCTAAATTTGGACAATTCAGCCTAGCATCACCAAGATGTACCGCGATCTATACCATTAGTTTTGGATTCCATGTTTGAAGAGAGACATTGCTGGTTTCGACATTAGGTTTTCCACTGTTCAGTAGAAGAATGCAGAGCAGCAGCGACCAGAAGAGATTTTGTAGTAGTTACCCATTTTCAAGTGCAATTGGAATGACATAGTGATGGACTTCATGAATGGTTTTTTAAGGTCTCCTCGAAGGAACGACGCAATATGGGTTGTCATTGATAGACTAATGATGGTTTCTAACTTCTTCCCGAACAAGGATACCTTCAGTGTTGTTGAGTTAGGTCATTTGTACATTTGAGAGATTGTATGTATTTATTGATTTCCACACTCTATTATTTCAGACAGGGATGCATATTTTACTTCTTGTTTCTGGTAGGGGCTTCATAAGGCTTTGAGTACACAGGTTTATTTGAGTACAACATATCATCCCCAAAAAGATGGCAAGACTGAGCGTATAAATTAGGTTCCTGAGGATATACTCTAAGCAAGAATTCTAGTTTTTGGAGGTTCTGGAGAGAAACAAGTACTTCTTGTGGAGTTTTCCTAAAATTTTTGTTTTCATGCAGCTATTCAGATGGCAGCTTATGAGGATTTATCTGTAAGACATGCTGATCACCTTAATGTCGACATGAGGTATGAGAGGCAGATTTTCTGGGAGCTCATCTTGTTCGGGAGACCACAGAGAAGATAGAGTTGATTCGGAAAAGGATGGATACTGCACAGTCTCCTTAGAATACTTATGCTGATCAGCGGAGACAACCTCTAGAGTTTGAGGTCGGGGATTAGGTTTTCCTGTGTGTCACACCGAGGTTGTGACACAAGAGGATTCAGAGAAAGGGTATGATTTCAACAAGGTACGTCAGGCCATTTGAGGTGTTGGAGAGAGTTGGTCTGGTTGCCTACCGATTGTAGTTACCTCAAACGTACCAGGTTATTCACATCATCTTCCACATTTCTAAGTTCCAACGTTTGTTTTCAGACCTATCTCTTGTCATTCAACCTGAGGAGGTTGAGCGTGAAGTTGATGAATCATTTGAAGATCATCCTATCCAAATTTTTTATCACAGTACGAAGGTTCTGGGTTGCTGGTATGTTCCTCCAGTACAGGTGCTATGGCAGCATGGGCGTGTACAGGATGAAACATGGTAGAGGGAGGTTGATCCACGATCATAGTGTCCAGAGCTGTTCGGGGTTTCTTCTTCTATGCCACGCAAGGGAAATTCAGGGACAATTTTCTTTTTGGGTGGACGTTTGTATGAACTCGATCCTTTTTTCAAGTTATGTTTTTCCTTTTCTAGAGTTTTTGAAAAAATTGGAGTTTCTGGAAATTTTTTAAGTGCACGACGTGTACTTTATGAGTACATGCTATGTACTTCGTTATCACATGAGTCATCTGTTGGCCATGTCGTGGCCACACACACGGTCGTGTGGGGTGATGTGGAGGCCGCTTAAATTGGAGTACAGAATGTGAGAGTACACGTAGTTTACTCCAAAAGTACATGTCATGTACTTTCTTTCATTTCATTAAATGTACCGAGCTCACATCTGATCACCAGATGTGTCTTTTTCTAGGTCTCATCTTACCGAGAGAAACCATACATTACTAGAAATTCTCCGAGAACCAGAGCCTCTGTCCGATCTCCGAATTGATTGCCGTCGATTGAGTTGGAACCCCAGTGGTAATATCTTTCTTCTTCTAGAGCATCATTTTCCCATTCGTTATCTTTTCAATGTTATCATGGGTTGAATGTTTTATGCATTTTTGTAGATATACGACATTTGAAGGGGATTCAAGCCTTGTGGTTCAGGGATATTTATATCCTAGCCCCAAGGTTGGTGGTTTGTTCCTTTCTGCAGAATGTTTTCAGTATTATGTGCAAATTCCACCAATACCCTTGAACGAGGTATTGTGTGTTTACCGTTTGGCCATATTGTCCACTACTATGCAGGTATACCTGTGTAGATGATTATTGGTTATGAATGGGGTGAATTTTTGTTCTTTGGATGTATTTCCCAGCATGTTTTTCTT
Organism: Viscum album; assembly: GCA_963277665.1. Lineage (NCBI taxonomy): Eukaryota > Viridiplantae > Streptophyta > Magnoliopsida > Santalales > Viscaceae > Viscum > Viscum album. The sequence goes on from OY728133.1 coordinate 1,361,537,168, forward strand.
GTTTTGACCTTTGGGTCTTTTTTTCCTGTTAGGCTGCCGATTACTTTCCCATGCCTAGTGTTGTAGGATGATGTAACTTTTATACATATATCCTGTTATGATGTAGAATATTAGACAAGTACTTCTCAAGGATTAATTTTCCCGTTACGTGCTGCTACACTTTCTTGACATACACATGTCCGAGAGAACCTGGTGTATAGAACATAGGGAGAATGGATGATGCAGGATTCTCCAGAGTTTCATTATATTTTATGATATGAGACCATAAGGGGAATTGACGAAGAGTTCCTCACAAGAGTATCTGTAGTTCCACGACGCGGGCCACAAGGGGAATAAGACGTTGAGTGATTCTCCAGAGCACCTTTAGTACTAAAACGAGACTATAGGGGGAATTGATGGCAAGGGCTTTCTCAGAGAGTCTATGCCTAAGCTTAACCAGAGGGGTTAGACTGAGTGTACTAGCAAGTGGGATTCTTTTACATGTTAGGATAGAACAATGAGGATAGGTTGTGGGGACTTCCTAGAGGGTTACCTTGTTTTTAGAGATTTCTTGTGTTGTTAGGTAGCACTAGAGGGGGTAGGCTGTACATCTTGAAATGTCATATTTTCACACCATATATGATTGGTCTCCTTTTCTACAATTATTTTGTATATATGATCCATTTCATATATAATAACATTATTTCAACTAAAAACACTACTTTCAATAAATAATTTCTAAAATTTTCTAGTTGTTGTATCCCTTATCCATTCAGTATTGCATATCCAAATCCTTGAAACCACTCATATATCATCTTCTATGAGAATTTTTCTTCTTACAAATTCACACATATAACACATTATATAGGAATTTATGAGCTTAGTAGAGTGAAGATCATGAAAATTTATGATTAGTGATGACTTCTATGGTAAATATGGTAATAATATTCATTATTTGTCTATTAAAATTGTGTTTTGTCCACATGGTGAAAATTTGAAACATCTACTTTTTTCAATTGATGCATATTTGTCCTCAATCATATGTTCGGTGATCAACATATGGGGTTATTAAAAAACATATGTATCCTTGTATGATTTTGAACAACTATAGAATTGATGGTTAGATTCTTCATGATGTTAGGAACTTATAGGAGGTCATAGTATCATATGACATAAGTAATGTTTTCCTAAAATAGTTAAGTAAAAAATAACTTCATTTAATACAAAAAATTATATGAAGAACATTCTTAACAAAATTTAGTCACTCTTTTTTAACTTTTTAATAAAAAAATTTGACAAAATATATTTAAAACCGATAAAAAACTTTTAAAAAAACATCCAAATATATCTTAATATAGCTCTCCAAAAAACTAAATAATGTCTTTGAATATTCCCTAGGAAACAAGTTTTTAATGTCCAACTATATGCATTCAATTAATATGAGATCATTATTATTAGAATATATGTTTTTATTTATTTTCATAGATATTAAATTATCTCAATTGTAATATAATTATGGCTTCGTGTTTTCTATTTATTCATACTATAATATTTTTCCCATGTTTACTCCATGATTTTCTTATTTGGTTGTTTTCCCTTAAAAAGTGTTTGCGCTCACCCTTCCTTATGTTTGCATCTCCTAATGTTATTGAAAAATTTAATAAATGTGAAATGTGTATGGGGATAGAACATGTGAAATATTTTATGATAGTTGTTAAGGTCTGGTTATTGATTAATTATATCCACATATAATATGCTGAAATTATTTTTTTTGATACACATAATATGGGATTTGTTAGTTAATGTTTTGTTCTATTTCTCTAATTCTCGAAACCTGAAAATGTACATTGATTTAATAATTTATTATTTTTATATAAAAATATTTATTGATTTTATATATATGAGTATGTAATTTATTTATTTTCAAATTTAATTCCCATTCTTAAAATTTCTTTAATATTTCTTCAAAAAATTCCACTTATGCTTCATAACATTTCATTCCATTCTTCTTCTCAACCATTTAAATGATTACCCTTACATTTTGAAGATTAATTTTTTATAGAACCCATATTTCACAAGAATATTATATCAAAAATTCATTCCATAAAAATTTCAGAAATATGTCATAAATAGGATATACGAATCTTTTGAAATAATTAATCATAATATGGACTATGCTGCTCCAAATCTATTATATGTTAGAAAAATCCTAATACAGCCATGTTCTTATCCATCATAAAAATAACAATTCTTAAAATTAACAAGAATATTCATTTTATTTTACTGTATAAAATAAATATATATATATATTTAACTATTTCACCCAGTTTAAATAATGATTTCAAAATCTGAATAAATGATCCTTTAATTCAAAAAAACTCAAGAACTAAAAAAATTATGCAATATGATTTATTCAAATGAAATGAAAAATATTGAAATATAATGAATTTATTAATTATTTATAACATATTCACCACCATTTCCACATCTCAAATACATAAATTTCAACAATATTACATTCCCTCTAAGAATATTGTGTGCTTAAAATATATAATAACAAAATTACATATTTTGTTAGAAAATAAATTCACATATTTCATTTTAAAACATAAATGAATATCACATAACATATTAATCTTAAAATACAATGTACTAGAATGGGTATCCTTACTTTAGAATTTATAGGATCAACTATTATTTTTTCAGGTGTTCTTCTTCTTATTATAAGTGAAACATTAATATACATTCTGAGAGTAAAATACTCATATAATCTAGTATCATCCAATTTCATATCTAGTTTCATTCCCTTTCTCATAAAAACCAATTTTATTTTTTTGAATCATATTAAATAATAAATAATTCCATGTTTTTGAATTTACCTCTAAATACAATCGTTTCAAAGTTTATTTTGAATCATTTCACATGGAATGTGTTTTATTCTACACTCCTTGTACTAAAATCATTTTAACATTTGGTGATTTTTCATGTTCCCCCAAAAATATGTCATAATATCAATTATCATTAATTTTATTAAGGGATATGTTGTGTAAACATATATCTAAAATTATGAAAAATCTAAAAAAAAAATATTTTGGGATTTAATTTTTACCAAACATTTTCCTAAATATAGGAATTGGTTTATCATCTATAAGGTGTTCCTTTTCTAAATAAACTATGACATGATTTTATATACTTTATTTTATTACTACAAGATTAAGTGATGTTTTGGATTCTAATATCCATGAATTTATGGGACCATCAACATAGATCAATGGTGTATCTGTATATCTCTTTATGGCGTAGTTCGTTCATTAACTACTACAATCCTTTTGGTTTTCATTATAGTCATTATTTTATGTCCTTCTTCTGAAAACTATAATATATAAGACATATTTATTTTTTTCTACTACTTAAATCATAGAATTTGGATAACATTTCATGTGATTCATATTAAATAATCATCCCTTCAACTCAATACTCATTGTATGTCTATAAAAGTTTTCCAATTATATTTTAAAAATAAAATAAATTAAGGTTAAATTGTGAACTACATAATTATTTAGTTTTTATATTATGTATGAAATTACCACCACTATTATGGTCACATCTGAGTTCTCTTGAAATGGTGATGTGAGAATCAACATAAAAACAGAATATTTTAGAATTTTCTTTCATTAAATAATATATTTAATAGAATGTGGTATATGCAATAGTAATATTAAAATAACTGTGATAGAAATATTATTTTTTAAATATTACCTTAATAACAAACCAATTTATTTAGAAATTAAGAATTAGAATAGTTTTTTATGAAATATATGCACAACTTTTTAACAAAATAATGTAAATAATCAGTTATATATTTAATATGAATTCTATTTTAATGAAGATATAATATATTCAATGTAAAATGTATATTTTTCCTAAAACTATTTTTATTTCTATAAATGTTTTTTTATAAATAAAATCTATCCACATTAATAAATAATTTTAATTAAATAAGTATATATATATATATATAATTTAAGTATTTAATATTCAAAAAATTTAATTTATTAGGCAAGGAATTATAATAATGTAATGATAAACATTCGAAAACATTTTCTTCCAAACAATATTATTGAATATTCTATGTGGACATTATCATAAATTTTTATTTATATAAATTTTATTTAAAAATTTAAGTAAATTTTTTAAATTCCTGTTTCAAAATTATCAGATATATTATTCAATAATATTATTAGAAATGATTTATTTTTTAGGGAATAAGTGAAAAATGTGAATTTTTGGAAAACATCATTTTCTTCTCATTAAAATAAAAAAAATAGAAGTTATTTTCCATTTTTAATTTAGTTTAAATTAATATAAATCCATAAAAAAATATTTCCATGGGAATAAATATTATATTTTATTTTGGTATAGTTCAGTTTGGTCCTAAAATCACATTCTTCGAAAAATAATTTTTCATTACATTTTTCCCAGTTCTGTTAAAATTATTTTTCATCCATTTATAAAATTTAAGTGTTTATACTTAGAATTCCAATACAAATTAATCAAAATAAAATTTATTAATAATCTAAATCTCATTTTAGTTCATTATGAAAAATATCCATTTAAAATTTGGTCACAACAATAAAGATTGAATCGATTAATTAAGGTTCAAAAATAATGTGATATGGCATTAAAGATAGATATAACACCATTATTATTTCTATTGGTTTATTTTATTTCATCCATACTTACCCCATATTCTATCACATGAATACATTGTGACAATTTTATTCGATAATTACCTATATATTATTTTATTTAATTAATAAATATTGAATGTAACTATATTTTTATTTTTATTATTAATACCAAATTATTATGATATTAAATTAGTTTTATTTATTATTGAGGATATATATAGATAAAATCATACACAATATCGAGGTGGTGCTTATGAAATTAGTAGAAATGTTATGTAAATGATTTTAAAAAAATAAAAGTGATATGATTTTAATTAATAAAGTTGATTTCATAATTTAATGGATATTTATAATATATTATTTATTTTTAATGTATTTATATTTGAATTAATTTTTTTTCTGGACTCATTTAATGTAAATATTTTAAAATGGTTTTGAAAAAGTATTTACGTTGTATTTAACTCTAAAAAATTAAATTTAGGTTATTATTATATTTTGAAAAATATATAATGACTAAAGTGGATAAAAAATAATTGATTACTTCATGAATGGTCGTTGTATGTTCCACTTGGAAATTTAATACTTACATTCCTAAATGATAAAAATTAAATCTATTTTCATCGTGGTAATCATTAAATGTTTCAATCGTGGTTAAACTAAATATATATTGATTAAGATGACCTAAAACATTCCTAAATCTTATTTTGTGAACATATGTAGACCTTATCCCTTTTGAGTGTGTTTTACCATCCCACATGACCAAGATTTATAAGTTTTAACTATGTCCTAAATTGATACCTTATAAAATCTTCTTATAAGTGACATCCCTTATGCGAGTTTGATTATGTGGATTGTGGTTATAGGTTTTTTCACGATCTTCTATGGTCGTTTCAAATTTAGTCACTTGGAATTAATTTTATTTCCATTATGAAAACTAAATTGTGTCTTAAATTATGTGTTTTATTATCATTAAGAAAATTTTTAAATTACCAAATAGTGAGTTTTATAAGTATTTTTTTTAAAACTAATTATCAATTAAAATTATGTGATGTGGAGAAACAATGTTTTAAAAATAAATTTTGGGTTATAATGGAATTTAATGGAAATGGTTTATTTAATTAGAAAATGGTTTAATTATTTTGAAAACATGGAATAATATAAAACTATTTGAAAAATATTTTTGAAACTACGATTGATTTATAAGATGATTTATAAATTAGAAATTAATGAGTAATGTTTTATAAATCATGAAATATTATGTGTTTAAAAATCAATAATGATTTAATTTTCATGGGTTACTACTTTATTTATAATATTTTGTTCTCATTTTTAATTTTATTTGATTTTTGAGTTAGTATACTTGTGTTTTTTGATGTTCACAAATGTCTCACATAAATTCCTTCAAGAAATATAAAATTTTGGTCCAATGGTCTGATCCTCGGGGTAGTTCTTCACATTTTCTAGATGTTGAGTCCCTTGTCATTGAATCTACCCAAACTCTATATCGTGTGGAGGAGATAGATAATTTACAAAAATTAAGCCTCATCCTTTAATTACTAGATTAATTTATACCTTATTATATATGTTAATAACGATCTCTTGAAGAAGTGTAGTGGCCTGAAGAAGTTTATGTGGTCTTTGATACTCCGAAGATACCAGAATATGTGACGGTCTAGTCTATACATTATTCATTTTAGGGATGTAATGAAGAGTGGTGGGAATTTTTAATTACCTTTTGAATATATGAAATAATATCTTGTGAATTATTCAAGTAAGTCTTTATTCAATGGAAGTATCATGAGGAAGTAAAGAAGGAGAAATTATTTGAGTTCTTCAGTTTTAGTCAGGAATATCAAACGATTGCGATGTTTTCAAATAATTTCTCATGTTTTGTAATTTTCCTACCTGGACTTTTTTGTAATGAATTAAAAAATCTTGTCTATTATGGAAAATGTCTTCACCCAGACCATGTAACCACTGTGCCTATGTAATGGTTTATCTCTTATCCATTGATTCTTGAAAGGTCCTTTTCTACTAAAGTGGAGCTAGGAAAACAACTATAATAGCCAAATGAGACATTATAAATTTATTTTTTTCAGTATCTTTGGGAAAATAAGAGGAATAACATTTTGATTATTTTGTGGATATTATATACATTCGATGAATTTGGGTTTGAATGATTTGAGTGTTTGTAAATAGTGTGGTCGTAGGGTAACTTTAATAGGATCTGAATGTTTGTAGGCAGAAAATGAATATTTTTATATAATATTGTCTCATTTTGTGGTGTAAAATATGAATTTTGATAATAGGGATCAAACTATCAGCCATGGAGTGGATATTTTTACTTCGTTTTGGACCTTCTATTTTCTGGGTTTTTTTTTCTGGTGTCGCAATGGAAATTGTTTGAGTTTTCATTATTGTGTCTTTTCTATTTTGGATCTCTATTATATTTGGATCATTGTAATGATTTATTATGGAATTTTGTTTGGTTATTATCTCTATTTTTGATATAATAATTTTTTTTCTCTTAACATATTTTTTCTTTAGTATATACCTTATTTTGACTTCATTATTATAGCTCAATTTTGATATAGCGTACAATCTCCCTGGTGATTGTGTAGTACCCAGTTTTTCACCGACCTATATGTGTGATATAATTCAATTTATCCATGGATATTACATGGTAGTGTACTTTGGATACTATGATGATGTGGATTTTTATAGACAAAGAAATTAGTTTTGATGGAATATGATTGATGAGCTCATCGTGGTATATGTATTAGTTTTGAAAAAAATCCAAGGTTACTATAGAGTACTAACATAGGGTTGAAAATCGCATTAGTTATTTACTTTTTTGTATATTATTGATATTATATATTTATCCTTATCTAGGAATTGAAGTCCCTTCTTTGGGTTTTATAGGACAAGATTTTTTTATGTTACACCATTTTTTAGAATCATTATATGGTTGGGATAATTATGCTATGTCTTCAATATTTACCTTATTTGTAGACATGTGATTATGTTGTTTTTTTGATATCGTATTTTCGTGTGTTTTTTTCCATTGGGTGAGTCTTTGTTATGGACCTCAGACAAATCCCCAATATATATGAGTGATTGGTTTCTTCTTATACCATTATGTTATATATTTTAGTCTAGTAGATTTATAGAGATAGAATGTCCTATGGTATGGAGGTTGTAACATCATGTTACTTTTTTAATGTTTTTTGGATAATTTAATTGTGTACCAAATAATTGGATAACATTTCAGGTTGATTTGGGATTTTAATAAACACTTTTTGACGGTCTAGCAATTTTCATGGATTGTTTACTGTTAAATAAAGTTTTCAACGTGTTTTATGGTTTTCACAATGTTTGTGCATGGTTTAAACAATGTGTAAAACTCGTTGCATGGTTTCGAAAAAGATAGCATATGGTTTATGTATTGTCTAAAACCCATTTCATGGTTTTTTCATGATTAGTACAAACCGTAGGACTTCTAAAAGGAAACTATCTGAACAGTAATTATGGTTTTAAAAATTTTAATTAAAGACATAAAACACCATAATCATCCCAAAACTCCTCCCACTAGATAATAATCTGATCCTTATTCTTCTGGATCCCTCTAGATTAATTTTGTCTCCCCAAATCTCATATCATAAAAAATTGAAGCACCCAAACCAGTTGAGATCATCACATTCAATGAGTTCTTCTCTTTTTTTCATGGACCACTCTTCCGGTTATGATTTATTCATCCACAAGGATGTAAATTTCTAGAGTTTTGTTGGATATTGATTGATTGATGTGTAATTTTGGATCTAATATCTCCTCGAACATCATTTAGTATATACCATCTTATATATTGTGGTCTCCATCAAATGTGACACATTTCAATTTTTCTGTGGGATTGAATAATTTTCCATAATTTTTCCTTAATTGTTTCTATATTTTTATAATTCATCATTTCTTGGTAAATTATTAGATATGAGTTTCTGAATTATTAACACATGTTCTTTGAAATATGTTAATTTATTCCCCATGAAATCATCTTGGACCCTTTTATCTCCATATTGAATATGGTATGAATTTAATAGAATGAAAATTAATTTCTCTCACAGTTTTGTGAAATGAAAAATTCATTGTTTTTTTGATTTATTATTAAATTGATTTTAAAGGCTAATTTAGATAAATTTGCGGCATTGGCCTAAGTCTTGATTTATGAAATGAGATTTCACCAGAGTTTTAATTTTTTAATTGATCTTTATTCATTTTAATTAAAGGAATTGATCAATTTTATGTTTTCAGAATATTTTAAAAATATTAAATTTATTAAATTTCCTATAACGACATTTGGATTATTTTTCCATTTTTTGGAATTGCTGCTCATTGGTTTTTTGAAATAAATTATTTATCTTCATGGAAATAAGTTCTAACCCATTGTTTTATAAGGTATTTAATCATTTTAAATTTGTATTCCTTACATTAAATTATATTATGAATGGTTTGAATTAAAATATTTTTTTAATGTCATGTTTGGAATTTTAATTCTGAATTGTAAAAGGAAACATGTATTATAAACCTTTTGAATATTTAATTTTATATAAAAAATTGAATTGAAATTGGATGAATTTTGAAATTAGTTGGAGGTTATTTAATATTAAATAGGGGAATTTAATTATTTGAAATTGATTTCATAAAATTTTATTGTAATTTTTTACTTGAAAAAATGGATTAAAATGGTACTGATGGATGTCCTTGGGTTTTATCTTGGAAATGGCATGTTTTTTTTAAATCCTGGGTTATGGGATTTTAATCGTAAATTTACATATTTGAAATGTAAAATGATATGAATATCATTTTTTTATTAAAATAATTTCCCATCAATGATTTTTTAAAATATAAAATGAATGAGTTATGTAATTTGGGAATTATTAGGACAGAACATTGCAATTCTATAAATTTCAAAAACAATAATTAATTACATCACATCTCTTTGGTGATAGTGATGAATCCTCAATGACCTTAACATGATGGGACATATGTATATATTATTATGTCACCTTTAGAGTGTGTGTAGTCTTTTTATACAAGAACTATAATACCTTATTAGTCATATGAACATGTGGATCTCTTATTTGTATTCGAAATATATTCCATTGTTCTAAATAACTATTATACAATATTTTTGAATTTATATAAACTGTTTTATTTAAAAAATTATTATGAAATTGGTTATGAAATATTCTATATTTGTAAATCTAAATCAATATTGGTTTAAATATGGTTTTGAAATGTCAAACATGTTTTTTAAATTGAAATCTCATAACATCGTTAGTAAACCATTAGGCACCAAAATTTAAATTTCTTTATTATGCACCAAGACCTAATCATATTGATTATTATTCATATTTACATATCACATTCACATACTCATATTTTCATGAGTATCTAAATTTTGATTATGAACTGGTTTTCATTGCATTTCATGAAAATATTTAATTTTTAGAATGTGAAATTGTGAGTTTTATTAGTTCTGTTTTTGTAATTTATTTTTATTTGTTTAAAAATTATTTTTGATCTAATGCTCATAATATGTATTTTTAATCATATCTTATCATATTTGAATTTTTTTTATTATGAAATTTCATTGAATATTTGGTAAAATCCTACTAGGCTCTTTATCTTACACATTTCTTGTACCTTTTTCAGATTGCATCCATTTAGTATCTCATCGGAGGTGTTCGTTCATAGAAATTCTGTTGTGGGATCAACCTTGGGTGAATAATGGTGGGTGACCTGCAACATGGTATGTGTTTATGGACCATTAGGATATGGGTTTCAGTGGTTATATTCCTCTTTATGTTTTCTTTGTGTCTCATTATAGTTGATAATTATGTAATGAGTGATATATTTATATAATGATGTTTCAAAATTGGATTCTGTAATTGTATTTTTTAGGTTGAAATTATTCCCCACAGTAATTGTAGTTACATGGGTTCTTTTTATTGGCCCGTAAAAAATGGGAATGTACTTTTGGTTAGTGAATAAGCGGCTCATGTATTCGTTTAAATTGTATCCTAGGTTGGTTCGTTACCAGAATGGATTTTTTATTATTCTATTATCAAAGTTAAATTATTTATTCATGTAATTAATTTTTCATTACCATCATTCATTGCGGGTTTTAAAAGTATAAATAATATATAAAATATATAATTATTTCATTATTAATATTCTATGTATGATGTAATAATGTCCTATGTGACCATTGTCATCTTACAAAGGTGATTTTCGACAAATGAGTTCAGTATTATTATAAAACTCAATGTGTACATAAATGATTAAATAATTTTATATAACAGGGTAATAGATAAAATAAAAAGATTTATAAAAATAAGAAATGCATAAGAAAGTAAATATTTAACATAAATTTATAACTCCATAATCTAAATATCATATGTGACAGTTCAGATATGTGGTGATGTATACATTTATAAAAAACCTTGTTTTAATTGTTTTGATGATTTATTTTAAAAATATTTTCCTTCCAGGTAAAAATTAAAAAAAATTATTTTATATATTTATTTATATAAACACAGTGTAATTATAAAGTTCATTTTATTTTAATTTTTAACTTTCCTACAAATCCTTTAAAATTGATTCTATTTACATATTTTAATGGTAGTTGTTTAATAAAAGTCACATAAATTTTCTATTTGGACATATATGGTGTAAATAGTATTTCCATTGAGCATAAATATTATTTTATGTTTGTATTTATTTATAATATTTCATGTTTTATTTAATTAAAACCATCTATCTCTTTTTTCTAGGTATATTCTAAAAGGGTTTTTAAAAGGAATGAATATTTTAATATCTATAGATGCCTTTTTATATGTGAAAATAATATTTTTATGAGTAAGATTTTAGAAATAAGATATTTAATGTACTATAGTAATTTTTTTCTTTGTTATTTTTTATTTTGGTAAATATCCTATATATATATAAGGCCCCAGCCTTAAACCTTTCTTAATCTTGAGTTATTACAAGATTACACATTGGGGATCTTTTCGGGTTTAGAGTTTAAGAGAATTAGATCATAAAAATTGCATTACATTCCACATATAAACAAAGTGGTTACATAAAGATAGTATTCTTAATTCCCATCAATGGAAACATATTTAAAATAAAACATTGATTCATTCTTGACACTTCCTTGACACTATCATCATATCAGGTACCTTTCCCTTGACCTGTGAAAACATTTCAAAAAAACTTGGGATGAGCATAAAAATCTCAGTATGGGTTATAAAAAACATTGAAAGGAAACATGGGTACATATATACATAAGGGTGAAATCATACTTTACCCATAAAACATAAGCACATTAACATACCTCATCAAATCATTAGTAAATCATTGATATCATAAGACATAAAGGTAACTTGAGGCATTCATAACATTCTTACGTAAGGAGTAACCCTCTTGGTTACGTTTGGAATACCCATCACAGTATATTCCCCAAAATCTCTTTGGAGAAACCTTAACGTTTCACTCCCTCGCGTTACCCAATGCATTGGAGAGCTATATCGGGCTCACCCACCCTTAGTTTATCACAAAACCACCCGTCTTCATAATAATGCCCAAGAACCATAACATAATCGTATCACATAGAACATTCATAAAGGAAACATAACATTTCCACATTTCAATAACAAGATATCAATACAACACAAAAAACATTGTGAAAACCATTTTCAATAACAAAATAAAAGAAATGTAAAACATGGTATTTATTTTTCTTTTAAAAAGAAGGTATGGCTTGTAGAGGAAGCCGAAACTCAAATAACAGTCACGACGGCGGAGAACTCGTTGTTGCCGCATACGTATGACAAAAACATTCCCTTTTGTCGTTTAGAAAACGCTTCGTATAAAAAATATTCCTTTTTAATAAACGTAAAAGTCAAAGGGGTTTATACACCGTATAAAAGAAAGTTGTGTATAAAATTAAATATGCCTCAATGAAAGGAGATTGAGACGAAGTACCATACCTCGGGTCCGACTTGACTCGGCCGTTCTTTAATATCCTGAATAATAAACTTGAGTTAATCTATACTTTCTTAAGAACCCTTTTCAAGTTCATTATTCCTTTTATACCATGTTATGAACATCATGTAATCATTTAAGTTAATAATGTTCATTTTGTCGGTATTTGGTTCTTAAGTCAAAAATAGACTTCTTACACTTACATGTTGTTAATTTGGTCAAAGGTTCGTTATATCCAGAATGATATTAATGATATGGATAACATATATATCATATATATTCATCATATACATGTATTTATAATATTACATCACATTTAGTGGAAAAAAATGAAATGCACCGTTCATGGAGACGGTAAGATGTACGTATGCATGAACGCTACTTCCATTTCTATTTCGTATTTTCTGGAATGGAAACATAATGATATAAGAGTATATTATAATTCCAGTATAATAACATATATAATATCTTTAACTTTATCCTTTAGACATCCCACATATGGTATTAACGAATCAAATCACTTTCAGGGGGCGGTAGTCCGCACTTTCTAAAATGAAGATATCGTGTATAGCCATACTGGAAACCATAAAGGTATGCCCAAAATGAAAAAAAACAGAAGCTTAAGGAAAACATAAACATATTATATATCATATATAAAAATAGTTACATCATAATGTCCACCTTTGAAGTTGTTAAATGAGTATTGAACAATCATCGTTTCGGGAGGCAGAATTTCTCCATCCACGGAAACCGTATGTTATTTAACCATTTGATGTAGTTGTGTGAGATTTTAGCTCAAATAAATATTATAACAACATCCTAGTATAATTAAGATTCTGGTGTTTCTACAAAAAAAGTAAATAAAAAGTGTTTAGGGGGTTGGAGAAGCAAATTAAAACAAATGAACATGAGAGAATGAATTACCTTTAAAAGTATAACTCCTTTTGATTTGAGCCTAAAGGCTTCCTTTGAAAGGATTATTCCCAAATGGAATCCTCTAAGATGAGGATATGGATGTGGAGAGAGTAAATGGGCAGGGGTTGGCCGAGCCAATGGCTTGAGGAGTGTGTGAAATGAGGTAGAGGTGGGGGACTTTTATAAGAGGAGAGGAGGGACACTTTTGGAAAGTAAAGATAAGTTACTTTATTTTAAAAAGAGTTTCGGATTAAAAAAATCACACATTGCTATAATTCTAGGATAAGGTGATAAGGCTTTGAAATCCACTCATCCAATTGGTTTTGTTCATGTGTAGGTTTTAGATTTCTCTTTATCATTCCATTTTATTTAAATAGTTAAATAATGAGGTCATCGCTGCATCATCATGATGTCATAAATAATTTAACTTATTTAAATTCTAAAAATTATAAAAAAATACTATGATGTAGGAAATCTTTTTATCTTTCCAATGACTATTTATAATAAAAAATCAAATCTTTATAACCCCATGTAAAAATTGTTTTCGTAAAACATATTATGTTTGTGTCATTTTTACTTTTACATTAAATAAAAAGTTATTTATGTCATTTCCCAACCAATGTGTCTCCATGGGGTCCCCAAGTTGACTCATAGCTTTTCTTGGTCGGCCATGACACAACAAATGATGGTAGGACATGTTTAATGCTCATCTTATTTTCTTAAAGCACTATTTTTACCTTAAACTACACTAATTACCACTAATCGCGATTAAAAACCTAATAAGTTAATATTCACCAAAAAAAATATTTTAATCCCATTGAACCACATTTTACTTTTTAATGACAACCATGTATGTCGGATTTTTGAAATTAAAAACACAATGATGGAAAAATTTCATTTAAATGGAAAATCAGTTTTTATAAGTACCACTTAGTGGTTTCACTATTCATCAAAAATTGATGTTTTTTAGAAAATTACCAATAATTCACCCTAAGATATATTTGATATTCCAAACTCAAAAATGAAGTCTATTTTTCAAAATTCAAAACATATAAGTCACATTAATTAATTTAATAATTAATTCCCGTTGTCAGAGCAAATAGCGTGTTTTTATAAAACAATAAGTATCAAAAGATTGACACCATTTTAAGTCGAATTTCAAAGTGAAATTGATTCCAATGACCACCATTGGATTAAATGGTAAAAATATATTCATATTACACATTAAGACCAATTCAAAAGATAATATAATCATATAAATAAATTAGATTAAGAAGCAGTTTTGATGTAAAATGCAGTATTTTTCACTATTCATTAAAAAATTAACATTGTCAGAAAAATACCAAAAATTCACAGAAAGTAAATTTTGATGTCCCAATCATAAAGAATAAGTTTATTTTGACAAATATAGTTTATAAAATTGTCAAAATATATATTTAAAAAGGGTTTTCCATCATAAGGCAGTAAAACAATATTTTAAGAATATTAGTGTATTGCATGCTTAAGATTGTATTTATTTTCATTTTAAGCCTCTAAAACACTATCTTAATCATTAATAGACATAGATAAAAATATCTATTATTCATTACTTACTTGTGATATTACATCCTTCCCCTCATTAGAAAATTGTGTCCCCGTAATTTATTTACTTATCAAATAAATGGGGGTACTTATCCCTCACTGCATTTTCAGATTCCCATGGTGCCTCTTCAATCAAGTGGTATTTACACAAAACCTTTACATGGTGAATCGCCTTATTCCGTAACACTTTCTCCCTAAGGTTAAGAATCTGGACCGATTGTTCCTCATAAGATAGGTTCTCTTCCAGCTGAACTACCTCTGGACTCAAAACATGAGATGGATCTGGCATATACTTTCTCAACATCGAAACATGAAATACATTGTGTACCTGAGATAAACTCGGAGGTAAAGCAACTCGGTATGCAACTAATACAACTCTCTCCAAAATTTCGTATGGTCCAATGAACCTTGGACTCAACTATACTTTCTTACCAAATCTCATCACACTTTTCCAGGGAGAAACCTTGAGAAAAACATGATCACCTACCTTGAAAGATAGATCCTTCCTCCGATTATCCGCATAACTCCTCTGCCTGATCTGATCTGTTCTCATGTGTTTCGGAATCAGCTGAACTTTTTCTGCCATCTCTTCTACCAATTCTGGTCCCATCAACTTCCTTTCACCCACTTCATCCCAGAAAGCTGGAGTTCGACACCACTTCCCATATAATGCCTGAAATGGCGCCATCTGTATACTGGAATGAAAATTGTTATTATATGAAAATTCAAACATAGAATGATGTTGGTCCCAACTTCCCTGATAATCCATATAACAAGCTTGTAGCATATCCTCCAATGTCTGAATTGTTCGTTCTGACTTCCCATCTGATTGAGGATAAAAAGCTGTACTAAAATTTAATTCAGTACCCAACGACTTCTGAAGGCCATTCCAAAAGTTAGAAGTAAACCTAGGATCACGATCCGATATAATGGAGAGAGGAACTCCATGTAACCTGACTATCTCTTTAAGATACAAACGGGAAAGTTGATCAAGAGAGAATGTATCTCGTATATCAAGGAAATGAGCAGATTTGGTCAAGCGATCAACAATAACCCAGATTGCATTATTACCTCGAGATGTCTTCGGTAATCCAAAAACAATGTCCATGGATATATTCTCCCATTTCCACTCTGGCACCGGTAAAGGCTGAAGCATCCCTTTCGGTAACTGCCGCTCTTCTTTAACCTGTTTACATGTCAAACACTTCACAGTAAAATTAGCAATATCTCTTTTCATTCCATCCCACCAGTAATACTCCCACAGATCTCTATACATCTTAGTACTGCCCTGATGAACTGAAAACGGAGAACTATGAGCATCACATAAAAACTCTCTCTTCAACTGTGAATCACAAGGCACACACAATCTCTTCCCAAATCTCAAAACACAATCATTATCAATGTTGAATTCAATAAACTTACCTTTATGAACCAGCTCTACATTTTTCTACAACTCACTGTCTTGCTTCTGTGCTTGCTTGATTCTATCTGATAGAGAAGATCTCACTGATACCTAAAACAAAACAGAAGGACTTCCTACACCAACAAATTCTATTCCAAAGTTCATCAAATCCTTAACCAAAGGATCAGGTTCCAAACGCAACATTGTTAATGAAGTATTACTTTTTCGACTCAAAGCATCAACCACTTTATTTGCTTTTCCCGGATGGTAATGAATTGTACAATCATAATACTTGATTATTTCTAGCCATCCTCTTTGTCTCATGTTCAATTCTTTCTGAGTGAATATATACTTTAAACATTTGTGATCAGTATATATTTCACACTTTACTCCATACAAATTATGCCTCCAAATTTTTAAAGCAAAAAACAATAGCAGCTAATTCCAAATCATGTGTAGGGTAATTTACCTCATGAGTTTTCAACTGTCGTGAAGCATAAGCAATTACCTGATCATTCTGCATTAGGATGCAACCAAGTCCTTTCAATGAAGAATCACTGTATATAACAAACTCACCATTCCTGGAAGGTAGTGCATAAACTGGAGCATTCACCAATATTCTTTTCAATTCATGAAAACAATCTTCACATTGTTTTGTCCAGAAAAATTTAACACCCTTCCGAGTTAGCTTAGTCATTGGACTAGATAACCGTGAAAAATTTCTAACAAACCTTCTGTAATAGCCCGCCAAACCAAGGAAGATACGAATATCGGTTACATTTGTGGGACTTTGCCATTCATCCACAACTTTTGTTTTTTCAGGATCAATAGTTATTCCATCATTAGAAACAATGTGACCATGGAAAGAAATTTGTTGCAACCAAAACTCACACTTGCTGAATTTCCAATACAGTTTCTTTTCTTTTATAGTTTGCAAGATAACCCTTAAATATCTTTCATGCTCCTCTTTACTTTTAGAAAACACCAAAATATCATCAATGAAAACCACCACAAACGTATCCAAGAACTCATGGAAAATTCTATTCATTATGTCCATGAATACAGCAGGTGCATTGGTTTACCCAAAAGGCATTACTACAAATTCATAATGGCCATATCTCCTACGGAATGCGGTCTTCAGAATATATGCCTCCTTTACCTTCAGCTGATGGTACCCCGATCTCAGGTCATTCTTTGAAAAAAACTGAGCTCCTTGGAGCTGATCAAACAAATCATCGATATGAGGCAAAGGATATTTTTTCTTAACAGTGATGTTATTCAAGGATCTATAATCAATGCAAAGTCTCATAGAACCATCTTTCTTTTTAACAAATAAAACAGGAGCACCCCATGGTGATGTGATAGGTCTAAAGAAACCTTTCTCTAATAAATCTTGCAATTTCTCCTTCAACTCTAAAAGTTCAATTTGTTCCATTCGATAAGGGTGTTTTGAAATTGGCTTAGCATCAGGAACTAAGTCAACAGTAAACTCAACTTCACGATCTGGTATTATTCCAGGCAACTCATCAGGAAAAACATCAGGATACTCATTTACCACTGGCACATCATTAATCTGAACAGTTCCATTATTTTCAATGACGTGTGCAAGGTAACATTAATTTCCATCTTTTACATGTTTCTCAGCCTCTTGATATGTTATCAAAAGTAAGGGTTCATTCTTGTAAACAAACTGAAAGTCTTTCTGAAAAGAAACTTCTTTATCTCTACAGTCAATCTTAGCATGGTAAATAGAGAGCCAATCCATACCCAGGATAACATCAAACTCTACTAGAGGTATAACAATAATGTTTGCAAGTAGGTTCTTTCCACAGATAAGGATAGGAAGATGCTTATAAATTATTTTTGCCTCAACATTTCCCCCAGCTGTTTTTACCAAAAGTTCAGGAGTCATTTCTTGAGATGGTATTCCCATTTTACTAGAAAAGGTTTCCGAGATGAAAGAATGTGTAGAACCCGAATCAAACAACACACTGGAATAATCTGAAAAAACAAACAGAGTACCTGATACAACTTCATTTGATGGCCCGATATCTACTGAAGTAGTTGCAAAGGATTTCACCACCCCTTTTTGCTTGTAGTCTAACTTCTTCCCATCACTCAAGCTCTTTGTCGGACACTCGTTTGAATAGTGACCCATCTCATTGCACTTATAACATTTCACTAACTGTAAATCAAATTTTTTCATACCTTCCCCTTGATCCTTTTCAGTGAAATCACGAGCCTTATTTCCCATCTTACCACATCAGTAGCACTTTCTAGAATTCAGAAGACATTCCCCAGCATGCCTTTTTCCACATTTATCACAAACTGGAAACTTAGTTTTCTTACAATCAGACTTTTTTGAAGAATTCTTACCTTTATACTGCCACCTTAGTCTCTTCTTTTTTTGGTTGTTATAGAACACTTGATCATCGGAAAACTCCATTTCCACCTTCTCAGCACATTGAACAAGCATTTCATAACATTTAAACTCTCGAGAAGAAAATGACCTTCGATATTTTGGCTTTAATCCTGAGTACAAACGATTGATTTTACTATCAAGGTCTCGGATAAAATTTGGAGCATACATTTCCAATCGAGTGAACCTTTATTCATAGGCATCCACTGAGTCTTCCTCTTGCCTCAATTCCAAGAATTGTTTTTCCATCCTAAGTCGAACAGCCTTAGGAAAATACTTCTCCAGAAAAATACCTTTGAATTCATCCCAGTCAATAGCATTAATCTCATCGGCGTACCTGATATTTTTAACCATAGACCACCACTGATCTGCTTCACCCTCCAAACGTTAAATAGAAATACTAACCTTTTGATTGTCTGAACACCCCATGACATCAAAAATCTTCTCCAGTAATTTAATCCACCCTTCAGCTAGCACAAGGTCAGATGATCCTCTGAATGATGGTGGATGTTGCCTCATGAAATGTTCCACCACTGACATGTTCCTCTGTGGTTGATCTGGCTGATCTCATGCATGGATACCACCACCATTTATCTCTTGAGTAAACTGCGCCATTTCTGCAACAAACAGTTCAGTTCCAATTCCGACCATCTCAGGATGCTGATTCGGAAGGTTATTTCCTTCTGTATGCCTTCCTAGCACTGCTTCCATGTTTCCTCTGGAGAAAACCATTCTGAACAAACATGTCTTAGATGAAGAAACATGGTAATCTTCAAATGCTATATCATTTAAAAAAAATTCGGATAATCATTTAATAGAATTCTAACTCCTAAAGTTATCTAAACCGACCTCTGATACCAACTATAAGGCCCCAGCCTTAAACCTTACTTAATCTTGAGTTATTACAAGATTACACATTGAGGATATTTTCGGGTTTAGAGTTTTATAGAATTAGTTCATAAAACTTTCATTACATTCCACATATAAACAAAGTGGTTACATAAAGATAGTATTCTTCATTAACCTTCAATGGAATCTTATTTAAAATAAAAAATTGATTCATTCTTGACACTTCCTTGACACTATCATCATATCAGGTATCTTTCCCTTGACCTGTGAAAACATTTCAAAAAATCTTGGGATTAGCATAAAAAGCTCAGTATGGGTTACAAAAAACATGGAAAGGAAACATGGGTACATATATACCTAAGTGTGAAATCATACTTTACCCATAAAACATAAGCACATTAACATACCTCATCAAATCATTAGTAAATCATTGAAATCATAATAAATAAAGGTAACTTGAGGCATTCATAACATTCTTACGTAGGGAGTAACCCTCTTGGTTACATTTGGAATACCCATCATAGTATATTCCCTAAAATCTCTTCGGAGAAACCTTAACGTTTCACCCCTTCACGTTACGCAATGCATTGGAGAGCTATATCGGGCTCACCCGCCCTTAGTTTATCTCGGAACCACCCATCATCATAATAATTCCCAAGAACCATAACATAATCGTATCACATAAAACATGCATAAAGGAAACATAACATTTCCACATTTCAATCACAAGATATCAATACAACACAAAAAACATTGTGAAAACCATTTTCAAAACCAAAATAAAAGAAACGTAAAACATGGTATTTATTTTTCTTTTAAAAAGAAGGTATGGCTTGTAGAGGAAGCCGAAACTCAAATAACGGTCACGACGGTAGAGAAGTCGTTGTCTCCGCATACGTACGACAAAAACATTCCCTTTTGTCGTTTAGTAAACGGTTTGTATAAAAAAGATTCCTTTTGAATAAATGTAAAAGTCAAAGGGGTTTATACAAGGTATAAAAGAAATTTGTGTATAAAATTAAATATGCCTCAATGAAAAGAGATTGAGACAAAGTCCCATACCTTGGGTCTGACTTGACTCGGTCGTTCTTTAATCTCCTGAATAATAAAATTCAGTAAATATCTACTTGCTTAAGAACCTTTTTCAAGTTCATTATTCCTTTTATACCATGTTATGACCATCATGTAATCATTTAAGTTAATAATGTTCATTTTGTCGATATTTGGTTCTTAAGTCAAAAATAGACTTCTTACACTTACATGTTGTTAATTTGGTCAAAGGTTCATTATACCCAGAATGATATTAATGATTTGGATAACATATATATCATATATATTCATCATATACATGTATTTATAATATTACATCACATTTAGAGGTAAGAAATGAAATGCACCGTTCATGGAGACGGTAAGTCGTACGTACGCATGAACGCTACTTCCATTTCTATTTCATATTTTCTGGAATGGAATCATAATGATATAAGAGTATATTATGATTCCAGTATAATAACATATATAATATCATTAACTTTATCCTTTACACATCCCACATATGGTATTAACGAATCAAATCACTTTCAGGGGGCGGTAGTCCGCACTTCTTAAAATGAAGAAATCGTGTTTACCCATAATGGAAACCATAAAGGTATGCCCAAAATGAAAAAAAACAGAAGCTTATGGAAAACATAAACATATTATATATCATATATAAAAATAGTGACATCATAATGGCCACATTTGAAGGTGTTAAATGAGTATTGAACAATCATCGTTTCAGGAGGCAGAATTTCGCCATCCACAGAAACCGTATGTTCTTAAACCATTTGACGTAGTTTTGTGAGAGTGTAGCTCAAATAAATATTATAACAACATCCTAGTATAATTAAGATACTAGTGTTGTTACAAAAGAAGTAAATAAGAAGAGTTTAGGGGGTTGGAGAAGCAAAATAAAACAAATGAACATGAGAGAATGAATTACCTTTAAAAGTGTAACTCCTTTTGATTTGAGCCTAAAGGCTTCCTTTGAAAGGATTCTGCCCAAAGGGAATCCTCTAGGATGACAAGAGGTATGTAGAGAGAGTAAATGGGTAGGGGTTGGCCGAGCCAAAGGCTTGAGGAGTGTGTGAAATGAAGTAGAGGTGGGGGCCTTTTATAAGAGGAGAGGAGGGGAACTTTTGGAATGTAAAGATAAGTTACTTTATTTTAAAAAGTGTTTCGGATTCAAAAGGTCCCACATTGCTATAAATCGATGATAAGGTGATAAGGCTTCGATATCCACTCATCCAATGGGTTTTGTCCATGTGTAGGTTTTAGATTTTTCATTATCTTTCCATTTTATTAAAATCGTTAAATAATGAGGTCATCGCTGCATCATCATGATGTCATAAAACATTTAATTTATTTAAAGTCTAAAAATTATAAAACAAAATACTATGATGTAGTAAATATTTTTATCCTTCCAATTACTATTTATAATAAAAAATCCGATCTTTATAACCCCATGTAAAAATTGTTTTCGTAAAACATATTATGTTTGTGTCATTTTTACTTTTACATTAAATAAAAAGTTATTTATGTCATTTCCCAACCAAAGTGTCTCCATGGGGTCCCCAAGTTGACCCATGGCTTTTCATGGTCGGACATGATACAACCAATGAGGGTAGGAAATATGTCAAGCTCATCTTATTTTATTAAAGCATTATTTTTACCTTAAACTACACTAATTACCACTAATCGCGATTAAAAACTTAATAAGTTACTATTCACCAAAAAATTATTTTAATCCTATTGAACAATATTTTACTTCTTATTGAAAACCATGTATGTAGGATTTTTTAAATTCAAAACACAATGATGGAAAATTTTCATTTAAATAGAAAATCAGTTTTTATAAGTACCACCTAGTGGTTTCACTATTCATCAAAAATTGAAGTTTTTCAGAAAATTACCAAAAATTCACCCTAAGCTATATTTGATATTCCGAATTCAAAAATGAAGTCTATTGTGAAAAATTCAAAACATATAAGTCACATTAATTAATTAAATAATTAATTCCCGCTGTCAGAGCAAATAGCGTGTTTTTATAAAACAATAAGTATCAAAAGATTGACACCAGTTTAAGTCTAATTTCAAAGTGAAATTGATTCCAATGACCACCATTGGATTAAATGGTAAAAATATATTAAGATTAATCATTAATACCAATTCAAAAGATAATCTAATAATATAAATAAATTAGATTAAGAAGCAGTTTTGATGTAAAATGCAGTATTTTTCACTATTCATTAAAAATTGAACATTGTCAGAAAAATACCAAAAATTCACAAAAAGTAAATTTTGATGTCCCAATCATAAAGAATTATATTATTTTGACAAACATAGTTTATAAAATTGTCAAAATATCGATTTAAAAAGGGTTTTCCTTCATTAGGCAGTAAAACAATCTTTTAAGAATATTAGTGCATTCCATGCTTAAGATTGTATTTATTTTCATTTTAAGCCTCTAAAACACTATCTTAATCATTAATAGACAAAGTTTAAAATATCTATTATTAATTACTTACTTGGGATGTTACAATATATATATATCCAAAAAATTAGGTGGAGGTACTAAGTTAACTAGTTATGTTTCTCCTAAGATATTATTAGATTTTACAATATTGGTTATTATAATTGTAAGAGTGAAGTTCCCAGATCAGTGTGAATCACTGAGAGGGGGAGGGGGTGAATCAGTGATCCCTTAAAACTTTTTACTAATTGATTCTTAATCAATTAAACCTCTATGGCTGGTTAAAGCCTCGATCCACTCTTCTTGTATCTCTCAACCTTTCCCGAATGATGCAGTAATGAAAAGGCACAGGACACAAGGATTTACAAGGTTCGGTACCAAAGGCCTACATCCTTGCCATGCTCTCCCAGCATGGATTCTCCCATTATAACTTGTTAGAATTACAATGGTCGATATAGCTTCCCACCGTATCTCTCCTGAGTCCCACAGGAGGGTCTTTATACTGCGTCCCACAGTGTTACCAGAGTCCCACTGGCCTGCTCCAGAATCCCACTGAAGACTTCTTCTCCCTGAGTCCCACAGGGTCTTCTCCTGGCTCCTCGAGTCACACGAGTAGCTCTTCTTCTTGTTCATCTCTTCAAGTATCTTCAGCAGCCTGGGATAAAGGCCGCTGGCCTTGCTCGGTACCTCTGATCACTTATGATGATCAGGTCTTCTCGTCTAGCTCAGGCTTTATCTCCTTCTTCAGGATGACCTGGCTTCTCTCTCCAGCTACTGAATGCTCAGACAACTGATATCTTTATCTTCGGTCTGGTCCAGTCTCAACTCAACTCTACTTCATGCACTGAGTGCATGGCCTTATCAAATCTTCAAGAACCTCTGGTCTTGGACTCCTCAAATGCACACAGCCAGATTTAGCTTTGTTCACGTGTGCACGTGCATGCATGCATGCATGCACTTTCCCTTGCTCTTCTTCTAGGTGCAGTAAACCCACAATGGGTGTAAATACTTTTAGCACACACACCTTCTTCCTGCTTCACACTTTGTTCTTTTTGTTTACACACTCACAAGTGTGTTGTACTTTAGTGTGAGGGTCATCTTTCAACTTCTTCTAAGTGTGTTCACTTTTAGTGCACACCTAGGTTCGGCCTTCTTCCTCTTGTTTGCACACACACACTCAAGGTATGTTCTTCAATTTGCATACAAAAGGTTCTCCACTTTCCACACACACAACATGTGTGGTCTTCACTTGGTGCACACACAACTTGTTCTTTGTTTTGCACACACTTGGGCTTGGCCTTCACTTGTTTTCACTTAGCACACACACTGCCAAGTGTGTTCATCCATTTGCATACACACCAAAACTTAGGTCTCGGCCTTCTTTCCAAATGCACACACACGGTTACGGCCTTCTCCAATTCTAAAACACATACAATGTGTAGTCTCGGCCTCCACTTGCACACACAAGCCGTATGTATGTAATGGCCTTCCTCCTTTGTACACACACAAATGTGTGGTCTTCCTCTTGTCTTGCACACACAACCCGAACCCCTGCCAATCTCTTCTTCATTATCCACACAAGCTACACTTGGGTGCCACTGGCCGCGCAAGAGCACAAGGTATGAGCCACGACCTCTCTTCTTCTTCAAAGCACAAGGCACACTTGGTGCCACTGGCCGCGCAAGCACTTGGGTGCACAAAGGCCGCGCAAGACCTCGGGTGTGAAAAGTGCAACACCTCGGGCGCACAGGTGCATGAGCACAAGCGGCCGCGCAAACACCTCCTGCCACACACGTCCGCGGGCAGAGAGGGTGACAACCTCGGGCGCGCAAGGAAGCTGCGGCCCTGGGTACTTCCTGTCGCGCAAGGGAGTAGGCGCGCAGGGAACACTTCAAAGCCTCGGGTGGCTTCGGGACAACAGCCGCGCAATGTTTTGCGCGGTGGCTTCTTTCTTCGCGAGGCAGAGGCACTCACGGGTCTTCTGATTTTCAAGAAAGGATCAGCAAGCCTTTTGAGAGCTTAGCCTCTCTTTTTATAGGCAGTGGTGAGGCGGTGCATCCGCGTGAGAAACATTTAATCTCCCGAAGATTTCGGATCTTCAAAATCTTCAAAATCTTGATTTCTATCCTCGGTTCATGCGGGTTTCCTCTCCTTTGTTATTTTTCTTCACCTCTACATGCATGCGGCTTAGAAACGCATGCAAGGCCTTCTTCAAGGGCAAACCATGCAAAGCACGAACCCTTCAAAGCCTCGGCAACGTTGCATGCCTTGGCCGAACTCCAATTTCTCCATTCAACGTGTACATGCATATTTTATTGCATGATTGGGTTCGGTTTGGCCAGACGAGCACGAGGGAGCCTTCAGTTTCGAAAATGGTGGCCGGGAGCTCGAAATAGGTCGTCGGATGGCCTCTGATTCGTCGGCGGCTCGCAGGTGGCTTCGGCTCGAGCTCGAGGTGGAAGACGAGCCACGGCCGTCGGATCAGGCGATGGAGATACATCGGGCGGCCTGGATCTGAAGATCTCGCGCGGGATCAGATGTGCGGCTTAGATCGTCCGCGCGATTGGATGAGCGGCCATGATCTCTTCCGCGGGAAAATTCCGCGTCCCACATCGAAACGAAGCCCGGTTTACCCGCGGCTTATTACCCCAGCGCTCTCCGCTACTCAGCAATTGAATCTCCTCCCTCCACGGTGCCACCCCGCACCGTGTTCTCCCTGCGGGCGCGCTCTGCGCCCACTATGCTCCCTGCGGGCGCGCCACTGGCGCCCACTATGCACCCTTCGGGCGCGCTCCTGCGCCCACGCTGCGCGGGTTTCATCACCGCGTGGCCTCGGGGCTTATACACGGCCCCGGCCTCTCTTGGGCTGGCCCCATGGGATCCCCTTGGGCGTGGTGACCTGGTTCCCACATGTGCCTTGGGTTGAACCCTTAAGGCTGGCCCTTGAGGTTGGCATATTTTTTGCAACAAAAACACTAAGTCATAGCTAGGACTTTGTATAAAAACAATGTTAACCAAATGTAATATGCCAAGCCACATGCCCTTCAATCCATTCTTCTCCTTCATCTTCTTCTTGAGAATTCAAACATTAATCTTCTTGATTAGAAACAACTCCTCAATTCATAATTCTTCTTTAACATCCCATTTTCTACTTAGGAGAGAATTCTCAAGGATCTTCTTCAACCGAACTCCTGAATCAAATAACTTCTTCAATTCTCTTTGTTGATCTAATCAGAGATCAAATTGGAACTTCTTCAAATTCACATGCACTAAGTGATAGTGCATGGACTTCATCAGCTCACTTCATCCACTTAGTACTTGTGGATGGAACTCCTTTCAACTCCTCATGCATTGTCAATACAATGCATGGTCTTCAAACATTTTTGTGACTTTGTATCATCAGGATACAAGTTCTTGGAACTTAAAGATCAGCTCAGCAATCGTCTGATGTTACTAGAGAATGTTTCAACCACATCTCCTATGCCACTTAGTGAATCTCCTAAGTGACATGCATCTTAGTACCATGGCCATTCTCCTTTCACCACCAACACCATCACAACCTTTGGCATTCACATCTTGACATTCCTTGACTTCCATTCATTCCAAGACAACTTCATGCCTCATTGACAACAAATGCAACACAATGCACTTCAATATCCCCCTTTGTATTTGTTGTCAATACACTCCTTCAGCACATATGAATGGGTCAATATGTGTACCAATATTTTCTCCCCCTTATTGGCAATCAAATGCAAAGGTGTGGTGTGGTTCTCTTCAAAATATCACTTCCTCCCTTTAAAAAGTACTTTCTTGAAAAACACTGAGAGAGGGATGATGCCACATGTTCTTCTTTAGCAAAGAACCTTTAGTAAATCAACTCTAAGTCTACTTGGGATAACCCGGTGTAGAAAACAAGAGTGATATAACCAAGGAATTCAAAGCTGTCCATAATTCTCTACACATGTGAGATCATGCTTCAGGGGTTTGAAAATTTTTCAGATATACCAATGAATTGCTAAATCCTGCACATACTTCACAAAACTCATTAGAAAGTTCAGTGCAAAGATAAAGCTCCCCCTTTCATTCATTTGTCTTCAATCAATACTCCCCCTTAATTGTCATGATGAATAAAATTAAGAAACAAGGGATGAAAGTATGATTGGAATACCTTCAACTTTTCTCAAGATAGTATTAAATCTTACAATACCATCTTCTCCAGATTGGCTCCCCCTCAGGGGGTGCACTCCATTCTGTCCAAACCACTCTCCAGTTGAGAATGATCATCATCTTCAATTCCCTGCAATGTCAGCACATGTAAATACAAATGTATAAGGGAATAAGATGGAACCTCCTTGGTTCATCAATGTGAACAACAAGGTTGAAAAGATTCTCTCAACTGAGATGTCCCATTTTCACCAGTCTTCACACTTTCATATTTGATCTTCATTGATGTTTGTGCTGGTGTGGATCTCAATACATCTTCATGTGAAATCTTCTTCTTCCCTTTTGCCTTAGCAATTGCCAGAACTTCATCTTCAGCTCTCTGCAGATCTTTGGCAAGTTGCAACTGATTTGGCCATATGACTAACAAGTCATTTGGAAGTGAGGCCTCAGTTCTGGATATTCCACATGGTTCCTTTGATTCTGTCAAGCTACCTCTCTTAGGCAACTTGTTTTCAATCAATCCCTTCTGCTTATTTTGGATTGATTGTCTGTTTGAGTCCAGTTGGATTCTATTAAATTTCATGGCTTCTTTACAAAGATCCATGGTATGACCTCTCTTTCCACAGTAGAAGCATTTCTTCTTGGTGGTCCTTCTGGATGCATCACCCTTCTTGTATTTAGATTCCAAGGACTTCTCTTCATTCTTCAAACTCTTCTTGGGAGCATCTTCCACTTTCTTCTGCTTGCTTCCCAAGGAATCTCTCTTAGCCAGGTTCAGTGATCTTCTCTTCATTCCAGCTTCGGATACATTCGGAGATTGATATGTATCAACTCTTTGACCACTTTTGAAACCATCCCAGATGTTGTCAAGTAATCCAAATCTATTTGCAGTAAACAGATGTCTCTGGACCTGTGGATGCTGCTTCTTTTCTTCTGGCTTGCTCCCCCTAGGCATGGGCTTCCTCTGTGCTTTGTCATTCAGTGGATTGTACCAACAATCCTTTGCACAATGCCCATACTTGTTACAACACCAACATTGACCCACAAATCTTGACCTCTTGAGTCCTTCTGATTGTAGGGTACTTTTCTTGACTTGTTGTGCTGTTTCAGGAGAGCTCTCTTTCTTCACTGTCTTCATCCATACTTGTTTGAAATTATTTTTCCATCCTGCACTTTTTGTGGAAACACAATTAGAAGCATCAGTACAAGATGGTATTGATGGTACCTTCTTTCTAGAAGATGTTGCACTTTTATTAGAGGATGTCTTTCTCCTAGAATCATCCTGCTCAAAGCATACTTGAGTAGCAACATGTCTTCTTCCAGCTGACTGGGAGGATTCAGCTTTAGGTGATTGCAGATGTTTCAATATCACCTCCAGTTCTAAGTATTTCATGTTGAGGGAGTTCTTCTCATCCTCAACAGTTCTTAGCTTTCCTTCCAAATTCTCCACCAGTTGTTTCATCTGGTCTTCATGCACCTTCTTCAATTCTTGCAATGAATTGTCAAGCTCCTTCACCATTTTGACTTTGTCTTTTAGTTGAGCATCTCTGACAACCATTGACACTTTGTGCCTCTTTTCCAGTGCATGGACAACATCTTTGACTATTATCATAAAGAATTCTTTCTCAGAAAGGCTTCTTTGCAATTCTTCAGCAGTGTCTTCATATCTTTCATTACAAAGAGATACTGTTTCATCTTTGGCATTTACCAGCTTTCTGAGAGTGTTGGTTATGCCAACCCTTTTTGCCAATTGATCTTCCATTGCATTGGCTTCTTCTTCTAACTGTGATTTTTCTTCATGAAGATCATGGATGCCTGTAGCTATACACTTTGCCACTTCCATGGGAACTGACTTCTGAAGATATTTGAGTGCACTCTGAAGATCATTCATTGTTTCAACTTCATCACAGCTAGGACATGCTTTCTTCATCTTCTTGGCCTGTTTCTTCTTTCTATTTTTCTGAGTCTTGGCAGATATCTCCATTTGAGGCTGGTTGCTCATTTCCTCAAATCTGCACTTCATATAGACTCCCTTGGATCTTTTAGAGGGAACCTCCCTCTGATACCAATTGAAGTGCCCAGATCAGTGTGAATCACTGAGAGGGGGAGGGGGTGAATCAGTGATCCCTTAAAACTTTTTACTAATTGATTCTTAATCAATTAAACCTCTATGGCTGGTTAAAGCCTCGATCCACTCTTCTTGTATCTCTCAACCTTTCCCGAATGATGCAGTAATGAAAAGGCACATGACACAAGGATTTACAAGGTTCGGCACCAAAGGCCTACATCCTTGCCATTCTCTCCCAACATGGATTCTCCCATTATAACTTGTTAGAATTACAATGGTCGATACAGCTTCCCACCGTATCTCTCCTGAGTCCCACAGGAGGGTCTTTATACTGCGTCCCACAGTGTTACCAGAGTCCCACTGGCCTGCTCCAGAATCCCACTGAAGACTTCTTCTCCCTGAGTCCCACAGGGTCTTCTCGTGGCTCCTCGAGTCACACGAGTAGCTCTTCTTCTTGTTCAGCTCTTCAAGTATCTTCAGCAGCCTTGGATAAAGGCTGCTGGCCTTTCTTGGTACCTCTGATCACTTGTGATGATCAGGTCTTCTCGTCTAGCTCAGGCTTTATCTCCTTCTTCAGGATGACCTGGCTTCTCTCTCCAGCTACTGAATGCTCAGACAACTGATATCTTTATCTTCGGTCCGGTCCAGTCTCAACTCAACTCTACTTCATGCACTGAGTGCATGGCCTTC
The DNA here is from genome assembly GCA_963277665.1 of Viscum album. Taxonomy (NCBI): domain Eukaryota; kingdom Viridiplantae; phylum Streptophyta; class Magnoliopsida; order Santalales; family Viscaceae; genus Viscum; species Viscum album. The sequence continues at coordinate 1,361,567,480 of OY728133.1, forward strand.
TCAAATCTTCAAGAACCTCTGGTCTTGGACTCCTCAAATGCACACAGCTAGATTTAGCTTTGTTCACGTGTGCACGTGCATGCATGCATGCATGCACTTTCCCTTGCTCTTCTTCTAGGTGCAGTAAACCCACAATGGGTGTAAATACTTTTAGCACACACACCTTCTTCCTACTTCACACTTTGTTCTTTTTGTTTACACACTCACAAGTGTGTTGTACTTTAGTGTGAGGGTCGTCTTTCAACTTCTTCTAAGTTTGTTCACTTTTAGTGCACACCTAGGTTCGGCCTTCTTCCTCTTGTTTGCACACACACACTCAAGGTATGTTCTTCAATTTGCATACACAAGGTTCTCCACTTTTCACACACACAACATGTGTGGTCTTCACTTGGTGCACACACAACTTGTTCTTCATTTTGCACACACTTGGGCTTGGCCTTCACTTGTTTTCACTTAACACACACACTGCCAAGTGTGTTCATCCATTTGCATACACACCAAAACTTAGGTCTCGGCCTTCTTTTCAAATGCACACACACGGTTACGGCCTTCTCCAATTCTAAAACACATACAATGTGTAGTCTCGGCCTCCACTTGCACACACAAGCCGTAGGTATGTAATAGACTTCCTCCTTTGCACACACACAAATGGGTGGTCTTCCTCTTGTCTTGCACACACAACCCGAACCCCTGCCAATCTCTTCTTCAATATCCGCGCAAGCTACACTTGGGTGCCACTGGCCGCGCAAGAGCACAAGGTATGAGCCACGACCTCTCTTCTTCTTCAAAGCACAAGGCACACTTGGTGCCACTGGCCGCGCAAGCACTTGGGTGCACAAAGGCCGCGCAAGACCTCGGGTGTGCAAAGTGCAACACCTCGGGCGCGCAGGTGCAAGAGCACAAGCGGCCGCGCAAACACCTCCTGCCACGCACGTCCGCGGGCAGAGAGGGTGACAACCTCGGGCGCGCAAGGAAGCTGCGGCCCTGGGTACTTCCTGTCGCGCAAGGGAGTAGGCGCGCAGGGAACACTTCAAAGCCTCGGGTGGCTTCGGGACAACAGCCGCGCAATGTTTTGCGCGGTGGCTTCTTTCTTCGCGAGGCAGAGGCACTCACGGGTCTTCTGATTTTCAAGAAAGGATCAGCAAGCCTTTTGAGAGCTCAGCCTCTCTTTTTATAGGCAGTGGTGAGGCGGTGCATCCGCGTGAGAAACATTTAATCACCCGAAGATTTCGGATCTTCAAAATCTTCAAAATCTTGATTTCTATCCTCGGTTCATGTGGGTTTCCTCTCCTTTGTTATTTTTCTTCACCTCTACATGCATGCGGCTTAGAAACGCATGCACGGCCTTCTTCAAGGGAAAACCATGCAAAGCACGAACCCTTCAAAGCCTCGGCAACGTTGCATGCCTCGGCCGAACTCCAATTTCTTCATTCAACGTGTACATGCATATTTTGTTGCATGATTGGGTTTGGTTTGGCCAGACGAGCACGAGGGAGCCTTCAGTTTCGAAAATGGTGGCCGGGAGCTCGAAATAGGTCGTCGGATGGCCTCTGATTCGTCGGCGGCTCGCGGGTGGCTTCGGCTCGAGCTCGAGGTGGAAGACGAGCCACGGCCGTCAGATCAGGCGATGGAGATACGTCGGGCGGCCTGGATCTGAAGATCTCGCGCGAGATCAGATGTGCGGCTTAGATCGTCTGCGCGATTGGATGAGCGGCCAGGATCTCTTCCGCGGGAAAATTCCGCGTCCCACATCGAAACGAAGCCCGGTTTATCTGCGGCTTATTACCCCAGCGCTCTCCGCTACTCAGCAATTGAATCTCCGCCCTCCACGGTGCCGCCCCGCACCGTGTTCTCCCTGCGGGCGCGCTCTGCGCCCACTATGCTCCCTGCGGGCGCGCCACTGGCGCCCACTATGCACCCTTCGGGCGCGCTCCTGCGCCCACGCTGCGCGGGTTTCATCACCGCGTGGCCTCGGGGCTTATACACGGCCCCGGCCTCTCTTGGGCTGGCCCCATGGGATCCCCTTGGGCGTGGTGACCTGGTTCCCACATGTGCCTTGGGTTGAACCCTTAAGGCCGGCCCTTGAGGTTGACATATTTTTTGCAACAAAAACACTAAGTCATAGCTAGGACTTTGTATAAAAACAATGTTAACCAAATGTAATATGCCAAGCCACATGCCCTTCAATCCATTCTTCTCCTTCATCTTCTTCTTGAGAATTCAAACATTAATCTTCTTGATTAGAAACAACTCCTCAATTCATAATTCTTCTTTAACATCTCATTTTCTACTTAGGAGAGAATTCTCAAGGACCTTCTTCAACCGAACTCCTGAATCAAATAACATCTTCAATTCTCTTTGTTGATCTAATCAGAGATCAAATTGGAACTTCTTCAAATTCACATGCACTAAGTGATAGTGCATGGACTTCATCAGCTCACTTCATCCACTTAGTACTTGTGGATGGAACTCCTTTCTACTCCTCATGCATTGTCAATACAATGCATGGTCTTCAAACATTGTTGTGACTTTGTATCATCAGGATACAAGTTCTTGGAACTTAAAGATCAGCTCAGCAATCGTCTGATGTTAATAGAGAATGTTTCAACCACATCTCCTATGCCACTTAGTGAATCTCCTAAGTGACATGCATCTTAGTACCATGGCCATTCTCCTTTCACCACCAACACCATCACAACCTTTGGCATTCACATCTTGACATTCCTTGACTTCCATTCATTCAAAGACAACTTCATGCCTCATTGACAACAAATGCAACACAATGCACTTCAAAGAGTTTTTGTAAGATTAATGCTAAGAGTTATATAAAAAATACGTCTTAAATTACCTACGTGATTGATCTATCATTTATATGGGGTTTTATGGAAATATTATGATTTCACACGGAGGTATTATGAAGATATATTTAAACTGATGTTAATACTACCTCATTGGGGTGAAATGTATATGTTTTCATGATTTTTTCATTATCGAATGGAAATATATATATTTCTTCATTTTGGATTTATTAGGAAATTTTATAAAAAAACTTTTGAGAGAGATGTCTATTATTTTTTGTATGAAAAATTTTATTTTGAATCTGATTTTTTTTCAAAAAAGTTATTTGTAATAGTTTTCAGTCATTAACGAGTATTTTTATTTCTCTTAATATGTCCCTTTTTATGTTTTTACACTAGAAACACATTTTCAAATGTTTTTTAATTTGTTTAATGAAATATTTGGGAAAAGTATGAGGTAATGCTAGAAAGTTTGATGATATTTCATAAAAAAGAAATCTTGTCTAATATTAAAAGTGTATATTGTGCAGAAAATGGATATTAAGTTTTTGGGAAACAATTTTGATATAAAATTTAATAATTTATGGGTTATTACATAATTATCTAAAAAAATAATCCTACAATTTATATAACAATGATATAAAATGGAATCTTATCTATAGAAACATTTTTATTAATTTATTATGGATGAGAACTTATAGTTTGTATTAGAGAAAATGTTTAGATATTTTTAATGATTGGTATAATGTAAGAAAATAACATTATGTAATTGGAATTTATTGTTACCACGATATATAATTTTAATATTTCCATGATTATTCATCTAAACTATTTCAATTCAGAATGGTTTTCCACAAAGTATATAGAAAAAATGGAGTTGGAATGCACCAAGTGGATAATATACATCCAAATCCCAAACCACAAATGGTTGGAATTGTAACTGAGAAGTTTTTTGTTGGGATGGCTTGGATTTCATGGGAAATAAATATTGACGGTAACCATAATAGATAGAAACCATATCTACCACAGAGGAACATGTTGATAGTTGATCATTTTATGAGACAACGGTCTCCATCATTTTGTGTATCATCCAAATCAGTTTTAGTTATGGGATGGATTAATATATCAAGAAAATGAATTAAAATCCATGGGTTATATAGATAATCAAAAACTAACTCTTGTTATTTTTCTTTTTGAATGTTATCCAAATAAATGGTGGTCAATGGTTAAGAATACTCAATAAATATAAGATATTGTTCAATGTAATGTGATATATTCAATAACCTTTTTATGAATAAACATTTAAAAAAATTAATTTGACTTAGGTTGGAAAATAAATTATTGGAATTTATGCGTAAGAGTGAATATTTGTTTTTCTATGAAGATAATTTATCCTTATTGGATCGGTATAGAAAAATTTGTATTCATGATTTTTATAATAATATTAATTGGATTTACTCGAGATTAAATACATGATATTGAATAGATTTAGTATCTATAAAATTTAAATGTTATATGAAACATATTTTTTTGTTTTTGGAAGGTAGTAATAATGTTTTCTAATTAACATATATTCATTGAATATAAGAAGAAAATGTGATTCATGTGGAAGGAAAATGGGAGGAATAAATAGAAGAAATAAAAATTTAATATGATCATGATTTTAATTTGTGATAGGTATAGTAAGAATCACCCTAGGGAATTTCTTATGAATGATGGGATGTTATTCCAATGTTGTATGTTTGGGTATATGTATTAGGTTTTTAATGAAAAAGGTATTAGTAGTGGTAAGAAAAATATTTATAGGAAGGTAGTATGTTATTTTGAAATTCATGAGATGCGTCATTCTAGATATGTCTGTATAAAGAAGTGCATAAATTTTAGGAATAATAAAGATAATAAGAAAGGGGGTGAGAATAATACATTTCAACTCTATTAGATGAATTTGGACCATCAAATGATGTTGTAATATGTAATTTACTTACATGTATAAATTATGATAATGTTTTTTTATGAGGGGATTATGCATTATTTTATTTCAAATAAATTTATTTGTAAAATGAGAAGTCCACATCAAGAAATAAAGCTATGAGAGTGAGTAAAAACACATGGGGTAGTATTAACACAATAAGAATTTACAATGATATCTATGTTACCATCTATGGAAATTTTTCCCTATATAACATGTTTTATTTCCCAATGTCGAATTTGATGTTATTCTATGTTTGGATTTTATTTCATTTTATCCTGGTAAGAAAAATTATTTATCCAATGAATATATTTTCTAAAATTTGTTTGAATTTGTATATAAGAAGAAACTCATATATTATAGAACATATTAAGAAGCTAATAAACTATTAAGGGAGTTAATTAATGTTTATGTGATCCTTTGGTTGAAAATAAAGGAAATTATCTGACTAATGTTTTAACCTTAGTAAAAGAATATCTGAATATTTTAACAGATAATTTTATATCTATTATACCAGATCAGAAAGATTATTTTACTATTGACTTAGTTCCTAATTCAAAGCCAATTTTCAATCCCCTTTTTCGAATGGCTCTGTTATAACATATTTAATTGATGAATAAGTTTCACGAGTTTTTGGATAAAGGTTTCATTCAACATATAAAATCACAAAGGGGTTCACCTATTTTATTTTTTAAAAATAATGACTATTAAATGAGGATTATAATTGATTATATAGAATTAAATAACAATACTATTAAGAATAAGTATCTTTTTCCTTATCTTATTGTTATGTATCTTTATCCCCAGATATATTGATATTTTTCAAAGGTTGTTCTTTATATCAGGTACCATCATCTTAACATAACATAGGTTGTCATTCCTAAGATAGAATTTCATATAAGGAATTGGCATTATATGTTTTTGGTTATTTATTCTTGGATGATTAATGTTGCATATGTTTTCACAAATCCTATAAATATAGTTTTACATGAATATTTGGAAAGGTTTTCATTATTCTTATTCATGATGTTTTATTTTATTATTACTGTTATGAATATCATGACAAACATATACGGATTTTCTTCAAAACATGAATGAAAATGTGTTAATTTTAAACTTTAGTAAATGTAATTATATTTTATAAAATGGTTATATAAATTTTTATATTGTAAATAATATGGAATAAATATTGATCCAAATAAAACTGAAGTGGCTTCTTTGAAAACATTTTATAGTTCTATAGTCTAGTAACTACGTTATCATGAAAATAAGTTAGGTTCATCTGAAAAAATGAATGTGATTAATGTTTTTAGAAAATGAAAATGATATTAGTGAATTATTTAGTTTTTACATTTCCATCCATAAATATTGTCTCTGTAATATACAATAATGCTTCATTAAATGGATTGAGTTGGGTTTTAATAAAAAAATTTCATTTAATTTATTATGATTTAAATAATATAAAATATTGGGAGAACAAATATCATGTACATGACCCTAAAATGGAGGCTTTAGTGTTTACTTAAAAATTTTAGATACCTCATTTATATGGAGTAATGTGTGAAATTTATATTATTGGAATCAAATTTCTCAATTTCTCATTTTGGATTTTTTGTAATGATTCTGTTTTTTGAATAATCCATTTGACCACATTATAGAAAATTGGTGGACCACATAGAATATGAGTGATTTCATGGTCATATTGACCTCATAACAACGATATTATGCATATATAAAAGAAGGTATGAGGAACCTAAATGTATTCCATCATTTGAGGATAGAAACAACATGTTGTGAAAGCCACAAAAGAGTTCAGTTCATTTGAAGCTTGTTATTTGTGGATGAAGATAATTAATTGAAGTTTATTGGAAATGGATCATCATTTATAGTAGAAGATGGTGAAAAAATGGAAAAACAATGGAATAATTGGGCTACGCTATCCATATAAAATGATTGGTAAGTGGTGAGGTTAATCCCCATATGTGTTAACAGAAATTTTGAATAGTGATTTTTTTAGTATTTCATTAACTATTTAAAGGAACCATATTAACATCATTAGGAGGAGAGAATATCATTAGAGGGTATTGTAACTAAAATTATTTTTCTAACTCTGAAGTGGATCTCAAAGAGGTAAATCCTCAAAGGATGAGGTTTGTAGAAGTTCTGGTCCCTGAAGATGGTTTTTAAAAGTGTCTATCTAGGAACTCATTCTCACAATGAAAAATACATTTACTTAGAATTATCCTTCCATGAAGCAACGTCAGTTTTTGAAGCCATGGTTTTTGGAAAAGTTAAGGAAATCTTCAATGGGAAGGAAGTATATGAAGAATTTTTTATCCATAGTGCAAAGTTTTCATTAAATTGATTATGGATGTTCATAGAGGATCAAAAATATTTCATGAATGGACTCCCTGCATTGATAATATTATTAATTGAAGCATATTTATTCAATTGTGTGTTAATTAATCTACAGAAAACAACATGTTTGACACAATTCTAAGATTATTCAATTAAATAGAATATTCATATGAAGAAGCATTGAGCACATTTCATCCGAGGGAGAACTGAGAATTCAAATGGTGATTGGTTTTAAATCGAGAGGTATAGTGATTTTTCTCAGAATTTGACAAATAAGGGAGGTGGGGAATATAAAAGATCAAGAACTAACCTTATACTAGTAGTGAACATTAGTGGATTTATTAAATATGTAAATTTCATTGTATGATCCTTGTATGTAGCATAATTAGAGTGATCCAAGTAAAAAATTCATTTTTTCTTTTGCTTGATTTCATACTATACATTTTATACATCGTCATCAGTGAAAGTAGAAAATGATAAAATCATCATAAAAAAAAGGAAAATAAAGTTACCCTCATAATAAAGTGTTAAATATCTATTGGGGAACGGTGAATTTTAAATGGAATGTACATAATCTAATTCACCTCCCACCCCCTCATTTAGGGTATCTAAAAACCTATTATTCAAAAAAAATTATTAATTGATATTTTCACATATTGTATTTTATTTATAAATCATGGTTCATTATATTTTTTATATTAAAGTTTAAAGGACCCAGAAAAACCTTAAGAGAGGAGGGGTGAATCAGTGTGTCAAATTTTTTTTATTAATCTTGTGGATGTTGTTCCCACATTGGTAGGAACATGTTAATCCTATCAAATAAATGAGAGCAAGAAATTGAAACAACCCTTTTACATGGTTCCCCACAAAGGGCTACAACCAAGGAGCATATTCCAATAGTGTGTCGGTCCTACCAAAATCCACTAATATTCACATGTTTATGGATTACATGTTCTGATCGCAGTTACTCTTTTCATGGCATACTTCCTTTACAAATGTTAAGGGAACACTCATTACATCCCTCAGATAACTTCCGTCTACTCCTCCTAGCTCACTGCTTTGAGAGACGTCAAACACAGTTTATCGATATGATGATATCTTTAATAGATTTTCAATGAAATATTCATCTCTATTAAGCATGGGACCCATCATGAATCAAAATCCTAAGAAGATGTACCTGAAAAAACTGAACCACTAAATCATATATTTGGAACATGAAAACAGGTTACACTGATGATTATGTGATACACCAACCATTTGAAAGAATGATTTCAATTTTGAACGCAATGATTTATTTTTGCATGGAATGTATTTTTCACACCAACACCATTTGCGTGAAATCTTCAATTTTATATTCAGCTCCACTTTTACGCGCAACCTCAATTTTTATGGGAAGCTTCGACCTTTTTTCTCAACATCATCTTTTACGCACACTGGATCACTTTTTTCAAATGCCTTCAACTTTTACATGAAACACCATGTCATATGCCCAACGTCTGCATTTTCACGCAACATAAATTTTTTAGCACAACACACTTTACCCACACCTTTTACGCGCATCCAAACATTGATCTTATCTAAGTCTTATCCATGCCGAATGAGGGGGGTCACTTCATATTTATTTGAAAAAATGACCCATTCATGAAAAAAACTCCATGAGCAAGTAATTCAGATTGATCTTGAAAAATAATCTCCCATGCACCCTAGTTTTTCTCACACTGCTCCAATATTTCTTGCTCCTCATGCCTTTTCAAATTTTTGGGCATTGGATCTCGAAACACTTCTTGTGTGGAAGAAACCAATCCACTATTTTTCACAACATGCCAATATTTCACGCACTTCCCCAATATTTCATGAACTTCTAAAATTTTTCATACACCTCATGTCATTGATGATTTTGGAGCATCTCATCTTAAAAAACCTCTTGCACAAAAATTCTCGCTCAACTGTTTCACAAAGAAAATATTTTTCATGCAGAAGACAACTATTTCATGCCACACATCATTTTTGTGGACAACACTTTTTTCCAACAACCCATGTCTTCATTTTCCAATTTTTGGGCCTAAATATTTGGCAAACAATGGGAAATGATGCCACCTTCAACACTATAATCTGCTTAAACAATATAATCACATTACTGGAAAACATTTGGAACATCCAATAATGATTGACAATAAACACAAACCATACACCAATTCATCCAATGAACACCAATGGTTCCAAAAATGATTGACTAAACTATTGTCTTGTTCATATATAGAAAATGGAAGAACATCAAAGAAGATGAAGAATTCCAGTGGTGTTTCTCATTGTGGAAGGGTCTATATAATGGATGACATACAGTCAAATGAAACCAACAATGTAATATGAAATAGTTAAAAGGAATCATATAGTGAAAATATTTACTCATTCAATGATTTTTATTTAGTGACAAAACAACATGGTATTTCATGTGATGATGGAACCACAAATGTTGATGAAATTGAAACAAGGCCAATAGTGGAATTTTCGTATGAATTTAGGTAATTGGATCATAAATTGGATTAAGAAATTAGTTTCAAATATATTCACATATTTGTGTAGGAAATTTAATTCAAAAAGATAAAATGATTAAATAAAATAATATTTGAAGTTATTATAGATCTAACAATGAAGAATGATTCATATGTTTAATTACAAAATTTTATGTTCAAAGATATGTAAATACTAAATGATGATGAGAAGTTAATGAATCTAAAATAAAAATAAATTCAGTATTTATAATCCTTTCATGATGATCTTGATACATAACATTCATAATTTGTTATAGATAATACATACCTTAATGATTCTATTACTCAACATAATCCTCAAATAAACAAGGGAAGTGATATGACTTAATGATTCTAATGCAGAAGGAAATCCCAAATTGAATGCAGATTTGCATTTATGATATGACAATCCATCAAAAGGTATGATTTAAATGAAAATTAAATATAATATTTCAGATTAAAAACATGAAATTGTGGTCTCTTAACAAAGTAAAATCATTATAAGAAAATATAGTGATGGATATAATGAACTCTCTCTCATGAATTTAGGGGAAAAGAGCCATGAATAGTCCCAGAATTATGAAAAATCCATTATGTGATGGAAACATAAATAAAAATACAAATTCCTAAATTGATATAAAATTTGAATTTTATGATGGTTACATGGTAATATTTCATGTAATTTTAATATTTGTAGTTTATTTTGTATTTTAAAGACACAAATATTGTAATTTTTAGGAAAAATTATAAGCATATCGAAAAGTATGAAGGAACTTATATCAAAAGAAAGTATCCATATAATTATATTATTGTGAATGGCATGGAAAAACCATGAGTATTCATTAAGAATGATGAAGGGTCAATGTGATATGAATAACTCTATATGAATCGACACCTCAACAGATAAATGATTGTTTGAGGTATGTATTTACAAGAGATTCCTTATAAGTTCAATTAATAGTTAGTTCGAAAGATATTGAATCTAGAAGAAATTAGAGAAGGAAATAAAAATAAAAATGAGGGTCCTAACTCTAGTTGTATATTAGGAGATAGAAATACAAAAAATTATCCTTCTTTGTATAAAAAAGGGTTTACAACCTCAGAAGAAACACAATGAGTTCAATGTATTGTATACAATAAACATCCTCTATTACACTATTGTCAACTTGATTTGAAATATTATGAACAAAAATGTATGAAAATGGGGGGGAACTGGTTTATTTTTATTTGAAAATAATGTACATTCAGTGAAAGACTCACTCCCAGAACATCAAGGATAGTTGAATTAGATTGATAATAAATGAAAACTAAACAAATAATGCCTCAACAAAATTGTGGTCTTTAATTTTAAGTGTGAAGTGAATGCAATAGAAATATCTCTCCAATAAAGTAAGAAGAAAGAGAATATGATATTTGGAAAATATTATTTATTAAATAAATAATCCATAAAAATTAATTATATGTGGAGTGAAAAAATATTTTTCCTTAGTGGTCTTAATCCCCAAATTGTAAAAAAGCCAAGACTATAGATCAAACATTTCATAATAACACTAAGTATGTGGGTAATAATTTTCTTTTAATATAGCAATATAATTGGAAATTGGACGTGTAGTTGGAAAAACAAAAAAATTATATATTTTTTGCATGAAATATTTAAAGGTTTTATCTATCAGTATTGACCAAAATTCTCTTTTTTATGATTCTAATGATACACCTCTATCAGTGTGTTAAATTTTTCTAATATCCAATTAAATTTGAATAGAACAAAAGGGGGTATATAATCCATGGAATTTTTTTTTGTATTTTGAGGAATGAATTCCTTCAATTTCAATTGATATATATGAAATATTATGAATTTTAACAGTTGATATTCACATATGGTATCAGAATTATAAAAATTTGATACACAAAAACATTATTTTTCAAATCTGTATATGAAAGATGGGTGCCATGGAAAATAGTGATTATGTGATGATGATTCCGATATAGAGGTGTCAAATTTATAATTGAACGATCCATTACTTCCTAGTCACATTAAATATTCAAACATTGGAATCATGCATTAGTTAAAGTGTTATTTGTCCACCAAGAGAATAATGGGTGGGGAGAATAAAAGACATTCATATATTTCATCATTATCAATTTTGTTCTACCAATATGGTATGGACTAACAATTTTCATGATATCAATATTGTATCATTAAAAATAAATATTTTTTATCACTGAAAGTGTCCTCCCCATTATAAAGTGTAATTCAACATATGAATTCAACAACAAAAATTTCTATTAATCATTTATATCGGCCCGAGTCATTAGATTTTTATAGAGATTGTTTTGTTACCAGAAAATAAGAATGTCATCGAGACAAAATGGTTCATGAAAATTGAACGAACACAATATGGATTAGTTATTTATAGAAATTATTTATATGTTTACAATGTATAATACTACATCCTGAGATTCAATTATGATAATAAAATTGTGCACATTTCATGGTGAAAGAATATTCTCAAATTCATGGAAATAACCGTGAAAGGGAATATCAATGTTTTTTACATTGGCATGAAGTGAAAATTTTTAAATGGGGTTCTAGATAAATAAGTTTATATCTATTAACTCGAATGTTTTTTCAATCCTGAATGTGAGAAAAGGGTTTTAAAATTGTGGAAGTAGATATATGAGTTGAATCAAGCACTGAGAGAATGGTATTAAAGGCTTCATCAGTTTTTAATTAAACACTATTTTTAACATGGTCGAGATCATTAAAATATCTAATTCAACAAAGATTGATGATGTTGATTTTCATCCCTAACATAATTATTAGTGGATCAGACAAAGATAATTTCGAATGGTTAACAAAATTCCTAAAAAGTGAGTATGAAATGTTAATGATTGTTGAACTAAACTTTTTCATTGACTTATGGGTGAAACAAGGAAGGAGTGACACATTTATTTATGAATCTAAACATTCCATGTATGTTTTGAGAATATTTTGAATTGATATTTCTAATTATTTGATTATTCTAATTTGTAATTGTAATAAACGTGCATTAGATAGAGAAGGAAAAGCGGTTAATGTCACACATCATAGGATGAACATTGGAAGACTATTTTATTTAGTTGTGAAAAGTCCGAATAATTTTTCCCCATCCCAAGTACCTTGTTACCAATGTAATCTCACATAAATCATATTTTTTCAGAAAAAATTATACTTCATCATATTAAGGGAATTGTGTATTTCAGTTTTTTTTTGTGATGAAAAATACTTTTGTGGGTTATTAAGCATTATAAATTGAAATTTGGTAGGGTCTAAAGATTACAGAAAATCAACTTCAGGTGGGGAATTCGATCTTATCAATTTTTTTATTTAATAATAAATAAATAAATATGATTTCATTTAATAGAGAACCCTAGAAGAAGAATATATTTGAGATACTCTAGATTTCACATAATTAATTTATATAAAGATGAAACATGGTGATATGGAAGTTCAGGTGAAGTCTCTTTTTATAATCTATTATTATAATAAATGTTCTTTAATTCATATAAAAAAATTATTCCATCACTCAAGGACAAACCAAATTTAAATCATGTAACATTTTATATGATTGATAGTGGAGAATGGGCTTGTGAAGTTGGATTATGTGGGACCCTATCTCATCGATGTATTGTGTGTTTTTACAAGGTTAATTAATGAATTTTTCATGTTAATATAGTTTCCCATGTTGTGAATGACTCATGTGGTGTTATAGCTTGGGTTTAGTAAAATAGTTTATAACATTCTGGTGTCTCAAAATGTGAGTGGTGGATTGTAGGAGATATTGCCTTTATCTTTATTAGTAGAAGTGTCTGAGCTGTTTTGAACTATTTTCAAAAAACCCAAAGTGGGTTATTATTGAGAAAAAATCCTTTAATTTTTTGTCTTCATGTTTTTGGAATTATCTTGTTTTTTTGATATATCCATTTGATTTCATTATAGTAAGGTTTGTGTTTCCAAATCAGATTTTTTGAAGGAGGCCAAATTTTCTTATGTTTTCCAAATTTTTGGCCTTGTAATTAGGAATTAGTTTTCTTGGAAATGGAAGGATTTCCATAGAGAAAATGGGTGGATCTCATAGCATCTAATAGATTTCGCTATTATTTGGACCTCATAGATGTTGTGCTATGGAGACCACAAAAGAGATATGTGGAACTAAAAAAGATTTTTTCCTTTAAGGATAGAAGTGGTGAATTTATCATCACAAAAATGAGGATAGTTCTTAAGAAGAAATTTTGTAGTAATAATGATGAATTAATGTTTTATACAATGGGATCATCATTTTTAGAGGAAGATAATTATTTATGGGGTGTGGTAGATGAATAATTTCAAAATAAAGACCACATATCAATTTCTATATATGGTTTTTTTTAATCCTCGTATATGTTTTTGTTTATTTTTATTAGTAATTTTTGTTTTATATCATTTCATTTATATAATACCCCTTTTCAAATCATTTTGTAGAGATAAATTCATTAAATAATACTATTTCAATAAGAATTCAGCTAAATATGATGTTGTTTGTGAATGAGTAATTCTGAAAAAGTGGTGTTTCATGGAAGAGGTAGTTCATGAAAACTGGTCATGTAAGGGGTTTGTTGGAAACTATATCTCGTAATGAAAAAGGGGTTTATAAATATTCAACATTTTTTAAGGTAAGACAGTCTCTAAATTGAGGTTAGTCCACGAAGAGAATGCATCTCACAATGAAAAGTCAATTTGTGAAGCATTTGTGCTACTATTTAAGGAACAAGGATTTTATTAATATAATTTTCCTTCAAATAATTATGTTATATTCTATAATATAAAAACACAGAATATATATAATAATAAAAACATTATTCGGATAAATTATTAATGAAATTAGTAATACTTAAAAAAATTAATGAACTTATGCATATAAAATAGAAACCCGATCCTTAGATAGTAACATAAACATTATGAATATAAATATAGAAAATATAATGGTATTCTCTAATATGAAATTATAAATCAATTTTAACCATCTTATAAATGAAAATGATATAATTTTATCATAGATTATGTAAATAAATGTTTTAAAAATTATAAATCAGATGTTGATATTTTTGTAAATCCTACATCTTTATTTATAATGTCATAAATAAAATAAATAATTAATAGAAATTTTATACTCATAAAATATATTATAAAATTTTTATTTTTTTATTATGATCATAATATAATATTATGAGACCTTAATTTTTTTTTGAAAAGTGTCCTAAAAATAATTTTAATTTAAAATAAATATTTTTCAAATAATTATTATTTTATTGTTAATTAATATTAGTGAATTTAGAAATTCTTTTCCTAATAATGGAGTTCATTTTCTTATTATAAACACTGAGAAATTGATAGGATTAATTTATGGAATTTTTCTAAAAATTAGAATTTTGTGAATAGTGAAAAAATGTAATTTACTATTTTTAACAAATACATAAATTATTGGGTCATAGATGATGTATTGATGATTTAATCCCTTAAACTCAAACTACCCTTAATTTTTTAATATATATTTGTATAAGGTTTAATATATTCATATTATTCTTCCAAAATAATAAACTAATTAATAAACTAATCAAAAAACACCCCTCTCCTCTCCTATAAAAACCACCCCTCACCACATCTTCTCCTCAAAATTCCAAATCATTGTAGAATATCTAAATTCAGATCAATAAACTTCACAGTCCAACCCAACTATTATAGTAGGCTTCTGTCTAATAAAAATAAAAAACCAAATTTACCAAGGAATTTTCCCAGGGAGAAGAATTCAAGGTGTAAAATCATTTTTGTCTTTCTATCATTTTCATTTCAATTTAAATTTATTTTATTATTCACTTGTCACCTCCCCTTATCCGAGTGGAATGATAACAATATTATCTAATAAATAATATAAATTTATTATGTTAATTTAATTATATATCCTAAAACCTATTCTCCTATGTATTTTATTATTAAAATGAATCGTTGTCTGTGGGGTGTTGATTTATATCCATCAAGGATTTAAAATTTTCATTTACTGTTAAAACCCTTATGTATAATTATAAAACCATTATATTCAATGAAAGAAATATTGCAATTTATTTTATATTCGTTTTTATTTTATATAACTAACATAATACATAATATAAAATAATAAAACAAAACTAGTTCATGATTATCAAAAAAAACTACCAAATTAATCATAATGATTATAATTAATATTTTACCTAATGAGTTATCCATATTTATGAAAAAATAAAAATATATTATGGAATTTAAACTTCTATAAGTACATTAATAACATATAACATCAATTCTTGAATATTATTCTCATTTTACATGATCTTCCATACATGTATATGAGATCATGAAAACAATGATAATAAACACTCCCAAATGAAGAAGTTGAACTCTATAAATCATCATAAGGCCATTAAACAACATAAAAAAATTATAATAAATAAAATACATGTATAATAGTTACTTTATTTATTAATTAAGGAATCTAATTTTATTATCATGGATACTAAAGCTAATATCACATTCAAAAATATGGTAAGGGGATTCTCCAACCATGTTTTCTTTTCGTTGGGTCATTCCTCTTTCATTCCAAATTTTTATGGAGATAATTTATTAATATTACAATATTATAATTTATTTCTTATTATCTTTTCTTATATAGTATATAGATGTTTTATATCAATTTTTTTACAATTACAACTATTTTTCCCATAGTACTCTTCTTTCTAAAAAACACATTTTTTATTACTCTCTAAATTATTTCTTCTTCAATCAATATATATGATTCTTATACCAATACTGTAATAAATTTTTTTGGTACCTTGTTATTTATTTATTAAAATATTATTTCATAAATTCTCATGATAATCTTTTCATATACATGGGATATTTTCTAGAAAATATTGTAATAAGTTATATGTGGCATGTGCGATTATGTAAATGTTACGATATGATGGGTGCATCAAAAATTATATAGTGCTCCAATATATATGATAATGTGATGTAAATCATGATATAATGCGAAATAATCATGAACATGCATCAATATTGGTTCACAATAATGGTTCTTTGATTATGCACATATGTTATGCATGAACTAGATGCTAGTGTTTTTCACAAATATGTGTGGTATTTTCACGTAATATATGTTGTTTCATTTTTATGTATTTCTACGTTCCATGCCATTATCTGATGTTTCCACTCATGATTATTATGATTTTCCCATCAATATGTTATAATGATGATGATTATGCTCAACCCATGTTATATTGATTCATGTCATTCGATATCCTCTTACTAGGCTTTTAACTCACCGTATTCATTGATTTATGTCATCAAGTGATTTATTATAATAAAAAGTACATGAGGTGAACTATGAATCTAGAGAATAACGAGTTAAATAATATTTATGTTTTATCATGTAAATGTGATGAATGGTCATAATTTCTCAAAGACAGTAATCACATGGATCGATGATTCTAACACATTGATGTTTTTTTATAATTAAATTGATGTAAATTTCATGTAATAAAATAATGGTAATTATAGTTTTTATTAAAGCACAATTTAGTTAACATTGGAGATATGATTTGAGAACATTATTGGAAACCTTTATTTTGATAATAATTATACATTAGAACACATGAATCATTGTTTTAAAATGATTCTAAACATAGTAAACACCCATGATATGCCTTTATATTTAATATTATAGTAGAATAAATTATTTATTCATGACTTCTTGACTTATGTTTTTTTTAAAAAAACTTGTTCACAAAATGGGGGATTCTGAGAGAAACCTGGAAAATAACCCATATGAGGTAAAATGAGGTGATTTCATGAATGACCTCCCCAATACCATAGGATGCAGAGCTCTAAATATCATGTAGATTCATTCCCAGTTGTCTCAGGAAATTAAAAATAACCCAAATAATGAGAAAAATTATTCTTTCTGCTAAAAGGTATCAACTATATATCAGGTATTTTTTATGGAAACAACAACCTATGTTTATTGGATCTTCTGATCCAATAGTAATAGAATAGTGGGTCGAATCAATGGAGAATATCTTTTCTAGGACTTGTTGATCTTATATGGAGATGGTGAATTTTTCCATTTATCATTATATAAAGTGGTCGGCCAATGGTGTGTGTTGATTAAGAACCCAAGGATGAATGATTTAATTGAATATGATTAATTTAATTAATTTAATAAAATATTTCTAAATAAGTATTTCCCTTGAACGATTATTATAAATATAGATTGATAATTCATAGAATTAAATAAAGAGGATGGTAAAGAAAGAGTTTGGAGAATAGTCCAATAACTATGGATATATGAAATGAAATGTGGAGTTTCTAAATGGAGGATCTAATGAAAAATGTTGAATTAAATATCAACTAGTTACATGTCAAAAAATATGGAAGATTCATCATGAGAATTACCTCAAGGGGATTAGGTAATGCTTCAAGTGTGAGAGATAAGGACTCATAGATCATGAATGATGGATAGTTATGAATAATATATCCAATATAATAGAGGAAAGGGGTTCAAAACCCATATTACATTTCTTAAACAATAGTAATCATGATCATTATGCATTTTAGTGCACTAACCCTTAAATAATTTAAGGTAATTAACATCATCAACCACTAAATTCAAAGGAAAAGTTGAAAGATTTTCCATCACTACTGCTAATTTTGATAAATAAAATGAATCCATAAAAGGCACACATCATATTACCTCAATAATGACAAAAGAGTACTTTTATTCTGGTTCTACATATTTTTTTATATGTTTTATGTTTTCTAGAATGAATGAATCAAATCCCAAATACGTTATCGTAAAAATATCCATAAAAAACCAAATTGTGAAATAATTAAAACCCATGTGTCAGAGTTGAATCCAATTAGCATATGTGGGATGAATATTCCATAAAAAATCATGATACATCCCTCAGTTGAATTCAACCATAAACCAATGAGGGATTTTCTCTTATTATATAGAGAACACATCAACTATCAGGAAATGAAAACAACTTTTCAAATTCTAAACCATCCCACGCTCCTCTGAAAATTTAATTAAGATCATGAATCATGTTTGGAAAATATTTAAATGGTTTGGGTGTTTATTTATTGTGAAGAGTAAAACCATTCTGAAATGGATAAGTCAATGGAAGTTTTAAACCTACAAGAAACACCTATAGTGATGGAATAAAATGATTTATTTCTTAAATATTTACATAATCTTCCCCAATATCATTTAGTAGAGTTATCAATAGAATAAATAAGAAAGGTTATACCTATATAAAAATGAATCTCTAGGATGTCTCAGAATGAACATGAAGAGTTAAAGAAAAAGCTGTAAGATCATTTGGAAAATGGTTTCAGACACCCTAATACACCACCTTGGAGTGAACCAGTGCTCTATGTCAATATTAATGATGGATCAATGTTCTTTTGTTTTAATTATTTGGAACTCCAAATTATCACAATAAAGAAAAATTACCATCTTTCATGGGTTGATTATTTGTTCGATTAGCTTTGAGGAGTTCAATAAATGTTAAATGTTGATCTTCATCATAGATATAATCAACTAAAAGTGAAGAAAGAAGATATTCAAATTATTTCCTTTTGTAAAATTTATGGTAACTATGAGGTTTTAGGGATTCCGTTTGGAATTACTATTTACCTAAAAATATTCATGTATTTGATTAATTGAGACTTTAGACACTACATTGACACATTTGTACTTATTTTTATAGAATATATTGTAATATACTCCATGTTAAATTTGGAACATGATGAACATATAAGTACTATTATTAATACATTAAGGAAGGATAAATTTTATTCCATGTTTATAAAGTGTTACTTTTGAATTAGAATGTCACAATCTTTGGACATGTGTTCACAAGTGATGGAGATTATATTGACCATCCAAAAAAGGAAACATTAGAATTGTCCACACACACTAGTTTCATATAAATTCTTAATTTTTCTGTCCTAACTGGGTACTAATGACATTTTGTGATAAATATATCATTTGTTTCTAGCCTAGTAACAATATTTATAAGTAAAGGGGTAATGTATTGTATGGAACAAATAATTTAAGGAATGCTTTAAGGATCTTAATAATAGGATAATCACTACACTTATACACAAAAATCCATGTAATAGATAATGTTTACTGATGTATAGTGATTCATAGAATAAATTATTTTTTTCCACTTGAAAAATAATGAATTGATAACTTACACCTCACTACATTTGAAGATGCATGAGAAAATCTACCAGAATAATGATTTAGAGATAGTAGTTTTGAATAGTTTATTGAAAATATGAATGTATAATTTATATAGTGATCTGTGTAACCTATATAATGATAAAAAGTGTCTAAATTATATATTCTCATAGAAATAAATAAACATGTGTCAATGTTTATTTATTTATCTAATCAAGAATTAGGATTTCACTATTCACTATCATCCTAAGAAGGTAAACAAGGTAGATGTATCTCTTAGAAGAAAATAATATTTTACTATCTCCATAATACAGATTGAGAAATTCCCTATATTCGTGGATATATAATGGATGTATTTAGAAATAATAAAGGCATATAATGCATCCTAGCTTTCCCAAATTATCTACCAACCATCATTCCAATAGAATATTAATGAGGAAAAATAGGATTTTATGGAGCTTCAAAATATGTTGGATGTTCTAGAGGGGACGTTTCAAGTGTATTATGTTGATGATAAAGGTGTAATTAAGTTTTCAATGAGGCTTTATGTGCCTTAATAACCAATGATAAAGACAGATTTACTGGATAATGCATGTAGTTCAACCGTCTATGTCCATCCTCGATGAACCAAGATGTACAATTATCTTCAAGAACAGTTTTGGTGGGATAACATGAATAATGATATTGATGAGTATATCTAAAGGTGTATAATATTTCATAAAATTAAAATATAGTCACCGAACTCCCAAGGGATGATGAAACCATTAAATTTACCTATGTTGAAATGGGAGAACGTCACCACAACCATTTTAACTAGTCTTAAGAAGACTTCCAAAATAAAGACTATGATATGGGTTGTAGTGGATCGACAAACCATGACTACCTAATTTATTTCAATTCGAGAAGATATATCACATGAATAAATTTTTATTGATATATGTGCAAGAAGTGGTAAGGCAATATGGGGTTCCACTTTAGATTTCATATTATTGCGATAAAAGGTTCACATCTACATTCTGTAGAAGTCGCTAATATTCATTAAGTACTAAATTGAATTTCTACATGGATTATCACCACCAATCTAATGTCTAATCTGAAAAGTCTTATTAGGTGTGCAAATAAATTCTAATATCATTCATAAAAGAATTCAATGTTGTATGGTGTTATAATATCTAATTGGTTTATTTTTCATAAAATAATATCTTCAACTCGAGTATTCATATGGATTCATGTGAATAATTATATAGATAATGATGTAAAACTCCAAAACATTGGGATGATGTGGATGAATGAATGATTATTGGTCCTGATCTTGTACAATAAATAATAGAAAATGATCGACCCATCTAATACGATATAAAGGCTCTTTATAGGGAGTTATGCTAACAACATCAAATGGACATAGGCATAGACATTGGAGAAAATTTATTACATCAAATATCACCATTGAAGAGAGTCATGAAGTTTGGAATGGAAGGGAATCTTTGAACAAGGTAAATTTTCCTAGTTGATATTCTTCTTCGTATAGGAGGAACATCCTATCATATTAAACATCTATCATGATTGGATAAAATTCATGATGGTTTTTATGTATCCCTCATGAGGATGTACATATTAGATCCCTTAGATGTACTGAACTAAGAGGTTGTACTAATGGAAGAAAATCTCCCTTATGAGGATCATTAGCTAATGATTATTTACCAGACATATAAGGTTCCATTCAACAAGACATCCCACCTTGTAAAAGTTTTTTTGAAGGACCATTAGTATGAAGATGCAACCTGGGAACAAGAAGATGGAATGGATGATAAATACACACATTTGTTAATGTAAAACAAAATTTTGAGCGATAAATTTCAAAATTTGTTGATAATATAATGACCCAAACATTTAAAAAGATAATTTAACAAATTATAATTATGTTATATAGTATAAAACTCAAACACAACATCAAAATCCCAATAAAAAAATGTTTTATCATAAATAGAGATTGAAATTAGTTGTATTTATATAAATTAAAAAAACTATTCTGATGGAATTGTAAATTGACACTTGGAATAGTCACATTCCAATTATGAAATGAAATTTATCTAATGGAATAATAAACACACCTGTAAGATTTTAAATATAATACAACCATCTTATAAATGAAAAATATGATAAAATTACAACATTGTATATGTTAATAAATGTTTTAAAAAAGATGAATTAACAGCTAGTAATTTTAAAAAAGATTTTTGGTTATTTATAATTTTATAATTAATATAATGATTAAAAATAAAATCTATTTCCATTAAATGGATTCATAAATAAATATTTTTTTGTCTTTTTATTATTAGAAAATTTTATGTGGTTGTAACTAATTTTTCAAAGTGTCATTAAATTAGATATAATTTTAAAATATGTATTTTTTTAATAAATGATCCTTTTAATACAAATTTAAATTTCTCATATGTAAAAAATAATTTTCAAAAAATGTATTTAATTATTCAATTCTACATGTCGAAAAATTATTTTAGTGGTTTTTTCATATTTTTCTAAAATAGTTTATTTTTTAAAATATTTAAATACGGTAATATATGGTATTTGACAAATAGATGAATTATTTAATCATAGATGATGTATGTATAAAATAAGGCTTTATTTTATAAATATAATTTATTATTAAAAATAATTATTGAAATTATGAAAAATAATCATATCGTGTGGCCTAATTAATAAACTAATGAATAAAATAATAAAAAACACCCATATCCTCCCTTATAAATGGAACCCCTCACCACCTCTTCCACTCACACCTCCAATGAGTAGAATATTTTCCAAATTATACTTGATAATCTCTCTAGTCTTCTGCCCCACTTGCAATATCATATCATAAAAATAAATATTAAACCCAAATCCACTCTAATTTATCTAAAGGACAATAATTCAAGGGGTAAAATCATATGTCAATTTATTTTAATTTCATTTCAATTTCTTTTACATTATTATTATATCCAAAAATACCCTTATCCATGTATTATGATAACACAAATAATATATATATATATATGTATGTATAATATAATTTTATTATGATAAAAAAATAATTTGTCATAAAACATCTTATACTTTTATTATTATTTTAAAAATGAATCATCATCTGTGAGGTGTTGATTTATGGCCAGTGAGGATTGAAAGTTTTCATTTTCCCATACCAACATAAAGGCTGTTCAAAATTGATTATAACTTTTGAAACTTTTTTTAAAATAAATTATATACTCTTTTATGTTCTAAAACTAACATATATATGTAATATTAAATAATAAAACAAAGCTAGTTCATGATGATAGAAAAAACTTAAAAATTAATCTAAACGATTATCATTAACATTTTTTCGAATGAAATATTTTGAAATATAGAAAAAAATATTTGATAATTTAAAATTCTATAATTTCATTAGTAATATATGATTTGAATTATTTATAAATATTCTTATTTTTCATGATCTTTCATACATGTATACCAGTTAATCAATCATGAAAACCAAGAAAATGAACACTTTTGAACGACGAAATTGAACTCTATGACTCATCATAAAGGACATAAAATAACATAATAAAATTATAATAAATCAAATTAATGAATAATATGTTATGTATTAATTAATTATCATATATTCTTTTATTATCCAGCGTATTAAAGTGGATAGATCATTCTCATATAAGGTGAGGCGATTCTCTAAATGAATTCCCTTTCATTGGGTTATTCCTATATCATGACAAATTTTAGTGTGGATATTTTTTAAATATTCCTAAAATATAATTTATTTTTTCTTACCATTTATTTTCTATTATATAAATGTTTTTTATCTGACTTTGTGAATAAATCAAGGAATTTTTTCAAAGTACTCCTCTTTCTAAAAAAAACCTCTTTACTTCTCATGATATTGTTTCTTTTTCACTCATGATTAATGATTATTATACCATGTATGTTATTTGTATTTTATTTTTTCAACAATAATGTTTATTTACGAAATTATGCTTTATTAAATTCACTTTAAACCCATTTATTTTCAATGTTTTGTTTTATGGAAATGATTGTTATATGTTCTATGTAGCATGCATGATTATGTAATTGTTATATTGTGATTGGTTTGCTCAGAATTAAATATCACTACAATGAATTTGTTAATGTTATGTATCTCATGAGATAATATGAAATATGCATGAACATGATACTAGATTTTTTCACAATGATGATGTTTCGATTACGCACATATGATATGTGTGAACTTGATGCTATCATTGATTACAAATATGTGTGGTATTTTACCTCTAAGACATGATGTTTCATTTATATAAATTTTCAAATTCAATTCCTTTATATAATGAGTCTCCTAATTATTATTATGTCAATACCAATATTTTTTTATGATTATGACCATAGTGGTAACCCCATGATATATTGATTTGTGCCATTCTTTATCCTCTTACTATGATTTTAGCTAACCACTTTCTTGGATGTATATCCATGAGTGATTAAATATAATAATAAGAAAATAAGGGACAATAAGAATCCATATAAGTATGAATTAAATAATGGTTATGTTTATTATGTAAATTTTATGTATGTTCTTAATTTACCCACGACACTAAACATTTGGATCCTTGATTGTATAAATTTTATGTTGTTTATATTTAAAATGATGTTATAGTAATGTAAGAAAAGTTGGGTTGCTATATAAATAGTGAAGTGATTTCTATAAAGGAAATAATTATGTTCATAAAGGATCAATAAAAATTAACAAAAAATCTTTTGGAAAATAAAAAACTATGTGGTGTTGTGTTTTCATATATCAGGTGAAAATTTCACTATATAGAACATTCACTATCAAGCAATTGATTGATTTTTTAGAAAATCAGAAGATTCATCTAAATAAGTTGTTAACATACATCAGTGGAGATAGAATTGAATATTCAAATTATGATTAATTGTGAACTGGTAGGCATAGTTAGTAAAAATATAATTTTCATAATGTATTGGGAATGGAAAAAAAGAGATCTATCATGAAAGTTGTTTTGACAATGAGCTTTTGTGGATTTGGTACATCAATACATTGTCAATGTATTCTCCTTTTCTGTAGCCCAAATATGGGAACCAACTATAAGTATTTGTGTCCTAGTGATTTATTTTAGGATTTAATTTCTATACATCATCATTAGATAAAGTAAGAAGATGATAAAATAATTATAAACATTAAGGAGACAATTAAATGACACTTATAATTATGGGGACAATATCTAAAAGGCCATGAATACTTTTATTAATAATATCTGTAATCTGATTCACCCCCCTGGGTATCTATGTTACTCTTATTACTAATATATAATGATTATAATATCTTGAATCATATATTCACACCGAAGTAGTTTAACATGAGATAAGAGATATATATTTTTTGGATAATCATTCTGAATCTAAAATTAATAACAATCTACATAAATAAAATATATTATATTATTTTTTTAGTTGTAGATATAATTCTAATTTATGTATATTGTATCTAGAACATAACCCTTATGTTAATTATTAGAAAAATATTTACTTGAAAATTGGGCATATATGAGCTCCACTATTTTGTTTATGGTTTTAGTACAATCTTCTTTGTCATAATGATTATTAAATATCATATAAAAGATGTTGTTTTATTGGAAAATGTATAATTTATTGAAAATTTTCTGTTTACTACATTTAATATTTACAACTACGGTGTTATGATATTTAAAAGAAGTTTTATATTTTATATAACCCCTAGTAAAAAAAGAACTATTGAATGACACTCATAATGCTCTATTTTCAATTTATTTTTCTAGAAAAAAAAGTGAACATTCTTTTGGGAGCATTTATGGTGTTATGTTATAGAAAAATATATTTTTTATTTTAATATGAAATATTTGAATAGACAATTGGTTAAATATAAATCAAAATGACAAAGGGGGATGTTTTATCTATTTCTAGTCATAGAATTGAAATGGGAGAATATTCGCTTCGATTTCATAGATGTATAAATAAATACCTATTTAGGTAATAATGTGATATGGATTATTGATAATCCATTAGATAAATATTCACATTTACATCCCATTATATTTAATAAATATTCTGATCAAATTTAACAAAAATATGATAAAGAGATAATTTTATTACATGGAATCCCTCACTATATTATATCGGACCATGATCCCTGGAATGCCCATAATTTTTGAAGAATACTTCAGAAGTCAATGGTAAATGAATTATATTTTTTTTACATACATTCATCCTCAATATGATGGACTTTCAATGTGAATGATTCATAATTTTAAAAATATGGTTCAATATTTTTCAATGGTTAAATAGGGAATTTGGGATAGACATCTGACTATCGTAGAGTTTTCATGAAATAATAGTTTTTATTCTAATGAATAGAAGGCTCATTTTGATTCATTATATGGAATGGGGTGTTAGAATACAAATTTGTGGAAGAAGTTAGAATAATATTGTTTTTGGTACCAGTGTTTATAGAAGAAATTGTAGAAAAGTTGAGGATATTTTCATAGTATATTAGTAAATGATAGTGCAGGAAGATAAATAATATAGGGGATGATATTTATTTTGAGGAATTAAATAATGTTTTTCTTAAAATATCACCAGAAAAAAGTGTTATGATTTTTTTTAAAAGACAAAGTTAAATATATAGTTCATTTAAATGAATGAAATCCTTGATAAATATGGATTAATTGACTATCGAGTGTACTTGAATTAGAATTTATATTGGGTGAATGTCATATTTCTTATTTCATTATTAATAAAATATGTGTTGGAGAAATATTATATTTTGATCCGTAAAGTTGTTTAGTGGGAAAAAAGTCTTCTGAGGAAATGATAATATATTTGTTTTCTAACCATATATAGAAATTATTGTGGAATAAAGTGATTAACAAGGTTTATGTTTTTTGTAAATATCATCTAATATAATAAATAACAAGGGAATCAGAAAATTCTATGAAGGAAAAATATTACAACTTTTTTATGTAATGAATAAAATTTTGAGAAAAAAATATCCAAAATGTTGGAAAAATATAAAAACCTATTTAATTTTAATAAAAACCATTATAATTTGTTTTTGAAATTTTCAATGTATATATTCAATAAATATATAAATTTTGGACCAATTTCAATCCAAATATTAGAAAAAAATAGAATGGTATTTCTGACTTGAAGCATCATCCATCTAATTCACCTTCATAGGGTGGTGATGTATTAAAAATTCATAATCATAATTCAACTCCAAAAAACTAGCACAAATTCAACTATTTCTATGAAATATATACATAAAGGTTTTATGATTAGTTTAAATATCACACCTCTCACTATATATATAATGCCTTCATATATTCAATGATAAAATTACTACTCCTAGTTACAAATCATGAGTTGGTTAATTCATCTCATTAATTTTCAATTAGTGTGAGGCAAAAGCTATCACCAAATAACTTTTCATGAGGACTCATCCCGGTTGCTCCTTTATTGATTTACTATATGTCACATACCATTATCCACTACGAGGTGTTGTATTTATAGGAACTTTGACTATCCATCGCTTCATATATTTGAAATTATCCCCATGTTCATTTATCAACAATAACAAATCACACTGCTCAGTCAACATGGTGAGTGGGTATGATTTTAATGATAAATTTATCATAAATAATCCTTAGTATCCATCCATCCAAATAAAACCACTGATCTGGGAAAATATGGTTATTCTAGTCCATTTTTAAATAACATCCATTATTGAATGATCCTCTAATATTTCCAATCATGAAATTGCATGATATAATAATGTGACTTTCTATAACCAAAATTCAGACTTGGTAAATTTGGAATATATGATATCCTTCCTCAGAGTAATCAACATAATCCTGAAATTTTCTTCAGGCTATTCCTTTCACATTTAACATATAAGAATATCATTTATAAACAGTATCATAATCTAATAAAATTAATATATAAGGAATATATTAACTAAATTTATTATTATAGATGGATAATTTTTGGGTCCATTAAAATTAGAATAAATCCATAATGAATATACCTCCTATGGAAGGGTTTAATAGGTATATCATTATTAAACCTTTTATAATAATATCAAAATCTATGATCAATATTGAACAAATAATTAAATCCTTATAATTGATCAAAAAATCTTCAATATGTGGTAGAAGATACATTTTCTTAAAAGTGATGTTTTAATTACCAAATAATCACTGAAAACCTCATTTACCAATATTTATTATTAATAATGAAAACATGCACACCACAGGTGAAGCACTAGGAATAATGAATCCCTTATCTAGATTCTCCATCAGTTTCTTCTTCAATAACTAAAACCCAATCAAATAAATTTTAAAGGATTGTTTTAAATATCTGTAGAACTATGTATGAGTTATGTTGGAAACACATATTATCAATTTAGGAGGACCATAAGACATATTTAATTAAAATTCTTCAAAAAACTCCTATAAAATAGTAATAACAACATTTTGGAGTTTTTTCCTGACAATCATGGATAAATATAAATCACAAATTGGTATAAGAATCAATATGATTCAACAAATTTCTATTGGTAGTTTTGTTTTATCCTCTCAATTTTATTCAATCATATGTTAATTTAGAATATTAATTGTGACTTCACTTCCTTGTAAATTGGTAGGGGATTTATTCTGAGCTATTAATCTATTCCAAAAAATAAATAAAACTGAACTATAACAAAAATAACCAGATTTATAAGATGAAATTTTGAACAATATTTTATCTAAGAAGATTTATAGACTTTATATGGTATCATCCAACCATTTTGTTTTTTCATAACAAACTTAATATCTAATCATTGAGGTGGTAATGTTATTCCCCTAAAAAATTATTTAGTTATAATCTTATGAGTATAACCAAAATTAAATAAAAAAAACCTCTATAGTGGATGATTAGTGTACCTTACACCATATCACATGGAACATCAACATCAGTTGTAGTAATTCTATATACTCGACTTCCACTTTTAGCGTATTCTGTGTAAAGTTCCCATGATTCTTGGGGAACTGATTTGAATAATTCCGCATATTTTTACTGTCGAATAACTTTATATAAATGGTTTCTTTATTTTACCGACATTAATTATCTAGATGACACTTATAAAAATACTTGGGACAACACTCATGACATTCAATTATTTTTTAAGATTTTTCTTTGTTGAAATATTATATAATATTAATTTCTCCATTCCCTTATTCTTCATTAATGTGTACCTTTTTTATTTGGTGGTTATTATACCTCTTATACTCTTGATTCCCACTGAAGATATAGGACCTATAAAATTCAGAATCATTATTAATGGAATTTGATACTATATAATAATAGAAGGAAAAAATTTGTGAAATTGTCTCTTTTTAGAGTCTCGGCTTACGCCTGTCAAATAAATGGTAAAACCTACTTTTTTGATTGCATATGTTGTATATGGAATGACTTTATAATATTGTAAAGTTATACTCATTCTTTACCACAAATTTATATTCCTTTTAATTCAAATTGAGGAACTTATTATCCATTTAATATAATTGTTCTCAGGGTATGTGTTTCTAAAATAATATCACTTTAAAAGATATCTATTCCATGATTTCTATTTACTCATCTTCATTAGTGTTCGGGATCAATAACCATCATTGATCAGTATTACTCTTAAAAAATACACTTCCAAAATAGCCTCTTCAAATTCTTGTACATCGCAATTCCAAGAATATATTTTTGATATACATAATCAGTTTTCTTTTAACCAATGAATTAGTGTATCTATTATATGATGAATTCTTGTACTGCAAGGAACTATCCAAAATAGGTATATCATAGAGTGAAACTATAAGTTTCTCCATATTGGAAAAGTTATTTTACATAGCCTAATTCATATTCCCTGATATTTCCATGATAGTATCCATCCCAACACCATTTATATTGTCTTTCGTAGAAGGGAAATCCTTACATTGTCAATGGGTGTAGATTAACATATCCCGGGGAGTGGAAAATAAATAAAATGTGAACTCAAATTCACAATAAGAGTTTTGTATAGAGGAATATAACATGTGTATATAAATAATAATCAATGTGGAAAGGTACACAAATAAAATCACATTTCATTTATTCAAAAACATGATCACAAAATGCATCCATGAATAATATTAAATTATAAATCTCATTGATAAAAATAATTTATTTATCATTGAAGTTAGTAGTTAATATTATATGTCATGATCATAAACCCCATTATATATTTAGAATCAAGGTATATTTTCAAAATAGTTTAATAAATGGGTAGGTAAAGACAAAGAAACCAAATAATACGTCTAGACAACTGGTTTGTTTCCAGATAAATGTGGATGCATCTAGATGATATCTATATTTAGGACCAAATTGTCACTACATATCCATTAAATTACTCATATATATTTAATTATTTATTTAATTTATAAAAAAATCCATAATAAAAAATTTGTTCATTTTTTAAATAATTAAATATATTAATTTTTTCTCAGTCTACAAATAAATTCGTAGTGAAACACCATATGTAGAAATGGTATATGGATTAAGAAATAATCAAATCCATGATAAAAACATGAATATTTAAAAAATAAATAATTTCCATTTAAATATTATCCCATTAATTTTGTTTTTTCATGATAATATTAGTGATGAGAAAATTATTACAAGATAAAATATGACTATCAATTATTCATAAATATATTTTTTGTAATAAAATAATGCCTTTTGAGAAATAAAAAATACAATAAATCAATTATAGTATTATTTCATTGTATATTTTGCATTGTAAAACCATTGAAAATATGCAGATTAATCTAAATAACATAAAATGGTTATGATGGTGGGTATATATGGCCTCATTGTCACCTCATGTCGGTCTATCCGCTTCGTGTACATCTCATCAAGTGGCCCACCTCTGGGTACCATCCAGCTCTACAAGTCTCTACCTCGATCATTGTTGTCCGTTGTCTGCAACAAACACAACGTAGTTCGGTCAAAGCCTGTCCAGGGGTGAGTATATGATACTCAGTTGGGACCCCGAGACCCCAAAGGTCTCCTATAATCCACAAAGGATAAAAAAATAATAGAGATACAAATATGAAGTATCATCCATCCCTACTTAGATATATGCCCATACATATACCTATGTTATCGACCATAGTACGACTCCAACTCTCGATCCCAAATACAACCCTGTCAACATATGAATGAAATCAACCAAATCTATGATAATGATTGAAAATAAATACTCATCTCACACATGTTTACATCTTTCGTATAGCGATAGGGATGTTTAGATGTTCTGACTAATTCATCTATGTTGTTTGACCCACACAAGATACAAGACCAGAAAAGCTGTCAGACCCACACATGATACAAGTCCTGCTACTTTTATAGCGATGAAGATGGTCAGATGTAGTTACTGATTCATCTAAACTGTTATACCCTCACAGGAAACAAGACCAGCTAAGTTGTCGGAACCACAAAGGATACAAGATCAGCTACTCTACTGGACCCACACAGGGGCATGGTGAGAATTATGCTCGTTCCAAACCTAGAAATTTTCCATAGTAGTCCAAAACACACATAGAGTATACAAAAAGGACCACCACGTCATGAAGGTCCTAGTTACATAGACGGCACATCTATTGGACTTGTGGTCTTCAAGTTATTCACCTTTAAGTGAAAATAGACCCAGCCCGTTAAGCCACGTGGGCTGGAGGGTCGGGTCCGACCCGACATAGGGTCGGACTGGCCAGATGAATTTCGTGGCCCAGCCTGAGGGGTGAGGCCTAGCCCGAAGGGGCACGGCCCAGCATGGCAGTGGGTGGGCCGACACGGCGAGCCCTGGCCTGTCCCGATGCGGCACGGCCCGGCCCAGCGGGGCACAGCCCGGTCGACCGCGGCTTGGCCAGCTGGTCGATTTCCTCGGCCCGGAGAGGCCGAGCGGTCCATAGGGGGGTGCGGCCCCCCGCTTTGTTGAAATAGAGGCGCCATGTGGTGTCTCCCTCCAACCCGGCTAGCCAAAACCTACCGACTTCTCCAACCAGAGGCCCACTTGGGCGTGCCTCTGTCTTCCGTACACGGTGCCAGGCAGCTCTGCGATATTCTCCAACTCAGATGGCCGACGAGCCATCCAGTTATCTCTCCAAATCGGGTCGCAGAATGCGGGCCACAGTTCTCCATAGCGGGGCGCCCTCGTGGTGCCATGATCACTTTGGTTCGGCCAGTTCATCGTCAGCTGAGCGGCCCGCAGTTGCTGGACCCAGTTCTTCGCATGAGGCTAGCACTTGGCCGCTGCCTTCGATTTTCGGCATCTCCATTCGCCACCACATCCCTTTGCGAATTAAAAAAAACAAGAAATTAAGGAGGGTCGTTTGAGATGTGTTGGTTCGTCTCGCGCCCTCCGCTTTAGGCGATACCAATCGGCCACAGACAGTACAAATCATTTAACGAAGAAAAAGGAAATTTTTTAATCAATTAAAATTGAACATAAACCTCCTACCTCAAATTGAGGTTGCACGTCGTCGAGCCGTAGAAGAAGAGCATTGCGGTAGTCAGGCATCATGGAATAACGGTGTCGTCCGGTCAATGATGGAGGAAGAGACATTGTCATAGGCGATGTAGACTCCTTGACGTCGAGGTGCATCCGAAGAAGATGTGTCATTGGAAGAAGTCCATCGTGTTCTTATTCGGGGATTATCTTCACTGAAGAACAATTTTCTTCTTCGAAGAAGGATAACCTCTCTTCCAAATCTCCAGAGCCTCCCCAATAGTGATTTGCAAATGTATAAAGAAATAAGGCTCTCCAATTAATAGAATTTACATGCAATTCTTATTAATTTAAAAGAGGTGTTAATAAATTAATGCTGATATTAATTATATAGGTTGGCACATTTAAAGGGATGGGTGGTGGAGAGGCTGCACCATAATAAATATTTGATGTTTTTCAAAATAAACAGTGGGGAATTAATGTGGAGTTGAGGGGAAGTGGAAGGGTTCGGGTTTGTGTGGGCCCCACCACCCTAAATCCTCTCAGGGAAGGTTATGTGGGGTGTTATTCCACCCTTAACTTCCTCCTATAGGTTATAACTACCAAAAATCAATAATATTTTGTACAATAATTTTATTTAATTTATACTAAATCCCTGAAAAAATTTCAACCCATATAAAACGAAACTATGGTAAAGGTCCCATTAAGCGAATATTGGCACTGCAAGTTCATCGGTGTCCTCAAATTTCAATTCCGAGCATTTTTTCAAATGATAGAAAAACCCACTCGTACATTTAGTGAACGTACCCAAACAAAACATAAAAAATTTATTCCGGGCACACCAGGCCTCAGATTCAGGTTCCGTCAGAAACTGCGTACTAATACAATTCCAAAGTATTTAAGAAATAGAATTTCCTTTTAAATTTCGGAGTCTTTACATTACCCCCTAAGTAGGAATTTACATCCCTGTAATGATTCAACACATACTATGGAAACAAATGGTGGTACTGAGAATGCATCTAAGCCTCCCGCTCCCATGTTCTCTCATAGAGGTTCACGTACTTCCATTGAACCCACAATAGAGAAATAGAACATCCATGTAGGACCCGCTCTTGTCGATCCTTGATCACTACCGTGACCACCATGAATTTCACCCCATCATCAATGTCCAGCTCCCGGCAATCGATGATGTGGGTCGGTTCACGCACGTATCTCTTCAATTGAGATACGTGGAAGACGTCGTGTACCCGATGCAACTGTGGTGGAAGTGCTATGCAGTAAGACACCCTCCTACTCTGGTGAGGACCTGGAATGGTCCGATTAATTATGGAGATAACTTTCCACCTTGACCAAATCTCTTTAGACCTCATCAAGGTGAGACCCATAGAAAAACGTGGTCACCATCCTCAAACTCATGTGGTCGCCATCTCTTATCAGAATAGGACTTTTGTCTACTCCGTGGAGTCTTCATTCGCTCCTGGATTATCTACACCTTCTCTGTTGTAGCCTACACCATATCTGGTCCCACAAGTGCAGAACCCCATAAGTCAGTCTTGCACAGAGGTGATCTGCAAGGTCGGCTGTACAGTGCCTCGTAAGGTGAAATCCTAATTATGGACAGGTAGCTGTTGTTGTATGAAAACCCCACAATGTGTAGGTGATCCTCCCAGCTGAGACCAATGTTGTGGAAACATGAATGGAGCATGTCCTCGATAGTTTTAATGGTTCTCTCAGTCTATCCATCTATCTAAGGATAGAAGGCAGTGCTCAGACGTACCTGCATCCCAAAATGTCTCCTACAACCTCTTCCAAAGCCGGGAAGTAAAGTGTGCGTCCCGATCGAAGACGATCATCGATGGAACACCATGAAGCCATGCGATCTTTTTTATGTAGAGGCATCCCAAGATCACTACTGAGCCATGCTCTCTGATCGGTAAGAAGTGGGACAACTTGGTGAGTCAGTCTAAGAATCACCCAAATAGAGTCATGTCCTCTCGATGTACGTGGAATCCCCATCGCTAAATCCCTAGAGATCTCATCTCAATCCAACTCTGGGACATCTAAGGGATGTACGAAGCATGCTCGTACATGGTGCTCCGACTTCACTCACTGACAAGTGAGGCATCGTGAAACGAACTCTGCTTCAATTTTCTTCATACCCAGCCACCAAAGCTATCGTCTAAGGTCCGAATACATCTTCATTATTCCTGGATGTACCGTTAGTGGGGAAGCATGGAACTCCCTCAGAACCTCCTCTTATAGTGCAACTAGTACAATGGTATATCGTCTAAATAGGATGAAGTGCTCCCCTCCTTCAGAAAATCGATCAGGAGACTTCCCTATGGATATCTGAGAACATCGTGCCTTACAGTCAACATCCCCACGCTGTGCCTCTCTATCTTACGGAAGAAGTGGAGGTGTGACTGTGAAAGACTGAAGGAAGGCTACCCCATCTTTATCCACAAAGGATATCATCAATGTGGATTGTTTATCTGTCTCCTCTCCATGCAGCTGAATGCTCGATCTCCATCTAAGAGCATCAGTAACAACGTTCCCCTTACTAGGAGTATAGACTATTTCAATGTCATAGACCTGGAGGAACTCGATCAATCGCTGATTTCTCAGGTTATGGTCCTTCTGCGAAAAGATTTACCTTAGACTCTGGTGGTCAGAGTAGACTATAAAGTGCTCACCCATCAGTTAGTGCCACCACATCATCAAGTCGAAGACCGCTACTGCTACCACTGGATCATGAGTAGTGTAGTTCTACTCATGTTGTCTCATCTTTCGCGAACCATATGCGATCACTGCTTTCTCCTGAATCAAGACACACCTGAGTCTGGTCCCTGATGCGTCACAGTAAACTACGTACCCAACACCCTCATTCTATAGCCTTAAGATGGGAACACTGGTTAGTATCTGTCTCCTCTCCCGGAATCAATGTGGTCATCTATCGGACCAAACAGTGGGTTTCCTATTCTTCGTCAAAGCTGAAAGCGGTGCTGCAACTCTGGATAAGTCTGGAACAAACCTCCGATAGTATCCTGTCAGGCCCAGGAAACACTGAACCTCCGACACACTCCTGGGAAATTAAGATTACAGTAAACAATAAACTATTCTCTCAACAAAAAATGGGTGTAATTAGCCATTTGTAAAGAACTAAACTACACCTTTTTTCATTTACGTACTTCAAGATATGCTAATATTTCTTCTTTTCCGAATAGTGAAATATGGTCTCATTCCCTGGATGAACCACGTCCTTTTCCTAATATAGTTAATCCTGACATGAACAGGTCTATATCATGCTATGGACAATGTTGTAAGGCTTTCACGCCACTACCAAGAGATCCAAAAATTCCTCTCACCTCCAACTGTCGAGTCACACTGTCGGCAGTAGTTTGTGGTCACTGGGTCTCCTCCAATATGAATCTCGAATGTGTGGGTCAAGTAATGGTTTTAACTGGAACCTCTTAGTATCAACCATACAAAATTGTAGGGAAGAAAAAATCACATGGACAAGTTTCTTTTATTACTGCAGCTCATAGTACAATGACACAAAACAACCACAAACAATGCAAATAACAAAGCTAGAAGCCTCATGAACAAGACCTGTATGCCAAGAGTTAGTTCTCCTCTTGTCCACCTGCTCCTGAAGCATGAGGTGAACCGTCTAATGGTGGTGGTATTAGTAGTTCCCGATGACTCTAATCACCATCCACTGAAGGGCCTACCCCACTGCCTCATCCACCACTCTACTATTGCTCAAGCCCCTACTGATGCCTCAGTCTTGGTGGCTCCTCCAACACCTACTGATCAACTATGCAGGGAGTCGGACAATCACATGCTCTGTGACCCTGTTCCTTGTAGGAAAAACATAGCGTTCTTCATTCTGAGATCCTTCGTCCTCAGGTGACCCGCACCCCCGATGCCCCAACTTGGGTCGTCTAACTGTTGTTCTAACCTTCTTGGGCCCTTGTGTCATCTACCTACTACTTGCTACAGATGTCTTGGCTACTGTTGGAAAGCATTGTGGAAAGAGCAGAAGTTCTTGAGCATGCAAAGAGCATAGAGTCATTGGTAGAAACACTGCCCTTAAAGGTCCCTTGATGTCTCCCCAGGTGAGAGTCGACTCATCGTAAAATTGGAGCATCAGGATCCACCACCTCTCAGCTAATCCCTGAAAGAGACTAATAGCTATGTACACCAGCAAGCCCGCGTGTGTCCCAGTTGTGTGTAAAACTTGTGCTACAACCTCTAGCCTGCACCCGACCATCTGAAAATCTTCCTCGCCTTGAATCCTCAGAGGCCTCTGTCGCTGGAACTCATTCAACACACTCAGGTGGTGTGTACTCTATGCTACTGGTGCTTGGGGTATTGGTCGTCCACTGTGTAGTTGTACTGCTGGTGCCTCCGCTATGATGGGGGCAATGCACTGAGGCCTTGTCGCTCGGGGAGCTGCCATCTTGCATGTAACTCAGAACCCTAGTTGGCAGCCATCATGGGGCTATCCTGAAAGGAAATAGGCGCTCCATAGTCAAAACAGTATTCCTGGTGAGCTCATAGAAATTAATCACAAAGACAACTTTTTAAGAAGATCCCAAACACAAAAAGTGTTTCGTTTACTGAGTCAGAAATAAGAGGTCAGGGACCTGGTGTATGGATACATCGGCCACCGTACCAACTCTGGGCTCCCTAGACTGAAAACCACACTCAATACTGTTAACACAATTGCTTCACAGTAAAAATGATCAGAGTCCTGAGTTCTACGGTAGAACCGACTCCTCTGATACCAATTTTTCACGACCCGTCCTTGGGGCCCATGCCATGACTACCCCAAGCCTGCCTTTCATAGGCCAGGGGCTGGCGACTAGCACCAAATGCATGAATCCCGATAAAAAAATTGAAGGCATTGATTTTATTAAAGTGAAAAACACAACAAAGTACGCAACTGAAGTACGTACTAAGTAAACTGAGTACAACAGTTAGTGCTGAAAAATTAAATGGGCAGTATACACACCCAACTGAATGTACAATACAACTGAAATATAACATAACTGAAGTAAATTAAACAACAACCATTGAGTCTTCTTCCGAGAATCCCACCTGAATGGTCAGTATATATGGCCTCCTCATCACATAATGTTTGTATGTCCCCTCTATGTACGTCTAGTAAAGTGGTCCACCTCCATGTACCGTCCATCTCTACAAGTCTCTACCTCAATCAGTTCTCTCCATCGTCTGTAACCAAAACAACATAGTGTGGGAAAATCCTGTCCAGGGGTGTGTATATGATACTTAGTAGGGAACCCGAGACCCCCAAAGGTCACCCAGAATCCCAAATGGATAAACCACAGAAGCGAGATACAAAAACGATGTATCAACAAACCCTAATTAGGTATATTCCCATACATATACCTAAGTTATCAACCACAGTACAACTGCAAATCTCGAGCCCAAATACAACCATGTCCACACAGGATAGAAATAAACAACATCGATGATAATGATTGAAAATCATGACTCAGATCGCAAAGGCATACAACTTTCGTATAGCGATAGAGATGATCAGATGTAGTCACTGATTCATCTAAGATGTCGGACCCACACAGGATACAAGACTAGCTAAGATGACAGACCAACATGGGATAAAAGACCATCTGTTTGTAATGTTATGAAAATGATCATATATAGTTACTGATTTATATAAGCTGTCGGACCCACAAAGGATACAAGACCAGCTATTCTGTTGGACCCACAAAGGATTAAAGACCATCTACTATGACAGACCCACATATGATACAAGTATAGAGGTCAACTGTCAGACCCACACATGAAATAAGAACATTATTCATAGCCGTCGAACCCATGGAGGAACCCAGTACAATAGTCATCGTTGTTTAACCCATGGAGTATTCCAGTATAGTAGTCGTCCCTGTCGCACCCACGGAGGATTCCAGTACATTTATCGACGCAGTTGCAACCTGCTCAAGGGGTTCCGCACATAGCACGCTCGATTACGGGAGGGTCCACTCTTCCATCAAGGGGTCGATGCATCAAATTTTACAAAGTCCAGAGTTGATGTATCCCAATGTTCCATCTCATCAAATGAAACCCAACGCGACAGATGGTGCGTCAATCGGACGCCCGATATAAGAGTTATTGGCTTTTCCGTTAAAGGGGCCCGGTTGGAATTATGTTCGTTCCAAAGCCATCCATTTTCCAATGTAGTCCAGAACTTGCATAGAATATCGCAAATGGACCACCACGTCACGAGGGTCCCAATTCTGTAGACTTCACGCCGACCAGATACTTGATTTTCATTTTATCCACCATTAAGTGAAAAATGGGCCCATCCCATTAATCCCTGTGGGATGGCGGGTCGGGTCAACCCTGTTTTGGCAGGTCTAACACGGCAGAGATTAAGACCAACCAGGTGAAAGGCGTGGCCCGGTAGGGCGCGGAACGGCCTGGCGGGGCGCGGTCTAGCCCAACGCGGTGCGGTCCGGCCCAGTAGGGCACGACACAGCCGAGGGCGGCGCGGCGCGGCCCAGTAGGGAATAACTCGGCCCGGAGGGGCCAAGCGGTCCGAAGTGGGGGCCCTCCCGCTTTCTCGAACTGGCGAAGACACCCTCAAACCCATCCGGCAGAAGCCATCTGGCTTCTCCAGCGTGCAGCCCTCTTGGGGGGGCCTCTATCTTCCACATGCGCCGCCAGGTGACGCCGAGACCATCTTCAACCCGGCCGGCCGACGATTCGACCGGTTCGCTCTCCAAAGTGGATCGTGTAAGTCAGGCCGCAGTCCTCCATAGCGCGGCTCCCTAGTGGTGCCGTAGTCACATTGATCTGGCCAGCATAGCCGGTCGCTTCTTCATCGGTCGGTTCATTGTTGGTCGAGCGGCCCCCTATTGTGGGCCACGTTTCTTCACACACGGCCGGTGCACGGTCATTGCCTTCACATTCTACCATCTCTTTTCCCCACTACCTCCCTTTGCGAATTAAAATAAACAAGAAACGACGGAGGGTCATTGGATAATGTTTGTTCGGCCCGCACTCTCCATGTTAGGCCGTAACAATCGGCCATAGACAATAAAAAACTATTAAATAAGAACAAGAAAAATTTTAATTCAATTAAAATTGAACACAACCCCCCTAACTCAAATTGATGTCACACGTCGTCGATATGTAGATGACGACTGTCGCGGTAGTCAAGAACCGCAGAAGAACGATTTCGTCCTGTCAATAATGGAGGAAGAGTTGTTGTCGTAGGCAATGTAGACTGCTTGACTTTGAGGTGTGTCCGAGGAAGATGTGTCGTTGGAAGAATTCATTCGTGTTCTTCGTCAGGGATGTTATTTGTTGAAGAAAGATGTTCTTCGTCGAAGAAGGATCACCTCTCTTCTAAATCTCTAGAGCCTCCCCAATAGTGATTTGACAATGCAAAAATAAATAACACTCCAATGAATAGAATTTTCGTGAAATTCATATTAATTCAACAGATATATCAATTAATTAACGCTGATATTAATTAGATAGGTTGGCACATTTAATAGATGGGAGGTGGAGAGGCTCCACCATAATAAATATGAGGAGTTTTCAAGATAAATAGTAGGAAATTAATGGGGAGTTTAAGAGAGGTGGAAGGGTTCAGGTTCGTGTGGGCCCAACCACACTAAATCCTCTCATGGGAGGTTATGTGGGGTGTGTGTCGACCCTTAAATTCCTCTTGTAGGTTATAACTACCAAAAATAAATAAAATTGTGTACACCAATTTTATTTAATTTAATCTATATCCCCAATATAACATTCATCCCACATAAAATGCAACAGCGCTAAAGGTTCCCTTAAGAGAATACAGGAGCTATGAGTTCATCGGTGTCCTCAGATTTCAATTCTGAGCACCAGTTCAAAAGAAATGAAAACCTGCTCTTACGTTTACTGAATTTACCCGAACCAAACTTAAAAAATTGATTCTGGCACACCGATCCCCAGATATATGTGTTGTGAAAAAATGTATACCCATAAGATTCAATGTATTTAATAAAAATTTCTTTGAAATTTTCTATTCTTTACTATATATGTGGAAAATAAATACTCATTCTGAATTTTTGTTAAGAATATAGAATATGAATATTTGGAAAAATATTATAAATATTTTATTATAAAACTTATAAAAATTAATAGATAAATGAAATTGTTCTATATAAAATACTTGAGTAAATAAAATTAACATTATAAAAAAATTGAAAAATATAGACATCGATAAAAAATATACTAGATAAAAATCAAAATATGATTATGTATTATTTTAAATATTACAATGCTTTAAAAAGGTGATAATGGTATGAGAATTTTTAGGAAACATAGAATAAATAAAACATCCATAACAATTGAATCTTTATTGTGATTATTAATGGTTGATTGAAAAAACCCTTCAGTTAAAATAATATCAGTCCCAAAAAATGTGATTAAAAAATAAATGTTCCCATATTTGGAAACGTTTAAATTGAAACCCCATAAAAGAATGAATTTTAATTAAAAATTTAATTATAATTAATAAACATATATAATTTTTAATACATAAAATCATAATTATATAGAGTACATAAATTTAAATAGGTTCTTAATTCAAAATATGTCTCAATGAAGTAAAAATTCAGATGAAATCACC
The DNA here is from genome assembly GCA_963277665.1 of Viscum album. Lineage (NCBI taxonomy): Eukaryota > Viridiplantae > Streptophyta > Magnoliopsida > Santalales > Viscaceae > Viscum > Viscum album. Next base: position 1,361,608,709 of record OY728133.1, read on the forward strand.
TACAACAATTTTAACTTTCTTTAAAATAAATCTAAACTATTGTATAAAAAATTTTAATTTATTATAATTTTAAAAAAAATATTCATTTTAAAACTAATAATATCAAATGTGACCCAATTATAACATTTTGACATACATTTTTTAATAATTCCTTATTAATGTTTTCGTTTTTTGGTGCTAACTGCTGTTTTTTTCATGAGAATTCTAGTTCGGTATTTCCAATCCTTATAAGTGGATTATGGTTCGATCATATACATAATTTTATTAAGAATATAAATATTATATATTCATTATATATATATAATTATGGTAAACCATAAAAGGTAGAGCTGTTAAAATGAAGTTTACCATTCATGAAGATGGTAATCCATACATACAAACAAACACAATTTTCTATTTTCAATGGATGAAAAATAATATTGTTAAATAATAATTCACATTAAAGAAATCATAATTATAACATATATATCATATATATTAATTAAACATATCCTTACTACCATCCATGTAAATCACAAAAGAAAAATGAATCACATCCCTTCGTGAAGTTGGTATTCTACACATACACATGTGCAATGTTTTTGTTTTCCAAAGGATTTGAAGGTAGGAATATAGATACGATATTGTAATTGTCAAATAATATTTATTACATAAATATAATTTGTGTTATTCAATTATATATTTATAACTATCAAAATAAATTGGTGATGAAAATATATTTATCCCACTATGTAGAGATGGTAAGCCATATATACACATGAGAGATGTTTTTAGTTTTCATAGGATGGAAAAAGATATTAAATTGTAGTATCATAATAATAATAACATCTTATTATATTTATGGTAAAATATTTAGTATTTTATGATGGTTAGAATATATTTAGGGGAAATATAAGTATAAATATTTTTGAATGAGTTGGTAAATACGATAACCCCTTCTACTGTAGACAAGATTTAGATTATTTTTTAAGGGTCCTAATAATAATATTTTAAGAAGGCCATGACCTATAATTTTAGATATGAAATTATTAAATAGAATTTGGAAGGTTTTTTAATATATGTTTCTCAATGTCGTTTAAAAAATGAGATATGGGCTGTCCGATTATAGGTAATGGGATGGTTAGTATTGAATGTTTTCAAAATAACAAAATATATTTAAGTCTTATTCAAGGATAAGTGCTTCGAAAATGACCAATATTAAAATATAATAATTATATGTTATAAATATAACCATAAAATAAAATTAATATAGGTATAGATATCATTTAAAAAAAATTATATGTCGGATTAACCCCTTCATTAACCATTTTAATTATTAACTGTGGTAAAAAATATTTTAGTGTTAATAGTTAATGATTTTACTCAAAAGGAGAAATTTGTATCATAAATGGAAAAGGGTAGGAATTATATACCATATATTTTATCTCTTATCCAATTTCAATATTTTTTATAATTTTAAATAATTTAATAAAATATTATTTTCATAAAATATCATTAATGTCCTTTTTTACACTATTAATATAATTTGAAAATGAAGTAATCAAGAAAAATATGGAATTAGAATATAATATTCCTATATATATATAATATATTATATTTATCTAAAGAATCATGGGGAAATATTACTTTCCCAAATAATATTATTTTTATTGTTTTTAAATTCATTTAAGTTAATTTTCTACTACTGGTATAAGAATTGAGTTAGAATTGTGTAATAATTTAAAGTAATTATATAAATAATAAAAAATAAAATTCATTTAATATTATAAATAAGTTCCCAAATTTAAATTAAAATTTAAAACCAAACATATCCAATATTTATCCCGATAATAAAATTTTTTGTATATTAATATCAAGAGAGTACCATTTATGAATTGTTTTACATCACATGTGATAAATGAGATTAAAAAATTCATAAGTATTCAATATATTTTATGTTAATATGGAAATTTTATAAATTATATAATATGATTCAATAAATTCAATTTTTGATGAAAATTATTAATGAATTATTATATTATTTTTAAGCATATTTATCTATTTTTCACTTTACAAAGGTGATTAATTTTACCACAGTTGATATTCATAATACCAAAATGTATTAGGGATCTATTTTATAAATATGAACCTAGTGATTTGAAATAGGGATTCCATTTTTCATATCAATATACTATAATGTTATGAAATAAATTTCAAAATAAACCTGCAAAATGCGATGAAATGAATGTTTCCCTGAAAACTTGTTTTTGAAGCCTTAAAATTGAATTATATTAAAATAATGGTAAATAAATATCCCAATGTAAATCGAGTTGATATTATATTACATTATTACAAAATAAATAATATAATAATAATTTCAAATTACTTTATATAAAAAAATTAAATGACTATTTTATTAAAAAATCATAATTTTCCACTATTCACATTAAAATATAACTGTTTTTATAACATAAAAAATTTCTACCATAGAAAATATTGAAATTATGGAAAAATGGTATAATTTACACATAATAATATTTCAATAGTTTTTCATTGTTTATTTAAACATAGTGTTTTGTGTGAATAAAACTACCAATGAAATTTGTTTTTTTTTAATTAATCATAAAATCTCAAGGTGTAAAATTTCTAGTCCCTTAGTATATAAAATATATAATCACCCAAAAGTGATCATGAAGGATTTTATTTTAAAACTTATTTTGTAATACCTAGATACTTACAAACACACACCACTAGGTTAAAAATAGATATATACGTTTCATATAAAATAATTGAAAACTGTTATATTTTTACAAAAAATATAAGTTAAATCCCTAACAAAAAATCCATGAAAACACGTATTACCATTCATTAATAAATTTACTAAACATTATCACATTAAAATATGCAAACCCATGAACACACTCAATCTTGGGTTCACACATTGAATTGGGTACATCACGAATATACTTCATCCTACTTTGATGATTGTACTTTATGACAATACTCAATAACACATTGAACACAAACCATACCTATTATACAAAATTACATCCCAATTCAATTTAAATAAACAACACATCCTTTTTCATATTTAAGACAACATTTTTCTGGAATGAAAACCATCAATGTAAAATATTATGCAATAGGTTTTCAAAAAATCCATCCAAATTTACCAAATTCCCAAAACATAAACCAAAATGGTTTTCATCATGTAATCACACAACATTTTTCATATAAATCATAGAAAACAATTCAATAAAACAAATCCTTAATGTTCTAGAACATGTGTATATGAGAGATAATCTATATACCTCTCAAGATATAATGAAAATAAAGAATGGCACTATTAATTTCTCTATTTAGATCACAACACTGTCTCTATAGTAGATTTTATAAGATCTCATTAATTTTCACACAATAAAAAATATATATCTAAAAAAATAGATAAATGGAATTTATATAGAGGAGAATAGTATATCTAGGAATAACAACGAAGGAAAAAGACTTACCATTTATTCTAAATCTCCAAAACAGTTTTATTTGTTTTCAAAAGATGATTAATGATCTATGTGAATCACCTAGAGATCCAAGTAGAGGATAAGAGTTTTATAACATGGATGAAAATAATAAAAAGATTTTTTTGGGTTCAAAATTTTAATTTTAAAAAATTTAATATTATTAAATTTTCCTCGCATTGTTAGGTGACATATATTATCCAACATTGTTTCAACAACATGCATGTTACTGTATATCACATAGGTGTGTTCAAAGTTTTACTGTGGAGATTTTCAAAGTGTGTGGTAATTGTGTTATTCTCACTATATCTAAATGCATGTTTCCTCTACGAATTATTATATTTTGTAACAATTGTTCTCTAATATTGAACCTTCTTTATGAGTCTCAACATCCCCTTTCATGGTTTATTGGAGATAGTTCATGGTTTTAAGTAATCATTCTCATACCATTCTCCTTTAGAAAAACATCCATAACACTCCAAAATCATCCCTAAAATCCCAAAACCTATATGAAGCATTATATAACATTTCCCAAAAAACCCAAATAAATTATTTTTTTATTTGAGTTTTTTTGGATAACCCCCATTTTAATTGGTGAGGTGGATCCCTTACAAGGCACATAGTCATAGAAATTACATGACCCGTAGGACTTAGAAATTATACATGAAATAACTACATTTGAATTATTTTCCCTTTATTGTTTATAGTGATTTCATATCTACTCATTCTCAAGGATTTTTCATCTAGGCCTCTAGGGAAATAACATGCGGGTCCTGATGGAAAATGGCATACCCTCTCTTTCTGAACAATCCACCTAAGATTCTGCTCTGGTGAATGCACATACTCTGATTCTTCATAAAGAGTATGTTCAAGTATATTAATGTGATTAAGTAATAATTTTTACATAAGTGGTTTGTATTCATTGTATTATTTCATTTCTTATATGTATTAAGAATAAATATTATGTATTTTTAACATGTTTCATCCTATTAAATAAAAATTATAATTAAACAATGGTAGAAATAAATAATATAGTTTATATTATTTATATACATTGTTATTATTTATTTCTACTTGTGTAACATGGTTTGAAAATAAGGTAAGAATAAAAATGATTTATCAATGATAAAAGTTTTTATCTAAGATAATTGAAAAATATGGGTCGATGAATTCACACCTATCAAAAATGGAATATTCCAAATAAATTATTATAAATTGTTTTTTCATACACATAGAATACTAAATTAGATATGGTTGGTATTTTTTTAAAATATTATAACTAAATTAATATGTATTATTTTTTAAATTAAAATATTTCAGGTTATTTAGAATGGTATTTTAGAGGAAATGTAGTTTTGAAGAGGTGAATGAAAGCATGTTTGTACCTACATAAGTTTAAAATATAAAAAATTCATGTACCCTATGGTTGTAGATTTTAATAATTTTCAACCATTCGGATAAAATTTATCTTATAGGAAATGGTTGATAAATAGAGAATCCACCCAAAGAATGTGTCTTCCATAATATAAGGTAATGTATGTTCTTCCCCGGAATATGTAAAGATATCAATAACATGTATTTCTGATGATTCATCCATTACCCTAGCATTTTTAGAAGTTAATACCTTATTTATTTAATGTCCATTAATTGGGAACTAAAAATAATCATGATCAAGAATCCCACAACCTATCTGAATAAACTATTTGGGTATTATCGAGACCCATTATTGTTATATTAATAATAATTAATATATTAGAAATTAATAATAAATAAATAAATCAGGTTAATGAAAAATTAAAAAAATATTAAAAAATTTAAATCTTCTCAACAACATATATATTATACATAGAAACATCATATATAGTTTTTATTTTTTAAAATTAATTTAATTGACACCCCCACTGTATATTTGTAATATCAACTTATGTATACTTATCTCTACTTCCACTACACCATTATATGGTGATTAGTCATTTCATAAATATATAAAAAAATTATTAAATTATAACATTTGAGAGATAATTTTGTGGTTATATTTTAGATTCTAATTGGTCTTTTTTTATTAATTTTCATTTGTTATACTTAATTAAATGATGAATAGATAATATTTTTTAGATTTTTGGGATGATTCCTGTATTCATTTTTCCAATAGAGGTAGGACCAACCCAATAAAAATAATTTTTTCACTTCTATGATAGGAATTTGTAAAAACAAACATACATGGTTGTGTTATGTAAGATAGATATAGTCTAATAGGATCAACTAACCATTGTAGTGAATAGCAACATGACCCTTATGAATAGTAATATAACCTTATGAATAGTAATTTTACCCTTTTATTTAATTATAAGATTCATATGAATAGTAACCTCACCCATGAAATTAGAAATAATATTTAGGCACCACATAAATGAAATGGAATATTTTTATAATTAAAAAATAATTGTTAGTATTCATTTGAATAATAAATATTTCATTAAAATATTACAATTAATAAATTTATAGAGAAGAAAATTAATTTTCATAAAATGAATTCCAAAATCAATATTTTTTGGTCCTATGATTTTTGGATAATATAATAAGGCCTTAGTTAATTATCAAGTTATTATAATGCCAGTTTTAGTTAAAAACTATATTTTTCGAGTAAATGATGATTTTATATAAAAATAAAATTTCACATATTTATAAAATTATTTTTCTATAATTTAGCCCAAATTTAAATTCTACATGACAATAAGTAATTTTTTTAGTTTTTTTTTATTTTTAAAAAATTCTTAAAATCTGAGAATAGTAAAATGAAATAATTTACAATAAAAGCTAAATAAATTGATTATTGAATTGTATGTGATGTATGGATAATGTAAAAAAAATTAGAACTGCCATTAACTTATTACATTTTTTCTCACAATAACCTATATAATTTGTTGTCATTAGAAATATAATAATATAATGAATAATATATTCAATAATCACTCCACTTCTCCAATAGAAAAACCACCCCTCACTCCCTCTTCTACTCACTCTAATAAGACTTAATGCATCACAAATTTATTCTCAAATACACTTACCTAGTCTTTACCCATGTCCAAGAGCTCTTGATATTTCCATAAGACCAAAACCTTTTTCCTTAATAAGGTTCTCAAGTAGGATATTTTAAGATTTAAATCCTATTCCCTTCAATTTGAATTCCATTTCAATTATTTTCATTTCTTAGTCTCTTACCCACCACCTATTAAATAATGATCATGTTAAGTATATTTTAAAATATATACTATAATAATATAATGTTAATTGAATATTCATCTTAAATCCCCTTACTCTATCTCTCTCTTTTAATTTATAAATTAAATCATCATGTTGGTGGTGCCGATTTACAAACTTTGTAGATGAAAAACCATCATTCTTCAATTTCCCCATTAATTATATTCATGAAACCAATTTTATGGTTAAAAAACTATAATATATGTATTATAACGTATTTAATGTTATTGAACTAGTATATATACAAAATATAAATTCATATGACAAAACATGTTTAGGATGATCAAAATATGGCCAAAATAATCTAAATGAAATTCAGAAATGTTTTATATAATTATTCATACTCATTCTATATAAATTTCTTCCTTTTATAACCATTTAAAATAATTTATGTTTATAAATAAAATATAAATTTGATTTTATATAACTTTACCCATTCCATGTGAACTTCCATATTCAGATACAATTATACCAATCATGAAAACCAAGGAAATGAATGCTCCCATGTGATTTATTTTTATCTTATAACTCATAAAATGGACATAAATAAAAATAAAAAAGCTTTAATGAATATAAATATGTAAATAATTATATTAATTAATTATTTAATGGATTTAATTTAACTATATAGGACATTAACGTCCAAATAAGAATACTGTCCGACATAAGGTAAGGGTTTCCTCGTCTCAGTTCAATTTTTTTGAGATATACCACATTTACCACTATTTCTTATTTATGGTGTATGTATACCAACAATTAATTTATAATTTCATTAACTATTTATTTTTATGGTATTAAATATATCATTTTAGTAATATTAATTTTGGGTAATATGATTCAATTTATTTCAATGTTGTAAGCATTTTCTCCTCGATCCTCCATTTTTTTTCGGATTACTATTTTCCCCTCATTACCCAATTGAAATTCATAATTATTCTTATTTATTTAAAATAAATTCTTTTTTAATGTTCTATATATACCTACCAATATTAATACTTCTTTATTTTATAGGTTTTTACATGTTTAAATATGCTCTTTCTCAAATTCATCCGGATAAACTAGCATGATTCAAGAGACATTCCAAAAATTCATACCTATTCTCAAGGAAACTCTATAATCTATATTAATCAATAATTATTTTAATAAAAAAAATATCCTGAAAAAAAATATCATGAAAAATGATCTTGATTCATTTCTATTTTTATGACATCAATCATATCATTCAACATTAAAATCTCTGAAATATTTTCCATAAACTGAACTAAAAACTATTATTTATTGAGCTTCTTAAATACTATTTTAACATGTTTTCACTAAATTGGTACAGAATTTATTCCTAAAATATTATTTCAATTTAATTACCTTTTTTCTGTGATAAAATTAATTGAAATCTGCTTTCATTAGAAAAAATGATTTTCTAAAATAACTCTTCTTTCTATGGTTTAAAAAAAATTCACCTCACATTACTTTTTATGTGATATATGACTTGTTCACCAATTATTCCATCCATGATTTGACTTTAATACCATGTGATATAACATATCAATATTCTCATTATTCTGATTATATTTTATGTTATTATGATTTTAGGATTTTAATGTGGAATGGGACACTTTGGAATTAATAAGGATTATTTCTTTAAGAATTTATCAATGATCTCATTTAAAAGTATCTTCATCTTTGGAAACATCATTTTTTGAATGTTGTAATTCATTGTGGTTTATCTCTTATCTAATATTCTATAATATGTTTTTGATGGGTTTTTGTATAGTTTGAATGTGGATGTTCTTTCTTTATACCATTCACTATATTACTCTGATTGGTCATTGTTTATGTATAATTATTTGAAAAAGTTATTTAAATTTCATATTATACTTTTAATAAGAATTTATATGTTTATTATCTTCACCCTGTTCATATTAGGAACGTTTTTACTTTTTAATTATTGGGTGACACCCTCTATATCCCCTTGGTGCATCGGTAGATATCATGATACAAAATAGCATGAGTATTCACCAGTTTATGTATGTTCATGGCATGAGGTATTGACTGAATGGTTATGTTGTACCACATTATTAATTCCATTATTATGAGATTTGTATTTTATATTCTATGTGATTATTTGACTAGTTTAATATCCATGGTTGATTTTTATTCTCCAGTTACTATTTATATGGTGTTATTAATTGAATTATTATTCCTTCTATATTATGATCAGGATTATGTTTTAGTGGCATGAGTTTTTCAATTTACAATGTTGTTTATGAAAGCATATATTGTATTACTTACCATTACATAGCATATGAGATAACCCATATATTATGTTTCTTTTACATATTTTATTATGAATAAATTTTTTTATAAGATTTCAAGGATGAATTTTATTTCATTTAATTATGTATTGCATTATATTTTTTTCCCACTATTTTATGGATATCAAGAATGTATTATGATCTTCTAAGACTACATAACTGATCATTCATTTGGGATTTCATTCTTTTTAATCATTCTATTGTAATAAAATATTGCTCCAGATCTGGGCTTCTGGGTTCAAGGATTTACAGTTGGTATCAAAAAATGGTTAATAGAATCCTACGAGACTGGATTTAAAAAACATTTATTAGGTAACAAAACCCTAATATAGATATTGAGGATAAATATATAATAATATCCATGATTTTTGGTAAGGATGATAATATGTAGATCTTCCTAGAAAATAAATTTCTATCTGGATAATACAAGTCGACTTCATTCTGACATAGATGTACATAGGAGTAACAACACCAATAAGCTGTTTTGTGCTTTACTCATGGTATCCTCGTAAACAAAAATGGGTCTTACTATTAAACTATTTTGACACTTTCAAGATATGTTCTTAGGAAAATTTACATTTAATTAAATCACCATTATTAATGATCTATTCCCCCAAAAGAATACAAGGTATATGGTTCTCAGTTTTATGATTCATAAATTTATGTAATGTGCATTACCATGTATAGAGTTGTAGATAGTTCATACTGTTTTATGGAAATATAATGTATGTAATTGATTACAAATGGAACCTAAAATATGTAATGATAACCAATCCATGGAATGAGATTTAAAGTGTAATAATGTACATATATATCATGGTCATAAGACATCATTTAGAAGAGATAAAGTCTCCTATGTATCCTCTTCATATGAGGAAATTGTATCATGTGTTAACAAGATGTATAAATAATTCTCTCTGTCCTATGTATATGAAGTGAAGCAAAAGAAAAAATATGATAGAAGGGGAAAATATGGATAATTTGAATAATGGAATGAATGATTTTCCACATGTTATTACTATGGAAAGAATAATACAGGAAAATGCTTGAATGAGACGTGAGTTTATTATAAGTGTGAAGAAAAATTATACCACGTTCATGAATTCAAGGTTATGACAATGTTTTCCTATATACAATGTTTTATATATAAGGATATGGGTCACTATGTGAATCAATGTACCAAGAGTGAAAGGCATATTACTGAAATGATGTTACTAGATAATGATCAAGTTATGATACTATTGGAGATAAAGTAAAATTATTAATATGCCTCGTCAAGAATCATTTCATTTGAATATTTTATTAACAATATACTGGTTATCAAAATTATGAAATTTATGAGGATTGTAATACAAAAAAAATTTGATTAAGTATTTCTGACCATATGTTGAATGTTATGGAGAAAATATATTCATTGCAAAGATACACAATTTAGAAAACATTTGGATACATTATGAAAACATTGGAACTAAATAATAACTTGTTTACAAGTGGAAAATACTATCATTGATGGAGATTACAACACATGTTGATATTAGGAATATATCCAATAGCTTGTGTAAAGATTAATTCATGTTTCCAGAATTTTGTTTTATAATTATATTTATTACTTATTTCATGATGATATATGATAAAGTTATTTACAAGATTTTAATGTGAAAAGTTATAGATTATTCATGTTAATTAATTGAAGATAATGTATCTATGTATTGATCAGGATGGATCATACTGTTTTAAAAAAATTAGGATTTCCAAGGACACCATGTTTGTGGAATTATCATGAATTGATATGGGAATTATCAAGGAGGACTGATATTAGATTAGTGAGGAAAGGGAAATAGACCCATATGTATATTGGACCTGAGGAAATTCTAGATAGAATTGGATCTGTGACATATTGTTTAGAAATACCTCATATCCATTCTATGGTAAACAGTGTGTTCGATGCCACATTATTGAGAAATTACATGCCAGACCCATTTCATGTCCTCTCTTCTGAAAGTATAGAATTAGAACCTCACTTATCTTATTATGAAGGGTATATCGAGATTATAAACATTATTTAACCGGTGTTACATAATCGAAATACTCGACTGGTAACACACTTTGGAAAAAATATTAGAATTGAAGAGGTTACATGGGAGCCTGAGGAACATATGTTGAAGAAACCAAATCATTTAATGACGTAACATTATAGAATTTCTGTGAAATTTTTTTTAAGTAGGGATAAATGTAACACAATAAGGATTTATAAATAATTTAATATATATACAATGAAACAATGAGTATCTATGAAAAAAACACATTGTATTATCCAAGTAATGAAACAAAAATATTTCACTTTTGAGATTTAAATTTTTAAAATGTGACATACATGGTTGCATTAAGAATTCTATTTAGAGTCTGATAGGATCAACTAACTCTTTTGGTGAATATTAACATGACCCTTGTGAATAGTAATATACACATTTGAATTGTATTGTTACCCTTAGTAATGGTAATATGATTCATATGAATAGTAACATAACCCATGAAACTATAAATAATATTTAGGCTCATTATAAATGAAATAAAATATTTTAAAAATTAATAATTAAGTGTTTGTATTTTTTGTGAGTAATAAATATTTAATTACAAATTCATAATTAATAAATTTATTTAAAAAGAAAATAATTTTCATTAAATGTATTCCTAACTAAATATATGGATTTCTAGGATTTTAGGATCAATTAATAATACCATAGGTAATTTTCATGGTATTATAAAATAAGTTTTAGTTTTAGAAATTGTATTTTTTGAGTAAAAGATGATTTTAAAAAAAATAATTTCAATTATATAGAAAATTATTTTGATAAAACTCTGTCCATATTTGATTTATACATGTAAAAACAGTAAGCTGAATTTTTGGTATTTTTCTAAAACACTATTATTTTGTGAATAATAAAATATGATAATTTACAATAAATGCTAAATACATGATTTATTCATTCATAAGTGGTGTAAGGATAATGTAATCACGCATGATTCAAACTCACATGATATTATTACATTTTTTTAACAGTAATTGATATTGTTTCTTGTCATGAGTAAAATAATAAAATAATTAATAAGCTATTCAAAAATCACTGATATCCTCTAATATAAAAAATACCCCTCACTTTCATCTTCTCCTCACTCCTCTATTAATTGAATATTTTAAAATTTTTGAAAAATTAATCTTTCCAGTTAATTCCTAATATCCAGGATTTCTTGTTCTTTCCAAAAGACCAAAACCACTTCAAAAATGTGGTTAACATGGAGGATATATCATGTGGTAATTTCTCTTCCCTTTTCTTTTAATTACATTTTAATCTATTTTCTTTTTTATCCTATCACTCAAATCCGTAGTCCAAATTATCATGATAAATATATTATAATATATATATTTTAATTTTATCATGTTAATGGATTATTGATCAGCAATATATTGACTATATCCACTTGATTTTAAAAATGAAATAATTGTCGAGGAGGTGACGATTTAAAACCGTCAGGGATGACCAACCTTCGTTAGTCCATTTCTAACACAAGTACAATAAAAAACCATTTTTATGGTAAAAATAATTATAATATATGTATTATAACCTATTTAATGTTCATGACCATATATATATATATAAAATATAATTTCAAAATACAAATCTATTACGGGATGATCAAAATATTGAAATAATAATCTAAATGCAAATCACTAATGTATTATCTTATGATACATACTCATAATATATAAAAAATGATATTTATAACCATTGAAAATTATTAATGTTCATAAATAACATATAAATTCAATTTCCTAGAATTATACCCATTCCACATGAACTTCCATACTTATATGAAAGTATACCGATTATGAAAATCAATGATACAAATGCTCCCGAATAATAAATTTTTATATTATAACTCGTTAAAAGGCCATAAATGATCTTAATAAAATAATTATGAATCAAATATATGTATATATGTTTTTTAATTTATTAATTAGTAGATTTAATTTAATAATCTAGTATATTAAGGTCAATAAACTAATACATTCGAACATATGGTAAGAGTTTCCTTATGACACTTCCATTTGTGTGAGATATTCCTTATTCACCATTATTTCTTTTTTATGTTGTATGTACGCATTATATTGGTGTATTATATCATAGTTATATTTATTTCAATGTTATTTAATTTATCATTTTATTATTATTAATTTTGGGGGATATTATTCAATTGATTTCAAAGTGGTATGTGTTTTCTACCGGAACATCCAATTTCGTTGTTGTTTCTATTTTTATTTATTTACCCCAATGAAACACATATATAATATTATTTAATTCTCATAAATTCTATATTAATTTTACATATACATGTAACAATCATAATCCATATTTATTTTATGGGGAGAAACATGTTGAATACGATCTATCTCAATTTCGTCTTGATAAACTTGCTAGATTTAAGGGATCGTCTAGAATTCATACCTATTTTCAGGTGCAGTATATAATTTGTTATAAGACCTAATAATTATCATTAAATAATAAATATTTTACATTATAATCAATATTTTTTAATTTTTTCGTTTATTCAAACAAACATACCGTTTCTCATTAAAATAACTAATAATATTTTTATTATACTGCACTAAAATGTTTTAATTATACTACTTCTTAAATAATATTTTTAAATGATTTCACATCAGTGGAACATAATTTATGAATAAAATATAATTGAAACATCATTCCTCATTTTTTCAAGGTTATTCATGTTTAAATAATTATTTAATTTCAAATACAAATGTATTTTAATGAACTCTTTTTTCCATCGTAAAAAAGGATTTTTCTTATCTTAATTTATCTTTTACGAGATATATGCATCGTACAACACGTATTCCATTCATTTGATTGTTGTAATAACCTTTTATATATCATATATAGTTTCTAATAAATCTCATGATATTATAATATATTATTATTTGATTATTTCTATGTGGAATGTGACACTTTGGAATGTTTAAGGATTATTTCCTCATGATTTTTTCAATGGACTCATTTAAAAGTATCTTCATAAATTCCAACATAATCTGATTATTTTTTTCTTTATTGAGTTTTACATATAATAATATATTATACAATATTTTTGTTAATATTTACAAATTATTTTGAATATGAATGTTCTATCTTGATACAATTCGCCATATTACTATGAATGGTTAGTGTTTGTATTTAATGGTAATGAAATGTTATTCACCATTCATATGTTAGTTTCAATATGAATGTATATGTTGATTATGTTCACCGATTTCATCTAAGGAATGAAATGGACTTATAAATTTATTGTTGGGCCTCCTATAACCCCTTGATGCATTAATTTCTCTCATGATACAAACTAATTTGGGTTATTGCCCATTTATGTATGGTCATGGCATTAAGCCTTGAATGTATGGTTATGGTGTCCCGCATTTTTAATTACCTCATTTTGATATTAGTATTTGATAATCCATGTGATTATTATACTATTATAATATCCATGTTTATGTTTTTTTCTTCCTGTGATTAGTTATATTGCATTATTCATTCAATTTTTATTCCTATGATCTTATGCTCAAAATTATGTTTTAGTGGAATCAGTTATTCACATACCAATACAATTTATGATAGCATCTATTATATTAATTACCCTAACCGACCCTTAATGATAACCTTATTATTTTGTTTCCATTCCCATTTTTATAAAGAAAAAAATTAATTATCATTCAAGGATGCAGTATATTTTATTTTATTTTCTATAATGATTTCTTTTATTTTCCCAATGTGCTATGCGCATCATGAATGTAATATGATACTTCAATACATCCAAACTAATAATTCAAATGGGATTGTATTCCTTGTGATCATTCCAGTGTAATAAAATAATGCATCAGCTCTGAGATTCTGGGGTTGACGTGTTATATTTGTATCCCACATGAACTATCCCATAGGCTATGCCACCATAGACTATTAATAGCTCTATGAAAAGGTGGATAAAACATTCTAGTGGGTATACATAACATCTACTAATTATTGGTAATTATTATCTACAATAGTATTAATTATATATTTTGGATTAGAGAATTGTTATTTTAACATATGTGTATGATGTAAAACTTATATAAGAAGTAGTTATAAGAGATATAAAAAGTCCAGATTTATAAAGAAGACATCCTGATGTTGTGAAGATCTCATCGTTTATTTATCATTCATATTGTATACTAAATATGTTCTTTACAAATATTAGAAGAAAAATTTATATTCTAGAAATAGTATATTAATTTAAAAGTTATTTATATTTTAGATGAACTAATTTTGTTCATATCGAATTATGAATTTTTTTATATGTCCACGAATTCATTTATTTTTTGGTCGGTATCATATATGTCCATGACAATAAAATACTTTTAATTTCAATACAATATTCCCAAAAGGTTTATAAATTCATCATATTTTTGGGGAAATAAGTGGATATAAGGATCATATATGATATTATAGTTGGGACAACCAGTGCTGGTAAAGTTCAGACAAGTCCTTATAAGGTTAATTAATTTCGTAATAAGGTTTCTTATGTCATTGTATGGGTTGGAAAGATAATTCACAATGATTATTCATTTCCTCATTGGATTTGTACATTTAAACATATGGTTTATAGAATTGTATATATGGTTCAAATATAAACTCATAAATTTTATCAACAAAACTGAATTTTTATAAGATTCAACAATTTTGATTTTCAAGAGGAAATCATTTATACTGATTCAATTGTTTTTTATTTGTGATAAAAAAATCAATAATTAATGTTTCGAACTAATCGAATCATTATTTTATTGATATAATTATTCTATATCACTATAATTATTATAATTATTTTTAAATAAGGATTATTGAAAATTAATATTTTGGGACCAAAAAACAATGTGAATCAGACAATGAAAAATATAATCATCAGAGTTTAGAATAATAAAAAATAATTGTCAATGTGGTGACCAATGTATAACATTCATTCATAATTTATAAATTAACATAAAGTTATATTAATTTATAAACAATTCATTCATAATAGACATTGATGTTTATTATATTTATAGTCTAGAAAATACTCAACTTATTCATGAATGATTTTCAAAATATCTCATAAACATTCTTCAAACAAGGTTCCCTTATTGCAATATCATACATATAACATTTCATCAAAACCTAGGGTAATGTAATCAAAATAAATGGTGAGATCAAATTATCATTATGTTTTTACAAATGATATTTTGATCATAAGTGAGAATGAAAATAACTTAAGGGTATGATTCAGTCATTGAGAATATACATAATATAATAATATTATACCAAAAACACCTTCATCATAAAACTTAAAACATAGAATAAATATTTTGATATAACATAATGAATTTTCCTTTAGATTCAATGATATTATTATGAGAAAAATTTAATAAACATTTTTCATAACATAAGAATATGTCCTTAGTTTTTATAATAAACACAATTATACAAATAAATTTTCTATGATACCCACCATAAAATTATTCACATTATATGCTTTGGTAAACCTCTAATTTACATAATTTGGGTTCTTATAACCACTATTTACCCTTGGTGTTGGGATAACCACCCATGTACCCTTGGTCTTGGTTTTACTGCTCTTGTACCCATTTAATTTCATAAGATATAAAATAAAACACAATTAAATTTTTGGATATAACAGAACAACCAAACAAAAAATCATAATATATTCATATTTATTTCAATATAATATAATATCATTAATCATTCCTAGATATAATAATTTACTAATGAAAATAAATGAGTTCTATGAAAATTTTCTCCTAACATAATCATAAACTAGTCAGAGAATAAAAGTGGAAGGTATTAATAAGAAATATCCCCCAATGAATCATAATAATCATTTAAATAAGTTTACATAGATGAATCAAACTTTAAAAAAATAACATGATATATTTTATTGAAAAAAATGTAATATCCTTGTCATTTATAAAATTTTTAAAATGAAAAAAATACATAATCTAACGGTAGTAAGATTTTATTAGAAAAAAGGTGTATTTGTAATGGAATATTTGTAATAAATAACTATTATGACGTTGGAAAAGAGCATTTTAGTGGTAAATTTATTAAAAAAATTTCCAATTTTATAAATAATTAAAAATAGACCAATATAAAAATTGTTAAAAATATTTGTATTGGGAATTAAAAAGAAATTATAAATATTTAAAAACAAGTTTAAAAAATAATTTCAGTATTTAAAATGAAATTATTTAAAAAAAGTTTAATGAATATACATATAGAGGGTAAATATTTTTGGAAATTAACTTTTCAAATTTTAAAATAGTTGTTTTAAATAAAACCATTCTAACACATAAAATCAAAACACCCTTGAAGAATAATAATTGAGAAGAAACATAATATACCAAGATGATAAATTGAGTTATGGTTCAATATTTCATGAATTCAATATATATACCATATAAATGAAAATACGTGCATATTGTAAAAAATTTCTCAATGAGGTAAAATTTAGATGAAAACCTATCTCCTTTGAAACCTCATTGTAAGACACGATATAAACTTTAGTATAATTAATTTTGATTTATTATAAATTTATATAATTACCATATTCAATATTATATTACTTTATTCAATTATTTATAATTTATTCTTACTTATTTATTATTTATTATTTGTTAAATTTATTTTTCTTGTTTCAATTATTATGTTTTCCATGAATGTTCCTATTGGAAATTCATAGTCCTTACACCTTACCCAGGGTTACATTCTACTCAGAATCATAATAATATAAAAAATATAATATATTATCCTTAAATACACTTTTATAACTAGATATATTTGGGATAGTTAAAGATGATGTGAATCTTTCGTGAAGCCGGTAGTATGCGCATGCACACTGGTGAAATTAACAGTTTTTCAATTGATGTAAAAGAACAATATTTATTATTTATAAATCTGAATTAGTAATGATATAATATATAAAATATTTATTAATTAAATATTTCTTTGTAACTATACATATATGGATGTAAAGAAAAATGAAATATTTCATTAATGGTGGTGGTAGTCATCATATTCAGATGGTGGATGTTTGCTTACTTAAATGGTAGGGAAGAAATGAATGTATATAATGATTGTTGTTTATAGAATAATATTTATGTTACATAATTATATTTATTCATAAAATACATCATAATAAATATCCATGTTTGGAGGTTATGAAAAAATAAAATCATCCTATTATGGATGTGGTTGTGCACACTTACACATCAGTGACAGTTTAATTTTTCATTTTATGGATATGAGTTATATAATAGTTGTTACACCTACAAAATAACATATATTCATATTAATGATTATTTTTTCATTAAATTACTATGGTAATTGAATATTTAAAAGTGATGGAAAGATAAAGAAACTTGAGAGGACATACTAAATATGATTACCTCTTCCATTGGTATTTCTTTTTGGATAGAAACTTGTACATCATGGGGTATGGTATAATTGAAAATTTACTATTTTGGTTATTGTAATCCCCCATGTACCCTTGGTCATGGGATAACCACCCATGTTCACTTTCGATCTCATGAGATATAATAAATTACCTAATTCAGTGTATGTATGTAACATAACCACTCATAACATACTATTACTCCATTCATATATATATCATATGAACATAATAACATTCTTCATTCATTAATAAGTTAGATAAACTATGGAAAAGAAATGGGTTTCCTGAAAATTTCATCAAAAAAATTATAATCCATCCATATAAATGATGTGGGTAATATTATAAGAACATATCCTTAGTAATGTATAATAATCCATAATGTATACAGACATATATTAAAAACAATTTTATAAAATCATTATAACTTTTATATAAAAAAAGAAATTCTCTTTTCAATTAGTAATAATAATAAATGAATATAATCCCCATAAAATAAAAATGGAATTTCCTCTAAAATAAAAATAATCATATAATGTAATATGATAATTAATAACAACTATAACGGTGGGAATATGGGGTTAAGTGGTAATTGTTAAAAAACATTCTTTTCAAACATTTGTAAATAAGTCAAAATTTTACCATATCAAAAATCATAAAAATATTCCTTTTAAACAAATATAATGAAATTTAAAATAGTTGAAAAGAGTATTGAACAATATTTAATTTTTATATAATAATATTCTTTAAGCATTATAAAAAACATGGATAAGGAGGATAAAGAGTTTGGATAACACGCTCAAAAACAATAAAACCATGGTTTCTAATAAAAATCATTATGACACATAAAATTAAATCTACCTTAATGGAAAAAACATAATAAGGAACATAATATACAATGGTTATAACTAGATGCATGGTATAATATTTCAAAGAGTAATTATATATACAATATTGAAGGAAATAGCTGCATAATATGAGTAGTGTCTTTAGATAATAAAATTGAGATACAAAATTACTTAAAACATCTTGTTGTACTGTCGAATTCTCTCCTCCAATATGAAATTTGAATATATTATATATTTTTATTATTAGAATATTTATATTTATCATACTTTTAACCATTTATTTATAATATGTTGTTATACTTCATTCCAAATTACATTTTTATTTCATTTATGGATAATCCTATTTATAAATATATTTAGAGGTGACCCTTACATGAAACATGGTCTCTTTGAATACCTTACCCATTTTCCTATTTGAAAAAGTAAATTAAAATACCAACCCAAATTCCATTCGAACTATATACTTATTTTGGATAAATTTCAATCCCATTAATTTATAATTCTTTGATAAAATTAATAATAGGGTGTTAATTATTTAGTTTTATGTGAATGTTCTTATTAGGAGGTACCTATAATTTCCCCTATTAATGTTTTTTATAATAATAAATATATTAATCATATCATAATTATAATAATTATTCTTCAAAAATCATTATATTATATCCATGTATGTAGTATTGAAAAATGATATGGATTTTTCATGGAGGAGGTAGTCCCCACATAGACATAGGTGACATTCTAATTTTTCATTGGATAGAAGGGAATACAGGTAATGATTTATATTTATAAAATAATAATAACTTCATATTTATCAAATATATTCATTAAATTATTTTATATAATAAACTGTATAATGTTGTAATGAGAAATGAAAAATGCCATTCATGATGGATGTAGTCTGCAACTACACATGGAAAACATTTCTTTTATTTCATTGATGGATAGAAAATAAAGTACATGATTTTTTATAATTTACGATTCATAATTATGTTGAAAATTGTCTTATTAATTCCATAAACTATTTATCATATCCTTCTATGGGAGGTAATGATGAAAGATGAAATCATCGCTTTGTGTAGGCAGTAGTCCTAATGGATGAATGAGAGACCTTTTATTTTTCTATTAAATTTATGTGAGGTAGATAATGGTTTATACATAAACATAATAACATTTAAAAATAATTATATTTATTCATTAATTATATTAGTATTTTTATTGAATAATTTTTTCATGTAAATGACAAAATAAATATGAAACTACATAGTTAAGATGATTACCTCTTCATTAGGTATCTCTATTAGGCTCCCTCTTTAATCCTTCATAGGTTTGTCATTTGGGAAGAACAGAACTAATACTCCATGAAAATAGGGGTTCATAGGGATGTTCATAGTTCTTGGTTTTGATTTGATTCTAAAAATTCATAAATAATTGAGGGGTGGGGGCCTCCTTTTATAATTGTGGGGAGTGAAATTCATTCAAATATTTAATAATTTTAAAAAATAATTCCATTATAATGTAATAATGGAAAGAAATAAGATAAATATTGATTATAAAGTGATAAAGGGTCAAACATCACTCATAAAATAATATTTAAACCAGTTTTAGATAAATTTCTGGTCTTATTCCTTATTTTAACCATTATTTTTCCTTTAATTACATTACCATGGTCATAAACATTGATCATTATATCTTATTTCTATAAATGAAAATAAAATGTACCTTATTAACAAATTTGAACACAATGATTTAAAATATAGAAACCATTTTATCAAAATAAATTTATAAATATTAATAAAATTAATTCCAATATCCTCACACAGAATTCATAAATTCATTTTAGATAAGATATAATTTTGATGAATAAAATTAATTTATTCTAATAAAATCAAATTTAAACCCATTATATGATTTTAATTTTATTTTATTTAATATATTGGTACTATTTCAATTAAAATAAATCATAAATAGTTTTAATTTAATTTATTATGTTAACAATACATTGGCCACATAAAAAATGTTTTTAAAAAAAAATTCCTTAAAAAATCTATTTTCATATATAAAAAATTGATACTCAAGTTATTAATCAGTATTAATTTATTTAAATTTATAAATATTAAATTTCCAAATATAATTTTTACACATAAAATAAAAATCAAATATTAAAAACATGAAAGAAATGTTTAAAAAAATAAATTTTTAGAATTCTGTGAATTATTAGTTGAGAACTACTTATAATTAATTAATAATTTCATGTTATTATATTATTATCCAAATCATTCATTAATGTTTCATTAATATATTGCATTATATCATTCATTAATATTTAATCATTTAACAAATTTTTATAATTCAAAGAAATTGTTTTCTTAAAAATAATTTTTTTTTCTATTTGAAATAAAACAATTTTAATACTACCAAAACATTAATATTAACAAGTATTAATTTTTTAAAATATAATTTAATTTGTTCCCTTGAAAATCATAATATGTAAATTGTTTTTTAGTCTAGTGTTTCATGAATCACAAGATATAGAACATGATGAATTTAAATAATGGAAAATTCATACTAAAATAATGAGGTGTTAAAGTGAACCATGTTGAAATAGTGAATTTATATTTGATATTAATATTTGATTCAAATGAGATAGAATGTCATTGAGATGTAAGGATGGGGATTTATCAATATTTAAATAATGAAAGTACACTGTAATTAAATCTAGAATGCGATAATAGGATGCATCTATTTATCTCTGCTGTTTTAAATATCACAAACATTGTGTGATTCAATATAAATGAGAAGATATGGATAATGGTGAGATACTATGAATTGTTTACAGACTCATTATTGATGTCCCTATGAGCATTCATAGAAGCTCTCATGTCTCATGTAGAATGATCCAAGCCACAAGTGGTGATGATATATATTTTTGTAATGATTTGAATAAGGATTTATTATGAGCTACTATGTATATATTTTCTGATGAATAAAAATATTATCATATTTTAGATAATATCTAAGAATAAATTTGAATGAAAGATAAATAATGAATCAAAGGGTATTTTTGTAGCTATGTCTGTAGTTTTCTCTTACATGTAATGTTTTAAATATTTATATTTATAAAAATTGTACATGAATACATAAAAAAGATACCTTATAAAATTGAGTATCATTAATATAAATAAAAATATAGAAGATGTACAAGCTACAATTATATGAGGTACTTCATCTAGTGAGAAACATCATACCAAATTTCAATGTTTTAATACCAAATAACGATTCCTGATTTTTTTTTTTCCAAGTATATATATGACGTAATATTTTCTATGATATTATTATTGATGAAAAATTATAAAGAGTCAAATATTTTAGTTTTTGTAAAATATTTTGTTGTTGTCCAACATCATTTTTTTATGTTAATATACAAGTAAGCTATTGGTAAAAATAATTCATGCTATGTAGAAAATATTGATCAGGTTTATTTTTGGTATTTGAATATTAAAATGTGTTTGAAGACTCTGATTAAAAGAAGTAGATTAGATTTTGTAGAGGTAGTGACATCATTGATTATCTTCTGATTTACATTAAGTTAGAGGAAAGTGATACTAAGAAATAATTGGACCGAATATAAATAACCTAATATAATTAGCTCAAATTCAAATGTGTAAAATTATGAACATGGTTTTAAGATTTATCCTAGAAAACCAACTAATACTTTATCATAAAATTAATTGTCGATAATATGTGACTTGGTGAAACAGAGTCAAAAGAATGACAATGTTTCCGACATATGGGCCAAAACGTGTAAAAAAAACCAGTTCCATACTTCATGTCTTTTCATACATTTCATATATGTATTTTTATTTCTTAATTAAGAAATATAAATTTATTTTAACTAAATCATTGATTGAAATTACCAAATGGGTTAAGTATTAAAAATAATATTTTGTATGAGCTAACAAGTTGGCCATAAATAAATCATACCATCTCATTTGTGTCTCCACTGATCCTACCTAGACAATAAATTGGTATTAACTCATAGGTTATCTCTAATTGAATATTATTTAAATTCATTAATTATTTTTATTCTATTACATGAAGTTCATATAAAAAATTAATGATATTAATATGGAAAAAAATCATCCATTATAAAATAAAAAGGGATATTTTGGTCATGTTTGAGTCCCAAATAAATGTTGTAAATTTTCTAAGTATGAAGGGTGACTAGTTATAGGGTGTTATGGTGTTACGTATGGGCGTCACATTGTGATGCATTGATTCATTTCTCACATTGGATTGTAGAATGGTGTTGGGAATTGAATATAATATACATTTATTTCCCTCCACCATAAAAGGGATTTTGATAAAGGTAAAGGGAATGATACCTTGTGGTGGGTAGTGGGAATTTTTAATGAAAAATTGTAAGAATGTATATTAAAGTATACAATATTTTAATAGAAGGTCCTGAAGCCCAAATAATGGCCCCAAAAATTGTATCCTAGGTGTCAGAAAGAATATGAATCATAAGAAAATTACTGATGGGGAGAATATGGGATTACCAAAAAAAATGTGGTGTCTTCCCTTGGGGTGAGGGTTTTTGGATATATGGAAACATGACCTAAGATATGGATATCACACCATGATGCTTTTATTAAGGTCCCATATAAGGCAATAGAGTGTTTCTAGGCATGGATTATAATCCCCACATGTTCCACTCCACATTATAATACATTTTCTAATAGTTATGGGCAGTGAACCATGCTAAAGAACTATACATTGAGGATGTGATTCAAAGAGGAAACTATTTTGATATAGGGTTATGAATCCTCAATTAGATTCTGATATGTCAATACACCTATAATAGGAAGCAAATGAGGAAAAAATGGAAAATATCTTGATAAATATAATTATTATGATTCCTTTACTCAATCAAGATTATTTTTTGATAAAGATGAATATAAGGAATTTCTATGTAATTAATAAATTGATATTAATTATTTGTTGAGTAAAATTAAAACTAAATATTATATATATATTTAAAAATAAAAGGGATATAAGTTGACAATTCACAGTTATAAAATTAATTATATGCTATAGAAGATGAATTTGTGATGAAATTAAGTGGTTTCAACACACTGAAAAATATCTTGATCGGAAAACAGAGGATCTAACACACTTTTCAATAAAATATTTTCTATGGTTGATAAATAATTGAAAATTTTTATATACATATTTATGTTTTTGAAAAAATAAATTATTGATATGATATATATAATGATGAAACTACAACATGTTTCTATTAATTACTACGATGCATAGTTTGAAACTAAATCAAATATGTTGATGGATCATAATAGTTCATTCCAAGAAATATACAAATATCCCCTTAATAATATTTTAATTTTGAAAAATGAATTTCATAGAATGATTTTATTAGATTATTATTATAAAAATGTTAACAATAATAAGTTATATTATTTGGAAATAAAAATGAAAATTATAAAAGTGGTTAAACCAGAAACATCTCAATTATTTATTAAGAATATAAATGTTTTCATAATTATTTTAAAGAATATCATTTACACTATGAATTATTTTTATGGTTTCAATAAAATATAATAATCATCATGTTGTCATCCGACAACCATATCTGGTAAACTAATAATCAATTTCTAGTTAAATTTAATTTCAATGGATTTTCTTAATGACAGGTGGTGGACCAACGTCAAAAACTATTAAAATGTGGAAGGGTAAAAATGAAAATACATTAACCACATAATTAGGGGTGAATATATCCATTTCTAAGAAAATATTCTCCCCAATGAAATCCCCAAATGGGTTGAAATAGTCTATAAATAATAATAAGCATGTAAATCTTGCGAGACTACTTCCAAAGTGAAAATAACATTGTTTGTTGGAAACACTTATTGTTGTTGTTGGAGGGTTGGATATAAAGAAAATTTTTTATATCATAAAATATTAGTAGGTTGGAAATTTTCATGTTCTGAACTCCTGGGTATTATAGATAATGTTTGGAGAACACATGCTACTCTGATGTAAATTACATAAAGAGGGAAATATCTCGCAATAAAGAAAAAATCTACTTATCTAGAGAACATTTATGAAAAATGAATCATATATGGTCACTTTTATATTTATTTTTTGTAAGTATGAAAAAAATAGAAATCTAATTCTAATGTTATGATAATTCTAAATTAGAAATAAAATTTGTTAATGAAAAATGACATGTCTTTCTTAGAAAACAATTTAATGATGAAAATTGAGAGGAGTATGCCCAATAAGTCTGTTAATAATAATGTTGATCAATATTTCACACAACATAAAATAAGATTCATATACATTGTAAGGATAATATCATTTTTAAAATTTTTAAAATTGTCACGAATCCGAAAATGGAAGGTATAAAGCTAAAATAAACATAGAAATATTTGATTTAAGAATGAGATAATAGGATTGGATTGGTTTTTTTAATACAAAATTATGAATACGAATTTCCTAAGTTGTTTATAAAGAAAGATATCATGAATGATGGAGGATAAGTGTGTGAATTGTGTAATTATATAGGAAAAATGGATTGATGAAATAAAATTGTTTTCCGTAGTCAAATTAAGTACAGAAAAATCCTCAATGGCTCCTAGAACCAAGAATGATAATGTCACAACTCAACCCATCGAGACCCAATTGACCCGAGATAATACAATTCAACCAACCCCAGGACCACCACGAGTAGTCCTATGGATTTTGACTACAACCAAATAAGTATATCCCACATATGGTTGTCATTAGACAACATACCTTTACACACACACACAGACATCTATAACTGTTTACAATGCTAAAATGTAATAAAACACAACTAATACCAAGGCATGAATATAACTAAATATTACCATAAGATAATGATAAAATTAATGAATGTATTAATGGGTACAAAACAATGTTTATTAAAATGTTTAAATAAAGTAAAAATTTTCAACAATAGAAATTACCTCAGTCATCCAAGCTCAAACAGTATGCTCATCCTACTATCAGGCCTCCTAGGAATCCATTAAATGGCCTTTAATCTATATTAGACATGACATGATATTGAATAGTGTATATGGGGGTGAATATAACAATACATATTAGAAAAACAAAAAAATAAATAATTATAATGCATCAAGGGAAGTCAACTCATCAATATATAAGTAAATCAATCAGGATATGTGACTTAATGATAATTAATAAAAGCACACATATACTCATAATAGACAGCTGGTAAAATCAAGTTCATTACATATACAAAAAATCATATAATTATACTCAATGTTCGATGGAAAATATTATCTTTTATGTCTCCCTAAACAAGAAATTTTATCATTGAAAGCACTCAAACTAGTGGTCATGATCATCTAGCCTGACATAAATATACTCTTAGGATATCCAAATATTGTATTTTCATGATAGGGGATCATACCAAGGACAACAGGGGAATTCCACCAGAAATAATTAATCAAACATCTAGTTATTGGATCATCTATCCTTTCATGGTGGTAGAACTAATACCAATAACCCCACCTAGGAATGATAAGATAGAGAGTCTCACCATAGTTGTTATACAAGGATTCCATGAACTCAATATAAATTAGAACCCATAAATGGGATAACAATCCAATATCGAGGACATAATGTTCACTATACCCTCAAAGGGATTGCATAATGAATCCCTATTAAATAAACCTAGTCTATACTAAGTAAATGATGGTATCTAATCTATCTCATTAGATGCACATTTTTTGTATGGAGGGTGCATTATGTGTACCTCCAGAACCATACATGCTCATATTCTTCAACCTATTCCCATGAACACCTAGTCAAGACTATGTATTGTGGTTATTCCCATGTACCTAGCCATGTTTGAGTACCATGTTGTTCCCATGTACTCGACTCATTCTCATGTACCTAGTCATGTTCGAAAATTGGGTCACTCACATGTACTCTATCAATGACAATGTGCCTAGTCATGTACAAGTGTCGCTCCATACCAATATACTATTCCTGTGAACATATACCTAGTCATTTTAATGAACGAGTATCCTTCAGAATTCACACCAAGTCTCCAGTGGAGGGTCAATCTCTATGAGACATGAGTCAAATGGCGTGTGATATTTATCATCATTCATAAACAATAACTTTGTATCCATGGCCACACACAGAATCTATTCTTTAAGGAATATGTTATGTAACATGGAATTTTACATATACTGTTATCTCTTTATCTATAATTTTGATTCCATTTTTTCCACCAAAAATAAATCTTATATGTTGTGTATATGGGGTTGATCAGCCTTTTCGTCTCCAATAAATGGATTATATCCGTTAATCATCTTGAAAATATACAATTGTTTCATTGTTCTATCATCACATGCCAATCCCTGAAGAATGGGAATCACCCATTAGATCTAATCCACCTCCAAAAATGCACCATTGTCATCACACATCAATCCCACCCTTGATATCGAACCAGATCCACCACATCAATTTGTTCAATTAAAGAGTGGTCACATAATGATTGATTACTATGTATTCAGTGAACCATCATCCAATGAAATTGGCATTGATAAATAATGTGATTAAAAAATGGAGAAAGGAAAAACCAAAAAATGAGGATTAATCCTTTACCATTATTCATGTTCTCAATGATTCATTATTGTTAAAATGAAAAATGAGTAGTAAGCAAATAATATCAATTATTCTAAATTCCAAGAAGAAAATAAAAATAAACATGTAAGAATAAACTACCTATAAAACAATATATTGGGAGAATTATTTTACATTCTTCAGAAGATAAACAATATGGAAATTGTATATGAATACCTAAAAAATATACCTAAAAAAATTGAGTATCATTAATAAAAATTAAAATATAGAAGATAAAGTTGCTTTCTCTATAATTCTGAAACCGAGAGAGAAGATCATAGGGAAGAAGTCATTAGAAACTAAGAGAACCAATGCTAAATTAGATAAATTAGTGAATACCCTATATTTCACTATAAAGATAAACATGATGTTCATTAAATAATGGAGAATAATTTTTTCGAGAAGGATAGTTTTCAAACTAGTCTATCCTACCCAACATATTACATGATTTTAAAGAAGATGTATAAGTTACAATTATATGTGGTACTTCATCTAGTGAGAAACATCATAACAAATTTCAATGTTTTAATACCAAATAATGATTTTAGAGTTTTGATTTTCCACGTTTATATACGATGTAATATTTTCTATGATATTATTATTGATGAAAAATTATAAATAGTCAAATATTTTAGTTTTTATAAAATATTTGTTTGTTTTCCATCATTATTGTTTTTATGTTGATATTCAAGTAAGATGTTGGTAAAAATAATTAATGCTATTTAGAAAAATAGTGATCATGTTTATTTTTGGTATTTTAATATTAAATGTGTTAGAAGTCTCTGATTATAGGAAGTAGATTAGATTTTGTAGAGGTAGTGACATCCTTTATTATCTAATGATTTACATTAAGTTAGAGGAAATAGATACTAAGAAATAATTGGACCAAATATATATAACCTAATATAATTATCTCACATTCAAATGTTTATAATTGTGAAAATGGTTTTAGGATTTATCCTAGAAAATCAACAAATCCTTTATAATAATATTAATAGTGGATAATATGTGACTTGGTGAAACTGAGTCAAAACAATGACAATGTTTCCGACATATGGGCCAAAACATGTAAAAACACCAGTTCCATACTTCATGTCTTTTCATAAATTTTATATATGTATTTTTATTGCTTAATTAAGAAATATTAATTGAATTTAACTAAATAATTTATTTAAATTACCAAATGGATTAAATATTAAAAATTATATTTTGTATTAGCTAAAAAGTTGTCCATACATAAATCATACCATCTCATGTGTGTCTCCACTGATTCTACCTAGACCATAAATTGGTATTAGATCATAGGTTAACTCTAATTAAATATTTATTAAAATCATTAATTATTTTTATTCGATTACATGTAGTTCATATAAAAAAGTAATGATCATAATATGGAAAAAAATTCATCCATTATAAAACTGAAACGGATATTTTGGACATGTTAGAGTCACAAATAAATGTTTTAAATTCTGTAAGTATGAGGGGTGACTAGTTATAGGGTGTTATGGTGTTACATATGGGCATTACATTGTGATGCATTGATTCATTTCTCACATCATATTATAGAATAGTGTTGGGAATTGAATATAATTCACATTCATTTCCCTCCACCATACATGGGATTCTGATAAAGGTAAAGGGAATGATACCATTTGGTGGGTAGTGGGAATTTTTAATGAAAAAACTGTAAGAATGTATGTTAAAGTATAAAATATTTTAATAGTGGGTCCTGAAGCCCCAATAATTGCCCCAAAAATGGTATCCTATGAGTTAGAAAGAATATGAATCTTAAGGAAATTACTGATGGGGAGAATATTGGTTTACCAAAAAAATTGGTGTCATCCATTATAGTGAGGGTTTTTTGATATATGGAATCATGACCTAAAATATGGATATCACACCATGATGCTTTTATCCGGGTCCCATATAAGGCAATAGAGTGGTTCTAGGCATGGATTATAATCCCCACTTGTTTCCCTCCCCATTACAATACATTTTCTAATATTTATTGGTAGTGAAACTTGAAAAAGAACTATACCTTGAGGTTGTGATCCAAAGAGGAAAATTTTGTGATATAGGGTTATGAAGCCTCAATTTGACTCCAATATGTCAATACACCAAAAATAGGAAGAAAAATATGGAGAAATTGAAAATAACTTGACAAATAAAATTATTATGATTCCTTTAGTCAATCAAGATTATTTTTTGATAAAGATGAATATAAGGAATTTATATGTAATTAATAAATTGATATTAATTATTTGTTGAGAAAAATTCCAACTAAATATTATATATATATATATATAATTTTTAAAACATAAAAGGGATATAAGATGACAATTCATAGTTTAAAAATTAATTATATGCTATAGAAGAAGAATTTGTGATGAAATTAAGCAGTTTCGACACTCTGAAAAATATCTTGATGGAAAAACGGAGGATCTAGAAAACATTTAAATAATCTATTTTCTATGGTCGAAAAATAATTGATAATTGTTATATACATATTTATGTTTTCCAAAAAATAAATTATTCATATTATATATATAATTAAGAATCTACAACATGTTTCTATTAATTACAATGATGCATAGTTTGAAACTATATAAAATATGATAATGGATCATAATAGTTCATTCCAGGAAATATAAAAATATCCCATTAATATTATTTTAATTTTAAAAACTGAATTTCATGGAATTATTTTATTAGATTGTTATTAAAAATTGTTCATAACAAGAAATTATATTATTTGGAAATCAAAATGAAAAATATAGAAGATGTTAAACCAGAAACATCTCAATTATTTGTTAAGAATATAAATGATTCCATAATTATTTTAAATAATATTATTTACACTATGAATTATTTTGATGGTTTCAATAATATATAATAATCATCCCGTGGTCATCTGACAACCATATCAAGTAAAATATTAACCAATTTCTAGTTATGTTTAATTTCAAGGGATTTTCTTAATGACAGGTTGTGGACCAAAGTCAAAAACTATTAAAAGGTGGAAGGGTAAACATGAAATTACATTAACCACATAATCACTAGTGAATATATCCATTTCTAAGAAAATATTACCCCTATGAAATCCGCAAATGGGATAAAATAGTCTTTAAATAATAATAAGCATGTAAATCTTGATAGACTACTTCCAAAGTGAAAATAACATTGTTTGTTGGAAACAATTGTTCTGAAAAAAAAATTATATCATAAAATATTAGTATGTGGGAAATTTTCATGTTCTGAACTCTTGGGTATCAGAGCTAATGTATGGAGAACACATGCCTCTCTGATGTAAATTTCATAAA
Source organism: Viscum album (assembly GCA_963277665.1). Taxonomy (NCBI): domain Eukaryota; kingdom Viridiplantae; phylum Streptophyta; class Magnoliopsida; order Santalales; family Viscaceae; genus Viscum; species Viscum album. Next base: position 1,361,640,181 of record OY728133.1, read on the forward strand.
GAGAGAAACATCCCTCGATAAAGAAAAAATCTAGTTATCTAGAGAACATTTATGACATTCGAATAATATATGGTAACTTTTATATTTATTTTTTGTAAGTATGAAAACAAATATAATTCTAATACTAATGTTACGATAATTTTAAATTAGAAATAAAATTTGTTGATGAAAAATGACTTGTCTTTCTTAGAAAACAATTTAAAGATGAAAACTGAGATGAGTATGCCCAAGAAGTCTGTTAAGAATAATGTTTCTCAATATTTCACACAACATAAAATTAGATTAATATATATTGTAAGGACAGTAACATATTTAAAATTTTAAAAATTGTCACGAATCCGAAAATGGAAGGTATAAAGCTAAAATAAACATAGAATGATTTGATTTAAGAATGGAATAATAGCATTGGAATGGTTTTTTTAATACAAAATTAAGAATATGAATTTCTTAAGTGGTTTATAAAGAAGGATATCATGAAATATGGTGGAGAAGTGTGTGCATTGTTTAATTATGTAGGAAAAATGGATGGATGAAATAAAATGGTTTTTTGTAGTCAAATTATGTACAAAAAAATCCCCAATGACTCATAGAACCAAGAATGATAATGTCACAACTCAACCCATCGAGAGCCAATTGACCCGAGATAATACAAGTCAACCAACACCAAGACCACCACATGTAGTCCTAGGGATTTTGACTATAACCAAATAAGTATATCCCACATATGGTTGTCATTAGACAACGTACCTTTATGCACACACACACATCTATAAATGTTTACAATGATAAAATGTAATAAAACACAACTAATACCAAGGCATGAATACAACTAAATATTACCATAAGATAATGAAAAAATTAATGAATGTGATAATGGGTCCAAAACAAAGTCTATTAAAATTCTTAAATAAATTAAAGATTTTCAACAATAGAAGTTACCTCATCCTTCTAAGCTCAAACAGTATGCTCATCGTACTCTCGGGCCTCCTAGGAATCCATCAAATGTCCTTTAATCTATATAAGACATGACAGGTTATTGAATAGTATATATAGGGTTGAATATAACAATACATAGTAGAAAAATAACAAAAAGAAATAATTATAAAGCATTAAGAGTGGTAAACTCATAAATATATAGGTACTTCAATCAGGATATGTGACTTAATGATAATTAATAAAAGCACACATATACTCATAATAGACAACTGGTAAAATCAAGGTCATTACATATACAACCAGTCATATAATTATACTCAATGATTTATGGAAAATATAATCTTGTAGGTCTCCCTAAACAAGAAATTTTATCATTGAAAGCACACAAATTAGAGGTCATGATCATCTGGCCACACACGAATATACTCTTTGGATATCAAAATATTGTATTTTCATGATAGGGGATCACACCAAGGACAATAGGGGAATGCCACCAGCAATAATGAATCAAACATCTAGATAGTGGATCAGCTATCCTTTCATGGTGGTAGAACCAATACCAATAACCCCACCTAGGAATGATAAGATATAGGCTCTCACCATAGCTCTTATAGAAGGATACCATGAACTATATATAAATTAGAACCCATAAATGGGATAACAATATTATATTGAGGAAATAATGTTTCACTATACCCTCATAGGGATATCATAATGAATCCCAAATAAAAAAACCTAGTCTATACTTAGTAAATGAATGTATCTAATCTATCTCATAGGAAGTACATGTTGTGTATAAAGGGTGAATATTGTGTACCTCCAGAACCAGAAATGCTCATATTCCTCCACCTATTCCCATGAACACCTATTCAAGACTATGTATTGTGGTTATTCCCATGTACCTAGGAATGTTTGAGTACCATGTTGTTCCCATGTACTCAGCTCATTCTCCTGTACGTAGTCATTCTTGAAAATTGGGTCGTTCTCATGTACTCTATCAATGACAATGTGCCTAGTCATGTACAAGTGGTTGTCCATACCAATATACTATTATTGTGAACATATACCTAGTCATTTTAATGACCGAGTGTCCTTCAGAATTCACACTAAGTCTCTAGTTGAGGGTCAAACTCTGTGTGACATGAGTCAAAAGGCGTGTGATATTTTTCATCATTCATAATAAATAACTTTGTATCCATTGACACACACAGAATCTGTTCTTTAGGTAATATGTTATGTAACATGGAATTTTACATATACTGTTATCTCTTTATCTATAATTTTGATTCCATTTTTCCCACCTAAAATCAATCTTATATATTGTGTGTATGGGGTTGATCGGCCTTTTAGTCTCCGATAAATGGATTCTATCCATTAATCATCTTGAAAATCTAAAACTGTTTCATTGTTGTATCATCACATGTTAATCCCTGAAGAAGGGGAATCACCTATTAGATCTAATCCACCTCCAACAATCCACCACCATCATCACACAGCAATCCCACCCTTGATATCGAACCACATCCACCATATCAATTTGTTCCATTATAGAGTTGTCACATAATGATTGATTACTATGTATTCACTGAACCATATCCAATGAAATTGACATTGATAAATAATGTTATTAAAAAATAGAGAAAATAAAAATCCAAAAAATGAGGATTAATCCTTTACCATTATTCATGATCTCAATGATTCATTGTTGTTAAAATGAAAAATGAATAGTAAACAAATAATATCAATTCCTCTAAATTCCAAGAAGAAAATAAACATAAACCTGTAACCATAATCGACCTATAAACCAATCTATTAGGAGAATTAATTTACATTCTTCATTGGATAAACAATATGCAAATAAAACATTAAATTACATTTCATAACTCATATTTGATCGATCTATGATGAATAACAAATCTACGGCATCTTCATTTTCAATTTCCTTGAATTCCATGTGCGTGAATGATTTTTGATTTTGAATCATCATTCATCAAGACATCCTATAATTCTCTCTCTAAAACATCAGGGATATGAAATTAAACCTATGAATTGGATATAACTTATATTTGTATAAGTTACATAGATGTATCAATCAATACATAATATAATATATTTTATTATTTTGTTATTTTATTATTTTCCCCAATGTTACCACTTTATCAAAATGTTAGATTAAAACTAATCTTATGTCATGCCTATGATAAAATCTATATTCATGAATCAATGTTAGTCTTATATTATTCATTAGAGACCTACTTTAGGATCTATTTTTATATTTTATTATAAATTTTTTATCAAAATATTAATATAATTATGATTTTCTTTAAATAAGTTTCTCAATTATTGGGACATTGAATCTCATATAGTCTTAGTTCTTATATCTAAATATAATGTTAGATATATTCTATGTATTTTCAAGAAAAAATAAATGTTTTAAATTCTCCCCGCATTAGGAATTTTCATCATAAAAGGAAAAAATACTTCTCGAAATTGATTGGGTATGGATCTTGCATTTGGGTCCCGCACTCCTAGGTGCTATATTGGAGATTCCCATGCTACCTTTAGATGAACACCAATTATGTTTATCACCTATATAATATCCTTTTCTATCAATCCTTGATCCCAAATGGGCAATCATTAAATATATATCTTTATTTAATGTACTTATTACACTTATCAATTAAATTTGATGGTTTATATACTGAGATGCTCAGCAGCAACACATCTAACACATTATGCATTTAGTATAATGGTTCATGTAGGGTCTAGTGGTATTCCACCTCTGTAAACCTTTGTATAATCATGAATGGTCCAATGATCCTCAAAGATAACTTTTGAACCTATCCAAATATCAATAATCTACATCTTATTGAGACCCTCAAGAACACATGGCCCCCCTCCTCGAACTCCAATGGCCTATGTAGTTGGATGGTATAGAACAATTATGGATCTATATAGTTATCATCCTCTCATTGATGATCATCATCTTCTCTATCATAGTTCACACCATTTCTTTTCCCATGAGTACTTAATCACCCATATCAATCAATCATAGAGGTGACCTACACAGTCACCCGTAAAAATACTCAATTTTTATTATATCGATTGTCAAATATTAAATGTTTTTTACATAAACATCACTGTGGTAAGTTGATCCTCCCAAGTACTTCTACTGTCCAAAACACAATCCCGAATAATTTCCTCCACAATCTGAATGATCAACATAGTCATTGAAAGAAATGTCATACTGATCTGCAACTTAGTCCTAAAAGACTACAGAAATACTATCTATAATCATTATTTGAAGCGATCATCATTGTCTGAATTGAACATTTAGGAAACTCCATGAAGTCATTCTATCTCTTGCATATAATAGTATATCAATCTCTCTACTAAAAAATACTCTTGGATAGCTAGAAAACAACTTGACTTGGTTATTTTGTCTATGTTCACCCAAATATAATCATGGTATATAGACAACCATGGATTCCCCATTTCAATTTCAATATATACATATATATATCATCCAACATCCACTCTAGAACCTCAATGTGTAAAGATAAACCAAAAGTAACCTAGTCCTCTTCCTTCACTTTTTGAAAAGTGAGGAATCAATAGAAAAACTCTACAACAAACTTATTCTTTGCTAGTCACCAAAAATGATACTTGAGTTCTGGGAACATCTATTCTACACATTGATGTACCATAAAAGTGAATATATGAAAATATCTGATCACATCCTTCTTAATGGTTGTTTTGTAACACACCGAGATTTTATGAAAAATATTCCTTTTAATTTTATTAATGCCTTGTGTTGTACGCTACACCAAAAGGAGATTGCACAAAACGCATCCCTGAAATGGCTTGAATTACACGCAATAAAGGCCTTCCTCGATAGCATGTGTAGTACGCAATACCGAGTTTCACTAAACGAGATATTATTATAATATTTTTATGAACTAGCCGTTATGTATAGTAATACCCACTTTTTGAAATTTTATAAATTTTATCATTCAAAATGGAATTTATTTTTGGATTCCGAATATCTATATTAGCTTAGGGGGAAATTTTGGTAATTTTCGGATAACTTTCATATTATGATGAATAGTGAAAATTACTAAATTTTAATTAAAAACAACTTTTTTAATCGAAATAATTAATAGTGATAAATTAATAATTTGTGTGGTTTTAAAGTATATTTAGAATATATATTTTCCATTTAATACAATTTTGGTCATTGGATGTAATTTCACATTTAAACCGGACATAAACAAGTGTCAATCTTTTGATAGTTATTATCTCTTAAAAACACGCTATTTTTTTTGACGACGAGAATTAATTTTTAAATAAATTAATGCAACTGATATGTTTTGAATTTGTTTAAATAGACATCATTTTTTAATTCATAATATCAAATATAGCTTAGGCCATATTTTTGGTATTTTTCTGGAAACATTCTTTTTTTGATGAATAGTGAAACCACTAAGTGGTAGTTAAAAAACTGAATTTTTCATAAAACATAATTTTAACACTTCTGTGAGTGGAATTTTGAAAATCCGAGAGACACGGTTAATGTCAAGGACTAAAATGTGGTTCAATGAGATGAAAATATTTTTTTTGGTGAATAGTAACTTTTTACTTTTATTTACAACGGTTAAAAGTAAATAGGATAATTAATGGTAAAAATGATATTATTATTACCATAACATAGGTCCCAATTCTATTGGATAAGTTTAATTCGACCAAAATGAAGCTTAGGAATACAATACGACCATTTAGGCCCACTTGGATTAGATTTGGGCATTTAATATTAATTTATTTAAAGAAGGGTTAAAATAGTTAAAATCAATGTTTAATAAGTAAATAATTTTTAATATTTGGATATACATTAGACAAATTATACTATAAATATTCATTACAAATATAAAACTATTTCCTACATAATTGTAGTTTATTTATAATTTTTAGGAATTAAATAATTTAATTTATTTATGAAACAATGATGATGCAGTAATTATCTTATTATTGAAATATTTACATAATTGATGTTATAAAAACCCAAATAAATATAATTTGTGTCTTTTTTTGAATTCCAAATAAAATTTAGGTTAAAATGACTTGTTAGTATTGATTTAGTTAACTTTTTTAGAACTAATGATTCTGTTATGATTTTTACAAAAATAAATTACCAAATAGTGTCAAAATTGACATAAAATAGTTTTTAAATCAAATATTATTTTATTAATTGTTATTTTATTCTTAAAAATCTATGGTTAATCTAAATGACTTATATAATGTTATATATATAAATAATAAACAACTTGGGGTTTTTTTGGCTTGTTATAGTAAGTTTATTAACATTATAGTGTAAGAAAACAAGAAGACACGGTAAAAGTAAAATTATTTAACTTTAGGTTAAATCTAAATGATAAGGATAAAATAGAAACCTAAACTTGTCTCAATTCTGTTGATGAGAATATTTCGACCCATACCCACCTTAGCTTCTAAATAACTCAATTTTGAGCTATTAAAAACCGAATATGACTTTATAATAAAATAATTTTTTTTTGTTTTTCCAAAGGTTCCCCTCTCCTGCCTTATAAAAGGGAACCTACTCCCTCTCTTCCTCACACCACATTGAGCCTTCAAGATCGGTCAAAACCTTAAAAATTATCTTCTAAACTTCCATAAAAAGATGCTAGAGGTTCTTGTCTTCTTCAAAGACCAATTTTAGTTCCCTAAGAGGAGGTCTCAAAGAGACACTTCAAAAAAGAGGTAATGTTCTTTACCGATTCTTTCAACTTTATTTCTTCTTGCACTTCTTCTTCTTTAGTTGTTTCATTATGAAGTAATAACATCAGTATAACTCAAATACTGATATGTTATTATATGTATGAAACAACCCTATTTCACCGTCTATCCATCCTATGGAAAATGAAATCACCACGTGTGTGTACGTACGGAATATCGTCTCCACGACGTGGTGAAATCTGTTTTTCCACAAACACCTTACATGGATGGGTATAATGGTGTAAAGAAAAACTATATATAGTTATTATAACATCATACTGATTCTGATATATTATACCATCCACTCCAATTCTATTTAATAATTATGTGAACGATATCATCGTTCGTGCATACTTACAGACTACCGTCTCCACGACGAGATGAGATTCATTCTCCATGTTAACCATAAATTAATGATCATAAAGTTTATATAATTAATAATAATGAAATATATTAATTCTACTGGATTTATTTATATATATATGTATGTCATCTATTTAGTTTCATTCAATTAAATAAGGCAACGAAAACAGCGTTCATGCGTACGTACGGCCTACAGTCTCCATGAACGGTGTATTTCATTCCTTTTATCGATATATAATATATATATATATGTATATGATGAATATATATTATATATAAATCATGTTTTACATTCTGGAATTATGTAAATTAGGATATAAGTATTAATATCAAGAACGGAAAGTCGTAACACATATGATAAATGAAATGATTTTACCCAAAACACTACTTTAACTTAGAGTTTACAAATGAACGGGTAATATAAACTCATAAGTGAAACATATATAATATAATAAAAATAAATATGATTCTTTAATAAGTCAATGAAATTATTTAAATCATTATACAGGAGGATCGAATACCTAGGAAGCATATCGGACCTAAGGTAAGGGATAATTGTGAAAATATCATTTTTATCCGAGATTGCTTATTCATAAGTGTTTACTGGGGTTATTGATATCATCCATGTACGTGTTTTATAAATGTGTATTCATTTATGTTTAAATTCCTTTTTACCCATTTGACTTTTACCCCATGTTATGTAAGGAATCTTTCTTTTATTTACCCTAAAATGTACTTTTTGACTTTTCCGAAAAAAGTACGATAAGAATGTTTTTTTAACGTATACGACATGAAATGAATTTTTACGGTTTTATAAAGCATTATTTTCATGAAGATTCCTACAAAATATTTCATTACTATTTTCAACAAAATCATTTTATTTTAAAATTTCATGACGTTTTGTGAAATAAATGGATTTTGAAGAAGAAAGAATATTTTCCTCAAGAATTCATTTCAAGTGTTTTATCAAAATCATTTTACAACTGAGATGAAATTATTTCATATTTGTATGTTTCATGTATAATGACTCTATGATTTACATGGTTTCACTTTTCTTATGATGAAATATCCATTTCTTTTATAAGGATTATGTGATGACGGGATGATGTTTATGAAACCAATTTTATTCATCGTGTTATTATGACTGTTGTATGTTTATTTTGTGGCACAATTAAGAATGATTTCATTATGTTATTGGTGGTACCTATATCTCTCCCCAATGAATTGGGTAATGATTTATATCTCATGAGATAGACATGGATGGAATGGAAAGTTAAACCAGTTCAGTAATACAGGAATGGAACGAGGAGTGAACTCAATTCAGAAAGGTGCTTTTTCCACTAAGATGGTCATGGAAGCAATTCCTTGGCTACTATGGAAATCATATCATATGCTTAATGGTTTCCATAATTACAAGTTCTTTTCCCCTGATATTTTATCATGATTGATGTTACCTTATGATATATTCCTTACGTACTTCCAAGATTCATGTCTTTGCTCAATATTTTGATGCTTAAATTTTATGTTCAAGTTTTTGCATTCAAATGTTTATGGATTGTTTTATGTTCTCTATCATTACCCTTACTAGGAATTTGAGCTCACCACTATTCTGTTTTATTTTCCCCGTGATATAAAGAAATGTTTTAGGTAAGAAAAAAAGGGGAAGATCTTTATTGGGAGATGTTGAAGATCTTTCACCACGATTAGATGATTTTATTCTGAGTTTCAAAAGAAACTAAAATATTACGATCCTTGTGTGTCTATTTTTGTTATGTAATAAGTATTCCGCAAAATTAATGTATTTTCCATGTACGTCATGCTTCATGACTATATTGTTGGTATCAGAGAAAAGGATTAGTCAACCATTGGAAACTAGGATGCGATAACTGTAGTGAGATCCCTAGAGATATTTCTAAGGTATGTCTGGGGATGTGCCTAAGGTTACTTATAAGTATTAGTTATAGTCCTAGAATTATGGTGACGATATTAGATTAAACCTAGGATGTTAGATATTGATGTTAATCCCCCTTTATTATGATTTTTTCCTCTCACACTATTCTTTTTGGGTTTTAGAAAATGGATGGAAACAGGATGATTCACGATAATGGAGGATATGATGGAAAATGGAATGATATTTTCTTCATGAGAAACCAAATGAAATGGGATTTGGAAGTCCAAACATTATTATTATAATGAATCAGAAATCTCATAATATGATCAATAAACTCAAATTTGGTATGTTTCCTAACTCGGATAATAAGTGAAAGGTGGAGTTTCTTGATGATCAAAGGGGAAAGAAAGTTCAATTTCCCCTATGTAAATAATGTGGGAAGAGGCATCAAGGAGAATGTTTCAAAGGAACTAGATGATGCTTTGGGTGAGGAAAAGAAGGACATAAAGCCATTAAGTGCATAGGAAAAGGTTCAGTTAACACCATGAATGAAGATAATGGTATTTCTACGATATAAACAATGGTTAAATGTTTTAAATGTAGAATGTACATGCATTATGAAAACCAATTCTCTAAGGGAGAGTCTCATAAATAGAATCAGTATGGTCGTAAGGGTAATATTTATGTTAATGACGATGAAGAGACTATAAATGATATGTGAGATGAAAGAATTGTTGAATCTCGATCAATGGTTTAAGAAGGTAGTGGAATGAATACATGATTATCAAGTGTAATGTTGTATAAGTAATCTCATGGTACTATGGAATAAAGAGACATCTACGGATTGTTACATTGTTGTCATTCCTTAAGTTTTGAAAGTGTGTGATGAATGGTACCAGTATTTTTTTAAAGTAGCTGATATGCACAAAATGAAGGGATAAGGAGAAAATTAAATGTTTGATAGTATTCATGATCTCATGACTGATATAAAGAGAATGATATATCATGGTTTGAGTATATAGAATATTTGGATTTTGGTATGTAGAAAGAGTAAACTTTGGACAACATTCATGTTTTCACTAAGGTTTAATGGGTATGCATTTTTCAAGAGAATACATCATTAACGTATTCACATGATTGGAATGTGACCAACAAGATAATGGGGGATAAATGAGGGTTGGTTGATGACATTTCAAGTAATAATTTTCTTTATACTATGATCTTGGACCGAAGTATTTTAGATAAAGATTGGAATAGATTATGTTGGACATTAGATTGTATTGATTAAGGATATAACTTGTTTCGATGTTATTAATGGGATGTTATAGTAATGTAGTTTTATAAAAAGGAAAACCTGCAGGATGGGCGACAACCCATCACGTCGGAGAAGGCTGTGGGAATCGAACGCACAATTGAAGTGCGACTGGCCTTTATCACCTACCAATGGCCTACAGGAAGTCCCTATTTAGTAGAAACTAGTTTTATTATATTAATTAGAATGATATATGAAGTATAAGTCCCTTTTAGGAACCAAATATGATTAATCTCACTATAGATCGACATATTTATATTTAATAACTTTTTCTAACCTTTTGTTTGAGATAGATAGAATTACCCTTCATTCTATCACATGATCTGCTAACACTTCACAAATAACATATTCAACTTAATTTCTTGAAGAGATGATGCGGAAATTTTCCAACGCACGAACAACAGTGTGATTGTACCAAAATATAGTATGTATTTATTCTAATTCAAATTCTTCAACTTTAGGGAAATGATCTTGAAAACCAAAAATGATTTCCTAGTGGCCATGTATCCGATGAATCAGATGGTACCCAAGATCACACAAATTTATGGCTTTGTGATTGTTTTCTTTTTCATAGCAATGTTCTCTACCACTCTCCATCAGAAAATGATGGTTAGATTTTTCTTCCATATCCATATTTTCAACTATGTTCTCCTACGTGAAGTGATCAGTTAATTTGGGTAACCATTAAATTTCATACAGTAGTTTTTAAAGCCATGTTTTGGTATTCCTTTTTACGATGTGCATTTCTATTAAAGAAACTTTTGAGTAGTAAACAATTTATAACCCAGACGAATTTCGAGGGTTAAATTCATTTTAAAGGGGGTAGAATGTAACACCCTGGTATTTTATAAAAAATATTATTTTTTATTTCATTAATTTATTGTGTTGTACGCTACACCAAAAGGATCTTTCACAACATGCATCCCTGACTTGGCTTGAATTACATGCAATAAATACCTTCCTCGATAGCATGTGTAGTACGCAATACCGAGTGTCACTAAACGAGATATTAATATAATATAATTATGAACTAGCCATTATGAATATTAATACCCACATTTTGAGATTTTTAAAATTGTTTCTTTCAAAATGGGAATCATTTTTGGAATCGGAATATCGAAATTAGCTTAGGGTGAAATTTTGGTACTTTTCGAATAACTTTCATATTCTGATTAATAGTGAAAATTACTAAATTTCAATTAAAACCATCTTTTCTAATCGAAATATTTAATAGTGATAAATTATTAATTGGAGTGGTTTTAAGATATATTTAGAATATATGTTTACCATTTAATACAATATTGTTCATTGGATGTAGTTTCACATTTAAACCAGACTTAAAAAAGTGTCAATCTTTTGATAGTAATTATCTCTTAAAAACACACTATTTGTTTTGATGAAAAGAATTAATTTTTAAATTAATTAATGCAACTGATATGTTTTTAATTTGGTAAATTAGACATAATTTTTGAATTCATAATATCAAATATATCTTAGGCCTAATTTTTTGTTTTTTTCTAGAATGTTTCTTTTTTTTGATGAATAGTGAAACCACTAAGTGGTAGATAAAAAACTGAATTTTTCATAAAACATAATTTTAACACATCTGTGAGTGGAATTTCGAAAATATGAGAGGCTTGGTTAATATTAAGGACTAAAATGTGGTTCAATGAGATGAAATTATTTTTTTGGGTGAATAGTAACTTTTTACTTTTATTTACAACGGTTAAAAGTAAATAAGATAATTAAGTGAAAAAATGATATTATTATTACCCTAAAACATGTCCAAATTCTATTGGATAAGTTTAATTCGACCAAAAACAAGCTTAGGAATAAAACATGACCATTTAGGCCCACTTGGATTAGATTAGGACATTTAATATTAATTTATTTAAAGAAGGGTTAAAATAGTTAAAATTAAAGTTTAATAAGTAAATAAATTTTAATATAGGGTTATACATAAGATAAATTCTACAATAAAAATTCGTTAGAAATATAAAACTATTTCCTACATAATTATATTTTATTTATATTTTTTAGACATCAAATAATTTAATTTATTTATGACACAAAGATGATGCAGTAATTATCTTATTAATGAAATATTGACATAATTGATGCTATAAATACCTAAATATATATAATTTGAGAATTTTTATGAATTAAACTAATTTTATAGGTTAATATGACATGTTATTATTGATTTAGTTAACTGTTGTCGAACTAATAATTCGGTTATGATTTTCACAAAAATCAATTACCAAATACTGTCAAAATTGATATAAAATAGTTTTTAAAACAAATATTATATTAATAATTTTTATTTTATTCCTAAAAATCTAAGGTTTGGTCAAATGACTTATATAATGTTATGTATATTAATAATATACAACTTGGGGTTTTTTTGGCTTGTTATTGTTTGTTTATTAACCTTATAGTGTAAGAAAACAAGAAGACGTGGTAAAAGTAAAATTATTTAACTTAAGGTTAAATCAATATGATAAGTTTGAAATAGAAACCTAAAATTGTATAAATTCTATTTTATGACATTATTTCGACCCATCGCCACCTTAGCTTCTAGATAACTCAATTTGGAGCTATTAAAAACCGAACATGACTTTATAATAAAATAATATTTTTTGTTTTTCCAAAGGTGCCCCTCTCCTCCCTTATAAAAGGCCACCTCCTACCTCTCTTCCTCACACAACTTTGAGCCTTCATGCTCGGCCAAATCCTTCCAAATTATCATCCCCACTTCCATAGAAACATCTTAGAGGTTCTGGTCTTCTTCAAAGACCAATTTTAGTGCCCTAATAGGAGGTCTCAAAGAGGCGCTTCAAAGAAGAGGTAATGTCTTTTTACCGATTCTTTCAACATTATTTCTTCTTCCAATTCTTCTTCTTTAGTTTTTTCATTATGAAGTAATAACATCAGTATAACTCAGATACTGATATGTTATTATAATTATTAAACAACCCTATTTCACAATCTATCCATCCTACGAAAAACGAAATCACCACGTGTGCGTACGTACGGAATACTGTCTCCACACCTTGGTGAAATCTGTTTTTCAACCAACTCCTTACATGGATTTGTATAATGGTGTAAAAAATAAATAAATATGGTTTTTATAAGATCATAATTATTCTGATATATTATACCATCAACTTCAATTCTATTCAATAATTATGGGAAGGATATCATCGCTCGGGCGTATGTATGGAATACCGTCTCCACGACGCAATGAGATTTATTCTCCATGTTAACCATAAATGAATGATCATAAAGTTTATATAATGAATAATAATGAAATATATGAATGATACTGGATATATATATATATATATCTATTTATTTATGTCATCTCTTTAGTTTCATTCAATTTAATAAGGAAACGAAAACATCGTTCATGCGTACGTACGGCCTACCGTCTCAATAAACGGTGTATTTTATTCCTTTTATCAATATATAATATATATATATATGTATATGATGAATATATATTATATATAAATCATTTTTTACATTCTTTAATTATGTAAATCATTATAAAAGTATTAATATAAATAATTACAAGTCGAAACACATACGATAAATGAAATGATTTTACCCAAAACGCTGCTTTAACATGGAATTTACAAAATAACGGGTAATATAAAGTCATAAGTGAAAAATATATGATATCATAACAATGAATATGATTCTGTAATAAGTCAATGACATTATTTAAATCATTATACTGGAGGTTCTGATACATAAGAAGCATATCAGACCTAAGGTAAGGGATAATTCTGCAAATCTAATTTTTAACCAAGATTGCTTATTCGTAAGTGTTTACTGGGGTTATTTCTATCATCCATGTCCATGTTTTATAAATTTTTATTCATTTATTTTAAAATTCCTTTTTACCCATTTGACCTTTCCCCCATGGTATGGAAGGAATCTTTCTTTTATTTATCCTACAAGGTACTTTATGACTTTTCCGACAAAAGTACGAGAAGAATGATTTTTTAACGTATACGGAATGAAAATATTTTTACTGTTTTATAAAGCCATATTTTCATGTATATTCCTCCAAAATATTTCATGACTATTTTCAACAAAATCCTTTTATTTTAAAATTGCATGATTTTTTGTGAAAAGAAATTGATTTTGAAGAAGAAAGGATATTTTCTTCAAGAAATCAATTCAAGCGTTTTATCTAAATCATTTTACATCTAAGATGATATTATTTCATATGTGTATGTTTCATGTATGATTTCTCTATGATTTACATGGTGTCACTTTTCTTATGATGAAATATACATTTCTTTTATATGGATTATGTGATGATGGGATGATGTTTATGAAACCCATTTTAGTAATTGTGTTACTATGAATGATGTATGTTTATTTTGTGGAACAAGTAAGAATGATTTCATTATGATATGGGTGGGACCTATATCTCCCTCCATTGAATTCGGTAAAAATATATATCTCATTAGATAGACATGGCTGGAATGAAAAGTTTAACCGGTTCAGTAATACAGGACTGGAACGAGGAGTGAACTCGATTCAGAACGGGACTTTGTCCACTAAGATGGTCTTGGCAGCAATGCTTTGGCTACTATGGAAATCATATCATGTGATTAATGGTTGCCACAATTATATGTTTTATTCCCATTCTATAATATCATGATTTATGTTCCCTTATGATATATTCCATACGTACTTCCATGATTCATGTCTTTTCTCATGATTTTTAGGATTAGATTTTATGTTCATGTTTTTGCATTCAAATTTTTATGGATTGTTTTATGTTCTCTATGTTTACCCTTACTGGGAATTTGAGCTATCCCCTTTTAGGTTTTCTTTTCCCCAGGATATAAAGAAAGGTTTTAGGTAAGAAAAAAAAGGGGAAGATCTTTATTAGGAGATGTTGAAGATCTTTCACCACGATTAAAAGATATTATTCCGAGTTTCAAAGACACTAAACTATTACGATCCTTGTGTGTCTATTTTTTGTTATGTATTAAGTATTCCGTAAAAGTAATGTATTGTCCATGTACTTCAAGCTTCGGGTATCTTCATGTTTGATCCATCGCATGTCCTTTTATAAAGGAAAATGTACTCCCTACATTAAAAAAAATCGATCATAAGCACATCCAATGGATATATGAGTACGCGACGTCTCAATGTATTCATCTCTAAGACGAGCCTCTGTAATGAACTCTAGAAATAGTTTGGTAATAACCATTAATTTAAGATATGTTGTATCATCCTTTTCCATTATGTAAAACTACAAAAAGGGTAATTACAATGAGAAATAATCCATCAATCATGAATAACAAGTCCAGCTAGGATCATATTCTATTATGTTCTCTATACCATGAGAATAGATTATCTCAAATTTGTAATCATATATTAACTCTATCCATTATATCTATCTAATGTTTATATATTTTATCTAATTATTTCACCATGGAGTGTGGCCAATTTCATGTTATTGTGAGTTTGTGAGTATTGTTGCCTCACATTCCATATTTTACTAGGTGGGTGGAATTTATCACTTCCATTGGATATGATTGATCTTTTATTGAAATGGGATGACTGTAGGTCAGTTTCCCCTTCCAGGTAAATCAACTTATAACTCATTTCATATTTCAGTTCTCCCTCATAGATTATGTTGTGTTCATGACACTCATTCTTGGTGTCGTCTCTTTTTAGATACTGGTTAATTACACTACTTATATCTGGGTATTCTAAGGGGTATTGAAAATATATAATGATTTTGGTAGGATTGTAGGCATGTTGGGACCCCCAAACAATTCTGGACACTTGGAACAATTGTCACCTCTATTCTTCATCATATGAGGGAATATCATTGAGGCATATTTAGGAACAGAACCCAAGGAATCTCATTTTGATCACAAGGGATCATATTCCAAAGGAATATCATTCACGAATTTAACCTTGGGTGTACCATAATTCATATGGGGTACAAAACACCATCGGCTCTTATCTTACTAGGAATTTAACTCAGTCATCCCTTTTTTGGCATGAGGTTGCATTATGAGACAAATGATGAGTTTAATGTCTTATAGAGATAGAATAATGCTTATTATAACATCCCACAGAGGTGGATCAAGGAATAATGTACCATGATGGATTTTCGGAAAGGTACACTATTGTAAGGATTAGAATGCTCTATGAAGGTAGACATGGGAGTTGTATCCCATACAGAGAAATAAGTCACACCATGAAGGCTCATCAGAACACCCTTAGAGGTGGATTAGGGAGGTTCACCCTAGTAGGGGGCATCAACATTTACCATTGGTATTAATTGAACTACAAATCGTCTTCCTATAATCCTTAATTAGGACAAAAGTATCCAAAACCAAAACGTTTGATTCCTTAGTTTATGGTTGTTCAATAGGACGAATCCATGATTGATAATTTCATGTTTTAAGGATGCCTATTTTCTGAAAAAGGCATCAGTGAGGGGTAGTGTGGGATTATTCATGTATGATTACCTGTACCAGAATATGTCTCTTGGTTATATGGCCTAGGGATTATGCAAAATGGCTTCCAAGGTGTGTGGCATGATCTCGTGAGGATATGTAGGCTTGGGTAAAATCAGAATGTATATTGATGGAGTGCAAGGTGGAGTATAATGGATGGAGTGTATGGAGTCCATGGAGTCACTGGTTTGGAACTCAGGGAGGCTTCCTACATATACAATGTGGATGGAAATAAAATCCAATATATTTCAAAAATGGAATTCGGGCTTACACATCTAGAGTCCAAGAGAAGGGGACATGATGGGGCTTACACCAATTGTGGATTCCTGGGGATCATGGATGTTTTGGGGATTATGCATGGAAGCATCCCAATAGAAGGTGGAAACATGGTCTTACATGAGTAGGGATACCGATATGCTATGTTTTATGTGGGTTACGTTCACTACTAACCTATAATTACACGTGAGTATTGTTCGGTGTGAGAAAAAAGAAGAATAAGTAGACATGATGCATATGTTGTGATAAATTCCCCATGGATATGTGTGTTGGGATTATGCCTGAAATCATTGAAAGAATGATGTAATTCCATGAGAGTTGGATCAAATCACATGTGAGGGATATTTCATTCCATGTGAGTTATATATAGTTCATTTTATCCTCGGTGTGTGGGGCATACAAATGGAAACATCCCATGGGGGATGATATCTCCAACGATTTGGGAGAGGGGCATCACATAATGATCCAACATGGGGAATCTTGTATTCATTGAATGAGTTATGACTATAATTTAAAATCATTTACTAAGGAAGTTTTTTCTAAACTGTTTTATGTCATGAAACATGTATGTGAGGGACTCACACCTTAGCTCTTGGGCATAGAAAAATATAACTCATGCACCTCTAGGAGGGGAATGGATTTAGAAATTCCATGTTTCATTGGTGTGGAGGAGTCTTTAGTCACGATTTCCACATTTTTGTATCTATGATGAGAGGAAATATAAGGAGAATATATATGATATGAATAGAAAATGTAAATAGTGGTCTCAGACCATATTTGGAAAAGATATGGCAATAGGATTGGGTGTAATAGGTCACATGGGGAATTGAAGAACAGATAATCCAATCTTTGATTTGTTTGGGTGCCTTTTAAACAAAACCTTCATGGAGAGGTTTCGATATAATTGAGGCAAAGTAGATAGGACTAGAAAAGGGGTTTTCCTAAGTGCTGCATCATGAAGGACAAGTGATTTATGGATTTTAAGACTTTCGTGAAAGAGTAGTCTTCACAAAATATGGTAACCAAGACACATGATGATGTCCTAGAATTTGAAAGGGGTGATTTATGAAGGCTCCATGATTCACAAAGCCTCATGTACCCTAGATGGACTCTTTCCTCCATGAAGGGCTTAGGCCTTCCTAGAAGGCATCCATGCCTTATTTGGAGGTATTCAAGAACATATGATAGGGGACTTCTTGAAGAAACTGTTAACCCTTAGTGTGGTCATGGAGTACCATCAGAGTCTCACAACATTCCACCATGGCATTGTGCATTAATGTTGGGTGATGGGTCTCCCTAAATGGGATTAATAAAGGATAGCCTTAATAGTGTTTTTGGGCTATTTGAACTTGTATTTCCTTATTAATTGTTTCTTCTAACTCAACTAATCATATGACATGTACATTGGCACCCATATCCCCCCCCCCCCAGAATGGGTGCTTATAGGAAAATGTTTATTGAATTATAAGGGAGAATCTATGATAATTTTTACAATCATATCCCTCTCATGAAGGTCATTCATGATACTCCCTCATGAGAATTTAATGTCGAGATCCCTAGTGTGATGTCCATTGTGAATCATGGTCAATCATATGCCTATAAATAGCATTGGTGAGGGAACAATAATGGAACCTGACTATATGCAATGAAAATATCTCATTTTCTCCATTCACGTATATCATTACCATTGAGATTGTGCTTTGTGAATGAATTATTTTATAACTATAAATTGTTGATTTTTTCCAAGAATGAAACACGGTGAACTGAACATTGAGAACCCCATTTTCACGAAGCGTGTAATGTAACTCAATGCTCTACGAACCTAGTTTTATTAAAATGATTTGGAAACAACCTCCACAAACTATCCCCGGAAAAAATTATGTCTAGAACTAAATGGTTTCATATGGTGTTTCTCATAAGGGGTTTTAGATGATTATTTACAGGATAAAATGGATGAAAAAATCATGATTCGTGAGTGTATTCAGAATGCCTCAGACCATGAATCACTTCATGGGATGTTTTTTGATTCCCATAAGAAGAATACTAGTTGAAAACAGGCTGCCTCTACATGGATTTGGTCTGATGGATGCTATTATTATTCCATATGAGATAAAATAATAACTAGACATATAGTTTATGTGGAATATTGAGGCAATGCCGTGGTACAAGGCAGATGTGGGACACATTGGGAATGATCACACACCGATCACAAATGAATGCCTATATAACGACATAAATAATGTTTATTGAGAGAATCTAGATGATGTGGTATCTCCACTATTGCTTCATAATATGATCATTGTGGTCTTTGAAAACCTGATGAAAGGATGGATTGATAGCTGGGATCTAGTTCTGGGTGGCAACATCACTAATAAATCGGCATGTGACTATTTGGCAGGAACATCAAATACTTAATTTAGGGAAAATATAATGTTGGTAGGACTCTATGAAGAATCATGGGCATCTAACATCCACATTTACTAGAAGCAATAGATCATGTGGGATTTGTTGAGAAGATGGATATCAGGAAAAAAAATTCCCACCTATAACATATTGAGGTCAGTATCATCCGTTAGAAAATTCATCATATCTCTAGAATCCCAATTATGCAGGTGATTTATGATAGGTTTCTCCACTTAAATAATGTGTAGGAATATCAGCAGAATATTTCAGCTATGTAAAATGTGATGTTAGACCTGGTGTGGGGTACTAGTGAGGTAAATATGGAGACAAGAGATTTCCCCTTCAAGAATTTGTTGGTATATTTTTTGAACTGCCCGATATGGTATCCTGGTTAGGGAGAAGAAGAATTTAAGAAATTTTTGATGAGATAGTGCACTATTCCATGGGCATTTAAATGGGGTAAAGAGGGTTCCAATTGAATGATCCTTGAAGAAATCTAATCAAAATGGTGGGGCTAAAACATCATGATTTTGCCTCAAAATATAGTCTAGTTGGTCTAATTCATCATAGAATAGATCTATGAATGGATGTATCCATTGAGGGATGCACACATGGGGGTGAAAACAATAACATTTATAATGAAAGCGATATTGGAAATAGGGAAGCATGTCAACCTCAGAAACATAGTGCTAGTGATTTTGTTCAAGTTACTTTGGAACATCAACGATGGGAAGATTCCATTGTGTTCTTGTGGTTCGTAACATTGTTTACAGCTAAGTGGCCACACACATGCAGGGATATAAATATCAAAACCCTATTTCCCTTCCAGAAACAAAATCCAGCTATCAATTCTTAATATCACTAGATGTTTCCATTTTATGATAGGCCTAATTGCTGTATTGGGAATAGTCTGTTTGGAAGATCACTTTACCTTTCACATGATCCCCCTAGAGATAGGGTGGTGACCAATGATGGTAAATTTACTCAAGAGAAATGATAATATCTCTTGGACTTCTATGTTGGGGTATTGAAGGAAATGGTTGGCAACGTGCCGATATGCCATCCATATAACACATACTAGTTTGAGAAGTAGTTCATGTGCATGTAATTTATTACCTTGAATTTGTACATAGAGGCACATCATGAGTTCCATCTTTATATTATGTCATATCTTTGGATCATTTTTATGCGGGAAAATAGAAATTTTTTTAACGAAATGATGCTACCCTTTTCTATGTACATCTTATCCCATGACTATGAATAGAGCTTGGTTACCACCTATCTGAAGCTAATACTAAGGAAGAAGACCATCTGGATGAATGAATGGGGTATCCCTCCACTGTAATGATGATGAAGTGTGGTGACTGTAGTGCACTATGTTGGTAGAGTTGGCCAAGTGTGTGGGGTTGCAGTAATGAATCCTTTAGTTCATTGGCCCACACAGTATAATGTCAATGAAAGAGGAAAAACTATATCTAGACCAATTCTCATGTGTAGGATATCCTTATAGGATTGGGATACATCCATGGGGGGGTTACACAGAATGTTCACCATATCCCGAAGTAGCAATTTTTTCATGTGGAAATCCCTAGCGATGTAGTGATTCTTTTGGCTTGGGACAATTGGGATGTTTACATGTAGTTACTCTTTCTTTGTGGTATGTAGAAGTACCTCAATGTGCATTGGATGTATCTCACTAAGATCGATTAGGAGAATATTATCTTACATGTGTCTCTGTATTAGGGGTAGTGGAATTTGTTGATATAGATAACATATTCTAATCATATGGTGTTCCACATCTGATGATAGACTGAGTGAGATTGCTACTATACATGACCTCTCCTCCACAAATATCATCAACATAGATACCTATGTCCACTCCCTTTCATAATGAATTGGATGAATCCTGGGGAGACGATGTATATCAGGGGATCCCCCTGGAGAGTGGTGACATCATAGTCTACACGGGTGAACTAGATGAACTCTTTATGTTAATATCTAACTCACTTTACGATGTTGTATATTTCTTCTATTTATCCTCCTATAAATGAATTTCATCCTGTGAATGGGAATCTAATACAAGGGACACGTTCAAGTGGGTATAAACGTGAACCGATATGTGTAGATGATTAGGATTTTGGGCCTATCACCGGGATTGAGGCAGGTAGTGGGACAAATAAATATGGGGAGGTTGGAGTGAAAAATTATGAACTTCTTAGAGATCCCATTCAACTGTGGGGGGCATGCCTGGGAATCATGACATTAATGAACCAGTAACTCGATCTATCTCTACTTAGTAACTGCAAATTTCTTTTTTTTCCTATAGTCACTTTATGATTAAACTAACTGACATGTTCTTTTAAAAATAGTGTTGGAGGTACTATTCACATGATAAGCAGATGATTCCATGGAATCCAATGTCCATATTCTATTAGGGATCTTTTCCATTTGGAGTTGTTCATCTGAGGTAATTAGGCAATTTTTCTAAGTGGACTGTTGGTTGCGGCTGCAAGTGGTGGCAATAGTGAGGGATAACTCGAGGCTAGAAGAGATAACATTGTCGAGGTGGGACCAAGTGAGGATGACCAACCTCACAATCTAGATCCCATATCACTTTAGATTATACTAAATGAGGATACATTAGTTGAGATTCTTGGGGACTTTCTTGAATATGATCATGCACCACCTAAAGAATGAGAGGATTTTGACTCTGAGGCGGTCAAAGGGAATTGCACAATTTAGTGAAGGTCATGGAAATGAATACATCAATTCATACATATGACTTTTTCTACGCATATGGTGTCTTATAGGGGGACTCTTCACCACAAGATACGCATACTATGTGTTATTGGGGATTATTTTCAAGGTATACATCCACTGATTGAGGAATTTTTTGGGAAAAAGTTGTGAGAATGGAGACATCATATAGATGTAGCATGGAACCTAGAAATGAATGAAATCATCTAGAAGCTCCTAGAGGAAAACCAAAAAATCCATCACATTGAATAAAAAATAGATGAGCATTATTCCTTTAGAATTACTCCATAAAATCACATCTTAGGAAGTGGTAGTAGACTCTAGAAGCCACATGCTAATATTTGGTTTGTTAAAGTGATTAATTAGTGGAGCCGAGCTATAGTAGAAATCTTTTCAAATTTCATAAGAGGTTATAATATGTGGATGTCCCCTACTATTGTTATATTATATTTATTTATATTTTATCATTTTATATGGGCATATACACATTTATTTTTTTAAATTTTTTATCTTATATTGACCATATTTGAGATAAAATAAATGATTTATCTCTTAGCTAATGTGGGTCATTCCCAATTTGCGAAATAAAAGATAGACACATGATATCTCATTTGATTGAGAGTGATATATAATAATCAAATTATCAATATCATCTATTTGACTGACCACTATGATTATTCATGGTTGAGAGAGGCTATGTAATGAAAGAATGACCATTAAAATAGCAAATTACTATTACAACGTGTGATAATACATGATTGGGATAACACAAGGGGTGTTAGAATCTATCCAAAAAGAGGGAATGATATGTATGAATCCTTATTCCCAAAACAAAGAAATCTAGGAGATTGGAGTGGTGACACATGATAGCTCTTGATAATGTTCGAAACACATCCTCTGTATTTTTATCCTGGAGTGGGGACCGACAGACATGGGTTGATCGCTTCCCTTTTTCAAAACATAGAACCTATCTCGAATGTTCATCCAAATATTTAAATAATGTTGGCCTAAGATGGTAGGTGATACAACACTGGTATGGGACCTTCCCATTAGGGGATCCCATCGTACATGGATGGGGTTGAGGATCCAATCAAGGGGCATGCGAATCATGGAAATGGAGTGAGGGAATGTTCAAATTGATTCCAAAAATCTTGGAAATATGACAATGTGGCATAGAACAAATTGTTCTAAACATACTGGCATAAAAAAATATGAAAAAAATATAAACGATGAGCACTAACTTGTATGATGTGGGATATCATATAATGTGAATGGTGAGGTAGATGACCAACACTGGAGAAGAGGACCTCTCAAGAAAGAGCCAGACAAAGTTTTTAATTTTACATCACAAAACTAAGGATGATAAAAATGAAATTTTACATTATATGGTGAGGATATAAAATACATATTTTAACATCATGTTGTATTGAGAATTAATTTTACAGTTTAACGTCATGTGATCAGGACACAATTTGTAGTTCAATGTCATGTAATAAATATATTGCACACAATTTTAATTTTATAAGGCCTAGTCCCTGGAAAACAATTTAATGTCATGTTTGATGGACTATAGGATCTTATTTTAAGGTCATAAAGTTGGTACCTAAGGAATTATGCTTCCCATGAAAATCTTATGTACTGTGGTTGAGTGGAAACTCAACATGACTGAGGGATGATTAGGCCCAAAGTGACACCACACTTTCCTAGTGAGGATCGTATTTTAATTACATAATTTTAGACCAAAATTAACTTGTTCAGCTAGACTGCATTGGCACATAACCTTACAGAACTCCTAAGATAATGTGAGATACGCTCTGTGTGTGAAACAAGGAATGGTTCATGGGGGTCTTTTAACAGGTGAGAATGTATATGGGTGGCATCATGGAATTATAAATTCACCATGATACTAGAGAATAGAAAGGATGTATGTCAAGACATACAATATCAGGATAAAGTGGTGTTAGATGAAAAAGTATCTACTATTTCCCATATTCAAAAACATAATAATATCTACCACACCAGCTAGAAATGGGTGGAGAAAACACATGACCAATTTTAGTCCCATTTAGAAACACATGATATTATTTTCATAGCCAGAGATCTATTTGGGAGATGGGCCATGAGGAGAGGTGAGCCAAAATTGAATAATTATGTAACCATTACAGGGTCCATATGGATTTTAATGATGATGGAAATCCAAATTTTGAAAAATTTGATGTGTGTAATGAGATGAAAATTAGAGTGGGATTCAAATCAAGGATTTGAGAACAATTTAATATTATATTGCATGGATAATAAAGGGGGATATATGTTTGAAATCATGATGTATATATAGTAATGGTTTAATTTCCAAGGGATCTGTATAGTATGTGGAGGTGTATCATGGTATGAATGAGTTAAAGATGAACATTCACCACATATAAAACATAAAATGGACTATATGAAGTATAATTTATGAATCCTATACCATAAGAGGGCCAAGGGTCCTAAATGAGATGATCATAGGGATGGGCCCAAAAATGAATTATTTGGGCATCTGTACATATTTCATTAGGATGGGAATGAAGACACATGTAGTTCTTGATAATCGTGTGGTTAGAGACAAAAAATGGTTGATTAAATCCCCCCTGACGAGGGAACTAGAGATACTGACAATTATCATGAGGCATCCTAAAATTATTCAGGGTGTGGTTTCAGTTTAATGTTATGTATTGAAGATTATAAATCCTATTTCAAGGTTATAGATTTTTTACTATTGGAGGAATATTCATAATGGGCATGTGTATCATGGAATACTAACAGATCCGATATGAAAGAGGGCCTAAGAGGCCCACACACCACATATACATTCAGGAGAAGTCATGATGCATGGACTTAAAATATATAGTTTATCTTCATGTTGTCCAAACTATATGGTTCTTAGTTTATGTTAATATAATTTGATCCATAATGTACGTAGTTTAAGGTCATAGTTCTCGGACATTAAACCTCTTTTATGAATATATGTAGCATGGTAAATTGAGAGACCCAACATAATTGAGGACCTAGGAGGCCCTTAAGAATCACCACATATTTTTTAGGTACTTTTTAGAATTGTCTTATAAGAATCTATATAGAATGGTTAGTATAAACAACAGATGGAAAAGAGGACCAAGGAATCCAATCATTCCATAAATGGTGCTTAAGGGTGATGGAGCGGGGATGATTTCGTGGTCGGGCACAATGATGGGAATTTTAAGCATAACTACATATCCCATGAAGAAGAAAATAAATCCCCATATATTTCTTGAAAGTGGTGTCCTCACACAGGTTTGACACACATAGGGGGATGCGGTGTGATGATTATTTTGGGGGGGTGGATAGACCGGGATGTAAAATCCCAAGAAAAACTATGTATATTTTGTGTATTAGAATCATTACATACAATGTTCTTGAAATCGTAATGGTAGATGACTAATGTCGGGGGTGATCTCCACTCAAGAAACAACATTAAGGTGTTATGCAGTTTTTTCATCATGCAGCCATGATGATGGGTGTTACACAGTTTATTATCATGAGGCAAGGATGAATTGAGGAGTTCTTCCAAAGAGGAATGTGTGTGTCAAGAAATCTATAACCATATATGAATAAGGGTCGAAGAGGCTCATACCACACCACACACTCCCAAATAAAACATATACATAGGTTAATGTCTTAGTTCATGGACTATAGTGTTGGAAAATTGTTTATGGACATAATGTATGAACCACATGAAAATTGATTATGGTCATTCTACCTATACCATGGGCTCTTATTTTATGGATATAGATTTTTGGGCCAATAAAGGTAGAATTTCAACCAATAGGGATGTATGGTGAATTATAAAAATATCTTGATTTGAATGATGTCCTAGGAGGCCCATGTGGCATGATACTTTCTAATGGAGGAATGTGAAATATTTATAGTAATGATGTTGGGACATGGACTCTCACTTTAATGTCTTAGTGCTCAGGCTTGATGGTTCTAATTTTAGAGTTATTGAATTTAGACCAATTTGGGGACTTTATTTTGGGAAATGTACATAGGTTGATTGAGTAATAGCATTCAACATGTATGACAACCAATGAGGACCATTCCACACAACACAACATGATGATGACCTGCATAAAATTTAATGTTGTAATATTTGGACTATTGGGATATGTAGTTTAAAGTCCTAAAGCTCAAACTCTAGGGGCATTACGTGAGTCCCAATATTAGGAACATGGTGATTATTAGAGGAGTGATGTTCTATCTATCTATAGTGTCTAATGAATATAAATCCTTGGGATAGGCCTTTTGAATAATGTAATGTCCCTCCCACATGAGATATAACTTTAGCGTCTTAATATTAGGTACGATTTGGCATCTTGAGAGCCAGTACTATATCACCCAAGATGAATGAGCAGAGGTGACCCTTCTTGTTGAATTCCCTTGATTTATAATTATAGAGCCTCCCTGGATTATGCAAGGCCTGAAGCTATATTTTCATTGATGGATTCCATCTTAGCTATAAAGTCTTCAACCATTATTTCTGAAATTTATTGGTTATATACAACTATTTGGAATTATGGAAACATAATATTGATGGGTAGGATGGTCCCTCTTCAATACACCAAGGAATATAGAGTCACCTAGGTGGAATTTTGGGTTGCCGTTCAACATTCATAGATAGTCCGGAGGACATTATCCTGAAATATTTTATTGTATTGGAATGTCTTATTATTTATAATTTTGGATATGGTTTTATAGAACACATCAATCTGTTCAATTTCATTCACATGGTAGTGAGAAGCATGGTTGAACAGAATGTTGTAAATGGAATGTATCTTATTCATCTCAGTAGCCTATAACATGGTTCTATTCTCAGTGAGAATTGTGTGAGGAAATCCAAATTTGTGTATGATATCAGAGATCATGAATTTTACCATTGATTGATCTATGAATTCCAAAATAATAATCCCTTCTACCCCCTTCTAAAATGATCTCGTCATGGTTAGAATGAACCTTCATTGGAAGGCTATCACTAGTGGATACAATCCCATGACATTGAGTCACCATACTATAGTGGGACATGAAAACATGGTCATATGGTGGGGATTCATTTGTCCATGAACATTGTTGGCATGGATCTAACATGAAAGACTCCTCTTACAGGACATGATGCGGTAATAGACCATGGTGGAAGAGAAGTATCCCAACCTTCAAATATGGTGGGATAACTTCATCCATGCCAAATGTGCCCAAAAATAGAATTCATGAAGTTCATGTATTCCATGGGGAATCTCATATCCTTAAATGAAGTAGGGGATAATTCCATCAAACCCAGGTCTAGAGAGAGTATGCTAGAGGTGAGGTCCACTTTGTATGGTGAACTGTGACGCATGCTGATGGACTCACTCATGTTCAGATCTGTCAAGAGGGAGGATTCCAGTCTATAGATACTCAATGAAATGCATTTTCTAATCAGAGGTTTCTTAAAAAATGAGGATAATGAATAGATCTGGGTGTAGAATCACCAATAGTCATTCGTTTCACCTGATTGCTATCATCGTTGTCTTGGATGATAGACATGATAACTCTTAGATACACCATATGGATAAATTGGTCTTTATTTCCATGATATTGAAGATAATAATATAGACTATACAAGGAATTAGATCAACCATTCTACTATCTAGGAACATGAGTCACCTATGGGAGGAAAGGGAATTGGGCCATCATCTGGCGTGTTTACTACCTCAAAGTTATGACATCAAGATTAATAGTTATGTAATCAGCATTGATTGATTGGACAATCATCTGAGGGTCTCCCATCAAATTCCATTACTGTAAATCAATCATTATGTCTAGCTTGAGACTAGTAATTGGAGACTAATACTCTACCTCATTGTTGGTGTGGGCTTCTGGAAGCAAAAATGAGAAGGGATGAAAAAACTATGTTGGGCTATTGAAGAGGATCCCCAAACCCACTTTGTTGAGTTTGGGATCATTGTTCCTACCGGTTGGGATCTAAGAGACACCATCGAAATGGATTTTCTAGAATGAAATGGATTTTTCCATTTAAATGTTGGACTCATCCTGGAAATAGACATCTAAAGGCGATTCATCATGTGCCATATGGGAGGACAAAAGTATTCAAGTGCATGACCCATGATGGATTTCTATAGGACAAACCTGATATCGAATTTCGGAAGAATTACTACCAATAATATTATCTATCGGGCCTACAACTAGTGATTTAGGATATAAATTAATAGATCCACATAGGACACCTTATAGATCTTGTGATGACGTATATAGTGATGCTACTTATACGCTACGAAATCCAATGCAAGCTAGATCTTCTTGATTGTATATCTACACTTTGTGTAGAGGATCATGATACTAAGACATTATAAACTCTTCCTTACAACATAATTCTTCTACTGGGTGATAAGGTCATTGATAGATCATTCCAAGGTATTTACACAGAGGGTCATAGGAATACCTGATATGGGTGGCCTCATTACCAGTGGCTGTAGTAGATACAACTTGATCACCTCAAATATTGTGTAGAACTATTCATCCCACTGGAAGACAGTACATTTCTTCATGAGCCTATAGGGGGACTTATACATTCCCACTAGATTTTTGATGAATCAGTGTATATAGGATAGAAGGTTTAATGTCTATAGAGCTCTATAAGGTTGATTAGTGTAGGAATATAGATGATGGACATGATCTTCTCTAGATAAATTTATATGAATTTATATCTAATGATTAAATTAATAAATTTTATAGTGGTAACCCTGAAAGAAAATTTCAATTTGTTCATCTTCAACTTCTAGGAGTAGAGGATCCAAACACATTCTAAATATATAAGATACATTTCTTATGTAAGTGGTATTTTACTAGAAACTCATCCATGTAACATTCCACTATCATCATATGGATCATTATGATGATGTGGTACTTTCATCATTGATAAGTAGTTCTTGCATTCATCAAAATGAAAAACATTATTGGATAGCATAGGGTACCTCGAAGCCCTCTAAATGAAGTAGATTCCTCGTCCTTCATGTGTATCTAGATTTGATTGAACCTGGAGCATCCATCTATATAGAATAGATCCTGCAACCTAGTTTTGGAATCGATCAATAACTATGTTTTTGGAAGGGGGAAAAAATTCTTTGTACAATGTTAGTTGATGTCCCAGAAGTTGTAACATACTCTTATATTCCCATAATTATTCTTGAAGGAATGATGTCAGAAAATCACATGGGGAAATGATCATCCTTCCTGAAGCTAAATTTTATAATATTATCATCTTCGACCTTGACTATGGCACCATGAGAAGGGTCCATTTTCATGGGAACCATAATTAACCCATGATAGAGTTCTAGGAGAACAAGACGTTGTATAGAAACATAAGGTAATATCCCTAGAATCTCATCATAACACCAGGTGAACACATCATAATGATGCTTCAAGAAATCCAATGACTATTTATGTTCCTCTATAGGTATGGCTGCACTGATCATCATGGGCCCCAAATTGGGATTATTAACATTGTTCACTAGAACCAACTCACCATTGATGCTAGATAAAAACTCATAAAATGCGGTAGGATCATCTTCCATGTCCTATTATTCTTATGATGTAGGGGGGACAGTGGTAGTAGATGACCCTTCCAAACTGACTAATCATGGTGGAATACTGGTGCCTTATTGGGAGGATATGAAATCCCCACTAGGGGAATCTTGCCCAGCTGAAAACATAGAGGCAAAGGATTTCATTCCAATTCCATTATTCCTTTAAACATGGGGTCCATATATTATTTCAAGTTAATTATGGAGGGTATTATTGTTTCCATTCATCCCATGTCAGAAATATTGGTGAGTTTGAAACACAATTTTTACCATCGGGAGAACATCTCAATTCTTGACATTGTTAGGGGGTTCTAGAATCACCAAAATCTTGTCTTTTTAGGAGTATGGGTTTATATTTTGATGTAATTTGTTCTTAGGTATGTGGAATCCCTATATATTTTAAATTAACGATTAGTTCCACAATAATAGTGACGTAGAATCCAAACGTTGAATCGGGATGATGAAATCATCGTCTAAATCTATCCATTATCTAGCTGGGATGGCGGTGTGCTCAATTGTGCCGGTATGAACCTTCTTATCATTTATCTTATAATATAAATCATCCTTATATAGGGCATGACATGGTTTTAATGGTGATGCACCACCTTAAAGCTTTCCTACTCATCCATTTAAGAAGTACTTGAGGCATTGGTGATACAACTATGGGACTTCGACGTACATATGGGTCCATGTACTATCCCATAATTTCTTTATACTAGGATTATTTTAAGGAAACCCTAAATTAAACATTGGATACCAATCTAGGTCTTTAAATAGATTATTCCACATGGCCTCTTCTCAATCATGTCATAGCCTTGAATCTATAGATTAAAGGGGTTAAATTATTCATCAGTCAATCCAAGATTTTACAGCATCTTGTTTGGGATGAGATTGATCCCAAAGCCCATGTCTAATATGCAGAGGCAAATTTCAACACCATTTAACTGACCTTAGATGTACAGTGGGTGAATGTTCCTCTATTTGAATGATCCCCCATATTCACTTGATAATAAAATTAGTTATTGGAATTCATCATTCTTGACCTCTTCATCATATAAGATCTCTATTTTCACTGCCACTATTTCAATCTAGATGGGTATTTTTACAGCTTTTGTGGGGGCCACACACATATTTTCTAAAAAGAGGTGGGCCGCATGGATGTAGAGATTTTAAAGAACGATGAAGAGAATCTTTAGTAAATCCAACTTCCATGTTAAGAACACTTTTCTTCATTTTTTGGGATGCTCTTTGGAAGGACGAGCGATGGGCCCTACTGGAGGAACCACAAGATCCAAACTGGTGATGGAAACATCATGCTGCTCATTAGGGATCTCAACCAAAACCAATACCTAATGACTATAAGATGTGTGAAGATTCAATTTAGATGGATGAAGATGATCATGATGTGGTTGCATCTATTAATCATGGTCTATTATCCTGGTCAATAGTGGTGGTGAGTCTGAAATAACAATTTGGGAGAACTTTTTCTATTGAGATCTATATAGAACCGATTTTATGGTCTCAATATCTAGCATGTCCTGGAATTTTGTACTATATTGATCATTAAAAAGACATTCATATCCTCTAATTCTTATTCAAAGGCAATGTTTGGGAGCTCTATAAGGGATCTCATGATATTTCCCATCATCAGGTACCAAGTATGGGTTCACAAGTTCAAAGGTATTTACAGAGGCATACTCTAAGTCATCCTAGTAGGTGTCTTATAATGAAATATCGACCCTATGTTTGATACATTTCTCTAGAGGCATGAAGTCACCATTTGTGAGAGATAGATATTTCAATGGTGGGGGACTTTTCATTCTCTTTTACCATTATGACCTACTATTTTATGATATAAAACGTTGATATATGGATGCATTGGTGTCAGTTTGAGAAGGTTTAGAGACTTCAAGATGATTGTGTAATCCTAAGCTGAAATGGATGATTCCATGAATGTGAGAAAATACACTGTGAGGAAACTAGTCATCATACAAATGAGCCTCATAGGTAGAATCGTTTTCCGATTCACTAGATCAATCACTATAACTATCAATCTCTATAGAGTTATGTGCCACATATTATATGATGTTTCTTGACCTAAACTTACCATTATCCACTTGTATATTGATCCAATACATTAATAGATATCATTTATAATGGATATTTACAAGGATTATGTGTTAAGGGTAGTTGTAAAAGAAATCACTGAGCTCGGCTTTATGGGGTTTCCTGCACTCTGGCAGCTTCAGATCCCCCTATTCTAATGCACTATGGATGTAAACAGTGACATATTCTTCTTATAAATAATATTTCTCGTTTCACATATCCATGAAGGGAGCTCTTGGAGCATGGCCTATAATAAGGGAAGGATCTTGATGAGGGTCATAAGCCACATTTTCAATTCTATGAGGTGGTGATTGATGAGGATACACGTTCTAGTTATATACTAGTTAAGGAAGAGCTTGATGATGTTGTTTCCCTCAATAATGTTGTGCGGGTTATTTGTTGGATGGAAAAATATTTAGTGGCTCTGGGGACTCCACATGTACTGCGACAATATTTTCTTCATTGGAGGATCTTCATTCAAGAGATGTAAGATGCAATGGATGTGCCTACTTAGTCTGCTTCACGGATTCCTCTAGGTACCTAGTCATATCATTGAAATATATAAATCAACATTGGAATTTTTGAGTGATGAGGGTGGGGACCAGTTCAGTCTTAAAGTTCCACCACACACATATGTATCAGTTTCTATTGGTTAGGTGGCATATCGAGTGAATATGTGAGTTCCTTCCACCAGGTGAAATACTTTTTGATGCACTCATATGGTTGTTTATTTTTCATAAAGAGGTCAGAAATAATTGTCTTGTAAGTGGTGAAGATTAGATGGAAATGTAACTTATTGTCATGGTTTTCACAACTATTGATGGAAATTATCAGTAACTTCTTATACCGGAATAATGCTGGCCCTTCCATTGGTGGAAAAAACATCGAATCTTGGCTGCTTGATGTAACTCTATGGTTTCAAATATAGATATGAACCTTAAGATGAAGTGGCCCATATGCTATAGTGGATCCTCCATCCCATTGAAGTTGAAAAATTATGATTCCAAAAATATGAGAGTTCTCAAATGTCGTTCACCCATACTGGATAGGGGTTGAGTTTAGGATGGATTTCTACATATTGAATCTCTATTAATTTTAGTTGAGAAATGAAAGACACTACCAGATCATTTTGGAAGGTATTCCATTCATGGTGAAGATTCTTGACCACCAACGCGTTGATGTGATCATCAACACAATAGGCATGATCAGAGGCCAGTGGAGTGGCTAATATACATCCTGAGGGAGGTTATTCGCATGCTCGAGTGGATTTAATGATGAATAACATGTTATTTAGCCATGAACTCTACTCTTGACCCTATCAAGATGTGTAGGATTTTTTGGATCATCCTGGAGAAACTGGACGATTAGGACATGAAGCTTCCCCTAATACCCTAGTGGATGAGGAAATATGTTTTATTTTAAATCATTATTTTATGAGCATTACTCGGTAAAGATATCATTAATGATCTTCTTATGGTTTGGGACCTACTATTGCATGGGAAAAATTGAATGATTTACGTACATATTCTACGAGATGTTAGGTGGAAAGTGGGATTGGTACTCTATTTTACCTTATTGGGATTTCAAACAGCATGCATTGATGTTGAGGGTTCCCCGAGGTAAAGTACCTACCTTTTTAGTTGAGTAAGTACACATGTATAAGGGTCTACCTGATACCGCACTACCCTAGTTTTTGGGTGCTCTCTTTTGGATCATACACTATTTCCCCATACATAGTAAATATGTCTATGGTGACTATATTTCCAATGATGGTACTCAAGGGTATGTCTTCAAAAACAGCAGGTAGGTCTAGTTATCATTGGATGAGATTAATGAAGAGAGAAATACACTATCATGAACCCTAGATTTTCATGTGCAAGGATTCCTCTTAAATGATTTTTTGGATTAATGTAATGTTTTGAATGTATCATTGTTGGAGGGTTTGAATGTTATAGGGGTGATAAAGGATGTGTATTTTCAATGATTTTTGTCAAGACAACCATGCAGAAAAACTAATCAATGACATCAATGTTTTCATGGATCATTGTATAGAATAACTAATACACAAATAGAAAAAAATAATTTCCAAGATAGTCTGATGAACGCACATGACGTGGTCCTGGGTGAGGGACTCTGGGATATTGATGCTGGGTAGAACATTTGGATAGAACACCAATGACAGTTTTTTAGTGCCAAGAGTGTCACACATGGTTCCTTGTTAAAAACAGTGTCATGTATCCTGGTTGGACATATGTTCAATTGGTACTGGCCATGAAACAGCTGGGAACACCGATATGGTTCATTGCAATGGTGCAGTAGATGGTGGAGGATCCGCTACATGATCTGACCAGTCGCCACATGTTTGGTCATCTCTAAAGGGTGGTATATACTAAATCATTATTTCCATGTACAATATGGTGAATAATTATGCCTCATGTGTGATGGAAGTGGTATTCATTGATGGGGTTTTTGGATTCTCATCATCTATAATATTTCATAATAACTCTCCTTGATGTTATGTATTTGTAGAGAATGAAACTAGTGATGATAGAGATGGCTCCCTCCTATGACCCTATAAGGGAGCCAAATCATCCTCCACATATATATACCTGCAAATTAATTCAGGTATTTTGCGAATCTCACATTCTAGAATGATGAATCTCACCATCCGAGATCATACCCTATATAGTTATACAGATGGATATGATGAAGTATCTATCATTGAATCACATTCGTCTATAGAATATCATTATGGAATAAGATTACAAATTAATTGGTGCTTCCAATAATGTTTCCCTTGATCGTAGTGTTTCTCCATTCTACCATGGGATGGTACTTCGGGGTAGATAACCTCCTTGACATGAGGAGGACCTCTATATTGATTATTTCTGGATCGTGTTGGTCCTTTGCTTGGCCACTATAGGAGAGGGGGACCTCGACACCAATTGCTAATATAGATATGAGGACCTCTTATTTGGTCATAGAAAACATGGGGAGGACCTACATATAGGATATAAGAGTGGGGAGTACCTCCACTATGGTTGTTCTATGTGTGAGTAGGGACCTCACACTAATCAGACTGGACATGGGAAGGACCTCAACATTGAGAAGCATGAGTTAGGGGGGTACTCCATATAAGTTATTGAATTAATGGATTGGACCTTCATTATATTTGATTCAAACATGGGATGTGCCTCCATATTGACAATTTTAATAATTTATAGGACCTTTAATCTTGTTTTTTGTGGTGTGTAAAAGACTTATGGGTTGTCTGGTGGTGAATACATTGGGAAGACCTATGTAATGGTAATTAATGATGTGGATATATAATTATATTTGAATTGTTCTGAATAATGGAGGGTCTTCCCAAAATCTTATCATGGGGAGAGGAGGACCTTCATATTTTATGTTATGTGGCTTGGGAAGGACCTTCATAAAGAGAAAAATAAGTACTCGAAAATCATATGTACTGATGTTTGATGATACAGGGTGGACCTCATCTTTTACTGATGCTGGTAACATGGGGAGGACCTCCAGGTCGATTATGACAATGGGGACGTCCTCTTATGTAATTTGGGATAGTATATGGAGGACCTCTATACTAAATTTCATTATCACTAACTAGTCTGTAATGGATACATAAACCACCAATGGCTAATAATGTCATCCCAACTTTCTTGTTGGGTGGTAGAGGCCTCAATCACAACTGGGTTTTGATGGGGCCCTGATCTACAATTGTAGGGATCTGGTGGAATGAATCAATGGTGGAATGAGCCACTAGATCTATGGAAGATAATGCTCCTTTCATGGAATGCACTATATCTTGTGATGAATTTTGACATCAGTATATTTAGACTAGGGTTGTTAGAGTAGGGAAATAGTCAACATATTCTTCATCATGGAGGACTGGTCACTTCTGGCACTCCTAGGGCCTAGTGAGAGACCTCACTCGAGGATCTCAAGCGGTATTAATTATCGGGTTGACTCAGGCATGCCTATTCACCTCGGAGAAGGGGAGTGAGTTACATGATATTTTTAGGGAGATTCTCTATGATTGGGTTCACCAGTGTAGTGGGGATCAGTGGATCCCTACTCAACCATTGGGATTTGTGGTGTCAATAAGGCGTAAAAGCCACTATGTCTTATCGATCCATACCCCTCAGGGGAATGACCCCCTAATTATTCTTCCTTCATTCGTCAGAATACATTTCCCTTCTATAAATAATATATGAATGTGATATTGGGTTGGATCTTGAAATACATGGTTGTGGTATAATTCATCATAGAGGTGGAATCTTGTGGGGTTATTGTGTTATCATTTATCCTTCCCCTATGTAGGAATTCATTAGGTATTTGGATTCCTATAGCTTGTGTCCTAAAATGTTAGATAATTATGATATATGTATGGGTACTAGGAAATAAAGTTTCAGTGCCCCACCATCATCCAATCTTCCATGGTTATAGATAGAGATCCATATTGATGATTTCGTAGACCAGAATTCCCAATGACGAATTACCCCAATTTCTTGTCAGTTCCATGCTCATCCCAGTATATTGTAAGTGGTTCCTAAGATATGATAGATAAATCTAGATACATTATAATGTGAGTGAAATCCCTTTATCTGATGACCAATATCATGAATCCCCATGGATTATGGATAATAAAATTCACATCAGCTTCACCATTTATTTTTCAAACACTTTCCTTGGGGTGCACGCCCTCCTGCGTGTTATTGTGTGTTGGCATGAATTTTATCCCCACACTAACACATTCCAAATGTATGTGAAATTTATCGCATTAATTGGATATATCTTCTCCTTTATCAAAAAAGAATGACAGGATGTTAGATCCTCCTACATAGGATTATTCCATGGATGTCATCACCTAGTATAGGTCTTTCTCATAGATTATGTCGTGTTCGTGAAACTCATTCTTGAGTCCACATATTTGTGTATTTTAATTAATTAAACTATGTCTCTATATATATTCCAAGTGTTCATGATAGAGAAGAAACTTTTGGTCAGGAGAGTAGTCATGTTGGGAATTTCTGGAATGTCTGGACACTATGAACATTGGTCACCTTTATTCTTCCCCATAGGTTGGAATATTATAGGGAAATATTTTTTAACAAGTCCCAAGGAATCATATTTTATAGTAGGAATATTATTTCAAATCAATATCTAAAAAGTCTTTCACCTTAATCATCCCATGTTTACTATGAGGTAGAAGATTTTATAGGCACATATCTTTCATGAAATTCACATTAGGAATCCCATGTTTGGCATGAGGTAGATTTACAATAAAAATAGTGAGTTCAAAGTATTTTTGAAATAGAATGATGCTGAAAGGTTTACTTATAGATGGATCAAAATTCAAAAGGAACGAAGAGTTGTATGGTGTACCCCATAATGGGGAAAATTTCAAACCATGATGGTTGATCAGAGAACCTAGGGAGGTGCATTAGGGAGGTGAACCCCATGGTGGGGGTGAAACAAGGATTACCATTGGTCGGTATTAGACATCTGAATGGAGTCTTATATAAACTTATTAAGAGTTATGGATCAAAACACATCTATTTTGTTTCCTTAGATTATGTTTGAGCGACATGACTTGTCCATGAACTTTAACATCATGCGTTAAGAACACTCGTTCCAAAAAAAAGAGATTTATTGGGTGATAATGTAGGGATTTTAAATTTAATCTACCCCTATCAAGATGACTAACCATGTATTGATGGTGTGGGTATTACATATAGAACCTTCTCATGTATGTGGAAGGATCTCAATAAAATATTACGGACTGAGAAAAATTTCGATGGATCTGGATAGAATGCTTGGTTGAATTGAATGGATGGAGTGGATTGAGTTAATGGAGTTCGTGGTTTTGAATTCATGGAGGATTCTTACATATAATAGTCAGGTAGAAATCAAATCCCATGATTTTATGAAATGGAATTTGGGATTACATCATAAGATTCTAGAAGAAGGGAAATGATGGGGCTTACACCTAAGCTGGATTCCCATGCTGTATGGATGGCATGGGGCTTACGCATGGAAGCTTCCCATAGGAAGCTCGAAGATAGATATTACTCTAGGATGGATTCCCATACTATAATTTGGATGGTTTTCATGGTCTCCACTATCCCCTAATCCTACATGCATCATGCTCAATGTGAGAAACAATAGGAAGTAGTATACCTAAAACTCAGGTTACGAATGATGCCCAAGGAGAGGTGAGTGGGGATTATGCATGTTAGTTTCCATATGAGGATTCCATTCCATGTGAGGAGTATGTAATTCCATGTAAGGAATATCTCATTCCTTGTGAGTCATGCATAGGAAATCCTATCAGGGTTCTGTGGGGCTTATGCATGGATGCTACCCGAAGAAGATGATCGCTTTGGAAGTGAGGGAGAGGTAAGAATCCCCTAAGGATATTTTATGTGGAATCCAATGTTCATTGTATAGGGTAATTATATAGTTTAATGTTATGTGAATAGTATTTTGGTGATATTTTATTTTACGTCACGTAACATTGATTTGGGGGACTCTCTCCATTCCCAATGGGATTACATAACCAAATCTCATGCACCTCTAGGAGTGGAATGGCTTTAGCAATGCCATGTTTCAATGGAGTGGAATATTTCTTAGTCATTAGGTCCATATTAGTGTACAAATGACGGGAATAGAAAATATTTATCATACATATACTAAGAATTTAATATTAAATGGGAGTATCATTCCATAATTGGATTAGATCATGCCATCAGAATGGGTTGTAAATGTAACATGGTGACTTAATGTGTGGTTAGATCAATTATGGATTTGTGTGGGGGACTTGGGAAGTCAAAAGTCTTGAAGAGGTGTCCAAATAAGGTATCAAACATGTAGTGTACCAGTAAAGTGGTTTCATCTATCATAGGTCCTTGTAAATAGGTTCTTCACAATACTCTGGGGCATTGTTGTGGTCAGGGGCTTCGCAATGGAGTATTCTTCGTAAAACACAGTGACCCTACCTCAAGATGGAGTCTTGGAATGGGAAAGGAGTTCTTCATAATGTACTAATTCTTCTTGAATCCTCATGCATCCTATAGGTCCATCTTTCTCTACAAAGGTTGTAGTCCTTCATAAAAGGTATACACACCTTAAATTGAGGTATTCAAAAACATATGAAATGAGGTTTTGTGAAGCACCTTGTTAACCCTTGGAATACACACAATGTGCCTTAGGAAATATTGAAAATTCCATCAAGGCATTGAGATTTTGTGGAGGTAGATGGGTATTCATGAAAGTGTTTAACAATGAAATCCCAAAAGATCATGTTTTGGGATGTTTGAGATTAGATTCAATTCTAAATAGTTGTGGCATCGTTGACTAATCTTGTGGCACATATTTTGGTTCAAACATATTCTCGTGAGATAAGATAAACATGTATTATTGTTTCAAAATAGATGATAAATAAGCCAATCATAATGATGTATCACCACATCATTAGGTTGAAGATTATCATATCAAACACTAGATCAATGTTAATGTAGTTTTAGTAATGCGAGAGTAAAAACATGAAAGAAAAGGTTATAAAAACCATCCCATGAATCAAAAATTTACCAATTAAAATCCTTCAAGAATTGCGGAACACTACATTCTTGATGCCCTGTTCCAGATATCTCATGATGGGAGAACACATCAGCCTCTACTAAAACACTTCAAAAGGCTATTTAAACATCTCCTTGTAAAAGAACGGATTCTAATTTTGGGTCAGAGTAATCCATGGTGATTATATCATGAAATAATTAAGCAGTAATAGTGTGAAATAGCCTTCAAAACCAATTAATTTTCACTCATATATTATTCTATTTGATGACTCCCAAGATAAACTTGCATCAAACATCACCAGGTCAACTATAGCACCGTCATCCGAGATAACATGTACCATAAAGAGGACTTCCTAAATCTATAATTGAAACATTGAGATATTAAAAAATTTCTTTTTATCTCACAGTATGTCTGATACCAACTTTAGGTGTCTCACATGTTCCTCCAGGGACACTGAATATACTTGGATATCATCGATGAAGACCACCAAAAATGGGTATAGTAAATGTTAAATGATATGGACCATGAGTTCGTTGAACTCTATTGGGGAATTTATCACACATAAATAATTTAAATGTACTTATAATGACCAAAGGTGAATCCAAATGTTATATTATATATATCCTCATCCCATAATCAATGATGGTGATAGCATTATCTGAGGTCAATCTTCAAGAACCACCACACCTATATCAACTTATTAAAGAGGCCACAGATCCTTGTTAATGGAAAATTATTATAGATTTACACCTAGTTCTGGTTTTGATAATACACACATAGAATCATTATCTTATCCTCCTTCCTGGTGAACAATGTTGGGGCTTCCTAAGGAGAAAACATTCTTTAACAAATCCCTCCCTCGACAAGTCCTCCTACTTCACCATCAGTTCTAAAAGATTAATAGAATATAAATGATATGCTAGTGGATGTATTGGTCATATACCAAGGTAAATGTAAATTAAAAATTCTATTTCATGATTTGGAGGTAATGCCAACCTTCCAAAGGAAAAACTTCCTCATACTCTAATGCCACTGTAGGTAACTAAAATCCCATAGCATCCCCTTCTCCA
This sequence comes from Viscum album, assembly GCA_963277665.1. Taxonomy (NCBI): domain Eukaryota; kingdom Viridiplantae; phylum Streptophyta; class Magnoliopsida; order Santalales; family Viscaceae; genus Viscum; species Viscum album. The sequence goes on from OY728133.1 coordinate 1,361,680,830, forward strand.
ATGGTAATACTATAGAAGTGATGAGTAATTATTCATATCCTACTATAAATGATCCCCTAAATCTCTTTCTAGGTTCCATATCCACCAGATAAGGAAGAACTCATCCAATGTCCAGGGATACAGAACCTCCCCCACCGTAAATAGTCATTATGGGAATGGATTAGGGATATCCAGTCCATACTTATGAAAATGTTGTAAGGGCTAGTCAAATCTATAAATAGATCCAATAATAAACTATCAACCTGAAGATTCATATCACACTTATGGAAGAAGCATGTGATAATTGAGTCACGTTTTATTAGTGTCTCCAAGTGAAATGGTCAAGATAGAGCCTCGGCCAAAATCTCCATGTCTCAAAGTAGTGAAATATAAAGAAAAGAGTAGCTAGAAAATATATAAATCTCTACAAAATATAGAGTACATATTACAAATATCATGCCTATAATTATCTCTATATCTTAGAGATCATAGGAATTCGCTTTTTTAGTCCTTCAGTCCCCTAGACACTATCTTCTTGATCCCATCATTGACCACTTGGGGGTAGTGGTGGAAATAGGTGAAGGTGTCCATAACCTCTTTATACTATATGTGGTCCACTTCTATGTCTTCCATCTTGAGGAAATCCCTTAAATTTTCATTATATTTTTCTTGGGGTGGTCCACTAACAATCTCTCTGTCAGTTGTGCACTAAATTAGAAAATCTCGACCAAGATTTCCTTGTTTTTCATAATAAATACACCACCTCTATCTAGGAGGACTCAATAAACCTTGAAAGCCTTGAACCATTAATAAACTATCCATGTATAATCTCTTGATGCATATTATGCACCCATATCCCTATGACTACCATTTTCTTCTAGATAGTTATTTATCAACTCCGTAGTGCCCACTACATGCACTTACTTTCAGTTCCTACTCATCTATGAAGATCTCCAATACTAAAGCTCCTTCATGCACTCCATCCTAGGTGGGAACTCAATGAGATATCAATCCTACGATGAAACCTTGGGTGAATCCTGACTCAATATTCTTGTATCTGTATAAAGGTTATCAAACCATATTTATAGTGTTTCGTGAATGTTCACCAGAACTCCTCAAATACAGTGCAATGGTCCTAATGCCCTTGTACTACTACAGAATCATCCAAATGTGAAATAATCACTATGTGGCTAGAAAAAAATCCTCCCTAATAAGTCTATAAAAATATAACCAAGACTGTGTTTTCTCTTCATGTGACATTGTCCCTAACCTCCACCATCACCCAATGGATCCCAAAAAAACTCATGGTTAGGACAACCATCTGATATGACGGAGCCCTAAAAAGGTATGAAACTAATACAACACCTCAATCCAACCCACACATATCATGCTTTGTGAATGTCACAAAAACCATTGAGGTAACTACCTTTTGAAATGATGTAGTTTTCTCATCCCGGAAAAATCCTCATTTGGCATTGGTGAAATATATTTCTCAATGGGTGGGGAATAACTAGAAAACCACATAGAGGTATATCCTCTTATATATTCCATTTTACTGAAGACTCATTAGTCAAAAAATCATCATTTTTATATTACTATGCAATTCCGGATATCTATTTTTGTGTAAGAATCCTAAAAAAAATACAAATCACATTCAATGAGTATATTTCGGAAGGTGACTCATGAAATACATGGAATCCACAGCCAATTTTTATATGATGCATGTATAAATTTTTTCCTTCCAACTATTGAATACATGTACATAGTAAAAAAGATATTTATAAGATTTCTAGTGAATGGATATGTCGGACGCCACTCCAACAATGGATTCTATAGCATGAAATCTGAACATGAAACATTTTGACTTTGTTTCCATAAATACCTAACCTACAGACATTTTTAAAAAAACCAATTTTTTATCTTAATGAGTAAAAATGTTCTAATACCACTCGGTAAGGACACATCCCATAGGGGCCAGCCTAGCCGTTGATAAGATGAGAGTGACAACCCCAATCCAACCCCTAATAGGCCATACCCTGGCAACTATTGTCAAGTATGAATATCCCAAGTATTGAAGGAATTAGACGATGTAATTTTGTGTTCACTCACACAAAACTCCAAGATCAATATATTCTGAATTTTAGATCAACAAATCCAATTCGAATGTATGAATTCAACTAAATCCAACCAACCAAGTATAAAAAACACTGGTGGTAATAATGGGGCCAAATACCAGAATAATAGAAACAAGAAATATATTCCAAACTACTCAAAAATATGGGACTAATATCAAATGATACATCATAAATAAGCTTAGTCTGTCTATCTATATCACTATACTTCTCCAACTCTCATTCCGGCTAGAATTACCTCAAATGGCCTTTCATCTATATAAGACTCGATATGTACGGACATGTCCCATGTAGTGTTGTGAATAATAATACCCATTAGAACACCCAAAATCACTATGATTAATGAATCAAGAGTAATCAACTCATTAATTATTAGTTATAAAAATCAGGATATTATAAATAACGATAATAGCGAAAAACCTATAAATAATCATATTTTAATTTTTTTCTAAAAAGGGTCTAAACCAAATCATACAGTCAAAGGATTCTGCTCAAGGATCCACTGTAATTTTTTTCTTAGAGGTCTCACACCACGATTAATGTTATAACTTATGACACTCATCTAAGAGGTCTTTATCATCTATACTTTCTATGACAAACTCACTGGATCACTGAAGAACATGTTGCCTATATAAGGGATCACACCTAGGACTGCTCTGTGATGAGACCATATAATTATATAAATATTCTTGAATGAGAAATTATTACATGTGCATGAAATATGAGTCAATAAATAAATCTAACCTATGAATTATATGACAGAGTATCCCACCACAGGTCTCATAGATGGACACCATAAACTACATATGATTCAAACTCGATAGAGGGTATCACAATCTAATACCAAGACAATAATCCCATATTTTACACTAATATGGATATATCAACAAGTAACTATTAAATTTACCTATTGATTAATAATGATACAAGGAACTCAATTTTATCTTATATGAAGTATAGGGTGTGTATATATGGAACACGATGTTTCCGTTAAACTCATACAATATCATGTTCCTCTACCATAGCCTATGTAAACCTAAATGTGCCCATGTACTATGATCATGTCCATATACCTATGTATTTATAAGTATAATGTAATGTATGTGTACTCTACCCAAACCCTATGTACCTATCCATGTCAAACTACATGGATATTCCCTTGTAATATTCATGTGACTATGTACTTGGACATGTATGAATATCAGGTTCTGTATGTGTACTCTACCCATGCCAATGTACATGGTTGTGTATATTTCTATGTATCCTAAGAGATATAGGTCGAGCCACCAATGATGGGTCACAATGCCTGTGACATATGTTACATTAATTGTGATATTTTTCTTCATGTGTAAACCCCAGCACTGTATCTAGGTACCCACACAGTTTGTGCTCTTCGAGGAATATATTGTTTGATGTGGAATTATCCATATTCAATGTGTTATTCACACAATCATATAAATTTATCATCTTAACGAATAATAATTCATAAATATTGGGGATATGGGTTTAATCATACATACAATCACCACTCACTGGATTTGATCCTTTTATCCACATGAAAATCAACAACCATCATATCATGTCATCACCACATACTATTGAATGAAGAAAAAAAATCAACAGTCTAATAGGATAAAAATGATACTATAACCATTTTCATTTCACCCCGATCACACCCTCTATAAAAAACTACACAGCTGGTATAGATCTATTGCATTGAAGAATGGTAGCACAATGATCAAATATTAGGTATTCAACAAAGATCCATCAAATGAAATTGACAGAAAGTAACTGCGTGAAAAAAGTGGAGAAAATCACATATGAAAAAATAAGGAATGAAACATGAAATTTTATTATTTTGGAATCTAAATTTTGTCATTTTAATGGTGTATATAGAGTAATAAAATAATTTGAATTACCTTAAATTATAAGAAGAACTAAACTCAAACCAGCACGCTTGATCGACCCATGAACCAAATAATAGGAAAAATCTATTTGTGTTCATCATGGTATAAAAAATGGGGAAATACACTATGGAAAATAATTCCCTGCTAGGGGTTGAATCGATCGCTGATGACTAATGAATTTTTGTCATCATTGTTGGCATGATCCTCAAATTTTTTCAGTGATAACAATCATTGATTCGTTGTTGTTTTTCTCTAAGCCTCTCTATAATTCTCTCTGTCTTTATTATCTGGGTCAAACACCTGATGCATTAAATTTTCTATAAAAGGGTATTTATAGAATATAATTTGTCTACTAAATCAATACATTATAAAATAAAAAAATTTTGTTAATAATTTTATTATTTTCATCTATGACATGACTTTATCATAGTGGATAATTTCTAAAAAACATATATTTCACCTATTATAAAACCCTAGTTTATGAATTAATAGGAATATTAGATTTCATATCCAATTCTACATTTGGGAGATATTACACATTTTTATGAGAACTATGAACATGTGATATTAATAAATTTTATATTTTTTTAAACCATTTTTGGGGTCATTGAGCCATGAATCTCAAGTTGTCTAAGTAGTTGGATTGGAAAATATTATTAGATACATTCCAAAAAATTATATGGAAAAGAAATATTTTATATATATTAAAAATAAATAGTCCCATAAAATTTATAATAATTATAATATTCCAAATGTGTTCTAAACCATTTATCCAACATAGTTTGAAGTGGTTAAATGTTTTGAGTAGGATGAAAAATTCAAATTCATCTAATTTATGAAGTAAAAGAACTCATTGTAACTCAGAAGAATTAGGAAAAAAAGATGACATCCATTCATTAAAAGTAATAATACCTTTTAATCTCCTATGGAGACAAAAAATGAAGACATACAGACAATTTATGCCTTCATATAAAGGGATTTATTGGTAGGAATAAAATTAAAATCTATTTTTCACATTAAAGGGTTGATGATTACCCACCTTATTCACATATTTTTCTCGATATTTATTATAGAAGTCGTAATTGAATTTTAATTTTTAATAAAAGATAAATTATAAATATTAATATTTCTAAATATATTATTGGATTATACATCATGGAATCTTAATTGGTTTTCATATAATAATATATATTAAACAACTAATAGTATAAAAAGAGTGGATGATCAATGATGATTATGTTTTAAGAATACCCCTTTAGAGGGAGCAATCAATATAGAATAATATATCAACGTATTAATATTGTGTATCTATTATGTAATTAATGATTACCACTACAAAATTGATGTTTTTTGTATTTTTTTCATTCTCTCGTCAATGTATTAATTTATATGCATTATTTCATATCAAGGTTGATTGTGTTTAAAAAAATCAGGTAAACACATGCACTTTTAATGTTTGGATAATTTTTTAAAGATTATTACATGAATATAAATGTTATTAAAAATATGTTTAATCATTTCCTCAGATAAATTATCAGAGCTAGTGTCACATTAGGGTTCATTTGGTTTTTTTAAAAAATTTACTAATCTTATATTTCTACATTGGGTTAACAATCTAGAGTTATAATTGGTTAATTAATGTCACATATATTATAGAAAACGTGTATCCACACTTATACCAGCTGAAAATTAATTAAATAACTCATGAAATGGGATTAACATGAAAAAGGATATGTAAATGGGGGGAGGGTGCTACATTGAGAAGGGAAGACGCTTAATTACAATTGTTGATATCAAAAATATTAAAAATTAAAACATTAATCCTACCTTATACTATTCATAGGGTAGAGTAAATTTCCAATAATTTTATTTATTATCAATTACTGTGATAGAATGAGTGAACAATCAATGTTAAATTTTTAGATATCTATAGTGTTTGGAAGATAAAAGTATTGAAACAAATCTAAACTGGGAAATTGATTTCCCATTTGGATTATGATTTTATTTATTTTTAATGATCAGGTAAATACATGTCATGGAGTATATTTTTTATGTAATAAGAATCTGATCAATGTATGAGGCCACCATAATAGATGGAAAAAGAATAACTACCCTTAAATAGATTATTAGAATTATTCAGGTGGGTCAGCCTAAAATTTGAGGATACTATATTTGTTAATCAAATTAAATTAATGTAATAGATAAGACTTTTATTAATCATTTTGAATAGAGTATGTAAAAATTAATTTTTTTTTGTTCACCAGTGTGTATGTTGGATAGGTTGTATAAAAAATAGTTAAAAATAATAAAACATTGGAAAAGTACAAGAGAGTAATGATTGATGTTATAAAGAAACCATAATTGTGTTATCCATGATTTTGACTGTTGAATATACTACTGAATATATGTCTAATGAATATTTTTGATGGATAATGTAATGGATAAAAATTTTAGGCATTTTGAGTTAAGCTGAATTGATTATATTTTTATAAAATATGTAAATTTTAACAACAAGTTGGAATTGTAATATATTTCAGTATGTACCTTATAAGGATAGAGAAATATGTCCCCATAATATTGGTATAATATATTCACGAGGCTTAGATAATCCTGTTAATGTTCAAACAACTATATTCTATAAGGATCTGATATACCCCTTATAATATGGATAACCAGGGATCATATGATTTATAAATATCGTCAGAGGTTCATTCGTGTAGTTATAAGTTTTATTTTGTCTTCTTATTGTCCATAAAAATAGAGAATAATATTAATACATGCTTTTTTAGGTTCGTTAATTTTAATATAATGTTATGATTAGCGGTTGTATGTTTTAGAAAAATCCTTATAATATTTATCCACCATCTATAATTTTGAGAATAATTCATCATTGAGATTATAGTGTTTGAATAATTCATGATTATAGTTATTTACTCATTTAAAAAACAACATGAAGTTATGGTTATCCATTATCTAATCTTAATTTTATAGAAATGGTTTGATAGTATCATAATTCTATTTATTATGATTTCAGAATTTTGATTCTTGTAAATTAATATATATGGATAAAAATGGATGATGAATAGGGTAATGTATGAATTTTTCTTTACGTATAAAATAGTTATAAAATAATTTTATTCCAATATTAATGAATGTGTTAAAATTAAATATTCATGAATAAATATATTTTGACGCAAGATAACAAATATTGAAAGATGAGAATTTACCTTACCTAAAATGATGAAATTAAACACTTCTTAAACAAAAAGGTTAATTGGAGAATTCTTGTGTTATTATTCAGCGTTTAAAATATCTAAAAACACAATTGAATTATTTCGGAACAAAATGATGAGTATAGTTTTGAGATGATTGCTATTACACAAAAACCCAAGATTGAGGTTTGTATAGGTTTCCATGGAACATCTCATGCCACGATTAGAAATATGAATGAGATATATGTTTTTGATATATAATATTGTATATAATTAAAAAAATAGTGATTTGATGTAGAATTATTTTTTGAAAAAATAGAAAATTGAACCTATGGTAGAAAATTGTTAATTTCATATTCACTCTTTATACAAATGAAAATGAATTGTAATTTTTTAATACTCCTCGAGGAAACCATAAAGAAAAACTATATCATGGTGAGATTGTGAAATGGGGGATATGTTTTTTTCATTCCCATAATATCATATATATTTCAATTTATGGATGTCTTAAAATACCCCATAAAAAATTAAAGTCACATGTATAGATATGAAATTGTGAATAAAAAAACATATAGAACATATATCTATATTATCATGAACCAACCATAATAAACCAGCTAAACGGTTTGTAGTTTAGTTTTGACATGACCCAAATTGTTTAACCCACCCCCATGGGATGGAGAATACCTTCAGGTTATAAAATAAAAACATCATGTAAGGACTTATCCATAATAATAACTCATCAAAGTAATCCAGAAGATTCTAATAAATGAACCAGTCTATATTCCATAAACTACATGAGATATATATTACCACAATTACACTTATGATTTTCTTAAAAAAAGTCCTTTTATCAATGTCTCGACATAAAATTTATGTACATAAATAGAAAAATTCAATCTAATAAGAGGATTACATGCTCCACATATCACGCCCAACACCCAAGGTCCCACTAAACAAGAACCTCCACCACCTCCGAGTGGTTCCTTTCATTATACAAGACAATGAAAAAGAAATTATTCAAATGAATAATGGAAAAGGTAGGGTGTGAGAATAAAATACCAGTAGGATTCCACCAAATTATTTCATAATAAATCAATATTAAATCAAACATATATTCTAAATTTTAAATTAGACATGGCTGTGTAATATTTTCAAATTTCAATCTAAAAAATGGGTTTTTAGTTATTTTAATAGAGAGAATAAAATTGGTAAAATTAGGAATTTATATCTTATAACATATATATATAAACATAATATTCAATAAAATAATGAATGTAACAATTCATAAAAATAGTAATGAATAAGACTTTTAATCAAAAATTATCTTATATAATTATTTTCAATCAATGAACCATGGTAATAACTCCTAGGGTCAATTAGTCATAGTCACAAGGTTCTAAAAAATATCAGTGAAATATGGATCCTGGTTTTTAAACAATTTCTATATCTAAATACTACGTATAATATGAGATAATCCCAAAGAATAAACGTCTTTCTCTCAATATAGTTTTAGTTTTTTTCATCATAAGATGAATAAAAGATATTAGTTTACCAAGAATGAATATAATTCCTCCAAACTCTCCGGGCTTCCATGTGCTTCAAGATAATAAATCATACATAGGGATATAATTCAATTTTATAAATATAATATCATCTCAATCAATTATTACATTCACCATGTTCATTTTTCAAAACATGCCATATCATTTAAAAACCAATCAAAATTTTTTTAATCAAATCTCATTCCCTTTTTTAATAAAATAATTTCATTTCTAATTATAAAAATTATATCATTAAATTACTTCCCAAATCATCATTAAAATATTTCTTTAAATAAATCGTTTCAATTTAAGATCATTTTTCATAAAATAAACACTTCATTTTCAAATCCATTTTCAAAGAGATTCCATTACACACACACCATGACATTTCAAAATAATTTATCCATGAATCAAATAAATATTTATATTTCAATTATAAATACATTTCAAAATCAATAATAATTAATGTTATCAATTGATATAATTTCATTACAAACCCACCTACCTCAATTCATGAGATCAATGATCACCCAACACAGGATCCACATCCAATGAGAATCATAAAGCTTGGATTGATCAACAGATAAAATAAGAAACCTAATTCATCAAGTAAATATCAATATCAAATAATTTATGGAGTATAAAATAAACGTTTATAATGATATATTGGATAAGTGAATGAATCCATGATCAAATAGACATTACACTTATCATTAAGAATCCAGTTAAAAAACTGGTACATTGATAAATGACTAAAAAAGGATAGAAGTGAAAAAAAATCCTATAGAGAGCATACAAATATAAGGGATTATTTTAGGTTTTAATATGTTGATTTAGTATTTAAAAATAGAGATATCAAAATTTAAATTAATAAAATATGACAATTAAATTTGTGCCACACAGTTTTTCTGCACGGTTTTGCAGAATATGAACCACTTTTTAGGCAAATGGTTGACCAGCACAATTTGTCTGTACAGCTTGAAAAAATTTGTTCTAATCATTTCTAACCCCATTTTACATGTTTTTTTGTTTCTTGTGGTATGCATAATGGTTAGTAATAACTATCCACCAACCATGCACCTTCCAATCGAACTCCATAATTTAGTACACAATTTCTTAGGCTGGATTGCATGGTTTTATATAACTATTCATACACCTAAAGCTTCTATATATTTCTTGAATAGACTGAAAACAAACCAAGATATTTTCTAAAAAACTATTGAAACAAGGTTATAAAATTACATGAAATCAAGTATATTCGTATTAAAATTCTCTCCAATATAAATTATTTCTTCCCCCCGTAAAACCTATAAAAAGACTCTATTGCAATGTAGTGGGACCACTGCTCTCCCATCTAGGACTCATACTACCAAATATTGGTAGAATTTAAACCACACTACCATAGAACAAAAACCATGGGTATGTATTTACCAAGAATAAACCATATCTAAGAATAAATTTTCTGAACTTGACGATCAATCATGAGTATATGTGCTTCAACATCAAGGTCCTATAAAATGAAGATGATAGTTGGTTAGAAAATATAATTCTTGAGCTATGACACATAAAACACATTGAGGATTGACATCCATTATAGTGGTAAATCCAAATGTTATGTCACCATTCCAATCCAATGAACAAACATAAATGGTATCACATATCAATGTCATAATTTCTCATGACTTCGAAGCCATTGATGACCCAATTGAGGTGAAACTCTTATAAACACCTGGTTATGAACAAATATATCAAAAGGTTGAGGTCAATGATCAAAATATTATTTATACCAGCTATATAAAATTATCATTATTTGATGAATCATGTTAATTTTCACCATCGTATCAATGACTAAACATTGTCTCATATGGTATGTTTCACTAATTTTATAACAATAAAGTGGAGATATAAAATGATGAACTTACAAGTCTTCAATGGGTTCCATTTTAGTTGAAAAAAATTATCTATTGTTATAGTAAAACTCAAATATTATTATGTGTATATCCTAAATAGATCTAAATTGAAGGACACAATTTTGAAGCATGTATTCAATAATATGTATATCCCATTTGGTCTGACCATGTTATTAAAGATATTACATAATGCTCATCTTTAACTGGGAGGTAATTACCTCTTAAAATCCTCTATAATAATATAAGTGAACTAGGGTTCCATGTTGTAAACATTGTAAGATGTAACACCATAATATATTATGATCTCCTATGAGGGTCAACGACACCCAAATGGTACCAAATGTAAGAACCCACATCATTCAATAAGGATTTTAAGCTATATGTGTGCTTCCAACCTTGGGAAATCTGATTAAAAAAGAAAAAATAAAAAAACTATCAATAGGACATGAAAACATATTATACTAGGACATACAACTATCAATTAATCCATTGATAACATTAAAATATCTTACAGAAAGAGCTCACATTTCTGATCCATGAAAACTCAAATAGAAACAAAAAATTCCCTTGCATGATTATATAAAGAGATGACACCTCCTAGGGTTCAATATTAATTCCATTAAATTGATTTAAATTTTATATTATAAACATTTAAGGGATATAAATCGAAACATCAATCAACTTTTTCAATTAATTTCATAAAGAAAAACATGGAGGATTTATCAACATACTTTTTAATCATTAACAATTTATTGACATCCTGTAATAAATTATGAGGCTTATCATATAAATTCCTTTTATGTCATTACAAATAAGGTTCCATATAATGGTCCAAATAAGCCAACATGAGTTCTCCATAATGAAACAAAATAGCAGTTTATTAATTATTAATGTTTCAAAACACTTTTAGTGGGTTATCTCATAAGAATCATTTCGCAACTGACATACATGGGTCTATTTGTTAATTCTAAATTCTTATAGACACAATTTAGATAAAAATATAATATATTTCACATTTATAAATATTTAGAATTATAAAATTTATATATACAAGGATTTATTAGATGGGTTTCCATTCCCTAAATATAAAGTGCCCATAATGTTTATAGACTGAAGTATAGTTCCCATTTTACCTAAACAAATTAACTTAATCCTTTGACTCATGCATATTTTCCATTAAAAAGTAATTTAAAAACTTTCCATATTCATATATAATGGTTCAGTTCAATGGGTGGCCATCTATCATACTATAAAGCTTTCATACACTTTATATTATTGAATTAGGATCCCATTAGTCAAAACCAATTTACTTTAAAACTAGAACTTTATCATCCATTAACAATTTAACAAAAATACCCAATTATAAAAAAATATTATATGGTTCATGTATAAAAGTTACCTTTTCCCCATTATAATGCACCCACACACATTACAACTAAAAATGCCATTTTTTCTTTGAAACCCATATATTTTTTTCCATAAAACAATTTACATTTCAAATAAAAACTATCATGTAATCATAAGCAGTAAAATAGAGAGAGTTTTAATGATCATATAAGCATTGAATATAAATATAAAAGGCATACTAAAATAAGTATTCATCATGTAATATAATCACGTATCATGGCATATATTAGGCATGCAGAAGAAAAAATAAAGCATGGTATATCAGTCAATGAACACAATCCAAAACAACATGTTGATTCCAAATGTGACTACATGGCATGAAATATGTATCACATGTTAATTTCATTTTTCCTATTATGATTCTTGCACATAATTATCCTCGATGAACATGGAAAATTATAAAATAAATTAAATCCCATAAATCAATAAGCAATACAAATTACACCATTCACTCAAGGTGAAATCATAATTAATTGTAATATAAAACAGGATGAATAAAAGTCCAACCCCTTACCAAATGGACTTTTCCCCATGGGTGGGGTGATCAATCATAGACAGTACTATTTGAAAACATTTGACACATTAATAGTATCATGTCTAGAATTTTAAAAATATAAGACAACAAAATAATTCATTGATAACACTTTGTAATGTACTATCCGGACATACCATTGTCTATTAGCGACAGTCTAATTGTTATATGGTAGAGAGAATATACCAACATGATTTGTGTATAATGGAGGTAAAGTAGATAAGAAAACAAATATAGCATCAGGAGAATTATAAATAAATGATTAAGAAATGGATGATAAATGAAATGTAATCTGAATATAAATGTTGGCCAATAGAAATATATAACATAGGAATGCACATATTTATGATGATACAAAATAAAAATATCAAACATAAATTGGAAAACAATATAAAATATAATAAGAGGATATGTAAAGAATGAAAATCCTTAAGGGATATTTCCATGATAATCCCAGGCTATAGTTCAGTCATGTGCTCCTAACTCTTAGGTACAACCTAATCCACATAAGAAATCAACAAGGGTCTTGGAAATATAAGGTCTACATGGGTACCCTGGTGCAATGGAAGCCCGATTAGGGGGTGAGATAACAAATCATAGAAGCTTCACACCCAAAGATTCTACAAATGAATTCTTCCCATGTATAAAATTAATGAAGAATATGTATAATGTTTAATATATATTACTGAATTAAATACACCAAATAAATCTGAAGATTCTAAAGGATACCAAGAAGATCTACATAATTTAGGTCGTAAAGGGAATAATATTTATGGCTAGTAACTATATATATAGTAATAATCAAATATATAAATATATATAATTTATTTATATATTGCATGAATCTATATAAAACATGTTCAATTAGAAACATAATGGCCATATACCCAGAATACGAGTTATTATCAAGATAAAAGAATAACTCAGATATCCCTGACAAGTATAAATGAACCTCTAAGCTCATGTAATTGGGTACATTCCCAATATCCCAATAGAGTAAGTGAATTCATTCAACGACCCATGGTATGGTGTGTGGGACTCCATGAAAACAATCTAATCATTATACATTGTGCTTAAATCCCCTAACCCATATACTATCTTTGGTGTGAGATTACATGCTCAACACCAAATGTAAGGGAGAGTGATACCACGATGCTCAACATAACCCTTTCCATCAATCTACAACCTATGTATAGGCCGTAATCTTATTAATAATAAATACCCATGAGAAAATACCTCTTATGCATTACATTTATGAAGAACATATAAAGGCATCATTATATTTGTAATATAATACATAATGAAATACATCATAATAATTTTAATAGCCAAGTTCAATTCCATTATTTCCATAAAATTCATATAATAAATTAAAAACATAAGCAATAGGTGTGGCCTTACCACCCTTATTAATAATTTCATTCATTTCAGGAAAAGAAAACAGACATTTATATGATATTCCATTTTAATTAGGTCATCAACATAGAAAAAATCAATTCGTTTTACATGGGTCAAAGAGGTACTTTGAAAGTACCATGGTCTATTTGGAAATTACCTACATCGGTAATCCCATGTATTAAACAATCCCATTCCATAAAAGTACCTTGGTTCATTAGTAATTTATATAAGAGAGAACATTCTATGCACATAGGATGTTTTATTATTAAAAATAATATTTATTTATTTGAGGAATACACCATTTATCAAGTTCATTCGAGGAAATACACAAAACATGCCTTATTTCTATTAAAAAAATTCAGAAGAAAAAAAACTATCCCAAACGTCCAAGCAAGAAGTAAATTAGAAATAAAAACAATTTAATTTTTAATATATCACACCTAAACTGAGGGATTTTAGTATAAATACATGAAATCATAATTCATAAAACTAATTAATAATATTTAAATATCCCTTATAAGGTATGACTCAATTCATCTAAAGAATAATTTTAAATTAATTGGAAAACATGGTAATTAAAATCATAATGGTTAAAATGAAATTAATAAGGTTTCATTATAATTTAGATAACTAAATATATTGTTCTAATATAATTAAAGTGTAATCTGAAAAATTAAATGGTTTTTTGGAAATTAAATCTTTTAATTAAAAAGGTAAAATTTATGTTGGTGCACCCAAGGGGTGTCGGCAATTAAGGTCGATGTAATGTATATACTAAACAAGGATTATAGAATGAGTAACTAGGGGTATAGAACAATTTTATATAAAGTACTTAATTAATAGGTGACATGTATAATATTTCATCATGAGTCACAATATAACTATTCATAAAAATGATTAAAATTTTAGCAAAATCAATATACCACATACCTTATATAATGCATTATACAATCATCCAATATCAATCATTGATTTAATCTATCATAGATGAAATTGACAAAATAGAAATTTTCCATTAAAATAAGGAAATTTATCTCACTCCAAAATATACTAAATGTTGGAATTAATATCATTAAATTGATTATAGAGGAATTGAGATGTTATCAATAATGGGTTATAGAGACTAATGGGGATCAAATCATAAGACCGATGAATGACATGCATAAATTCTCCTTTATTATTGAGGTGGAGGAAAACCACAAGAGATGAGAGCCATGTACACTACAAGACAAAAATAAATAAGAAAAAGAGAATTTAATCTCATTATGTCCATTTCAGTAAATTCACCCAAAAAACCAAGTCACATGGTTTGGCCACACGGCATGGCCAAACATTTCACCAACCTTGTGAAACTCTCTTCTTAGGAAATGACCTTACATGATTTGTCCATCATGGTTAACCTAAACATGTTAAAATCATATGATAAATAGTTAACGGGTATTACGTATGTGGAACTACCCATGCGGTACATACATAAGCTTTGGAAAAACTATACACTTCAAGTGTACATAATCTCATCACCCCTTTTTATGTTGCACGTTATTCTGTTGGGAAGCGCATGGTTTCAGACAATCCTTGCACCATTGTCAGACACTTCAAACAATAAATTTTTGGCCTCAGTGCTTCCAAAATGCAATAAGCCACATTGGATACACCTCATACCTTTACCCATGTCTAAAAACAACACATTGATGTGTTCCAACTCTAAAAATTATGTTCTGATTTTTGGTTTTAATAATGGACCATCCAGTAAATGAATATGTTCAAATTCCCTTGAAATTTTTATTGGCTCAAAACATGGGTCATTATATAACCTTTCATCAGACAACAAAACAATATCAATGGCTACTTATTCCCAGCATATGATGGTAGAACCCACAGTGTTCATTGACATCTGGTACATCCAGAAAAACATATATATAAACTATTGATGGTGTACCTTACACCATCAAACTACATATATATGGCTTCAAAAGTGCAACCACTAAGAGATCCCATATAAAACTAAAACACTTTTAAAAAACTATGAATAAATCCAGATCTTTGTCAGCATACCCATGAAATTGTCAGGTTAGTGGACATGATCGTTAGTAATTAATATTATGATAAAAATTCATATTGGATTCAAATAACTAAAATGCCAAAAAAATATGTCTTACGATACATAACATGACATTATCACATTCACATAAGAGGAAAATATAATAAGTCACAAAAATCATTTTCTCCAAACCCCACCACATGATATAAACCATTGTTCTATCACTACCCTTAACAATAATACATGTATGTCATGGTTAAAAATGGTAAACACATTTTCATTATTCATGTTTCTCATTAGATACCCATTTATTCACATATTTCATCACATTACCATTTCAAACATTCACATTGGCACCATTCTCAATTCTATTTCACAAGAATGAAAAAAAATTCAAGTTCAAGCTTACCTATAACTTGTTTTCTGTGCATGTATATAAATGATTCTTGATGCAATAATATATACTACCTTGAATGATGAATGGAAAATAAACTCCCATTCCATAACAATATATATTTAAATCCTCATCCAATCATTGAAACAATAATCACATGACACTGAAAGTGTGTCACCCATGGTGAAATTACATCAATTGTAATTGAACACATCAATAGCAAAAATCCCACCATGGGTATATGGGTTATCCCCTATACATGGGGTTACTACATGGATGAAAGAGATTATAACCATGGATTCACTCTACATAGTCTCATGTCTACCATTCCTAAATATTATGAAAATGAAATGCAATAAAACAAAAATCCGATAACAATTTGTAATGTCCCAAACCGCTTTCCCCAATTCGGTACCCCGAGTTTTTTAGTCACATGACCTCATGCATGTCTGCACATACGACCTAGGATACAGGCTAGTAGTGAGGTTATAATATCAGTCATTGGGGGACTATATACTTTTGATCAGAGTAAAACACTAGTGGAAATAAATAAATAATAACCAATGCATGATATAACATAACCTGAAAATTATAGTATCACAATATGACCAAGATTAGAAAAATAATTCGATAATAATTAATATGTATGTCATTATAAAGTGAAACCCAAGTGTCAAAATGCAACTATAAAGTACAGACACTGAAAAATATAAAGTGGGTCACAAACCAAATCTAGTTCCATCCTCTAAGCTCTATCCCAACTCGCCATTTAGCATTGGGAATTTTCATGTATCCAGTCTGTCATCTATGAAATCTATTCGGGTACCAATCATGCATCCAGATATGGGTGTGAGTAAAACTTTTTAGCCCAACAACAACATGCCTAAAATCATATCCAGACAAATAACAGTGCATTGAGTTTTATAATGATTAAATTACAATGCATAAATAAAATCTTATCAAATTATCAACTATTCATTATTTAACACATAAACCCCCAGCTCCCCAGGGACACCCATATCTCAAATCTTTCTTTAGACCGTGCCAAATTCTGAACAATCCCCAGGGGATATCATATCTCAGAATTCCATTATTATCCTTCTTTAATTTCATAATTTAACGAATATGTTACCATTCATAATTTATAATAAGTGACTAAATTTCCTTATTACAATTAATTAATTAACAATTGAATACCAGGTTACCATTCATAATTCTATAGTTGAATTACCATGTTACCATTCATAATTACATAATTGAATGATCATGTTACCAATCATAATTCCACAATCTAATGGCCATTTTCTCATTCATAATTCCACAATTGAATGACCAACCTACCATTCATAATTTCACAGTAAATATTTCACAATATCAAAATATCTAATATATCACAACAACCAATTAATTATTTCAATTATTAAATAATAATGTCATACTCATATATTAATTAAAAAATTAATTGATTAGAGTAATTCAAATAATTAGTTTAAAAACAGATTAATCATATCAATTTCATTAATTAATTCTATAATTAAGTAATCACAACACTTACATTAATTAAATAAATAATAAATTAATCATGTAAATTCATTAATTTATATAAAAATTAATAAATTATTATTATTTTCATTAAATAATTCAACAATTAATTAATTACATAAATCATTTTAATTAATACAAAAAATAATTAATCACAAAAATTTCATTAATTAATTCAACAATTAGTTAATCATGTAAATCTCTTTAATAATTTAACAATTAATTAATCACAACAATTCCATTAATTATTTTATAAATTATTTAATCATAATAATTACATTCCTTAATTCAAAAATTAATTAATCACATAAAAATTATTAATTAATTCAATAATAATTTAATCATAATAATTCTTTTAAATAATTCAAAAATTAATTAATCACCTCAAACTCATTAATTAATTCAACAATTAATTAACCACATGAATTCCATTAATTAATTTAATATTTAATTAATCCCTTCGAACTTGTTAATTAATTCAAAAATTATATAATGATAATAATTCCATGAATTAATTCAACATTTAATTAACCACATCTATCTCAATATTAAAATAATAAATACAATAATTAATTATCTTAGTTCCACAATAAGCATCTCCCAAAAAATAATTCAATAATTAAGTATAACTTTTCAACAATCATTATATCTCCATAAATATTTCAATAATTAATTATTCCAAATCCATATTTACAATATCTCAATAATTAATTCCATAAATAATTATTCAAATTTTTCCTTTCACAACATCTCTATTAATTAATTACAAAATTAATTAATCACATTCAATCCCTCCAAATAATTCACCAATTAATTTTTCACATCAACTTTATTTAATAATTTTCCAATTAATTAATCACATTCATCCCTTTAATTAATTTCAAAATTAATTTTTCATTTCATTGGAATTAATTAAGTTGCTGATTAATTAATGACAATATATTCTATAATATTTTCACCAATTAGTTGTTCACGACAATTTCATTAATTAGTACCATAATTAATTTATCACATTCAATCTCTTTAATTGAATCACCAATTATTTATTCACATTAATTAAAATAATTAATTATATAATAAATTAGTCATATTCAATCATTCTATTAATTCACCAATTAATTATTCACATTAATTACATTAGATAATTTTATATTTAATTAGTCACATTCGAACAATTTCATAATCACAACAATATCCAATAATTAATTCTACAATTAGTTATTCAATTAAAAAAATCTCAATATTGATAAAATTAATCCGACAATTAATTATTTCAAATCAATATTTCTAAAGACCTACCATTTTGATTAACTAATTAATCAACTAATTAATCAATTTCAACAACCTCAATACCATCATAATTAATTAAACAATTAATTATTCAAAATCACAATAACATAATCCCATCATTTCAATATAATTAATTAAAAAATTAATTAATCAAGGTTAACAACCTAAATAACTCCTCAATTAATTCAATAATTAAATATTCATCTCAATCCCATTAATTTACCCAATAATTAATTAATCGTCTCAAAATAAATAATTCACTCAATAATTAATTAATCATTTAATATAATTACTAATTAAACAATAATTTCATCACATCAATCCCATTATATAATTCCACAATTAATTAACCACATCAATTTCATTAATTATTCCACCAATTATTCAACAAATAACCAAAAACTCAATATCCCATAATTAATTTATCAATTAATTATCTCAAATCGAATATCTCAATATATCATAATTAATTTTTCAATTAATTATATCAAATCAACAATATAACTATCTCATAATTAATTCATCAATTAATTATTAAAAATATGTAATCCCATTATCCTCAATTTTATATTTCATCATTTATTTAATTCAAAAAATTAATAAATTCTATCAAGAACTCAATTACTATACATCTAATAGAAATTATTCAACAAAATACATGTAACATAAATCAAGAATTTTTGATTTCAATTATAGACTAACTACCTCAATTTTTTGACGAATGTTCACTCAATATAGAACTAGAATTTGAAGCAGATATATCAAGAATGCAATAAAGTGCACTTCCTAGATCTGAAACCTAATTCCATGATCATATGAAAAAAGATCACTTAAATATAGATCTATATCAAATAATACTAGAACTATAATCATAAATGTTGGATCTAGATCCAAAAATATATAAGACTCGCTCACCTAAAATATATAGAGAGGAATAAGAGAGATAGATGAGTAATAAATCAAGAATAAACCCTATACCAAAAGAAGTAAAGATCTGTCAAATCTGCTTCAAATCACAAATAATAAAGGATAGAGGGCCTTGGAACCCCTTGAACAGTATTTGGCATCATGTAAAATTAATTATGTGTATATCTGGGGAGTTGGGAGGGTATTTGAAGGGGTCTTATATAACATTAAATTCAAAATTTGAAACCTTAATTGACTCTCACACATTTTCCTGGGTCAGGTTTCTTGGTCAATACTAAACATTATCCAAACCACGCACCCACTGTGCACTCAGGTTGCCCACATAGTTTAACTATGAGCAAACCATGTCGCCTAATTTCACACATTGTTTAACAATAAGTGAACCCTAAACCCCTCATGCACTCTTTTTTTAACAATGCAAAAACCATGCAAATCCAATAATCACTTTTTCTAACTATACTAAAACCTTGCTAAAACCATTAAAATCCAATCCTTTATCATAAAGTATCAATTTGTTTCCCTCAAAATCATTAATGTTGAGACCCAAACAAATAATACTCAAAACAAGGAAAATGAATTCTTCCAAATAAGATCGTGTCATGTTCTAAAAAGGTCATGATATTATACTATAGTAGGGAAAGCATTGTCCCAGGTGTCAGACTAGAACCCTTGGTTAGCTTATTTAATAGTTTTTTCAATTTTTCTATTATGCGATTATTGTTTTATACAATGTGTTAGTATTTTTCAACATGTATGGAAATATAAATTAGGAATTCCCTTATTAAGATATCATATTATAGGTTCAGTCTTGGGGTGTCATGTGGTTATTTATTTATCACCCCTTTAATGTGAACCTTGGTGTGCATGTAGGATGGATTTCTTCACTCATGTTGGAGCATATTTTTTACGATGAATGGGGTTGAATCCCAATGTTACTTGATCAGGTGAAGCCACTAATGTGGGGTTTCAAGATCAACATACTACAACATGAGCATCGAAGAGACTAGGTATGTGGTTTGGCTCAAAGAAGTAGTGGATCCTAATGTATTTATATTCAATTTTTTAGGTGTTCTTCGCAGTGGAGTATCAACTATTGTATTGTATTAATTATCTGGGTCCATATGACTAAATAAAACATTTCAATTATTTTAGTATGTTTCTATTCTGGTTTATTTGTTATGAGTACAATAATTTTTATATCTTTTTTTGTTCTTCTTTAATTTTTCACAATTATTACACTATGACCAAAGGGTATAGTCTCCCCACTAAATCTTTTATCCCATTTCTGCTAGTTGGAAGCCTCTCTTGTAACTGGAGGGGTTCTTGATACAATGTAAGGAGACAGATTGGGTGATGTGACAAGTTGACATGGTCTAGTTCATTATTGGTTTATATCTCGAATTAAAAATTCACAAACTAACTCTATTTATAATAAAAATAAAGTAAAATAAGTCCAATAGAGAATCTACTCTCTTTTAATCCCCTGAAAAATATCAATTACTATCGCATATGTTATAATATCCATATAAATTTATTAATATTCAGAGTTTCGGGATACAAAATAATTAGATGCACATCTATTAAATAATGTATATACTAATTTTTTATAAATTGTAATGTCACATATAAATATACTATGACCCAAATCGGTTACCATCATAGACTCGTCCACAATGTAAATGAGATTCAATAATTATGCATATTGTTGGATATAAATTTTTATTTAATCATACAACTTCACCCTAGAGACTCCTAGAATTTTTTATCTTGTACCACATTTAGGAATAATAAAAACATAGACAACCATTTGAAATTATCCTGAGAAAATATAATATCTGTATTTCTTCAGTACCTATATGAAAGAATTCATTAGGTACCCATCATTTCCATACTAGAATCAAATTAAATTTCATTTTATTTACATTTTAAATGATTTATAGGAAGTTTACAGTTGATATCTACCACTATAGTTTCTATCACGATACTCATCTATCTTCCTCTTCCCTTTTAATGCTTTACTAATTCTACAAATGAGAGTTTTCTGAAATCTCTAAAACCCTAAATTACCATCCATTTCAAGTTCCTTTATAAAATCCAAATATATAATGTCATTATACATGGTGATATTTATCATGAAAACATTGGATTATATATTTTCACAAATAACCATATCAAGACTCTAAGATTTCACATATCATTTAATACAGCATCTGGTGATAAATTTTAATGATAAGAAAAATGATTGGCATACTAATTCACTATCTATTTACCATAATAAAGGTTAAGGAACTCCATCAACTTAGCCAATACATTCAATTTAAAATATAAATGATTCATGAAAATTACCCAGAATTCCTTCCAATCTAAGCCCACATACATCCCTAAAAGTATTAATGAATCCTACCAACATATTCTAGGCACTTGATGAATAATGATAACACATTTCAACATAAAAGAGTCCAACATATATAAAAACTAAAAGAGTTTCTCAACCTTTTCCAACCAATCATCAATTGCATGATGATCATTGTTACCTGAGAAAGATAGTGGATTGATATGAATAAACACCTGGGTATAATCTCAATTATCATCCTTTCTAGGAACAACCTATGCATCCTGAATGGGGACATGTGTATATATTTGGCCTAGATTATGAATCACAAGCACAGTAATCTGTAAAATGTTCTAATCAACTAGAGTATTCCTTTTTCATGGATAATTGTTATCTCCCACCTAGTGTATGTTCAAATGTAATCTAGGGGGTATGGTACTGCACAAAAACAATAGATAATAAATAAAACTTCTATAAAGATACAAGGGATTATTAATACTATCAATCAATATTCAATTTGGAAAAACCAATTACTAATAAAATATTAGTATAAATTATATAATTATATTAAAAAACTACATGGAGAAAATGTTTTCAAAGATACCATGGGAACATAAGAATCATTACGATGAGATATTGGTGGGAAAATACCCATAACATAAGCCTTATGTTCTTAAAATCATGTTCATGTCTTCTAATATATTCCAATATGAATTCCAACATTAATAATAGGTAGAACATCCTTTGATTCCAATTTTTCATGATCTAAAATAAATAACCCACATAAATGGTATTCGAATTAGTTTAGAAATGGATATAAGGAAATTCCAAACCACAAAGTTCTAGATAATAGCACTTGGGCTTGAAATACAAACAATATAGAATGATTTCTCCACAATAATAACTCATCAAGGAAATGAAATGGATAAGAATAAAAAAATACTTGGCATTACAAACATTATATAGGAAAATTAGTTTCACAAGTACACATATTATAGTCCTAATAAATTCATGGCATTAAATTAATCACATATAACAAAAATACATCAACATAAACATTATCTAACATGTTCTTGACATTCTCTACTGCTCATGTAAACTCATATGGTCTTGCTAATCAAAAACAAATCACCAACTCTATGTAGTGTCATTACTTATCATGGATATATAATATTAAAATATACTATTGTCAAAAATAAAATGTAGTTTGTTTGAATCAATTATCATTAGGATTCTTCCAAAAAATTTCATAATAAATTTATATCAAATAAACCATATATTATTAATTTAAATAATCACATGGGAAGATAATATTTTTAAATTTCAAATATAATCCATCCATTAAAATTTTATCAATAGATAGAATAAAATATTCATAAAATAGAATTTCCAAAATATAAATTATATTAAAGAATATTAGTTTAAATGGGCCTGAATATATCATTTTATATCATGAATAGTCATTTTAAAAAAACATAAACATTTGTAACAATTTTCAATCATATCACAAATGTAATAATAACTAAGGTAATTTTTGGTTACATGGTTCTACAGAATTTTAGTAAATTATGGCCTCATGTGTTCACACACTCCCTATATTTCAATCCTAGGGGTATATGACAGAATCCCAATGAATAAACAATCATCCCTCAAGATAGTTTTGTTTGATTTTCATTGTCAACTCATTAATGCATATTAGACTACCTAGCATGAATATCCTTACTCATAATTACCAATTATTCCATGTGATTTACCATTACAATTCATTCTTGGGTCTATCTTTAAATTCATTATATCTTAAATCATATCAATCAATATAATCATTTTTCCCCAACATCAATTCTCAAAACATTTCACATCATTTAAAAAACCAACATCTAAATTTATTTATCAAAAAATAATTCCCTATCAAAATATATTCATTTACATAAAAAACATGAAATATTTCTAATTTTCATTCTTAAATAATCATCAAAATATTGTTTCAAATAATAATTTTTAATTCATGATCATTTTACAAAAATCAAAACATTATTTTTAGAGTCAAAGGGATTTCATCACGTGCACTCTATTCCATTTCAAAGTCATTAATAAAAGACCCACATAAATATTTCTAAATATATTAAAAATATGTTTAAAAATTAAAAGTCATTAAATTTTTTAATTGATGGAATTTCCATAACTCCCCACCAACCTCAATTCATGATATCAACATCCACCAATCATGGTATCCATTACTGAAGAGAGAGAAAGGCTAAGAGTGATCAAAAGAGAATCCTAGAAACCAAATTCCTAAAGTAGAAATATGGATCTATCTACAACATGAGGATCTACCACTATTTAATAAATGGAGATATTTATGTAGGAGGAATCCAAGACCAAATAAATTTTTCACTTACTAGAAGGAATGTAAAGCAACAATCATCAATTTCATCTAAGAGAAAACAAGGTTATGGGCCTAAGAAAACCTCTTGAGAGACTATAATGTTTATATAATTATATTAAGATTGAATATGAGGAGTTCAGAGTTAAAAAATGGTGTCTAAATATTTAAATTAAGAAAATAATAGAATAAATTTCACATCACACAGTATGGATACATCGTTTGGAAAACTATATTCCCCATTATGGGATACTGGAAGAGTTTCATTGTTTATTTATTTGGTCTGAGAACTCATATTTTAACCATGTATCACCCCATTACACAAATTCATAATGTTTTCTAGGATAGATAACTTTTTTATCAAAAGCTAGTCACCATCCATGAACCCTCTACTAAAACTCAATCATACGACACATTGTTCCCTATGAATACCTGAATTGTTTTCTCTAACCATGTTCCATCCACACTCAATCCTAGAAACATCCATTATTTTAAAAAAGTCACTAAATATTACTGAAGACATGTTTCAAATTAAATTATATAGAAAAAATGGATACCATTCTATAAATATGTGCATTAATAAATTGTAGATATGTTTTCTGTATTTAAACATAAATACTATGAGAAATCCTATTGGGGAATTCGTTTATGATTGGAAAATTAGTTCTCTCTTGAAGAAGAAGAAGAAGTGGATACCTGATACTATACTATGACTCCAACCTAGTGTGTATAAATCAAAGTAAAATAATTGGAGGAGAATTATAGAATTGAAATATTTAGGTACCACACCATCTGTTTTTGAAGATTTATGAATAAGTAGAAATAATAATCATGTGAGTTACTATATTTGGTATGTATGAACTAGACCACATTAAGTATCTTAATAACTATAAAAGATTATAGATCTATTTCATTCACTACAAAAATACTAGGTTGTATTTGTTAGGTTGGTATTCTTAAATATGAAGTGGGTAAGGCTTATTATAGAAGTTTATATTGAATATTTTTAATATATGAAAACATTTGATTTGGAGTTTTTTATATATTAATAAGTATCTAAAATAATAACTACTATTGCATAAAACATTTTTGATCAATTTCTTGATATGTTCATAATTATTTAAAGGAATTTGGAGGCACTAATTTAAATAAATTGATCATATTTTATTGATGTAATGTAATCCTTGACATTCAAAAGATAAACATCAATAAAGGGAAATGTGTTGATAATAACTCATTTGACATAGTATAAAGAACCTAAATAAATGAGATTACATTAACTTCTGTAATAGCTTCTATGATCACCTACTTAAAATGGTGAAACTAGTTTTGGGATGGACTATATCTATCAAAATTTAAAATACCATGAGATTACAAGTATACAATGCATGAATTTGTGAAACAAAATCATAATATGGAGTAAGATTCCCTAGGTTACTGATAGATTTGGTTAACAAACTACTATATATCTAATCTCCATTCTCACTGGTAATCCATTAAAGATGGATTTGTCAATGAAGAACCTCTCAAGACTATAGTACTAGAATCTTCATTGAAATTTATGTCTCTCAGGATATCCCCTATCAAATAGGTATCCAAATGGAGATTATGGATTCTAATCCGAGTTTTTTATTAAATTATTTTAGATTATTTTCCTTTTTTCATCAGTCATGGAAATTCATAAAAATAATGCGCCTCTATGTCTGGGCATCATGAGGAAAAAAAACATGGTCTAAAAACAATAATTATCTATATGGGACTCATGTTAGTCACATGGTTATTTTTGACCTCCCTAGGATATCAAATGATGTTTGGAAGGCTAATATGAACAAGGGATTCTGATCAATAATGACAAGCCTTCCGAAAATAAATGAATGTTAGGACCTATTGATACCCATCCTACCGCCACAAGTACAATGATAGAACCTCTTATTCTATTAGAGGAATCAGATAACCATTTAGTATACCATGAGACATTAGATAAGGAGTAGGGTGACCTCTTTGATTCATGTGACTCTATATAATAGGATGATGATAAAAATAATCAAATTGAAGAATATTATATCAAATTACATTCTTGGGAGGGTAGAAATCTAATGGTGGATGTTGATTGATACATTACTCCAATTCCCAAAAAAAAAATAAGAAGTGTATGGACTGTTCTACTATTTCAATAACATTAGTTACATGATCACTCGATTCCTCTAGGAATGAAAACAAAGAGATTCAAAAAAAATGATTGTTGTTGAACATTTATCTATAACTTATTTAGAAGAAGAGAAACATGAAGAAAATAATGACCGTTTGTACAAAGATGATAATAAGATTGTGGAGATGGTTGATTTGAGTGATGAAATTAGTGCATGGATTGATGAAAATGATTAACTTATATTCCATATATACATTAATAGTGATATATTAGCTGAGATGTACCATTAAATCAATAAATATATTTTCATCAGGATTGCTGATGAATACAAGAAGAATATTGATTTCAACTTTAGAGACATATCATGCGAATGACTTATACCATTTATATTATCTTTTTTTCTAGTGTAATGTTTTTTTTAGAATTTATTTATTGTTATTTTAAAAATTTAAGAACCATTGGAATTGATCTATTTATAAACATGGTCTCTTTGAATAGCCTATTTGGAGAAAATGACTTGAATATGTTCTTAAGATTCTATCACATTGTGAGTAGAGATTTTAGAACTACACTAGATTCATTTTGGATCAAATTGATGCTATATTTTTACCAATATTTGAAGCTTCTAGATTTTTTTTGAAACATGATAGGTTTTGGGTGTTCAATATTATGAGATAATTGCTAGTCACAATTGGAATTAGGATATGAACACTTTTTTAGATATATTGTAATTATTAAACTGATGCAAAATTCTAGTTATTTGAATTCATTGTATACTTTTATTTCAAATTTAAATATAATGGTCTGATGGATACCTTCTGGATTCTTAGACAACGACTTCTAGGGAATGGATTATGGTGATCATGGACTGGTTAAGGACATGCCAATCTGATCATTTTTGTGACATTATATTTTTCTTGGAAATCATGGATTATATTCCCCTCATTCCATACTGGTGTAAACCATTTACATATCATGCTTCTACTACTACTTTTTATTTTAATAAATTTCTTTGGGGAATAAATTTGTTGACCAATTCATCTCACATCTTTTAAAAAAAAGGTGTAGGTTTCCCACATTAATGAAATAATTATAAAACACATGTTCTATTATTTAAGGATTTACTGGAAATGAATATAGGTGAGTATCATAGGATAATCAAGTAAGATCCATTTATCATAAATATCAATGGATGTTTAAAGAACAAAGATGTTAAAGTTCAAAAATAAGAATTGTTTTTAGATAAAATGTTGACCACACCTTATTCAATCACACATATTAGGTTATTCTACACTGATCCAACCAGGGAAATTATAAGTAAATGATTTTAATTTTTAATGTGGATTTAATTCCACATGATATCCTATAATTTTTAGGGTTTGTTAATAAAAAATATAAAAAGATATATATAGTTACTAGAAAAATCTCATTGATTTTTTTTGAAAAAACATTAAATGATAATGGTGATGAATATAAATTAGTTTGAAGTTGAAAATATAATTTTTTAACATCATAACACGTAATATTATGATGTAAATGATTCTGGATACTTTATTTAAATTTTCAAACATTAGTAATAATATTCAGAGTCTCAATATTATTCAAAAAATAATTCTTAATATACATTAATCACTAATGTATATTATTTAAAAAAAGTATCAAATTACGGCATAGAAATTTAATATAAAATATATCAAGATGGAATTTATTTAATAAAAACCTAAAAATATAAATAATTTAATTCATTATGCTAATCTCTTATATAGGATATAATACTATAACTTATGGATGTTTTTTCTAATAATTTTAAATAATATTAAAAATATTAATTGGTTCATTTTATACAAATTTAGCCTCATTTTTATCATTATTTTATATTGGATTTATATTTATCTTAACATTAATGGTAATTAACATCTAAAATTATGAATTTAAATTTACCCCAAAATATGTTCAACATAATGTATTATATGATATTCTGAAATATTAAGGATAGCGTGTATAGAATTTGACATCATGATATGAAATATATACACGAGAAATAAAGTGATTTTTTTGTATTGGATGACACATGAAGTATAACACATGGAGTGTTTTACATGATGTTATTTGTATATTATTGGATCATGTTTTATATTTTTACTTCATCATTAATTTATACTATAAAAGATAACTATAATGAGAACCTTCATGCTTTGATACCTTTATTATACTAGCCTTTAGATAAGGCTAATCTAGGGTTGGTCTAAAATGTTTGTCATTTCATCAGCTAATTTTATCAAATATGATATATTTCATATCTTATTTTTAGTATGATATTTTTCATCAATTTATAAAATATAAAAATTTGTATGACCATACCGATGTATGTGACATGTGATATTACTATCTATTGGATAGATTAAGGTAATGTTATCCTCTATAATGTTGAATGGAATGTGGTGTGCTTATCAATTTGGATAGTTTATAAATAGAGAATAAACAAATTATGAGTGAATATATTTGATTGAAAAATTTCAGGTTCCATTTTTAAATAATTTCATGGAAAATTAGATTTTATGATTATTAAATAATATTAGATTGACACCAATCGAAAATCAAAGTACTAGTTCTATATTATAATGTTTATAGAAGTAATATAGTCAAATCCTTGGATATAGTACTGGTTTTTTGGAATACAATGTGTTTTTAATCATTAAAATGGTAGTGGTGGTGATTTTTCATATAGTAAAAGTAAATTCATTGTTGAAGTGAAATTAAGGACTCAATTGGATATGGATTGGGGAGAATTCACCTGAATGACCTAAAGGTATTATTTTTATATATTTATGATAACCACCTTTTATGGGATAAGTGTGAACCCTTACAAGGTCTATATGATTAGTGTGTTACTTGAATCAATGGTCCAACAAGAATTCATTCCAGACATAACTTCTCTGAAATGACCCTCCAAACAACTAAATTGTGAAGTCATCTTCCAACATTCCCATTGATGTTTGGCCAGAAATTCCTGTATAGAGGTTCACATGCCTTGTCCTTGTGGAAATTGACATCCCCTCTAATTCGTCTTAATCTTGATAGATTTGTTTAGGTGAAGCTGCTTTCTCAAAGTCGTCATCTGGTGCAAGATCCTTTTGCCTATATTTTTGAATCTACAATTCAAGAACTGTATGAGGTTGGACAAAGGCCTTGAGGTCATCCCATATTCTTTAGTTGGCTCGAAATCCTTAACTAGACTAAAGGCCTAGGGTTTCTTGAAGACCTTATGGACTCCATGCCTGAACAAGTATCCCGAATGATAATAGTTCTATATGTTTATACTTTGATCTACTTCCAAACTAAGGTGTTTATTATAATATAATCTCATTTTCATAAGGTATAATAGTTTATTTACTTTTGTGACGTGCATATAGTAATCCATTGAATCAATTAAAGTGATTAAATTTTCCAACGACTCTTAAAATATCTAGTTATGTTACAAAATGATATTTTTTTTGGAAAATTAAAACATGTAAATAAATTAATCACATTATATACATATCCTTACAACTCACCCCAAAGGATAATATACATAGTAAAAAAATGTTAAATATACTCGGTTAGGATAATTTTTAATAGAAAAAAGGTTAAAATAAAAGTAATGGTATTAGATAATACTTTTTCATAACTAATCATATACATATATATGAAAATAAAATAACTGATAATTAAATTATATTCAAAGGGTTTTCGGGAAAGGGTTACTAATATAATTAGATATAAATACCTAACATAAAATTAAAATATTAAAATGTATTAGAATAATATTTTATAAATAAAATTTGTTTAACATATTAAAAAAATTAAAAAACTTGGTAAATTATAATAAAGGGAATTAAATAAATATCTGTAAAATAATAGTGTCAGAGAGGCCTATATAGTTGAAAAAATATAATGAAATATCATCCCAAACGTTGATAAAGTCTAGTTCTTCCCAAAATATCCACCTATATTTCTGAAATTATATGTTTTTAAAATTACTTTATAGACTGTTATTTATTTACCAAGGGGTGAGACTGTTTCTCTCCAACTCTATCCTCTATGTTAACAAACTGATATCAATTATAATATTGTATTAGTTTGACACAATTTATTTTCCATTAAAATTATTTATATGTATTTTTATAATCCACCATCAAAATTTCATACCCCTTGGACATTTTTAATTTGGAAATAGTTTTTTTCATGTATTTGTATACTGTTATTGAATATCACATGAATTTTATATGCATTTTTCGTGGGTATTTGAAATAGAAATGAAAAAATCATAACTATTCCAGTTTCACTATCAATAAATTTGGTATTATTATGTTATTCAAATAGCCTATAAAATAGAATACTTATACAACAATCTATTTAATAGATATTATAAAAATTGATTCAATATTCCAAAAAAATATTAAAATATATTAATTGGGCAAGTCTCATGAATGTTATCATCAAAATAAATAAATACATTGGAATTGAATGAATTTTAACATTGTTTTATATATATATGTAGGATTAGTTCAAGAAAATTTATAGAAAACTATAATTTTTTAAATAAAAATAAATATTTAATGTGACTCAAAAGAAAATATAAATATATAATATCAATTATTATTTCTTTTCATATAATATAACTTTTGGAAATATGCATCAAGATACATCATTAAGGTGATCTTTATTGATCCATTTATAGCTTGAATAACACTAATTCTTTTTAAAAGGTTTCTCTTTACATGAATTCATGAATTTAATAATTCCTATTTTTTGCAATTCTATAAATTTTTGTGGATTCAGACTTTGTGGTTATCTAATTAAGGATTAAATTTCACCACAAAATTATAAAGTGATAATAAATGTGTTTTAGAGTTTATTAAAATGTGTTTTGGATTGATATTAACTAAGTATTATATATAATGTGGTATATGGATATGGTTATTGTATCATTCCAAATGATTTTAAGAAATTAATAAAACAATTTTTGGATACTATTCTGCACGTTATTGTATATGAAATAATATAATGAAAAATGTAACAAAATCTATTAGGATTTATTAAAAGTGGGAGATTGATGTATATATTACCTAAAACCTAATTTATATTTAATATATGTTAAAATATATCATAATATAATATTTTGGAATATTTTATGGTATAATATCTACATGTTTATGTTTTATCAAGTTCCAAGGAATAGTATATTATAAGCCACGATATGGGATATCATACCACTGCCTTGAGCCGGATTATATAACAAAATACTTTCAAATTAAAATTATTATTCTATATTTGAATCATGTACTATGATTCAATTAGGAATAAAAACATTAAATTTCAATTTTTATTCACCATCCATTACAATATATAATTATTATTAATGTTTTATATAATGAAAAATATTTAATGAATAAAAAAATTTATGTATTAAATGTGTGATAAACCTAGGGGTTACAATTTTTTTATAATCAGTAATACTCCAATGTTTCATAAATGATTATTAAATTCATGTAAGGCTCTAATAGTATCCTTTAGGCCTATATAAAGAGGATTATGGCCATGAAAATGGAATTCATACATGGATTCTTTTCTTTTTGATTATCTATATTGAATCTCTCTTCTCCTCTTTCATATACAAAAAGAGAGACATAAATGTTAGTCACAAGGATAGTCACACACATGTCTTGATTGGTTCATAAACAAATCGATATAATTTAGGTAAATGAGTCATTTGGCTCTTTATCAAGTGATCTCCATAAAAAATTTAGTTTAAAATAGGAAGTATTGATTTCTATTATGTAAGGTATACTTTTTATTCATTTTTTCATAAATGATTTATGTTTCAATTTATGGAAACCATGTTTTAAGGGTTTCATTTTTTATTTTACAACATTCATAATAGTTATTAAATCCTAATAAATATATATATATCTTTAAATATTTTTGACGTTTTAATTTAATTTTAGGTTTCAGACATTTAATTAAGAAAATTATATTTATTAATTTATTAAATATAAATAATTAATATGATTAATAATATATGTGCTTGTGGATACATTGGTAAATTTATATTTAAATAATTTTTAATATTTATTAAAATTATATATAATTATTTCATTATTATTAATGACTAGTGAAACATAGTACAATTGGCTTCTCATTTGGGACTTAGGTCATCTCCTTCAAGGGTCATTGGGCCAAATCATTAGATCCTTTATGAAATTAGGAACATGGTATTTTCAGCCATTAATATGTCTTAAATATGTTAACGTTGATTATTATCATCACTTATAGATATATAAAATTATTGACCCATTAAGATTCCTTGGGGCGTATTATAGAGCCACCCTATTATATTTATTTTTTTATATATTTCATAATAGGATTCCTTGGGGCGTATTATAGAGCCACCCTCATGTTTTGTAATACAATATCTATAATGTTATTGTAATCTGTGTAATCATGCATATCAATAGATATATGGAGTCTAAAGGTTGTTGGATCAAATTTTTATTCATATATTTCTAATATTTAATTTCCATGGACCCATAGTAGTGGCCATGGTAAGGATATAAGGTCTCACATTAAGGAAGTATCTTTTAATTCATATGTGCATTGTTTTCGTACACATAGTTTTGTGATTATGATATTATTCTAAATGTTGATAAGAAAAATAACTCTAACATGGTTTAAGATTTAAATTTAAAAAAGTTGAAAATTTATAAAAAGACAACCACTAATTAAACCCCCCAAACCATTTCATTGGTTCAAGGATCCCATATAACTTCATGTTGTGTTAGATCCATGGTTCCCCTATTAAATCCTTATCGTGAAAAATATCAATTCAGTCTACAACATATGTATTCCTACCTTTGATGGAAAAAATAATCATGTCTAGAAAAATATAATGATAATCTATCTTCATTCAGTTTTCATGAAGTTTTTATATAATACAATATTTAGGTTTCCATCCATTGAGAAAAATTCTCAAATGACATTTTCTTTCAATAGAAATACTGAGAATGATAGAAAATATAGAAATTTTCTTATGTATTTATCTGAAAATTTTATTTTGAATGTGATGAGTCTCAAAATAGCTAATGGAATTCAGGAAAAACTCAAATGTATCATCTTGGTAAACACATAATTTAATAAGTAAATGTTACAAATCAAGAAAATAAAATGAAATGATAAAAAAATGTGAGATGATTAAATTGTAGATTAATACTTTACTAGAGTTACTAATGTCATATACAACATCAGAGGTATTATATATAAATAAGATGATTATTCTATTATAAAAATATATATGATAAACATCCCTGACATGTTTAACTATAAAGTATCAACATTGTTAAATTAATATTATTTATCACCTAATGAATTGTATAACATTATTTTCATTTATGATATCATAAATTCTCTAAAATTCAAAAATAAGAGAATGTATGATATGCATTCTGAAGCTATGATAAAATTTTAAATTTAGGATTATTATAATACTACTATTAATGATTAAAAATATAAATGAGATTATGAAATAAATGAGAATATCATGTATCATTTCTCTGAAAACTTTTATAGATAAAGAGGAATGTATGTAGGATGAAATTACACTCAAATGATTTGAGTGTAAAGGTATTAGAAATTTTCCTTTCAATTTCCCT
Organism: Viscum album; assembly: GCA_963277665.1. Classification (NCBI taxonomy): domain Eukaryota; kingdom Viridiplantae; phylum Streptophyta; class Magnoliopsida; order Santalales; family Viscaceae; genus Viscum; species Viscum album. The sequence goes on from OY728133.1 coordinate 1,361,715,597, forward strand.
AAGAATAATGTTTTTTAACATGAATATCATTATTAATAAAAAGCGCAGTGGAATAAATTTAATAAATATACTAAGGAAGATAATTAATCTTTTATTGACAATAAAATGGTCTCTATAAATAGAAGAAAAATGTTGAGTATGAATTCCGAATTGTACTCCTCCAAAAACAATTCTTCAAAAGATGAATGATTAGAAATATTCATACCCTTATATCTAAATTTTTTAAAAATTGAATATTTTTATAAATTGATAATGAATAATGAGGTAATGAATATTATAGATAATTTCAAATCAGATATGAACTTTAATAATGTCTAGAGAAAATCCAAAAACTCAGGAAATAAATTTTAATGGTGAAGAGAGAAAGTGGAAATAGATATTAAAATAATGTAATATTTATTTAGTTATAAAGATTGATATATATAGGAGATCATAAATGATAAACTAAAATTTATGAATAAGGAATGATGGTGGAATATCATAGTAAGAAAATTAAAACTAAATAAAATTATGTTTGTAAATCCCAATCAAAACATATTGAGGTTTAATATACCATAAATATGATAAATTAAAATTTCAACAAATAATCTACATTAAATTATGAATTCCCTAAGATTATGAGAAATATCATCTGAAGAATCTGTTGAAATAAACAACAGTTAAAAGTAATAGTTCATTTAGTTTTATTAAAAGATAATGTGTTAGAATAAAAGTTGGTAAATATAGGACTAATACAGGTTTTAAAAAAAATATAAAATCAAAATATTGTGAAAATAATCATCAAAAGAATTATTCTCCATTACAAGAGTAAAAAAACATAAAGATGTTTTGATCCCTAATAAATTTATTACATAGAAATATTATATATATATATAAGATGAAGATTTAGTTGATATTATTAATGTTATAATATATTTTTTCACAAAGATTATAATTTTTTTGAACAACATGTATCTTTTCATAAGAAGCTATTAGTTTAGTGGGGGAATATATCATAAGAAAAAATTCTAGATTTCCTACACTAATTTTATTTGGAAGAGATAAATATCATGATGATAGAAAATTTCTGACATAAAACTAATTTTATTTCCTTGATGAATTTTGTTGAAGATGTAAAAATGATGGAAACTTTTCTAAATACTGTATTATAGCAGTTCCATGAAATATTTCTTCTGTGAGGAATGAAAATGAAGCTAGAAAGAAGAAAGATAAAGAAATTTTCATTGTTGTTGAGAATACATTGAAAAAAATAATTTTGAAAAAAACATATTATTGATAACATTTTTTTCTCACATTTTAAAGGTGATTTAAATATAATGAAATATTTTTAATATCATTATGGATGAGTTGTTAATTTTGGAAAGGATAGTTTCTTATAAACCATATGAATATGGACAATTGGGATTGAATCTAAGAAACTAAAATCTAAGGAATTTTTATATATTGATGGGAATAGACACAATGTAAATAGTGTTTGAAAATGTTTTGAATATTGAAAGGAAGTGATATTCAAGAAATATTCATGTGTCATAATATATGTGGAAAATAGTAATGTTGTACTAGTGGTGAATGAACTAGTGAAAATATCATATTGATATAAGAACATTATAACTCCTATTATTTGAGTGATACAGATGAAAAAAATTTACGGAATATAAATGTGGGAACCCTTGGATGAAAAGAATGAAAAATATCTTCAATTTAGATTTGGTATGAAACATTCCAAAATTAAAAATAGAATCAGTTGATTTTTGTATAATAGGTAAAAAAGGAGAAATAATCTGTTAAATCTATAATAAAGTTAAAATCATATAATAAATAAATCATGATCCTATTCACCTAGATATTTCTTGGTTTATGAGACATTAAAAAATGAAAGTGTATTTTTAATTTATAACATTTATTATTTATTTGAATCAGATGACCAACATTATGTATTTGAAGCACAAGACAGGGGAAATAGAAATTTTTATATTTTTATGAAGGTAATTAGATATAGAAATTGGTTTTTATATTATGATGTTGAAAACTGATAATGGAAATAAATTAACATGAAATGATTTTGAATCGTATCTAAAGAATAATGAAATAAATAATCAGTAAAATTTTCAATACACTCCTTAAAAAATTGTGTAACTAAATAGAAATATAAAAGAATTATGTAAATTGGATGAATAATGTTGGAAGATAATAAAATTAAAATATATTTCTATATAGAATTTGATATTACTACTATACGTGTACAAAATAGAGTCTTTTAAGGCCAAAATCCAACATGATTTCCCAAAAAATATGGTATCAGAAATACCTCTAGTTAAATATTTTATTATTTTTGTATGTCGTTATTTACTAAAAATAAAACAATTTGGATATTTGAAATTTTGAGTAATATTCACCCAAGGGAAGAAATTATAAATGGTGTAACAATAATTTAAAAAAATTGGTGAATATTTTTATGTGAAGGATTTTGAAAATAAAAGATCATTATTAATGGTTTTTAAAAAAATTTATAATATTAAAGGAAGAATTATAATGTCAAATAAATCGAAGATGAAATTGATCCAAAATAGGTGATTGAAGAATTAGAAGACATGAATGGTGAGTGAAGTTTAATTAGAATAAAATATCTGAAATTACATACCTTTTAGAAATAGGAGTAGACATAAAATATCAATGGATATCTGAAATCCCTAGTTTAGACTAGAATAAGTTGATATTAACAAATTTGAAATAAATTATCTCATAAGTTGAAGCAAATTAATATTTAAAAGCAATTGAACACAATGAATGTGAAAAATCATTGAATAAAGAGTTATATCAGAATGAGAAAAATTAATCATATGAACTTTTTTCATGTCTAGTAAAATATAATATTTTTAAGACAAAATTTTTGTTCAAAAAAAATATTAATGAACATGGATTAGTTTCAAGAAACAATTAATAAATTGTTTGTAAATTATATTCATGGGTTGATTGTGTAGATTTATAATAAAATGTGTCACTCATTTTGAGATTAGAATCCATCTGAATGATAATATTGGTGATTTCACAACAATATTATAAATTTTATAAAATGTGTCTAAAGACTGCCTTTTAAAATGGGGAAATTTTTAGCAAAGTTTATATTGTGAGACGTTGTGTGTTTATACTTGAGAATGATAAAACCAGTGTGTATAAGTTGAAGTGATACTTGAATGGGTTTAAACAAGAACCATAATCCCTATACTCACACCTAGATAATTACATAATCAATTTAAATTTTTCAATATTTAAATTTAACAGAAACATATAAATGAAAGATATAAAATATGAACTCTTATTTGTTAGTGTGTCTGCTAATGCCAAAACTTTTGTTTCTGATATATAAAATTGTTGTGAACATTATTTTTGATGAAAATAATATTTTTTATGAAATAATAATTCTTAACGAATTCACCTTCTTCCTAGGTTTACATGTTAACAATTTTGGAATTAAATATTCTAAATAAGAATCTATACCTTGTGCTATTGTTGTAATATTGAGTAATGATAAGGTTGATAAAAGTGTAAATTGATAATTTCAATAGAAATTGATATTAATTTTTCTTTATCTTATGGATTCAATGTTAGGAATTTTTTATTCTTTTAAATTGTAATGTAAAGATTAAATTCATCTAAAAACAATGATGTATGTTACTAGGAAAAAACATTGAGATATATGAAAGGAACATATTTTTATGGGTTTTTGTAAAAAGTAAGTAGTGATATTAACATTCATGGATATAATGATTATAAAGGGGTTAGATATTTTAATGATATAAAATACACTTCGAAAGGATCATTTTACTTGAGCTAGTGTTTTTTGAGCTTGTATTTTAAGAAACAGAGCCCAGTTACTTAGAGTATAATGGATATATAATATGTTTCCTCCGCTCATCTTTATACACAATTGATTTGGATAAATGTAAAGGTGAAATTTTTTAATGTGAATTTTTCTACAATAATGAATATTATTTATGATAATAAAATTTTCATTGATCATTCTAAAAATATTTCTCAATATTTGAGATCAAACCACATTAATAAAATATATTAAATATTTAAATAAATTATTTTGTGGAGATTATATATTGTAGTACATTTATATAAAGTATGAAATTAATTATTTTTTACGAAATATATAATGATGGAATAATATTTGTAATTGAGGATGCAACTTCATGTTCAGGCTCCACCGAAGGAATCTTATGGTTTCTGAGGAAGTCCATAACTTTTCTTTGGATTATTATTAATGAGGTAGATAATGTAAAACTTTTTCCAAAGTTGGGTTTAGTAAGTAATATTTCCAAAAAATGAATTTGAAGATATGGTTCTCATAAAATTAAATGGGGGGTAAAAAATTGTGAGATGAAAATGTGTGGATGATTTTCACTAAATACAGAGAAATTTTTTCTAGTAAAAAAGGAATAAATTACTTCAAAAACATTAATTTTTATAGTAGTGTGGTGTCAAGAGACTATATATAATAATTGATATGTTTTGGTAAAAATGTTAAAAAAAATTGATGAAAAAATGAGTTAATAAAATATTTGAGTGGTGAAAAATGATGAGCGGTTAAAAATTTATAAATGAAGTTGAAAAAATCATGATTAGAATTATTTAAATAATTTTTTTATGTTTTTTTAACAATATTTTAAATTTTTTGATAATGAAGTTTTCTTATGAATATTTTTATTAACATGTATAAAAAATCACTCTATGTTTAAAATGTTTATCAGGAATCATTATTTTGAATGTTTGGTTATATTTTTATTTTAAAAGTTACTACAGAAGAAGCATGCTATAAAGTTAGAACGCTGAAACATTTCTATAAATTGGTTATATAGATTTCTAAACATGTAATAAGTTGATTTGTTGTTTCTTCAATGTTTACGACATCATGGAAAATATCACTATACTAGATAATGTTTATTGAAGATAAGAAAAGTCAAATTGAAGTTTTTTTATCAATATATTCGTTATCAAACAAACAAAATGAAAATATTACAACAAATGTTGTGTACAATGAATTGTAAGAAAGTTTGATGTAGCGTGTCTTTTAGTTTTTACAATGGGGTAAAAATCTATGTTTCACAAAAAAACATTCTTTTGATAATGATTTTATATTCCTATCAGAATTATCATATATTGATCATCTGATTGATATATTATAAGAGATATTAGAGTGTAATTTTTTTGAATTTTTTTCAAGGGAATCCGATATAAAAGTGCATGAGTTTACATATCTATATTTTAGGATGAAATTTAATGATTTAAGGAGTTTCTATAAGAATATTTCAAATCTTATAAATAGAAAAACAATATAGTAAAATGGTTTAAAAGATTTTTTTTTCTAATTTTTTGTATTTTCATAAATTGATAATGAAAATTGAAAGGGTGGGGATTACACAATAGGATAATTAATATTTGGAAACAATATTTTTTACAATTTCAATCTGATAAATGATAATGAAAATTCATATTCATGCACTATATAAACAATGGTGTTTGAGAAAATAGTATTTATATGTATCAACAATTTATTCAACCAAATTCAATAGTTTTAGATAAATGTATAGAGTCAGATGAATCTCAATAAAAACTGATTATATAATGTCAGAAGAAAAAAGTTATTGTTATAAGATATATAATCATTTAAGGATTTTTTTAAATGAACTATTTTTATGGAAGTCTATCGAAACAATGTTTATAAATAATTTCATTAGATATAATTATTTGGGATGTGTTGTATAATTATTGAGTTGAGGAAGAATACATGAAGAACATTTCCCAAGACTGAGGGTAATTTCTTATAAATTTAATTGGACAAACAATGCAATCCAAAAAAAGGAAAATTGGATAATAGTATTTTTTTTAAATATACTAAATTTTTATAAATGATTTCCAGAAAACATTTTCTTGATGAATATTTTCGATACAAAAAAAAAAGAATCTAAATCCCAAAATAATGATGAGTATGTGATGATATTAATTTTTTTCAATAATTATGGTTTTTATATTTTATATTGGATATGCATAACATTAAGTTCAAGGAAATGTAGGGAAGATTGAGAATAATGTAGAATTAAAAGATGCATCTTGAATGTTCTTGAATTGTGGGGAAGTATCAATTGAATTGGAAATGAGTGGTAGATTTGAAATTTGAGATTCAACGATTGAGAAGATTAAATTATTTTCACACGTTTTATACATTTTAGAACTTATATATATGGGAATAATTATACTTATACTTTCTACAATTAAATGAAAAAAATTTAAATCCCTAATGGATTTTTATAAAAATTTAGTTTCGAACCTAATTTCGATTTCAGGAAGAATAATTATTATAGACATAAAATTTTATTATGTTATCAATATAAAATTACATACTATGTTTCTTAATATATATGTATAGATTAGATTCATTGGATGGGTTCTTCTGAGTAGAGTGAGGTGCATCAGTTTTGTTCAATCAGACATAACACAAAATTTGTAATAGGCATATGTCCTATAATAGAAAATGGATATACTATTCTAAATGAAGAAAAGGGAAGATTGAAAAAAGGTTTTTGGATATAGTAAAATAGATAGAGAAACTAGAAAAATTTTTCTAATAAAATATTGGAAATTATGTTTCACGGTTTCATAATTTTTTTTGGCTAATTGTTTTAGGAAATACTTTCTAAACTAATAAGAGTTAGTATAATAATATCTATTTAGAGATAAATAGATTCTAATGGGAGTTATTAAAATATTTTATGAACTTATTTATAGTTGTTAATTTCCATGGAAATGTAGGAATGTCCATGTAAAAGATGTAAGAACTCATATTGATGTTGAATCATGTAAATATTGAATTCATTGTTTACCTTAACATATTTTCGTGATTGTGATATTGTTCATGAAATATAAAAATAATATAAATATAATGTGTTGCAAGGGTCATATTTCATAAAAGTGGAAATTTTTAAAAATAAAACCACTAATTCAACCCCCCCCATATTTTCAATGGTTCAACAATACATTTTAATATAAAAAACTAAAAAAAATTATAATTATATTTATTGTTTAAAAATCAAACAATAAACACACTTTTGGATTCAATATCACCCCTTGTTTTTTATTAAATACAATGCTAAATTTTTCTTTCAACTAATTCATACACTGTAATGTAATTTTGATCTCCTGATTTCCATATTCTATTACTTTAAAATGAAATGTTTTATATCATCAATATCATTCTTTAATTATCACTCAATTTCTTATAGAATTATATGGGGGTACCACTTCATCTCTACAAACAATAAATGCATACAATAATTTCTATGTATTGTTAATGATCATCACCAAGGTCTTATCAAATAAGGACACCTCTCACCAACATATAAAAACATATATTATAATAGATTATTCTCCCCATATATCATGCAATACATTCACAACCCATTTGACAGTGGTATCTTCCAATCACTTCAAAAAACTACATCTATTTTATAGATCCCTTGAATCTATTAATTGATATTCATAATTAATTGATATTCATAATTAATTGAATCTATAAATGATTTTGAACTATATTTAAACATAATATTTATTCCGTAAAAAAATTATAAATTTTCATTTTCTATTGATATGTTGAATTCACATATAAACTTTTAATATTTATGATTAAAACCCTATAGATTTATAATATATATCTTTTACCACCTGTTGGTTCTAGTTATTTGAATGAAACTTTATGTTATTCCATTTATCAGTGATTTTAATTTATGATACCCCTTGTCAAATAAATGAAATCTATTAATAATATTATTTTTAATTAAATATCTAAGAAACTTTTTTTGATGTATTCTACTTAATAATTATTAGTTATTGAATTTACCACTTGTAATTGAGTCATTATTAAATTTTCTATGCCCATTGAGTCATTTCATTATATATGATCAAATTATTTAAGTAAATAACCTTATGTATATACACGATATTCACATACATCAATAATTAGATTCATCTGGTTTCTATTTAATTTCTTAAATACATCCTTTTATCTCAATCACAGTAACACCAAACTATCGTTAATTAAATAATAATTACAATATGATTGAGGCATAACAAAAATTGAAATGAATGTCCGAAATTGTTTACAATAATCTTATTATAACACATGATATTCGTGTATATATTATATTTATATGGATGATTATTTCTCTAATGTGGAAAAATAACCTTTAATTCCTCATTAGGAATTCCATTTCATTGACATTTATACATTTCCCCTTTTATTTAGATACTATTTAGCATAGGGAAATGATATTTTTAATTTATGATATTATTATAGCAGCCTCTAGGTATCCTAAAAGACAATAAACAATAACAATAATTTTAGTATAATATAAAATAAATATTAATATCATGATCATTGCTTATTCTTCCCCCTTGTTGTTTACTTATTTTTGAGGTGTCCAATTATGAAATGGTAGGATATCACTTACTGGCCATTCATGGTAGTTTAAAAACATTGTAATTTAAAATATATCATTTATAAATATTTGACTTTTGTTTAGGAACTGAATTATTTTTTGTTCCTCATCATAACATGTTACTTCTTGATTCATCATGAAAATCAAAAGTGGCTCTTATTACTAATTTCTACGTCATGTCTAATCTTTTATAAAAATTAATCTTTTTATTGATGCCTTTTAGAAATAATCATTCTTATTAATTAATCGATTTAATTTATCCCTTTTCAACTCATACAAACTCTAATTAATGTAATAAATGTTTTATTTCATCACAATGAACCCATCAATATATATCCCCCTTAATTATGCACCACATTGAGAAATAGTTAAAATAAATTAATTTTATAGAGATAGGGATACTTCAAAAAAATCCAATTGAGAAAAATTTTTGGTAATGGTGAACGAAACCCTTTCATTAAACATTAATATAATCCCTACTAATGTTTATTCATGTAATAAAACTTGTTCAAATTTCATTATGGGTACTCTGTCATAGTTCTTTATCATCCCTGTCTTGGACACCATATATAATATTATACTAATCCCAATTATACATGTTTATTATCTGGATTCAACATAAATGTTCCCCAAACCAAGATTCCCAAGGTTGGATCATATTTTTATACATTGGTCTAATTACAAGGAATCAAATGCTGAAGGAACAATCATTTTTCTATCATGGAAAATAGATTACAAACAAGATCTTTACATTAAAATTTATAACATAAAATTCAATATAGATAATATTTTGATAATTTTATTATTCTACTAACTAAATACTAAATATCAATTATAAATCACTTATTAGAATTCTATCAATATAAAACTTACAGAAGGGGTGACCTGAGATTCTGAGTATGTTTAAAAACTATTGCATGCGCTTTAATAAATAAGTATAAATCTTACGATATGATATAAAATAAAATCACATGGCTTTTAAACATTAACTTTATCATAATATGGAAAGAATAAATCATATAATTCCATTTAAACATTCACATGGGTAATCTTATAGTTGAATAACCACATGTAATATCCATAACTAATCTCATAATGAGGGAATGTATAATGTCGTACATCGGAAAAATATCACCGTGGACTCAACCATGACATCTAAAAATAAATGGTTATGTCCTTGGGAAAATCCATATTAAAAAATAAATGTTAAGGCCTCAACCAAGTCAATATATAGCTTTTCTCATGAGACCAATCTGTGCATCGAGGGGCTATAGAGGGCCCCACATATTTCATAATAAGTAGAATATATTACTCATATAAAAATGGTGATATATAAGTATTAAAATATGAATACATTAACCATAAACCAAAAACGGTATCAAAATAGCACATCTATAAACAAACTAATCATAAACCATGAAAGAAAATATAGAAAACAATACCATAATAGTTAAAACACAATTAATCATAAGATCCAAAAATGTAGATTTACATTGATGAAATTACTCTATTTAAATCAATAAAAATATCTCGATACAAATAACCCTTTTTCATTGAAATTATTTATTCAAAAGTTTATCACAAATAAAAGAACGTATTTAAAAATAAATTCCTGAATCAAAGTGTCTGTTAATAATTTAAAAATTTTTAAATCAAATAACATTTTAAAACATTAATTTACATATAAATAAATCCTTAATGACATTTGAAAATATTGACATTAATAACAATGTTTTACAACAATAAATTATTAATACATTTAAAATGGTGGTTTAGTTAAAGAGACATTTATATTATAATTTAAAAATATAATTTTTTAAAAAATTTAAATTCAATTAAAAATAGTCATAAAATTTATTTTATAATCCATTTATATCAATTTAAATAGTTATCTAAAATATTATCAAGAATATTTAAATAGAGAAAGGATTAATACTCTTTGCATTCGAGACATCTCATACCACTTTTTACATTTGTTTAATATTCCCAATTTATTAAAATTAATATGTAAACACCATGAAGAAAAATTTATTCAGGAAATCAAACATAATATGGGTAGTATATACACCTAAGACATAGAATAGGTGGTGATCATGTACTATATCTCTCGAAAATTAAAAGTGAGACCTAATTCCCATACCGTTGGTTTGATACACTCCATATTTTTATGTAACTCTTATTCAATGGATTTAAGCATATTATTAACTTAATTAATAATAATATTAATATTTATGAATTCATATATAAATTATTTATGAGTGTATTTTACATGTTCGTTAATAATTCACATTTGTAATCAATATTTTGGGGAATAATTTCAGGAATTTTCATATGTGTTTGGACTTGTTTTTCTTGATCATATTACTTATATAATGATTTAATTACTTCAAAAATGTATAAAATTATATATATCTCATATATATTCAAAATATAAATATAAATTATAGATATATAGATATATGAACTAAAATACATTGTTCATGGAGGCGACATGTCATACTTATGCATGAAGATTTTCCCATTATCTTATCGTATTGAATGGAAGTAAATGAATGAAATATATTTACATAAATAAATATATTATTCTAGAAGATTTATTATTTAATATCTTTTATACTTATTCATAATATATATTTTTATAATCATTTTTAAATGTTGAACGTAGACGATGAATCTCATCGTGTCGTGTAGACGGTAAGTTATACGTACGTACGAGTGACAATGTATTTTCCTTAATGGTTTAATGCTCTGAAATTGGAGGGAATATGAGTTGTAAAAAAACAATATAATTTTATATTTATTATTAAAAAATTAATATTAATCATTATACCTATAAAAAATGTGTACAAGATAAATTTTTTACACCATGGCGTGGAGTCGGTATGTCGTACTTACACACTCATGGAGATTTTATTTTTCAGGGGAAGGGTAAAAAAGGGAAATTTGATTGTCCCATAATAATAAAAAAATCTCATCATATATTATATTTTGGATTTATTACATTATTATGGAAACATCTTAGTAAAATAATTTATAATAAGAAAATAATTTCGAAATAATTGGTAAAACAATTACCTCTTCTTCGAGTGTCTCCTATTAATTTGGAAAAATGGACTCCTTTGGTTGGTTTTCTGCCAAATGTGTCAACTCGGGGATGTTGTATTGGAATTTATTAGGATATTTGGATGTTTTTTGGCCTATCAAAAGGGATTTAGAGCATTGAATTTAAATGTAAGAGAAGCCCCCTCTTAAAAGAGAGTTCAAGGGAACTTTTGGAAGCCCATAAAATGTTAATTTATTATAAATATATTTTTAGATTAAATTTTATAGTGTAATTTATTTCTAGGTTAATATTAGTATGGATTTATGTCTTCTCAATTATTTAATTTTATACTTTTTTAGGACATGAAAATAAACTTATATTTTGGATTGAACCCATAGTTAAACACTTTAACTCTTACCATGTATACTGGTATTTTACACTATATTGTTAAAATAGTTACTATAAAATCCCAAAATAACACAAATTAGATCATTTATGGAATATTTGAAATTATAAATTAATTTGGTTGTTCCATTTTTTATTTGATTTTTATATAATTTAATAAAATCTTATTTATCATAAAATATCATTATGTCAATTTTAATACTATTCAATATTTACATTTTGAAAAATAACAATCCAAAATGATAAAATATAAAAAACACTACTATTATATCACTAACATTTCTAATTTATTTATAAATTTATTTTATTTCATTAATTATGAAAAATTATGTTTATTTACATATTGTTAATATCATTCATTTGATATATCTATAAATTAAAAATTTACAACATCATCTTGGTGTAACAATTTAGTTTAATTATATAATGTATAAATATTATAAACAAATTATCATGATGTAGATAAATAAATCATATTTATAATTAATATTTATATTCTATTTATATTATGTATAACCCTATATTATAAATGATTTTGTTATAAAACTTTAAATATGACATTTTTTACTCATCTTAAAATAAAATATTATAAATGTATTAATATAGCCCATATAGCTTAAAAATGACTGTATTTCCGAAGTATGGTTTATTTTTGTCTAAAAATATTTATCCAATAAAATTATGGAATCTTTAACGGTAATATTATATTATTATGAAATTATTTTTACCTTTAATTACCATATTTACCATTACCATTGGTAAATAAAATTCAAAAGTGACCATTCATCAAAAATTATTCAGTTCCTATTAGAACATATTTTTTATACTGATTTAAATAATATATGTCTGTTTTTCAAATTTCAATTCATAGTAGAGGTAAAATTACGTATATTTCTAATATGAAAATTTGGCTAGAAGGGAAAAGAATTGGACAATTAATATGGATTCTTATGCTCGCTGGAATGCACTGCATGCACCTCCTGAAATTCTAATTTGTTCCACCATTGTTTCTCTGGAAACCCTATAATAGAAGGTAGTGATCGCACCTCCATCAATCATTGATCATGTCCCATCATCGCCTCATTCTCACTGTGTTCCCAGCATTATTTTTTTGAGATCTCTAGTGGCGCCTCGACCATCTGTCTCCTTCAAGGATACTCTCAATTGATTTTATTCGATAGTCTTGTGTGAGAAATTTCCATAATATCTACCTGGAAATGATGGTGGGGGTTTTATATGGTTTCTATAAATCTCCTGATATTCTACATGTGACCTTCTCTGATGCCTCTAAGCTTCTCATATGGACACTAGTAGCTCGCTTCGGCGCTAACAATCCTTCACTACCCACCTTCCATGGGTTTGTTGAATCATGGTTCATAGATGACCCTAATAACATATTGTCCCACAAACAAAGATCCTTATATGTGGTTCTATATTCAATGAAAGACCTTGTCCATGATCGGTGAACGACTCTCATGTCTATGGGAAGGTGGGGGTTTGTTCTCGCCATTTGGTCTAAATATGTTAATCATGGGAATGACATGGACCATGCGGTGATTTGGGTTAACCATCTTGGAATCCGCCTCCATATTATGAATGGAACATTCTTGTGAGCCATTAGAAACTATTTTGGGAGGTTTCATTGTGAATATGATCAAATCGTCATCCCGGAAGAGTCCTCTATTGTGAGGATATGTGTCGACATGTATATATTTATCCCTCTTCCAGAAAGGATCTCACATAGAGTGAAGGATTCGTTTCCCTCGACCTATTCACTATTATTTCCTTCGGCCCCAAGGTTTTTTTAATTTTTAACCATCAAGGACACTCCCTCCCTTTCTTTATGAAGATATTCACCACACAAGAGGACCAGCCTCCCATCCCTCTCAGCTAACCACTCCCCATCATTTTAGTCTGAATAGAATTCCCATCTCCCTTATCTACCCACTCCCTATGAGCCTCCATCACTTCCCCTACCACCTTCTGTTGTTGGTGTTGTTCCATCTCCCAAACCGAGCCTTAGTGGTTCCTCCCCTCATTCAGGACCCACCACCCCTACCTGGCTGGGGACCCCTTCACCGAGCGTACTTTTGCAAGCAACGTGATTGCCTCTACTAAACTCTCAACCTTAGTGACAAAATAAATGATACCTTAATGTCATATTTCCTTGTTTTTTCATGGGTTTTACATCCTTCTATCCAGATGGTGTTCATCCACATAGAACAATTCATGCTTCTTCCTCCTGTTGAGTGTTCTTTCTCTATGTCAGTTTCCAGCTCCTCTATCCCTTAGGAATAGGTGCCCCCATACATGGAACACTCCTCTCATTAGATAATGGTTTCTTGATCCTATTATAATGACTAGATAACCATGTTCCCGTTATGCAAAGGGATCATCCTCCGAGCATTTTGAAGTCCACCAGTGGGGAGCCACCTACTACTCCTCCAGTGATGCTTTTGGACTCCCCTAATAGTCCCGGACCCATGGATCCCTCCACATCTCTTTCATCTAATGTCTATCCACAAATAATTGAAAACCATATTAGGTATCTATATATCTAATGGGTCCACATCATTATTATCATAACACTATATTCATGAGGTCGTGGGACCATGGTAGGCTTACCCATTCTCAATGATACCTATCATCTTCTGAAATTTCAATGGACTAGGTGTCAGAGAAAAAGCATATTTTTTTGTCCAATAAAACATAGTATCATAGAGCATCTATTGTGGTAGTTTCAGAACCAAATAATTCACCCTCTAATATTGGAGTATTTTCAAGAAGGATCAAAATTAGTAAATGCATTCATGCAGCCCCCACCAACCAGTATATTTGGATCTTCTAGAACACGTATTCCTCTTTCAACATGATTCAATCCTTAGTTCATAGTGAAACCACTGAAATTATCTCTAACTATTTATTTTCTCTTCTCATCGTTATAAAAGGTATATTTTATTCCATGAAAAGAGTAATATTTTGGAAATACCCTGATGCCTATCTCATAAGAGATAATTCATTATTTTTTGGAGGTAATTTTTATATCAATGATAACAAAAATGAAAAAATGGTGTTGTACCTTTCCTCACTAATTCCAATGAGGATTTTGTTTTTTTATGGCTCATAAGGGTCTCATGATCATTGGATCACTAGTGATAAGTACAAATGGTGAAATAATCAAAGAGGAGGCCCATGCTAATGATGTCACCTCGACAGTTTTCATGATAATGATTACGCAGCATCAGAGATTCCTAATGCCATTTTTTCTCATCTTTTCAATAACTTATCTGACCATTCCCCCATTACTTTCTCTCTCTATCCATGATAGAATTGGACACATCTTTCTATAATCATTTATATTTATCCCATATTATCAGGTTTCCACCAGGTTTGTAGGGACACCTGGGGAAATTCTATATAAAGCTCTAGCTAGATTGTCATTCATAAGAAATGAAGAGGAATAAAAGGTGAATTATTGTTGTGGATGATCAGACCCCCCCCCCAACACAGTAATTTTATATCTCTTACATAGTATATTAAATCCATTTAAATACAACTAGAAACTAATTATCATGATTACATATAAGAAGTACTATCATTCAAGAATGAAATCATATAAGAAATGGGTTTCTTGTAAAAATTAGTGGAATGAATTCTAGAATGAACAAAGTGTCTTCCTTCAGGAGAACACAATTCTAATTATTCTTGTGCAAGCATCAAGGAAAAACACTGGTCTCCCAGGCTAACCATAAGTCTTCAATATGTATGGTTTGTTGACGATCGGGACCATATTGAGAGCATAGTTGAGGTGCAACTCAAAGAACATTTGGTAAGTCCTAATCCATACATGATAGGGGGATATCTAAGCGGTCATCAGGAGTTTTGACGTGATTAATATGACCACCTCCATATATGAAAATAATCTTATGGAAAATATTCTAAATGAGGAGACTCATAGGGATATTGTGAGCATTAATCCAGAGATTTCTCCAAGTCCAGAAGGTATCATAGTTTATTTATATAGGAATGATTGGGGTATGGTAAAGGGAGACCTAATTATGGGGGTCCATGACTTCTTCAATGGACATATCCAATCCTGCATTGCATACACGACCAATCAGGTTTTTATCCAAAAGATCATTGATCCCTCATCCATCCACTATTACAGACATCTTAGTATGTGAAATTCCCCTTATAAATTTCTGGCAATGATCATTACTAGGAGACTTGTGGGTCATCTTCCCAACATAATCTCGAATGAAAATAATGGATTTATTAAAGAAAAATCTATATATTGCATGATTTCCTTGGCCCATGAATTTATAGGCGATATTAACATGATGGTTCATGGTTTAAATGTGGGCATAAAAATTGACATGGAGATGTATTATGAAAGCATGGAGTTGAATTTTATCATCAATTTTCATGCAAGCATAGGATTCTATACTTAGTCTATTGACATAATTTTCAGGAGTATCATCTACATGTGGTTGGATCTCATATACAAGGGTACGAATCGTAGCTTATTAAAGATAGTTCGTGGACTAAGACAAGTGGACCACCTTTCACTGAGCATCTTCATCATGGATAAGGAAATCCATACCCAACATGTCAATATGATCATTAGTAGTGGAATCATTTATCTTTATTTTTATAGGCAGTGACCGAGCAATATATCACACCTCATGTTTTTTGCTGACATGATTATCATTATCCATGAAAACAAGATAACAATTTTTTTATTAGACAGAATAATGGGGGTTTTTTGTAACTAGAGTTCCAACACATCAAACATAACTAGAGAACCTTATTATTCATGAACATATGCCCAGTCTCCAGAAGTGAATCCAAATTCAATCCCTTGAACATGAAGCACTGACCCTTCCCAATGAGATACCTGGGTGACACAGATTCCCCAAGGTTTTTGGTTCATCATTTTGATCACATCATTTCTCGAATTATCAGACATGTCACAAACTGGAAGAGAATGTTTCGGTTGTTCACTGGTAGGATCATGCTGGTAAATAGTGACGTCATCACAATCCATGTTAATGTACATTCTTCCATTACAATTCTGAAAGGTAGGCTTGCAAGAATCGACAATGTACTGGTATCCCTTATCTAGGACGCACATTCAGATGGGACACGCAATTTTGATTCCTAGGTGAGACATTCCATGTTTATTGAGGTGGTTTGTGTCAACATTAGAAGTATCTCAGTTTCCCTTCATTTCTTGTATTCAAAACATTTTTGAGATATTATCAAGGCCTATTCCCTATGGGGAAGGTATTTGGTTGCGATGTTTATATAGAGTGATGAGAATTGGTCTTGTCACACAACCTCTGTTTGGAATTTGGTTTCTCATTTGAATGCATCCCTTCAACCTCACTCAAGATGGATCTTGTGTGGAGGGGAGATTTCTTTCTGGAACTACAACTAGACCGGGTCATGTATGGGGTTCCCAGGTGGCCTCATCACCAACATATCCTTTCGCCAATCTATCACATATCAAACCATTGTAGCAGTGATTTTTAATAGTAGTCAATGTGAAATATTCATCCATATTGAAATCAATTATTATTTGTATAAATGGGTTTTCACTACTTCGAGTTTTGGTGATTTTACAATAATGGATTTCCATATGGCCTTTATGACTCTGTTCCAAACTAATTCATTGGGGGGAACTCTTTGGTGCAATAAAATACCGAAAAAATATATAATTTTGTTTTAGAGGATCAAGAACCTCACAATTCCTATTGATGAATACGTCAAAAAGGATTGTAATACACATTGATTCACACTGATCCTATTGTAGGGAAAATATGTAGGAAACCATGAATCGTCTATTATTTAATGCAGACTGGGCCAATATTGTTTGGTCATATTTTAGTGACTTCATAGGTTTTGAATATATTGGCCAGTAGGAGACCCCCTTCATAGAGTTATGGTTTCATAGTAGAGGCATTCATGGGCCAGAGTTGAAGGCTCTCAACTTGGTGCATAGGGTAGGGTACTAGTGCATTTGGACTACTCAGAACAAAGCCATTTTCTAGGGGGATATATGATCTAAGAGGGTTGTTGTGCCAAGGGTAATATGTAAATTGTTAGATCTATTTAGGGTACAAAAAATGTGGTAGTATTCCTCCACCATGAGGCTGATTGTAGGAAAAAATCATTTATAATTCTCTACCGGTATTGACAAGCCAAGATAGTGTGTTCGATGGTCCCCCAATCCATCGGGTCCCAAACATAATACTGATGGTGTGTGCACTACATGCATCATGAGTGTGGTGGTTTCATATGGGATTTTTTCCATGTACATGTTCTGGATATGAGAATTTCACTTCCATGGAAACGTGGTGTCTATGAATGGTATATAAGGGGGCCCATAGAAATTTGAGATAGTTGGTTCATGGGAAGCCCCCAAAAACATAGCAGTTGTTCTTAGTTTCCTTGGCCTTGCACGTTACTATCAGATATTTGTGGGAAAAATCTTGCTGAGCAGTAGTATCTTTAATAGCCTTGACCAAGAGAGACTATGATTTTTTGGGGAGTGTGAAGTGCCAGGTAGCATTTTGTAATCTAATGGGTAAGTTGGTTAGTGCCTCAGTGCCGAGTCTACCGGGAGAAGGGGAGGAATTTGAGGTGTTCTGTGATTATTCAAGACATGTCTTGTGTTTTTCATTGATGCTACTGTAGGGAGTGATCTTTTATGGGTTATGGCAGTTACGTTCCCATGAACGTAATTATACCACCCATGACTTGCAGCATGCAGATGTTTTGATTGTACTAATGTTGTGGTGCAAATATTTCATTGTGTATCACTTTTTGGACTTCACATATTACAAGAGCTTGAGTTATATCTCCTCTCAGTGAGACCTGATCTTACAGGAGCGGAGGTGGATAGAGTTTCATCTGGACTACAACATCATGATTTACTACCCATCAAGAAAGTGGATTGTGGTGTATTATGATTTGACTAGAAATCCACTAGATGATGTGGTTTGATAATCAGCGATTCTGGGAATGTAATGGATTAGTTGGTTTCCCTATACCTGGATGCAAGGATGGAAGATGGTATAGGTTATTTATTTCAGACGACAATACAATTCTCTCTGTTACAACAGGTTTAGGGGTCTCAGTGTGGGGACTTAATAGCTTAATTGATGTGAGATCGTGTTAAACATGGTGATGTTCCGAGAGTATGGTCAGACAATGGCTAGAATCAGATGATATTTCATCGAAAGATTCCATATTAGTGGAAATGTTCCATATAATTCTTGGTGAGTTCCAAAACTCGCCCCTAGATGTACACCCAGGAGATTCAAATATGTATTGGGGTTTGATGGGTTATTTTTGGTGGCCCGTGGTGAAGTGGGTTGTGGGAGAGTGTGTGGAAAACATCCTCGTGTTTCAATAGGAAAAGGCATAACACCTCCCCTTGGAGGAATGTTTCAACATTTATATATCCTCTAGTGGAATTGGGATGAAATATCGTTGGATTTTTTCAGAGGACTACCCATAGATCAAGGTGGTTGTGATGCTATCTGGATAGTGGTGGACCGGCTGGAAAAATCAGCTCACTTCCTAGAAGTCATGGAGTTGAGTGTAGTGGATGCCTTATAGAAGAGGTATGTGGAAGAGGTTTTGTGGTTACATAGATTTATGAGGTACATAGTCGTGGATTATGATAACCGCATTACCTCACGTGTTTATAAAGGATTGAAACATTCTTTTGGAACCCAACTATGCCTCAGTACTTCTTTCCATCCCCAAAAAGATGGAATGATAGAGCACACTATCCATATGTAGGAGGATATGCTACAAGCATGTGTTTAATAATTTCATGAATTGGTGGTATGACACAAGCCTCAGGTATAGTTTTCCTACAATAACATTTATCACTCAACTATTTGCATATCTGCATTAAAATACTTCAATGGGAGGTCATGTCGCTCAATCGTGTGTTGGAAAGAGGTCAGGGATACCAGTGTTCTTGTCCTGGAGGTGATCTAGAGCATGATAGAGAAGGATCAATTTATACAGGAGAGGATGAAGGAAGCTCAGAACCAGAAAAATTTGTATTTCTATCGTAAGATGACGCCCATGGAGTTCTTGGTTGGGGACCACAAGTTCTTGAAGGTCTCCCCTCAGTGCAGGAAATAGAGTTTAGATATGGGAAGTAAGCTTTCTCCCTTGTTCCTCAGACCCTTCTAGGTATTGTGGTGGGTAGAAGATGTGCCTTATGAGGCAGTGCTACCACCAGTGCTACATAGGGTTCAAGACATATTCCATGTGTCTCATATCTGTAGGAATCTACATGATGATTTTCATGTCCTTGACTTGGGGGTGATGGATATTTATGATGACACGAAGTTTGTAGAGAGACCAGTGAGGATCGAGGATCATGTGGGTATGGTTCTTCATGGATGAACCGTCCCCTTGGTTCATGTGTTATGGAGGCATGGTGGCATTGAGGAATGTACCAAGGAAATAGAGAAAAAAATGAGCACCAAGTACCCATATTTGTATTGAGTAATGTTCTTTTTTTTCAATTGTTTGTTATGTAGTACATGACCTGGATAACTGTGAAATGGATTTATTTTGTTGTTATTTTGATGTGTGTGAAGATTCATGTCTATGGGGAGGGAAGAACCTGATCCCTAATCAAGAAACATTAATGTGTATACGGTTAGACTCATTTGGGAAAGTCAGTGTTGCCAAAATAATATAGTATCTTGACACAGAGTAGTGGACTCTCCAATCCATATGAATGGATGGTATTACCTTTATATGTGTGTGTTGTTACGTGGGGAAGTGGAGTCGTATACTATCCATTCTTGTTCTTAAGATAGATGAGAGGTATGTGTTCTTAGATATCGAGGTGGTTTACTCTTATGAGGTATATTTCGAGATGGGTTTTCAGACCCCTCTATTTTCTTTGGGTCTAGTTTTTATTCTCAAGGGTGAAAATAGTTTGAGAGGTATATGATTTAATGGTCCTGATAGTGAATCATTAATGAGTTTTCCAAACAGTTGGTTCCATCAAACGGTTCCACAGAAATGGTGGAACTGGTCGTGGAGGCACTGTTACAGTGGCATTGTTCCTAGTCGCACAAAAAAATGGTGGAACCAATTATGGTATTCCACTGAACCGGGAAAACCGTTAAAGTTGCATTGTAGCGGTCTCACCGTCAAAGACACCCACCAAAATGATGGCACTTCTTATGGTGTTCCACCAAAACGTTTGCACCGTTATAGTTTCATTGTGATTGTGGCACCACAGCAGTCGCACCATCACGGTCTCACACGAAAACTGTGGCACCACTTTCATTGTTCCACCAAACCAGTTGTACTGTGATGGTGGCACCATAGCTGTCGCACCATCATGGTCGCACATGAAAATGGTGGCACCGTTATAGTGTCTCATAGGATAGTTTCCCACCCTTTTTAGATTCCGAATTTTCCCATTTCTTCTCAGGAGACATATATTTGGATATAAAAGTGTATTAATACCCTCATTAAAATCCTTCAAAAGCCCATAAATGATATCTAAAATCCCCTAATGTCTAAGAATCCCTTGACTTACCAAACCACGTGGTTTTTTCCTCAGTGTTTGACTCTTTTAATGTACTTTCTAATTCTTCCCTTGTGACGTTGTTTCCTCTATTTAAAGGAATCGCTGAACTCATAGCCTTTATGGAAACCTCTCGAATGAGAATTATCAAATGAAAATTAATTCCATCATCTGTAACCACCCAACCACATGGAGAAACCCCAATCTTCCTTTAATTTAGTTCATGAGTTAATAACCCATAACTCAAGGATATCACATTTTATCTTACATGGATTATTTCATTTTCTTGGATTCTCTCTTTCCATTCATTGGTTCTTTTAGAGTCCCCCTACCAATGGATAGTGGTGGGCCTATTCTGAATCCTTTCTTTCCCACTCATGGAGTCCTTGGAATTCCTCCCCTATAAGTCACGCATCCCCAGTTCTTGGCACATGGTAGAAATCATCGATCGTTGATCATCCATGTAGTGTTTTTCCTTTGTTTATCATTACTATGTATCATGCGTACTGGGTCTGATATTTTTCATACAGGGATGGATGAAACCAAAACATAATGAAAATAATAAATTGATTTTAAAAAATTAAGGGGTATGTATTTGGATTCTATTGTAATCTATTATCATTTATTATACATTTCAAATTTTATGGGCTTATGTCCACAGAAAATTGCGGTCGTCGATGGTCCATTCTTGTGCACTAATGAACCTCTGTTTTCTAGATAATTCTGTGATTAAATGGTTGTAACATATAAATTGGTCAATCACATAAAATCGGTTGATTAAATGTATTCACAATAAATAATAATCCTTGTGTGGTCAATCCTTTTAACCAAATGAAAAAATGGGACTAAAGGAATGGTGTGTTCAAATCTAAAAACACCCTTTCTCTATTATGGTGATGTGTATGGTTTTTCTGATTATTACATGTGAGGTGAAATGGATGAAGATGGTATCCCATATTATTCAGTTGCATGTATTTGGATTTGGGCCCATGTGGGGTTGTATGTTGGGTCTTGGATTAATTCCAGTATTTCGATTGTTCGCTAGAATCCCTTTATTTTTTTCACTTTACAAGAGTACAAGGCGTGATCTCTTAATTTGTTGATTGGATATTTTTCCATAAATGGCTTATGGATTCCTGTTAATTTATCAGTAGTGAAGAATTATTTAAAATGAAAAACATGAATTTAATAACAATAATAGTTTTAATGGGGAATTATTTTCCACAAATGAGTTGCAACATGGTTGTTGATATTCTACTTTTTACGAATGAATAGAAACAAGGGTGTTTTTTATGGAATGGTTTTGGAACCCATATGTTGGGATGAGTTATTGTATATATATATATGAATAATTTAGTTCTTATGTTTTGTAATCATGACCCACCAATGTCGAAAACATCATGCTAAACACTCCAATTTTCATGGGCGAGGGTGTTTTTTTCAACACTCTTTTGAGTGACTGGTTATTATCTCCCTTTCTTCTCCATTTACCACGTATCCCAAAACTCTTTGGTCAAGATTTAGTGCATGAGGTCAATTATATCCCATGAATCCTCTGGCTTGTTGTGTTGTGTTGTTTGACCCAGGTGTGTGCGAACATGTTGTTTCCCAATTGTCTTTAGGATGAGGCCCATGTTTCATCGAGAGTGGCAGTAGTTTTTCAGGACTAGGCGTTTTCGGGAATGGTGGTAGTTGTTCTTGGCCTTGTTTCTGTAGGCGTGGTTATGTGTGGTTGTGGTGGCATAGGTGTTTGTGGGCATAGCAATGGTTGTGGTGGCCCAAATTGTTTTCGTTGGGGCAATAGTCAGACTACGGTGAGAATGGCGGTGTAGGTCGAACACGTAGTCTATCTTAAATAACAAGGGGAAAGTGGTGTGGGGTACAAAAAACATCGAGGTTTCATTACTATTAGTTTACTTTAACTACTTTATTTATGGACTGTTCCATGGTGTGTTTTGGGTGGATAAATTTTTTTTTCTAGGCGATTTGGTTATCTCATTTTCTCACGGAGAAATAGAATACATCCCCACTATTGCATATGAGCATTTGGTTTTCCATACTGAGTATACTGGTATACTCACCCTGTGTATATAAAACTACTTTCAGGTTTCCAGGAGGACATCAAGGACCATTCCTGAACCTATTTTCTAGGAATCCAGGACCATTGACGTTGTTGCTTTTCTATTCATTTCGTACTTCCCTGTATAGTTTTCTTGTACATTGTAGTACTTTATATGGAACATGCATATTGGAAAGGATTTTTATTCTATTTTACATTATTTCAACCTTCATATAAGGATTTTTTTAGGTTCTTAACATCGTATATCACTATACTAATAAATAATAAGGGTAATTCATTCCATATTACATGTGATTATATACCCATGGTGCTAGTATCCACTGTAGGGCCTACTGAAGGCGGGACTCAGGGGTCATTATCTCTCCTTCAACTTGGGGATGGAAGGGTCTGGATGTTTGTTTTCCCTTATCTCTTCATGATGAAGGTGGGTCTTTAAAACCATCATGTAAAATCCAACATCTTATATAATATTATAAATGAATAATAAAAAATCTATTGTCCTTAAAATTTCAATAACCATCATTCTCCTTAATCCAAAACCATGTCTAGGATATGTAGTGACAACAAGGTGTGTTCCTATATTTTCACAAATTCAATGATACATTTTTAGATATTAAAATATCAACTTTAAATTACATATAATGGAATTTTATTATAGATACTAATAAAACAAACCATAATTTTAGTATATATTCTTCCTTTAAAGAGACATTCTGTTGATATCCTGTTTCTTATGAAACACTGAACTAAAATGAATCATGGAAATTTTAATTAATGTAATTATAACCATTGTAATGTACTCATTATAATTGATGTAAATAAATAGAGGTAAAGTAATTATGAAATATATATATTATTAAAATTAAAATTAATGTTTAATAATATTATTATTATAAAATTAAACTAGTATAGCTTAATAAGTAATTATATCATTTTTTGCATAAAAACATATGTTAATAATAATTATTTTTTATATACTATGAATTTTATTAAATTATGGTTAAATAAGTATTTAAATAAAATTATAGAAAATATATATAATTAAATATGCTGACACTTATATATTATTTTTTAATAGGTACATAATAAATTCAATTTATTCTTATGAGATATATTATATCAAAAATGGTTTTTATGTTTTATGTGTGATAACATTAAAAATATTTTAGTACATTATAGAAATGTAATCTAATTAGATTCTAGTATTAATTTAATGAACACATAAAAAATTAATATGTTATTGTTCATTTTTAACATAAAATATTAGTTACCAAAATAAACATTAGTCACAATAAAATAACACTTATTTTTTCAAAGACTAATGTTTATAAACAATTTCTAATTATATCTGAATAAATTTAAAGGGTGAATATGATGTCATTATTATGTAAATAAAATATATATTTACAATTGTTTAAAAATTAATTTATATTAAAAATTAAAAAATCACTTAATATATAAAAAATAATTTTCCAATAAAAATATTTTTTCTTATATATTTTTTGTTATAATTAAAAAAAAAATTATAATATCTATAAATTTAATTATATTAAATTGGATAAAAACAAATATTCATCATATTAAGGGTTATGTCATAATTTTGTTAATAAAATAATTACCATGGATAATTTTTAATCAAGGTTAATAAGTGTATAAGATTATAATTAAATTGATAATCTTATTTTCCCTAGTAAAGATGACCCTTGGAATATAAATAAGTTATTTTTCAACTTCTAAATTCAAACCCACATGTAACATAGAACAATACCCACCTTAAATTCGCAACTGACATGAAATTCCATTCTTATCGCCTACTTAATGATTTTTTTCCAAGAGAAAGTCCCTCCTTTGTACCTATAAAATGAGACCAATTCTACTCATTTAAAGCCACCGTTTTAGTTAAAAAATCATTGAAAATTGTCCCATTTTATCTCCCCTATATTCCATATATATATATTTCAATACCTTTTTCCAAAAATTTTTTAATACTCTATTTCCTATAATTCCTTGAAAAGAAGGTTTAATTACTCATCTTGAGTACTATATATTTCTTAAACTATTGTTTTCTATATATTCCTTCTCAAAAACTATTCTAACCATATTAAAATAATATAATTATTATCAATGGTATAAATAAATTCTTTTACATTAATGTACCAAAAACTATCAATCTTCTTCCCATACAATCATAAAAATGAAAATGTTTCTCATGTTAAGTGAAGACTATCGACTCAATAAATAACGTGTTTTATTTCGTATCACATCCATTAATGAATAGTGTTAAAATTGATTTATTAAAATGATATTATAATTATTTAATTAATTATATTCTATTATTATATTTTAGGAACCATATAAATAATATTATTAATAACATATCATTAATAATTTAACCTCCTAAAGTGAACATACCAAGAGGAAAAGTAAATTGTTCTTTATATATGGTAACTTATTTTTCATTTATTTTATTAATATAACAATTAAAAACTATAATTCATCAAATTATTAAAATCAAAAGATTATCATTATTATTCTATAAAGAATATTTATTCATTTCAAAAGAATATACATACTTTTATTGTAGTATGTTCTTTTTTGGGATTCGTTAACCATCTATATAAACGATGCTACAAATTTATATCCTAATTGAAAATAGAAACATATTTAATTTTTTTTTTAATTTAATAATTAAATTTTAATATTTTACTATATTGGTAATATTAATTTGTAAGTCATTAATTAAGATACAACCTTCTGTTTGTTAATATTATTCAAAACATCGCATCACCGATATTATATTCATAAATCACGACTAATACTCTCATGGAATGAAATTTTACACTAAATATAATATGGAAAATATATAATAGTACCTATAATAATATTAGTATGATGAACCTCATATCAAACAATAGTTTTTGACAATGACATTAAAAACTATGTGAGAGACATTCAAATTCACAAATAACTGATGATGGAGATAAATAAAAAACTATCTAATAATTTTATTTTAAATGGATAAAATTGAAGATAATAGATATTAATAAGTTTATGAAATATGTAATAAATTTATTATGGTGTATAATATTTTAGGTTAGATCATGTTCGACTAACCGATAATCTAAGGTAATGTTTGTTTTCATATCAACATTATTAAATATGATATATATCCCATATTCACTACTTATTTCTTTTTATATGGTGTATATAATTTTATACAATATTCATTTAATTATATTTTTTTTTCAATTTAACGCATTTTAAAATACATATTATGTTTTTATGGCGTTCCAATTCAAGTGTTGCCATATTCGTTCGGGTTTCCCAAAACTTAATTTTTTTTCCTTGAGTTATATTTTTTCATCTTAAACATCATTAGAATTTGTTTTGGTTCATCAAAAATATTTTTTTATATGATACCTTACACTTACGTCAAGGTTCAATGATATTTTTATTCAAAACTTATCCCATGATTAATTTCATTATTATTAAATTTTATCATTATTTATAATAATTCTCAACCTTTCTAAATATTTATATTTATTTCCTGCCCATTATTTTCATGATAATGTTGTCTATTATTATATAGAATCATGGTTATGTGTTATCCTTCATGATCATTTCAAATCTGTAAAATAAATTTAAAAATTATGTTTTGTTTTTTCTATTATGATGTTGTTCTTCAACAATGTTATTTTTAAAATATTAAAAATATTTTTCCATTCATGATCATATTATTTTTCATCCAGTGAAAATTTTCTTGGGAAAACCATTATATTGGTTTAACAATCCATTATTGATATTTCATTCCAAATGATGTTGAAATTTTTGTATTTTCAATTTCTCAAAAAAAATTGAAAGTGATCATTGTTTCATCTAATAAAGATGATTTTAAAAAAATTTAAAAAAACATTATATTACAATTCACTTAAAATTTTCTTCTTTAAAAGATATATCTTCAATGAAGTTACATTTCATTATCCAACACAGGAATTAAATTATGAATTATGCCTTTTGGGTTATATTATTTTTTGTATCATCCAATTTATTTCTTTGGAGCCTTTTTATTATATAAAAATTAAAATTTTTATGAGATGAATTTTTTATTCATGGATTTATTATATTGAAATGATTTATTTCAAGTGGAATTGGTTTTAATATTTTATTTATAGGTGGGGAAATATATATATATATTGAATTAGTGATGTTTGGGGTCTAAAATTAATCATTCTTCGAATTAGTGATGACTACATACCAAAATTATATATCCCCTGAATTAGTGATGGATGCTGTTTATAATTATATAACCCAAAGATTTTATATGTCTGTGGTCCTATATAACCGTCAAAATAATTGTTTAAATTTTTCAATCATATTGATATGTTTTCAGGAAAATTTATTTTAATCATAGTAAGTTGATGAAGCATTGATGTTTTCCATCTTAATAAAATAATGACATATAAAATGGTTTAGTTTTTATCACAATGTGAGGATTTTATGTAAAAATGTTGTGCAATTTTTTTATTTTATTATGTTATCCTATGTATTTATCCCATGAAACAAGATTAATATTCTAATATTCCAATATATTTTACATTATTTATTCTTCAATTATGACCCTTAGATTTTATTCTGTTTCCTATTTTATGATATCCAAGGCTCAATAATGTTTTATGATGATATTATCAATTAATCAAACTTTTCTCTCTTATCCAGGTTACTCACATGCTTATGATCTAATCCTTAGTGATATGATTTTAATATTATCCCTTAATAAATGTTTGATCTAATCCATTATTATGTTTTCCATTTTCTAGGTTATTAATAAGGGTATAGACAAAAATAATTATAGAAAGGATTCCAGTGTGGTGACACTTATAAATAAATTTTCAAATTATTGGAAAATATTTCTTTTTTGAAGCCAATATTCATAGACACATTAACATTTATTATTTATATTGTGAGATTATTTAAAAGAATAAATGTTTAACATATATAAATATTTCCCAATGAAGGTAGATTTATATTTCATTACCTCAATTGGTATCAAATCTACTAATTATAATATATTTTTAGCACCAAATCATTGAGTGCATCACTAGAGCTCTTCATTTTTTATCAATGGAATGTTTTATTATTATTTATGGATAATTATGAAGGAATTTTAGTGAAAAAACATGTGATAGGTCTAATTATATGATGAAAAATTGAAATTTATAAAAATTATATATTTTAGGGTATCTTATGACTGAAAACACTACTAAGAGAGAAACATGTTGACTAAATATCAAAAAAAAAATTCATATAGGGGTAATAAACATGAAAATACTGATTGTTTTTTAACTCCATTTTCACCTAGTTCATAACAAAGGGGCCTAACAGAAAACTATGTTTGAAACACCTAGGGGATATTCTTTAGTGATACACATTCTCATTATAAACCGTTATGGATGATTTTAGGTTTTTTTTATATTATGGTTAGAGAACCTAAAAATAATATTTAATGAATAACAATGATTTAAATCAATATATTCATAAATTATTGGTACACATATCTTTTAAGAGAAAGTTATTATGTATTTATATTTTTCATTTGTATATTAATTAATTTATGTATTACTATCCATAATATTTTTGTTATTCATGTAGTGGTCATAACCATGAGAACCAAGATAACATTGGATGTGGTGGACAATGTGATGATTATCTCGTTGTCTTATCAAATGGAATGTGATTTAATGATGAAAATATTTTATTTAGGTTATCTTGTATATTATAAACAATAACTGAAAATACTAGTCTTTCAAAACATTAAAAATAATAATAAAGAAAAATATGAAGTTTTATTGTTGATTGACTACTAATGATGATAAAGGAAAGATCATTCAATGTTGTATGTGTCATAAATATGTGAATAAAACCCCAAAAGAAATTTATAAATTGTAAAAAAATATGTTGTAAAAGGTTTGTACATCAGTATCGTGATTTTTGAAGAGTGATAATGATTCTATCCAAGAAAATAGTAGTTATAAAAGTCTCAACTCGTACACCACCCATACTTCGATGTCACAAATACGCTTTGTTTATGAGGTATTATAACCGACACCCTAACATAATGGATATCAAGTGTAATAAACATCATCAACCTCAGGATCTAAATGAATAAAGAAGACATTGTTAAATGACTACCTCTAAAATAAATCATGATAATTATGATATAATTTTCCACCACTCTATATTTTGGAATATCTTATATGATTATTATCTATTTACTCTATTATATTTATGATTATTTATAGGATCATCATATAACGAATTATTTGGAATTGAAATTTCAAAAAAATATTATTTTCTAATTTTTATCCCATGATTATGTTTGTGGTACTATTAATCTTCTGATTATTCATTTAATGTGTTTTCTAGTCTTACCAATGTTATTAATATTTATACATTGTTATAATTTAAATATTTGGTCACATATATCTTATGGACACCCTTAACTATTTTTTTAGTGCGTAATAATTAATGATGTGAAGATTTAACTTATTATGGGGAGATGAAAACACCCAAAAATGTTAATATATATTTTTTCCATTCAATAAAAATTATGTCCAAAATTTATTTCAGATGAAACACCGAACAAAAATATACCTAAAAACACTTTATTATGATAAATATAATAATTATAAAGTGATAGATTCATTAGTAGGTATAAAAAATGTAAATTAATTAGAAAATATATGTAGAAAAGAAAAATAAATTATATTTTTAATATTAATACATTGGTAAAATATAATTATTTCTGCTAAATGATTAATGATATCTTTTTATGCATGAAAATATATTTTAATTAATATTACCCCTTTATAAGCTATGTATTTTTTTATTAGGGTTCAATAATGATTTTTATAATGAATATTGATAATATATAATATAAAATAATTTATCATGCATCCAAAAATTGTTACTAAGAATGTAATAGTTTTTTACATATAATATATATTTTCTTTATAAAATTGTTTTTCTGAATTATGTGCACTACTATTTTAAATAAATTCTGTAAACTCTATAAAGAAAATATAAAAAACAGTGTTTATATTTTAATCAACACAATAAAAATTAAAATTATGGCCTTTTTAAATTTTAACATAAATAATAATTTACCAAAGTAAACAATAGTTCACATGGTAAACTCGTTATTTATATATGAATTATATTTAAAACATAACATAATTTTATCTAACTAAAATAAATTGATCCATTTTAAAATATGTATCTAGTTTTATGGTCAAATAAATAATAAAATATATTAGTACCCATTTTGATCTAAAAGACATGGAATAATAATAAGAACACTTAAAGTATAAAAAGATGTTTTTCAACAAAATCGGTTTTTTTCTATATAATGAATTTAAATTTATTATCTCATTTGTTAAATTTTTATAAATTCCATTAGATTAAATATACTTAGAATTAATATTATTATTTTCTAATTTTATTAATAGGTTTTATCTTATTTTTTTGGTAATAAAATAAATATCATGGTTTATATTTAATGATGGTTATGAAGAATAATAATTTGTTATATCATGAGGATAAATTATCTAAAGTAAACATGTTAATTATACCATATAGAAGTAATTTTTTGGTTGTAAATTCATATCCCCATATTTAAATAACCTTTACCAACATAAATAAACTAACACTCACCCAACATACCCATTAATTAACTTTCTTTTCCATGGAAAAGTCTATAATTATCACCTATAAAAATAAATCACTTTCACCCACATCATGCTACAATATTAGAAGAAACTTTTTTATAAAATGTTCTTATTTTACCTAAAATATTCTCTTTTTATACCATTTTCATTCCCATTTAACATTACTAATTCTTATGTCTCATATTTCCAAGAGTTCCTCCATAAGAAGGTTTAATTTATTAATTTCGGTATTATTAATTTCATAACATTTATTTCACTATATTACCTAAAAAATATTATTTCCTTATTAATATAATAGAATTAGTATATTTTCATTATATAAAAATGATATTATATTAATCTTATAACCATTATCAATCTATGTCCCATCCATTTAGAAAGAAACAAAAAATGTTTCTCCTGTTTCGTACATACTACCACATCAATTAATGATGGGTTTCATTTTATATCATTTCCATTAATTGTAAAAGATAAAAATAGTATTGGTGAATATTAATTATATTTATGTAATTATTTATCATTTAAAAAAATAAATTATTAGGTATATATATAATAATATTATCAATAAGCTATCATTATAAAATTAACCGCCAAAATATAGTATACCATGTGGTGAAGTGATTTATAATTTATATCTAATAAAATAACATTAAATAATATAATTTTTATAATTTTTAAAAATAATGATTAATCAACTTAATATCATATAAATAATAACATTATGCTTTTGATATGATGATATAATAATCATTTTGTAAGCATACTCATCTATTGGTTATTGAGTGTTCTTGTTTGAGTCAGTTTAATAACCTACAAGAACAATGTTATAAATTTCAATAATTAATCAATGTATAAAATTAATTATTGGTGATATTTCATATTAATTAATAAATAATTATTATTTGTATAATTAATTTTATTTTTAATATTTAATTTATTATTTATGATATCATACTTTATATGTTAAAAAACATCGAAACAACGCGTCAATGATTCCATCTTCTAAGATCAAAACTAAATACCTTATGTAATTAAATTATATATTTAAAAATCAATAATGAACACATAATAAATAACCTTAATAATATATGAAATATGAACATCATATCAAAGAATAGTTATTGATGTCGAAGTGAGTCTCTCATAACCGAATTTCTTTGCCATGAATTTTAATTTTTCTTCCTAGAATTATTTCATTAGTGATTGGTTTCATCCACCATGATATTTTATTATATGAAAAAAATCTATATCTATTTGGGTAAAATATTGAATTTATTCAAAAATTATTATATAATTAATGTCTTTATCATAATTCAGTATCATTTTTAAGAATAATTCTCATCCTTTGAAATAATATATTTTAATTCCATGTATATATTTTACATAAAAATGGTCTTAGTTTTTATTTTAGAAACCGATGACATATTATCCTTGGGGAACATCATACATATCTTTTTTCAAAATTAAATAATTTCGTTCTTTTTATAATGTGTATTTTTAATAAATGTTTTTTAAAATATTAAAATGGTGTTTTTTCATGATTCTATATTTTATCAAATAGTACAAATTTACTTTAAAAACAATTATTTATTTTCAGTGATCCATTCATTATATTTCATTCCAAATAATGTCCAAAATTTCATCTTTTCAATTTCAATTAAAATATATATTTTCAAAAGTGACTCATAATTTCACTTATTTACATTCATTTAAACAATAGTTTTATATGAAATATTTTACATTTACTAATAACGTTTCTTAGTTAATAAATCAATCTTCAATGAAATTTTTTTTATGAACCACCAAAAATTTTTTAAGAGACACTCATTTACTGTGATTGAATTATTATAATCAACCAATCCAATTATAGAAATTTTTTTATGTTATAACTATTGTAAATGTAATGAAACCTATTTTCTATGAATGATTTCAATATGATAAAATGATTTATTTAATGAGGAATTAAAATTAATGGTTAATTAATGGGTGGTCATTGAAATTATATTATCCTAAAATTAGAGAGGTGAAGCCTAGAAATATATAGATCACGAGTTAGTAATGGATGGGGAAAAGAATTATATGGCCCCTATATTAGTGATGGTTGGTGTCTTATATCATCCCCTAAATCAATTTTTAATTTTTTCAATATTGTTGAATGATTATGATTTAAATTTTTATATATCAATGAGATGATTATGAGTTAATTATTTCTTTATGAGTGATCTGCTTATAAATAAATTTTTTTTGTCTTAGTGAGATGATGAAATATTATGATTTTCCATATTAATGATAAAATGGCACATTATGGTTTTATATATGAATGATACAATAATGAATTGGAATTATTAAGAATTATCATGATGTGATTATTTAATATTTTAAAAAATTTCTATATTTCCTTGTAATTCTTCATTTTTCTGTTATACTCTAATGATTCAATATTATTTTTATATGCTTCTTTTCTATTTTATTATTTTTATTCTTTTTTTATGACCTTCATGTGGTGTTATATTTATGATTTTATGATATCAAATGATCAATCTCGTTTTATGATTACATAATTATTTAATCAAACACCTCTCCTTTATCCCTATTTTGAACATTCTTATGATCTATCTATTATTTACATATTGATAAGATTTACTCATAGTAATTGGTTTAGCTAACCCATTTTTATATTTTACCTTCTATTGGACAACAAGATGAGTATAACCAATAAAATTGATATAATGGAGTCTTTCATGGTTCCACTTATGGTGATAATTTCATAATATTGTAAAATAATTTATTTCTCGAACTAGTCTTTAAGGAAACTATAAATTTTGTTATTGGGATTGTGAGAATATTTATTAAATGTAGTGATTAACTTATTGAAATAATTAAAAATAATGTATTTTTATCCTGGGACACCATAGTCGTTATCAATGATATAAATTTGAATATATTTTTTTAGAATAAAATCTAAATGTGTAGTTTGATTGGCACTCAACTATAATATATTATTATTCTCATGATTAAAAAAAACACAACACTAAAAACACCTTTAGGGCCAAGAGTTTGTTAGTTATATGATGTATCTTGTTCTTATAAATATATATCATGGTATAATGTGGATTCATTAGAGGAAAAGCCTGAGATAATATAATATTAAATATATTTCATGATATTTGGTTTATCAATGGATTAATTAATAACCCCATTGACCTTCTGGGTTGTTAGAACTCTTACAGATTTTTATTTGGAAATGGTAGAAAATTATAATGGAATTTTTGAGATTTAATAACCAACCCTCTATAAAACACTATATTGATCAATGGTTAAGGTTAACATAACCCTTTAAGCCCACATAATAGATGTAATTGGGTTAGAAACTAGTAGTAGAAGTATTCCCCACAAATATTGGTGGAATTAACTTCTTAATTTTTGGGAAAGTATAAGTAAAATAAATCCATATAAATAAATATAAAATTTTAAATTTCCCAATCCCAACTATAACATAAATAAAATAAACAATACAACCAAGTAGAATGCATGAAAAATATATATAATCTATACCCTATATACCCAAATAGTTGTTCCCCCAATTTCCATTTATCAATCATAAAAACAAATAATGAAAATATATTGGGGTTGTAACTCAAGAATAATTAGTATGATTATATCATAATAAATACCATATCCTTTTGAAATAAAAGTATTGGGATAGACATGTATGGAAACAACCAAGTAAGGAAAAACATGAATCAAAAATGTGTTATCGTAAACCAATCATAATCAATGAAAATACATAAAATTAATGGGATATACAATCCATAATTTATAAAAAAAGATATCATAATCCATTCCATTAACATCTTTATTATAATAATATTTTTTTTGAAAAAAAATAACCAAAAACAATTAAATTAGTGTATCATTAATACCTTAGTAAGGAATAAAATAGAACAAAAACATTCCACCTCTCTTACATATTAGTTCAGATGATATTCCAACTCGAATAGGATGAGATCCAGTAATAAAAATCTCACTAACTGAACAAGATGACAATAATAATATAAACAATATCTTATATTTCTATCCAACCACCATTCCATCATAAAAAAGAACACATTACTATGGTTATTACCATAAAATTTCCTCAATATTACTCATCAAAATGAAGAACACCTTAAGTAGTAAAAACCCACCTCTTGATATTTTAATGAACATTTTCTAGAAAATAAGTCATATCTAATAAAAATTCTTCAATGGTATAATCGTTATAACTATATTTATGTAATATGTTAAAACCACTAATCATATTAATAAAAGGAAAAATAAATTCATATTTGTAATTTTAAATATATATCTTGATCAAATATATATTGTTAACTCCATGAATCTCATCCTATTATCATATACACCATTTAATTATTCCATTACATAATCATAATTCATAGATTTTTCATTAAGTATCTTTAAGATGATCATATTAACAATATCCCATCAACATAATCTTTTATCCTTATTCGTATTCAAAATTTAAACCCCTATATATGATTACCAATATTATTACACAATTCATCAATGTAAAATTTAATCCTAATATTTATTTCATAATCATTTTAAAAAAATACGAATCTATAATACATTTACCACATTATTTATTTATTTACTTACAAATAACATTAATAAGTTAATTCATGTAGTTATAGATGTTATATATTCATTTATGTAATGAATTTGGTTTTTCTATTTTAGTCCTTTAGATAAATATCCCAATTTTACCTTGTAATCAGCATTGTCTTTTTCTGTCACAATACTGTAGGATTAATATATTATAAATATTAATATATATTAAATTTTGTAAGCCCTTATTTATTGAATGTATTGTCTTCCCATCGACTAAGACCTCATAGGGGAGATATAAGAAAATGGATGATTCTAGAACATGAGATTCATCCAATGTGTGATAGAAAGAAGGTTGAAATTAGGCGTTCTATTTAAAGAAAAAATTAGTTGGTGAGTTAAGTAAGAAAAATTATTTTTTTATTCATTTAATAAATTATACAAATAATATCACTCTATAATTAAATTTGTAATATTAATTTTGCTGTTAAGACAGATAGTCTATTGATTTTAGAGTGGATTTGGAAATCTCTTATGGGAATTTATGAACTCTGATCATGGATAAATGAATAGAAGATCCCATAGATTCATTGGATGAAGGATGAATACAGAGAATTCACAAATGAAATCCCATGATGATGTGATATTTAATAATTATTGATCCAAATTACGTCTATATAACCATATATTATGGAATTATTCCCTTGGTAATTTTGATAAACATGGATTATAATATTTTTTTCAATTCTGGTGATTTATATTCATAAAATGAACCAAAGTTTTAATTTTACTCATAACCTCCAAATTTCACCCTGGTTTTAATATTAATTAATTAGTGGATGGTAACACAGCGACCAATGATGTTCCTCACTTTGTTATTATTTCCCCCCTACCATTCTTCATGTTCTTTTTTATTGAACTATTTGGTCATGGATAGAAATTTTTAGGCTAGATTCTGGTGTGATTAAACCCCCATATTCATTGATGATAAATTCACCATGAATGAATTGGTGTTTTGTGTATATAACATGAAGCTATGTGAGTTGTGGTTGTTAGTGATATGGATCGGAGGTTTGATCTAAAATCTTTGTCCATGGTAGAGGCCATATAGTTGAATAGTGTAATAGTAATGATCTGTATAGTGTTTGGATAGATGGGATTCAACAATCAACAATGGATCGGGTATTATCAACTATAGATTTGAGATCATAAGAGTGATTTATAGTTAAAAAGATAAGGGGTGTTGTGGAAAAGATGTGTGAAAAGATCTTATTATTTTGGAAAAACCTACCATTCATGTAATATAGCCTATAAACACACACTTTATATTCCCCTGGATGTAGCGGCTTGGGTTTCAAGAGAAGTTAAATATCAAAAGTTATATGTGACTCATACATTCTGTGTAACCCAACGACAGTGACTCAGTATGCATCTTAGGTGTACATGTGCACATGCCCCACTAGGTACATTGCAATGGCCATCATATATAGGAATTTACATGCTCTCGAAAGTGTCTCGGGTATGTTGATATGGCTAGTTTACACAGGAATGACTATAGTACATGTGCACGAGCGGATTTACATAGGAATGGGCCAAGAGGAAATATACATACTTCATGCAACTAAGACACATTGGGTACATTGTGGAAAATCCATATAGTTACACATGCATGACCAATGTGTGATTAGGTGATGAAATTAACATTTGTATAGGAAGGGACACATTTCATGTGAACCTAGGTAAACCCGTATATTTTTCCATGAGGCATCCACCTTGTGTATCTTCTTCATAATGAAATGGATTTGAGTCCTTGAGAATTGTAACTTTAGTGGTTTTCCACAAAGGAAAGGAACCAGACTTTTGATTTCGAATTTGAGATAAATCATAAGGAATTATGAGTTGGATGCTTCATTCAACAATGATTGGATAATTAAAGTGATTGATCTAGGTCACCAGAGATATAAAGAGGCCAGAACACTCCTATATCATTAGGTAATTGGACCCTCATACTCTTTACAAAGGTAGATTCATTACACCCACATAATATAGTAGTTCATGGTTCATCTATCTATGATGTAGGTACCCCCCATCACTGAGATCCATTGGGGAGAATGTCCCCTACAAGAGTTAGTGGTCCCTCATATGTGGAACACAATGGTGAGGATTTGACTACTCCACTCAGATTATACCGAGAATGTGTATGGTGATGTACATTAGAGCTCCGACATTAGAGATCAAGGTTAAATAATCTTTTTCATCTAGGTTGTTGAGATGGAGATTCCCTTTACCTTTATATTGGGTTTGATTATGCTCATATATGTTGGGATTCATTTCCCTATTACTTATGGTTTGATCTGGTTATTGTATCTTTATAATTATATCATCATTGTTTTCAGAAAATCCTTCTAGGTTTTTTATAATCAACCCTGTATGGGTTTCAACCGCACTTGTTTTTTCTTATGCAGAGGATAGGAAATTAATCGGTGACCATAGTGTACTAGGTTCTATAGGAGCATTTTTTTTCTTAAGAGAGTTGACAATGTTAATTAGTCAGCCTTAGATATTATTAGTCGGGATCTCTTTATCCTCCTCTTCATCTAGTTTTTTTTGTAATTTGGGGATAACATTTTTCATTGGGCATGTATTTTACCATTATACTTTTCTACTACACAAATATACTTTGATACATTAATTTACATTGATTCTTGCATGATTTACACTATATTTAACACCTTAATCTTCCACAGCATGTTTCCATTTGAATAATGTAATAGCTTTTATTTTACGCAACTTCAAGATTTTAACACACCGCGACCAATCAGACTAGCCGACATGAATAGTAATAGCCAATTGTTGAAATTTTATAAGTTTTATCATTAAAAATGGACTCCATTTTTGGATTCAAAATATCAAAATTAACTTAGGGTGGAGTTTTGGTTTTTTTTGAAACTATCAATTTTTTATGAATAGTGAAAAACACTGAGTTATAGTTTAAAAGTGAACTTATATTTAAATCATAATTTATTAAAATAAAATTTATTTTAGGTCATAATAGATACTTAATACCTATATAAGTTCAATTTATTTAATTGTAGTCATTTTATAATAATTTTAGATATATATAAATTTTATTGAAATTTTTACCGTCTTTTACCCACCTCTTAGGAGCATTTGAAACATACATTAAACATAATTTTACCTTTTCTGTGAGATTAATCTCAAAACATCGAGAAACATGGATGATATCAGTAAATAAAATTTGGATCAATAAGATGAAAATAATTTTTGGTGAATGGAATCATTTTTTCTTTTATTTACCATGGTTAAAAGTTAATAGGGTAATTAAGTGTAAAAATTACATTATTATTACCCTAAAATGTCCTAATTCTATAGGATAAGTGTAATTCGACAAAAAAAACCTTATGAATAAAATATGATCCTTTAGGTCCACTTTGATTCAATTAGATTATTTATTATTATTTAATTCAAAGAAGAGTTAAATGTGTTAAATTCAATGTTTATTAACTAAAGCCTTTTTAATATAGGGTTACACATAAGATAAATTTGACTATAAATATTAATTATAAATATAATAAGATTTAAAAAAAATGTTATTTTATTTATATTTTTTATAGATTATATAATTAAATTCATTTATGACACAATGATGGTGAAAAAATTACAGTATTAATGAAAGATTAAAATTATTGATATTATAAATAAACAAATAAAGGTAATTGGAGAATTTTTATGAATTACACTAATTTTATAGGTTAATATGACACATTAGGGTTGGTTTGAAAAAACAATCGTTGTAATAATGCTGTTATGAATTTTCAAAAAACCAAATACAAAATACTGTCTAAATTGACATATTAGTGTATATAAAAAACAATATTATATTATTAAATGAAATTCTATTACTAAAAATCAATGTATAGGAAAAAATACTAATTTAATGATAGGTGTATCATTAATGTACCACTTGGGTTACACTTGGAAGTATATAATTTGTTTATTAACCATATAATATAAAAATAAAAAGAGACATGGTAAATGTCAAACTATTTAACTAAGACTTAAATTTAAAAGATAAGGTTAATAAAGTGTCCGAAACCTATCTAAATCCATTTAGATGAGTGTTTTTTGACCCGTCCCCACCATATAATTTAAATAATTTATTTTTGAGCCATTATCAACCAAAATGGATTGTATTATAAAATAATATTTCTAGATTTTCCTAAGGTGCCTCTCACCCATTTTATAAAAAGGGCACTCCAGCTTCTCACTAATTCACACCATAAAATCCATTTCGCTCGTCCAACCTCTTCCCAATTACCCTATAAACTATCCTACCTTAATCCTATATTCCTTACTTTAGTCATAAATCCATCTTAAGGATCCCTTTTTATCAAATGAAATTGATGAACTTGAAGAAGGGGTAAATATTTCATCACCTGTTTCAAGTTCCATTCTACATCCACTTCCACTTTATTTGATATTTAAATTATAAAATAAGAACTCAAGTATCATCTATATACAATGATGATATTATAAATATGGTACATCCATATTCCTTATTATATCCATTGTTTTAATGACATGTCACCATACGTGTGTACGTACAACTTACCATCTCTGCGTTGTGGTGTAATTGTTACTCAATACATTATTATTTGGATGGGTACAATAATGAAGTGTAATTGATTAAAATA
The DNA here is from genome assembly GCA_963277665.1 of Viscum album. Lineage (NCBI taxonomy): Eukaryota > Viridiplantae > Streptophyta > Magnoliopsida > Santalales > Viscaceae > Viscum > Viscum album. Next base: position 1,361,756,247 of record OY728133.1, read on the forward strand.
CTAAATATAACATTATAATTATTCTTTATATATGATATACCATCAAATTATTTATTATTTTATTATCAGAAGAATGATATTGTCGCTCGTGCGTACGTATGGATTACCGTCTCCATAAACACGATGAGATTCATTCCCCATCATAATATAGTCATGAATAATTATCATTAGATGATTAAATTTTTTATAAAGACATAATATAATTATTTATATTAATAATATACATCCTATGCATTACACACACTACATAATAAACAAATCTTATAATAGAAATTGAATCAGTTAACACCCGAAATGACGATAATAATAAAATATTATTAACAATGAAATAATAAAAGATCATATATGATATCGTATTAAATAATATGATTCTTATTATAATTTGATAACAATTATTTAACCATCATATTGGATAATAACTTACCCTCGACCAAGGAAAAGTACAAAGTAAGGGGTTTCTTATCTCACTTTTAATTCTGTGAGATTTCCATTGTTCGCCACTTATTAATTAAATGTTGTGTATTGTGTATTGTCATTTTATATCTATATTATCATGATTCTATTTGTATTAATGAATTCATTGATTCATTTGTTTGTTATTATCGTTTTTCCATATGACTCAATTAATTACAACGAAGTAATGTTTTTCATCTCACTTCTTATTTCCATGAGATTCATGTCATACTACCACTATTTCCTTTTGTGTGGTGTATGTACTTCCCAATGATTGTATTATTTGTGTAATATTATTTAATTTATGAGTAATTACATCTTCATTTTAGGATCCATCTTTCATGGGATGTATGTTACTTATGTTAACAAATTGGTAATGGAATTTAAAATTTTAATTTCCACTCATTTGGCTTATGCAAACTTAATTGATAATTTTACTCCATGATTATGTGTGGAATAACTATTTATTATTTTTTTAGTAATTTCCACTCCCATTTTTGAATATATACTTTTGATACACATAATCACTCTATTGATAAATTCACAAGTAATCGATATGAACTTTATAAGAGTAATTTTTGCTCAATCTTCATTTATAGAGTGAAACATCCAATTCATTGGTGTTTTTTTACAAGAATATGTGTGAATGTTCTCAGATTGATTTAAAATTAATATCCTATAATATTGAGTGTATTTATATTTTTCACACAAATATTGTCATTGATTTATCCTTTACCTAGGGACATGACCTTTATATAATATTTCTTCTCAATTTACATTCTATTGAGACTTATTTGTTTTTATAAACAAATTCACTTTTATATGTTGTATATAATGTACTTTGAAATAGTATATCATGAATCCCTTTATTCAAATGATAATATAAATTTTTGATTGACCCAATTATTTGTATTCAAGTGTCTCAATTTTGGTTAGGAACTCTAACTGAAATATCATTTTAAAAATGTTTTAAAGGTTTATTATTCTAAATCATTATAATTAATGTCCATTTTTTAAAAATGGTATTAAGGATTTATTTATATTTCCATTAATGATTTAAAATAATAATTACTTTTAAATGGTTCAATGTTTTATGGGAAACATTGATTCAATAATATATTTTAAACGGCTTCTTGATAAATAGTGTGACTTTTAAATGTTTTCAAGAAAAAGGGGGATATTTCTCTCAAATAGTTTTGATAATTATTTTCATCTATGTAAATATCATTAATTATTATCTACTGAGGTCGATCTATTATAATACACTCTTCCATATTGTATATAATGAGTTATTTTTTGATTGTGGGTGTGCTATTTTTATACCATACATGGTTTGTGGTTAAAATATTAACATTTCTTAAGCTTATTTTAATACGAATATTCAGATTAGGTTTCATCCTTTTCATATTATGAATGCATTGGAAATAGTAAGTGACAGTTGGTTCCTGCAATAGCTTCTCAATGCATTGGTATGCCTGATGTGACAAAAAAGTGTATCGGCACAAGGCCTTGACAAAATCATATTTGTAGTCAAGCCACAAAGCCTTGATTATGTGTCTATGAAAGTCTGGCATTATGAATTCCACCATTATGAAAGTGGATATTGATATTTCATGATATTATTCAACATGTATAATGTCCATGTGAATATATAAATGGAATTATTTGATTTTTATCATTTCCATATTATGCAGAAGCTTAAGTTTAAATGGATTCCGTTTTAGTCTAATACATTGCCTTAAATGTTAATGCTTATTTATGAAAGTTTCCCCTATATTTTTAACCTTACTAAGCATCTGTTCTCACCACTTTCAATGTTTTATTATTCCCAGGATGCGAAGAAGTATATTATAACTGACCTGTTGGGATATTCTATGGGATCTCCGTGTTGTTTATGGAAACAACGTTGTTGTACTATTAAATTTTATAATGTATTGTAAATCATATGAATATATCTAATAATTATAAGGCTACTAAAATTATAAGCCATTTGAGACTTGGTCTTTTGTGATCATTCCAATGTTACATAATAATGCACCAACTATGGAATTACGGGGTCAGGGTGTTATAGTTAGTATTAGAGAAAGTTTAGTACAATCCTTCAAAACTATATTTAGATAAACATTGATTAGAGAAAATAGCCATATAATAGACTTTGAGGAATAGTATATATGATCTTCCTAAAATTATGGTATTGTAGATATTTTTTGAGTTTTCCAAGAAATACATCTTTTTCTGGATATGAGTAGGTAGAGGTGGCTCTGGAAGAGATGTACCTTGTGGTAAAACATGAAAACAATGCTTTGAGATAGACTCGAATGAGAAATGGTGCATGACAATGTGTCTTTCTGTACTCCTGGTTATGAAACTAACGGGGGATATGCATAGGATAATTTACATTTTCAATAAAAATCGATTTGATGGATTTTTATATAAGATGAGAATAAATTACCTTGGTTAATCCTAAGGTGTTTCAAATTGAAAATATAGTGTCATGATATTATCTAAATGATTTTATGACTACTATTACTCAGGCAATGGTTTTTGGTTTTAGTCAATGGCTAGATTCCATGGAAGTCATAGAAACTTTGAACAAGATGTAAAAGGTGTGAGTGGTTGTGGATATGAGCAATAAATTGAATGTTGATGGGGGTTAAATATATCGTGTTTATTCCAAAATATTTTTTGTACAATATGATCAACAATATATATATTAACCAACTCTCAGTATAAGAAAATAAGAGAATGGTGATGAATGATAAGATCCCCAATAGTGGAGACCCTGGTGAAAAGAATCATCAATTTACATCATACATGAAATGTGGAAAGAGACACCCAGGAAAGTGTCTCAATGGAACAATGAAATGCTTTACGTGTGGGAAAGGACATGAAGTAAAGATTGCTATGAAAAAATGAAGAGTACTATGGATGAAAATAAAAATTGTCCCAAGAATCCATTTAGAGTAATTTATCATAAATATAGGGGACCTGACCATTACCTGAGGGAATTATCTATTTTATAGGATATTTTCATGGTAAAAAAAGAATCTATGAGGAAATAAATGGTTGGAGAAATGTATAAAAGTATTAGTGATCCATGTTGATGGTATTAATTAGGAATAATTCTCTCTTGTATATGTAACCCTACTGTTTGTCATGTGAAAATGATATTGGAGGAAGAATTATCATTTCTCTTATAGATGTAGTTATTTTTAACCATTTGGTTGTATATGATCATTAGGTTTGAAGAAATTACAAGTAAGTATATTTGGGATGGAAATGCAAGGTATAAGATAATATTTGTTGTTAAATTATGTCATGGTTATATTGAGGAATTTATCTCATTTTGGAAATTTTATAAAATATAGTTTTTGAAAAAGTACAACACACAGACTGTGTGACAACCCGTCATGTCGGACAAAGCTGTGGTAATCGATCCCACAACCAGAGTGCTATTGGGATTTACCATCCACCATGAGACTATGTGAAGTCCCTATTTAGTGTGACTAATTATTTTTTGTTAAATAAATTTATTTATCAATAATAAGATGATTTTGGATCTTATGTCTCATCACATGGATAACCTTATTATAGGAATATGATTTGGTGATTAAGTGATAAGATTTATTTTGGAAGACATTCACTCTGTTGGGAAAAATATATGCCTAAGGAAAATAGAATACTATGGGATTTCATTTGAGGAGTAATGTATGATTTTTACCTATATTTTTATTATGTAATTATAGTTATTTGGGTTATTTATAGAAATGATTACCTTATAATAGAGAATACATGATTAGTTAAATTACATTTATTTATGTGACATTAAGAGTAGTGGATGTAATTTGGAGATACAATTTATCGTGGAAGACTACAAAACCAAATTCATCTATGTTTTGGGTTTCAGTATTAGTTTGAATTATATTGAAGGATTTTGAGGAAAATTGTTTATTGAATGGTATTTATTTATCATTCAGGTATTTCTGGTTTAATTTTATAAATTATTATTACTGTTTCTTTCTCTATAGGAATAATTTTTGGGGGCTCATCTGATCTTGTACCAACCATTTTGGTTTTGATTAATCTATAAAGAAAATGTAAATATATAGTTTGTCCATTGTGGATCATGTGATTGTCTAGATGTTTATTCTATCTCTTTGGGCGTGACCAAGTCTTCTTGAATAATCATCATTTTAAAAAAATGAGTTAGTGGTAGAAATTTATTAAAGAATGAAACTCTACTTAAAAAGATTGTATATCTTATTATGTTCTTAGTAAATCTCATAATGAAATTCCTTAACTTTATTAAATTTATCTTAAAAAAATAAAAAAAAACATTTTCCGTTTACATTTCCAACTGGGAAACTAATGATCATTTGTCCCATCACAATATTATGATTTTCATGTTGTTAAATTTATTCTAATCATGTTTCTTATCACACTCCATTAGAACTTTACACATAGTTCATCTTCCATATCTATGTTTTCCTACATGGATTACTTGTATCAGTTATCTCGGTCGACATTTGTAATTCTATTTCTATCTTTAAAAATGATATTTTTATTGACTTATTTTCTGATGTGGGACATTCAATTACATTCCCAAGCCCAATTTTAAAAATTTTGGGGATGTAATTTAAAAAAATAGGGAAGAATTTAACACACCAAGCTTCTACAATACCTTTCCCTTGAAATAATGTAATAGCTTGAATTGTACCCATCTTCGAGATTCTAACATATCACAACCAATCAAACTACTTGTTATGAATAGTAATACCCAATTTTTGAAATTTTATAAATTTTATCATTCCTAATGGAAATCATTTTTGGATTCAGATTTTCGAAATTATCTTAGAGTGAATTTTTGGTATTTTTCTGAACACTTTTAATTTTTGATGAATAGTTAAAAACAATAAGTTATAGTTTAAAACCGTATTTTTATTTAATAATTATTTATTTAATTTAAATTTATTTTAGGTCTAAATAGTTACATAATACCAATTTATGTTCAGTTTAATTCATTAGATTCATTTTATAATAATTTTAGATATATAAAAATTTTATTAATCTTTTTACCCTCTTTTACCCACCTCCCCGAGAATTTGGAAAATTACATAAAACATACATTTACTGCTTCTGTGAATTGAAATTAAAAAATATGAGAGACATGGTTGATATCATATTTTAAAATGTGGATCAATAAGATGAAAATAATTTTCAGTGAAATGTAACTTTTTACTTTTATTTACCACAGTTAAAATTAAATAGGGTAATTAATGGTAAAAATGACATTATTATTACCCTAACACATGTCATAATTCTATTGGAAAAATTTAATTCGACTAAAAAAACATTATGAATAAAATATGATCCTTGAGGTCCACTTTGATTAGATTAGGACATTTATTATTATTTAATTCAAATAAGAGTTAAAAGTGTTATATTCACTGTTTAATAACTAATTTATTTTTAATATAGGGATAAACATAAGATAAATTCAACTATATAAATTATTTTGGAAGATAAAAATATTTCATATACAATGGTATTATATTTATATTATTTATAGGATAAATAATTAAATTTATTTATGACACAATGATGATGTAGAAATTACCATATTAATGAATGATTAAAATAATTTAAATTATAAATATCCAAATGAATGAGATTTCAGACTTTTTATGAATTCCTATAATATTATTGGTTAATATGAAATATTATGTTTGGTTGGATGAATTTTGTTTTATGCAACAATGGTCTTATAAATTTATAAAAAACAAAATACAAAATTGTGTCAAAATAGACAGAAAAGATTTTTAAAAACAAATATAATATTATTAATTTATATTATATTCATAAAAATATATGGTTTGGGAAAAAGACTTATGTAATTATAGGTGTATAATTAATTAATGTTTTTATTCTGTTGGAAGTATATAGTATTTTTATTAACCATATAATATAAAAAATAAAAAGAGACATGGTCAATGTCAAACTATTTAACTAAGAGTTAAATTTATATGATAAGGTTAATATAGTGACACAAACCTATCTAAAACCCATTGGTTGAGTTTTTTTCCCAGCCCCACCATAGCCTTTAAATAATTATTATTTGAGCCCTTAGACACTAACCATTATTTTATTATAAAACAATATTTCTCTCTTTTCCTAAGGTGACCTTCACCACTATTATAAAAAAGGCGCTCAACCATATCACTAATTCACACCATCATATCCATTTTTCTCTACCACATTCTGCCCAAATTCTTCTCAACTATACTCTCTGCATCATAGATTCCATATTTTGTCATAAATCCATCATATAGAGCCCTTTTGATCAAATCAGAATGAAGAACTAGAATAAGTGGTAAATATTTCATCACCTCTTTCAAGTTTATTTCTTCATCCACTTCCTTTGTATTAGTTATTTCTATTCTAAAATAATAACTCCAATATATTAAATATAATGTGATGTTATTATAAATATGTTACAACCATATTCATTATACAATCCATCCTTTGAATGACATGACACCATATGTGCGTATGTATGGCTTACCATCTCCACATCGTGGTGTAATTGTTATTCATTATATTTATATTTGGATGGGTATAATAATTATTTTTAATTGAAGTAAATAATAAATATAATATGATAATTATTCTGTATAAATTATACACAATCCAATTATGTATAATTTTAATATCAAAAGAATGATATTGTCGCAAATGCATACGTACGGATTAACGTCTCCACGCACACGATGAGATTCATTCCCCATCGTAATCCATTCAAGACTATTTTTCATTAGTTTATTAAAAATAATTTTTAATTACATAATATCATTAATAATATGAATACGATACATCATATTCATAACAAACACAACTTAGGAGACAATTCCTATAAAGGAAAATAAATCAGTTAAATCCCGAAGCGACGATTATACTAAAATATTATTAACAATGAAATATTAAAAGATCATATATGTTATCATATTAATGTATATGATTATTTTATAATATAATAAAAATTATTTCACCATTATATATGAGGTTAACCTAACCTCGACTAAGAAAAAGTACAATGTAAGGGGTTTCTTACCTAACTTTTAATTCCGTGAGATTTCCATTGTTCTCCAGTTATTTATTAAAGGTGGTGTATTGTGTACTGCCATTTGATATATATATATATATATTATCATTATTAAAATTATATTCATTCTATTATTTGATTCATTTTGTTTTTATTATCATATGTCCTTTCAACTCGATTGATTACATTGAAGTAAGTCTTTCATCTCACTTCCTATATCTGTGAGATTCATGCCATAATACAAGTATTTCTTTTTTGTTGTGTATGTACTACAAAATTATTGTATTATTTGTGTGATATTCTTTAATTTATTAGTAATTATATCTTCATTTTATTATACATCGTTCATGGGATTTATGTTTCGTATGTTACCAAATTGGTAAGGGAATTTCAAATTTCAATTTCCACTCATTCAAATTTACACATACATCATTGATTATATTACACAATGATTATTTGTGGTATCATTATTTATTAGATGTGTAGTAATTTTCACGCCACTTTCTTTGGATATACTATTGATACTCATAATAAATCCATTTTTAAATTCTCATGTCATCAATATGAACTTGAAAGAGTAATTTTAACTCACTCTCTATTTTTTGAGTTAAACATCTAAATCATTGGTGTTGTTTTTAAAACAATATGTGTGAATGTCTTCTTGTTGATTGAAATTGAATATCAAATAATTTTGAGTTAATTTATATTTTTCACACATAATTATGTCATTTATTTTACTTAATATAAGGATAATATCAATATAAGAGATTTAATCTCAATTTACATTCCCTTGAGACTTCTTTGTTTTCATACACCAATTCACTTTTATATAGTGTATAAAAGGTGCATTGAATTATTATATCATGAATCCATTTATTCCCATGTTATTATATTGTTTTTATAAATCTATTATTTTTATTATAATTTATCTCTTTAGGTTATGAACTCTAACTAAATTATCATTTTAAAATGTTTTAAAGATTTATTATTTTAAATATTTCACATTAATGTCCATAATTAAAAATACATTTAAGAATTTATTTAAATGTAGAATAATTTTTTTAAATTATTATTTATTTTAAATTTTTCAATGTTGTATTAGATAAATTGATTCAAAAATATATTTTAAATGGATTCTTGACAAATAGGGAGACTTTTAAATGTTATCAAGAAAAGGGGGATATTTCTCTGAAATTGTTTTGATGGTTATTTTCATCTTTGTCAATATCATTCATTTTTCTCTATTGAGGTTCATGTATTATAAAAAAAGCTTCCATATTGTATTGAAGGGATTATGTTTTACTATGGATGTTCTATTTTTATTCCATTCATGGTTTGTGTTTAAAATATTCACATTTCGTATGCTATTTTTAATATGAATGATCAGATTATATTTCATCATTTTCATATGATGAATGCATTGGACATAGTAAGTGATTGGTGGAGCCCGCTAAAGCTCCTCGATGCATCGATAGTTCTCACGAGACAAACTAGTGTCTTGGAACAATTCCTTGACAAAATATTATTAGTATTACTGGTACATGGACATGACTACGTGGTTATGAAAGTCTGGAATTTTTCATTCCATCATTATGAAAGTGGATATTTATATTTCATTTTATTATTCTACTAGTAGAATATCCATGTAAATAAGTAAATGGCATTATTGGATTTTTATATTTTTCCTATTATACCGATGTTCATGTTTAAAAGGATTCGGTTTTACTCTTATACGTTGCCTTTAATGTTTATACTTATTTATGAAATTTTCTGCTATATTATTATCCTTACTAAGTATCAGAGCTCCCCCCTTTCTACGTTTTATTTTTCTCAGGATGCGAAGAGTCATATTATGGCTAACCTGTAGGGATAGTCTAATGGATCTCAGTGTTGTCTATGGAAACAATGTTCTTGTAGTTTTCCATTTTATGATGTAATGTAAACCATAAGAATGTATCTAGTACTTTAAAGGCTACATAACTAATCCGACATTCGAGACATGACCTATAGGGATAATTCCAATGTTACGTAATAAAGCATAGACTATGACATTATGGGGTCATGGTGTTACACTCTATATGATTTGAAATAATTTCTATCCATACATTGTCTCATGAATATTGTTTAGTTCATAAATATAAGTAATTTATTTATGTCTTACCATTTTATAATTCCCTACTTGGTTCTTATCTCCATCCCCCAGACTCTAAGAGGTGGTATTAGGGTGTATCACTTGTCTTACCATTGGCCAATTAGGCCGTGGCGGGTCGGGCTGCGAGAATGTGGTATAAAGAATGGTCTGTCACATTGGACCGTGTTTGGAGTTAGACATGTGTGAGGTTTGGTTGGGGAAAATAGGTAAACAGTTTTAGAGAGTCTTTATTTCTGCTCTCAAGTTAGGGAACCTGGTGTTGGTATGTAGGTTGAGATATACATTCACCAGGGCTCTGAAAACCTGTTTTCAAATTGACATACTAAGGCATCAGTTGTAGGGATAAAATGGCGCATTACATATATAGGATTGGATCATTTAAATTTCATGACCAGCCTTACCTATCTATCTATATATTCACATATAATCATGGTACTTCATAATAAATTTCATGATTCCTCCATGATGATATCCAGCTATGATTGAGATACTAGATCATGATTTATCCCTGATGAATGTCTGCTATGATGCAGATACATGTTCATGATGATGATTTGTTGAGTGATTCGACCTATGTTTAGGGGCCTAGTCGTGTGTTATTTAACCCAGTGATCTATATAGAGGATTCGATTCATGTTGGGTGGATGATAAATCTATTATATCAGGGTGAAAATCAACATAGTAGTTAAACATTTCAACAGTTACAATGCTAGAGCCCTCAAAAGAACCAAGTTGAGTAATACCCTCCAGAATCAAATTATTGGTATGAGTCACTATTGTATGTTTTCAATCATGTTCGGACCCATTTAGATCAAATTGAATTCATGAGGGTAGATTTCATCATAATATAGCAGGGTACTTTGGGATTTTGATTACATAGACTCCTGATTTTGTTAAACTCCCTTTTTTAGAATTCAAGTAGTTATTCTAAAATGAGTATTTAACGTAAATTTTATACTCTGTGAGGATTCAAGATATTATTGAGTTATAGTAGAGTGAAAATTTCATTGAGGAGTGGACCATGTGTTTTACCAACATCACTTTTTACTCTATCAATATGGTGTGGGATTGATACTGTTTGGTGTAGAATTTTGACCAGGGTCTTCAAAGATTCATTTGTGCCGGTGTGGTATCATTGTGTATTCCCACTTCTGATGGAGTGTTGGAGCATGACTTGGTTATAGATATCCTCCTAGAAAAGGGATTTCTAGAGTATTTATCTGATATTGGTCATCCATGGGTATATTATCTTGTACATCTTGTAGTTTATAGGCATCAGGGTCTCGACATAGGAGGCATACACATTCCCAGACATAGATATGTGGATCTACAACATATGGTTCACGTATAATATCCATTCATCTAGTAGAGGGGTGATTCTATTATTATTATAGGATAAGTCACATGGCTCCTTATTTCTCATCCCAAGTGTAGATGATGAATGGTAGACCATAGATAGATCTCCAAAATAAAGGTATTTTAGTGATCATGTATTATCTAGGCATGGCCAGGAAATCCCTTATAGAGGCATTGCAAATTGAGAAACAAGTAGAAAACATGAAATAGAATATATGGTGTACATAGATGTTACAGTCTACATACACCACTACCACCAGGTATCCCATGAATAGATCATAGGGTTGGATATCTAGTTCATTGGCTATTGCATACAATGGAGGGATATGACCAACCATATCATTAGATCAGTTAAGGTTGGATGTCTATCAATTATAATCATTATCCAATATTTTATAGCATATTCATGATTCCTTCCTTCAACACCATATCATTCATAAAATATCTAAAGCTTCCATTTGAGTATTTATCTAAACATTTGTGCATAGAGATTCTTATATAGATTAATATATTGAATTCTCACATCATTCAATAGCTAATGTTGTTGCACTATTGTGAGATTTTCTCATGGAACCTCTGGATCATTGCAATGAAACCTTATGACATTATTTTGGGTATGGAATAATTTTTCATGATATATTCATAGATAGATTATCATCACAAGAGAGTTATATGCCTTCATATTTATTGGATGATAATCTACTTTATGTACGAGATATATCATATTACTGAGTTAGTAGGGATAGTGATTATGAAGATACAACCTATCACCAATAATATAGTTATATAATTCCTTCTTGTAGTGAAATCATTATGAATCTAGACACTATAAGTAGTGGAAGATTATATGTATGTTTTCCTTAAATATGTTTAGACACTACCTTCGAGTTAAGTGATATAATTATACAAAATACTTGCACCTAGATACCACACTGATATATTTTGTGGCATATCAGATAGCCCCAACTAAGATATAGGAAATGAGTCAGAATTTGGAAGACATTTGAGATAATGGTTTTATCAGACATAATGTTTCTCACTGGGAAGCTCATGAATTATTTTTGAAAATGAGGATGGGAGTTTGATGATTTTTGTGGATTATCCTCACCTGAATCATGTAATAATAAATAATACCACTTATTGAGGTTTGATGGCCTCTTTGACTAGTTGAATGGTTTGATTTGGATATACAAGATTGATTTTGGGTTTCTATAATATAATATGTGGGTTGGTGATGATGATATTCTGAAAATAGAATTCTGATGTTGCTATAGATACTATGAGTTATGAGAGATTATTTTCAGTGTGACCTATTCTAGTGACCATGTTTATGGATTTTATAAAATAGATCTTACATATATACTTTATATTCCACTATATGACATTATCATATTCTCTATGTTAAAGGAGGAGAATTCAGATCACCTTAGGAGGGTCCTAGACTTACTCTTGAAGTACCATCATTATTTTAATCTCACAGAGTGTTAGTATTGAATATGTGAGGTTTAAATTATGTTACATTTCATCTTTGAGCATGGATTACCTATTGATTTAGTGAATATGGATTTAGTGATTTCTTGGGATCCTCCAATGATCATGTATAAGGTATGAGGTTTTCTTGGTTTAGTGGGGTACTACCAGAGGTTCATGGATGATTTATCCCGGATAGCATCCCCTTTTACTACATTTATGTAGAAAGGGAAACCATTTTCCAAGAATGGGTACTGTTAGGGAGCATTAATGGAGTTAATGTTTTGGTTTCTCTATTCTTATGTTTAGAGACTACTAGAGGATGTCTTTTAGTACGTTGTGTTTTGGGATGACTCTAGAGATGTGATCAGTAGTGTGTTGATACTAATGTAGGTATTGTTATATTATTGGTCATGTACACCCAATGAGTTGATCTTTATGACTAAAAACGTAGATTTTAGAAGTCTTTTCTCTGAATATTTTTAGACACTACCTTCTTGTTGATCATTTTTTTTCTTACTCAAAAAATTAGATTCTTGGGTACATATTTGGATATAGAGATCTCAATATAATATTTAGTTGTTGGGTTGAGTTATTTTAGGACAATGAATTCACGATATTCTATAGTTTATTGTTGGGAAATGTGGTAGTTGATTATTTTGTAGGAAGCCTTGTTTTCCCTTTACAAATGAGGCTCCTAATTAATTGGATTCATTGCATCTATACCTGGAGTAGGAGAGTGGAGTAGCTTATATTTAGTCGATATTTGTGAATACATAACATATTCAACATGTGTGGGAGTCCCAATTTTGAGAAATTGACTGTGAGGTTCTATGGGACAATATATCTTTAAGATATTCAACATATGGATTTTTTGACGGATGGGAACACGTAACCCATTTCTATGGACGGAGGATGGTTCTGGTCATGTTTTAAGTGGTCTCACTAATTGAGTTTTATTCAACCCATTTATATATACATCCAGTTGTGGAAGATATGTAGAATGACCTATAGCAATAGTTTTTTTTGGAATATATTGAGATGAAGTGTATCCTAGTTTATCTCTTTGTGTTTAACTTTTCAGTAAGTAAAGACATATCATCAGTTTCTTGGATTTTTGACACACCCCCTTGACATCCTAGAGTGGAAGTCGAATGTAATATCAAAGGATTTTGTGATAGGGATTCAGAAGAGAGTCAGAGGCAATGAAGTTATATATATTATTATTTACTAACTCACCATGTCAGATCACATTATTTCCATATAGAGTCCATGTTTGATTTATTAATTGGGGAAGTTGTAAATGTGGGGGATCTTTAGGATTCATGGTGTACCATTGATGATCATTTCATATTATGATTATAATATCAAATCATGGTTGTATAATATTTTTTAGTAGGCCTTTAGGACCAATTTAAATATATGAATAATGTTTCACTACTATTTTTACGAGTATGCCAAGCATAATATATAGGTTTTGGCAGATATGTTGAGCACCATTGTATTTGAATTTGATAAGAACTGGGAGGATCACATGACAAATGTAGATTTTTCATATAAAAATATTCATCACTCAACTATTGGCACAAAGCCTTTTGATGCTCTATACGAGAGACCCTTCTAGTCACCATTGTGTTGGACTAAGATTAGAGAGACATATCATGTTCGTCTCGAGTGGGTGTAGGTGACCACATAGTGGTTTTAGTTGATATGCGAGCATATGAGGAAAAATAATCTGATATAAATCATATGAATATTAATGTCAAGGGCCCCTAAATTTCATTCACAGAGGCCATATTTTCTTTATAGTCTCAAAAAGATAAGGATTACAATATTTTTCCAATGAAGTATGGTATCCCAAAGGTTCATAAAGACATTATAGATCCTAAGGGGGTGGTAATATTTCAAACAACTTTACCATGCACCCATAGATAGATCGAGTTCCTGAAATCTTCCATGTGTCAGGGATGAGGATATTTATGCATGCCCCAATGCATGTTATTAATTCGGAAAATCAAGACATTTAGGATGGTTTCATTTTTTAGAGTACATAATATAGGTCAATGATTGAAATGAGTGGATCTTATATGGATTGACCATCCATTTTTTTGAGTGCTTTGGTAAAATGGGAGCATGCATGAGAGCTCCTTGAATCATGATATTTTGATGTAGACTCGGTACACCAACCTTTTTTATATCTTGTTTTTTAGGTATAACATTCATAAATTATGAGGGAATGAAATTAATTTTGATTTATAATATAGACTTTTGGATATTTCTATATATATATATTAAAATGGATTCGGCACCTTGTATGACTGTCACAGTAACCTAGAATTAATATATTAATATATATTAATATATATTAATATATATTAAATCACACAAGCACATATTTTTTGATTTTGTATTTTTTCCCATGGATTTTTACCTTGGAGAAGATATTTGAGACCACGGTTGATTCTGGATTATATGGTTTACCATAGGTACAATATAATTTTTGTCAGCGTCAGAGGTTTAGTTAGAGGCAACTGCTGGCAGGTGTTTTAAGTAAATATAATAATCTATTTTATTTATTTAATAACTAATACTATTTTTTCATATCTATAAAATATAATTATTATTAATCACTAAGGTTATCCACATAACCTGGGATTTTATAGTGGAGGAGTTGATCCACCACAGGTGTTGATAAACTCCAATATTGTATTGATAATGAGAAGATTAAGTATAATTGTATAAAAAATGAATAATGCATCATATATTCTAATGAAATAATTAGAAAATATAGTATTGACCAATAATTGGTATATATTAGAGGTAGCACGAGTTATGTTATTTTTTAACCTTTTTATATTTCTAAAATCATGGATTATTTTCTCATTTCATTTTCCAGTGATGGTTTTTCTTCACATGTTCTTGGGTATTGATTTTATTCATTACACCTAGATTTCACCATGATATCCACACTATGGAATATTTGGATCGGATCACAGAAACCAACTATTTTCCTCAGTTTTTTCCTTTTATTTTGTCCACACATTCAACCCAATATTCATCATTGGCCAATATGGTCATATTTCAATATTGTTTGCATAAATTTGAGTGTGATGGAACACATAGATTCATTGAATATACATGTGTGATGAATGAATCAGTGTTTTGAAGATATATTATTGAGTTATGATAATTTCAGGTGTTAGCGACAAGGATCATAGGTCAAATCATAGTTCTTCATCCACATTAGATGTGACATTATGGCACAATGTGGTGGGATTAATCTAAATATGTTTATGGTGTCTGTAATATAGAACCCAATGATGAATAGAGTGTGGACCACCCATGATAGTAGATTTCTAGATTGTTTTATGGAAAATAAAGAGGCAAAATATGTCATATGTTTGAAGCGATATTTGGTTTTTTGATATTATAAAATGTAGATTATGATGTTTAGGAACAAACATCAGGTGCTAACCTTGATAGAGAGACTAGGGTTCCCCACGATGATAAATATCACATAACATGTATGACCTATACACACTGTGTGACTCAGTGATTGTATCTTAGAGTGTACCCCAGGGGTACATGGGAATGGACATAGATAATTATATGGGAACATGATTATTTACATGGGCACCAACTTGGAGGACATTGTCATACCTCAGGTGACCAATACACATTTTGTACTAAAAGTACATTTCTTGTAGTAAAACATTTCCATATAATATGTGTTTAGGATATGATACTTGCATGTTTCTATGAAATTTTACATGTCATGTGACCCTATATACATGTCAAATTCTTTTACAGGAGACCTATAACTTGTGTATCACAATCTTTGTAAATTGGATTTACTCCCAAGAGAATCATATCTTGAGTTGTCTTACAATTAAGATGTGATGGGGAAAATGTTTTGGAATAAAATATATAAACTCTGGTGTTATGAGTAGTATTCATCCTTTAACAATGATTGGATGATGGAAGTGATTAGGTTTAGTCACCAGGGAGATGCTGGGGTCGGTACTTCCCTATCCCATCAGGGCAAGGGTCCCCTATACTTGTTACACTGTTAGTGTAAGTACCCCCTCATACAATAGAAGGTTATTGGTAATCTATATTTTTATTCTGTAATCACCCTTCCTCATGATCTATTGGTGAGAAAGTCCTCTATATGAGTTATTACTCCATTGACTATAGAATACAACAGAATTGAGTATGCCCCTCTAATCAAATTTTTTTGAGTTTCAATATATTTTTTTGGTGTCTGTGGTGGATATTTGGATATATTGGTTACCTCATCATTTATAGTGCGTATTTTGAGATGGATATCCACAATCTATCAATCATGACATTCTTTATTAGAATTAATGTTGGGTATTATTTCCTTATTTCTTATGGGTTGAGTGGATTATCCTATCTTTTTTATTTCCCCCTTATATGTTTTAGTGAATCCTTCTTGGTATGTATATATTAACCCATATAAGATCTTTACTGACACATGTTGTGACTGTTTTACATGATAGGTATACTGTTGGTGACCTTGATTGACAAGGTTCTGAAAAAGGCTAGATGTACATAGAAGAGAAGACATTGTTCTATGGTTGGCCTGGAATATTGTGAGGTGGGATCTCTTAATTATCCATATTATCTAGGTTTTTATGGTTGAGTAATTTTTTATGGGTTTTAATGTATTTTCCACTGATACATCTTTACTACACTGTTTAAATTTGATTATTTCCAATATTTTTTGGATGCATGGTTTATACTCTATATATTTTAGTTTCATTATTTATCTCTAAATTATTGAATGTATATTTTTGCGTGTGTATATATAGATACATAGGATAAGGACTCCCATTTCATTATTTTTTACTATGAACATATCTCTAGTCCTTATCCTTTAAGAGGTAGGCCTGGGGTGCCTCTCTTATCATAGCACCGACTATGTGGGGCCTAGTGGGTTGAATTGTAAATATTTAGTAAATCTAAATATAGACCGATAAATTTATATTACTAAAACATATATATCAACTAATCATTCAAATCCTAATGTATTCCTTAATCAATACTTGTAGTGACAAAAATTATAATCACATATAACCATTAATTACCATGGAGAATCATTACATTGATCTACGACCTAAATCTTCCAACCCATGGGACCTATAATTACACATATCTTCAGTAATTACTCCACCACTTCTAATAGATATCATATTAACTTTACAAAACTATCCTAAAAACCTATCATGTAACACATCCCTTTGAATAAAAACTAAAAAAACCTCCACTAAAGGGCTTGTAATTCATCATCAATCAACCTAAAATCAAAACATCACTCTATGTAAGGGAATGAAATACAAGGAAATGAAATTTCTAATCATATTAATAAAAATTATCCCTATATAAATTATGTAAAATAACTATTATTATATAACATACATAGAAATTATATAAACGACTATCATCTAACTATAACCAGCCCAAAATTATTTTATAAGAAAATATCTCTTCCGGAGACAAGTACCTTATCATCTTTTATGACACAAAAGCAACATAAACACACAAATTACATAATTGAATAATTATTCAAATATGTTAATATTAATTATATACTACCTTCCATTAATATTACCATTATCATAATAACTCTTATCTCGTTAATTGAACTTTTAATTCACATTCTCATCCTAATTTACATGTTTCTAAGTATATTTAAACCTATATTTTTTCATATTTATTTTGAAGAATATATATATATATATATATATATATCTTACCAAATAAACATACCAATATAGTAATAATGATGAATATAAACTTATGTAGTCATTATAAAATATTTAGATAATAATCTATTTCATGTATCCTATAAAATAGTTTCCATAACTGTTAAATATTGTATATAGCAATTTAGTATTAGTGCAGAAACTAATGAATAAAATAGATGAATTATAATAACAGTTGAATAACTAATAACATGTAATAATGGTATAGGAAGTATAAAATTTCCTCTTTCCCCCGACCAAAACCCACAAAACTAGGCTTCAGATATGGTATAATAATATAATATTTATTATTAACCCTTTCATGGCACTAAAACTGAAGTTCTAATCCCATGGGATGAGTTTGATAATTAAAATAATATGGAAAAGATCAACCCATTTCCCATGGACAACGAAATATTTACTAAGATCTATGGAAGATCATAATCGTTCAATAACGAAAGGAATTTATAGAGTTTTGAAAATATATATATTATAAATGTTTCAAATTGTACAAAAAATCAATAATTATAAGGTTCAATGGTATGGTTTAAATAATAGGAATGCTAGTATATCCAATAAATTTTTTCTAATGGATAACAATAGAATATTGATTTTATTATTGAAATAAAAAGGATAAAAAATAATAAAAAACATATAATAAACAACGTAACAACGAAGGTCCCAAAGCTTATCAAGAACAATCATATTTTAAAAGATAATACGATGGCTTGTAAACTCCTAAATTCATTTAAATCAATCATTTATATATTGAAAAAGATAAATCTATGAACCAACAAATCTATAATAATATACCATAAACATGTAACAAAAAATTCATCATCAATACATTCATTTTAATCAGCAAACAACCATGATTCATTTTCGATTCCACCATCATAAAAACAAGATATTATAATAATCAAGTGAAATATATGAGAAATAAACATGTATTTGAGGAAGATGAAAAATGAAATCTGAAGGGTAGGGAACTAAAAGGGACAAAAAACATAAAATCATTCCATGGAATCGTCTGGGATTTAATAAGAGGAAATACAGTTAAGCTAAGAGGAATGGGTGACCCCAATTCATAGGGTACCTTGACTATCCTCCACCATGACATGGTGGACACCAAAACTACCATAATTTCTATAGAAAAAGATAAATCCAAAAAGATGTTTCATTAAAATTTTATATCTCCCCATATTCATAACCGTTGTAATGAGATCTTGAACATTCAAAAACATTAAAGCATGTTAATGTAATTTTACCCCATAAATTTATTAAATCCCAGGAAATTAATATATTTTTGGTTACTTTGTAATGTGATAACATTAAATGAAAAATGGATTAATACATAAATTTAAATGATTTGTTTAATTTTTGAATCAATGGAAAACAATATATTTTTTGAATTTGGAATTTCATTGGCATATGAATCTGATATTTTTTGGTTTATAATTTTCTAAAATAATTTTATATTTATTTTTGCTTCTCAATATTTAAAAGAATATGATTTTTTTTTAAAAAGTATTGAATTTTAAATATTGAAACATCAATTCATTAAATTTTAAATTGAATTTTTAAAATTATAAACAAAAAATAATATATGATTTGGGAAATATAATTTAAATTTGTTGATTTCAAATTTTCAATGATTTTTGAATTAATCATGAAATTAAATTGTGTAAAGGAATTAAATATTGAATTTTTTATGGTTTATATTTTTATAGACTTAATTTAATTAATATTTAACTAAAAATATTTTTCATATTTTTACAGTTGGAGGCCAAATAAGTAAAAGTAACGCTTCCGTAGAAATACTTTCATGCCCATAGTTATATGAACACATTGAGATTTTTTTGATACCTTCAATGAAAATTCATCAATGCATTTTTATGAAATTTTATCATATGAAATTTTATTCTATGTTACACTTCTTTTGTGGGTTTATACCATAGTGCATTCAACATAAAAATGTCTTCTATCATAACCCAATCGAGGCCTACTTCTATGCAATGTCCACACCCTTCGACAAAACCAATATTCATATATACTATTCTTGAGCTGCTCTTGTGGATCCACCTTTCATGCATAATAATTCAAAACCCTTTCATGGATAAATAAAATTCATTTCTACCCCACTAATATCCCACATGTAATTATCCACTACTTCATTACTTCTTATCATTTTCATTAAATCACACTCAAATAACCCTTCATTCATCCCAATAAGAACCCATTATATGAAACTGTATGACTACACATGAAACCCTATTTCTATAAAAAATGAATCAAATTCAACCTCATATAAATTCAACCAGTTTTAGATCATCACATGAAACTATTTCACGACCTATAATTTATATATATATATATACATAAAAAATAACCTAAAATATGTTGTAATTTTCATATGAAGACTATATGATTCATTTTTATGTCAAATAGATCCATTAAGCTTATACGATTTTAAGCCCAAGCACCTCCCATGAATCATTTATTTTCCATGGAACCCAAAAAAGGTCAAATTATAAGCTCAAATTGAACATTATTCATCTAGAATGTGATTAATTGAATCCAAATAAACAAATAACTTGATATTATAATAGTAATCGATGAATGAATATGTTGGTTCCATGTATAAGCATTTCTTGAATATGAAGTGGGCCTCACACAACTGCAATGCACTGACTAAAAGGAAACGAATAATTTCTCACATGGTGTTTAATGATATTATTCAATGAGTTTTAAAAACTAATAAATTTTGAAGCTTTATGGAATGATTAATTTCTCACTAACATTATCCATTATATATTGATTAATATTGGAATAGAATATGAATAAACAGCATTATTGATCCTCTAATTACCAATTCAACACCTAATTCAGTAAACAATACTGGTCATCACCAATTTATATCCATTAATGATAAGTTGATCTCCCAATTTCCAACTTGTGATCAATGAAATCATTTTATTTATTTGATCGAAGGAACTAGATCTGAATTCTAGTAACATTGTCTCTATATCTTATGTTCAACTGTATAACAACACTCCATCAAGTTTGAACCTAAAAAAATCTGAACAAAATAGATCATGATTCCTCTAGAGTATTTACGGTTGATGAAATTTTTACCACTTCAATCTAACTCTATATAAAACTCACCACGAATGGGAATCAACAAATACATGGTTGAATCAGACACAATTTACTAGTCTAATTAAACCCAACTATAGTGATTATGAGTTCTAAATATATGAAATAAGACATGTTAATTTCTAAAATAAAATTTTTGGTCCAATCTAGAAAAGTCATCATCCTCTTCACATGATCATGTTGTATATAGACTCATTTTTCTTGCACTATAAATTCATTCTGTACAGTAGCTCGTGATTACTCTTTGAAGGAATAAAAAAATCAGTCATCGGAAGGGAATAATTTAGTTGAAATACTCATTTCATTACAATATAAAAAATCAATTTTTATAGGTTCATGTCATCATATGGAATAAAGAGTAATAGGATCAACACTAAATTCAAAAAAAATAACATATTATTATAAATATGTTTCCCCTCTCTAGTTAGAAAGGTATTCCACATATCTGGATTATATATTGGGAACCACAATAATTTAAAATTTTAAATATAATTCCCTTCTATTTTATTTATTTTTTATGTTATATCTTCTCCACAATTCTATGTGTTTCTCTCACTATGATGGAATGGTGATTCATAAACATCCATCCATTATGGAAGACTAAAATGAGGGTCATGTACTAGATGAAAACTAGTGAACCAGATTACACACACCAGGATTAATTTCTCTACATTTTTCTACTGATATTGTGTTATGATTGAATGGAGAGAAAATTTTACAACGCTTCACTTTCCTTACCCCAATTTATTATACATCGTACAAAATAATTCATCTCCCATAGATGGTATGATTAATTTCAATGGTATTAGTTATTTAGAATGAATGGGATAATGATTTTAACACAATAAATGGACTGATGGACCAATAACATAGGGTAATCACTTTGATATTTTTAATCATTAACAAAATATAGGATATGGGGATTTTATTAAAATATTTGAACATACAATGAATATGATAGAGGATCAAGGCTATGAAAAATGGAAGAATCAATTACTCGAATCATGGGGACACATCAATCTTGCATTAACTATGTATTATCATTTTCATTCTAGTTTTTGTTTCATGAATCTATCATCCATAAACATATTAATCATACAATATTTAGAAAAAATTAAACTAAAATATAAATAATTTTTTGGATAATGACATTTCATAGTCATCAATCTAAGATATATGACCTTGTCCAACCAATAGACTGTATTATGTGTAAAATATATACAATTTTCTGAGGACCCATGGTTGAACATATTTTCAATTTGGAACCATTTCGGGATTGTTAGGTTGGGTATTCATTATTTTCTCACAATAGTAAATAGTGTGTTTTCACTACATTTGTTTTTATTTTTTCTCATTCTTCATTTCCACCAAACATTTATCCAACTTGAATAATCAACATAATGGTACCATTATCTAATATATATACTCACATATTTTCCAAATTCACATTCCTATAGGATATCATAAGGTTAAATTTTCAAGAGAAGTAGGAGAAACCATCAATATTAAAAAATTGTTGGGAGGATGGTAGATATTACACCAATGGTGAATACCAAAATTAATTACAAATTACCTTTTACCATAAAATTTAATTATGCCTCTTTATTTTATTTTGATTTTTAGTTTGATATTATCTTTCATGGATATAAATGAGAAAAGGGATTTAATTTCTTCGACATCATCTCATAGTCATTATAAGACTAGTTTGATACCCTTTAGTCGTATCAATGATTACACATGTTTTAGACCAGATAATAATTTCAGTTAAATAAATAAGAAATGAATAGATTTCATCATTTTTTATTTCAATGAATTCTTTTTTAAAAATGGTTTACCTTTATGGTGTGGGCTTCTTGTGTAATGTTCACACCGTATTACCCTTAAATAGGCATGTAAACCAATTGTTATCATATACATGAAAAAATCATGTAAAAATAGTTTGTATTGTAACCCTTATCTAAAAAGTTTTCAAAAATGGTATTATATGAGGATATAATTATTATTATCCATATTCAAAATGTTAGTTCTGTTTGTAAAAGGAGTATGTAAAGGTAATCCATATCTTACACTTGCACAAAACATGGATATATAATGGTAATTGAGGAATTTTCGTTATGTAGAAGATTTTTATAAATGTATCCAATCTGTTTTCTATATGTGAAAGGCTATGTGGAAGTAGTAGATGTTTTCTTAAGTCATGTATAAATGTTTTATTCTCAATAACATTATTCCACCTAATTATGTTTAAGGGAAACATCCCAAATCGAGTATCACTAAACTAGTTCCCTAATCTGGTATGATACAAGACCTTAGGCACACCACCCCATGTACTAGAAGTTTTTAGAATCATTGATATGGTACAATATGGAACATGTAGAGACTATAACCTATTTACAAGTGTATCACAATAGTAAAAATCAAAGTAAAATATAACCAAATTATTAATAATCAATAACCATGAATCATATAATCAATTACCAAAACACAATAGATTCATACAAACCAATACAGTAAATATGTAATGTCACAATAGTTTCATGTTCCAATGGAAACCCAATATCAAGACATGGACACAACAACTAAAATGGGTTGTGACATCATCATAGTCTCTTCATCTATGATTCATCCCAAAATAATGACTCATCCATATGCCATAGGGCCTTTGCACTTATCCTAACCTACAATAATTAAATATACATGGGTACCATTCGTGTTCTGAGAATAGTGAGGGTAAAACTCATATATAAATACCTAATGTTGTCTAATAAAATAACAAATCAAGTAATTTTTTAATCAAATATATAAATGATCAAAATACAAGAATTGAATTAAATTTCATATACTTAAACAATGGTGAATAAGGCTCAAGGGCTCCAGAGTTCTAAATGACTCGACTCACCAAACCTCTTCGATCCATGTCGTAGTATGAACCCTATACCATAGGATTAAACACATTAAGTCATAATGAAATTCATTATTCATTTCATTTTTACATACTATAGTTTATTATTTCCAATTATCATACCATATCCAATCCATTAGTTTTCAGACTCTCTACCAGAACCCAAGCTATGAATACTGAATGACATGTCCATTATTTCAACCAATGATACCAACCACAATTTATAGCCATCATATATAGAGGATATATAATTCAATGTCTAGCATCTTCACCCATGGGTGTTGAAAATCATGTCCACCATTCACTTTTGGGAGATATTTAACATCATCTCCATCATTCCCATCAATTATGTAACTTCAAAATTTCTAAGGTTCCTCATTAGTGACATTCTTGTCAAAAAGTAACAACAAGGGTACACCATTTCAATAATAAATAAGTAAATGGTTCAATTTATTTTAGAATTTTAATCAATTCCTTGATGATTTCATTTTTTCATTTTTTAATAATCATAACCATCAAAAATTATTTTTATTATTTATTAATATGGATACATCACTTTAACCATTTAAAAAGTATACCCTCTAACACATTATATAACATTTAACATTAACATATTATTACAAACCACCCTTATATAATATTAACATTCCAAACACACAAACAAGTGGTTTAATATTATTTACCCACTAATTCAATATTTCACATCTCATTTCATAATTATTATAGAAGTGTCACAATGCATGGGGGGCCATATGATTTAGTATCATGGTCATCAAAAGAATCTATAGGGTCAATAAATGGTCAATAACATAGTTTAAAGTCCCTATTTACTTTCATTATCAAAAAACAAAAATTCACAATATGAAATCACAAAGACACAACCACATACACATAAATAAAATTATGCTTTTGTGAGAAAACATGTAGACCATCTACCTAAGCTCATAAAAAGGTACTATACCATTTTTTGGCCCATTATTTTTAACAAAAAAACTAATAATAGAAATGAAAATGCTTCTCTATAAAAATTAGGGTTCGGGAGATTTTAAAAAATATAAAAAATACCATTTTCATCCAGAAGATGGAAGAAAGTGGACTCGTAGACCACCCTGAAACTTCAATTCGAGAGCAAAGGCGAATCAAATTGCCTCATTTTGAAGAATAAATATTCAGTAAGGAAAAAGGATTACTTCTTCATAACACAAACTGATGGAGGTGGAATGGGAATGAAAATCGGGTATGGTCCCTTTAATCTCGAAATGTAAAAATGGTAAAATTGTCAATTTTAAGGAGGAACATAGTTTTGTCACATTGTTTGAAAGACCATATGGTATTCATGTGATTTAATATATCTAATTAATTTTAGGAATCCCAGTTTATGAGTTTTCTATACATGGTTTTCTAACTACGCACCACCCTCCACCAGGTTATACGGTTAGGGTGAACAGTTAACACTAACTGTGTGGCAAACATCCAACATGCACTGGATGGAATCTTTTCAACCATTTTATAATGCCAAACACCCTGAAACACTCTTGAGACGTTTACTAATCCCAAGAGTAATATTATAAACCACAATATTATAATTTTAACAAAAATATAAACAAAACCATACCTTTAATGGGGTTTGGGATCTTACAACCACATGACCTTATAATAGTTTGTCCTCAAACATCTAACCGAAGAATTATTAATCATCAAACATAAAAATGTCAATCCATTGGGACTGCATACCATATTCCCTTTACTATGTTTCTTCATAAACCCATTAATTCTACTATATATCTTGATGAAAATTTATGATCTTACCCTGCATAAATATATCACTATGATCTATAACACGAATCAGATTCTCCTCAATGGATTCCAAAACATAAATCTCAACATCATACACATCAATCACATGATATGTTTTGGGGTGATATTCTTGAAACATTGACACATGGAAAAACATTGTGAATTAAACCATACCACTATGAAATATCCAACTAGTATTTTATCTTCCTGATCCTCTCCATAATCTCAAAGGGCCCCATATACTTGGGTGTTAAATTTCTCATTTTTCAATCTAACTATGTCCCAATCTTGGTGGAACAATCTTGATGACCCATGATGAAAAACATGGTCACCCAAAATAAAATAAATTGTTAAATGATATAGATCAGTGTCATAATTATTTCAACACTATATCGTATTCATATGCTTCTACATCAACAAAATATTTTCAAAAGTCTTCTATAGAAATCTCGATCCCAACAACTCTGATTACCCAGCTTCGATCCAACAGAATAGTGATCTACATAATCTATCAAAGAGTGAACCATATGTTTTCATCTCGATAATCTCATTATAACTATTATTATAGGTGAACTCAAAAAGAAATAAAGGATTCTCCCATGTCCAGCAAAAATCTATGATGAGTTCCATTATCATGTGTTCTAATTCATGGATAGTACATTAAAATTTACCATATGTTTTTAGGTCAAAAGTCATACTCTAAAACACATGAGTACCGAGTGACTATTATAGATCCTTTAAGAATCATGATGTAAAATGAGGGTCTTTGTCTAAAATAATGGTTTTGGGAACTCCTAGAAAATGTACTATCTTCTGAAAATATAGCATACCTTAATAGTTGAGAGTGTAAGTCTCTCGAATTAGTAAGAAGTGGAATAACATTTTCAACAGATCCAAAATTACCCACATTAAATCATTATTCCAATGAAATAATGGATGACTAGCCATAAAATCCATGGTAATATTTTAACACTTCTACATCAGGATAGGGAGTGGATGTAAAATACCCTTGGTCTAGTGATTCACCGCCTTCAACTATTTATAAGTGTAACATCCCATTAATATGGGATATATCATTTTGTATTCCTCACTACAAATAATTTCTATAATTTTCTTGGTAAATAAATTTCAAACTAGGATACAACACCCACTTAGATGCCTGAAACTCATACATCAAATCCTCCAACATAAAAGTAGGAACAATAAAACAGCCAATAAGTTTTATGACCTCATTATTAATGGTATCCCAACTAGGATTAAGATCCTAAAAATTATAAATGTATCTCAATAAGAGACATTTAGAATCCTCATAATACCTCTTCTTTATATGGTTCATCAGAGAGGGATCAAAAGACAAGGACATTAGTTTCATCTTGTCATGTTCTTTCTAAAAACCTATGTGCATCTCTGTGAACAAGTCCATCATTTTCCACTCATAACTAGTTTTTTTCGTTGACATAACAAATCAATAAAATTGTTTCCATTTCCCATCATATAATCTAGATTAATGTCGAAGGATTGAATATAATCAACCCACATCTGCTATCATATATTCAATCAATGTTAGTTAAAGATATATTAAATGATTTTATAGTCAATATAAACTATAATCTACTCACTCCGAAGATAATTCCACCAACATTTCAAAGAATAAACAAATATGGATAACATAATATCATACATAGGATAGTTCTTCTCATGAGACCTCAATTTTTTTGATTCATACACCATGAATCAATCTCCATACATTGACACTACTTCATTTCCGAAGTTGGATGCATCACATTATAGAGTGTACACTATAATTGGTTCATGTTAGATCAAAATCGGTACATTGTTCAAAATCCTCTTTAAAATATAGAAATAATCTCCATATTCCCCAATCCACATAAACATCACAAACTTCTTGGTCATTACAAATTGCAGTTTTTCCAAAACAGGAAATGTATTGGGTGAATCATTCATAATAACCCACTATTCTCTAAATCCTTTAGATATCTAAAATATTCCTATAATGATCCCATGAAAAAACCTCTTGACTCATATATAGGACCACTTCCACTCCTTTCTCTATGATTATGTGACCCAATAAGTTTACATTTTCAATCCTAAAATTACAATTTGATATCTTGAGATATATCCTATGTTATCTAAATGTACTCTAGAGGATTCAATGTGTTTAGAATGATTGTCATGAGTTTGGTAGTACACCAATATGTCATAAATTATGAAAAACACAAACTGATCCTAGTACGAGTAAAATAGTTGATTTATATAGTTAATAAACACATATGGGGTGTTAGTTAACCAGAACAACATCATGAAAAAATACTATAATTCATATCTTCTTCTGAAAGTATAATGTAGTATATAAAAAGTTATTACCCTTAACAGATGATACCATATCTCAAAGTAATCATTTAGAACATGGGTACACTGATTAGAAATGAATGAATTTCGTCAATATGTGGAAGATTTTATTGGTTCATGATTGTCATCTAGTTCAACATCAGTAAATCGAAAAATAAATGTAATATTCATGCATCGTTCTTATAAAATAAAATCCTAGAACCCCATGGTGACATACTCAGATGTATGAATATTTTTCTCTCTGAATCCAATATATGAGTTATGAGGCCATAAATCTCTACTAGTCCTATTCAGTAAGGTGGAATAATAACTATCCCTTGTCGAGAAATTACCTATTTATATAGACCCTCTTATCCTGAAGTATAACTCCCACCGCCCAAAATGGTATAGTTTATGGAAGTCATACTGTCCAACTGAAATTATGTAGAATATCACATTCTAGTTACTTGAATCATCCTAGGTCCCCCATCACTACTCATTTATTTTGGGTTCTGACTGAACAAATATAATTTTATCATACTAGAGAAAGAAAAGAACCTCATTATTGGTTCATGTCATTGTCAATGCATGTGACCCAGATTTCCACACAAATAAGAAACCACCTAACCACTTCTCTGAGAGGATAATATCCTCCCTCTTCAGCTCTAT
Source organism: Viscum album (assembly GCA_963277665.1). Classification (NCBI taxonomy): domain Eukaryota; kingdom Viridiplantae; phylum Streptophyta; class Magnoliopsida; order Santalales; family Viscaceae; genus Viscum; species Viscum album. The sequence continues at coordinate 1,361,785,418 of OY728133.1, forward strand.
CAACTACTCCCTTTGTGTGAAATATCCTAATGATACTCTATACTATTATAGAATGTACCACCTTATCACCCCACATAATCCATTTTCTTTCCACTTTAATCCAATTTCAGGTTCCCTATGAGAATTATATTGTTATTCACTCCCTCTTAAAACATAAAATTATTAAATATATTCACCTATGACTTGATATTACATATGTGTCAATCCTAATAATGTTTTTTGTAGCAACCTCATCTCTAGTAAATGTTGATTAAAAATGATGCAAGATAATGATGTGGCTAATATAATCCATCGCTGAATCAATCCCCATAGTCAAATGTATAAACTATACGTCTCTCTATTTCCTCATGGTATTGGGGATAAATTACTCTACGAACATATAATGGAATTATCGTTATACCATATCATGTGACTTTGAATATTGAGTCTGAATATCCCAACACCTCTTCAGTGTAACTCACAACATATAAGCATATTTCTTGGCCTTCTTGTTCAGAGGTATTCCAAGTGGTCAGGAATCTTTTGGATAGACTCAATCTAGAACACAAATACCTTATGCCCGCCCTCTCTGGTAAATTTAAATGGTTGAAAAAACTGATAAACCCTTTTTAGATCAAACATACTTGCTGTGTCCTACCCAATGTTTCTCTCAACAATCTATTCAAAATTTTGTAAAATCTCACCAAACATCCCTTATAACCTATCACCAAGAACCAATGGGGGTTCTAGACCGACTATTAATGCGAATTCTTTGAAATTTGTTATTATAGCCCTTAGGTAAATGATCATCATGGTTGAATTCATCTAAAATTTCAAAAACAAGTCTTAGAACACCTAACATATCACTTTCACATTTATACACAATGATAGATCACAACTAGCCACAAAAAGTCAGATTTCATACATTATCCCAATGGATACAACCGTAACATTATCACTACCCTCAACCATATATATCTTATCTCATGGATATCTGAGGGTAAAACAAATTCCAAATTAAAATATTTTCGTTTTATACCATTTTAATCATTTCAATTGGACACCATTCAATTTAGACAATTTAATATTATTTTTATTCACATTTCATTAAAACATCAAATAAATAAAAAACCATTTTCACTTCACACATCCGAAACATAAAATGCGTTTCCATGTTTTCTCAAAATGTAACATTTCACAGAAATCATTGATTTCATAATTGATGCATGAATATATAATCTCATGACATTCCATCCCAAGAGTAAAATATTAGAAATAAAAACATAACACAATATCTGTATCACCAAGGTTTAAATTGTAAGGATCAATGTGTGTTTTAGGTTTATTTTTTTCAATAAGATCAATATGAAGAATTTCTGAAGTTTTAAACATAGTGTAATGAGAATTTTTTTTTCAAATAAACCTTCATGATTGAGTTTTCTGGACAGAAAAAATTAGACATAGGTTTGGATTAATGTAATTATGATTTTCCTTACTGATTATTTAATGTTATAATAATCATGAATAATTCCTAATACAATATGATGTTTTAAGGAGAAATGAGAGTTGAAAATATATAAAGGATAAATTAATAATGTCTTCTAGAATAAGATCATTTTATGCATAATTTTCTAAATGTATTCATATGATGATGTTTGATGATTAATAATATTTTTTGATCAGATGCACTATCAGATGCACCATCAGATGATCCATCAGACTAAGAAAGTTAAAACTATATGACGGTGAATAATGAGAGAAATAAAAGTGAATAATTTAATTAAATCAAATAAGGCATCATAATTAGAGTTTCATTGGATTAAAAACAACATTTTTTCATAGTTGTGACAATCGTATGAACATAATTTGTGAAATTGAATAGTTTTTGACAATGATTCATCAGAAATCATTTTTTATGAAAGTCTAATGACTGTTTTCAAACATTCTGGATTTTTATGTGAAATTTAATGAATATTTCCATCATAAAAATAATTAAAATGAAAATTTGAGAAGTTTTGAGTGGTTCCTAATGTGATTTATGGATCCTGAAGTATTTATATGTTGAAAAAATATTGTAAAAAATTTTCAATTAGCGTGAATCATTGAAGTGCTAATTTAATTTGTTTTTTTTAATGTTTCAATATCATAAGATATGAATTCATTCAATATGGTCAAGGTTCATAGGATTTTATTTGACACTAATCAATTGAATGAACATCCGATATCGATCCATTAGAGGCATAAATTCATTGGACACATTATTTATTATAGAATGTGAACTATTGATTTAGAATATTTTATGTGGGTCTAGAAGGCTTGAAAATTTATTATTATTTTAAATAATAAATTTTGGGTAAATATATTTGAAATTGAGAAGTATTGTAAAGATTCATGACGTTTTTAGAAGTCTTCATAACAGTTTAAATGAGTTGAAATTGTCAAATATTAAGATAAAATGAATGTGGAATTTGAACTTTTGTAATTTGAATTAGTTGTCAAAGAAAAACGGTTTCCCTCCAAATTCACTTCAATATAACATATAAATTGATGTACATACTACCTCGTACCATGTAAATACACACGTGTGAGAAGTTGAGGCTCTGAATTTTTTGTATAGGTTGAGATCCCAAAAAAAATTTAAAGATGATGTTGATAATAAAAGGAAATATTCCTTAGACTGAGGAACTTTTTTAAGACTCCCATCAGATAAATTCCCATTGGATGATGTTAAACCAAACATAGTTCTATCCGATAGAGATATTTTATGTTATTGATTGAGTTTCTACTCAATTTATGTAGGAATGGAATATGATCAGAATGGATGCATCGTTCTAAGAAACGTCCAATATAGACCACCAGATAGATGTAACTCAACAGAGGTCAAATGGACTGACTTTTACAATATGATTTTTTTAAAAAATAAATTATTTGTTGTCTTGAGCATAAATCTGAATACTACCTAATTTGAAAATATATACATATTTTAATATCTTTAATAATTCGCACATTTATTTTATTTTATAAATCCAAATTATGTGATTATTTTATTAATGGATTAATATATTTATTTTCTTCAAATTATTTTTCTATACCAATATTTAATTCTGCCATCCCAGGGTCCTAAAAATTCAGTCAAGATGGAAATTTATTCTGGATGAATACATGGACTCCACCACAATGAATTGATCATAAATATGTCAAAAAAACATCTTATTGGGGTGATTAAAGTTAAAATGGAAAGATAATTAAATGGTTTATTCGACATTCTAATATTATGAAGATCATAATTCATTAAAGAGGCCCCTGGATTCTCATATCTTGGGGATTAAAAAATGAATCATTCATCTAGAATAAAATATCTATTTTAATTGGGAAAATATCATACTAAATAGATAGTATCAATCATAAATTTTGGTATGAAATGTAAATGATATTTTGGAAGATCTCTGTATAAGACACTATGACATCAGTCTTCCATTAAAATTTTCCTATATGATGAAGCATTAAGTGGACAGAATCTGTATGAAATCATAAAGAGTGAATTTGAAGATATTAAATTTTAAGATATAAGGATGACACCCCCATGGCCTATATAAATAAACATTAACCCATATTTAAAAGAGGTAATAAAACCACCTTCAGAGATTCTAGGAAGCCAATAGACACTCGAGGACCATCTCTTTCAGCATCGTTTTGTTTCTTTCTTTTATTTTCATTACATTAAAATGCCTATCCCCCTAGAATCTCACATTCCCAATCCTTGGAGGATTATTTTTAATTTAGTCATATGGAATATGGGATACTTGAAATATGTGTTTTCTCGAGTTAGTATGATTGAAATTAATCATTCTACGTATTCTTTCATATTCTGGTTTCAATTCGTAATTTTGTTTCAAATTCCACCTGTAGTGGTTCTAGTTTCTGATTCTGTTATTATAAATTCCTTTGGTCGATGATTACATATATCTCCACCCAATTCTTATCAATGTATGGTGGAATAGTATTATGTTTAGATAGTGAGTTCTTGACAGTAGTTAAGCACATGTGTTTGAATGTATGTTAGAATATTGGTTTATTAGGGAACAATAATTGCAGGTTTGGGATTGGTCTAATTAATAATGAATCATTATGCAACCCCAAACACATTCAAAGGAGGATAGACCAATAAATGGTTTTGGATTGAAAAATTATCATCACATCCATATGAACAAATGTAGAGATTACTTGGTAGATGAATATTTATCTTACCAGTTAAATAAAGAAGAAGGAACAGACAATTTGGAAAACATAATAGCACAAAACTAGGTCTAGTTGTGCCCAATCTGAACACCATAATTGTTATTTTTTAACAACAATCAATTCAATAAGTTATTTTATCTAACCGTCATTTAAATTAATTAAAACCATTCCTTTTTATTAATCATTCACAAAATTACAACCTTGTTTTGTGTGCACTCCGCTTGGAGAGACAACCTAGTATCAATGGTTAAACTGTACATAGGTAATTAAAATATTGTTTTTCCATGACCAACAATAGGCATTAATAAAACTATTTTTTGTTGGTGGGGAGGATGTTCCACAATCTAATTGTAAATATTTGACCTTTTATGAATAAAAAAATTATTTTCCATGATGTTTTCAAATGATTATTTCTATAATTCCTGGAACTATTAACCATAGATGTAAGAACCAATTATTATATAACCCATTTCCATGAGGGATAAGGAATCATTTCTTCTTAGATAGGTGTCGTTATTTTGGATGTCAACAAATGAGGAACAAACATATAATGAATTCATAGCTGGCCTGAAGAGGACATTAAAAATGAATTTTTGAAGAGATTGATCGAGAGATAATTGAGTAATCCAATTACAATATAGAGTTTTATGATGTTTCAAGGTCCAAGAATATCCACCGGTAAACATAACTTATTTTTCAATGAAGATATATAAAATAGAAGATACTGATGACCTGCCATTATCTACTATTAATCGACACCAAGAGGTGCTTTCCAATGAAGATGAGATTGAGGAAGAATAGACCGAGGGAGTTGATCTTTTATCGAACTTTTTATCTTTTAATTTTTATTTAAATCAATTGTGTATCACCTCCCCTTGAGTGAAATATTCAAATTCAGCCAACTCATGTTTTTCCATAGAGTATTATTAGTAAAAATAAGATGAACAAATAGATATCCAAAACATGCTGATCATTTATTGGAGGGAGCTCAAGAGGTGATAAATGTGAATTTTCATGAGGAAAGATATACACAAGATGTATACTTTTAAAGGGAATAAGTTGATATTGATTCATAAAAATTTATTTACTTCAAATAAAATTAATCTCAGACATCCCCTTTGATTATTCCTATGACTCTGCTTAACTTTAGAATGCACTAGTGAATGAAAAAGAAAATGGGTAAATGGAAACCAATAAGGAGGAGGAATCACTCATTATACTATCTCCACCATGAATTTTTAATCTCATTCTCATGGATATAGATTTGGTATTCAATAACTATAGATTCCTCAACAAAAAAGGAACTAGTGCAATTTTGAAAGTAGAATTTTTCTTGGGTTATGATAAAAAATCATCACCCACCATTATATTGGGGAAAACTAATTAGAACATCCCATCAAGAGGAAGATAATACCTAGGGCCCACTAGGGGTATTATACTATGATTTACCATTATCTTCACATTCAAATTCTATATTCACTTAATTTAATAAATTTATCATGATATTTGTTTACTTTATTTATGTTTACCAATAGAAATACTTAAGAGCATAACTCAACATTGCATTGACAATAAGTCAGACTCTACCTCTAATTCAAACTTTCTTACTTGTAGTGATTCATTTTCAATTCTTATTACACGTTATATATCATTGAATGAACTGAAGACACTGTATCAATAAATTTTGTTGGAGGGAATCTTGTATTCTAGATGTTTTAAAAAAAATAGTAGTCCCAATGACATCAAACAAAGGAACTTCCTGGAGGCTAATAGTGCTTCCCCCATTTTTCACTTATCCTATTGTTCATATACCACCATGAATGAATAGGCATGTACTATAAATTGTTTTTATTAATATATTTCAGGTCAGTTAATGATGATGTTGTAAGGCTGGGAAATTAAAAACCAATGAAGCACCCTCAAGATAGTTGGAAAGTATGAATAGATGCTGCAATGGTATTATACGTCGTAAAGATAAGGATAAATTTGAATGGTGATTAAGAGTTTCAATTATATATCTACCAACAATATTCCCTGCATTTTTAGTCTATTAAATAGTTAATTAAAAAATGAATGCCAACTATTTAATTCACGTTTTACTTGACTTTTTTATGATGCATGAGTTTCATAAGAATCTAGTGATGCCATGTTTTAGATTTCAATATTAATAATATTTAATGAATAAAACGTATAATTCTATGATTAATATGATACATGAATATTTATATGAGCAATCATGAATTGATTTAATTTATTAATACATGTAAATTTAATTTCCCTACATTTTTCATGCTTTAAATTTCTGAATTTCTTGTGAATTAAATGGTTATAATTAATCATTCCCAGAGTGATTATCCAATACTACAATTCCATTCATGGGAAAATTTATATACCAAATATTTCCTATTTTATCTTGAGAATATTTCCTGAGTCATCATGGGACATTCTAGTAGCCAGAACTTGTTTTGAAACTTGTCAAATATATTATTTTTCAAAAAACACATTTAAAATAACAGATGGACTACTATGGCTAGACAAATATTTACCTCACACCTACCATTAAATTTATCCTTTGTTATCCTAAAAGATCCATGAATTTCCATATACTTTTATACCACATTACTGGGGGATTTTTCATTAACTACTCATAGTATTAGTATTTTTGAATGAATATTTCATGTTTGAGTGTGGGGGAATGCATTCCGTGTGTGTTCATTGAGATGTGTATCATTTGAGGGAGTATTGAGGTGTACATTGTCAGTTTGGTAAATTTATTATTTAAAATTGGTCATGATGCATTATTTTATTATTGTTTTTTTAGTTCATATGGTTCCCCTTAAAAAAGATAGAGAAAATTGATAATAAGGTTGTGCATGTCTGGAGCATAAAAAAGGGAAAATTTAGATTTTTTCCTTTTTGGAGATTTACAAAAAAATATACAAAAAGGGGGGACAATTTGGATTATATCATTCTTTATAATCATTTATTTACTCATCTCTCATGTCATAAAAATATGGTGATGTTTTTTATTTCATTCTCAAGGGGATTTGAGTCTGGATCATCATATGTTTTCACATTATTAATCTTGAATTTTACAGAATTATCAAACATCATACTTATTTCTTTAACTTATTTCAATCATTCACCCACCAACCCATAGCCACCTTGTCATTTGAACCATTATTGAAAGTCCTTATGATATTATATAGTTTTTGTCTTTACAATGTATAGAAAGTAGAAACATTATAAGAATATGGATATAGAGCATGTTATCATGATATTTTAATAACACTACATTTATTTCATCATGATTGATGAGATAAACGACTAAAAAGAAAGGTATATCATGATTTTACATGTTAAATAATAATATATTGAGATACATGAATGACTGAAAGGGGATTCACCATTATTTTTCAATGGGAAAATGTAATATGCATGAATTGATTTTATCTTTAAAAAAATGGAAATTAAATTGGTATTTTATGTGGATCATGAAAATGTTATTATACATTGAATATGAATTGATTTTATTAAATTGGATGTTAAATATTGGTAATAATGGTGCCATTTTAATTCTATGATGAGATTTTATACATGAAGACAAGAATAGTTTAAATGTGGGAGAATAGATAGAGAAAATATTTTCATCAGTTTTTATAAGAAATTTATTTATTTAATCACTAAAATATTATCAATTTGTGTTATTTACATCAATTTTGGATTTATAGGTTGTTTTGTGCTTAAATGTGAAAACTTCTTAATTTAGAAATATAGACTTATTTTAATATCTCTAATAATTAATGCATATAATTTTAAATAGAAATCCAAGTTATGTGATTATTTTTTTATTGGTTTAATATGTTAATTTTATTCTTAGTTTTCATTCTTCTGTTCATGGTTATAATGACTTTATTACATTAAGGTGACACATAGATGCTAAAATATTTTGGAAGGAAAAAAGGAAACAATTATCTATAATGAAATCTCATATTTAGTTGGCCATATATCATAATACTCAAGGAGAATAAATCAGAAATTTTGGGATAAAATGTAAAAGGTATTTTGGAAGATCATTCAAGAAGGAACTATTCTTCAATTTGGCCTTTAATTTTGCCTACTATGATCAATCATTCTGTGGAAGAATCTATAGGAAATCATAAAGACATATTTTTAATATCAAAAATTTGAAGACCGATGTATGGAAATCCATTCCCTATATAAATAAGAGTTTACTAATTTTGAAAAGAGGTAATATCACCACACTCGGATATGGAAGTAATCCATGGGACACTTAGGGACCATCTCCTTCAGTGTTATTATGTTTCTTTTATTTATTATCATTACATTAAAATGTATCTCCCCCCACATCATCTCACATGCCCCATCCATGAATATGTAATATCTTTTGAGTGATTGGTAAGATGGGAGGTTGGAACTATGTGTGTGATTGAGTACATTATCTCTAAATGAATTAAATTCCTTCCTCTTTCATATTATGGATTCAATTCCTAAATCTGTTTAAAATTATGAATGTGGTTGTGTTAGGATTTTATTATGTTATTCTAAATTTCTTTGATTGATGATCACATCTCCCTCCTCCCAATTTTAAACTATATATGGTGGATCAAGATTAGGGTTGGGTTGTGAGTGCTCGACGGTAATCGAGGATGTGTGTAGGATTTTATGTCGGAATATTGGTTTATTAGGGAACAACAATTCTTGGTTAGGGGTTGCTCTGATTAATCAAGATTCTTTATGCAACACTAAACAATATTGGATGGAGGATAGAACAATATAATGTTTTGGATAAAAAAGTTATCATCACATCTATATAAAACAACAGATAGAGAAGGCATAGTAGATGAATCTCTCTCTTACTAGTTAGTGGAAGAATAAGAGAGAGAAAATTTGGAAACCATTATGGCACTACAATAGGTCTAACAGAACCCAATATGATCACCATATTTATCATTTGTTAACACCAATAAATTCATGTTGTCTGATTCAGTCATAGTCATTAAAATTAATTAAAACCAATCCTTTTCATCAAACCTAAAAAAATTGAAAAGCTAATTTTGTGTGCACTCATCATCGGGACACTACCTAGGATCAACTATTATAATATACATAGGTAATTAAAAAAAAATCCATGCCCCAAAAAATCCGTGCATGATGTTTAATGACTAAATATAATTACAAATAATTTTTCAAGTTATTTATTATTGCACAGAAGTGGAGTTGATCTTGTTTAATTATGTAAGAATTGAATAATTTTCGGAATATTTAAGAAAAGAAGAAGAAAAATTTTATAGCTAGGGGTATTACCTATTTTTAAAGAGGCTTTTTACAAAGGTTATATAACCAGTTGTGAAGAAATAGAATATTAAGTGTATTTTTGTTGGTATGTCCAACTATAGAATAATAGTTTACTAATCGGTTAGAAAACTATTTTCATCATGTGACATTGTAACATAGAAATGATTAATTTAAGGAATCCATTATAGGGGAACTAAAAAAATGTAATGGAGTAAGTATTTGTACAAAACCACTTTAATATCATGGGATGATTTGTATTTATATTTTTTCATATGAAAGGTGAGGTTAAGTTTTTTATATGAGTGGATCATAAATCTATCATGTTTTCAATGATTAATAATTTAGATAATAATTTTTTAGGAAACATTATTATAAAATAAAAATTGATCACTAACTCAACACCCCCCCCCCCCCCCCCGCACACACACACTCTCTCTCTCTCTCAGTGATCTTTATCATAATGGTATCATCAAAAAGCAACACGAAACTATGATAATGAAAATCATGAACAACTATACAACCCTGGGAACTTATATTTCCCACCACCCTTGGATAGCTACTCTCATGTTCGTTCTCATTTCCAAGGCTCGATATATCTTAGCATTCCATTTAAGATTACCGAATAGTAAATCAATATAAAATAATACTCTTTTGATAACACTATGTTACATACTATACCAAATACCACTAAACCAATTCCCAGAGCTGGTTTTTTATGTGTCCTCTGGCATGCCTCCACATACGCATGCGTCTTCCAACAATAATTGAGGGTCTAATAAGGCACATGGTGAGACTATACGATCATTAATAGTGATTCACAATAATAGAAATAAAAAAATTAATAATTTTTTTTGTAATAATCAGAAACCATTCATCAAATAATCAATTCCCAAAATTTGATACATGCAAACAACTCAGTACGTTAAATATGTCATGGAATAATAGTTTCATGGGCCCAAGGAAACCCAAAATAGTGACATACTGAAAATTGGTAAAATGGGTATTGTCATCAGCCTAGTCCCTTCATCCATGAAAATTTTCTAAAATAAATACTAATCCATCGATCATATACCCTTTCCCCTTATCCTAGTCAAAAATCATGAAATATGGTTGGGTACCAATGGCGGCCCATGCATGGTGTGGGTAAAACTCAGTAGGCCACCACCAATGGAATAAAAATCAATATTGGTTCAATTAATTTTTTATGAATAAGTATAAATGAAAAATGTAGTAGTAAATTAAACTTCTCTCTTACACAAAAAATTGTAAAGTACTAAAAAGGGATCATAGTTTCACCAATCACCAGACTCAACAAACATGATTTGACCCATTATAGAGTCTAAACCATATACCATAAGGGTAAAACACTTTATAATGGAGTGAAATTATTTAATAATTCCAATTTTACATACCTAGGTGTTATACTACCAAATACTCATGGAATATCAAATTCTATTTATGATAGGTATCCAAGATGTCACCCTATCCATGAATATATAATGACATGTCAATCATTTCAACCAAGGATGATAAATTTTATGTTTATAAATTATATATCAATAATAATGAACAATGTGTATAATATCCTCATCCATGGGTGTGTAATTTCAGGTCCACCGTTCACTTCTAGGAAATTTTGAACATTATATCAATCATTCCCAACTATTCCATAATTCCCAAATTTCCATGGTCTATCATTAGTATCCTTCTTATCAAACAATCAAAATATGTGTACACCATTTCATCCATCAATATTTTAATAGTTAATCTATTATTACATTTAACTAAATTCAATAAAGATTCCACTTTACATTTAATTCATCACCACTACCTAAAAACATGCTTTCAATAATTTAAAAATATGTGCATACCCCTTTAACCTTTTAAATCATTTACCATCAATCATCTTATATCGCATTCAACATTTCTATGTTATGTAGAACCACACTTATATCAAATTAACATTCCAAACACATGTAAAATCTTTTTAACATCATATACGAAATCATTCAACATTTAATAACTATTTTTATCATTATCAAGGAAGTGGAACATCCGATGGGTGTCCATAGATTTAGTCTCACGATCATAAATGGACCCAATGGGATTTGTGAATAATCAAGAGTTTAGTTTAAAGTCCGTGTTTACTTTTCTAATAAAAAAAATCTGCAGCAAGACAACAAAAACGTACAACCACAAACACATGAATAAAATCATGACTATATGAGTGAACTTATATACCAACATCCATAAACTCATAGACAATTATTCATCCATAATGTTCCTTGATTCAAATAACAACAACCACTGGCACCCAATATAGGGATTCCATGTAAAAAAATAGTGATTAAAATATTTAGAATAAGATAATGTGAATAACTGTGATACATATAGAAATAGATTAAAGAGGACTCATATACTAACATGGAGCTTTTATTTTAAACCAATTATGCTTTAAATAACTCAATAATTAATGATAAGCATCCCTGAAAGAGGATGGATACCATGGTTTGTAATCCTTTCTACTGGATGTGGAGTGGGGAATAAAATTGGGTATAGAAACATTAATCTAAAGAGGGAAAATATTTTACAATCATAAATTTTAATGAGGTTCACATTTTAGCCATAGGTTTTTCCAAACCATGTGAAAACCGTTTGGTTCCCTCCATCCAAGATGAAACTAAGCAGCATAAATATTCTGGCCACCTATATGGGTTGAAAAACTATATAGTTTCCATATGATTGACACTATATAAGGGTGTTCATGACGAATAGTTTCAAGGGTCACCATGTATGGTTTTCTAATCAATCACCACCCTCTACAATGACACATGGTTATGTTTCACTGTTAGCATTAAATGTGTTCATTCCTTTCAACATGCACTAGATTTCCACTTTCCCCCATTTTAATATCCAAAATATCAAGGGCACTCTTGAGACCATTCTTAACCCTAAGACGTGTTCCATTAGCAAAATTATTGGGAGTTTAATAAAAATTTAAACAAAAACATACATATTTAGATACTTGGGAACTTTCCTTAAGTGTACCATTAAGTAGAATTTTGTTTTTGAAATCATATCCCATTTTATCTTTACATGGTGGGTTTTAGTTGAGTTGCACAAAATTATTATTTATTTTTAATGGATTTTGTAAATTTATTTACTAGATTACATGTATATGAATTCATTATATTAAGATTACCCATAAGAAGAGTGTCTCTGTAAGTGTAAAAATTGTATACCCATACACATAATATGGATTCCAGGTAGAGGTTAACAAATATTTTTTAATATTTTAAATGGTTTTAATGGTTTGTATATTTTTTATAAATCTCATTATAAGGTATTTACAAATATTTAACTTATAATGGATTTATATGTTAGTTTAATATAAATAGTGTATAATTAATTAATTTTTTTTAAATGACTTATATTCCTAACTATTAAATGTTAATATTTGAAATAAATTTTAACCAAATTATATGTCTGGTCTTGAGATCTATAAATAATCGTGTTGGTTTATACATTATATGTGATAAATTACAAAGGGTGGAATATTCTGAAAAAAGATTAAAATATATTATTTTTTTATTTCAATTATATATTATTCATAATTAATTAGTTATATTATTCAGATTAAAGGTTCCTTATTTAATTTTTTTTAAAACACATGAATGTGATTTTGATTATTAATTTGATAAAATTTTAATTAATGACTAAGTATGTTATAATAGATTATTTAGGATTATTAAATAATATAAACTTGAAATATAAATATGTTTAAAATTAAAAATATCATGTTTTTAAAATAATATTTCATTTAAAGATGAATATGAACGTGATATTATTGATATTAATATAAATTTATTATTTTTATTTTCATGGAATTTCTTTAATATACAGCTAAATTTAATAAATGTATATAGTGATATTTTCTTATGAATTTTTTAGGAATAATTATATCTTTTTTAAATTTTTGAATTATTATTTAATTTAAAAGTTTATTCCCAATTATATTCATTATTAGTAAATTATTAAATAAATGTGATTATTGTGTATTATTTAGTATTAAATGTTAAAATGATTTTATGATAGGGGCTTGAATTACATGTTAGGTATTGGTAATAATTTTTTTTCATCTACCATGACCTCCATTTGTATTTGGAGTTTTTAACATGAATTTTATAGTATGGAACAGTTTTAAAAGATTATGTGTTATACATATTATTAATTAGATTCTCTCTTGAGTAATGTATCCCTAGGTAGAGGATATTGGGGTCAGTCTACCTACCTACCATGAAACTTATGACTTATCATGGATAGTGAATTGGGTTTCCCATCAATTACTCTAGTCTTACTCATGATGAGATTTATGATTATATATAACTATAAAAATTTACATTAAATTTTCATATTCCTGATGCATATAATGTATTTGAATATATATAAATATACATTACTTTTATTTTTGGTTTTTAACACCAACATGTTGGTTTTGTAATGAGTTACACATCAATATAGTTTGAAAATCATGGTATGTTGGATGTTATAGGATTCCGATTTATTTTACTATAATCATTCATATATAAAATGGGATAACATAAGATTATATGGTGATATTAAATCCACATCAAATACATAGTGTTATATTCCTTACAAAATATCACTTATTAAAACCGTGATAATACAACAGGTAGTTCATGTTATCGCTTGGTGACCGTGGATTTTCCATTTATATCCTAGTCTTGGAACTTGTTTTTAGTTACACTAGTCGAAGACCATAATATAAATAGGTTACTATAAGAATAGATTTGTTTTATCTATATGATGTATTGGAAAATAAATTCATACACGTAATTATCCAATATTCTATTAAGTTATGATTGGGATGATTCCCTACCTAAATAAATAAATCCTAAGAGAAAAACCATAGCAGTCTCATTTCCTAGTAAAATATGGATATTTTCAATCTAATAGACATGATCCACAAAAGGGTTAAAAATTTTAGTGTGATCAAACATAATAAATTTCCTTATTGAATGTTTATAAAGATGATACTCATGTAATAAAAGCATCAAATATAGATAAATGGAGTCATCATCATCATTTAACATATGATTTTTCCTTTTCAAATAAAAACATAATAGAAGTATCATTATCAATTATTATAGAAATTTCAGAATTGTTCTCATCCCATAAATGAAAATTCTATGTGTTGTAATAACTAATTCCTAATAAGAAATTCAGTGAAGAAGTTCAATTAAAGGATTTAGGTAACTATGATTAACATAATAAGATTCATAGCATGTCTTTACACTCATGTTGGTTACTATGGTGTCTAGATTAAAAAATAAAAAAATCCCCTTAATGCCTTTCAAATGATAGATAACCTGAAAATTGATTATCAATGGAAATAAATGCATGAAGGGTTTGAAGTGTATAAATATATTTTTCATAGTAAAATGAAAATGAAAAAACAATATACAATTTTTTACCCTATATAATAAGATAAATTAATAAATTATGGAGGATATGTTTACCTCTATGTATTGAGTTGGTAGCAAATTTCATTATACAGTCACCAAAGGGATGGTTTTGAATTTTTTTGTGAATTGAAATATAAATGAACACTATAAACCATTACCTAATATCCTAAAAAAATGAAGACTACAGAACTATACATGAGGTTCATATGCTCAGGTAATATGACAATGGTATATAATTATAGAGATAAATGTTCTAACCAATATAGTAAGAAATGACGTATTCTAATTTCAAGTCCTCTTACTCAATTGATAAATAAAAAAGGAAGGATAAGCTTTCTATTGTGGATGTTTTTCCTATCAAATAAGAATTATCCTGATTACCAAATATTTTTTAAAAATATACATTAATCATCAACATTAGGTTTTAATTTTATTGAATTAATATCTTTTATCTTAAAACAATGTGATACCAAATTTATATTTTCCAAGTGCTGTAAATTTACTAAAAAATATAAGATAATGAATAATAAAGAAATGAATGTTCAAGATTTAAATTGATTCCCTAGTGTTAGAGATAAGGTATCGTTTAAATTGTGGCTTTAATACTTTTGTATTAGTCATATATATTATAAGAAGTGTATTTTCTCATTTTTTATATTAAACAATCTTGTAAAAAATGGTTTTTAAAAATTAAATGAGATGGATTTTGTATTAACAAAATTATTTTAATGATACAAAATCATGTTGTAAATGTTTCTAAAAATATAAATGTTTTATGGTAGTATACCATTTTTATGTATATTTGTGAACAAACATGATTATGATCAGATCTATCGATAGTTTAAGAATATATATTGTTGGCTATGATGATCTACCATTGTTTCACTATGTCTACAATTATTTCAATCAGATCTATCGACAGACTACATATAATGCTGATAGATTTAATTCCAAATAGATCTAGCATTGAATATATCTATCATTGAATAGATCTACCATAATAATGATCTATATCCAGTCAGATCTGCCATTGACACATCTACCTTCAGAACTGGTCTACCATTAGAATTTACTACAACCTGTCCCTAATACTGTTTACTTATACCACTTCTAGGATAAGCTACCTCAAGAATACATATACCATTATTGATCTTCCACCACCATAATAGATCTACAATTAAAATATCTAATTCTAGAAATATTCAATTTTTATCTATACTCTTACTCATGTTTATGTCATCCAACAAGTTTTTTAAGGAATTAAATGAAGTCAATTTCACATTTATTTAAGAAACATTATTCTTAAACTACTACACTCATTAATTAAATAAAATTTTAAAATTTAATTTTTTTCATTATTTCAAGTATTCATGTAAAATTATTAATAGTCTCCAACCTATAATTTAACGTATTAGAATATAAATTCAGAATAATTCCCTCAAGTTTGTTAGAACCAATAGAAGTGATAAATGTATAAGTAATATATGCCTTCATGCAATGAATCTTTAATAATATCTGATACACATTTGAGTTCAAAATTTCTAGATATCTTCAAATGCAATATAAACAGATTTTCCAAACAATCAGCACTATATATTTTTTTGTGTACCTTTTGAAGAACCTATTCTAAATTCTCACAATTATTAATTCGAGAAACTCAAAACATATGAAGCCATTCAGATTAGTAGTAATCACTTTTTCATTTCTATAATAATCTTATCTTTTTTATGCTTTATATTTTATTTGTGTTTATTTTTACTCTATTATCTATTAAAAATAGTCTCTTTTACTTTAATAGAGATTTCCCAAATATATCTCTCAAATTTATTTGTTTTTTTATTCATGACAACTATAGAAGAGTTATTATGTGACCAAGAATTATTTTGGTACTATGTATAACTATATAAGAGGCATTGTTCTTGGAAGGAATTTTTTATTACTATCTGTAAAACATAATCCAGGTTGTGGATTAAGTTTATTATTAAATAAACTGGTTGGATTTAGGTGGATTCCATGTAGAGGGTATTAATTATCATATTATGAACAAAACCTTGTTTAATTATAATATTTGTTTAATTAGTTATTAGTTATGTAATTTATGTTAAAAAATATAACTATTTTTAAATTTGTATAAAAAAATTTATTAGTTAGTTAATCATAATTTTTGTTTTATATAGACAGTTTGATTAAGTAATTTTGTTTCAAAATTAAAGTGTATTCAAATTTTATTTTAATTATGCATTGATCACACTTTGATATGTAATTTTTAAAATAAAATTATTTATTTATATAGTTTTGATTGAAATGTTGTGTTTACTAAATTGGGGGATTTAAATTTTAATGTCATTTTAAATATAAATTTTATTGACAACTCAATTTACCCCCTCATGAGTTACCCACTCCGAACATCATTTGGTATTAGAGTATTTTATTAAAATATCCATTCATTTTGATCAAAATAAAAATTAAATATATTTAATTTATAATTATTCCAAATTTAATTCGTTATGAATAATAATAAGAAAGAGGAAAATTTCACTAATAATAATTTATTATTTAAATGGTACTAATTGTTTTCAATGGAATATAAAATGGAAATTCATAATGAAATGATGGGATTGGAAATTTGGACTATCATTGGATATAAATATCATATACCTAAAATATATTGAGTTGAATGTGATGATCCTACTAAATAAGATTATAATAATAACTATATAGATAATAATGATTTATATTATGCTTTAGGATATTTATACTTTAGTATGATATCTGTCTATAACATTGTAGTTGAGATTTTGGATACCTTGGTTATTTTTTACAATGTATACTCGAATGTAAAATAAATTAATTTGAATACATACAATGATAAATAAGATATATTTATGATTAAATATATATAAATAATTTCTTATATGTATCCTAGGTTCAAGGAAATTGTGAATATGATTCATTCACTCAGGAAAGCAATGGCATACAATGATCAGGTGATACCCCTACTAAGATGTTAACTAAATAGAGGGAGATAAACATCAGTTTCAATTTGTGAAACACGTGATATAAGTATTTTGAATGTTAAATATCTAATAGTAATGAAAATTATCTATAAATAGGAACATAATCTGAATATATAAGAATAAACTGAACTAAATATGAAGTCAGTATCTTTCATGATTTGTGATTCAAAACAAAAAGGGTAGATTAACAATGATAGCTCATGTGAGGAAAAATCATCTTCTCATAGTGATTATAAAATGTCTCAACTAAAAATAAGATTCAAGAAATTTTATAAATGTAAAAAAGTATTCAAGAAGAAAAACTACAAGATTTATGTATGTAAAAGTTGGAAAATAATGAAAATAATGAAAAATGATGATCATACAAATGAAGATGAATGAAATGAATTTATGAGAAAATTTCATTTCAAATCAGGATCACCTATTTTAGAATTTAATAAAAAGTATAAATATTTTAACAAGATGTATAAAAAGGCTATTAAAGAAACATTGAGTGCTTTGAAATAAATTTACAGTTATCTAAACTCAAGAAATTTGAATAAAAATCATATATAAAATATTTTTTTATAGAAAACAAATCCGAGCTATATAATATTTTTAATGCATATCTTGAATATAATTCAATGAATTCTAAAAATGAAAATTGTGAATGAAAGCTTTAAAATTAATAAGTATTTAAATATTGTAAAATTTGGGAGGAAACCTTCAATGAAATTAAAAATAAATATAAGACATTAAATACGTATCATGCCCTGTGTTTGCATATTAAAACAGTTATTTTTATTGAAAAGGTAAATAATGCTCAACATATATAAGAAAATAATAGGCCAAAACTATTCAGTGAATAATTAATTAAGAATATCAATAAATTCACAAATGGAAGAAATATATTATCCCATATTCCTTGAATGAAAATTTCAGAATATTATTCCATATGAATTAGATACCAACTTGGACATAAAATATTAATAAAATAAATATATTTCAAGTTCTAATTCTATAAATTTTTTTGAATACATCCTTATCTTATGGAAATAATAAAGAATTTATTTCAAAAAATATCATATCTGCTTATAATAATCCTATTAAACTATATTGGATTCCTAAATTCCTTTTTTACAAAACTATTAATAAATAAGAAAATATTGGTACCAAATTCATTTTTTGTTTTGATATATTTTTAGAAAACATTATTTGAAATATTTACTAAGCACATGTGGTATAAGGAATTATGATTCTCTACAAACATGAATTGTGATTATTAAATCTTCAATAACATAATCAAGGTTGACGATGAACATGTCACTTTTGGTAAAAATACCAAATAATACATAACATGACTTGTTCAAAACAGTCAGTATAATACTGTTTAATTTCAAAATATTTATGTAAATGAGGATTTAAGTATAATCAACATATTATCACACAATTACATTATAATAGTTTCCATGTTATGTTTGAAAATAATTCCTAAATTGTTTTTAATTCTAAAAATTCTATAGTTTTTATTTCATTGATAAATTATGTTGTATAATTTGTTAATTTAGATTCCTTGTGTTATGAAACATTTAATATGTAAGTGAATTTCAAAAATATTATTAGATCTGGCATAGGAAGCTGGTTCGTTGCAACATTCATTCTCTTGAAAATATAACTAGGAATTGGTAAGGCATGAATCATCTTAAACTATAATATCCAAATGATAAATTTTATAATCTAGGTCAAAAAGAGAAATATCACTAAAAAATTTACATAAAATAAAAAAATTTCAACTTATTAACCTCTATAGTTGGTTCAAATGGATATTTCTGGACCACCTGGAGATTCTATTTTAAATGTTATGTACTATGTTTGTGTCCTAGTATATGAATTTTCTATTTACAATTGGGTATTCTTTTTAGCTCAAAAAAATTAATCTTCTTCCTAATTTTCAAATTATACTAAATATTTTAATAATATATGTGATCTTAGAATTATTAACATAAGTATTGATCATGGAAATTATTTTCAAAATCAAAAAAATTAAAAATTATTTTAACAATATATCTATAAAAAATTCCTACTTAGAGAAACCCACTATATAATGGTTTAGGAGAAAGGATAAACAAAACCCTTCAAATAATTACCTAGACCATTAGTAAGGAGTAGGATTTTGTTTTTTATTGTTTGGAAGAATATATTAATACAGCCTTCAATATAGTCAATAGTGATCATAATATAGGAATTTATTAGAAAACTCCATATTAATTTTGTAATGGAACTAATCCAAATGATAATTACTTTAGTTTTTTTTTGATTCAAAGTTTTTATTCCCAATTTTCCTGAATATTATTCATCCAAAAGTAATGAATGGATATTAATTAGATATTCTACAACCATTAAGTTATGTATGGTATTAAATAAAATGACTAGTTTTATAGAGGAATCTATACTTTTCAAACTTGAGGAAACATATCCACTTGAGTCTAATAGTCCTTTAAAAAATCATTATTTTTATTTTTATAATATATTTATAAATTCTAATCCTTTTAAATTTTTTTTGAATCATGCAGAAAAATATTAAAATCCTGATGAACAAAAAAAACCTAAAACTTTAGTGGATAATGAGATATCCAACACTTTTTTCCCTAGAATTTTTAGTTCTCTTAGATATCATCCCTTTTATTTTTTTTGATACATACATAAATTTTTGAACATAATCATGAAATTCTATATGAAATCAGGATGAGAATCAATCATTCATATTATAGATTTATCCTAATAACATCAATGATGCAATGGATGGTGAATTATATAAAATGGAAATGTAAGAATAACATAATCAATTAGAAAAAAATAAAGTATGGAAAATATTTTATAGACCTAAATTAAATCTTATCATTTGTAAAAAATGGTTATTTTGAATCCAATATGATGATTTAGACCCCATTGCTTGAAATGAATCTAGATTGCGTTCACAGGGATATAGAAAAGATGAAGGTATAGACTATGAAGAATCCTTTGAAACAGTAGATAAACTTGTATACCATAATATTATTTTTTTATATGAATAAATTTTAATTTTAAAGAATATAAAATGGATGTTAAGAGTCCATTAATAAATGGTTATATAGTTTAAGATGTTTTTTAACAACACTCTAGATTTCAAAATCCATATTTTCTAAATCATCTCTTTAAATTAAAAAATATATTTATATGTTTTAAATAATCTCATTGAGCTTGGTATGATATCCTCCAACCATTTCTAATTTATAAATGTTTTTCGAAAAGAATTGTTCACCCAATATTATTTTTACAAAAAATTAAAAAAAAATTAGTTAATTTTTTTTTTCAATGATATGAATTTTGGATCTTAGAAAAATTATATATGTTCTGATGCTTCAATAATTTTGAAAATTGGATTTAAAATTCGTTTAATGGGGGTGTTTAAAATTAATTCATGGTTTTATATTGTTTCAAAATAAAAATTGATTTATTTTAAATCAATATAAGTATATCAAATAGCATTTGAAACATTATTGTACGTATAGAACAAAGAATAGTAATACTACTATGAGTACAACCTGTAAACATGATCTTGATAAATGTGGAAAATTCGTTGATCAAACCAATTATTTAGGTATGTTAGGAATCATTCTATATTTAAATTCTATTTGAATAGATATTATATTTAGTGTATCTATGTGCGTCTATTTTTAGTAAAACAATAATGAATCAAATTCACTTTCTTTCAATAGAATTTTTATGTACCTCAAGGATAGAACCAACATAGGAATACTTTTTCCTAGAGGATCAGGATTTGATTTACTGAGTGATTTAGAAACAGATTTTGGTCATTGAATGTTTTATAGAATTTTTTTTGGTGATGTTTCATTTTAGGAAAGTCAATAGATTCATGGTTTTTTAAAATGAAAAATTATATTGTATTTTATACTACTAAGGATGAGTGCATAGCTCCACATATTTTTTATGCACAAAGTTTCTGTATGAAACACACTTTACTCAAATATGGATATTAATTTGAATTGTCCCAAAATTTTTGATAATATGAGTGTGATAAATATATATAATAATATCATATCTCATTTTAGGATAAAAAATATTGATATAAGAGATCACTATGAAGGGATCATTTCCAAAAATGTGATATAACTCTTGAATTCATTATAATATAATATCTAATTGCTGATATATTTACAAATACTTTATGTTCATAGTGATGAAGATGTATTAGAAATGAACTAGTAATGATAAAAATTAATTAGTTCGTTATATTCCTATTTTATTTTAATTAAAAATCCACTATATGTGATATAACATTGTTGATGTTTTATTGGTAATACATCATCTATGATCTATCATTGGGGATCTATCATTGGGGGTCTACTAATTAGTGATCTACCATTTTTGGCTTACCATTGGTGATCTACTAATTAGTGATCTACCATTGTTGATCTATTATTTGTGATCCACCATTGGTAATCCACCATTGGTTATCCACTATTGGTAATGTAATGTTGATGATCAATAATTTCATATCCAACATTGGTGATCAACCTCTATAGATCTACCATTTGAATGTGTTTAGATATATATTACCAATCCTGTTTTCTATAATTAAATTTTTATTGTGTTTGGTTATATAAAAATATATATTTTTTTATTTTTGTATTTTTTTAATTATACATATATAAATGATAAAATAATATTAAGTAAGAATTTTATAACCCTAAATCTCACTCATCCTTCAATAATTTGTTCTAATTTATCTCTCAGACTAAAACCCTTCTTGTGTTCAGACAAGTGAAAATATAGTGTGAGTCAAATTCCACACTATATCATCACTTGAAGGATTGCGTCTCTCAATGAAATCGTGTGGTGAATGTATGTGGTCAATTGTTTTCAGAACAAAGAAACCATAACTCTCATCTCATGTTTTTGTTACTATAAAAGAAATAGATATGGTTATTATTGATAATTATACTAGTGTTGAACTTGATCCATAAATAAGGATGCATTCAATTATTTTAAAGGAATTATTGACCACTATATCCTAAGATGGTTCACCATTTTTATCGGTTTGTGAGGAGTAATTATAAGGAAGATAAGGATGTTATATGGACTGTAATTAACAGTAAAAATGTGATCTTTTCATAGAAACAATGGTCTAGTTGACTCAATGATCCTTATACTGGTATATTAGATTAATTCCAAGGATACAATCCAAGTAAGAATGATCTTTTCATGTCTGAGGATTCCAAATTGTGGTTTACTAGTAATGTTATTGTAAGAATTCATACTACTATAGATCATTATGGAGAGTGTAATGTTTTGTTTAAATTTATCCAAAATATACTTTTTCATAGGAAGGGGGACTTTAGCACCACGTGTCCATGTTTTTTTCACATTTCTTATGAAAATAGAATA
This sequence comes from Viscum album, assembly GCA_963277665.1. Classification (NCBI taxonomy): domain Eukaryota; kingdom Viridiplantae; phylum Streptophyta; class Magnoliopsida; order Santalales; family Viscaceae; genus Viscum; species Viscum album. The sequence goes on from OY728133.1 coordinate 1,361,808,885, forward strand.
TAATATAACATTTTGTGGATAGTTTAGGTTTTATAAGATGGAAATGAGAAAGGAATCATATAAATATAATTATTTGATCTACCCAAATTTAATTAATCTATGTTAGAAGAAAAAGATCTAGTTCCTAAAAATAAAAAGGTTGTAATTAGTTTTGGATATTTCTATTTATGATAGTTTACTGGTAAAAGAATGAAATTAAATTAGAACACTTGGTTGAATAAATGGGTGGCTGAAAATTATAATCATTATGATGATTTTATCACTTTGGTTCAACCTTCTAAACATAGATACATGGTTGATCCAATCTTGGAGTCAGATAAATTTTTATATTATTCCTCTAATGTTGTATTTTATAAAGAAAAAGGTAATGATATTGAATAATAGTAGATTTTTGTTTTGGTAGTGGAAGGACATGACCCTGGAGTGGTTAGAGGACCAAATGTTTTACAATGAATTTCTAGTATATCTCTTCATATTCCTTATAATGAAATCCTACTAAGTGATAGTTATCAATCTGAGGGTGCCAAAGTCTTATGTGAAAAATATTATAATTGTTCTTCTTAGAGATCAATAGTTTTTTATGTATATAATGGTTCTGATGGATATAATAATGATAATTGTGATGTTGATAAGGAAGAGCATTCACATTCTTCTATTGGTTCTTTTGAGTCAAGTTTTTCTGCTGAAGAATGTAGGGCCTCATGAAGTTGGAGAGTAGTTCCAATAATTTAAATCTGAAATTAGGATAGAAATGTGGTAAGGGGAGAAATATCAAGGATTTACTAATATTGGAATTGATTACTTAGAGACAGATCTAGATGATAGTGATGATAGTGATGATCTCGGTAGTCAACCTGAGATTGGTGGTAATTATATCACCATTAATGTACAAGACTCTATGGTATCTCTATTTGAACATATCGATGATGTAGGTCTGATAGAAGATTTTTTCCTTGGTGATCATGTAGTTGAATCATTACATATAGAGGTTGACCGACCTAGCCAATATATAATTTCATATCCTATACCTTGTACTTTTATTCCATCATTTTTATGTAACAAAAGATGATATGGATAATTTATAGTGATTTTTATATTACATTTTAGAGGGATATTTAGATCTTTATCTATTTAAGAGACCAATGATTATTGAAGCTCCTACTAGATGGAACGTTGAGTTTTTTATCTATCATATCCAACCTAATATGATTTTGAAAATTAATGATAGAGAAATTGAGAAAATGTAGTTGTCTAATGAAATAAAATTATAAAAATCCATCATGGAGGATATGAAAAAAAGTTTTCATGATAACAAATTATCACTTCTTGTGAGATTTTGTTTTCTTCGTATTATATATGCTTCCAATTCTAGTACTCCACCTCCTACTCTTTTGGTTGATGAATATATTATCCATTACATTTTTAATGATGAAAATCATGTTTTAAAGGGTTATATTTCTACATATCATCAATAGGATCTTCACCAAATAAAGGCCCATGTGGAGAATTTTTTTATGCTAGTTATGGAATTCTTGAATGATGCTAGGATTGATAGAGAGACTATCACTTCAAAAATTATGTATTTATATTCAATAATTTTTATAAAGAATAAGATAAATTATCATTTTATGTTTCTAACTAGAAATATAATAATGTCTCCCTTGACTAGGGAATTCAGGGAGAAAGTGAATCATCTCAATTTTTTGACCACATTACTCAATATTTTCATATTAAAGATAAATAAATTCTCCAAATCAAGGATGCATGGTGGAACCATTCTCACTGGTTTCGTTAACCTGATGACACCATTTTATATTCCTCTGGGACTACAGTTGTTGAACATCAGGCTTTACCCTTTTTTCCTTCACTTATGCACCATTTTCAGCAACTCTTCATATAGAATTTAAAACATTTGGCATAGATCCAATTGTTTTTATTTGGAATCATAGACCATTCATGATTATAGTGCCTCATACACATACTTCTACTCACTCTGCCTCAGCCATAGTTCTTCCATTTTCAATCCAAGTAATGAATCTAGTGGTCCCTTCATCTCATCATGCAGATAGTGTTTCATACTCCTATGAGTTATTAATAGGGAATATATCTTCTTATATTACTTTTTGGGATGTACTCTTTTTAATTTATATCAAATTCTAATTTTATATTCTACATATTAGTGTCTTTTAATTTCATTAATTCTCTATTTGATAATATCAAAAGAGTATGTATAATTTAGTTTCATTTAAGACTATAACTATATTCTAAGAATGGGTAAATCAAGTTTTCACAGAACTAATTTGAAATTTTATGTATAAATTTATTCAAATTAGTCTATAATTATTTATGTATTTTTTTATAAATTTTATTATAAATTCCATGATTTTATATCATCCAAAATGAGGGATTATTAAAACATCATTATTTTAATGATAAAAAAATCATGATTGTTATATTTCTAACAGTAATGATGTTTTATGATAGTAAATAATTTTCTCGGTAACATTGTGAACAATGTGGTTATGATCAGATCTACCAATAGTTCAAGAAAATATACCACGATATTTGACAATATATCTCTTGTTAAATTGGTATACCTTTAATTTAACAATATCTAATAGTGTAATACATACATCACAGATAAAAATACCACTAAACATATATACCACTGAATATATCAACAACTAAATATCTAAACCACTAAAGAGATCGGCTGTTATATAGATCTTCAACCAGTCGGATCATCCATCAGAACATATAACATTATAACTGATCTATTTTTGGACTATACTATTGCTAGTATATGATATTGTTTAATTATGCTACCAATAGGATGATATATCCTGATAAATTATCTGTCAACAGTGATAATCCACCACCATGATAGATCGACCATTCATATATCTTCCACTAGAATGCTTCCATTGTTGACCAAACTCATATTCAAATGTAACTCCTCGAATATATAGCTTGGAAAATTAAATATATCCAGAATCTAGTGGATTTAAAATTTAAAATAATTAAACTACTCTATATATTCATATAATATTAGTTCATACATATCATTTTAATGCTTAGTGTGAGGGTTCAGATTATATTATTATTACACTTTAAAAAATAATTTTATCTAAAGAAATATATATTCAAAAGAACCATCACAAGTATGTTATATCCAATTTCAGTGATACATTCATAAAGAATTCAAACCTTCATATTCTAAATCATGAATAATATTCAACACACAATTATGTGGAATCATTCTTGAAATATTCAAACTACAAACAAAAGGATTTTCCAAACCATCACAATACATTGTTTCCTATAAGTTTTGTAGAACTTATTCATGATTCTCACAATGATATATTTGATAAAATCTAAAAATATGAAGCTATTTAGATTTATCATCATCATCATTTACCATCTCTAAACATCTATGTTTATTTCAATCTGTTTATCATTAAAAATCAATATCCTATAATTATCAAGTGAGTGCCCAACACTCTCCCTCAAATTGTTTCTTTTTTATACACAGGAAAATTGATGAAGAGATCATGTGTGACATTTACTCATTTTTAACCCATGTATAACTATGGAAGAGTCTTTGGGCCTAGATATCCGAGTGATCTATTTTCTGTAAAACCCAATCCATGTTCTGGATAAATATTATTTTTTAATTAACTACTTTGATATATATGATTTCCAAGTGGAGGATATTAACTCTTATCTTGAGACCAAACCCCTTTTTTAATTTATATATGTCTTTTTGATTGTTTATTTCTATATATTAAATATAAAAAAAAATTAAAAAAATATGTATCAAAACATTACTCTATTATATAATAATAATTTTTGTTCTATATAGAGTGTTTCATTATGTAATTTATTTTCAATAGTTAATGTGATTTAAAATATTATTTTAAATATGTATTGATTTATCTTCTAGAATCAATTTTAAATACAAAATTATATATTTTCATGGATTTTATTAACTCAATGTTTTTATTAAACTGTGGTATTTAAGTATTAAATTGTTTTTAAAAAAAAATTGATTTTAATTCACTCCCCTCTTGAGGTACTCAATCCCAAAATCATGGGTTATGGAAAAATTTTAAGGTTAACATGTGTATGATTCTCTTACAGAGATACAATAAATGAAAATGAGGTGAAAAAAATGAATAGTATTTTTTGTATATATTGGATGACCAACTATGTATGAGACATGGAATGTAATAAAATTTTATTTGGTATACTAGTGGTTCAAATATTATATATGATCCCCCATTAATAGTGGATAATGAGATACCTAGCATGATAACCTTCATATGTTGATACCCTACTTAAACAAGTCTACATTTTTCCCTATATAATAATGGGGAGTCTAAATATGTTATTGATCATGTCGTCGATTTTAGATTAACCAAGGTAAGTTTTATCTTCTTGAATGACGTATAAGATATTCGGTCCTTCAATAGAGATAGATTGTGGGATTGTGAAACTAAACCTATATGTATTATATATCTAGATAAGTGAAATTTGATGTGCATCTAGATAAGGTCAAACTACATGTGATGTATTCCTTGATTATGTCAATGAACGCTCTAAAAGGTCAGAACAAAAGAGTTGGATATATATGCTTTACATGTTCTGTGTCCCAAGATAACTAGATGACTCAAAAAAAGGTAAAATTATTGAATTTACATTTTTATATGATACATACAAGTGGACATCGGTATAAAGATACATGTGTTTGATAAATATCACCCAATATACCTTTATAGATTGATTAGCATTGATGCTTTTTTAGTGGTCACTTTTTTATTACATATATGAATCTGCTGGTTCATATTTATTGTATATTATAGGAAGGGAATGGGAGTCACACTTAGATGTTTACCAAATTTGGATTGATTTTGACTCAAATATATATTCAGAAAGTGTTATATTGTTATTACAAAAGTGTCTTGGATAGTTGTGAACAAGGTATTTCATATGATGTGATACAAATTGAAGTTAATAATATATTTCATAAAGTAAATTGGAAGATATCCAAATGTCTATTAGAATATATCTAAAAAAAATTAGGATATGATTTCAATTGTTAGATTATATAATTAAATGTATGGTTAAATTCAACAATATCGATCAGGCTTTTGTACAATTGTTAAATTAAAAGAATTACATTCTCTAATGTTGTGATCTTAACTATTATTAATAAACTTCCCTTTTAGTTGAAATAAATGTATCATTATGTAAAAAACACATCCCATTATTTGATTTTATTGTATACTATTGTGTTTAAAATACCAGTAATAATAATAACCATTGATAATATAGTCATTAAACAATGATCATCTGATTATTATAAATATAGGGTTTTAACAAATCCAATTGACATAGACAAAGGAAGATATTGCCTCATCTAGTAAGATTGTACGATATGAATCCCATTTATCTGAGATTCTAAGGTAGATAGCATCACAAGGGGTTGAACTTGACTAATACCACTATAATATCCCAAAACTTAATCATGAGTAAAACAATTAATAGGGTAGTTCATATTTATCAATATCATAAATCAAACCATGAACGCCAAACCTCCCCATTAAAGTATTACTATCATTCACCTTAGACATTGAGCATTTCCCAGTGTAATATTGGAATATGTATCAATAACATAATAATATGACTATTTACATTATATTTTTAGTGGAACAATGGTTATATTTTTATCTTATTATTGTATCTTTATAAATTATTTTGATTTTGATACAATAAAACACAAATTGTATTTTTGGGTAATATTCAAATTCAATTATGAAATTGATTTTGATGAATTAATGGATTTTTGAAATTTTAAATAAAATTAAAATATTATTAAACAATGTTTACTTAAATGTGCATTTAGTTTTTATGAAGTAAAATGGACTCTTTATAGGGGTTCAAAAGCTATTTTTATAAAAAAAAACCAACATTTCTCAATAATTGATTATTGTTATTTTAAAATTTAAAATTCACATTTAAAAAAACATTTTGATAAATTAAATATTATTTTTGGAATCAAAAAATTGAAATTAAATAATAATTATATTTTCTAAATTTTCAAAGACAATTGAATTTTAAGCTATAATTTAAATAGAGTATAAATATACGATGTGTATTATTACATCATAATGACCCAAAATGATGTTTTAAATACAATAGAAGTTATACACATCCTAATTTTTTTTACCTTGAAAATAATTTCATTATATGTTAATTTTATGGATTTCATAAATCCATAATGAATCCTAAAAAATATATAATATATTATAATTTTTTAAAATCATTTCTTTAAAGAAATGATCACTTCTACATCAATAAGAAAAATATTTTAAAAATATACTTCCTTGGACTTATAAAATAATGTAAAACACGATTATTTTCTACAAACCATGGAGAAAATCTATGTTATGGTTTTTGGTTTTGGTTAATTTTTTATAAAGTGTCCAAAACCTAGGTTTAGAAAATAATAAAAAACTACACTCTCTTTTCCTATATAAACCCACCGATGACCATCATTATATTAACTGAAAAATCATAGATAACATACATCCTCTTATTTAAACTCTATTTAGTCATTCCACAGTTCCTACAAGCTCCCATGAATCTCCTCCCATGATTTTTGAATCACCCTCTCAAAATAAGGGATATTTCACTGTCCTTTTTATTCATGTACCTTTATAATAATATGACACTTAATTTAGATTTATTCACGTTTTTATATGTTCATCCATATCCCATTTATCATCCCTTTTATTTATATATTATTATAGACCACTTTAACTCTCATTAATCCCTTCGATGAACCATTATGTACACATATTTTCAATCCAAATTATAATAAGGGATCCTCTCCCTCTATGAACATTTGTACACTCTTTTTATGATGTTGATATTTCACTACAATTTTTCATGCTAAGAAATTGTATAGTGAACACACATACCCATTTACGATCTAGGGTGTTCACTATTATGCCTTTATTTTTGTTTTATTGGGGAATTACATGTTTTTATTCAACCATCCTGTATCATGGAATAAAATATGATGATAAATGATTTCAAGTTGAATGATATATGTTGAACTATTATTCTTGTGAATGAAATGACAGTGATGTGTGAGCCCAAAATTATATTGAGATCCAATGAAGTGGGTAATATTTTAGTCTCATGAGATGTCATAGAAAGTATTAATATTTTAACCTAATACATCCTTGGAATTTTTTCATCATGATTTCTTTGTAGTTATCATTTACCTATATTTACGATTCTATGTTTAATGATGTAGCCACATTTCTCAAATTGTCTTTATGTTATCATGTTTTATCATTCCTCATTATTCATGTTTATTATTCTCAATCTATTTTGATATAATTTATTTTTTATTGTTTAAAATGTAATATTTTCTTCATGTTATTCCATTTTGAGTCCCTTAATTGCCTTTATACTTCACCCCATTCTTATGTATGTCCCCAGATTATCCCATGTGGGTTTAAAAGCTATTTAATTTTAGAATATTGTTAATGATGTTTTCAATAATTTTGTTGTATCCCATGTTCAAGATATTATATTATATTCCAAAATTCAAAATAAACTAGACATATTGATCATGCCATTTTTATTATGTGTCATGTTATGTAATATATCATTAATTAATGAGTAACAAAAAGACATGGTTGTCACAGTTGGTATCAAAATAAAGTTTAGTTCTTTATGGGATTTGGATTAGGAAGCATTGACTAAAAAATTAAGGATAACAATAAATGTAAGAATAAATACTTAGATTTTGTTAGTGTACTAAATAATTCTTTTCCAAGTATATACATCCTTATTTGGATACTACAAGTGGATGTTCCTCTAGCATAGATTTACATATGAGTAAAACCTAAAAAAACATCATTGAGATAGACTCGACTGGGAACTGGCGAACAAAAATAGACCTTCTTTAAGACCTATATTGACCATACCATGGGATATTATTTGGTAAATTTACTGTATAATTATGAATCAGTATTAATAGAACAAAATTACCATAAGAGTATATATTATGAAATATATCACGGATATCATAGATTGAAGCATGGAAATTATTACATTATGGAAATACATTACATTGATAATTTAAACCATTAATTTAATAAGATTCCAATTTATGTGTTGAAATTTTATAAAATTCTCTTTCCAAATTTTCCATTTATTCTAGACAATGATTGCAAATAAAAGTAACTGGGTAAAAAATAACATGAAAGTCAATGTCATGACTACACAAATGAGATTCCCAACATTATGGCAGAATGAATAGTTCACTTTGTGACGATAATATCTTATTTGAATCATGTTCATAGTATAATCATTTATTAGGTTGAGCTCCTAGATCCCCCTAATAAATAATAATCCATAATTATAACCTTCATACAATAAAGACCTCTGATATTTAATATACCAAATTATCCATTAATCACAGAATAATGGTTCAAATCCATTGAGATGATCTTATGCATAATTAAATGATTTGAGAAATAAATGTTTATATTTTTTTTACCATATAGAGAAAAAAAATAGAACAATGGGGGACATTAATAATGAATAAAAATCATGGGTAATATATGGATGTGATGTGGTGGATGGAATTTTGAAAAATGTTTTTTGATAAATATTATCTTCACACTATATGAATTAAAATAGAAATTTATTTCTTTTCATTTACTAAAAAAGAGGAAAAATTAATTTTGGATTAATAGGTATAATTCACAAAACATGATTTATATAACTCTGACATTTTCATTACCATTTAATGCAAGATTGTCTGCTTCTTTGGTGGGATAAAATCAATTCTACAAAAATCCAAGGAAATGTAATAATTTGATTGTTATGAAGAATTTTTTATGTACCCTCAATTTCGGAAAAGATATTTTTGAATCTCAAGGGTTCCATAGGGATAATAACTGAAAAGTGGGGTTTAATGTTGGTGGTTCGATGGAGAAATATAATGGTGCTAAAAAATTTCAAGGTCTAATTTTTTAAATGATTGAAAAGAAGAACTTCTAAAATTACCTAAGGGGGATGATTATAATCTTTAGGTACATGAAATAAGGACTCATAGATAGTGATTTTAAATAAGATAATCCCACTAATTCATTAGGGTAAAGGAATACTTTGGTCTACCCATAGGTATTTGTTCATTTTTTTTAAATTTAAGAAATTGGGGAACCATGAAATCTAACTCACTAGGTCAATGATTTTCAGAGATAACCGACAACCTACAAGGAAGGAAGGGTGAGCTTATTCCATCACATCCAATGATGTGGATATTATAAATTATGTTCTAGTAGTTATTGTAGTTATTATTTCAATAAAATTGAAAATAATTATTGATTCTAGTTTTACACATTCCTTCATACCAAACATGTTTAGTAGAACTAGTCAATCCCCATCACAATGTATAGTTGTGGAGCTATCTGTGAAAATGAAAAAATTGGAGATTATTGAATCCCAAGTATATAACTCTTATCTATCAAAATTCGTGGGATAAAAAAACTAGTTAACATTGTGATAATCCCACTCATGGAATTTTATACAATTATTCAAATTTTCTTCCTTATATCAATCCAACATAATGTGTTATGAGAATGAAATCACTCTATATATCATGAATCATTATATGAGCCTGTAAAAATTCAGGAATAAGGATGAATCTTATTTACTACCAAAATGAAAAACAAGTATATTATTTACCAATGAGATATTATATCTAGCTCAATTGATTGAGACTGGGGAAAATATCATCCATGAAGACATGAAAATTGTAAGGGAAAATGATGATGTGTTTCTGGAAGAAATGTCTGGTCTTCCCCATATTTGAGAGGTTGAATTTTCAATCGATCTTATACATGGAATATTTACATTAGAAAACTCTATATATATAATTTTTTGTGGAACTGGAGGAGTTTAAAAAAAACTACTGGATATTCTTGATAAAATGTTCATATTTATATGTGATTCACCTTTGGGTGCACATGTCCACTTTATCAAAAAAAATTATTGATCCATGATACTTTGAATTTATTATAATGTTTTCAAAAATATCTTGATAAAAAACAAGTATCCTCTACCAAGAATTGATTACTTGTTCAATTATCTTTATGGAACCCAATACTTATCCATGTAAGATCTTTTGTTGGGATATTATCGAGTAAGGGTGAAGAAGGAGGATATCTAAAATACCAATTTATGTATAAGGAACACACACAATGAGTTCATAATTTTGATATTTGGACCCATGAGTAATTTAGTAATATTAAGGGTCTTTATGAAAATATTCATAAAATATTACATTGATAAAATTGTAGTATTATTTATAGATGGTATTCTAATATACCCCAAGATCGAGGTGGATCATGATGAGCATTTGAACAGTATGCTAATGACCTTATTAATGGTGAATATTTGTGTAAATTAAAAAAATGTGTGTCATGGAAGAATGCAGTCTCATTAATTGAACATATTATCACAACATATGGGATATCTATAGAACCTACAATGATAGAAGTAATTTAAGGATGGGTTATGCCAACATATGTGGAAGAAATACATAGTTTCCTTGGGTTAGTTGGGTATTATTGTTGATTTGTGAGAAATTTATCATGATTTAAAAACCCTAAAATCACAATAAATCAAAGGGAGTTCTGTTTCATTAGAATAATGAATATTATGAGAGCTTTGAGGAGTTGAAAATGAATCTTATCACGACACCTATACATATGATACCTATAACTAGGAATCTTTTTTTATATAAAATAATTATTCAAATAAGGGATTGTTTTGTGTGTTAATGTGGGATTACAATGTCACTACCTATTACTCTATAAAATATAATTATCATGAATAGAACTATCAAATGGATGATCTAATGTTTGTTGCAGTGATATTTGCATTGAAAATATAAAACAATTATGTATTTGGGTAGAAGTATAAATTATATATGGATCAAAAGATTCTAAATTATATCTTCACATTTAATGATATAAATATACAACAATGAATATGCTTAGAGTGGATGGAGGACTATGACACATCAATCCACTACCACCTTGTAATATCTAGAATAGTGGAAAATGATTTAATTAGAAAGGATCCAGAAATTTTATCATTTATGAGAATTGATATGGATATTATCTTCTTATACATTGAAAGGATAGACATGGAAATCGAAAAGGTATGAAAATCATCAGTCCTTTCACAAAATATTTATCATTCATCCCATATAGGGAAGATAATTTATGGATAAATAGATGATGTGGGAATTTATATGAAATTAGATGCTATAAATAAGGGAAAACCTTTTAGTTAAAAATAAATATAGAAGGAGTTGTCAGATTTTCTCACGGTTATGTTTTCCATAATGTCCTCTGTTATATGAGAATTTTATTGTATGATTCACATGGATTAACCTTATTTATCCATCCCAGATGCACAATGATGTATTGATATATATGATACCACTATTGGTGGGATAATATGAATAAAGGGATGATGGAATATACATAAATTTGAATTTTGTTTTATCAAGTGTAGGCATAAATGAAAAAAATCAAAGTGGATGATGCAATCATATCCCATTCTTCTATAGAAATGGGGAAACATCCCCATATAATTTTTCGAATGTCTTATAAATATATCTAGATGAAATAATGCTAATTGAAAAAAAAATCTCTCTAAAAATTTAATTGTGATAGATTTTATTTTTACTTTTTTGTAAATTAAATTTAGATAAATTTTATACAATTTAAACCAAAGTAGATTATTTGAATAAATTTCTCAATGAAATTTATTATAAATATATTTCAATCTTTTGAATTATTATCTTTAAGAAACTAAATGACTCATCAATTCTACGAGATTTATTTTAAATTAATTTATACCACTTATATGATTAGAATTTGGAAAATGGATTCCATATTTTATATCATAATAATTTATAATTTATAGTATTTTTACATTATTTATGAATAAAATGATATACGAAAGCAAATAAACTCAATTTCATTAATTATGGTAAAAAATTTGTTTACATAGTGATTAAAATCTAATAATAAATACACAAATGACCTATAAACATGTTTAAAACCAATGTTATGTACATTAATCTACCATATTCAGTATTTTCTCAAATTTGGTACATAACTATTGGAAAATTATGTAAGGGTGAGCTCCCAATAGTGATTACGTTTTTATATTTAAAACAATGTCACTCCCATTCTATAATTAAAGGCACTCACCCTCCCCACATATTCACATAAATCAAGCCATTTAGATCATCTAAAGACAACAAAAATAATACACCAACATTACACCTCTCATACTATAATCATAACTTTGTTCAGAATGAAAACCAAGGATGTCCTTTGGTACAAACCTAAATGAGTTACCCGAAAAAGAGGTAACAGTCTTCAACAATAACTTTTTTTATCAAAAGTAACTTCAAATATTCTTATTCTGTAATTATATAATACATTTTAACCCATAAAATATTTTTATTTATTTATTTTATGGTTCAACCTATACATTTTCACACTTCCATAAATTATAATACACAATTATCATTCATGGTATGACAGACTACCACCTAACAAACTGATGTCATTTGTTCTACCAGTACCACATCTAATGGCTTGGAATAATTATTTAATTACCATATTCATATGATTTATATGATATTTATAAGGTTATTATTATTCTATATTATATATATAACACATACCTTCTTGCTCTCTATTTTTGGGAATATTATATCAGCTTCTGTGGAAGTGTAGACTACTTGATCCTCAAAGCGATGATATTCATTCAAACTTTACATTGAATTAATAAGAATTAGATTGATAGAAATATATGATATAAAATAAAATTTATTATATTAATTTAATAATTATATATCTTTATATATATCATTTAATTTTTCTATTTTCCATTTCACACATTGAAAAAGTGATAATGTCATTTGTGGATGTGTGGACTATATCATCCTAAATGCGATGTGATTCTTCCTTTTTCATCACCAAATCATAATAATGATATACATAATTATATATAATTAAATAAAATTGTATCAATCAAATAATTTATATTCTATAATGATAAATATTACTCACATGTTTTCACAATTATCATTGAAAATGGGATCGTTACTCATGCATACGTACATCCTACCATCTCTATGATCTGAACATTGGTTTATTTTTCATAACCATATTTATTTTAAGATTTTAAAAGTATAATTTATGTACAAAAGTGAAAACTATATCATTTTTTTATTCTTTATATGTTAAAATAATGACCTCATTGTCCATAGTCGACCAATCAAATTCGGTTTTGACACATAAGCCAAATACGGTCAAAACATACGACATCAATATTATTAATTAATTAATTATATATAAATAGAATATAAATAAAAAAATTAATAATAAACAAAAAAAGGATATGAATCAAGTTAATAATTAAAATATGTTTATTTTTCATGAATATAGAGGAAAATCATGACAAATCATTCTCAAGGTATGGAGTTTCTTAACTCAATTTGCATTCATTGGGTTAATCATTCATGTCTTTGGTTATGTTATGCTATGAATATGTGTAACAATTATATATAAATATATTATTATGTACCTACACTTTTATTATGTGTATTAATATTTAACACATATAATTATTTCATTTTTTTATTCTCACTCTAGTGATATTATCTTCATAAGGGGATTTCTAGTCTTACTTTTATTTATGTGAGACTTATTCTATATTCACCACTTATTTTTGTTGTGTGGTGTATATATATACAATGAATGTATTTAATTATTCTATATTTTTATATTATGTTTTTTTAATCCATTTTTGGTTATTACTTTTAGGGGTTAAAGGTTTCAATGATACCAAATCTGTAATGTATTTTTGTCAAAATTTTCATTCCTTGTTAAATTTTTTATGTTATACGTCTATTTTATTTTTTCAGGTGTATATGATAATAATTTTAAATGTTATATCAATAATATAATTATTATAATTATATTATGTTTCATTTAATGTTATTCTATTCATGATAATTTTTATTTAAAATTTTTAATGTTGTATGATACCTTTTATAATGTTTAATGATAATTTTCTTCAAGAATGTTTATAATGATCTTTTTAATTGTACATTTATTCAACTATGTCAAATAAATTTATGTTACATATCCTAAAATTTTTATAGTTTTTTTATACCGTCCTCATTATTTATTTATATGGATAATGATTGTTTCAAAAATATTGTTTTTAAAACCATTTATTTTTAATGAATTATTCTTGTTAAAAAGTGACTGTTATGAAACACATTAAATTTCAGTTGGTTAATATTATTTTAAATAGATTATTTTGACTCCTATTTTTTTCAATGGGTAAATCATTTTCCAAAAAAAAGTTTTTGAAGGACATTTTATTTCAATAGGTTCATCATATTTTAAATAGATTGTTTTAAACCCCATTTCTTTTTCATGGGATAATTGTGTTTCAAATTGATGTTTTTGAAAACCGTTGATTTCATATGGTTTTATCCAATTTCAAAGAGAATTTTTAAACCCAAATATTATCCATGGGTTAATATCGAATCAATTATGATTATATTGAAACGATTTACTTTCTATTTTAAAAACATGGTTCAATTAGATTATTATGGATCACATTTCTTTTCCACAGATTAATCATGTTTCAAAGACGTTATTATGGAAATCTTTGCATTTCTATTGTTTAATCATATTTCAAAGATATTGAAATTAACCCAATATATTTATATATGGTTTTATCATGTTATAAATGAATAATTATTGTTTCAATTAGTTTTATTTATATTGTGGTTCTAATGAATCTTACATGATGGGGAATATGATATATCATCGGGAAATCCAATTACATCATAACATGGGGTGGCCTAGATAACACCAAGAAAGTTCATTACATCTTAACAGTGGGTGGCCCCAATAACACCAAGTCAAACCACTATTGATCTCCAATTAATTGGGTAATCATAAAGTTGGAATTTGGCCATATGTTTATTATAATAAAAATGGGTTTGAAATGGATTTATGAAATTAATTAACCATGTTACCAAAAAGACTTTTAATTTATTTCTATTATTTTATAATTTTTCTAATGATCGAGATTGATATTAAATGGATTTTTATTATTTATTCTATTAACTCATTCATTTTCCTTGTTTGAATATTCTATGATCCATATATTCATGGGTATAAGTTATTTTATAACTCACCCATGCACCTTGATTATTTAAGCATAGCCATATGCACTATAATGAACATTGATTACATTAAACTGTTAACGATTATGTTTACCCTTACTGGGAATATGATGTAATCCTTTTTAATGTTTCACTTTACCTAGTTTTTAAATAATGATGATGAACTAGTTATGTCTAGAACAGATTTCATATGTATGATTAGGATGTGGTAATATAAAAAATAAAATATGGGTTATGTTGGAGAAATGTCCATTTAATTTTATTTGAATAGTCAATGTATGAGTTTTTCCTAATTCTCGTAAACAATAAACCTAAAAGGATCATTTGTAAGTAAGTTATTAATGTTCTATTTTTTATTTTTTAATGTTTAGATATCAAATTTGGGTCACAATTATCCTCATCAAAGCTGGGAATGTAATGTTATGTATTTCAGCAAAGGATCCTGGGGTGTGGGTTTTGTGCTCTTATACCTAGAGATCTAAACACATTGCACTCATCCTTCACATATAGACGAGAAAATTTGACACTAGAAATTATCTTTACAACACAGCTGGTTTTTATTCTATCTTGAATAAACCAATTCATTATTCAATGCATCCAAATATGGTCTACCTAAGGAATCAAGCTATAATAGGATATAAAATTTTAATCTTACTCTCTAAAATTGAATCTAGTTTCATAATATTATGATAATTACCATTCCCATATAACATGACTTTTATTTATCATCGAAAATCAAAATCATTCGTCACATTATATATCTATTTCATTAACACAAGGAAGATCAAATTTAATTTAAGAAATTACATTTCACCAATTTGATCATCATCAAATGACAAGAAATACATGATAACAAATGTTTCTTTTCATTTATTATCCTTATTCCAATTAACCAAAGTACTGTAAATTTATTCTTTATTAATTTATATGTGATGCTACAAGAATAAGAACATGGTATCGGGAACAACATAGATTTCACACTATCTAGAAAATCATGAGGCAACACATCACAATGGTATAAATCACTTCAACATGTGATTACTATACAATTATTTATAAATGTACATCAATAATTAATAAGTTAATTATTTTTTAATACAGAGGGATAAACCATACTAAATTAATTTTTTCACATAAATAAAGATGGAATATAAAAATCACATACCTCAAAGGCATCAACGTTATTCAAATGTGAATGAGACAATGTCATAGATTGTAATCAACTCTCCCATAAAAAGATGCATCCTAGAAATGATTCCATTATATAACCATACAATAAACCAAGAGGGACTACATTATAAACATGGTGATGATCCACCATCACACGGTAGGAATAAACTAGAGGAACTAGGTCTAATATCTATGTTAAAAGATGTATAATGTGCCTCAGATTACCACATATCCAAGATGTGATGAAAAAAAGCGATACCAATAAAAGGAATCCCAAAAGACATTAATATTTTTCCATTGGACCACATAGAAGTTTGTAGAGACATAAGATTTGATCAAAAAATTGAGGTGTTGCAGCCTTTATCAGCACTGTACATAAAAGATTTATATGATATGAAAACAATTTTTAATTCCTGTAAATGTTGAGATTCATATATTGCTTAAAAAATGTGTCTACATGAATCAATTAAAACAAAAATATTATTTGACATAAAATACCACTTGAATTGTACTATAAATGTTCTGAATTTGTAATACATGACTTGAAACACATTTACATGTTATGTATTCTAGCAATTTCTAGCATTAATCATTCAAAACAATGTAAAAATTTTCTAGGACTCCTCCAATATCCATACAATTTGAAAACATGAATAGGTTCCAAATGCATAGATCAGATCCATCACATTTGTTACCTATCAAACAATTCTAATACTCGAGAATCTAACACCAACCTAGAGAGAAAATGAAAAGGGGTGTATCTGAATAACATTATAATAGAAGAGATAAACATAAAAAACACTGGTTAATGAGTAAATATCTATGTCTCACATTCCAAAGTACTTTCTTCTATTTCACCATGCCACCATAAGACACAAACCAAGGGAATAGTATGCCCACGTAACACCTTATCTTGGCACTCCTAGATCTCCCCAAGCCTCTCCTCAAAATATGTATCATCGCAAACATCAATCTCAACTGAATTGATGAAATTAGAGACATCATGAAAATAATAACCTAACTAGGAAAAATAAAAAACTTTGTGTATCTATCTCATATTTGGGGGAAGTTCTATTTGATATTCCATGATTCCAACAAGATCCAACACCTCAGAAGGACCTACAAATAAGAAGGAAATATTAATCCCATGACGAAACCATCACTTCCAATTACATGGATCCACCTTCAAGAACACATGATATCCAATAGAAGAATACATAATCATCATCCTATGATTTTCATTTGATTTCTAATGATCACATGTTACATTCATCCTCTTGTGAATTACCTAAAAAATATATGTCATATTCTATACCAATTCGATGCTAATAATTTTTTCCTCTCGAACCTTGGTCTAATATAAGAGAACATAATGGTTTTTTATAGAATACATCAAAATGTGTCATACCAATGGTTCATTTTAATCTATTATTGTAAAAAAATATTGACTAATATTAGGTGCACCATCCAGAAACCTCCAAAATCTAGGACACAGCAGTTAGAAATGTCTTCAGTAGTCTATATGGTCCACTCTATATGATTATACATCTGCAGATGAAAATATGTAATAACTATAACTATGATCTAAATTAATATGGGAGGCATATTTATTACATTGAGGTTAATTGAGGGTATATATTAGAGATGATCCTCCTCATTACATTGTGGAGTCACACCACCTGATCCAGATACATCCTTGATAAAACCACCACTGATATTGACTCCCTAATCACTATAAAGTGTGATGATTTCACCAAATGATCAACTATTACCAATTTAACATTATAGACTCTCTAATCATAATTCCAAATAGTAAAAAATTCCATCAAGATGACCTACGACATGTAATAGGGAAAATATAACAGCTGGAGAAAACCACTTGGGAACACGGTGCTCATCCTTCACCTTCTGGAAGACCAAACATAATGAAATGAACTATTAAACTTCACATTACATCCTAGGACACCAAAAATGAACTCTCAATGAATGGTACATATTTTTTATAATAGTATGTACCGCAGATAAAATATATGTAACACAAATATAACTGTCTCAGGAATTCTTGAAATAATGGAAAATCCTTCTATGGAATGACACCCAATGTTTTCAATCCTCATAACCACCATTAGGGTCATTTAAAATAAATTAATACCTCCATACTTATACCTCAGAATCCCACATCTAGGAATCCTCCATTATCTTCACAAAAGATGATTACATTATTATCTATAAAAAATATCCTATACTTCCAACCACTATCATATCCAGATGCATCGTTTATATATCCTCTATTACTCTCATGGAATATCTAGATTAATGCATTGAACCACCATGAGACTACCTTTTTTATGCATCAGCTACCGCATTTCCCATTATTAGAATATAAAAAATTTTAAAGTTATAATATTGTATGAATTCCATCCATATTCACTGATGTATGTTCAATTCATGTTAAGAGAATACAAACCTCAATATCTTATGGTCAAAAAAACCACAAAATGATCACTGATGAGGTAATGTTGAAGCAAATTTAAAGGAACACAACTGCTACCAACTCGAGATTATGGCTAAAATAGTTATGATAATGTGTACATAACTGATTAGACAACTAAAAAACAAATGATCTCTATTACATCAGAATATATACGAAGTCTATATTTGATGTGTCACATAAAACCTCAAAATGAACTCCCACTATTAGACAAAAATAAACTAGTGCACTAACTAACATATCCTTAATATATTCGAATGGTACTTGACACTGTTTATTCCACAAGAATGCATGATCCTTATGATACATTATTGTTAAAGGAGTTGAAACCTTATATCAATAAACTACAAACCTACTACAATATCTTGAATGGTCAAAAACACTTTTCACCAATTCCATTGTTTTTGGGGTTCCAGAGACACAACCACCTATAACTTTTAAGGATACATAGCTACTCTAAATTACGATATGACATGACCAAAAAATAAACGTCATGAAACTAGAACACAAACATAGACAAAATCCCAAAGAGAGTCTCACAATGACAAACTACCAAAATAGAATGTAGATTCTTCCTATGATCCTCTTCAAATATAGATTACAAAAGGATTGTGTAGATTAAAAAAACACAAATTTATTCAAAAACTCTCTAAATACTACTTTCACTAACCCCATGATAAAAATAGAAATAATTCTATTTAATATCAACATAATTCTCATGCATCTAATGGTATCTTATCCATAAATATATTTTCCAGAACCCACTTGATCCCTTCAGCTAATAAAATAAATCATCAATCAGCAGAAGAGGACAACATTTATTCACTATTCCTGGGTTCAAGTGAAAATAATTTATACAAAACTATAAATTATCATAAAAATTCTTCACAAAAAACCAGGGTACCCTATGTTGGATAACTAACCATAAAAATATCTATAATAGATCATTCAGTAGGTACTTTCAGCTCTTGTAACTCAAAATGTGTCATCCTAAATGAAGATATTGATATTGGAGACGCATTTGGCTATAGATTGATGCCAATCATGATCTCCCATTTAGGAGGTAACACAGTTTACTCCTCTAGAATGATTTCAGGGTAATCTTCAATGACCCAAGGAATCACACACTTATGAACCTTTTTTAAGATCAGTATCATCTCGGCTATTAATAATGACAATTATGGAACATGCATTCAACCCATTGGAGGGATTCACTCACCAAAAAAACTACTGGATCTCCATCAGTTTCATAATACACAAACATCCTCTTTAATAAATCCTTGATATCCTACATTGAATAAAATCAATCCATGTCGAAGATGATTTTATATGGTTTATTTGTAAACATAGGAAATTTCTCCAAGAGCAGTGTTTCCCCAGATCTATCTCAAATCCTATATATACTTCATAAAGGTTAGCATGACCTCCAAATATTTTATTCAATTTCAAGGTCACTATAATCCTCTATAACTCAATTCCTATTGCATGGATTCAAGTATATTATTAATAATAGTGTCTTAATATTGAATCAAATAAAACATTCACCCATGTATTAAATAAGAAAAGGGTGATTCAAATGATGTATAACTCATCTGATACTGTAAACCCTAAAGCAAGAGTTTGACCACTGCATTTTATGTATCCTCTAAAAACATGTTTATGACCACATCCATGGTCATGCTCTACTCTCTAAGGATGAGGAGCTTCTTGTGTTTGTACTCTGCCTACACCATCTCCTCTATGATAATACCAAACTAGATCAACATATAGTTACTACCTTAGGTTAAACCATTTCAATAGAAGAAGCTAATGTATAACACCTAGAGCACACTGACTTCTCATAATTATTAGGCACTCTCACCATTGATTCCCTCAAAATATATATGAAAAACTTGCATCTAATCTCCTTTAATAGGTCTATGAATTTCTTCACCAAGAGAAATAAGATAATAGTGGTTAGGACCTACCCATGGATAACTAAAAACACTTATATCCTAGAAACTGGGAACCCCATATCATTTCCCCACTTCGTGTGGAATCCTAATGACTCCCCTCTCGTGGTGATCATGTTTTAGATAGAACACTCTCAATAACCTTTAATCTTTCTTGTACCTTGATATATATCTTTAGAATAATTATGGTTACCTAGTGCAAGATCTCATGATACAAAAACTCCTCAAAATGTGTCACCCTAGATTCTTCATTTAGCTATAGTTCTGAAGAATATCACTAAAGGTTCCTAAAATGTATCCCAAAACATGTATGCCGAAAATCTCCTGTCGTAGGGTAAAAGGTCTCAGTGATTATCTTACATCACAGTTGAATAAATGAACTCTAACAAGAACTTTTCTTAAAACATCTCTTGTAGATAAACTAGCTTGACGTACATGAAAATTACATTACTTTTACAGAATACATAATACATAAAAAAATAGACACCAAAGGATCATAATTTTTTAGTGTCTTTGGAAACTCGAAATATAATCTTCTAATCATGGTGAAAGAACTTCAACATAACTCATAAAGAACATACCATTATTTTTCTTACCTAAGACCTTATTTTATGTCCTGGGGAAAGGAAAAAATAAAAATGGAGAGTTCAAATGCTCAGTAAGGGTAAGCATAGAGAATGTAAAATTAACCATATTAATTTGAACATAAAAACGTGAACATAAATTTTAAAAATCAAAATCTTGAGTCATAGAATTAATCATGGAAGTACATAAGGCATAGATCACAATGTAACATTAATCGTGATAAAATAGCATGGGAATAAAACATGTAAATGATGAATCAATTAAGCCCATGTTATGAATTTCAAGTTAGCAAAGGCATTTCTTCCAAGACTATAATTGTTGAAAAAGTCCATTATTGAACCGAGTTTACTAGCCGTCCCAGCCCAATATTAATGAACCAGATTTATTGGACATTCCATCCTTATCTATCTCATGAGATATAATTCTTTAACCAATGCATTGGAGAGATATATATGTCCCACCCATCACATAATGAAATCATTCTTTTGTGTGCCACAAAATAAACATAAATCATTCCTCACAACCCAATGAATAAAATGGGTTTCATAAACGTCATCCCATAAAAAAATAATCCATATTTAATAAATTGATATCATTTCATCATAAGAAAAATGAAACCATGAAAATAATTTATACATAATACTTGAAACATTAAGATATTAAATAATGTCATCTTATATAAAAAATGGTTTTGAATAAACACTTGAAATGAATTCTGGAGGAAAATATCTTTTCTTCTTAAATTAATATTCATATCTCAAAATGCAATTAAATTTAAAAAGAAACTGATTTTTTTGAAAAAAATCATAAATCAGGTAGAGGAGGCTTCATGTAAATAATTCGTTAAGAAACCGTAAAAATCCATTAATGTCGTATAAGTTAAAAAAAACATTCTCCTCATACTTTTGCTGGAAAAGTCGAAAAGTGCCTCGTATGGTAAACAAAAGAAATATTCCTTACATACCATGTAGTGAAATTAAAAAATTCATAAAAAGTAATTTAAACATAGAATAAAATATTTTTAGAGAACATTTAGATGAATGATATCTATAACACAAGTAAATACTTACGAATAAACAATCTCGGTTAAGAATGAGATTGGAATAATTATCCATTATCTTTTATGATAGGTGGAATCATACATGTTATAAAATAAAGAGAATTAAAATAATATTTAAATACCATATCCTCCATAATAAAATCATAAAACATTAATGGGAATCATAAACACCATACAAATGAAATAGATGGTGATTAAGGCATATGTCTCATAGAAATAAAAGTGAGACGAAATAATAGCATACCTTAGGTCTGATATGCTATGTATATATCTGAACCACCTGTATTTTCGGTTTAAACATATTATTAACATTTAAAAAAACATTAAAAATATTTATGTTATCATATATGATTCACTTAGGTCATTATATTATTCGTTCATTTGTCAATCCCATGTCGAAGAAACGTTTTGGGTAAAATCATTTCATTTATCATACATGTTTTAAATTGTAATTATTCATTTGATTACTTATATCATGATTACATAATTAATGAATGTAAAAAAATTATTTATATATAATATATTTTCATAATATATAATATATATATATAATAGATCAATATATGGAATGAAATACACCGATCATGGAGACGGTAGGCCGTACATATGCATGAACACTATTTTCTTTTCCTTATTAAATTCAATGGAAGAATGTAAATAACATATACATAAATAAATTATAATTATAATTTCATATATATCATTATTATATATTATATATACTTTATAATCATTCTTGAATGGTTAACATGGATAACGAATCTCATCGCGTCGTGGAGACCGTAATCCGTACGTACCCACGAGCGATGACTTCGTTCCCATAATTATTGAATTGAAATTGGATTGGATGAAAAAAAATCTCATAATTTCTATGATGTTATAATAATAATATATATTTATTATTTACACCATTATACCAATCCATGTAAGGTGGTGGTGGAAAGAAGATTACACCACAACGTGGAGATGATATTTAGAACGTACGCATGTGTTGTGATTTCGTTTTCCATAGGATGGATAGATGGTGAAATATGATTATTTCGTATTTATAATAAAATATCAGTAAATGATTAATACTTATTTTGTTACTATATAATGAAACAAATAAGGAAGACTATGTAGAAGAAAAAATTAATTTGAAAGAATCTGTAAAAGATATTACCTCTTCTTCGACGAGCCTCTTCCTAACCTCCTCATAGTGAACTAAATATGGTATTTGAAGAAGACCAAGACCTCAAAAATGATTCTACGGAAGTGGATAAGGGAAATTTATATGTTTTGGCATAACATGAAGGCTCAAAATATTGTGAAGAGGAGACGAAAGGGGTTCCCTTTTATAAAAGATTATAAGGGAAATTTTGGAAACCTCCAAAATATTAATTTATAATAATCTCAAACGCCACATAAATAAAATTCAAAGTGACTAAAATTTGGATATGAGGTAATATAGGGTTGTTCTATCATCAAAAAATAAAAGTTAGACATGTTTTGATTTTATTTAAATCCTAATCATTATGATTTTTCCTAATTTAATCTATTGAATTTTATTTGCGGTAATAATATTCTATTTTTTTAATTATTATAAATACATACATATGTGTTGCAAATTTTCCATAAATAGATACGTTATTATATTTTAGACCATTAATTTTCAATTTTATTTGTTTTAATTTTTTTATTTTTAAACAATTTAACAATATGTTTGTTTATAAAATATCAATATTGTCAATTTTAAAACGATTCAATTATTTAAATTTATATAAAATCCACACAGAAGATATAATCAAAAAAAATATTTAATAAATTCTTATAATGTAATATAGATCTAAATAATTCAAGGATAACATTAATTTGTTCATATAATATTTATTTTAATATTTTTAAAACCATTTATTTGATTTTTATCTTAATAAATTAATTACCACACCATTTTTGTATAAATATTTAATATAGTTATTTGTTGCATAAAAATAAAAAATAAAATACTATGATGATGATAAATCTAATATCTTCATTAATAATACTTTTACTAGAATTTATCATGTTAAAATCAGAACATTTAAATTGTTATATTTATAAAAGTATGAAGGTGACATCTTTCATATTATTTTTAATTAAATAATATAAGTGTCATAATCACTTATATAAGGCTCAAAATGATCAAAATTTCTAACATTGGATGACTATGGTTTACATGTTCATGAAAAATATGTTTCGGTCAGATATTTGTGCCTTTTATATGCATTATTAGTATAATAAAAACTGTATTTTTGATTTTTCATTTAATAATAAATTTCCACATCATTAATGTATATGCTATTAAGGTAATTATATATTTATTAAAAATTAAAAATATATATACCATAATAAATAAAAACATTTTGGCTTTCAAATTAGTATTTGTAATCGAATTTATCTTTTTTGTAACCTTATATTAATAATAATCTTCTTATAAAATTTTGAGTGAGACATATTTCATATTCTTTTAAATAAAATAAATAGATAGTCTTAATCACATACAAGTGGGTTCCAATATATACCATTTCGACCTCAGTATATTTTCGGACTATATATAATTATCAATTTATATTAAGACAAATTTTAGGGTAATTTTATAATATTAAATTTTCCATAAATTACCTGATTTACCTATAGTAAATAAAATTTACCGTAGATACTATTTATAATATCAAAAAGTAAAAAAGTATCCTATTAACATAATATTGACATACTCAATAAAAATATGGAATAAAGTTTTCCAAATTCAATACACCGAAGTTGAAGTATTTAATTTAAAATTAACCCCGCTCTTGAGAAAATGGGTTTTAAAAGTAAAAATATAGCAAAAGATAGAAATATTTTTTCATATGAATTCAATGTAAAAATAATGATAATGACTTAAATTATATTGAATAGTAAAAATATATTTCATTTATATTTTAAAACCATTAATTATTATAAATTAACCATATAAATTATGTTGATGAAAAAAGTAGTTTTTAGTTAAAATTTAGCGTATTTTTACCATTCATCTAAATATGAAAATTATCAGAAAAAAATTAAAAAATTATCCAATGTAAATTTTTATATAATTATCAAAATTAATGAGTTTATATTGTCATATTTAACTCAAAAAAATGTTAAAAACTAGATTTATATTGGGTGATCTATCAAAATGCAGCAAAACTGCATTTTTTAAAAAATCACTTATTTTACCCGAAACATTTGTTTTGTTATCATACAATGATCTTGAATATGTTTAAGATGAATTATAATGTTATAAAATTGAAAATTTGGTTAATAATATTCATAATGGTTGTTTCATAATAATATTATTATAATATATCCTAGTTTAGTATAACTCGGTATTGTGTACATCACACGCTATTGAGGAAGGTCTCTCTTTCTTGCAACACAACCCAAGCATAGAGTTGTTTATTCTACAAGATAATGAGGTGTTTTGTATAGTGCAACATATTATTGTTGTAGCATACAACACAAGACATCAAAAAAAATTATTATTTCTAATAAAATCTCGGGGTGTTACATTCTACCGTCCTTAAAATGAAATTCGCCCGTGAAATTCATCGGGGTTATAAATCGTTTACTATATGATTGTTTATTTCAAAGAAACAAACATCGTAAAAATGAATATAAATATTAATTTTTAAAAAGAAATTTGGAAACATAACAGTCACCCAATGTAACTCAACACTGGGTTTCCATATAAGATAAAATTAGTGAAAATATGGATATGGAAGAGAAATATAACTGTCATGTTCGGATGAAGAGTGGTAGGGAACATGTTTATGAAAAGAAAACAATAAGAAATATATAAATTTGTGATGATCTAATGTACAATCTGATTCATCAGATATGAGGGTACTAGGACAACATTTTTGGTGTTCAAGATCATTTTTATAATGTTGATGAATTTTTTCATAAGGAGAAATACTTACATGATTTTTGTGTAATATCATCGTTTTTCATTCAATTTACAATTTCCACATCATCTCCTATTTAATGAAATGAAGATGAATATTTCATTCTTGAAGTGTTAGTAGATCATGCGATAGAATGATCGGTCATTCAATCTTTCTTTATTACAAAAAGGTTAAAAGAAATTAATAAATATATAGTAGTCCATCTATGGTGAGATTAACCATATATGATTCTCAAAATAGACTTATAAATCATCTATCATACCACTTAATGAAATAAATCTAATTTATATTAATTAGGGACTTTATGTAGGCTAGTGGTATACGATAACGGCCTTTCACACTTCTATTGTGCATAGAATTATTATATCCTTGTACGACATGACGGGTTGTCGCTCTTCCTATGGGTTGTTTGTTTTTATAAAACCATACTATCATAATATCATTAAATTCTATCCTTAAACAATACTATCTAATGTCCAACTTAATTTATTCCAATATTTAGGCTTATCCAAAATACTTATGTCAAATCTCATAGTATAATAAAAAACATTACTAGATAGGTCATCTACCAAGAATTTAAATACCATCATTTATACATAATATATCATAAAATATATCTTTTTGGTCACATTCTAGAAAGGTGAATACCTTAATCATGTATTTTTTGAAACATAAATTACCATAGAATCTTAGTGAATACATGAATGTAGTCAAAAGTTTACACTTACCACATACCAAAATCCCAAAATTTCTATATACTCTAACCATGATATCAAATTGTCGTTATATAAATCATGATCTCATTAATACTATGAAACATGTCATTATATCATAATCCCTTCATTATGACCATATCATCTACTTTATAAAAATATCTGAATAACCTTTCATGGTTACCAGTTCCATTCAACATATACATTCAAATTTATTAGGAAAAACAATAGTGTAACAATACTTAGATGTTTCTTTATTCCATAGTTCCATTAAATTACCTAGAAAACATAACTCTTGATAAACATACTATTATTACACTACCATTTTAAACCATTGTCTGAGCTTTATCATTTTATTCCTCAACACTTCTATTATCTCATATTTATTTTGTAGTATCTTCATCATCATTAACATAAATACTACTCATACGACCATGCTTATTCTCTTCATGATATTTTCCCTTAGGGAATTGGTTTGCATAATGCTCGTACATTCCACATTTAAAACATTAAATGATAGTTTATGTCGTAGAAATACCATTATCCTAATCCATGGTGTAAACTGAACCTCTTCCATTATAATTACATGATTTTTGTCCTTTTCCACACGCAAAGCATCTTATTGTTCCTTTGAAACATTCTTCCTTAATCCTCTTACCACAAGATTTACATGATGGTGATTGAACTTTCATTCCTCTATGATCATCATGAAACACCATATTTCTTTTATTAGCTTATTCAGGAAACATACTAAAGTTGAGATTGGTGATCATATTATGAGATTTTTAATTAGGCATAATAACGATGTTTGGACTTCCAAATCCCATTTCATTTGGTTGCTCAGGAATAATATCATTTCATTGTCCATCATATCCTCTGTTATCATGAATCTTCCTGCATCCAGCAACTTTCTAAAACCCAAATAGAATAGTGTGAGAGGAAAAAATCATACTATGAAAACAACACAATCAAGGGGAGTAATTTCAATATCTAACATCTTATGTTTAATCCTAGGTTATTCATGATCATTATCCTAATTCTAGGACTGTAACCTATATTTATACTTTACCTTAGGGACATCCAAATACATACCATAGAAATATCTCTAGGGATCTCACAAATGATTTTGCATCCTACTTTCCAAAGGCTAACAAAACCACTCCTTTTATACAAACTATAGAGACCCATGATGGAAGTACATGGAAATTATATTACTTTTTCAAAATACATAATACATAACCAAAATAGACACCCAATTATCGTAATACTTTGGGGTCTTTAGAAACTCATAACATAAACTTCTAATCATGTTGAAAGACCATCAACATCTCTCATAAAGTTCATCCCCTTTTTTTATTACTTAATACCATTCTTTAGGTATTGGGAAATGAAAACATGAAATGAGTGAGCTCAAATTCTCAATAAGGGTATGCATGGAGATAATAAAAACCATATTTATTTTAACTTAAAAACATGAACATCATATTTAACCATCAAAATCTTGAGTCATGAAATAAATCGTGGAAATACATAAGGAATAGATCACAAAGTAACATTAATCATGAGAAAATAGAATGGGAATTAAACATGTAATTGTGGAAACCATTAATAACATGTTATGATTTTTTAGTAGCCAAGTCATTGCTCCCAGGACAATCATAGTGGACAAATTCCATTACTAAAGTGGGTTTACATGTCGTTCCAGCATTATATTACTGAACTAGATTCACTTGACCTTCTATCCATGTATATCTCCTGAGATATAAATATTTACCGAATACATTATATGGATATATAGTTCCCACCAATATCATAACGAAATCATTCATTCTTGTACCCCAAAATAAACATAAATCATTAATCGTAACTCCATGAATAAAATGGGTTTCATAAACATCATCCCATAAAAACATAATACATATTGAATAAATGGATATCATTTCATCATATGACAAATTAACCATGAAAATAATAGATAAATTATACTTGAATCATAAACATATTGAATAATGTCATCACAGATGGAAAATTGTTTTGATAAAACACTTGAAATGTTTTCTTGAGAAAAATATACTTTCCTCTTCAAAATCAATTTCTTTTCTCAAAATTAAAAGAAATTTTAAAACAAAAGTACTTTGTTGAAAATAATCATGAAATCTTGTAGAGGAATCTTTACAGAAATATTTCATTAAGAACCTGTAAAATTACGTTCATTCCATGTAAGTTAAAACAACATTCTCCTCTTACTTTTTCTAGAAAAGTCAAAAAGTGCCTCATACGGAAAACAAAAACAAAGATCCCTTACATACCATGTAGTTAATTTCAAAAACATGTAAATAAGAATTTAAACATGCATGAAAACAGTTTTAGAAAACATTGACATGGATGATAAATATAACCCCAGTAAATACTTACAAATAAACAATCTTAGTTAAGAATGAGATTGGAATAATTATCCCTTACCTTTTATGATTGGTGGAATCATACATGTCATAAAATTAAAAAATTTACATTCATTTGTAAATATCATATCCTCCAAAATAATGTCATAAAACATTCATGGTAATCATTAACATGATACAAAAGAAATAGATGGTGATTAAGGCATATGTCTCATAGTAATATAAGTCAGAAAAAATAATCTTTTACCTTAGGTCAGATATGCTTTGTATGTAACTGAACATACTGTATAGTGGGTTTAAACATATTATTAATTTGTAACAGAACCATAATAAAATTTATGATATCATATATGATTCACTTAGGTCGTTATATTATTTGTTCTTTGACAATCCCATGTTAAAAAAACATTTTCGGTAAAATAATTTCATTTATTGTACGTGTTTTAACTTTTAATTTTTCATATGATTAATCAGAACATGATTACCTAATTTCATAATGTACAAAAAAATATTTATTTATAATATATATACAGAAAATATAATATATATAATAAATCAATAAATAGAATGAAATACATTGTTCATGGAGACGAAAGGTCATATATATGCATGAACTCTATTTCAGTTTCCTTATTAAATTGAATGGAAGTATGTAAATAACATATACATAAATCCAATGTCATTATTATGTCATATATTTCATGATTATTTATTATATATAATTTATAATCATTCTTGAATGGTTAACATGGAGAATGAATCTCATCGTGTCATGGAGACAGTAATCCGTACGTACACACGAGCGATATATTGTTCCCATAATTATTGAATGGAATTGGAGTGGATGATCTAACATATCAGAATTAGTATGATGGTATAATACTAAAATATAGTTGCTCTTTACACCATTATACCAATCCATGTAAGGTGGTGGTGGAAATTACACCATGACGTGGAGACGGTATTCCGTGCGTACGCACGTGCAATGATTTTGTTTTTTGTAAGATGGATAGATGGTGAAAAAGGGTTTTTCATATTAATAATAAAATATAATTATATGAGAGATACTTAAGTTATCAAATTATAATTAAACAAATAATTACGAGGAACTAGAAGAAGAAATAAAATTGAAATAATCGGTAAAGGATATTACCTCTTCTTCGACGCTCCTCTTCTAAACATCCTCTTTGGGAACTAAAGATTGTCATTAAAGAAAAATAGGACCGCATGTATGTTTATATGGAAGTGGATAATGGAAATGGACAGGTTTTGGCCAATCTTGAAGGCTCAAAATGATTTTATGTGGAGAGGGAAGGGGTGCCCTTTTATAAGAGATGAGAGGCTCACTTTTGGAAACATCCAAAATATTAATATATAATAAAATGAAACCCCACATAAAAACATACAATTTTACTACAATTAGGATATGAGGTAATATAGGGTAGTAATATCATCAACCAATAAAATTTAGACATGTTTTGATTTTATTTTAACCCTTATCATTTAGATTTATCCTTATTTAATCTATTTAATTTTATTTGTTGTAATTATATTCTAATTTTTAAATTGTTTTAAATGCTAGTGTATGTGTTGTTAATTTAACATAATTACATAAATTATTACATTTTAGACCATATAATTTTAAATTTGTAATTTTTAATAATATTTGTGATTTTTAATCAATTTAATAATATGTAATTTTTAGAAAATAACCATAGTGTCCACTTTGACACTATTCAATTATTTGAATTTAATAAAATCCAAAAAGATGATATATTCGATCCAAAATATTTAATAGATTCCTAAAATGTCATATTATTAAAAAATATTCATGGAACACGTTAATTTGTTCATAAAATATTTATTTTAATATTTTTAAATCCATTTATTTGATATTTCTCCTCATAAAATAATTACTATACGATTTTTGAGTAATTATTTTAATTACTTATTATTTCCATAAAAATGAAAATAAAATACTATTATTCAGAAAAATGTAATATATTCCATAAGAATACATTTAATATAATCTATCATATTAAAATCAGAACATTTAAATTGTTATATTTATTAATGTATAAAGGTAAAAATATTGACATTAATAAAAAATAATAATTAATTTTCCTAATCCCTTATATAAGGCTAAAAATGATGAAACAATCTACCATTGTATGATTATGGTTTGCATGTAGACGACCTATATGTTTCGGTCTGATTTTTGTGCCTTTTATGAGCATTATTAGTTTAATAAATACAGTATTATTGATTTTTCACTTAATAAATAATTTTTGCATCAATAATGTATAAGCTATTAAGGTAATTATATATTTATTAAAAATTAAAAATAAATTACCATAATTGAGAAAAAAAAATTATCTTTCAAGTGAGTATTTCTAATCAAATTTATATTCTGTAAAACCTTATATTAAAAATATTCTAATTACTAAAGTTTGAGTGAGACATATTTCACGTTCCATTAAATAAAATAATTAAAAGGTCTTAATCACATACAAGCAGGTTAAAATAGATACCATTTAGACCCAAGTATATTTTAGGACTAAATATAATCATCAAATTATATTATGTCAAATGTTAGTGTAATTTTATAATATTATATTTACCCTTACTTACCCGATTTACCTATGGTAAATAAAATTTATGGCAGTTACTATTCATAATTTCCAAAAATAAAAAGTATCCTATTAACATAATTTAAAACTACTTATTCCTTATGTGGAATTAATTTTTACAAAATCAATTCATAGAAATTGAAATATTGTAATTAAAATTATTCCTGCTATTGAGAAAACGAGTTTTAAAAGTTAAAACATTGCAAGAGATTGAAATTTTTTTACCTATGAATTCAATTTAAATTAATGTTAATGACTAACATAATATTAAATTGTATTAATATAATCTACTTATAAATTAAATTCATTTAATATTATAACATGACCATATAAATTATCTTGATGAAAAACTTTGTTTTTTATTAAAATTTAGCATATTATTACTATTTATCAAAAACTAAAGTTAAAAGAAAAATAATAAAAAATAATCCAAAGTATATTTTAATATACTAATTACAATGAATGAGTTTTTTTTTCAAATTGAACTCAAAAAATATAATAAATTAGATCTATACTGTGTGTACCATTAAAAGGCTGGAAAACTGTATTTAAAAAAAATACTTATTTACCCAAACAATTTATTTTTTTCTCATACAATTTTCTAGAATATGATTAAGATTAATTATAATGTAATAAAATTAAAAATGTGGTTAATAATATTCATAACGGCTACATTATAATAATATTTTAACAATATATCGTTGTTTAGTAAAACATTTTATTGCGTACAACACAAGCTATTAATGTAGGTTGCTCTTGCGTGCAACACACGCCAAGAATAGTTTTATGTATATTACAAGATTATATGGTGTTACATATTGTGCAATCAAATCGTGGTGTAGAATAAAACACAAGACATCGATGAAATTTAAAATACTATTTCTCATAAAATCATGGGGTGTTACATCTACCATATGACTATCTAATTCTCATGATCCCATTGAAACAAGAACCACCATCGCCTCACAGCTCTACACAATATAATCATTGCCAAAAAAACCAATACTCCCTCCAAAAATTATAGAACATAAATATATCTCAACCTCCTCCATTTATTATTTTATGACTAAATATAAAACACATCCATTATACTTCCATAACTCTGTCACTAAAACACGCAGAGATTAATTCTTCAAGTGTTATCTTCATCAACCTCCACTCTATGGTGATCTATTGGGTAATATTACTGATAATATTTATTACAAACCTAACAAAGACGTCACACTAGATCCTTGCCTACCAAAAAATTCATTCAAATCTTCTAAACCTATAATATGGAATATTAAACCTTAATTATTTATATATTTTATTATTTTGTTTAGGTTTTAACCTATACCAAGGTCTAACAATTTCAATCAATTTTTTAATGAAGAATGATTCATGATCCATTAATATGCCTCTTCCATGGGACCTGTATCACATTGATTAGTAGTCTTAGTAAACATAACGATTGTGCATCAGATCAAAGGGGGGACTAAATACCCAAGTCTCATCTAGTATCCCATGATTAAATTTATTACTAAAATTATTTAACACTATTTCTATATTAACCCATATAATCGCTCATATGCCTAACTCCAAAATCCATCATATCCCTTAAAATGAACCTTTGAGACCACACAATCAGAACCCCCTCCCCCAAATGTATGCCCCTCCTAGGCCGAAAAATTTAGTAAAGGGTGATTGTGATTTGTTGAGTCCTTCCTTTAGTAGGCCCTAGGTTGTTGACTATCATCAATGGTATAATAAGCATACATATTGGAGGTGTTACCCTCTAATAGAACATGGGATTGATAGAGAAAAAATGGATACACCAATTAACACCTGATCGAATATATATATATATATATATATATATATATAACATGTTCAGATATGCAATGTCATACAATACTATAAAAAATGAATGGAATGCTACAAACACCCAAAAAGGTAAATATGGCAGTGACCACAAATCCCAAACACCTCCTAGAAAACCATGAGTAAGTAATATCAAACCTGATCAATAACCTGATATTGATGACCTAAAATGTATATTATCTATATATGGAGTTAGCATAATAGTGTACATTATAGGGTCCTCCCCTAATCCTCTAATTCAAAAGAAAATGAAATCATGCTAAAGTGTAGTAAACAATAATGAAATATTCTCTTCATCTAAATGGAAATACTATGATCCCAGCCACTTCATGGATAACTCTAACCAAATACCACATAAAATAGGTATTGTAATATAATAATGAATCATCAAGGGTACCCCTCTACCCTCCCCATATGGTTTTTCACTCTTCCCCAACAAAACATGTCATCAGACAACAATCTCCAAAATAGGCCAGTACGAACACACCTGGGAAAGGAATCACATGCACCTTATGCATCATATCATCACAACATCCCATCCACATATCCGTTTAAAGAATCCAAGTAGTTTTTGAGATCCACCACATCTCATATGACAAGTATTTTACATAAAATACTATACCTCAGGCAATTATAGCTCATAAACAGAGAAAGGTACAACAATACATATCTGTCTATACATTTCATACCTATAATAGTCATTTGTATACTATATCCAGTAATAGATTTGAAATAAATATCCAAAAATACATCATTACCATCTTCAAATATATATGGGAAAAATTCCCATCTTGTATACTAGTACAAGTTATTAACAAGAGAATAGACTAGACTAGAGGGGGTTATCATCCATTTACCCACCCACTAGGATGTTGGGGAAAACACCCTCCCCGAGTCCATTGGGTGTAAATATCCCTAACCTAAATTTGTAGGGAAGAATATAAAATCATATAATATATAGTATACAATATAGCTCATAACCACACTATGTGAAAAACCCTATCTTATACTCAATTGAAACAAACATCACGCAAACTCCTAGCTACAACACCTAAGACCTCATATCCTATAAGCACAAACAAATTTCAAAGAGCTACATTTAATTATTTATTTTCATTAAACAATTACTTTTAAATTAATTATTTCATTATCCATTAATTAACCATTAACATTTTTCCACATTACATTTTATTAATCATCAGAGTGAATTCCATGTCCTCTAGTCATAATCCAAACCAAAGACAAGGTTCATCAAAAGTAACATAATTTCAATATTTACATTACATCATTACCAACCCCATGGGTTAACAATTTTTTAGTTATTACTACAATATTTCCATAGTATAGGTACTTAATTAAAACCATCCTAAGATAAACTGATGCGAAAACATGAAACCAAGAATATCAAACATACTCAAGCTGTGGGGAATGGAATAAAAAAACCTACCCATAAGACATTAATGAAATTCATAAACAAGAATCCCAACTCATAGAATCACATTAATAAGAATGGATGTCATTAACTCCTTCCCTCATCTATGTTTCCATCCTCAACACCCACATGAATATACCAATGCAACCTTCCATTATAGTCATCAACTTCAACCACATCACATTAGCCTCCCTTCACACATCACATCATCCATCCCATGCTCAACCATCCCAGTTTCATATCAGATATGGTCCTACCATACCCATATTTAATTTCATAAATAATATCACATATGGATAACATCATAAATGTCACCCCAGAATTTTTAAATTAATTTATCTGGGCCGGTGCACAGTCACCACAAGGTTGTCGGTGGCCGCACAGTCTGCCTATGAGTCGGGAAATTTATCATTATTCTTACTATTATTTTTGTTTTGTTTATTGTATAAATAATATTACTTATATAATTATTATTTACATTGTTATTAATTTTCATTTTTTTTATCTTTCATATTGTCGTTATTATTATTATTATTATTATTATTGGTTTTATTATTATTATTATTATTATTATTATTTGAATTATTATTATTATTATTATTATTCATATTATTATTATAATTATTAAATTATAATTAAAATTAACAAATATATATATAAACCCTAGTTTTATCCCCCTCACCCACATTCTCCCTTCTCCAACACGAGCCACACTGTCCTCCTGTGATCCAGCCTCGCCGCATCCCAGACGCCCTCGACATCCAAACCCACACACATCACCCTA
Organism: Viscum album; assembly: GCA_963277665.1. Lineage (NCBI taxonomy): Eukaryota > Viridiplantae > Streptophyta > Magnoliopsida > Santalales > Viscaceae > Viscum > Viscum album. The sequence goes on from OY728133.1 coordinate 1,361,845,230, forward strand.
ACCCTCACCTAACTCCCATGCCCAATAGTGTTTCTCTCGCATGATGCCCTCTCCCTCGCCCAACAGCTCGCCCTCATCATCCAGCCACTATTTAGCCTCCGACCACACACCCTCTAATTGGCGCCTCCGTTTTCAGTCAATGCCACCCCTACCAGCGGCCCTCCACCCCTGCCAGCCACTTTTATTTCCAAAAACCCACCTTTTGAAGCTCATTTCAGCCTCCGAAAATATCAGACCATCTGGTGCCCTCCATTCATGTTCCTTCTAACCAGTTTCACGTCCCTCTAACCATACACACTCCCTTATTGTCTGAACGCCCCCACGGCTGGTGACCATTCCTACAGCCCATGACCCCTCGTTTTCCTTCCACGGAAGAATGACTAGCCTCATTGGGTCCCATTATATATTCTTTTACACGACCAACCATGCCTGCCTATTTCTCAATTAAGCGTGCAAAAAGCACCAGCTACCGAAGGAGAGCGGTTCATATTTTCAATGTTTCACCTAAATCAGTGATTAGGAAACTATTGTGTTTAATATTCATTTGGATTATTTGAAGTTAGTGATTCTATATTTTTATATGCTTTGGGTTTTTTGCAATGTTTTACTGAGGTAATCCTACGTTGTCACAATCATCGAATTGTGTGTACTTATGCCCAATCCGGATTCGAATCACATAATCATGATTGAGAAGAATGTTGAGGTATGACAATTTTCACATTACCAATAAATTATTTATTTCATTAGTTCCTTATTTTTCTCACTTCCTTAGTTATTAAATCAGTAATGTATTGTTTTAATAATAGTTTTTCTATGTGAAATGATGTCTTTTTTGTGATTTTATTGAATTTGGGATGTGTATTTGAATAATGGAACACACCTTGTGTTTGGTAGATATCATTGTTTTCCTTGTGAATTTTTGTTTAAAAGAATTTATACATGTTTGGGTCTTAGAAATATATTTTTGATGTTTTCGAAAATGGTAACTAAAATTTTCGCTAATGGATTTCCAATTTGTTTTATGCTAAAATTGGCTTCTTGAACATATGTTTGAGAATAGTTCGTTTGATGAAAAATATGTACGCCCCATTTGGGATTTATTTAGGTGGTCGGATTATGCTATGAAAACTAATAATTTATCAAATGGTTGGTTGGATTTTATAAATTTATTCTGGATTTAAAGAAGTTGTTTTTTTTCCTTAAATGGTTATCCATGTTGGTCTTTTTCATTCCAAGTGAGTGTGTATGGTATTAAAATCTATTTTTTTGAATGTGTGGTGTTTTTGTTTGGTTTTTCACACCAAGGGTTGTTTAAGTACATGTTTGGCTTTCATATGTTGTTCAGGATTTCAAAAGGCATGAATTGGTTTTGTAAATGATATATTGTCATTCAAATGGTGGTTGGAGTTTCCAATGTGTATTTATATGTTGGTTTGGATTTAAATGTAAAATATTTATGAAAATTTATAAAATAGTTTAAAATGTGAAAACTGTAGAACACTTGGTGGATGTGCCCATTAGGCCCGGATTGTGTAAAATGAAGTTGGGATTTTCTCTGGGGATGATTTGATAAATTTTAGTGTGTTTTATAAGTAATGTAGAAATTTTAAATTTTTAAAGTTTTTTTTTCGAAACACCTATTTGGTTGGGTCTCTTGACACATCTATTGATCATAAGATAGGAGAGTCCTTATTATGAGACCTTCCTTGAATAATTATTATTTTAAGGCAACGACTACCGTAGAGGTGGTCGTTGTGGTGCTGATTTGGGTGGTGTTTTCTGTTATATATATATATGTCTTGTTATTTGAAATTTATGGAACACCCTCTTGAGAACTATAGATGTGATCCTTGCATTGAAAATAGGCTAAATGAGAATGATTGATGCACATGTTTAGACTATGCAATCGGTAGTAGACCTTATTATAGACTATGTTCTTCAAGAAGAATGGGACCCTCAGTTAGACCAGGTTTGGAAACATCGAGTGCTAGGGTGTTATGATGTCATTGCGAGTAGACATGCCTTCCAGATGAGTCAGATGTATTAAAACGTTCCAGATTTCTTCTGTATTTCTAGGATTTCCCATATTCCTTTAACATTAGTACAGTCAGTACTGTTTCCCTTGTTATATGAAGTGATATACCTTGTACATAGTTTTTATGATTTGCTCTAAAATTGTAAATATGTAGTTGGTTAAAGATCATTTCATGAAAAAGGTTTCAATAAAATGATCACTCTTTCATTTGACACTTTTTTGAAAAATGAATGATTTATTTTTGGTATCATTTTCATTCATCCTCCTCTTAAAACATATTTTAAACTAGATGGCACTGGATTATGTTTGTGATTTGTACATCATAAAATAAAAATTGTAGAAAATTACAGATTTATAGATTGAATTCCATAAATGATATAAATGTTTTCCTTTATTTAAAGAATGTTCACTAGGAATAGAATTAGACGAGCCTACCTACTAAGTTTTAATACTCATGCCTATAGTGTTACCTTATTTTTATTTTCTCTTGTAGGTAACATATCATGTTTAGATCGCTTTTTATGATGGTTGGTTTTGGAATTGGAGAGTAACTCACGGGGTTATGTGGAGTCTCAGTTTTGGGATGGTAAATCTTGTTTTTTTTCGTTCTTTTCTTCCATGTTAATTATTTATTTTTTAATGTTCGTTTATTTATAATATTTAGCTTATTTTTATTTTGGAAAAATCATTCCAATTTTGTACCTTTCTAATTCTTTGGTTCTTGTGGTCATCTTGGGAGGATTGGGAAGTCCTCTCAGGCCTTTCCGTGGACCATCTCGGGGGACTGGTCTAGGGTTGACCTGGGATGGGTCATGAAAAAATGGTATCAAAGGGGGGCCTTATTATTTTTGCTTCCTAGTATATGGAGACTAGGACTTTCAGTAATCAAGAGGTAAGTACGGGAATGATGTCATGAAACCTCATTTGTTCTGATCATCGAGTCACAAGGGGTAGTCTAGTAAATGATTTGTTGTCTTGTTTTGGTGTTTTTAGACTGAGGGACGACAAAAAAGGAAAGCTGATGTTAAATCATGATTTCACAAGGAGTAGTGTCCCATGCGGAGTCTGCGTGAACAGTTTAAACACTTCATTGTTTTTGAATCTTACATGGGGAATGACCCACTACTATGTCTCTAGGTTAATCGTAATTATTGGTCCTTAACTAATGTATTTTGTGCTAGTTGAGTGTCATCCTGGTTCTGGTTGGTTTAAATATGCTTTTCAAAGTGAAGAAAAATTGAATTTGAAATGAGAATTATTTCATTCAAATGAGAATAAATTCATTAAATGAGTATTAAAACATAATTATCATGATCTTAAAATATGGTGTTTTCATGGAATTGATAAAAAATAGTTTTGGTGCAACTATTGGTATTGTTTATGAACGATTTCACATGTGAAGGATTGAATTGGCATTGTGTGTTGGTGTGTATAGATGAAAGTGGGTGAATACTTGTATAATAGTTCATTAGATTATTGGGGTGTGTACATGGAATTAAAGGCTTGACCCCATTTTTCTAATGTGATTTTAAAATGGTGAAATTATTTTGGAAATTGATTTTTGTTTTAATAGTTAGCTTGTGATTTTGAAAGTGTCCTTGAAAGAAGGAGGTTTTGAAATCAAAAATAAAAAATGAAAATTTTGTGTTTTATATTTAGTTAGGATGTTTTGGAGCTGGTTGTTTTTGGATATAAGATGCCTTCAATGACATTGCATCAGCTTGCTATAGGGTTTCTCACTGTATTTCTCATGTTGTACATAAAATGCCACACTAAAAGGTCCCCATGTTTTCTGATAATCCATGAAAATTTTTTGGTCCTTTTCGTAAATTTCATGTCCTTCATAGTGATAGGTCCTATTATAGGTAGTAGAGTGGCATGAATAGGGCTAATGTGTCTTCGGATATTGGGAACTCATGATGTTGTCATAGTGCATTTCGTTTTGGGTCTGTTCGAATGTCTGATACTGGATGAATGGGAGTTGTTCGCCCCACCATCAATGGAATTTGGGATGAAATGTGATGTCTTTAAATTCATCATCATATAATGGATTATACAAGATAAGCTGAAGATGAAGAAATGTTAAGATCCAATGAGTATTCAATAATGCCAGTGGATAATGAAAGCATATGTTGACCATTTCAAGGAAGTTGTGTCATTTTTTCTAGATGTAGAATCATAGGATTTGATAGGGATTTCCCACTTAAATAGGGGTATTCATCCAATGATCATTATGTGTGTCCTCATTTATAAATACCATCATTTTCAGAAGCTGTTGGATGAGGCGTTCATAGTAGTGTTGGCCTTCGGAGCTCAGATGGTTGAAAAACTAGCATATCAAGTTGCTGGTGAAGGTTCCCCATATCGTGAGTTGGGTGTGCAAGAGTTACCTATTTCTAATGTGTCCTTAGTAGTGGTTTTGGATTTCCGTTCATCAAATTGCTAATTGGTGTGCCACCAGTGTGGCAGGTTTGGGAATGTGAAGCAGTCATGTCCCATCACACCAACGAATTCTCATCATCGCAGTTGTCTGGGTCACTTGGAAATATATTATAGGAAGCATTCCCTAAAGAAGGCGATGCGACCAGATGAATTCTAGTGCCTAAATGTGAGGAAGGATATGCTTCATCCTTCAAATCCCCAAACATAGGTCTTGGCGTGAAATCAGGAGTTTCTATAGGTGTGAAGCCTCATTTCGGGTTTGGTGTTCTGTGTTAGAAGTGGAACAATTAAAGCCTTTTCATTCATGTTTTTCTCATATTAATGATTTCGTGTTGTTGAATGTTCATTATTTCATCATGGAGTTAGGACAGTTTTGTTCTATTATAATACAAATAGTTTTGTTTGTCCGATTAGGGTTTTCAGAATCATTTGTTTTTTTAAAGTCTATTTGGTCTTTTTATTGGTTGATCTTCTTGTAGCGATGTTCATTTACAGGTGTATGTTCCTGCAGATGAGTCATGTATCTTGGTTATGCATGTATTCATTGTTTATTATTATTTTCTTCTCATAGGATTTTCTCTAGTGTTTGGGGTTTTTTGTTTGGGTTGAAAGTTTCATGTTTTAGTGGAGGTTTTGTTTCACTCATGCTATAGAAGTTAGTTTTGATCGGTTGGGAATTCCTACATCCCCCAGCCTGGGGTGATATGTTTGGTTCTTAATTGTTCCATGCTAGATAATTTCTTTTGGTGGGGATAACCCTATCATGTTCTCCCAATCTATTTTGTTGAGGTTTCTTTAGGGTTCAATTAGGCATGGATTATAGTTTTATCAATTGTTCGGCTGGGTGACTTTCTGGGGGAAGAAAGTGTACGTGGTGGGGATAATTGTCACACCCATAATTTTTAAATGTATTTTTTCATTAATTATTGTCATTGAGATCTCCTTCCATGGTCTGATATGGGTCCGAGATTTAATCTTTTGTCCTTTAATATTTTTACAAGACATTAGACTCATGCGCGGTCACCACACGATTGGCGGTTGTCACACAGTCAGCCTATGATTTAGTTAATTAGTCATTATTCTTATTGTTATTATTATAGTATTTATTGAATTATTATTATTAGTAAAATAATTATTATTTCTATTGTTATTCATTTTTATTATTTTAATCTTTATTATTATTATTATTATTATTATTATTATTATTTGTTTAATTATGATTATCATTATTGTTATTGTAATTAATTGTTTTAATAATAATATTATTGTTATTTGTATAATAATAATAACAATAATAATTATTATTATATTATAATTAAATTGATATATATATATATATATAACCCCTTGTTCTACTTGGACCCCCCCCCCCATTCTCCCTTCTCCGGCGCAAGTTGCGCCAACCTCCCGTGATCCATCCTCGCCACGTCCCGGCCTCCCTCGGCATCCAGGCCCTCGCCCAGCGCCCTCACCCAGCACCCTCTCCCAACAGCCTCACCCTCACCTGCCTCCCTCACCCCCGCTCAATGCCTCTTCCTCCCCATCAAGACATCATACGGCCTCCGACCACACACCCTCTGACTGTCGCCCTCTTTTCAGTTGGCACCACCCCTATCGATGGCCCTATGCCCGTACCGGTGAATTTTATGGCCAACAACAGACCATCCAAACCTTCTATTCAACAACCAAATAGCTCTGAATAGCTGGTACCCTCCTTTAACATGTCTTAGAACACATCATGTGCCCCCCAGCCAGCCGCACTCTCTTCCCATAAACATTCCCCCCATTCCGGCAACATTTTCGGTGCCTCGAAATCACTCTTGGTCCTTCCAAAGGGGAACGACCAACCCCAATAGGTCACATGCCAACTTTTTCCAGGCAATCGACCATGTGTTCCTTATTTTCAATTGGGAACATGAAAAATGTCCACCTCTATAGGTGATCAGTATGGATTCATCTTGTTTCACCATTACTAGTGTTGAGGAATGTTTTGGGTTTTTTATTCAATAGGAATTTTTGATGTTAGTGTTTTTATGAATTTAGATTCTTTGTGTTTATTGGAGAGATATGGTGAGTTAAACCTAAGATGATGTAGTCATCAGCTCATGGTTATTTATGCACATGCATGATGCGAGTCACATCATCATGATTGAGCTTCGAGTCCAGGTGGAACCCTTTGCACATTGCCTTTAAATTCATGATTTTATTTGATTCTAGTTTTTCGAACATCCATTGTTATTAAATTATACATTTAGTTTTTTTATAATTTTTTTTCTCTGTGAAATTATTTGTTTTGTCTGATTAGTTCGAATGTGTGATGTGGAATTGATGAATGATGCATGCCTCATGTTTTTTTTGATATCATTGTTGGCTAATGAAAATAGTTTAAAACGTTATAAGAATGTTTTTTTTCTTAAAAATATATTTTTTATGTTTATAAAAATTGTTATTGAAATTTCCACTAATGAATTTCCAACGTTTTTTGGGTTAATATTGGTTTTCTACACATATGTATGTGAATATATGGTTTGAGGGAAATTATGTAAGCCTCGTTTGGAATTTTTCAAGTGTCCTGATATTTCTGTGAAAAAATAAGCATTTATAAATTTCCAATTTGGATCTTATAAATTTTTCTAGATTTAAAATTTGATTGGTTTTCATTAAATGGGTTTCTAAGTAGGTCCTTGTCATTAAAAGAAAATGAATATGGTTTTAAAAATGGATTTTTTTAAATGTGTGGTTTCTTTTGTTAGGTTTTTCACACGAAAAGTTTGTTAAGTTATCGTTTGGATTTCTTATGTAGTATGTGATTTCTAAAGGCATGAATTAGTTTTGTAAATGATAGTTTGAAATTCAAATGGTGGTTGGTATTACAAAAGTGGATTTATAATTTGTTTTGTTGTTGAATATAACCCATGTTTGACTTTTTATAAAATAGATTAAAATGTAAAAACTATAGAACACTTGGAAGAATGGCCAATTTTTTCTCGTTTATGTAAAATAAAATTAGACTATTCTATGAAAATTGTTTTCTAAATGATTTGATATATTTTAAAGTGTTGCCTATATAAAGGTCTGGTTGGAACTTTTGAATGGTTATTTGGAAAACCAATCTTGGGTTGGGTCTCTTGCCCCATCGATTGATCATGAGACGAGATATTACTCAGTATGGGAAGTTCGAGAATAATTATTGTTTTAAGGATAAGACTACCCTTGAGGTGGATGGGGTGGAGCCTAGTTGTGTGGTGTGTTCATTTATATTTATGTATGTTATTATTTGAAATGTATTTAACACCATCTTGAGATCTATACAAGACAATCTAGAACAACATAGTGTTTTACTGAGAACGATTAATGCATTAGTTTAAACAAAGCCCTCGCTAGTGGCCCTTAGAACAAACTTTTTGATACTGGCAGATTGAGCCCCACAGTTGGGACAGGTGGCAAATGCCTGAGAGTTTGAGAGTTATGACGTCATCAAGAGTAGACATTCCTTCAGTATGATTCATATGTATTAGTATAATTTGGTTTTCCTGTAAGTTCCTAGGATTTCCCTTGTTCCATTAACACTAGTACAGTTAGTACGATTTCCCTTATCATATTAATTAATATCCATTGTATTTTGGTATGATTTTTTTTAAATTGCAAATATCTGTTTTTATAAATATCTTTTCATGAAAAATGTTGCAAAGGAACACTCACTCTTTCCTTTAACACTTTTATGAAAAATGAATGATTCCTTTTTTGTCTCCTTTTCTTTCTTCCTCTTGTAGAACCTTATTTTAAACTCGAATACAATATATTATGTTTGTGATTTGTAAAGATAAAAATGAAAATTGTACAAAATTATATATATAAAAATGGAATTGTAAACATGAAAACAATGTTTTATTTATTTAATTAATGTGCACTACGAATAGAATTATATTGGCCTACCTATTGAGTTGTAATACTCATATCTATAGTGTATTCTTGTTTTTAGTCTATCTTATAGGGTTCATATTTGGTTTGGATCACTTTAGGAGATGTTTGGATTTGGTATTGGAGAGTAAACAATGGGGTTAAGTAGAGTTTTAGTCATGGAATGAATTTCTATGTTTTTTTGACGTTATTTTCATTCGAGTTGTTTATTTATTTTCTGATGTTCTGTTCATTTCTAATCTTTAGTTTATTTTATTTGATTGAAATCGTTCTTTTTTTGTACTTTGTTGATGCCCTGGTTCTTGTCTCCATCCTGGGAGGATCGAGAACGCATCTCGAGCCTTGTCACGGATCGTCTCGGGTGACCGGTCCAGGTTCGATATGGGTTGGTTTGTGAAAATAAAAGTATAATGAAAAAAATAATCACAACCAATGGGGAAATTCTTGTCCAATAACAAGGAATCCTACCTTCTCCCATAAATGATCTACCATCGATCTAAACTCAAGGAACTCTACCTTCTTATGTTGGAAGGAAAATCAAGGATTAGGATTTATCATTATCACACAACTGGTTATTATTTCATCTTGAATTAACTATTTGGCCATTCACAGGTTCTAATTATGGTTATCCTAAGACATAAATCTATAACAAGATATCAAATATTAAGAATAATCTCTATAATTTAGACAAGATTCATCAAATTGAGAGAAGTTCCATTCTTATTTAAGATTTCTTTTATTTCATATCAAAAATAATAAACATAATTCTTATTATATATCAATTACATTAACTCAAGGGAGATAAAATTGAATGTAAAAAATGAATATTCAATCAATTTGACCACCATCAAATAATAACAACCACTAGACTATAAGCATGAGACTTCATTAAATATCCTTAATCTAGTTGATCTATTAATTCCTTATTTATATTATTTATCAATTTCCTCATGTTTATTAAGAATAAAAACAAGGTTACGATCATAGAATAGATATCACCCTATCTATCAAATCAAGAGTCAACCCTTTATAGTGGTATATATCACTCTAACATGCGATATCTAAATAATATACATTTTTCTAGTTAAATAATTTATAGGATAATTCCATTATCATATAAAGGGTTTAACCATTCTCGATTTAATATTTTACATAAATAAATGGAGAATAAATTAGTCCCTTACCTCAAAGGCTTCAATATTATTCACACATGAATGGAGCAACTTCGTAGATCTCGATCACTTCTCCTACAATAAGATGCATCTCGAAAAGGGTATTGAGTCACAACCACACCCAAAAAAACAAAGACATACTCCATTAGAAACATGTAGATGATCTACCATCACATGGTAGGAAGAAACAAAATGAACTAGATCAAATAACCATGAGAGAAGATGTATAACGTAACTCAGATCAGTACATATTTAATATTGAAGGACAAGAATTGATCAAAATTGAAGGAATCCAAAAACAACTAAAGAGAAGATCATAGGACCAATTCTATATTGGGAGATATGCAGGGTTTTATGAATAACCCATGGAAATGCAGCCTTTATAGGCACACTGCATAAGTGATTTACATGATGTGAAACCCCTTTTCACATTATGTAAATGTCATGCTTCAGATCTTCCTAAAAACATTTTGCCTCAAACCAATTAATCATAAAATATTACACATCCTATAATACCACATGAATTGGCCTTAACAAGACTTTAAATTTGAATACATGACATGAAACACATTTACATACAATGTATTCTCTATATATCTAAATTTTAGTAACCAAATCCCTATATTCATGATTTAGGACTTCTTTGAGAAAAGATGAGATTCGTAAATTTATAAAGGGTTAGACGACATGGATCTGATCGCTTACACTCAATTCCATATAGTTTAGGTGATATTAAATTTCTGTAAGAAACATACTAAAACAATTTATAATATAATCATTAGAATGAAAATCTTATGTAATTAGAGAGATAAAAGTTACTTTTATGAACTTACAGTAATTGAATATCTCAAAAATTATTAAAAATACAGCTTAAAAAATGAATTTAAGATTATAATTTTCATATGGAATTATATGATAATTTCATATCAAATAAATTATAAAAATGTAATTATAATATAAAATTGTTGTTTAAAGGAATAAAATATAATAAACTATAAATAAACATAAAATAACTATTTTTTCTATAAAATTACAATAAAATAGGGTTTTGTTCAAAAATATAGGTCATATAAAAATTTGTTGTGATGATGTATTGACAATGGGAGGAAAATTCCTCATGGTTAGTATCCTAGCCATGTTACTGCATGAAGTTGGTATTCATAATGTACACACACTATTGGAATACAGATATTGAAACTATGATAATTAAAAAACATTATTTCAATAAAAATACCTCATGGTAACTTGTATGGTGACTTAAGACACATGAATGGTTGGTTGTCTGGATTTTTCAGCGACCTCACTTGGCATTATTGTAACTACCCTTACTGCTTCGTGGTAAGAACTATGTATGTTAGTTCAGTGAGGGGAATTGACTCATGGTCGTTAGACTATATCTATATAGTTACCTTAAGAAATACTCACGATCACCTTCATGGGACGTTGTCACTTGAATTCAGAGTCACCAATTCGATTCATGGTATATAGAAAAAAAATACACGGTAGGTATGGAGAACTAGTAACGATTTTTTTGTTGGTGTCACATGCTAGATCAAGTGATGTGCATGGATGCATAAAATTTTCCCCAATACCCTTACATAGAATTTGGATATGTGGTGTTATTCAAAATATATTTATATAGAACTCATCAGTAAATGTCTATGTCGCACCAAAATCAAAATGGCTACATCTTTTTCTTCCGAAAATGGATATGTAAAAAATGTTTAATTGAATTAAGTTTATCATTGAGGATACAAAAATATTAATTACAAAGGCCTCATTATTCTTAAATACCGACGACTCAACTTTTTTTCCTTCTCTTAATCTTCATTAATATATATATATATATATATTAAATAAATTTCCCTATTTAAAATGTAAACAATTTAATTCCAATAGTAAAAAAAATATTTAAAAAGTATAAAATAAAACATGAAATAATATTTTAGAAACATATGAATATTTAATAAATTATGTTAAAAAAAGAATGAAAAAATAATTTCAATTATTAACATGTGTACTTATATATTTTGTATAGAACATTTTAAATAATTTAACGTTTATCAATTAAAACTATAAAAATATTAATGATTACGAATTACGAATTTAGTTAAATATGAGAAAATTTTAATTTATCAGAATAAAAAATATTAAAATATTAGCATAAATGTACAAAAACTAACTATTTCATCCTTCTGTAAATTAAAAAAATGAAGATTTAGTTAAATTTATCAAATTTATCTCCCCCTTTTGAAATTTATTAAAAAGTATAAAAAATAGAATTATTTTTCTCCAAATAATCGTATTAAATACAGACTAATAAAATTAATAGAGCATTATACAAGAAAAAATATATTTGAAAAAATATCCAAATTTAAAACAAGCTGTTATTACATAATTACAAATATTAAGCATCTATCATACCCAGTTCAAACTCTATTTTCTCAAATTTGATAGAATATAATGGTTATGTTAATATTTCATCCAGTTTTTTTCAGTTACAAAATATTCTAAACTAATATAACCTTCATTTACAATGTACCTTAAAAATGGAATCTAATATCTATGTGTTTTGTTCTAGAATATTGTTGAGGGTTTTTAGAAATTTAAACTGTACTTGAATTGTCATATATGATTGTAATTTTATCAAAAATAATATTAAATTTAACTAATTTTGTTTTATCCATACACATTTGGAGCAATATCTTACATTATAAGTACAATGATACTCATATATAGATAGTTCTACTGATAATTATTTCATAGATCTCTATTAGAAAAACTTTTCCATTTAAATGAAACAAACGTGTTAGCATTTCTAGTAAAGCCTAAAACCTCCAAATTCAAAATTAAAATTAGATAATAAATCAAAAGAATTATGGTATGAATAAAATAAAATAGTTCATGTTGTTCCCTTAATATATCTAATTACTCTCTTAAGTTATTTAATATGAATTTAAATATGGTTAGATTGAAATCTAAAACATAAAAAATAGTGAACATTATGTCTAGTATAGACGCATTGTGATATAATATGATTTCTATCATTCCTCTATTCAATTAAATATTAACTGACTTTCTATATTCATCAATTAAAAAATTTGAATTGGTACTCATTGGTGTTATCATAGTCTTATTATAATTATGCATAATCCTTTTTACATGTTCATTACTATAATTATCTCGTTTTAAGAAAAAACCATATTTTGTTAGATTAATTTGTAAACTAAGACAAAATTTCAATTCATCAAATGATATAATTTCAAATTCACTTTTAATTAGTAAACAAAATCATTTCATATTAAATCATTTGATTAACCAAAAATTATATCATCGATATAAATCTGTATAATTAGTATATTATTAGAAAAATACTTAGTAAATTTTTTTAAAACAACCTTAACATTTAAAAATCAATTTGAATAATAAAGAGTGTTAGTATTTCATTCCAAGATCAAGGAGATTAATTTAGACAATATATATATTTTTTAGGATTAAAAAAGATTTAGGAATTTTTCATTTTCAAATCAAGTGGGTTGTTTAACATAAACATCATTAGAAATTATTCCATTTCAAAATTCACTTTTAACATCCATTTGAACTAATTATATTTTTTTAAAGGATGTCTAAAAAAATTATAATTTCTTCAATCATTGTAATAGGATAAAATGAATCTTCAAATTTAATTCCTTATTCCAGGGAAAAATCATGAGAAACTAGTTGTTCTTTATTTTTAACTATGTTTCTAGCTTCATCATGATTATTATCAAATATCCACATAACTCCTATTATATGTTTACCTTTTTGAAATTTACCCAATTTCTATAATTTATTTAATTAAAATTGTTTTAATTATTAATGAATATAATTACCTTAATTTCAATCAATTAACGCATTATTAATGTTAATAGAATCAAAATCTGCAACAAAGTTGAGTTTTTACAGTAATGTAAAAAAAATTCTTCATTGTATAACAGATTCTACATTATGATTTTTTTAAATTGGATGATCTTTAAGAGTTTTACACTCTATAGGATCAGTTTGAGAAGAGATATTAACCCCCTAAATTTATTCATTCTCATTTTTTTTTTGAAAATCACTACCAAAATTGAATTACCTAAAATCCTCATTCTCCTTATCTCAAATAGAATTTTTCTTATTATTATTATTTCCATTAAACACTACATATACATACACTTAAAAAACTAAAATTATATTATTGAAAAGCCTATATAGTTTGATAGTATTGGAATATCCTAAAAAGATTCCATCATCATTTTTTGAGTCAAATTTTTTAAAATTATATTCTATATGTTAGATGAAAATATTACATCCAAATTACCTAAAATGTAAGACTTTAGGTTTAAACCCTTTAAAATGTTCAAAATGGTTCATCCCTAAAAATGAATAATAGGTAATATGATTGAAAAACAAAAATATGTATTAAATATTTTTCCCAAAATTATCTCAACACACTAAATTCCAAAATCTTTGATCTAGAGAACTCTTATTTAGATATATTCGTTCTTTCAGCCACACCATATTATTGTGCTGTCCTAGGGGATTAAAAATAATTTTTATATCCATATTCTTCAACAAATTTTTCATGTTATATAATGAAAAATTTACCAACTCTATCACTTATAATAGTGATAACTTACAGATTCTATAATTTTTTAACAAATTTATATAAAGCACAAAACATAGTTATTGTTTCACTATAATGTGATAAGAAAAAAAAACAGATATGTATAATGTAATCATCTATCATTACAAATACATACTATTTACCACAAAAAATAATATGACTAATATTTCCAAACAATTTAATATGTAAATTTTCTAATCATATAGTAGTGATAAAATCATTTACATAGTTAAACCATTCTTTGGGTTTCTATACATTTAAACAAGAATTAAACATAATATACTCACTTGTATGTAATTTTGGAAAATGAAAAACCTGTTTATGCATTATAGTTTTTGAAAAAGTCTAAAATTTGTATTCCAATGACTCTTGTGTCACAAAATGTCATCTATGTATACACCATTTAAACACATAAAATATTGTTTGGTTAGATTAGATAAGTCTATTGTAAAAAAATTTCTTTTATATTTTTATAAAATAAAATAGATTTATTTTTCAGAATCATACATTTATCATTTTCAATAATAGTATTTAATCGATCATCACATGGTTGTGATATACTAATAATATTATGTTTTAAACCATCAACATATAATTTTTTTAAATAATAAAACTTTTATAAAAAACATCACCAATTCCCTTAATATGTCCATTAGTGTTGTCTCTCAATGTGATAGTGCCACCATCACTTGAATTAAAAGATTGAAATTTAGAAAAATCAAATTCCATGTACTTGGAATAGAAAATTTCTATATACCATGAGTATTTAATAATTCTAGGGTACATTTCCTCAAATTAAATATTCAAATAAAGTGTTTTGGTAACCACACTTACTTGGGTCCAAATTGATTAGTAGCTTAAATTTTTTTGTCCAAAATTAACGTTATGCATGCATTATATGGATGTTTAGAAAATTAATCTTTATTAATGAAATTTATAGTATTCAAAACTGACCATGTAAATCTAAGTGAAATTTCACTGTCATAATGACCTTTCACTCTATATTTTAAAAATGTTTCACTTGAAATTATTCATTTTTAAATTTTAACATACTTATAATTAATTATCATTATTGCTAAACTTTTAAAAATACAACCTTTCTTATTGGTTTAATGTTTCATCAATGAAATAATTTTATCATATTGTTCATTACCTTGAACAAATTTAGATAGATTATATTTAATATTGGCTACATCATTTTTCAAATTCATATTCTACTTAGGAATAAACTATAAATCAATATAAAAATTCACATTATATCTAGAAGATTTTTTTCCTAATTTATAATTTTCATTGAATAAGGTAATTACATTCATTTTCATCATTATTTAAATTATCCAAAAATGAATTAAATAATATTTATTGATATTTATCCTACACTACCAGAATTTTTTAAGTTTGGCATTTTTATCATTTAGTTTAAACATATTATAATCATAATTCATTTCAGATTATTAATTTTGGGAAACAAAATTATTCAAATTCTATCATTCCATTTTTAGTTTCTCATTTTCATTAAATAATTTATTATTTTATTTTTTAAGATCAGTATACATTATAATTATCATGAATGCAACATTTTTTAATTCAAAATTTTTATTAAGTAGTTGTTATAAATTGGAATTAATAGAATCATAATCAAAACATGAATTAGAATCATTTTCATAATCATTTTTGGAAATATAATTATTATTTACATTATATGGAGTAATTAATTGATTAAAAATTGAATTTTTTACCTCACACTGTATACCCAAGAGGGAAGGGTTTTTTATTGTCTATTAACTTCTAGAATCACTACTTGAATCGGAATTGTCTGACTAATCACAACCTCCAATGAAATAATTATTTTACATTAATAATTATAAATTTTTATTAATTTTGATTTTTGAGTTTTGATTAGTCCATTAAAATGTTAAATTTATTCCATTAATCATAAAATGTATATTTTTAAACATCATTACTATTTTTAGAATTACATTTTTGTATTCCTTTTTGATCTTTCTTATGGACTATCTCTTTCCTCCTATGCTTTTCATGTACTTGAAAAAACATTTTTCTAATGCTGGACATCTCTTTCTAAATTTGTAGAACTCAAATATAGAATAGTTATAAATTTCATTAGCATTAGATTTGAAGTTATACCTATTACCATTATATACTCCAGGACATCAATGTTTTTCAACTCTAACTCAATCTACAACAAAGATCTTATAAGTTCATCTATGTTATACTCATTAAAATTATTACTCTCATCAATAAGAACCTTATTTGCATGAAATATTTTTTGAATAGCTCTCAGTACTCTTTCCAATTGAGCATTGTTACCCATTACATACCCAAGACCGCTCATATTGTTTTTAATAATTTTAAACTAATGGAACATATATTTTACTAACTCATCACCTCGAATTTTAAAGTCTTGTTATTCGTTATGTAGCATCCCAAGCTTGGTTCTCTTGAGCTTCTCAACCCTAGAGTCTGTCACTTGAAGTAGTCTCTAAATATTTTTGGCTTCCATACATGCTAATACATGGTTATAGACTCTTATACTTATAACATAGTTCAAAATATTCTCACATTATAATTTGAACCATATTTTACCATATCATTACATACATGTTCCTCCTAATAAAATTTGTGTAGCTCATGTGACTTATCCATGATGTTCAAATGATCAACACATAACTATTTCATGTTGGCTTCCATTATTTTATTCTAATATATGTAGTCACTTCTATTAAAAAATAGATGTTTTGTGAAATTCATACATTAGTAGCATTGACACCAACCATATTAAAAGTAAAATTTCTTTTATTTCTTAATTTTTTATTTCTATGATACCAGGTTAGTATATAGTTAAAAATAAATAACATAAAAATAGATACTCTAAATATACTTAAAACAAACCACCTTCTTCGACCCGAATTATTGGATTGAAAGTGATGATAATAATGAATGTAGGGGGTAAACATTCATTGTAATAATTTAAAGAACAAAATAATGAGAGTTTTGTTAAATAAATTTTCTATAGTTAGTTTTGTATTCATCTAATGAAATGAAATAGAAATAAAAATAATGAACAAAATGTTTTTTCGTGGTTCAGATCATCATGTTCCTAGACCACTCTTTATCCTTCTCTAATCCACTATAAAATTGATACCCAGAAATAAAAACACTTTTATAAGTGTGAGAACCAGTTATAGACTCTTCCTATTAAAAATACCCAAAAGAAAAACCATGAATTTTTTATTTGATTCATTATCATTCTATGTGACCTGAATTTTTATTCGGAGTCAAAACCCATCCATATTTTTTAGGTGGTTGAATCAACACAACAAAATGTTTTCATTTTTATGTGTAAAAATATAAAGTAGACATAAATATATTACAAATATATAAAGAAAATAATAATACAAATAAAACCCCGAATAATTATTTGATGATAATCACGTAAAATTTTGTTTATATTAATCATTATAGCATTAGAGTATGGTGTAGTATAAGTTTATTTATGATCACAGTAATGAAGAAAATACAGGGATTTTCTTAATCAAATGAGGAGAAAGAAATTGTATCACATGAATGTTTTTTAAAATTTATCTCAAATGATATGTATGTTGTTGTTTTATCTATTGATTATATCTCTTATGGATTAATCCAAAATAATTAAATCAAATTCCTCCTTGGATAAACATGTAGACCAATCACTACATGCCAGTTGTTAATTAATAACAAAATATAATATAACAATAACCAGTATTAGGCAATACGAAACTCAATATAATAGAGTTTTTGTGATGTTCTATTTTTGTAAAAACCTGATTAAAAATATTTCGAATATAATTGTTAGAAAAAAAGAATGATTTAAAGTAATTAGAATTATAAAAACTACTAGCATAAACTTATAGTATTAAAATACCTTAAAATGGATAAAAATATATATTATAAATGGAATAAAATGAATATCATACTTTTAATATGAATTTATATGATAAATTTAGATAAAAAATTTATAACAAAATCATTATCACAAAAAAAATTATAGAAAATGAATATAATATTTTAATCAAATTTAATAAACATGCAATAAGTTTTTTTGAAAAAATTCAATAAAAAAGAGTTTCATTACAAAAATATAGTTATTCTAAAAATTTATCAATATTGTGTGCTAGACATCTAAAGCACAAACCTCGTGGTCGGTATGTTAACTATATAATCACATGTGGTCGGTTTTCATACCATCTGTTCATGGTTAGTATTCTAATCACTAATTTAGGGTTACATAAAAAATAAACATACATTTAGTATAAATACCTCATGGTCACATGTGTGGTGACTTAAATAATGGCAGAGTTCGTTGTCTGGATTTTGCAGTATCCTCACTTAGATTCCTGGTAACTATACATTATTCTTCGTGATAAGTACTCAAGAATCTATCAAGCAAATGTGAATTCACTCATGGTATATATGATTTAGTCAGATCGAAACTCCATGTGATACTCACGATCACCTTCATGAAAATCTCACACTCAAATTCACAGTCACTTATTGGATTTATAGTAGGTAGATAAAAAATGCATGATAGGTATGGAAAACCAGTATATTCCGTCTATGCTAATGTCATAGGTGAGGCCAAAATTGGTCATATATACATGACATTTCCTCAATAAGCCTTATTTAGAAATTGGGAGAGTGGTGTTCTTCCAAAAATGAATATGTAGCACCCATTATCAAATAGATACAAATCACTAAAATCAAAAAGAATACGTCATTTTATTCTACAATCAAATATGAAGAAATTGAATATGTTAATCCTATTTAGAATTTAGGCTATGTAAATATCAACTATGGTGGCCTCATTATTCTCGAATACCCATAACTCAACTTCTATTTCACTACTTCATCCACACCGATATATATATATATATATATATATATATTAATTTAAAATTTCTTATTTAAAATGTGTAGTATGTATTTTATATTTTTAAAATTTAGTAAAAATAAATTTAAAACATATAATTACATAGTAAATGATATATAATAAACATATTAATATAAACTAAACTATGTTAAAATAAGATAACAAAAAATAATTTCAACTATTAACTCATGTACTTGTATGATTAGAACAAAAATTTTACAAAATTTTAATATTTATCTATTAAAAATATGAAAATATAAATGTAAAACATTATGAATTTAATTAAATATGATGAAACATTAATTTATTAAAATATAAATATTAATTTATTAACTTACATGATTAAATACTAATAAAGAAAACTATTGAATGTTTTTCATAATTTATTTGTTTCCTATTTTTTGTACATTTTATGTGAGTTTGTTTTCATAAATAATAAAACTAATAGTAATAATAATTATTATAACACATTTTATAAATCTATAAAAAAAATTAATGTTGTTTTTCTTTATTTTTTAATTTTATTGTGTTCATAGGATACTAAAACTAAAACATTCATGTAGTCATACCAAGTTAAAATAACCAGTTTTAGTGTAGGTAATTCATTAGTTCTAAAATTGTGAGAAATATATGATTAATAAGTTAATTTTATTACTTATATAAATTAAATTTGGTTTATAAACTAATAAAATGAGTTTAATATGAGATATATAAGTGTGATTGGTATAATAAAACGAGAACACAGAATTTTGAATGTTAATTTAAAGTAACTTATCCTTTGTGAAAAAAGAACTCCTCATCTATATAACTCAAATTAAGATGATAAATATATTTTAAATCTGAAGTAAAATGGTAAATTGGGATTCCAAAATGAATCGCAGTGATGTTAGGAACATGTTTGGTGTGTTTTTGTTTGCAATTAAATAAGAATTAGGGAATCCTAAGAATTTTATTTCATATCACTTATAAGTCAACATTATTGATGGTTATGTAGTAAATATTTTATTAAGATCGATTAAAAAATTGATGTTGTAAATAAATTTATGTTGTTGTTTTTTATGCCATATTCAAACTAACTAATGTGAAAAAATATATTTTTTTAATAATATTCTTATAATTCTTCTTATCTGCATTAGACAAGAGAAAAAAAAGAAAAAATATCTACAAAAAAAGAAACAGAACAACCAAAAAAATTCACTTACATGTTTAGATTTAATGATTATAATATATATATAACAAATAAATTAAAATCTAATAGAAATTAAAAAATTATTCTCCCATTTTATTTTTATGTTCCTCAGTACTTGGAAACTAAATGGCCATGGGATAGAAAAAAATATACAAATTAATGGTAAATCGTTTCACATGTATTCAGAATAAAATAAATGAAATATTAATGATTCATTTCTAAATAATTTTAACCTAATAAATCTTTGTTAATATCCCAAGTGTAATTATATCATATATAAATATTAAAACAAAGTATATACATTCATTTATGTGTTATGTTTAATGAAATTTATATTTTAAAAAATTTTCCAATTCAAATTAATAATTTTAAAAATTATATCCAAAATATATTAATTATATCCAAAAAATTTTAATTATAAATGAAAATTCACCGTTACTTTTATATATATTCTATCTTGGAGCGCATATTTCTTCTAGTATATAAAAAAATTCCATTCCTTGTTTGAAAATAATACGAATATAAAATATTAAAATTCATTATAATATAAAAACAAGAATTAGAATATTAAAAATTATGTGCCCAAAATATTCTTAAAATATTATTGCACTTCACCATGGATAAAGAATATTAAGTAATATAACGTCTCAAATTTTCCATATATTATTTTTATGTATTAAATGGATTTATTTTTAGACCAATTACACTGATTTCTTGAGATTCTAAGTCTACGTGTTCCCAGAACAATTGTTTGAAAATATTAATCATTTTAATAGAACATGGGTTCATTTTTCATGAAAAAGTATAATCACTATTATATAGTTTTTGATATATGATATATGATAGTGTAGATGAGATTTTAATGGTGGATTTACCCTATGAATGACATAACATTAGTTGGTGTGGGTTGTTTGTAGAAAATTCGTAGAGGAAGTAACCATAAAAAATATTTTAATAATGACATTATTTTTGATGTAGTGTGTTTATTTTTTTTTAAATATTTTTCAGAAATTTAGGGTTAGCATAATAACCATAGAACGTCATCTATATATTTATTGAAAGATCCTCTAGAGAAGCTATTTGCCGATGATGACGGTTCAATCATATGACATAACTCAAATTTGATGAACCTTGCCAACGATGAAAACGACACTTCATTCTTCATTAGTAATTGAACCAAATTTTGGTATGGCATGCTGTTTTGAGTTGTTTTCCCCATTTTTTAAATTCTATGATTAATGTGGACCAATCAACAAATTTATTGGCCTGAATATCGATTTTTGTTGTGGGACATGATTTTATATGAGGTATCATCAAGAGATAGATATTTAATCCTCTACATTTATTTTTCTAATGTAAATAAATTTAGGTCTTCATGAACAACAGTTGAGGTTCATTCATCCGGGTTATCCTTTAGTTTTTTCACATCTTATTCTCTGTATTCATTTCCATTGGATCCTCGTTGTCATGGATAGACCTTTCCTGGTGTCTTTGAATGCAATTGAACCCTCGTATTGTAGGAAAATCGACAAGATATGACGGATATGTGTAGATCGAGATCCAAAGATCATAGATCTCCAACCATTGGGTTTTTTTAAAAATCAGATGAGGATTTTTGGATCACAGAAGAGGAGGCTATGCTATTGTCTATGGGGACACATGGGATGCAGTGGGTGCCTTGGCCACATGGCATGCAGCTAGTTAACGTGTAGACCGGGTCGAGTAAGGCGGCTTGTGCACAAGAATTTCGGGATTTGCAGCCCACGCAAAAACAGGTTTTTCGAATTAATAAGTCGGGATAGGTGTGCCAAGTCGAGCTGGTAGGTCCCAGTGGGCCGAGTTAGTTCAATAGGGTCAAATCAAGCCATGTGGTTGGGTCAGATCCATTCTGAAGTCAGTGTGATCTTTGCATAGTGAAGCTATGGTCGATTGTAATGGCCGACTGTACGGTGTGGAAGCTAGAGCTGTCATGGGTTCATCGGTCCCGCGACCATGCCTATAGACAGTCGACCACCATAGATGCTTGTTCGTGGTAGGTGGACTAGCCACTATAGTCATTCCACAACAACCGATCCATGGGATGTTTGACTGCCATGGTTGGTGGACCGACTGTGCGGTCAGTCCACAGTCCTAGTGACCCCCATTAACACATCAAACGACCATCACTTCTAAATGGGTTATCCAATAAACGATACATCTACTGTGATGAGACCCTACCATTGATTAGTAAATTTTTAGAGAAGTGGTGAGTTTTTTTATACTAGTATTTGTTGGGATAATTCCTTTGTTCCATTGCTTGTAGAGTTTAGTACTACATTATGTCCACATCACTTGATTATAATTCCCTCTAGAGGTCCAGTCCTAGATAGATTATGGAATACCTTTTTGGGACTATAGTTTGATCCTTTATCACCCTTTTGTGGTGGGTTTTGTGGAATCAACATAACAGTTGAGATCAATTTATTGGTCCTCCATAATGCGGGTCACATCAATAGGGTCAGTGGTATTCCCCAATATGATTGGGTATGATCCTCTATGTTGTGGGTTGATCCAAATTGGGTATGTTTTATTCCATAGTGTGTCTAGAAAGGATCTCATATCATTGTTTCACAGTCTTTCTTGATCAAGGAATTCTTTTTGGCTTGGTCACAATTGATCTTGACCTTTTTAGGAGTGTATCTGATGATATCATGGTTTTAGGAGTGTCTTCTCCCAGAATCACCATGCTTAGAGATTATTCATGTTTTTAAAAAGGGTTGTGGCTTACATTTAGACCATGTGTCTTGGATAAAGTATATATATATATATATTCTTGTTATATGTGTTGTATAAATATACCAGTATAGATATGAACCTGATTTTCTTGTGTGGTATTTAATTGTTGTATTCCTTTTTGGTCTTGGGGTATCCTACTATGTTTTTTAATACACAACCATGCACATTAATTTCTCACACATTTCATGTCTGGTTAGATTAATGACCTTTTGTTGGAGTCCTAGGTAGACTAGGACTAGACTGTTCTCTATGAGACAAGACAAACTGAGGTGTGTTCTAGTGTTGTTTCAAAATATAGTCAGAGTACCTATTTTCATACTGGTTGTACATGTGGTTACAAAGTCTTTTTTGTGGGCGTGTATTAGTCCCTATTTATTTTCATGTACTTTAAATATTTTTCTCTAGTTGTGGGATTTAGTGGTTTACCTTCATTTTTTTTTGTGTTTTTTTACATTTCAACATTTATTTCTTGGAGATATGTTTGTGTTCAGTTACATTAGGCTAACACCTCTCATTTTTGGGATATGGCTTCTTAGTGGTAGTCACTAGCTCTGGTCAATTGGAGGTAGGCTTGGAGTAGTCACAGATCCAGAACCTCTGGAATGGGTCATGACACAGTGTTATCCAATCGTGGTCAGTTCTGCTTTAGGATTGGGAGTCTGTGAGATTGGATTGGGGAAACAATTTTATGTATTTTGGGATTATATTTCTTGCAAGGGAATCTAGTGTTGGTGTTGTGGCTTATGTATCCGTACACCAAAACTATAAGAACCTTCTCTTTGAATCGGTATATGAAAACACTGGTTATAGGGAAAAACAATTGTGCATGAATCATATAAGAATTGGTGGGTAATGCACATCCTTCTTGTGTTAGCTCTCCAAATATATTTTATTGACTGTGGTACACCTTTTATATTTTAGGATGCTTTTACACATATTTCCAACCAATATTCCACTAGGTGAACATGAGGATGATCTTCTTATTGATGAGGCATCGGTATAGGGGCCTAAACCAAATATGGATCCTTTGGGTGGTTTACCAACTATTCTACCACCCATCGTGTAACAACTACCAAAAGCACTACCAGATGAGGATGCATGCAGGCTATGTGCATCGAATGAGTTTTAAAGGCATGGAACTCTCAGGTTTTAGGCTGAGTCAGACACCCAGTTTTCTAGGATTGGCTTGATACAGTCACCTGGGTTTTATTCCTTGTAAGAACTCCTTCCAAATAGATGTATGTCCTTACTGCATATCTTTTTCAGGGCTATATGTAGTGATGGTCAAAGTTAGGAAATCAAAATTGTGATCAGAGAACTCTTCAATGAATATAGTTTGAAAACCATTTTAGAGAGGTGTTTTTACCTTATAATCAAAATGATATATATATCTAGAAGACTCTAACGATCTTGAAGAACAACATGTCAGTATCTGAGTATTCGTCAAGTCATAACACATCTCCAATTACTCTATGGATATTATACATGTTCTATACTTGAGGTCTCATACCGTTGATAGAGTTATATGTATGGAAATCTATGCCAGTGTTATTCCAGGGGAAATTCTTACATATGTTATGGTTTTTTAGTAAAATTTGGTGGTTGAAATTTTCTTGTCTAAGATGATAAAACAAGTGATTGTCATGAATGGGAATGTAGGAGTGGAGACCTTATGATTTGGGAGCTGATGTCAGTAATAGGGAATTAGATGTGTGAGAAGTTTCAATAGGAGGTCTTAGGATAGAGGATATATTTTTTAAGGATAATAGGGTGTATCTGGTCATCCTAGAGGCATCGTGTTCTATTCATGTAATAGTGGGTGAGATCTTAACTGAGATTTTCCAACCAAACATGCAACGAACATGTATACTATTTATGGAGCACCGTAGAAGTGATTGAAATAGGAGAAGACATATCTTTAAGGAATTGAACATGGTAGTAAATTTTGGAGAGTATTAAGAGGTGTTTTGAATTTCAACATTTTCCCCCACCACCCCCTGGTGGTCCACACCATGCTCAAGGAGATAGAGGACTGAGGAGGGGAAATTTGCATGCGATCGAGACATATGACCTATTGGATCAAAGAATGATTCATGGTATGATCTGTGTTTTTACATTATCTACTATATTGATAGACATAGGTTCTATTCAATATTATCATGCCACAAATCTTTCGTAAGAAATAGAGATTTTGATTGAATCATTGAGTCAACCATCATTCTTGGAGACTCCAACTGGTGGAGACCCAATGATCACACAATGGTTCTAACAGGGTGACCTAACTATTGGAGGAATATGTATTTGATTGTATATCTTAGTAGCATCATCGAGGCCATACGATGTAATTATTTTTATGAAGTACTTTCCACAATTCATACTCAAATTGGTTATTTTAGGCGAAGAGTGCACTGTGCTCCTTGTGATGGAACCAGTTTTTTCATAGTTGGTGGAAATAAAATAAAGGTAGTTTAGGATGGACTAACACATAGAAGGGTGTAGCCAATTATTCATTAATTGTCTAGCATCACCCTTGGTGTAGTGAATGATATGAGTCTGCAGCTTTTTGGAGTGGTGGTAGAGTATGATGAAATCATTCCTAAAAGAGATCTAGGTTTACCTCCCCATTGGGAGATAAACATCTTCATTGATCTACACACTGGTATGACAACAATAACTAAACCTACATTTCAGATAGCTCCTCTATAACTTTGTGAGTTGATTGTACTGGTAGAGTAATTGTAGTGGGAGAGCATAATGAGACCTAGTGTATCATGCAGGGAAACCCCAGTTTTGTCATCCACGAAGGAAGATATGAGATTGAGGTTATGTGTGGATTTTCGATGCATAAAATAGGTTACAGTTAAAAATAATTATCCATTATAGAGTATTGATGACCTCATTGATCAGTTGAAAGGGGTATGGTGGTTCATGAAAATTTAATTCATATCTATCCACCACCATCTATGATCACTGGATGAGGATATATTGAATATAGATTTTAGATGTTGTTATGACCACTATATGTACTTTTTAATGTCGTTTAGAATTACAAATTCCCCAAAGGTGTTCATGGGACTTCTGAATATGATCTTACAACATTACATAGAATGATTCATGGTGTTATTCATTGATTACATCCTAGTGTACTCAGTGTCCAAGGAAGAGCATTTGAGACACTTGAGGATGGTCTTGGACACACTCTAAGAGCACCAAATTTAAAAGAATATCTAAATTTGTCTATCCTATATTGGATATGTCTATTTTCAATGTCACAACATTTGAAGGGATAGAGTTGTAGTGGATCCAGTGAATAGAAAGGCTGTTATTTCTTGGGATCCACCGAAAAGTGTTAACGAGGTTCGAAGTTTCCTTGCTTTGGTAATGTACTATCGGTGGACTGTACCCGACTTATATAGGGTGGATGAATCCTTGAATTCTTTTACATGAATGGGGAAGCATTTTCTGTGGATTGAATAGTTTCGGGAGAGTTTTCACCTATTTTGGAAGAGATTAATGAGTGATCATATCTTGAGATTTCCATAGGAGGGTTCCAAGTACGTAGAGTTCTTCGATGAATTAAGAATCGAGCATAGTTTTGTCTTGATTTAGAGGTAAGCGGTGATTTCCTATGGTCACTGTCAGTTGAGACTATATGTGTAGAACTACGTGACCCATAAGAGTCTCAACTATATCTTCTCTTAAAATTATATAATCATGAGATAATGGTGATAGATAGAGTTCCTTCAAGACTATGACTTTGATATTTTCTATACTCTTGAGATGGTGAATGTTGTGGCAGATGTTCTCATATGGAGATCAAGCTCACCGATACTGAACGAGGCATTGGAGCATATAGCCTTCTTGTAGTTATACATTGTTGATGGATATGGGGATGCATACCTCCAATTGATGTTTTTCACCCCAAAACACTTACAATGATTTGAGTAGGCACATGTTGGGGATAATTATTATGATACCTTACATGCTTAAATTTCCATAGGGCATGCTCCAGATGGATATTCCAAAGGTGAGAAGCATATTATTTTTTTAGAGGACGTATAGTTGTACCAGTGGAATTGCGGGAGGAGGTTTTGAGGGAGTTTCGTGCATCTCCTTGGGAAGTAACTCTAGGTGTTGAAATGACGTTCCATGACCTTTGATGTGAGTTGTGGTGGCCAGGAATGATGAAGGGAGTTTTAGAGTGTGTCTCGCAATGCCTTACATTTCATCAAGTGAAGGTTAAGCACCAGGATCCAGTGGGGTTGGATCAACCCCTCGAGGTGATAGAATGGATGTATGATAGGATATAGATGGATTTCAATATATGTTTACCACATATTTCTAGGGGACATGATGTCATCTAGGTGATTGTTGACTAACTCACCATGTCGGCCCACTTCTTAGCTATCTGATAGCAGTGTTCAGCAGAGTGATTGGGGCATCTCTATGTACATGATATATTAAAACTCCATGGTGTTCCATAGATGATATTTTTATATCACGATTCTATATTAACATCCTAAAAGTTGAAGGCATATTAGGAGGTTTTTGGGACCCAGTTATTCTTGAGCATAGTTTTCCACCTTCATATAGATGGCCTGATTGAGCAGACCATTTACGTTTTGGATGAAATGTTGTGGGATTGCATGTTATAAATTGGCCATAGATGAGAGGATCACATACCAGTGGTTATGTTCACATATAAAAAACCTATCATTCCACCATTGGTATGGAACCATTCAAGGCATTGTACGGGTGACCATGTAGGTCACCACTTTGCAGGAGTGGCCTAGGAGAGTCAGCACACATAGGCCTGAAATTTGTGAAAACTACTATAGATGTGAAGATGATAATTTTGGAGAAGAATAAAACTATAAAGATTCTTCATTATTCTTATGGTGATAAGAGATAGAGTATTTTGGTGTTCGAGGAATGAGACCATGTGATTCTTCAAGTTTCACCTCGATGGGTTTTACAGTGGTTTGGTTGGGGTGGACAGCAATCTCTGATCATCATCCGCCCTTTCTAGATACTATGTAGAGTAAGCGAGTTTACATATTGATTGGATCTACAACTATAGTTATATAGGGTACAATGAGTCTTACATGTGTCGTAGCTATGGAGGTATGTTCATGACCCATCACTTGTCATCGACTAAGGTGAGATAGACATCGAGGATGGTGAAGCATTTTCTAAGAAACTGACAGAGATTTAGGATTAGATAGAGTGGATCATTCATGGGAAGAGATTACTTTACATTAGGTACTATGGAAACACGAATATATCTGGGAGGGAACATGAGAGAGGGAGGCTCATATTTGTGCCCAGTACCCTCATCTATTTGAGTATCATTTTTTTTTGGATTTTGAGGTGGTAAAGCCCTAAATTTGATAGAATATAAAAACTTATATTTTCGATGTATTATATTTAAATATCATATCCATTGATTTTAAGACTAGTCCCTCAAAAACAGTGACATTTTAGTCCCGTTGTCCAGGGAAAAAATGTTTGAAATATATTAACCTTTTTAATAGCACTCACTTGTAGTTTTAATGATGATGTGGAATTACTCTTAAAAGGGTTCCTGGATATAAAATATGAGGCCACCATTGTGTACATAATTGTGGATTACCCTAGGATTGAATTATCATTATTCAAAACATGTCATATATATAAAAATTCATGTAGGACGTTACCGTAAATAAAATAATTTAATAAAAAATTTATTTTGATATGGTAAATTTATTTTTTTTAGTATTTGTTAGGAATTTAGGGTTAACAAAATAACCCTAGAAATTTATCTAGAGATGTGGTGAAATGACCTCTGGAGAAATTTTTGGTGGAAGATGTAAGATCAATCAAAGGACACACCTCAGATTCAATTATCCTTTCCAACAACGACAATTATTCTTTGTTCTTCGTTAAAAATTGAAAAAAATTAATGTTGGGTGTGTTGTTTTATGTATCTCCCAATTCATTAAATTCTAAGATGAATGTGGACCAATCATCAAATAGATTTTCCCATGCATTGATCATTGTTTCGGGATTGAATATTATATGTAGGATTATGGGGAGATATGTCATTATTCATCTTCATTTAACATTCTAATGGAATTGGATTGAGTCCGGCACAAATCAAGGCCATGTGTACTTCATTAGGGTTCTCTTTGTCTTTTTTTCGTCTTTTATTCGTAATATTTTTCATTTGATCCTCTTGGTTATGAATCAACCTTATTGGGAGGATTAAAATGGTATCAGACCCCCAGATTGGAGGTAAATCAACCAAATATTTGAGATCTGTGTAGATCATGACCCTATGATCTTAGATCTACAACCATTGAGTTTTTCATGAATCAAAGGAGGATTTTCATCTCACATAAGAAGAGGAGGAAGTGGCCAGCGCCATTGACATGCAGTGGGTTATGGGAAACAGCCGTGGAGAGGTCCATGTGGGAAACAATCAGAAACTATGTGGTCCGAGCTGAGTCAGGAAGACCACAAATAAGAGAGTCAGGCCAGTCAGCCCTCGCGCATGGGCGTCGTGCCATGTGTCCCACATGTAAGAGAGACGAGCCAAGATAACGTGCTGGTCCAAGTGGTTCGAGCCATGTTGGTCAAGCCCAGCAGCCTGGGTCGGGCCGATCAGTGGGTCAGACCAATGAATGACCATGCGTGACCTGGGCGGACCCACGCCATGGTCAACCATTATCTGCGACACCTTCAGCTGTCATGGGTGGATCAGTCATGGAAGGTGGGCCAATCGTCATGGTCATTCCATGACTGACAGTCCATAGGATAGTCAACCTCCACGATCATTCCATAGGCCCAATGACCCTTTTAAAACATAAAATGATTAAAATATATATATGGAGCGTATGATCAATGATTTATCAATGAAATTTAGATCCTAACATTGAGATTTTACTTTGAGATAAGTGATTAGATTTTAGTTTGGAATATTATAGGTTAAGATTGTTTCCTCAGTCCTTTCCTTGACGGTTCAGTGTTACATTACATCCACATCATTTTTTTAGAATACCCTCTAGAGGTTGAGTCCTAGATAGATTATGTTATCCCTTATAGGGACTGGAGTGTAATCCTTTATCACCCCCAGTGAAGTTTTATTGGCATCAATGTAACCACTAAGAGAAAAGTGCAGTTCATACATCTAGTGGTCCATACAAGTAAGGTATGTTTTATTCCATAGAATGTATCGGTTGGATCCTCTATGTTGTGGTTTGATCAGTATTGGGTACATGGTAATTCTCCAGTATGTCATGGAAGGATCCCCTATCTGTGTATCATAGTCATTATTGGCCAATGTGTTCCCTTTGTGTGGGGCCCAAATGAGCTAGACCTATTCCCGAGTGTCTTTAATGATATTATGTCTTGAGAAGTGAAATATACTAGAATGTGCATTATTCGAGCATAATCTTGTGGCTAGAAATTGGTTGTGGCTTACCTCTACACATTGTGTATTGGATTGAGTATATTTGGATGTTCTTGTTATATTTAATGTGGACATATTATTTTGTAGAGTGGACTGCACATTCCATTATGGTATTTCATTTTTGAATTGCTTTTTGGTTTCGAGGTTTCAAACTGAGTATTTTTATATTCAACAATGCACGGTTTTTTCCATCATGTTTGGTGTAGAGTGCATATGATTGACCATTCGAAGGAGTCCTAGGAAGCTCATGAATAGGATGTGCTTTGTGAAACAGGATAGACTGAGTTGTGGTCCTATGGATTTTCAGACAGAATATCGAGAAATATATTTCTTATAGGTAGAACTTCTTTTTATAATATCTTTTTGGTGGGATTGTATTTGGACCTGTTTTGAATTTAGTACTTTCACTTTTGGTCTCTGGTTGTAGGAAGTAGTGTTTTTCATGCACTGTTTACATAGTGTTTTCACATATTTGAATTTTTGGCTTAGATATGTGTGACTGTGTATTGTTACATTAGTCAAATTAATCAAATTTCTAGGGTATTCCTACTCGGTTCTAGTCCCCATCCAATGGCCTATTGGTGGAAGTATTGGGCTAGACATTTCTTGGGATCCTCTGCGATGGTTCTTGACAAGTAATGTGCATTCACGCATGAAAAAACACCCATCACACAGTGGCCTCTGATATAAATGTTATTATATATTCGTGGATATTATTTTAGGATATATAGAAAACTATTTAATATATATGTTCCATACTCTTTATGAAAATGAATCTTTCATCATTAAATAATTTCATTCTACTATAATATTTTAGTAATGTAATCTGTTTTTTCAAGATATGAAATTTTCCACACTATAGGTAAAATAAACTGTGGGTCTATAAATCAATATACATATATATTTTAATTATTCTTACAAATTTTGAAAATATACCCAATTAAATACAATCATATAAGTATAAATTTTTGATAAATTAAATGAATGAAACAATATTTTTAATAAACATACAATGAAAAAATATTATATTGTGTTGATGCCAAACTGATCTCTAGCTGCATGATCCATGATATAAATTTTAAAAATCCCTAGAATAATTGCATGCCCACAAAACACCAGAATCAATTGGGATCTCATATACATCCAATAACGAATTATAATGTGTTGACAATCTATC
Organism: Viscum album; assembly: GCA_963277665.1. Lineage (NCBI taxonomy): Eukaryota > Viridiplantae > Streptophyta > Magnoliopsida > Santalales > Viscaceae > Viscum > Viscum album. Next base: position 1,361,876,966 of record OY728133.1, read on the forward strand.
ATGACTTGTTAAAACTATATCTGAAGATAAAAATTGGATTTTTTGTTCTCTATAAAATATTTATTTACCTTAAAATTATTTTTGTCAAAATTAGAAAAACTTTTAAACTTTAAAATGATAATAAAATTTAATTAAAAGATGAAATAAAACATTAAATAAACACATACCTCAATACTGGTATTTTAGAAAATTCTAGATGGTTAAACTAAAAAAATGGATAACACATTGTCTAATTATAGTCACCTCATCTATAGAAAATAGTATTTATACTGATCTGTTTATAATATCATGTAAAATGATTATATGATTCTCTATCACTATCTGTTGATGTTTAATGGTATCATTGATATAAAATATCATCCATATACAACAATATATAGTGGATCATCAAAATATAACTCAAAATAACATGTAATTCAAAGAGGAGGGGTGCAAGATTATGATTAGAATGCATTCTTTCTATAGGTGGAGGTGGTGGATTTGGATAAGTAGGAATGGGATATATTATTGGAGGTGGGGGAGTTGGATTAGCAGTCCGAAACTATCTTTTCATGTCTGCAAACATCATCTATAACAAATATCATATCCTTCCTTCCATCGTCACATGAATATACTGAACCTTATCTTCCAAAGATTCTATTTTTTATCAATATCCTCCATTAGCGGAGCCACAGAATATATAAATTATTTTTCATTGATACACCTATTGTGTATCCTCATACTCGAACCAGGTGTTTTAGATTTACCAATATTGAAAAAAATATTTTCTTCCTACCATCACCTATAAATACCTCATGTGTTCTCTGAACCTCAATATAATCTTATATACAATATTTGAAAAAAAACTATAATGAGTCATAATATAAAAATATGTTAATTAACATAAATTAATGAATAATGTAAATATCATACAATCCTTTCATGTACCACCCTCTTATCATCCATTTGATATTGTCCATTTTTCTCATCTGAGTACTCTTCCGTTTTTCATGTTTAGATTGGGGGAGGAGGGTCATCTTCTGTAGAGCTTGTAGATGTAGAGCTCAATTTTTAAAAATTTGTAGCCATCATTTGTTCTTTGAATAACGTATATCTTCCAAAGATAAAGTATGACGTTATATGTTTATAGATTGGATATATTAAAGATATCTGCTCAAATATTGTAAATTAAGAATAAAGATATCATTAATGAATCATGAATAAAATAATTAATATAAAAAAACTTTTAAAAGGTAACATTTCACTTAACATAAATGTTTATTCTATTCTAATTTCAAAATATTTCTTCCATGTATATTCATCTATAACTAGATATATATTCCATGGATAATGTTGTTTTTATACACAAAAATTAAATATTGTTTGAGGGTTTATTTACAACCCCTCGATATCATATCATCATATGATAAACATTTCCATTAGATTCATCCAATATCAGTTATATCACATGTCATAAGATAAGAATGAGGGAAACATATATATTATAAATAATTCAAGATGAGTAAAATAATAAAATATGAACATACCAAAATGGTCTCCCATATGTGAGAAATTATTAATTTGTCGACACTTCTAAATTTGTCAGTAAAACAAATTATTTTACCCTACACTTTTATAAAATTATAGATTTTCATTTAATTTGGACCACTTAAAATATCATTATAATCAATGTTTACTATTATCATAATTTCATGGATATGGAAAACAGATAATATTGTTAAACATGTGTTTCCAAGTTTACCAACCCTCAAAATCGTATTTGGCCCAGTGGAAGTAGATGTCTCTTGTAATGAAGGATAAGGCACATAAACCGGACACCTGTACATTCCTCTCAAGAGGTATGAGTACAACCATCGTCAACAGTATATGGTGGATTAGTTAATTAATTTTTTTTTATTCTACGAGTCAATAAAGCTAACAATTACTATATAAATATGCAAACTTGACTAATGAAAATTAATGTAAATATAAAATGAAAACATATCATATAAAAAAGCTAACTAAACTAAAAAACCACATTATTCATTGTGTATTTTATAGATAAAAAAATGATAACAACATTAATGAGATATGAAATGAAATATAAAAAAATGAAAAAGAAATCCCAAAATGGTGTGTGAATAGTTAAAATGATTCTCTGTAATTATTAATATTTACACCAAAAAGAATATTTTTTATTGTACTCTTATACAATATTTTTTATATTTAAATTATTAATTTTTAAATAATATTTTTTCAACAAAATCATTTAATAGAGGAGATATTTAATGGTAAACATGGTACAATAATAAAAAATAAACTAATATAGGAAAAAAAGATAACTTATTTGTTATAATATGTGTTTTAATAATGAAAATCATATTAAAATATCTAACGTCTTAGGAAATTTTAAAAAGTAATTAGAAAATAAATATATTTTAACTGTAATATGAGGAATGCATTAATGAATTGTTTCCCCAAATTCCATCATCATGATCGTTCTGTATGGAACTAAACATGTCTACTTTGTACACAAAAATATTATATCTTCGTCTTTCCATTTAGTTATGGTTCTCACAAAAATTAGTATATTATCCATGTTTATCATCACGAACATACTGTTTTTCCCTTTTAAACCAATAGACCACTTCATATCAAATAGATCAAGGGAATATGAATATTTTTCAAGTGATGTAATTATAAATAGTCAATCTATGTATTCCAATCAATTCAAAATTACTAGTGTAATTCCAAATTCATCTTGTCTGACACTGTTTTTTACAACAATCCATTTTTTGTTAAACAATTGAACCTGAAATTTAATGTAGTCAACCTCCAACATTTCTTCAACGAATCCATGATATGCAATTGATACATATATTGTTTTTTTTATTTGTATCTTAAAAAATACATTTTTTATATGAACCACAATACACTATTATTTTAATATATACTTTTGTTGACCTGGTTTTTCATATGAAATGTATAGCTATTAATGTCATACCAAGACCAAGTAATTAAATTTTTTCTTGGACCACCAATTATCCATATCAATGTTTTTGATGAATCTAATCTATCATGCACGGTCTATTAAATCCAAGGCAAAAGAAATTTATTATGAACATTCAAAATACACATATCTTTCTTCTTTGGGTTACATTATTTCAAAACATTAATATGAAATATAACACATGGATAAGAATCATCTATGTTTTAATATCCCGAGATTTAATTAGATATATTATTTTTAATTTCTTTGATGTCTTTTTTTGTACGCTACCCAATGATTAGCTTGTGCTATTTGCAACACTGTATTAGCTTTCATTATACGCAACTATATACTTGGCCTGTGTTGCAAAGAAGTTCAAATTCTGTTGATAGAATTCATCTAACACAATAATGTGTATATATTTTTTTAAATTTTTAAATTAAATAATATTGGATTATTTTATACACAAAAAATATGAAGATTGCACTACACTCAATACTGACATGTCTTCTGGTACACTCTAGAGCGGCTTTTCTCTATAGCATACGTTGTATGCAATACTGAGTTTCATTAAACAATGATATGTTAATGAACTAACTGTAATGGTTAGTATTAACAAATTTTTTTTTATAACATTAGCATTCATCTTACACATTTTATAGAACATGGTATGAGAACTATATCAATTGTTTGGATAAAGTAAGTATTTTAAAAAAAATGCAACATTGTCGCCTTTTGATGGCGCACCAATTTTAAATATAGTTTTTGAAATGTATATAAGTTATATTTGACCAATTAAACTTATTTTTTTTCAAGCAGGATATAAAAATTTATTTTGGATAATTTTTGATATATTCATATAATATTCATATTTGGACGAATATAAAAACTAAACAGAATTTTCAACAACAAGATTAATTTTAAATTAAATAATGAAAATATTTTGTCATGCATTTGGAAAAATAGATTCCCTATTTGAAATATATATTTTCAAATTATGTGAATATGCTACATTTTTATTTTTGGGCATTATGAATTGTAACTATGGTGATTTTTTTCCAATGTTAAATGTAAACTTGGTAATTAAGTGTAAAACAAATATTCTATAATTTCCATAACACTTGGTTTAAAATAATAGAATGATTATATTTCGTCCTAAATCATACATGCGTTGAAATGGTATCTATTGGAACCCACATTGATGAGATTAAGACATTAATTTTTTTAATTTAATGAAAACTCACATATGTCTCACTCAAACATTAATAATTAAATTATTTTTAATATAAGGATATACAAAATATAAATTTGACTATAAATACTCATTTGAAGAATATAATGTTTTTCTTTATAATTGTAATTTATTTTTGAATTTTAAGAAATGTATAATTACATTAATACCATATACATTAATGGTTCCTAAATTATATATTTAGAGAAAAATCGATAATATTTTTTTAATTAAAATAATAAAACACTTTAAATGCTCAAACAGTTGACCAAGACTTATTAGTAGGGTATTTAAAAACTATAACCATAAAACGGTGATTTTTGGACCATTTGGAACCATATATACGTGATTATAACGTTTATATTATTTTATTTTAAATGATGTCGATGCTGTCACCATTATACATTAATAAAAAATAACATTCTAAATGTCATGAATTTTTGAAAAAAAAATTGGACTAAAATTATTATCATGATATCAATTAGATTTATATTCATCATTATATTTTATTTTTAATTTTTGTTCAAAAAATAAGTATATAATATATTTAGACAAAAATGTTGTAGTAATTATTTCATTAAGGGAAATATACAATATATGGTTTAACAATTATTAAAATAAATATTATTTTTACTTATTAATGTGATCCACGAATTGTATAGATGAATGTCACATGATAGGAATCTATTAAATATTATGGTTCGAATATATCTTCTGTGTGGGTTTTATTTAAATTCAAATAAATGAATACTGTTAAAATTGACACTATTGATATTTGATAATGATAACATTTTATTAATTTGATTAAAAATTGGAAATATATTTTAAAAAAATAATTTAAAATTATCTGGCCTCAAATGTAATAAATAATTGACATTTGTACAATTCTCAACACATATGTATGTATTTATATCAATTTAAAATTTAAAATATTATTAAGAAAAATACAAATAAATTGGTTAAATAAGGATAAATCAAAATAATAAGGTATAATATAAAATAAAAACTTGTATAAATTTTATTTGTTTTATTAAAAAAAACCCTATCACATATCAAATTCAAATTTGAGTTTATATGGAGGTTTTTATATGGTGTTTTATTTTATTATAAATTAATATTTTTTTCTTTCCAAAAGTCTCCCTCTCATCTCTTATAAAAATGTACATTATCTTCTAACCTTCACTCCATTTTGAGCTATCGTACTCGTCCAAACCCTTACCATTTCACTTATCAACATCCCTATAAGCATAATAGATATGGAAACCCTACTTTTATTACAAACATAAAAACGATTTATTACATAAAACATCACTTGATACAAAAAAGAAGATCGAGTGGTTTAGTGTCTTTGGGGCTTAGGATCATTACAGAAAAACTTAATACACAAAATACAAAATATTTATTAAAAACATACTTTACATGACCACTACATTCCCTCGTACTTAGCATTGCAGGGGATAACCAGAGGGTATGCATAAGAAAAGGGTGAGCTATAAAGCCTAGTAAGGGAGTACACATGGAATAACATGAGGAGTACAATAAATGTTTTAAAATAGGCATATCAATAGATCATAAGAGAAAAATGAACCTAAAGGCGTGATAAAGCATGATAATCATAACCTGGAAATGTGGAAACAACACTTAACATGGAATTAGCATGAGCCAAGGCTCATTGCACATGGAGATTTGAGTAAATCCTCATTGAAAATAATGCACGAGTAAACCATCGTTTCACTTGAATTATCAGGTCAACACTCATTGAACATGACGTATCATGATACTATAATTCACCCAATGCATTGGAGCGCTATTAGGGCACACCCGTCTTAAACATTTCATTTCATGCATAAGTGTGCCACATGGATCATAAAACATGGATTAATAAAACATAATCATTTATTCTAGGATAAAGGAATGTGGAATTCATAAATTAATCATTATAATCAATAATTAAATGTTCATAATTCTGAATACCCTTTATGGAGAAATGGGCATGGTATTCACTACACAGTTGCATTGGCTTAGAAAATCGGTTCGATTTCTGTAGTGTAACGACGTGAAATTAGAATTCATAAAAATGGTTGAAGAGAGACAAATGGGTTCCTCATCATATCTAAATATAATGGAAGGTGAGGAGGTCATATAGATACATGTCCCAACAATTTTAATGGAATTTAGATTAATGATACAAAAGTTTTACTTGAATCTAAAATAGGAGATAACAGTTCCTTTCAAAATTTAGGCATAGTAACAGGTGTATATAGGAGGCATTTAATGAGAGAGAAAGTGGTCTCACGTCATTAAAACATAAAGAGGGAAGTACGAGGGTGTTGAAAAACCTTACCCTAAAATACATAATTGAAATGATAAGGGCAAAACAACTTAATGAAAATTGGACAAAATGAGAGAGGAAGCAAATAACCCTTACTTGGAAGTGTGCTTCCAAAGGCTAGCGAGAGGCTTGTGAGATGATTTTTGGGAGATTGAGGAACCATGGGAGGATTATAGAGAGATTAGGGCAGATTGTGGACGAAATTCAAAGGCATTGAGTGAGGAGGTAGTGTGATCTTGGGTGGGTTTATATAGGAAAGGTGATGGAATTCTTTATTTTTTAGGTTTGGGTCCCCTTACATTAAATTAATCGAACCCACAAACCATCCCATGGTTTTGCCCATGGTTTTTGGCAAAGGGAATAGGATAAAATAATTTATAAGGCCAAATTCCGAACTTATTAAAATAATAGGGTTTCTTATGTGGAGGTGAGTCATACTCCCATTGAAATTAATTTAAAAAGGAAAGGTGTTTAATAAGTGTTGAGGGGTCCATTAATGCTTTGAAAGGTAAGTAAAACAAACCCAAAATCACATTATTTTAATGGTAAAACATATATTTTCTGAACATAAATATTATAGTAATTTATTACATCATTATTGGGTCATTATTATGTCAAAAAAAAACACATTATATATTTAAACAGTAGTTAATTTTTACCCAAAAATTTGATTGTCTCAGAAAATTATGAAAAATTCACCATTGGATAATTTCAACATCCTGATTCCAGAAATAACATTTATTTTATCTATATAATTTTCTAAATATGTTAATTTTCACTTTTAAAATAAAAACTGACATTTATCGAAAATTCATGGGTTTTGACAGAAATGACATTCAAACCTTAATAAAAATTACAATTGCATTCATAAAATTATAAGATCATTTATATATAATAAAAATTAAATTTATAATAATAATAATAATTTATTAAAATATTATTTAATTAAAAAATCCAATAATTTAATAAAATATAATTCTTAATTAAATAATAACTAAAAACATTATATGTACATTAAAAACTATTTATAATGTATCAATAATGAAAAGAATGTATATTCATTATTATATACAAAAACAATAATTTACATGAACATAGTTCTATTCATTTGTTACATAACACCTTGAAATAGCCACATAAGACCTAAGGGTGTGGTTTGCGATGGTGATAGACTCTTGGGGTGGCTCAGATAACATTGATCGGGTGGTAATTTTATATCAACTTCCACATTTCCCGTAGACGGTCTCGTTCGAGCTTGACATTATATATCTATCTAGGTCTTCGTCAAGAGAGAAGACCAAGGATTCTACCACTTTTCTGAGCTTTGACAAATGGGCTTTGTATGGAGAAATTCTACTTGATGAGGCCATCACTTCTTTTTTCCGAGAAAATTGGATTTCTTAAAGCCCTATATTTATATTAATCATGTGATCACTGTTCAATGTATATATTAGCAACGGTAAAAATTCATAACATAAAACCAATGAAGTTGAAATTTTATATAAACATAAAGAGACATTTAATTAGATCAAGATGTATTTCCATTAATGAAACTTTGGGTTGTTACAATATTTCCCCCTTAAAAAATTTATCCCCATAAATTTACTTTTCCCACACTAAAACAGACGTGGGTAACTCAGCTTCATCATTTCCTTCGATTCTAAAGTCGCATCTTAGAACTTGTGGTTTCTCCACAAAACCTTGATGAAGGGAATTGTCTGATTTCGTATACCTTTTTTCTATGATCTAATATCTTCAATGGTTTCTTCTCATAAGAAAGTTCAAACTCTAACTGTACCACCTCAGAAGAGATTACATGTGAAGGCTCCAGTATGTACTTCCATAAGAGGGATACATGAAAGACATCATGTACTTTGTCCATGGTAGGTGGAAGTGCTTGTCTATAGGCCACAGCCCCGAAACGATCAAGAATATCGAAGGGTCTGGTGTACCTAGGACTTAACTTCCCTTTCATCCCAAAACTCATGAACTTCTTCCATAGAGATATGTGTATGAAAAACCATGTCTCAAACTTTAAACTCAAGGTCTCATTGACGATTATATGCATAACTCTTCTATCGACTCTAGGCTGCCTTGATATGCTGCTGAATGGGTTTCACCTTATCCACCATTTCTTCGACCATTACTAGTCCAAGAAGCTTACGTTCACCGACCTCATCCCAAAATGTTGGTGTTTTGCACCTTTTCCCATACTGGGCTTCATATGGTGCCATTTGGATGCTTGAGTGGAAACTATTATTCTTAGAGAACTCAACTAGAGGAAGATGTTGATCCCATCCTCCATTAAAGTCCATTGAGCATGCTCTCAACATGTCCTCATGGGTTTGGATAGTCCTCTCGTATTGGCCATTAGTTTGAGGATGATAAGCCATAATGAAGTTCAGTTCAGTATTCAGAGCATGTTGAAGACTCTTCCAGAACATATATGTGAATCTTGTATCTCATTCAAACACAATAGATAGTGGTACTCCATGAAACCTTGCCACTTACCTGATATATATCTGTGCCAGTTGATCTAATGAGAAATCCTCTCGAATATCAATGAAGTGTGCAGTCTTTGTAAGATGATGCACAACAATCCAGATTGCATTGTTGCCTATAGATGTCCATGGAGGTCTGGTGAAAAAGTCCATGGTGATGTTCTCCTATTTCCATTCTGGTATGGGAAATAATTTCATCATCCCCTTAGACATCTGCCTCTCTGCCTTCACTTGCTGACACACCAGGCACATTCATGTATATTCATTGATCTCCTTCTTCATATTATCCCACCAAATGCTTTCTCGGAGATCTCGATACATCTTTGTGCTCCCTAGGAGAATAGAGAAATTTGAACTATTTACGTCATCCAAGAGATCCTTCTTCAGCTCCGGACATTTTGGAACACATAGTCTTTTCCCACACTGCACAATTCCTTCTTCATTAACATTAAACTCCGTGGATTTCCCTTTTTTGATAGTTTCCACTTTTTCTTGAAATCCCACATCATCCTTTTGAGAATACTTTATCCATTCCAAAAGAGAAAGCTGAGAAATCATTTGTGAAAGTATTGATGATGTTCCCTTGTTTTTTATTCACGTGCCCATCTTAATCATGTCTAAGAAGGTTGGATACTTCTCAATTCTCATAATTTATAAAATCGCTAGGTCCTATCTACATAGGGCATCTGCCACATTGTATGCTTTCACAAGGTGGTAATGGATTGAATATTCATAATCCTTGATTAGATCTATCCATCTTCTCTGTTGCGTATTAATCTCTTTCTATGTTAAAATATATTTAATACTATTGTGGTCAATATATATCTCACATTTCTCTCCATGGAGATAATGACGCCAAATTTTCCAGGAAAATATCATAGCCAACAACTCTAGATCATGAGTTGGATAGTTTCATTCATGGATTTTCACCTGCCTTAAGGCGTAGGATATCACATTATCTTTCTACATCAGTACACAACCCAATCCCTTCTTTGAATCATCACTAAATACAATTAAAAGTTCCCGACTTGTGGGTAATGTGAGCACGAGCGCAATGATAAGACTTCTTTTCAACACCTTGAAGCTTTCTTCGCATTCATCACACCAAGAAAACCCCACTCCCTTTCAAGTTAGCTTGGTAAGAGGGTTGTACAATTGTGAGAAACATTTCACAAATAATCGATAGTATCCGTCTAACCCCAAGAATCTACGGATATCTGTTACTGATTTTGGAATTGTCCACCCCTTAATTGCATCATTTTTGGAGGGATCCTCAGATATACCATTTCTTGTGATGATATGGCCCAAGAATGAGACCTCCTTCAAACAGAACACACACTTGTTGTACATTTCAAATAGCTTCTCCTTGCGCAAAGTCTCTAGTACAGTTCTTAAATGCTCCTCATGATCCTCATTGGTTTTGGAGTATATTAGAATATCATCTATAAAGACTACCACAAATTTGTCGAGGTAATCTCTAAAGACACTATTCATTAAGTCCATGTAGATTCCTGGACCATTAGTGAGTCCGAATGGCACTACTATGAATTCATAGTCCCGGTATCTTGTGCGAAAAGAATTCTCGGGGATATCTTCCTTCTTCACCCTTACTTGATAATATCCCGACCGCAAGTCCACCATTGAGAAGTATTGTTCCCCACATAGCTGATCGAACAACTCATAAATTCTTGGTAGAGGATACTTGTTCTTTATCGTGATTTTTTTAAGTTCATGATAATCTACGCAAAGCCGCATTGACCCACTCTTCTTCTTGTCGAAAAGGACTGGCGCACCCCATGGTGAAGCACTTGGGCGTATAAACCCTTTATCTAGATTCTCATGTAGTTCTTTATTCAGCTCTTCAATATCTACAGCCTCTATTCTATATGGAGTATTTGATATAGGTAATTCCCTGGGTGTAAGTTCAATTGAGAATTCAACATCTCTTCTAAGAGGAAGAACGGGCAACACCTTGAGAAACACTTCGGCGAATTCCCTCACAATTGGCATTTCATCAAGGATGGTTTCTTCATTGGACCCAATCATCTGTGCCAGATACGCATACTCATAGGGCCGTAATATCCATTCTTGAGATGGTGGAGCTAAAGGATATTCATCTTCCTCCTTACACTTGTAAAGAATTGGGGGTTGATTCTCCAAATAGAGTGTTATTTCCCTATCCTGACAATTTATGTTGGCTCAATATAAGGAAAGCCAATCCATGCCAATAATTGCATCAAAATCCACCAGAGGGAGTATGAAAAAGTTTCTCTGGGAAATTCAATCCACAGATTATAATAGGGGAGGACTTATATTCATGGGATGCAATGATTGCCCCATTTTCCGTACTCACCAACATCTTCACTTCCATGATTCATGGTGGTTCTCATATTATTCTACTGAAATTTCGATATATAAAATAATTCTTAGAACCTGAATAAAAAATTATGTTGTCTATTCTTGAATGAATAACTAGCATACCTGTCACCACTTCGTTGTGAGGGTTCACTTCAGCAGCAGTGATGGAAAAAGCTCTTCTTTACTGCCTTGGAGGTTGTTGGTTTCCTCCAAAAACCCTTGGAATAGGGCATTGATTTTCTAAATTACCTGTTTCATTGCATTTTTAGCATTGAACAACATGTTGAGGTTCGATCGGAGTGTTCCTTTCCTCTGTCGTAGCTGCAGGTCCTTCTTACCGATAGTTAACATCTAGGTGCCCCTCTCTTCCACACATGACGCATTTCTTCATCCCCTTAATTCAATTTCTAAGGTGCTTCTTTCTGTACTTTTGGAATTTGTGGTGTTGGATCTTCTTAGAACCGTTGGATTTATCCATCAGGCCACCAGCATTGAATTCCAACTTACGCTTCTTATCAAAATGATACCCATGTGATTCTTCGATCTTCTTTTTGAGTTTGAGTGCACATCGGACAATTTCTCCATTGCTTTCGAAGTCACAGATTGCCAATGATTTCCGCAGGCTGGGCTTCAGCCCACCAAAGAAGCGGTCAACTTTGCATTCGGGGGTAATGACAAAGCTGGAAGCGTATCGTGAAAGCCTTGTGAAGTTTTCTTTGTACGCTCAAATATATTCTTCGTCTTTTTTCTTTAGGGAAACGAGGTCCCTTTCCATCTTAAGCCAGAGGGTGCGCGGAAAATATTTATCGAAATACTTCTTCCAGAAATCCTTCCATTACAACACCTCGATATCCTCCTCGTATTTTTGATCAACATCCACCATTGATTAGCTTCACCCTCCATATGATATGCCGCCAGGAGAACCTTCTCTTATTCAGAACATTGAAGGACGTAGTAGATCTTTTCAATGGAGTTGATCCATTGTTCAGTAATCGTGGGATCAGATGATCCAGTAAAAGTAGGAGGCCTTTGTCTCATGAAGCTCTCTATAGTGACTTGTTATTTCTTATGGTGGGATGAAAATTTCTCTTGACCCGTGTTTGTATTCAAAACTTGATTTAGCTGAAATAAATGCATGACAATGTTCGCGATTCCCACTCCCATTGGATTGGTCATCTCTTTAGTACAGTCATCACACTAATCTTCACAACTGTTGTTAGCACGAGTCCTCCTCTTACCGGCCATTAGATAGAATAAAAGAAAGTTAGGGGTAACACATAAAGGTTACTCCAAAGAAAAACGTTGATGACTTATAAATAAACTTTTATTTCCTTAACTTATGAATCTATAGGATTCAATCTAGGATTTTGATGATCTAATTTTTAACATATATTCTTAGGGGAATTTTTTTATTCCCTTAATAAGGGTTCATACTAATATTGTGAATTTACCAAAGTATATCCCACGAGGGTGTCGCAACCAATAGTTAATCAAGGCCCATTATCGTGCACTAGTTCCCATTCATGTCTAGCTCATAGTAGTGGTTTCTGGTTTTACCCCTAGGATACATTTGTGCCAGAGCCGCCTCTACCTGCCCGTATCTAGACAAGGATGTATTTGCTCGATAACCCTTTTACTCAATACTAACCAAAACATAGGGACATTTTTATTTTACTTAGTCTTGTATCTAAGGCTTTACAGGGGTTTTCCAATCCTAATCCCAAAAATAACTAAACCTATCCTCTGATACCAACTATGACAACCCTGATTTTATTACAAACATAAACATGATTTATTACAGATAACATCACTTGATACACCAAATGATATCGAGAGATTTAGTGTCTTTGGGGCTTAGGATCATTACATAAAAACGTATAACATGAAATAAAACATCTTTATTGAAAACCTATTTTACCTGACCACTACATTCCCTCGTACTTAGCGTTGCATGTGATAACCTAAGGACATGCATAAGAAAAGGGTGAGCTATAAAGCCCAGTAAAGAACTAAACATGGAATAACATGAGGAGTACAATACATGTTATAAAATAGGAATATAAATAGAGAAAAAGAGAAACATGAACATAAAGGCGTGGTAAATCATGATAATCATAACATGGAAATGTGGCAACAACACTTAACAAATAATTATCATGAGCTAAGGCTCATTGCACATGAAGCATGAGTAAATATTCATTGCACATAAAGCATGAGTAAATCCTAATTTCACTTGAATAAGAATGAGCCAAAACTCATTTCAGATGACGTATCATGATACTATACTTTACACAATGCATTGGGGCACTATAAGGGCGCACCCTTCTTAAACATTTCATTTCATGCATAAGTGTGCCACATGGATCATAAAACATGGACTGATAAAACATAATCATTTATTCCACTATAATGCAATGTGGAATTCATAAATGAATCATTATAATAAATAAGTAAATGTTCATAAAGGTGAATACCTTTGATGGGGAAATGTGCATGGTATTCACTTCACAATGGCATTGGCTAAGAAAATCAGTGCGATTTCGGCAGCGTAACAGCGTGACATAAGAATTCATAAAAATGGTTGATCAGATAGAAATGGGTTCCTCATCATATATACATGTAATGGAAAGTAATGAGGTCATATAGATACATTTCCCAACAATTTTAATGGAATTTAGATTCATGATACAAAAGTATTGCTTGAATGTAAAAGAGGAGAGAGGAGTTCATTTTGGAACTCCAGCATAGTAATGGGTGTACATGGGAGGAATTTAAAGAGAGAGAAATGGGTATCCCATTATTAAAACATAAATAGGGAAGTATGAAGTAGGTGTGAAACCATACCCCTACTTTCATAATTAATATTAAAAGGGCCACACAACTTAAAGATAATTGGAAAAAAAATGAGAAAGGAAGAAAAAAACCCTTACTTGGATGTGTGCTTCCAAAGGCTAGAGAGAGTCTTATGAGATGCTTCTTGGGAGCTTGGGGGACCTTGGGAGGATTATATAGATAATATGTATGAGTTTGTATGAACTCCAAAGGCTTTGAGTGAGGAGGAAGTGGGAGCTTGGTTGGGTTTATATAGTAAAGGTGAGGGAATTCTTTATTATTTAGGTTTGAGTCCCCTAACATTAAATTAATCCAAACCAAAAACCATATCTTGGTTTTTGCCCATGGTTTTTAGAAATGGGATGATGAAAAAAATATTTTATAAGGCCAAAGTCCGAACTTCTTAAAATAATAGGGTTTCTTATGTGAAGGTGAGTCATACTCCCATGGAAATTAATTTAAAAAGACAAGGTGTTTAATAAGTGTTGAGAGGTCCATTAATGCTTTGAAAAGTAAGCCAAACAAACCCAAAATCAAATTATTATAATGGTAAAACATATATTTCCCAAAAATAAAGATTATAGTATTTTATTACATCACTATTGGGTCATTATGATGTCCTAAAACATTATATATTTAAACGATATTTAATTTTTACCCAAAAATTTAACTGTCTCAGAAAATTATGAAAATTTCACCGTATGATAATTTTGAAGTCCTTATTCCAGAAATAACATTTATTATATCTGAATAATGTTCTAAATATGTTAATTTTCACTTATAAAATGAAAATTTATATTTATCAAAAATTAACTGGTTTTGACAGAAATGGCATTCAAACCTTAATAAAAATTACAATTGCATTCATAAAATTATAAGATAATTTATATTTAACAAAAATTAATTTAATAATAATAATAATAATTTATTAAAATAGTATTTATTTCAAAAATACATTAATTTAATAATGTAAAATTCTTAATTAAATAACTTATAAAAACATTATTCGTACTGTAAAAACTATTTACAATGTATCAATAATGACAAGAATGTATATTCATTATTATATACAAAAAAATGTACAAGAACATAGTGCAATTTATATATTACATAACCACTTAAAACAGCCGCATAAGACCTAAGGGAAAGGTGTGTGATGGTGACAGACTCTTGGGGTGGGTCGGATAACATCGCTCGGGTGGTAATTTCTATCAACTTCCATTTTTCCTGTAGACGGTCTCGTTCGAGCTTGACATGATGATGCTCAGCTTGGGCTTGATCAAAAGAGAATCCGAAGGATGATACCACTTTTCCAAGCTCGGAAAAATGGGCTTCATATGGAGAAATTCTACTAGATAAGGCCATTGCATCTTTTGTCTGAGCAAATTCGATTTGTTAAAACCCTATATTTATACTAATCATATGATCAATGTTCAATGGCTATATTAGCAACGGTAAAAATTCTTAACATAAAACTAATGAATTTGACATTTTTTATAAATTTAAAGAGATATTTAATTAGATCAAGAGGTATTTCCATTAATGAAACTTTGGGTCATTACACTAGAGGTCTTGGTCTTCTTTAAACACCTACTCTAGTGCCCTAAGTGGTGGTTTATAAGAGGAATGTGGAAGAAGACGTAATATTCTTTACCCATTTTTTCAAACTTCTTTCTTCTTCTACATATTCTATATGATTAGTTTAATTATTAAGTAATAACCGTAGTGTCACATGTATACTGATATTTTATTTTGAATATTAAACTACCATATTACAAGTTCTATACATCCTATGAAAAACGAAATCACCATGCATGCATATGTATGACCAACCGTCTCCACACCATGGTGTATTATGTTTTTCCTCACAAACATACATGGATGGGTATAATGATAGAATAAATATCTATATATGATTATTGTAATGTTATATTTATTTTAAAATATTATAGACCATTTTCATGATGTGATTTTATTCATTATACAATATCTTCATTGAAGAATTATTATATAAATGAATTAAATAAATAAAGAAGAAATATATTATTTTAATACCATTATATAAATGCTATAACTATAACCTAAAAATATGTTTATGAATTTTTTCGATAAAACATGAATAAGAACATAAAGCTGTTAATGCCCAGATAACGAGTAATAGTGAAATGTTACTAATAAACATATAAAAATATGACCATATATGATATCATAAAAATTAATATGAATATGAATAATTAAATTACATTATTTGAATCATTATACATGAGCATCAGATATTTATCGATCATATCTTACCAAAGGTAAGGGACAATTATTCCAATTTTATTCTTATCTGATATTGTCTATTTGTAACTATTTACTGGGGTTATATTTATCATCCATGTTCAAGTTTCCTAAATATGTTTTCATAAAATGTTTAATAATCCTCCTTGTATATTTAATATCATTTTTACACTTTGATTACTTTTACCACATGGTATGGGAAGAATATTTCTTTTTTTACCATAGGATGTAATTTTTTACATTTCCAACAAAAGTATGAGGAGTGTGTTTTCTTTTTTAACAAATTCAACATAAATACTTTTTTATTATTTCATATAGAATTGCATCCATGAATCTTCGAATACAAGTTTTCTAGTTTAATTTTAATTAAATTCTTGTATATTAAAATTTTCTGACTAATTGAGAAAAGACAATGGTTTTGAAGAAGAAAGGATAATATCCCTAAGAAATATATTCACGTCTTTTATCCAAAATATTTTCCATCTAAGATTATATATGGTTATGTTTATTTCAATATTTTTACTTCGAATTGATTATGTTATGGTGGAATTATTTTTATGAGGCCCATTATCTTATATGGATTATTTTTTGATGACATGATGTTAACGAATCCCGTTTTATTATATGAGTTATGCTATGATGTATAATTTATGATTTTGTGGCACACATAAGAATTATTTCATTATGAGATTGGTGGGACCGATATCTCTATAAAATTTATTGGGTAATGATTTATTTCTCTGTAGATAAACATGGATGGAATAACATGTAAATCTAGTTCAGTAATACAGGACTAGAACACCATGTAAACTGGGTTTTGTAATGGACTTCATCAACTATGATGGTCCCGGTAGAAATGTCTTGGCCACTATTGATATCATAATACATTCTTATTAATTTACCAAAATTACATGTTTTATTCATTTTCTATTATTTCATGGTTAATGTTTCTTTTTTGTTCCATTCCTTACGTAGTACCATGTTTTATTTCATTGCTCAAGATTTTGATGCTTAAATTTTATGTTCATGTTATTACGTTCAAATGATTATGGATTTTTTTATGTTCTCCATATTTACCCATATTAATTATTCAAGGTCACCAATTATATGTTTTATGTTTTCATTTCCCCATGATATAAATAAAGGTTGTATGTATGGAAATAGAAGTGGATGATCATTATTAGAGATGTTGAAGATCATTCACCATGATAAGAATATTATGATTAGAGTTACCAAAGACAATAAAAAATTATAGTCCTTGGGTGTATGTTTTTGTTATATATTATGAATTCTTCAAAATCAATGTAATGTCCAACTATGTCATGCTTGGGTCTCTACTGTTGGTATTAGAGGAAAGTCTAAGTTATCCTTTGGAAACTAGGATGTGAAATCGTTAGTGAGATCCCTAGAAATATTTCTATGGTATATATAAGGATGTCCCTAAGGTTATGTATAAGTATAGGTTACAATCCTAGAAATATGATAATGAGTATGAACAAACTAGGATTAAACCTATGATGTAGATATTGAAATTACCCCCCTTGATTATGTTGATTTTGGAGTATGATGTTTTCCTCTCACACTATTCTTTTTGGGTTTTAGATAATGGGTAGGACCTGAAGGAACCATGATAATGATCAGTGAACAAGGTAATGCAATGATTTCCCTCCTAATCATCGAAAAGTTATGGGATATAGAGTTATATATATTATCTCTATACATACAGAATCTATTAACCATTTAGGACTTCTAAATGAGTAGAGAAGGTAACAATATTCTATTAAGACATTTATGAGGCAACGTGAAACTTCTTTCATTAGGTATTCAAATCAACTTATTTCTCAACAATGGATCAATAAAATTGAAAAGATATTTTCCATACATCACTGTTCGGAACATGAAAATGTAATTCTGATTTTTTACCATTTATAAGGTTATACAAATTATTGGAGGTCTATAATTAAGAACATACGCCCACATGATGAAAATTAATCAATGTCATGGGATGAGTTCAAAAACTTATTTTTCAATAACAACGTACCATGTTTTCATTGAACAATAATAGAAAAGGAGTTCCTTGAAACTATGAAAATGGAGGGTGAATCTGTTAGTACGTACAAGGAAAATTTTACTATACTTGAAATTTATGCTTCTGGATTTATGATCCAACCTGAATGTACAGTTGATCGATTTATCAGTGGCATAAAACCAAGTCTTTGAAAGGAATTATCTATAAGGTACTTCATTAGTTATTAATATATTGTTCTTTAAGATATCAAGGTATAAATAAAAGTTGGTGTTACATATCCATATCATGGTTTTGACAAGAAACTACTGATTGTGTTCAAGAAAAAATATCAAAACAATTGTGAACTGAAGAGGAATTTTTCATTATGTTCAATATTTGGAAAGAAGAATGGTAGATATTGTCTTAAAGGGACTAGAATAATTTTTATGTGTGGGAATAAAGTATATAGAGTAGCTGAGTGCCGAAGTAATGGGAATAAGGTTCATAATTATGAGAATAGGGGAATGACTATAGAGAAATCACCACGAAAACATCATTTCTACTTAATCAAGGAAAAGGTTAATTATTTTAACCAATTCCTTAATCCATGGGTTAATGTTGATTGACATTAACAACCTCATAAGTCAAAGGAAAAAATTGATGTCACATTTGATCACAATTGGTGATGTTGAGTATGACATCATAGTTGTGTAATGATTGTGTTTTTATGTAATGGTATAACAAAATAGTGTTGTGGAATCTCATTTATAGTATCTTGGAATATTGAAATATCTATGTATTGGTTTTTTGTGGTTTTCAATAATTATATGGTATCGGTAACCATGAAAAGTGACTAAAATATTTTTGGATAGAAGATAATATGCACATAATGAAAGGATAAGGAGAAAATAATATGATTGAAAGTTTTAATAAGCTCATGATTGCTAAAAGGACCAAGTGATATCATGGTCTGAGTATATAGAATTTTTTGGTATTTTGGGTATGTGGAAAGAGTTAACTTTTGATAGAATTCATGTTTTCACTAAGTTTATTTGGTAATTCATGTATTAATAGAATTGATGATTAAGGTATTAACATGTTTGGAATGTGACCAACATGATATATCTTGTTATATACGAGGGATAAATGATGGTATTCACATGATTGTAATATGACCTTTATGATAATTTTTCTCTTCTTACTGTGATATTGGACAGAAGTATTTTGTATAATCCTAATGGTTATAATGGATTATGTTCAACCTAAGATAGTATTGTTTAAGGATATTTTTTCCCATTATTATTTCTGGAATGTCATAATAGTGTAGTTTTAGAATAAAGGAAAACCTGCAGGATGGGCGACAACACTTCGTGTTGGACAAGGATGTGGGAATCGAACCCACAAACGAAGTGAGAAAAGCATTTATCACCTACCAATGTCCTAAAAAATGTCCCAGGATAGTAGAAATTAGTTTTATATTATTAATAGGTATGATATATTAAGTATAAGTCCATTTTTGGAACTATATACAATTAACCTCACTATAAATGGACTTATGTATATTTAATATCTTGTTCTAACCTTTATGTGATCTATACAGTTTAAATGACCTATCATTCTAACTCATGATATTCTACCACTTCAAGAATGACAAGTTGAGATTCATTTCATTAAATAAGAGATGATGTGGAAATTGTTCATGGAATGACCAATGATAATATTACTTTGAAACCAATTAAGTATTTCTCCTTATGAAAAAATTAACCATATTTTGGGAAATGATCTTGAAAACCAATAATGTTGTTCTAGAATCCTTATATCCGAATAATATGATGGTACCTTTGATCATCCCACATTTATTACTCTGTGATTGTTGGCTTTTTCATAGCCACATTTTCTACCAGTCTTCATCAGAACATGAAGGTAATATTTCTCATCCATATCAATGTTTTCACATCCCACCAATGTTCTACTATGTGGAATCCCAGTGACGAGTTACTTTCTGTATCTATCATGTTTCGAACATTCCTTTTTAAAATGAAGTTTTAGTATTCCAATTTATAAAGTGGGTTTCTAATAAATAATCATTCTAATAGTAAACCATTTATAACCTCAACGAATTTCGAGGGAGAAATTTATTTTAAGGGGGTTAGAATGTAATAACCCAAGATTTTATTAGATATAATATTTTTTATTTCCATGAAGTCTTCTATTGTATGCTAAACTATGATTATCTTGTGATATACGCAACACTGTATTAACTTTAAATATATGCAACCATATACATGGCTTCTATTTCACACAATTGCATGTTCATTTGATAGAATTCATCTCACACAAAAATGAATATATATTTTGTTCATTGTTTAAATTAACTATGTTTTGATTATGTTTTACACAAAACCAAATGAATCTTGCACTACACGATTCAATTAATTGGATTGTGTTACACAGTAGTGAGGTTTTTCTCGATATCTTGCGTTGAACATAATAACGAGTTTTACAAGACAATGATTTATTAATGAACTTTCCGTTATGAAATTTATTAACCAAATATTAAATTTTATATAATTATTATTCATCACAAACATTTTATATAAGATGGTATGAGAACAATATAATTTTTTCGGATAAAATAAGTTTTTTCCAAAAAACACATCTTTGCCGTCTTTTGATGGAACACCCATTTTAAATCTAGTTTTTTTCATGTTTATAAGTTGGATTTGAAAATAATATACATATTCTTTGCAATCTGGATATAAAAATTATCTCTGGGTTATTATTTGATATTTTTCAGATAACATTCATATTTTGATGAATAGTAAAACTAAGAAAAATTTATAATTACAAACAACTTTTTTTATCAGGATAATTTATTTGGATAATTTATAATATTTAATTTTTTATAAAGTATAAATATAATATATTGTTACCATTTAAAATAGTTAATTTCATTATAATTATTTTTACATTCAATTCACAGTTTAAAACATTTCACTCTTTTGCAATGTTTTAGCTTATAAAACCAATTTTCTCAACAACGAGATTAATTTATAAATAAGTACTGCATCTTCTATGTCTTGAATTTCAAAAAAATGGATTCCATATTTAGAATAAGTATGTTAAAAATTTTTAATATGAAACATTTTATTTTCGGACATTATGAATAGAAACTACTGTACATTTTATTTAACACATTTAAAGGTAAATCAGGTAATTAAGGGTAAATGTATTATTATAAAATTACTCTAACACATGTTTTAATATAATTGTATGATTAAATTTCACCCTAAAAAAATACTTCGGTCAAAATCATATATATAGGAAAACACATGGATGAGATTAAGACATTCAATTTATTTTATTTATGGAAAAGTCAAATATGTCTCACTCAAACATTAATAAGTAAATTATATTTAAATATAGGGATATACATAATACAAATTAGATTATAAATATGAATTTGAAATATAATTTTTTTTCTTTATCATGGTAATTTATTTTTACTTTTTATAAAATATATAATTAACATAATTTCTTAGACATTAATGATGTATATATTATTTATTTAGTGAAAAATAAATAATATAGTTTTTAATAAAATAATAATACCCATAAAAGGGCCCAAAAAATCACGAAACCTTATTTTTTTAGTATATATAAACTATAATAATCCAAGGGTTGACATGTAGACCATTTCAAGCCTTCTAAAAGTGATTATGAGATTTATTTTATTTTATTTTAAATGATGTAAAAGTTGTCACCTTTATAATTTAATAAAGATATAATTTTAAAAGATCATAATTTTGGAAGATAATTTAAAATAAAAGTATTATATTGAAATATATTTGAATTATAAACATATTCATATTTTATTTATAATTTTTAGTCTTCAAATATGAGTATTTATTAATTATACAAAAATTTTGTAGTAATAATTTTATTAAGAGAAATATCCAATAAATGGTTTTAAAAATATTAAAATAATTATTATATGAACTTATTAATGTTCTATTGGAATTTTATAGATAAATATGTCATGTTAAGAATCTATTAAATATTTTTTTTCGAATATATCTTTTCTGTGGATTTGATTTAAATTTAAATTATTGAATAGTGTCAAAATTTACACAATTGATATTTTATATAAACAACATAATATTAAATTTTTTAAAAATAACAAATTTATTTGAAAAATAGAAATTGAAAATTATATGGTCTAGAATGTAATAAATTATCCAATTTTTGGAAATTCACAACACATATGTATGTATTTATAACAATTTTAATTTTATAATATTATTACTACTAATAAAATAAAATTAATTAAATAAGTATAAATCAAAATTATAAGGATTAAAATAAAATTAAAACATGTATAAATATTAGTATATTTTTAGATTACAACATTATGTACTCTAATATTATAATCTATGTCATTTTGAGTTTTTTTTCATGGGTTTTTATTTTTTTATAAATTAATATTTTCGAGGTTTGAAAAAGTGCCCATCTCCTCTCCTATAAAAGGGCACATCCTCCCTCTCCCCCTTCACTCCATTTTGAACTTCAAACTCTATAAAACCAATACCATTAAGTTATCAACATCCCTAGATGTATAATAGAGGTCCTGGTCCTCTTCAATGACCATCTTTAGTTTCCTATGGAGAGGTTTAGAAGAGCCACGTCGTAGAAGAGGTAATATACGTTACTGATTCATTCAACAATTTTCCTTCTTCTACTTACTCTATATGAATTCATTAATTATTAAGAAATAACTCAATTATCATGTTAATACTTATATGTTTTTTATTAATATAAAACAATCATATGACATATTTAACCCATCCTATGAAAAATTAAATCACCATGCACGCGTACGTGTGACCAACCGTCTCCATGCCGGGGTGTAATATGTTTTTCATCACCAACATACTTTTATGGGTATAATGATTGAATAAATAACTATATATGATTATTGTAATGTAATATTGTTTCTGAAATATTATATTCTATTTACATCCACACAATTCAATTTTCATGTAAATTATATCATCCATCGTGCGTATGTACATCCTATTATCTACACGATGTGATGTGTTTCATTCTAAATGATATTCATTGATGAATGATGATATAAATGAATTGAATGAATAAATATGATAAATATTTTACTAATAAAAATCTGTAAATTATATAATTATAACATAAAAAGTGGTATAACAATTAATTCGAAAAAATATGCATAAGAACATAAAGCTGTTAACACCCGAATAACGAGTAACAATGAAATGTTACTAATGAACAGATAAGAATATGACCATATATGATATCATAAAAATTAATACGATTCTGGAATAATTTAATGAAATTATTTAAACCATTTTAAATGTGGCTCAGACATGTATAAAGCATATCGTACATAAGGTATGCGATAATTATTCTAATCATGTTCTTATCCAAGACAGTTTATTGGTAAGTAATTACTGGGGTTATATTTATCATCCATTTCCATGATTTATAAATATGTTTTCATAAAATTTGTACTATTATTCCAACTATTTTTAAAGTCATTTTTACCCTTCTTTGAATTCTATCTCATTATATGAAAGGAATATTTCTTTTGTTTATCATACGATTAAATTTTTGACATTTCAATCAAAAGTGAAAAAGAGTTTGTTTTCATGTTTAACATATAAGACATGAATATATTGCTATGATTTCATTGAGAATTATTTCCATGAAGCCTCATTTACATTTTTTAATGTTTATTTTCAATTAAATTCATTATTTTTATAATTCCATGACATATTGATAAAAGAAAATATTTTTGAATAAGAAAGGATATATTCCCCAGGAACAAATTCCACGTGATTAATCAAAATTATTTTCCATATAAGATGATAAATGGTTATGTTTATATCCCTATTATAATTTTTATTTGATTGCTTTATAATGGAATTATTTTTATTATGTCCTTTTTTCTTATTTGGATTATGTTATGATGGGATAATGTTTAATAATCCCATTTTATTACATGAGTTATGATATTATGTATGATTTATGATTTTGTGGCACACATAAGAATGGTTTCATTATGAGATGGGTGAGACATATATCTCCCTACAATTAATTAGATAAAGATTTATATCTCATGAGATAAACATGGATGGAATTACTAGTAAATGTGGTTTAGTAATTGATGGCTGGAACGACAAGTAAACCCGGTTCATTAATGTACTTTGTCAACTATGTTAGTCTTGGAAGAAATTCCTTTTCTACTATATAAAACATAATATGTGATTATTATATTTCCACAATTACATGTTTTATTCCAATGCTATTATTTCATGGTTAATGTTCATTTATGATCTAGGCTTTACATACTGCAATTTTTTATGCAATTTCTCATGTTTTTTATGATTATATTTTATATTCATGTTTTCACATTCAAATGTTTATGTATTGTTTTATGTTATCCATTTTTACCATTAATAAGCATTCGAACACACCCTTTCTATGTTTTATATTTTCTGTTCGATAGGATATAATGAATGGTTTTAGGTAAGAAAAAAAGGGGAATGATCTTTAGGAGATATGTTGAAGATATTTCACCATGATTAGATAATTATGTTCAAAGTTTCCAAAGACTCTAAACTATTACGGTCCTTGGGTGTCTGTTTTTTTTGTATTAAGCATTCTTCAAAAGTAATGTAATGTCCATTTATTCCATGCTTGGGCCTCTACATATGTTATTCATGATGTAGAAATATTCATTATTTATCTGTTCATCATTCAATGATTTGACTTTCATGCCCCATGTCTTCTTCCCCCATAATTATCTAGATCATTGAGAGATGTAGGAAATCAAATCTGCTACAGTATAGACAAGGATCTGGTATAAATCACTATAACCTCCTCGTCAATATACTTATCAACAATGAAGGTATCTGGTCGATATATATTTCTAACATACCACTTCAATTGATTCATATACCTTTCAATTGGATACATTTAACATAGATAACAAATTTGAAATGCATTATTTCTCCGACAAATAAACCATTAAATACACCATATTGTCATAAAAACATGGATGAAAATACATTTTCAATAAACATGGTATATAAATAACATCATTCTAAAAAAATCAACTCATATAGATCAATCACCTTATTAGAAATTTAATTGAAAAAATTACAGACCATTATGATAGTCATTCCGACATTGATTGGAAATATTCAACAAAATGTAACTGGTAAGATATGTTGCATCATAATGGGACTATCATGAGATTTCACTCCAAAAAACATTAAATCCGTTGGAGACAAAAAAATTACATTTAAATAATAACCCTAATATAATTTTATATCTTGAAGACAATGAAAAAAGATAATTTATCCATCTTTTATAATGTATGACAAGCTAGGGAGGGTCTATTTTCCTTCCATTAAGAGTGTGATATAACTCCCAATATATTCCCTTTGAGTGTAAGTTCTATATTTCATTAAATCCATATTGATTATTTTATTTATTATATAATAATGTCCCTTTTCAAGATGTCACAAGAATTAATCTCTGTGTGCATGAAATAAATGTTATTCTTGACTTCATGATATCCATAATGTGGTAGCTCAAAAAATATTTATTATCTAATCCCACAATTTTTATCATATCCATATTTATGTTTCATTCTGAACTTCACATTAATGTTGTTCACACTCTCAAATTACTATGTATTGAATAATGATATTGGATAATATCGAATTCTTGTAATCCGTTGAATGCCTTTTCTAATCTTCTATAAGAGTGGTCCATCGAAAAAAACAATCAATGACCCATGTATACTAATTTTCTTCTATTATTCACGTGATAAATGAATTCTATTATTCATCAATTTGACAAGAATTATTCCCCTTAACACGTTATCCAAAAAAAATTCATATATAAGGAAGTCATTTATAGTGAACTTAGTAATTTCATGTATTTGAAAATATTTCATTTTATAAGAATAATACACTCTAATACCATCATCCTATAAAATTTTACAATCCTCAATTAATGATGAGAATAAAAATTCAATATCATTTATGAGTTGTCTTGGTCCATAGAACATTAAAATCATTATGGAACATATTAACATCAATAAAAATTAAAGAGATAAGTTATAAATTACCAATAAAATTGGCTATTTACTTTATGTGCAACTAAGTATTTGAAATGGATTCATTATATCCTTGCACAATCCTATTTTGAAATTTCAACATTTATTACTAAATATAGGAAACTACTAATCAGTTTTCATTCACTATAGTCAATCAGATATAGGCTACAATTTTAAATCACATATGCACTCATATGCATTACATATTATACTTTTTTCATAAAGTTAATATTAAAATAAACATTTAAAATGAGGAATTATAATAAGATACCAGAAATACTTGTTATGGGTCTCCATAACTACTAAATCAACATGTGATTTTTCATTCAACATTTATTTTGACATCACACACAAAGGAAACCATAAAAAAATTTGTATTCCATTCAATATAGCAGACAATAATTCAGGTTGGAATATATTTTTTTATACCTTAAGCCTATCTGGAATAGTATTTTCTTAAAATTATAATGTGAATAAGGAAGATCACTATCATTAGGAAGAATATATTTCATTAATTCTAAAACTATGTAAAACTACTATCACCCAACCCATGGTTCACCTTCAAATAAATTAATCGTAAAATCGTTAATAAAATTATAAATTGTGTACTGCCTATTTAAAATGGGTTTTCAGCATCACCATATAAATGCTCAATTTTCAATTCATTCTCAATATTCTCATCTTCTATATTATGAATCATTAATTAAATAGGGTCCGAGTTACCATCTTGCAAAGAATCATAATCATTATATATGAAATTCATCCAAGTTTCACCATTCCAATTCCAAGGGTTGCATCTTAGATTAATACAATGAATATTTAAATGATCTTCAGTCTATTTGTTTTTAATCATATTCCTATTTAATCATTTTATGCATTGAAAGAAAAAAAATTCATTATTTAGAACATTTTATTTATATAATTCCAAAAAATATTAACACCTTCCTTATATTCATCAATTATTCAAAATAATGTAATCCTATATCGACTCATTATAATTTATATCAAACATCAATAATATATCTATTTAAAAAATAATATTTTGGAGATAAAAGAGTGTATGATTTGGGAAATAGTATATTATTTCAATGATAATAAAGATGACACACTTGTGGTATAATTAATCTATAAAATATTTCTTTGATTTTCCATAATAGTGAATACAATGCATAAAAAGTTAATAACTCTCTAGATAAAATTTAATTTTAATGGGAATGATTGTACAATAATCAAATAGAATATAGAGAACCTTTACATCATATATGTCGTAATTTGAATGTAATAAAATATTAAAAGTTTATAAATATGTCTATATATGAAATGTATAATTATAAGTCATATAAAATAATTAATATAAGATAGATATTAGTGATAAATCATATAAATAAATGCAAGGAAGTAATTTACAAAATAAAATATATTTATACCATTAATTCATTTTTTATTTCCATTTAAATGAAAATCAATGAATCTTTAAATTTTATAATATTGACTTGAATCAACTAAGTTAACATGGAGAAGGGACCCCCTTACCCAAGTTGTTTTCAATTAAATGAGTAGAATTTCTTTTTTTCAATAAAAAATAGCGACTTCATCAAGTGGTTGATATAATGGTATATTATCTCTTCTGATTTGATTAACTGAGTTATTATTTTTATTTTTCAAATTATCAATCATGTGATCATTTTTTTAATATTAAATGTGGAGAGGTACTCAGTGTTATTTAAATGGTGATATTGAATCATGGAATATTTTCATCTATCACCCATCTATGTTCAAGTGCATTGGGATAATGTATGTAGTGGAAGTCAGTTAGAATCCTCGATGATGGTATAAATTCTTTGGAATCTATTTTTTGTGTTTTTCTTTAGAATATGGTGGTTTATTGTTACCATAACATAAGTGAATTTAGTAATGGATTTTAATTAATTTTTAAATAGTATACATACTAGTGATGTCAATTTCAAGAATTTCATTTCCAATGATGACCTTGAAACCTAATAATTATTCATAAAATTAGCATATAATTCACAAGAAATTTAACATAATAATCAAAAGGTTTAGACTTTAACCCAAATCTCAACTAGGATGTCAACAATAATATGATCTCATTCATAGAAGGCATATTAATTCATGAATAACATTGTAATTGGTTCTTATAATCCAAGTATTCCACATATGTATTTTCATATTTAATTATTACATACCGAATTATGTAACACAATGTTAATTTTTTAAAACATTATTTAGGTAAAGCTCTAAGACACCATTATTTCCTATTCTATAAGAACATAACAATGATATGTAAAGGAACCAATTGAATTTTTATATTATGTATTCTACAATAGTGTCAAGATTATATTTACAATAACTCATGATATGTAGACTACATATTTAATAAATTATTTTTCATTAAAATAATATTCTCACATCACATGTAAAATATTGATATGCATATAAACTACTTATATAATATTGTATATTGAACTGTATGATAATTTTAATGTATGTATATATTATATTTTAATATTAATAAGTCTCTAATAAATTCATAATACTAATTGAAATTTATTCATATACATGGAATTGTATGCATAAAAAATTAATGATTCAAAAACATCATCCAAATAAGCAACAATTAGTTATTCAATTTAGAGATTTATGATGTTATGTATTGTAAACATATAAAAAGAAATTCGGTGAAAAAATATTTTCATATAGTATAAACACCGAATAATTAAGATATAATAAGGATTTTTATGACCTAATATAGAATATTAATATATAATTCATTACACGCACCATTATAATTAAATAAATGCATACCTAATGTAAATGAATATGGTAATGAGAGATTTTAGATGACCCATGTAACACCCCAAGATTTTATAAAAAATATTATTTTTAATTTCATTAATGTCTTCTGTTGTTCACTACAACAAAAGGATCATGCACAACATGCATCCTTGACATTCCTTTCATTACACGCAATCGCGACCTTCCTCGATAGCGTGTGTAGTAGGCAATACCATGTTTCACTAAACAATGATATGCTATTAAAATATTATTAAAACTGGCCGTTATGAATAGTAATAACCACATTTTTAAAAATTTTAAATTTCATTTTTCAAAATGGTCTTCATTTTTGGATTCAGAATATCGAAATTAGCATAGGGTGAAATTTTGGTACTTTTCAGATAACATTCACATTCTGATGAATAGTGAAAGTTACTAAATTTTAATTAAAAACAAATTTTTTGATCGAAATAATTAATAGTGATAAATTATTAATTTGAGTGGTTTTAATGTATATTTAGAATATATTTTTACAATTTAATACAATTTTGGTCATTGGATTTAATTTCACATTTAAACCAGTTATAAACAAGTGTCAATCTTTTGATCGTTATTATCTCTTAAAAACACGTTATTTGTTTTGACGACTGAAATTAATTTTTAAATTAATTAATGCAACTGATATGTTTTTAATTTGGTAAAATAGAAATCATTTTTGAATTCATTATATCAAATATATCTTAGGACAAAATTTTGGTATTTTTATGAAAACAGTAATTTTTTGATGAATAGTGAAACCACTAGGTGGTAGTTAAAAAAACAGAATTTTTCATAAAACATAATTTTACCGCTTCTGTGAGTGGAATTTCGAAAATCCGAGATACACGGTTAATATCACAGACTAAAATGTGGTTCAATGAGATTTAAATAATTTTTGGTAAATAGTAACTTTGTACTTTTTTTACCACATTTAAAAGTAAATAGGGTAATTCAGGGTAATAGTGTCATTATTATTAACCTAACACATGTCCTAATTCTATTGTATAAGTGTAATTCGACCAGAAACAACATTAGGAATAATATATGACCATTTAGGCCCACTTATATTAGATTAGGACATTTATTATTAATTTATTTAAAGAAGGGTTAAATTAGTTAAAATCAAAGTTTAATAAGTAATTCATTTTTAATCTGGTGTTATACATAAGAAAAATTAGACTATAAATATTCATTAGAAATCTAATAAAATTTAATACATAATGGAATTTTATTTGTAATTTTTAGAGATTAAATAATTAAATTTATTTATGACACATCGATGATGCAGTAATTATCTTATCAATGAAATATTGAAAAAATTGATGTTATAAATACCCAAATAAATGTAATTTGAGACTTTTTATGAATTCCAATAATTTAAAAGGTTAATATGACATGTTAGTATTGATTTAATTAACTTGGTTCTAACTAATCATTCTGTTTTGATTTTGAGAAAAATCAATTACTAAATAGTGTCAAAATTGACATAAAATAGTTTTTAAAACAAATATTATATTATTAATTGTTATTTTATTCCTAAAAATCTATGGTTCAAACAATTGACTTAGATAAGGTTATATATATTAATAATAAACATCTTGGGGCTCGTTTGGCTTGATACTTTATGTTTATTAACCTTATAGTTTAGGAACACAAGAAGACACGGTAAAAGTAAAATTATTTAACTTAATGTTAAATCTAAATGATAAGGTTAAAATAGGACCCTAAACTATTCTAAATACTATTGTATGATAGGATTTATACCCATACCCACTTTATCTTCTAAATAAATCAATTTGGATCTATTTAAAACCGAATTTGGCTTTATAATAAAATAATATTTTTTGTTTTTCCAAAGGTGCCCCTCTCCTCCCTTATAAAAGGGAACCTCCTACCTCTCTTCCTCACACCACATTGAGCGTTCAATCTCGGCCAACCCCTGCTAACTTCTCTTCTCCACTTCCATAGAAACATCTTAGAGATCCTGGTATTCTTCAAAGACCAATTTTAGTGCCCTAAAAGGAGGTCTCAAAGAGGTGCTTCAATGAAGAGGTAATGTCTGTTACCGATTCTTTCAACATTATTTATTCTTCCACTTATTCTTCTTAGGTTTTTTCATTATGATGTAATAACATAAGTGTCAATAATATAATGATATGTTATTGTATGTATTAAAAAACCCTTTTCACTATCTATCCATCCTAAGGAAAACGACATCACTGCGCGTGCGTACGTACGAAATTCCGTCTCCACGCCGTGGTGTAATCTATTTTCCACCACCACCTTACATGGATGGGTATAATGGTGTACATAATAACTATATATAATTATTGTAAAGTGATATTTATTTTGAAATAGTATACATACACTCTAATAAAATTCCATGATCATGATAATGATATCATCGCTCGTGTGTACGTATGGACTGCCGTCTCCACGACGCGATGAGATTCATTCTCCACGTTAAACATTCATGAAGGATTATAAAGTATATATGAAATATATGACATAATAATGATACTGGATTTATGTGTATATATATGTATTTTATCTACTTAATTCCATTCAACTCAATAAGGAAACGAAAACAGCGTTCATGCGTACATACGACCTACCATATCCATGAACGGTGTATTTCTTTCCATTTACTGATCTATTATATATATGTATATTATGAATATATATTATATATAAATCATGTTTTATATTCTGGAATTAAGTAATCATGATCTAAGTAATCATATTAATAATTACAAGGAAAAACACAGACGACAAATGAAACAATTTTACCCAAAACTCTATTTAACATTGAATTTACAAAAGAACGGGTAATATGAAGTCATAAGTGAACCATATATATAATATCCAAACAATGAGTATAATTCTGGAATAAGTAAATGGCATTATTTAAATCATTATACAGGACGTTCGGACACTTACGAAGCAAATCGGACCTAAGGTAAGGGAAAATATCACATTCTCATTTTATCTGAGATTGTTTATACTTTGGTATTTATTGGGGTGTATTTTATTATCCACATCCATGATTCATCAATATGTAATATTGTTTCCATCTACCTACAATTTTTTAAATCCAATTTTACCCTTCGGTGAGTTTTTAGTAAAAGATATGAAATGAATCTTTTGTCATTTTTTGTACGAGGTACTTTTTGACTTTTTTGACAAAATAACGAGAAGAATGTTTTTTAACCTATACAGCATGAATGGATTTTTAAAACATAATTTCAAAGAAGCTTCATTTACAAGTTTTCAAGTTTATTTTTAATCAAATTATTTTAGTTTAAAATTGTATGACATGTTAAGAAATGAAAAATGTTTTTAAAGTAGAAAGGATATTTTCCTCAAGAATGGAGTTCAAGTATTTTATCAAAATTATTTTCCATCTAATATAATATAGGGTTCTGTTCCTATCCATATTATTATATTGATTTGATTGTATTGTGATTGAATTATTTTTGTGAATTCCTTTATCTTATATGAATTGTTTTATAATGTCATGTTGTTTAAGAATCCCATTTTTATTACATGGGTTATGCAATGATGTATTATTTATGATTTTGTGGCACACATAATAATGGTATAATTATGAGATTGGAGGGACCTATATCTCCCTCCAATGAATTGGGTAAAGATTTTATATCTCATGAGATAGACATGGCTGGAACGGCAGGTTAAACCAGTTCAGTGAAACAGGACTGAAACGGGGAATGAACTCGGTTCAGAAATTGACTTTGTCTACTAAGATAGTCTTGTAAATGAGTTTTGACAAATAAGAAATGATTATATATTATTATGTATGTATTCCACAAAGTTTCATGTTTTATGTTATGATTATTGGGATTACATTTCACTACTATGATTTTTCCCATGTAATGATATTATGATTTCTTTTGCAGGTTAAGATTTCAAAAATGTTATGTTATTATGAATATTATGTGATTGATATTTCGTTTGATTACCCTTACTGATCATTTGAGCTCATCCTTTTATGTTTTATTTTCCCCAAGATGTAAAGAATGGTTTTAGGTAAAAAAATGAATATCTTTATGGGAAATGTTGAAGATCTTTCACCACGAATAGAAGATTGTATTCCGAGTTTCCAAATATACTAAACAATTACGGTCCTTGTGTGTTTGTTTTTGTTATGTACTACGTATTCCTCAAAAGTAATGAAATTTATATGTAAGTCAAGCTTAGGGTCTCTACAGTTGGTATCATAGAAATGGTTTAGTCAATCTTTGGAATCTATGATGCGAGAACTTTAGTGAGATCTCTAGAGATATTTCTAAGGTATGTATAGGGATGTCCCTAAGGTTTAGTATAAGTATATGTTATAGTCCTATAATCATGGTAACGATCTTAGAATTAAACCTAAGATGTTAGATATTGAAGGTACTCCCCCTTTATTATGTTGTTTTCCATAGCATGATTTTTACCTCTAACACTATTCTTTTTGGGTTTTAGAAAATGGCTGGAAACATGAATATTAATGATAATGGAGGATATAACGGACAATGGAATGATATTCTTCATTGGAAACCAAATGAAACGGGATTTGGAAGTCCAAACACTGTTATTATGCCTAATCAGCAATCTCTTAATATGATAAATAATCTCAACATTGGTAAGTTTCCCGACTCAGATAATAAGAGAAATATGGAGTTTCATGATGAACATAGATGAAAGAAAGTTCAATTTCCCTCATGTGAATCATGTGGGAAGAGGCATCAGGAAGATTTTTTCAAGGGAACTGGAAGATGCTTTGGGTGTGGAAAAGAAGGTCACAAAGCCAATAAGTGAAAAGGAAAAGGTTCAGTTAACAGCATGGATGAGGATAATGGTATTTCTAAGACATCAACAATAGTTAAATGTTTTAAATGTGGAATGTACGGGGATTATGCAAACTAGTTCCCTAAAGGAAAGTATCATGAAGAGAATCAATATGGTCGTATGGGTAGTATTTATATTGATGATGATGAATAGACTACAAATGATATGTGAGATGAAAGAATTGTTGAAGCTCGGTCAATGGTTTAAGATGGTAGTGGAATGATTACATGTTTATCAAGTGTAATGTTGTATAAGTAGTCTCATGGTACTATGGAATAAAGAGACATCTAAGGATTGTTACACTTTTGTCTATCCTTGAGATTTGAAAGTGTATGATTAATGGTACCAGTATACATGAATGGTTATTCAGATATTTTTGGAATGTAGATGATATGCGCATAATGAAGGGATAAGGAGAAAATTTAATGTTTGATAGTATTCGTGAGCTCATGAATGATATAAGGTGAAGGTTGTATCATGGTTTGAGTATATAGAATTTTTGGATTTTGGTATGCGGAAAGAGTTAACTTTTGACAACATTCATGTTTTCACTAAGGTTTAATGGGTATTAATTTATCATGAGAATACATGATTAAGGTATTCACAGGATTGGAATGTGACCAACAAGATATATGGGGGATAAATGATGGTATTCATATGCTTGGTTGATGACATTTCAAGTAATCGTTTTCTTTATACTATGAGCTTGGACCGAAGTATTTTAGATAAGTCTAAATATTGGAATGGATTATGTTGGACATAAGTTAGTATTGTTTAAGGATATAACTTTTTTTCGATATTATTGATGGGATGTTATAGTAATATTGCTTTAGAAAAGGGACAACCTGCAGGACGGGCAATATCCCATCGCGTCGGAAAAGGCTGTGGGAATCGAACCCACAACCGAAGTGCGACTGGCCTTTATCGCCTACCACTGGACTACAAGAAGTCCCTGTTTAGTAGAAACTAGTTTTATTATATTAAGCAGTATGACATATGATGTATAAGTCCATTTTAGGAACCATCTATGATTAATCTCACTATAGATGGACTTATGTATTTTTTGATAACTTTTCTAACCTTTTGTTTGAGAAAGATGAAATGACCCATCATTATATCACATGATCTTCTAACACGTCATGAATGAAAAATTCAACTTCATTTCATTAAGAGATGAAGTGGAAATTGTCCAAATAATGACCAACGGTGAGACTATACCAAAATCACGTAAGTATTTATTCTAATTCCAATTTAATCAACTTTAGGGAAATGATCTTGAAAACCAAAAATGTTGTCCTAGTGATCTTATATCTGATGAATCAGATGGTACCTTAGATTGTCACAAATTTATGGATTTGTGATTGTTGGCTTTTCCATAGCAATGTTCTCTACCACTCTCCATCAGAACATGGTGGTTAGATTTCTCTTCCATATCCATATTTTCACCTATTTGGAAACCCAGTGATTAGTTTATTTGGGTAACCGTTACGTTTCATACTTTTGTTTTTAAAGATTGGTTATGGTATTCCTTTTTTATGATGTGGGTTTCTATTAATTAATCTTTCATGTAGTAAACCATTTATAACCCCGACGAATTTTGAGGGCGAAATTCATTTTAAGGTGGGTAGAATGTAACACCCCGAGATTTTATGAAAAATATTATTTTTAATTTCATTAATGTCTTGTGTTGTACACTACACCAAAAGTAGATTTCACAACATGCATCCTTGACATTACTTGCATTACACGCTATTGCGACCTTCCTTGATAGCATGTGTAGTACGCAATACCAAGTTTCACTAAACAATGATAAGGTATTAAAATATTATTAAAACTAGCTGTTATAAATATTAATAAGCACTTTTTGAAATTTTGTAAATTTTATTTTTCAAAATGGACTTCATTTTTGGATTCTGAATATCAAAATTAGCTTAGGGTAAAATTTTGGTACTTTTCAGATAACTTTCATATTCTGATGAGTAGTGAAAATTACTAAATTTTAATTAAAAACAACTTTTTTAATCAAAATAATTAATAGTGATAAATTATTAATTTGAGTGGTTTTAAAGTATATTTAGAATATATTTTTACAATTTAATACAATTTTGGTCATTGGATGTAATTTCACATTTAAACCAGTTATAAACAAGTGTCAATCTTTTGATAATTATTATCTCTTAAAAACACGCTATTTGTTTTGATGACGGGAAGTAATTTTTATATTAATTAATGCAACTGATATGTTTTTAATTTTGATAAAATTGACATCATTTTTCAATTCAGACATCATTTTTTAATTCATAATATTCAATATAGCTTAGGCCTAAATTTTCGTATTTTTCTGGAAACTTTCAATTTTTTATAAATAGTGAAACCACTAACTGGTAGTTAAAAAAACTGAATTTTTCATAAAACATAATTTTACCACTTCTGTGAGTGGAATTTACAAAATCTGAGAGACACGGTAAATATCACGGAATAAAATGTGGTTCAATGAGATGAAAATAATTTTTGGTGAATAGTAACATTTTACTTTTTTTTACCACGATTAAAAGTAAATAGGGTAATTCCGGGTAACAATGTTATTATTATTACCCTAACACATGTCATAATTCTATTTCATAATTGTAATTCGACAAAAAACCACCTTAGTACTAAAATATGACCATTTAGGCTCAATTAAATTGGATTAGTACATTAAATAATATAATTTAGTTATGACACAACGATGATGTAGTAATTATCTTATTACTGAAATATTGACATAATTGATGTTATATATACCCAAATAAATGTAATTTGAGACTTTTAATGAATTCCACTAATTTTCCAGGTTAATATGTCATGTTAGTATTTATTTAATTAACTTTTTTCGAACTAATGTTTCTGTTTTAATTTTCACAAAAATCAATTACTAAATAGTTTCAAAATTGACATAAAATTGTTTATAAAAAAATATTATATTATTAATTGTTATTTTATTCATAAAAATCTAAGGTTCGGCAAAATGACTTAGATAATGTTATATATATTATTAATAAACTACTTGGGGTTCGTTTGGCTTGTTATAGTATGTTTATTAACCTTATGGTGTAAAAACACAATAAGACACAGTAAAAGTAAAATTATTTAACTTAATGTTTAATCTAAATGATAAGGTTAAAATAGGAGCCTAAACTTGTCTAAATTCTATTTTATGATAGGATTTTGACTCATCCCTACCTTAGATTCTAAATAA
The DNA here is from genome assembly GCA_963277665.1 of Viscum album. Taxonomy (NCBI): domain Eukaryota; kingdom Viridiplantae; phylum Streptophyta; class Magnoliopsida; order Santalales; family Viscaceae; genus Viscum; species Viscum album. The sequence continues at coordinate 1,361,914,564 of OY728133.1, forward strand.
ATCAATTCGGAGCTATTTAATACCTAATTTTGCTATATAATAAAGTAATATTTTTAGTTTTTCCAAACGTGCCCCTCTCCTCCCTTATAAAAGGGCACCTCCTCCCTCTCTTCCTCACAACACATTGAGCATTCAAGCTCAGAAAACCCCTGCCAAATTATCTTCTCCACTTCCCTAGAAACATCCTAGAGGTCCTGGTCTTTTTGAAAGACAAATTTTAGTGCCCTAAAAGGAGGTATCAAAGAGGTGCTTCAAACAAGAGGTAATGTCTGTTACCGATTCTTTCTTCTGTATTTCTTCTAACACTACTTATTCTTAGGTTGTTTCATTATGAAGTAATAACATTAGTATAACTCATATACTGATATGTTATTATAAGTATTAAACAACCCTATTTCACCATATATCCATCCTACGGAAAACGAAATCATCGCGCGTGCGTACAGACAGAATACCCTCTCCACGCCGTGGTGTAATCTATTTTCCACCACCACCATAATTGGATGGGTATAATGGTGTAAATAATAACTATATATGATTATTGTAAAGTGATATTGATTCTGAAATTATATACATACACTCCAATACAATTCCACGATCATGAGAATGATATCATCGCTCGTGCGTACGTACAGACTACCATCTCCACGACGCGATGAGATTCATTCTCCACGTTAACCATTCATGAATTATTAGAAAGTATATATGAAATATATTAAATAATAATGATACTGGATTTCGGATTATATATATGTATGTAATGTACATAATTCCATTCAACTCAATAAGGAAACGAAAACAACGTTCATGCATACGTACGGCCTACCGTCTCCATGAACGATGTATTTCATTCCATTTAATGATCTATTATATATATGTATATTATGAATATATATTATATATAAATAATGTTTTATATTCGGGAATTAATTAATCATGATCTATGTAATCATATTAATAATTACAAGTCAAAACACGGACAATAAATGAAACGATTGTACCCAAAACGCTCTTTAACATGGAATTTACAAAAGAACTGGTAATATAAAATTATAAGTGAACCATATATATAATATCATAACAATTATTATGATTGTGGAATAAGTCAATGACATTATTTAAATCATTATACAGGAGGTTCGGACACTAACGAAGCAAATCAGACCTTAGGTAAGGGAAATTATCGCAATCTCATATTATCCGAGATTGTTTATACTTTGGTATTTACTGGGGTGTATTTTATAATCCACATCCATGTTTTCTCGATATTTAATATAGCTTACATCTACCTACAATTGTTTAAATCTAATTTTACCCTTCGGTGAGTTTTTAGTAAAAGATATGAAATGAATCTTTTTTCATTTTTCGTACGAGGTACTTTTTGAGTTTTCCGACAAAAGTACGAGAAGAATGTTTTTTTAACTTATACGGCATGAATGGATTTTTAAAACATTATTTCCAAGAATATTCCTTTAAAAGTTTTCAAGTTTATTTTTAATCAACATCATTTAGTTTAAAATTGTATGACATGTTAAGAATGGAAAATTGTTTTTGAAGTAGAAAGGATATTTTCCTCATGAATGGAGTTCAAGTGTTTTATAAAAATTATTTTACATCTATGATAATATAGGGTTCTATTTATATCCCTATTATTAAATTGATTTGATTGTGTTGTGATGGAATTATTTTTATTAATTCCTTTATCTTATATGAATTGTTTTATGATGTCATGTTGTTTAAGAATCCCATTTTTATTACATGGGTTATGCAATGATGTATGATTTATGATTTTGTGGCACACATAATAATGGTATCATTTTGAGATGTGTGGGACCTATATCTCCCTCAAATGCATTGGGTAAAGATTATATATCTCATGAGATATACATGGATGGAATGGTTGGTTAAACCGATTCAGTGAAACAGGACTAAAACGAGGAATGAACTCGGTTCAGAAATGGACTTTGTCTACTAAGATAGTCTTGGCAATGAGTCTTGACTAATAATAAATGATTATCTATGATTATGTGTGTATGGAACAAAGTTTTTATGTTTTAATTTATGATTATTGGGATTAAATTTCACTACTATGATTTATCCCATGTTATAATATTATGATCCCTTTTGCAGGTTATGATTTCCAAAATGTTATGTTCTTATGAATATGATGTGATTGATATTTCTTTTTATTACCCTTACTGAGCATTTGAGCTCACCCTTTTATGTTTTCTTTTCCCCAGGATATAAATAAATTTTTTAGGTAAAAAAGGATGATCTTTATGGGAGATGTTGAAGATCTATCACCACGATTATAAGATTATATTCCGAGTTTCCAAAGACACTAAACTATTACGGTCCTTGTGTGTGTGTTTTTGTTATGTACTAAGTATTCCACAAAAGTAATGTAATGTCCATGTATGTTATGCTTTGGGTCTCTACAAGCTGATATATTTTATAATGCACGATGATGAAGCTGAAAAACCCTATGTGTTAATAAAGATGGTAATCCGAGATTTCTGTCCTCATAATTTAGAAAAAATGAGAGTTAGGGATTCCATGAAATTTAAAAACTGAGAGAGAGGTTTTATGTGTGAATCATACCTTGAGAGACATGGTTATTGAATGTACAACAATGGGCTGATGAAATTTGAGGATGCATGAAGATGGAAATTTGAGATTGGAGTCCGTAGGATCTATAAAAAGTGGGTTAGGGATTCTATGTGTGAGAAACATGTGTGTGCTCATGATAATGAATTACCCCATAATATTTAAAACATACGATTAATAAAATTGTATATGGTATATAATATCGGTTATATAATAAACGACATTAAATATTGGATTTTATTTTCATCTATTATAAGAAAATAGATATGAAAAACTAGTTTTCACTATTATAACACATCGTTTATTATATAAAACTCATGAAAAAACATTTTTATCATGTGGGTTATATGATATATAATGTGATAAAGTTGGTAACTAACTATATCATGTCGGTCATATAATAACTGATGTGATAAAGCAATAAAGATGGGGTTTTTCAGGTCAAATATTTATAATTGATGTGAAGAAGCTGTAGTAATAAATACATTTTGTACCCATGAATATCTTCATTAACTGGACTATCACAAAGTAACAAAGGATACATAATATCATGGGATGGTTTAATTCTGGTTTTATATTCACTAATCCAATAGGGGTTTTCCACAAAAACATGGACAAAAAAAATAAAATAATTGCCTAAATGTAAAAAATGATTTAGTCCCAATGAAGAGAATATTGAACCCAAATGAATAAGGGGACAATTGAGTTAAAACAAATTTCTTTGAGTTGAGTTAATGAAGTGGAAATTGTATCATTGGTTTACAGAGCCAAAGAGAGTGTAAAATTAAATTATGGCTTATTAAAATATTATTTATACTTAAATCTTATTTTTTTCATTTTTTTGAACTGAATAATTGATCAATAATTGATGTGAGGTAGTAAATAAAATTCATAGAAGAGGCAAGAAAATTTTAAAAAAAATAAGAATCAATAATTTTATTTTTCCCCAGATTGACTATTATAGTCTAGCTAGGACTATGTCATTGAATAAATGATATTATTTTCTTTTCTCAGAAGTAAAATAGTTCAATTGTGGTGATGTGATAAGATCCAAGGATTTCAAAAGATGTAACTACATTTCAATAGAATTTAAACCCCAAATTAATTAAAAATCTAGTAATTAATATATTTTGGGTTATGTTGTAAAATTTGGACATTAAATGATGTAGATTAAAAACTAAATTCAATTGTTTTATATATTTTTTGAATTATTTTAATTCCATACATTTTTTGGATTTGAAATTTCATTATATTAAAAATTATGATATTTCATGACTTCTCTTCCTTTTCATGACACCACACATAGAGAAACCTTCATTCATCCCAACAAACACCCATTTGATGAATCCTCAAGATCACACCAGAAAACCACATTTCCGTAACAACAAGACTCAAGATCCGGATCGTGGGGATAAAAAAAGATCTAGAAACTTGGACGTCACAACTAAAAATCCATCGATTTATAGATCTACATGATATTTCCTGATGAAGTCCAATCATGTCAAATGAAGGACCACAGATTTTAGACTTTTCTGCACAGATTTTTCTAGCACGTATCTGTTAATTCCTTAGATAATATCCCAAGTTTAGGATTTTGATCTCTAAATTCTTATCTATGATCCTTGTGTAGGAGCTATTTGAAGATGGAAGGGGCCTCACATCAACCCCAATGCACTGGAAATAAGTTTAAAAACACTTCCCATAAGGAGTTCAATGATATGACTCAATGAGCTCTACCTACCTATCAATTGTGATGCTTCATGGCAGCACCAATGTTTTTCCTGCTTTATCCAATACAAATAATCGACTCTAGGAGTAGACCTTGCATGGGAACCATCACTGGTTCTGCCTACACCAATTCATCACCTACTTCACTGGAAAAGTCTTTAGCTCAACTATTTAGACCAATTCATGTCATGCAAGTCACGCTATGTCCAGCACCGCATCAGTGCAGACCTTTTCCATCCATGATCTGAAAATCCATGTCAAAATTCTAGTGCCACAGTCTCACTATCTAAATCTCAGCTACTTTGTAACATAGAATTATGGATGAACCTAATAAAACACAAAAGAAAATGGAGTTGGATACTAACAAAGTACCAATTGGTAAAGACATCAAAACAACGAATGTGAAAACATCCAAAAATCAAACACGTAGCGGGAATAAAATATTTCCATCCAAATAAAAAAGGATGATACACAGTGACTAAATTAATTGCATAAAAATATAGTTGACACCGAAATAATTGATGTGGAAACCCCAAAAGGGGAAAACCACATGACCTAATACAGAACAAGGGATCCACTAAATTCAATAGGTACTCAGTAGAGACTCCCCAAAAATTGAAGGGATATCAAAATTACTAATAAAAAATAAATGAAATTAATCAATGTTGGAGATATAGAAAATTGATCATCTTAGAAATAGGATTACGAAATTGAATTTTCTCTCGATGTTGTTGGTGTGTTGAAATGTCTTGTCGATTCCTCCTTATATAGAAAAAATAATCTGAGTCAAATAATGTCTCCAAGTAAAAAGTGTTTCACCACATGAATTAATTCACAATGTATTGATATGTGTTTCACCTTATTTTATGAAACTGCATGGTTTTCCATTAGAGGTGGTGTTACACGGTGATCTAATGATGAAGGCATCCAACAATCTCCCCCTCGGACTCATGTGAGGATCACCTCCCGCCCTGCAATCATTCAGAATGAGTAAAATTTTCCTCCAGGTAATCTATTGGTTAACATGTCTAACCCGTTATCATCAGTGTGGATCATCTCAACCTCTAACTATCTCAAATGAGGTACATTGCATTTCCAATTATATATAACATCGTTATGTTTCAACCTTCTTTGAAAAGTGGAATTCCTTTCCAAAAAATAGCACTCTGACAATCACTAAATAAAACAAACCTATACTGATTTATATTAACCTCTAAAATACAATTTTTCATCCACAACCATTATTTTCAAGCCTCGATATATGTATGAATAACTGAATTTGTGTTAAATAAGGTAACATGTCTCTGCAATCTAGACATCACAGATACTCCTCTCTCTCCAAATGTGATCAAATAGCCTAATGTAGACTTCCTTGAATCAATATCTCCTTCCATATCTGAATCTGTAATGCCACAATGCATAGGTTCCCCTTGGAAAAAACAATCTCATATCAGAAGTACCATGAAGATAATGAAACATGTACATAACTGCCCTCTAATTCTATCTACCTAGATTTGATAGAAAATGACTTACAACGCCAACTACATGATCTATGTTAGTTCTAGTACATGTCATTTCATACATCAAACAGAGAACGACAGATGAATAAGTTATGTGTCACATATCCTCAACCTCTTCATTAGTAGAAGGTGACTAACTAGTGCTGAGTCAAAATGTAAAGTTAGAGGAATACTAACCAATTTATATATATCTATAGAAAACATTATAAGAACCATTTTAATGTATCTTTCCTAAGATAAAACTAATTTCAGGGCCATCCTATCACAAGAGATCATCATGACAAGAATCTATCTTGTTGGCCCCAGGACTTAATTGAATAATATTGGAAAAGATGCTTCTTCAATTTGTCAATTCTAGAAGTATACTTTCCAAAAATGAGTATATAATAAACATGAAGAAAAAATATAATGAAATCTTCATCAGTAAATATCTGAACAAAAAACACAATGATCATAATATGTCTTCCTAAAACCCTGATGAAAAAAGATAGATTCAAAATTCATATACCATTATCTGAGAGATTGATTCAAACCATACATTCTCTTCTTCAAATAGTATACATGATTTTCATTAACTTATTCAACAAAACCTTCTAGCCCTCCATATAAATTTCCTCTTCTAAATATCCTTGGAGGAATGTTGTCTTCACCTCAATCTTGACAATCTAAAGATCCAAAACTATAATCCAAACCCTAAAAAACCTAAATGGAAGACAATTTGACAACGTGTGAGAAAATATCATCAAAATCAATACCTTTCTTCTAGTAGAATGTTTTAACAACTATCCTTTCCTTGTAACATGGAACATATCTTAATTAACCATTTTTAATATGATAAACCAACGAATTTTTAAAATCTCTCTTACCTATCTGTATCTTCACCAACTCAAAATGTATGGTTGCCGTGTAATGATTTCATCTCATAATCCATTACTGAATCCCATCTTCCCTTATGTTCACTATCTATTTCCTCATAAAAATATTTTGGTTCTCCACCTATAGTGAGGAGTACATACCCATTAGGTGAATATCATGTATAAACATTACGATGCCAAGATGAACTTCTGAGTGAAACTCTAGGTTCATTAATAACCCCTATAACTGGATCATCAGAAACAAAAGGTGAATCAGAATGATCAACTCCAACCTGTTCACACTACGAATCATTTTTTACATCAATATGATCTAATGTATAAAAAATTTGAGGGAAATTTGAATTTGAATCTAGCTCAAGACTGAAAAAACCATCATAAGTTTGAGTAACATATTTATCTCCCTTATCAATTTCTGTAATAATATGATCCTCATTAAATACTATATCCTAGATTCTGACAAGTTTCACTAAAACAAGTCCATAAAATATATTCCAATTATCATCATGTCCATATCTAATAAAAATACACTGGCGTGTCATACCATACAACTTGGTTCTCTCATCTTTAGACACATGAACAAAATCATTGCAACCAAAAACATGCATGTGATCATACCTGATCTCTTTATCATACCAAATCTTTTCGAGAGTGTCTATATTCAATGAAATCATATCAGTTAAACATATTATATAATCATAATTATGTAATACCTCACCCTACAAATGTCTAGGAAAAATTGTTTCCAAAATCAAACAATGAACTCCTTCAAACAAATTACTATTCATCCGTTCAACTAAACCATTAAGCTGAGGTGTCTTGAGAAGCATCTTCTATGACCGAATACCTTCCTTCCTGAAATAATAATAAAATAAACAATAGTTCTCTCCCCCCATTGTCATTCAAAATTCATTTCAATTTCATGCTTGATTACCTATCATAAAAAAACATTAAATTGCATTATATCATTTAGAAATAGAAATTTTTCATTCAAAAGATAGAACCAATGCATATATGAATATTAATAAATAAATGTCAAAAAATAAAGAATTCCCCAAATTTTCATTTATTTCGAAGGACCAGAAATGTTAAAATGTACTGATTCAAATATTTATGACTTCCTGTGAGGAGCATGACTGCTGATACTAAATATTCTTTATTTTCTAGTCATTAAATGATCAAAAATTTCCAATTTGACACTCATAGATTCTAAATGAATATTTCTCTTCCCCAAAAGACCAATCCCTTTATTAGTGATGTGACTAAGACTCTTATTACATAACTTGGTGGAAACACAAAATTCAATAACCCAAACATTATCACAAAAAATGTAAGCTATATTCCACTACAAACTTGACTACGTCTTCCCTCAATCCATGATCAAATATCCCTTATAACGATTCCCTTGGAAATCACCAAATTTACTAATTAATCCTTCATCATCAAGAACTCTGGAAGAAATAAGATCCATGTGAACCTCTAGTTCTTGTTGAATGTTTTTAAAAATTACCTAAAATCATGTTCTGGTCTCTAAACAAATAGTCCTCATATCTAAAACATGAGAATTAACATCATTACCCATCTTCAAAATCCCTAAATTACATGGGATGTTAGATTTAAATAACTTTTTATTCGATGTAACATGAAAAAATGTACCACTGTCAACAACCCAACTAGAATTATCAGAAGCGATATTAATGGAGTCATAAACAATAACAAGATCACCCCCTGTAGCGACTGTGACATTATCATCTCAATCATAATTTTTATTCAATGTTTTTTCAGAAATTCTATTATATATTTTTAGATGATAATAAAGAATCTAGTCATAACACTTCTTACCACAATAATGAAATTCAAAATCTATCTACACTGATTTTGATTTTCTTTTGTCTCTACTCTTACCTCGACTGCTCAATCCTCTGTCCTAGATTCTCCCCATATTCTCTGTGATTTAAATCTCTGAAGAATATTTCTATTGAGTATGTCTCCTGACCTTTTAATTTAACAAACACACATAAAAAAATTAATTTGATATTTAAATTAGGATCATAACTGGTAAGAGTAACATATATGTTCTCCCAAGAATCGGGTAATGTGTTAAGAAACAAAGAGAAAAAACCTCATCTTCAAATTTATTCCCATGAAAAAAAAAAACTGATCCAAAAATGTCTGATATTAACTTAATTATTCATTAATAGACTTACCTTATATTTATTTAAAATTTATCCTTTTTGAGATGAAAAAATTTATTGTTTCCTGTCTTGGAATTGTAGGTCATCTCATGCTTCTCCCACAAATGTTTTGGTGTGAGAGATTTTGACAATGTGGTTCATCACATTGTATTCAACTCATTGGAAAATGAAGCCACATACCATCTCATAATCGAACTCACTTTCTTCATCTGACATCTTTTCTGGATTTTGGTTAATAAAAACTAGAAAATGAATTTTCTTGAAAAAATTTATATACATCATATTATGTTTCCACATTTGGAAGTTGGTACCATTCAAAAAAAGCATCCGACTGTAATGGCCTCCAAAATAAATATGAAATAAAAAAAGAAACCCTTTGATACTAGATGTTGGGAATGACGACAATGAAGTGAACACCCGAACAACAGAAAAGTGAGCATGCAACATAAATAAAATCTTTTCCTCCAACTAAAATAGGTATATGTGTAATGACAATATTCAGTGCAGAAAAAAAATTTGACACTATAATTTTTACATGGAAAACCCAAAAAGGGAAAAACCATCAGACCAAATCCAAAAAGTGGGATCAAATAATATCAAGAGGTACATGGAAGAGACTCCCCATAAATTGAAGGGATCTCAAAAGTAATACTCATGATTAAAATAAGTGAATCATAGATAGAGAGCATGAAAAATGATCATCGATGAAAGTAGATCACCAGATGGGATTTTTATTCGCTATTATTGGTGTGTTGAAATGCCTTTTCACTGCCTCAATATATTGTAAAAATAATATGCTTCAAATAATGTATCTGCGTCAATAGTGTGTCACTGCATGATTTAATTCACATGGTCTTAATGTGTGTTTCTTCATATTTTATGAAACTTTATGGTGTTCTATTTGAGGAGCCTTTACATGGTGCACCAATCTAGAATGTATCAAACAATACTATCAGTTGAAATCTAGTTCACCTCTTTGATCTTACTCAAGATACATCACACCATAATCGAAAATCAACTAGTCCTTTTCCAAACCAGACACTAGACAAGTCTGCTGAAGCCCATGTAAAATGACGACAAGTCCATATTTCATCAAATCAACACCACTAATTTCTCAATTCTACTTTGAATCCCAAGCTAGGACATGAATATTCCTCTTAAGTTGAGAATGTTGGGTAATGAATCGTTTTTCCTAGCACCGTGAAGCGTCAATGCTCAACTAATCATGATTATTCCATGAAACGATATGAAATTTGATCGTGGGAAATGAATATTTCACTTTACTGATTTGATTTATACAAATTATAATGTTCAATTCTAGGCATACGACACTCCTCTTTCTAAAGAAGGAGTTCAATTGAAAACCCCAAATTCAAAGAGGAATAAGATATAAATTTGTTTCTCATCCAACGTTGGAAAAAGATTCGACATCCTATAATTATATCTTGGGAACCTATACAATTTCTAAATAATAATTATAATTCCATTATGTTATGTTTACTATTAATTTTGTTTTGTCGGTTGTATTTTCAACCGACGGTGTTCTCCCTCTTCTTTTTTAAGGGAGGTTGGTGTAGCTGGCTTGTGGTGGGTGGACAACACCACCAATTGATCTAGTAGAGAGTGGATGGCAGGGGGAGTGACTAATTATATAGATTTCTCTATCCCATCAGTTTAATCATCTCATCAACACATTCACTGATCTTTTAACTCACTTTCCATTTGAGGGGTATTTTGTTAGGTTTTCTCCCCTTTATTCAAGAGAGATTATATGAGAGCTTTCTCCATGTAATTTTGTCTGGGTGTGTACCCATTGTTTACCCATAGTGATATCCTTATACTTACCTACAGTTTTTTACTCTTTTCATTTTGAGGATTTCTCCACGTTAAATCTTGTGTCTATTTATTTCCATAGTTTTAAAATTATTTTTATATCATGATTATTGTTGCAATGTGGGTCCATTATTTTTCAATCCCAACTAGTGGTATCAGAGAATGGTTTTGGCCTGATAATGTTCACTTTTTTAAAATTAATAATTGTCTTAATTTTTAGTATGTTCTCTAATTATGACTTTTGTAGATCTTTCACATCAAAAAAATGTATTGATATTATTAAATACATAGTTGTGAAACAACGGAGGTTCTTAACAAATGGCATGTCCAAATGGTGGTGAAATTAGAGATTGAAAAATTAAATTAAAGTAATTTTTTATATTGGATAATGAAGATTAAAATAGTGTTGTAGAAGAATAATTACCTATTTTCAATTGGTTAAAAATAGATGGGTGTGATAGAATAGAAATGGAATGAAATGAATGATAATTATATTTCCAAAATCTATTTGGATTTTATAGACATAATCCAATTGATCCTTAAAGTGAAAAAGAAGATAGATAAATTATGTGTCCCACCCATGTTTTTCAATTTTACTTCATCCCGGTTTATGTGGGGATCTTGGTCATTTTCATGAGAACCAGGTGTGATAGGTTTGAATGTTTCGGGCATGGTTTCCACATATTCTTGGACTATCATTCCACGTGGTTTTGCAAGGGCCACCATTAAATTTTGGATGAAAATAAGGATATTTGATTAGATGGATTGGGTCCATAGTTTGGATGAATGATTAACTAAATTGTTCCTCCAAACCGTACACAGTGTCCAGGTGGTTAAAAAATGGGTTTTGACCATTTTCCCTTTAGTAAATAAAAATAATTCACCCCTTTCTACCCCTATTAAACCCTAGAAAACATTTGATGTCTCAATATTCCGTCAAAAACCACTGGAACACACTTTTTATGCTGGATTTGGTGTGAAATCATCATGTGATGTCGACTAAGTGAGTTTCTCTCTAGTTTATTACTTCTATTTTTGTTTCATTCCCCATTTTCTTGTGTTTCCATGTTTTTAACACCTAGGGGATTATCCTTATCGATTAACCTTTGATTTTTGAGTTCAATATTCTTATTAAATGTTCATTTTTACATAGTTGTGGCGTGAATGGGGTGTAGTAGATGTTTTTCAAAAAGATTTAGTGTTTTTGATATTCAAGGTAGGTGGTTCCATCTATTAAAATTTTTTGATGAGTTAACATGCTTTATTAATTTCATAACATGGTATTTTAATTATATATTTGTTTGAATGTTTTTTTTAAAGATATTACCATGTGTTTGATTTTTATATGATATGTTTGAGTGAAATGGTGTGTGTTTTTTATGTAAACCTGTTTTGAATTACTTGGTAGTGTTTTATAATTTGTAAAAATTGTTTATTTAAGGATTCAAGGACTTAAAATTTAGTTTTGGTGTGGGTTTAGTGTGTGTTAGGTTCAGAAAAAGTAATTTTGTGCATAATTTTGGTGGTTGTCCAAGTTGTGTTTCTTGGGTTCTCTTTATAATTTTTCAAAATGGTGTATTGACTGTTATAAGATGTGAAAATATTATTGGAATTTTTTTTGGTGGGTGTATGTATTTAGAATGTTTCTTTTGAATTTCATGGTTTTTTTAATGTGTTCCACTTTGGAAATGTCTCATGATATTTATAAAACCATTTTTTTAGCATTGATTAAGTGTTCAATTTTAATGTCAAATTTTGATAAGGAATTGGGTAAATATCATGTGTATTCCAAGTTGTATCATTTAGGGTTATTTTATTATTCCTGAAATCAATTTATTAAATGGATTCATGGTTGAAAATTCTTGTTTTGTATCGAATTATATTGTGTTGGTCATTAAAAGGAATTTTCGAATGAATTTTGGGTGCAAAGCCTTATAACCCCTCTTGAATTTCATTATAAAATTATTATTGTGTTTGATGAAATACATTGAGGGTGAATAACATGTTTGGGGTACTGTTTTGTGTGTTTATGATTTATATTAATTATTTTCTTATGAAAAAACTCTCTTTATAACATTTTGAAAATGTTTGATCACAAAGAGTGAAGCCCCGGTATATCGGTGGGCCGACTAGGACTAGTATGTGATTGATGTGGTAGTGGTTCATCCCTATTTCACATAGAATGATTGATGATGACAACTCTATGTAATATATGATGTTGTTTGGGGACCAATATTCCATATGGGTTTCCCCTCCTAGTGGCTCGTGCATGAGAATATTGTTTATTATGGTTACTTTTACACCGAGATACGATGAATCTTTGGCCTCACATCAATTATTTCCAAGGGGTGTTTCCCTGACTTGTGCTCATTTAGTATATTTTACCAACTATAAGTATACAATGTGTTTGAATAAAAATTTCTGTAGCATGTGTGTTTTCTTTAAAATAGTTCTTCCTTTATAGTTACCCTCTGGAAAAATATTTATATTCAATGATGCATCCTTTTAAAATTTAATCTAACTTTCATGGTCTATAAAAACATGAATGATTATTGTTTTTCATTGTTTATAAAATGAAATTTTCTCTTTGGGGGAATCTTATTGGTCTTAGGCTCACACCATACTTACACATTTGGGTGTATGTAGACATAGAACTGTTTGACACTAGAAAATGCATGGTCATTTGAGTCGTTGTTTTGGGTTTTAAGCTTCATTCCATGGTGCAATATTATTAATATGGTTAGATGGTGATGTCCCCTTACCATGAGGTTCTCCATGGGAATTTTTTTGTCTTTAATACATTTTTTTAGTATTTGGGATTTTTATAAACCCTCTAACTCAGTTAGGAATTTTTGTTAATACTTTTTTGGCATAAATTTTTCTGATTCAAATTATTGAATATTCTAGTTGTTTTTTATTACAAACTCATATGAAATAATTCACAAACATTATTTATGGTAGTAGGTAACATCTTCAAGCTCGTGAGAATTGAAAACACCCTTAATTACATTCCACAGATCAGGTCGGCCGCTTGTACGGATGATGACTCAACATTGTTTGGGTCAGAATTGTATCAAATCCATGTTCCCTCTTTTTGGGTCATGATATTTTGGGAAGGAGTTTCGATAGACTTGAGCTAGGATTGTTGAAAATAAATGTTCTATTTTTAATGAGGTTTCTGGCCAGCACATCTCTTGGCAGGACTTGAGTTAACATGGGATGTCATCTTCCATCATAGACTTTTATTCATTTTGGTAGCTCGTTATTTGGGAAATGAAATCGGTGACTGTAGATCAATCCTAATGAGCTTTTAGGGTCTAAAATCGATTTGTATCTGGAGATATTGTCATAGAAAACACTATGTGATTGTTGTATGACTAGCGTATGACTGCTAAGATTATATCTGAGTCCCCCACCATCACTAGTTTCCCTCTTTTATAAAGCCTCTTGTGTCCCTTTTAGTTTTTCAAAAAAAAAATTTAAAACCCATTATTTTAAAATAATGTAGACTGGGTTTTTTTTGGTAAAAATGACCTGGTTTTGAGAAATTGGGAATTGTATTTTCCGAATTTACCATATGGATTTTTGGAAATGTAAATTTCTGTGAAATGGTTTTCCTGTAATGCAGAAATTGTTTGATTTATGAAAGGGTGGAAATGAATTTCCATATTTTTTTATGAAAACGGCTTCAGAAAATAGATTTATAGGAAGTAGATTTTGTGTGAAATGAGATTGTATTTATAGACTCTAAATATGTTGTTTAATGAGATTAATTATTTTGAAATCATGAATTCTGTTAAATAGGTTTTTCAAAATATGTTTCAAATATATTGTTGCTAAATTATTCAAAGGTGTTTTGAACGAGATGGATTATTGTGGAAGTTATGTGTGGAGTGTTGAAATTTATTATTATTTTGTAACTAGTGAGATTTTTAAAATTATTAAGAACCCCTGTAACCTTGTTTTAATATGAGAGGAGTTGAATTTTAATTAAATGGTGATTGATGAAATGGTGTTTTTAAAAAAAAATTAATGTGTTTTGAAATGGGGTGAAATTTTTTGATTACCGGTGTATTAGAGGGTAGTATTATGTGTTTTTAAATATTTTTTGCAAGATATATCTTGTTCGACAACCCTAATTGATAGAATGATATATTGGGATTATGTTTCATTAGTAATGTTGGTTGAGGTGTTGGTTAGAGGTCTTTTACAGGAAATGTTTCTAGAATCCTTTTTGGTGGTTCCCCTATTCTCTTTGGTTCTTGTTTGGGGTACATTTTGACCAAAGTAACAGCTTGGTTGGGAACTTTTTTTCTTGCTCTCTACGGTTCTCCCCATAAATAATTAATGCATGTTTGATGTTTGGCCCAGGCTGACTCGCCATTGGTAGATCATCTAGCTGACCAACATAAGATATTCTACATGAACTTTGGAGATTGATTCTATTCCTCCACATATAATTTTAGTTAAGTTTATTCTCTTGTAATATGTGTGTAGATGTGAAAGGTTGAAATATACCTTATTCTCTTAACTTTCCGGAGTCGTCAAAGGTTATTTTTGACATTGATGTGTGTATAGGCTCTATAAAAAATCTGTGAATGGAATTCCAATGCAGAAAGTTAATGAAGTCTAGATTTGATGACTTTGGAAAAACTATTTAAGGGCCTTTGGGTCATTCATTGTTTTCTGATAGGAGAAAAATTCATCTTAGGCCATTAGTGTCGAAAATTGGGTTCTTCGAGGTTGTTTTGGATGCTTGTGGTAATCTCATGCCTTTAGGGACTCGTTCCAAGGTTCCACTCCATGTAAAGACAATGTCGGTTACTAGGTTCATGATCGAGAATGACTTGATATGTTGTATTTTATTTTAAGTGTAAAGGTGGTTTATGTGGAACTTTATGAAGAATGTTTCTTAAATAAAATCTTGTTTTCTTCGAGAAATTCCATAAATACATTGTTATGAATGAATTCTTCTCCCTTCTATCCCTTCATTTTCATTTTCTTATTTGGGTTGAGTGGGGAAATGCGTTTTCATCTTCATGGACCCTATCTTATTGAAGGATTAATGTTTGTTTAAAAAGGGTTTCATAGTGTGTTTGGTACTAGTTGTTTTGTATGAGAAGTGATTTGGTTGCTTGTGGAACTAGAAGTAGATGTTTTGGTCCAAGGTTTTTCAATTCCTGACATCAAGGCAGGAGAAGCTTCAATCATCTATGCTTCGGTATTGTTCCCAGAGTATAGATAGAACACATTCATGAAATCCCCATCCGTGTAAAAGATCATCATTTAACATCATTCATCGGTGTTGGGGGGAAGTGGTAGTTTGATGTTTTAATGAAGATGTATCATTTTAAGTTGTACTACGTGGTGGAAAAAGATTTTCATACCCTATACATAAGGGTTGTAATCCATGTCGGTGTAATAGTACCACCATGGATACAAGGAGGTAGGGTTGTTTTGTATACTCAAAACTCCATTAATTTAACCCTTGTTGGTGTATGTATCAAGATGGTTGTTCATGTATGAATAAAATTGTAGCATTTTTTCGATCTCGGTTTTGGTTTGACTCACCCGAGGATGGTAATGCTTGTTGTCTAGTGAAACCCATAGAGTCTCTATTGGTTGTTGTTTTATTGAATTTCCCTCTTACTGTTGGAGAATATGTTGTGCAAGAAGCACCAATGTTAGCCCATGTAGGGTTTCATTTATCGACCTATGTTTTTTGGATAAAATGGCTGGTTCTCATGGTGGGGAGACCAAATATGGGTCTCATATAACTTATTTTAGGATAAGTCTAATGCTACTCTACCCCTTATAGTGGGGAGACCATTTGGGCCTCCCCCTGTTGGTGTCTTGATTCTGTCTCTAGAAATTATGTAGTCTCATATGGTGGGGTGTCTTTCTTGACCTCTACATGTAGGTATTCATGTTCATTATATGGTGTTAGTTTATTTATTATAGCAGAGATTCTATTTGGGGGTCAGTGTATTAGTAATTTAGTTGTGCTCCTATTGTTGTCTTAGTAGTAGATAGTCTCATTCAGGGATATCTAAAAACCAACATTATTATTGGGTAAGCGGTGGGAGTGAAGTGCACCAAATTTTTTTTGAAGTCCAGATATGGTTACTTCATTCGAATTCATTGTTCATTTCTGGTGAAATGTTTTAACTTCTCGAGAATGTGTAAGGTACTTGTCTAAAGAAGTTGGTTTGAGTGTGGTGAGAGTATACATTCCTTTTTTTTTATAATTTTCAGGTTTTTTTGGATATTGGGGGCATGTGAGGCTTAGTGGGAGAGTCCATCTATGACTCCCAAAATAACTCATATCGATCATCTCCTCTTAGTAGTGTCCTTCTAGACTTTTTGTTTGGAATTCATTATGAATCCCATTTGAACATAAAAATGGTATCATTTTTGTTTTTTTTTCATCGGTCCTTGTCATGGCCTTCCAGGGGTGGAAAATATTATGTGGGGAGAATTTTCACACCTCGGTTTCTAATGTTTACTTCGTCCATGTTTTGGTCTATTTTGGTGTCATTTTTTCTGGAACTATGTGTGACTGGTTTGAAATTTAAGGTAATTATATCCCCATATTTATAGCATACTCACTCCTATTTTTCCCTTAGTAACCCCATGATGTTTGGAAGAAAATGAGTATTTTAGGGTTGACAAAACTGGGCAAATGGTTTGGCTGCACGGTTTACTAAACTGTGCCGCCAAAACAAGCAGTGTCCAGGTGTTAAATAAATGGTTTTGGACAATTTTTTCCTTCCAGAAATAAACCCATTATTATTCTTTTTCCCTCATTCGATCTTAATAGGCATGGGAGGTCTCCAAGCTCCCCCAAGCACCCATGGAACTCACTTTTGAAGAGGTTTTTTTGTGGAACATCGATATTCATAAAATAAATGAGTTTATCTATATATTATTTATTCTCTTTAGGGTTACATCCCCCTTTTATTGTGTTTTCATGTCTTTGACACCTAGGGATACATATTTATGGTTTGTCCATGGGTTTTTGGGTGAAATATTCTATGTTAGGGATCGTTTCTACTTACTCGTGGTGTGGTAAGGGTGCGATTGATGTTTCACAAAAATATTTTGGGTTTTTTATATTCAAGGTAAGTGGTTCTGTAAATAATAATTCATTGATGAGTTAACTTACCTAATTTATTTATTTTTCATGTTCTATGAATTATATATAAGGTGTTAAAGTTGTTTTTAATGACATTACTGTGTGTTCTATTTTTATATAGCATGTTTATGTGATCTGGGATGTGTTTTTATTGTAAACCCATATGGAATCACATTATAGTGTTTTATAATTTGTGAAAATTCATTTTTAAATGAATAAAGGGCTTCAAATTCTATTTTTTTGTGGTATTAGTGTGTGATTGGTTCAAAAATTATGATTATCGAATTAATTTTGGTGTAATTCCATCTTCTATTTCAAGGGAGTGTTTATATGTTTTTAAAATGGTGTACTGAATTATATAAGAGGTAAAAATATTAATAGAAAACTATTTTGGTTTTTGTATATTTTTAAAATGGTATTTTTTAGTTGAAGTGGTGTTTCTGATGTGTAAAAAAATGTAAATATCTCATGAAATCATTAAAATAATTATTTTGTATCATTAATTAAGTGTTAAATTTTAAATCCACATTTTCGCATGGAAATGGGTAATTTTCATGTGTATTAAATTTAGTATCATTTGGAGTTATTTTATAATTCTTGAAATTAATTTATTAAAATGTGTTTGGGATTCCAATTCTGTTTTTGTAACTTATTTTTTGGAGTTTGGGCGCAATATAGGTTTTTTCAATGATTTTTGCATGTGATGCCTTATAACACCTCTTGAAGTAGTTTATAAATTTTTTATTGGGGTTCTAGAACTAAATTTAGAGTGAGGGACTTGATTGGCGTACATTATTATGGGTGTATGATTTATAAATTGAGTTTTTATGAAAAAATTATATATTATATCATTTAGAAATTTTCGGAGAAAAAATAGGGATACATAGGTATCTTTGTGGGAAATCAATGACTAGTATTATTCTGATCTGGTAGTGTCTTCGTTTTTGTTTCACTTAGAAAGATTTATAATGAAAACACTAAATAAACATTGATGATTTTTGGGGACCACTAGGCTATTGTGGGTTCCCATCTTAGTGGATCATACATGAAAACATTATTGATTATGGTTATTTTTACACAAGGATACAATTTAACTAGGTCCCCACAACTAGATATTGCCTAGGGGTGTTCCCATGACTAGTGATCATTGATTATATCCGACCTACCATTGGTATATGGTGTGTTTGGATGGAAAATTCAGCATCATGTGTGTTTTCCTTAAAATTTTCCATTCTTTAAATTTTTCATTTTAAAAACGGTTTTCTTCAATGTTTCACCACATTAAAAAAATTTCAACCATTCATTTTAATAAAAACATGATTGGTTTTTATCTTATAGTGTTTATATAATTGAATATTTTATTTGGCGTCATCATATTAGTATAAGGATCACACACTACGTACACCTTTAGGTGTATATAGACTGGGTAATGTTTGAAACTAGTCATGGAATGGTCTTTGGAGATGGTGGTTTGGGTTGTTATCTTCCTTCCATGGTGAGGTACTGTAGAGACATCTTGAAGAAGATGTACTCTTTCCCAGAGGTGCTCCATGGGTTCTTTTTATTTTCTGAACTTTTTTAGTCACTGGGTTTTTGTATAAACCTTGTATCCCAAATCTAATTTTTTATTATGACTTGTTTTACATAAATTTTTCAGATTCGTTTTATTGATTATTATTGGTTTTTTTATGATTATAAACACAGGTGAAATTAATCCAAAAAATTATTTATGATACTTCGGAAAATGTGCCATCCTCTGGGGATAAGGTGTTCCCTTTGGACATTACCATTGACTGTGTCAGGTGCCTTTTCAGATGAGGATCTGGCTTCATACGTGACAAAATCATATGGAATCCCAGTTAAGAATTTTCTGGGGATGTTATTTTAGTAAATAGATTGGGTAGATTGGAGATCAGATATTCATAACCTCATGTGATAGTTATGAGTTAGGTGTTTGGAAAGCTCACCTCATGGTAGGACGTGAGTTACTATGGGAAGTCAGGATCCATCAAGGACTTTTAGTCCTTTTGGTTTCTCGTCGTTTGAGAAATTAAATATTAATTAGCTCTAAAATCCCAGTGATCTCCCAAGGACAAGAAAGCCATATGGATCTAGGGATATGGTCCTAGAATACTCTTCAATGATAGTGATGTTACTTGAATATGTCCTTATTCTGTATGTTTGAGTCACCCACTGACACTAGTTTCCCTCTTTTGAAAAGCGTGTTCTGTCTCTTTGTGTTTTGGAAATAATTTTAAAATACCAAATTTTAGAATCATGGAGACTTGGTTTTAAGATAAAAATGTTCTGTTGTTGGGAATTTGGGAACTGAATTTTCATAATTTACCAAAAGGATGTCTGGAAATGTGAATATTCAAGAAATGATTTTCCTGTAAAGCATAAATGGTTTGATTTCTAAAATGGTGAAAATGAATTTTCAGAATTGTTTTGATGAAAAGGTCATTGGAAAATGGATTTTCATGATGTTCCTTTTGGGTAAAATAATATTTTATTTTAAGACTCTAAATATGTGTTTTAATGATATAAAATGTTTTTAAATCATGAATTATGTTAAAGTGGGTCTTAAAAATCTGTTTCAAAATATTTTTTCTAAACTATTGATATGTGTTTGGAATGAGATGGAATTATATGGAAGAAATGTGTGGATTTTGGAAATGTATTTTAATTTGGTATGTACATATAATTTGAAATTTTTTATGAAAGTTTGGATCCTTTTTTAAAATGATAACAGTCATGTTGTTAATTAAATTTTGATTGATGAAAAGATGTTTGTTATAAAATCAGAAGTTATTTAAAATGTTGTGAAATGTATTGATAACTTCTCTTTTAGTGGGGAGACATATGTGTTTTTGTGGATGTTATTGTTAGATATTTTTAGTTTGAGAGCCCCTCCTGTTTGAATGGTATTTTGGGTATTTGTTTCATCGGTATGTTGGATTGAGGTGCTGGGGAGTGGTATTTTCCAATAAATGTTTTGGGAAGCATTTTTTGTGGTTTCCCTCATTTATTTTGTTCTAGTTTATGTTATGTTTTTTCCAATGGACCGGAAAGTATGTGTCCTTTGGTTTTCTTGTTGGCTAGGGTATGCACCGATAAGAAATTATTGCATGATTGAAGTGAATCCCAGGGTGATTCACCATTTGAAGATCATATAGTTGATCAAAATAAGAATTTTATTCAAGAACATTGGAGATTGAGTCTATCAATCATCATCATTTTATCAGTAAATTAGATCATCTCGTAGTAGGAGAGTGCATGTGGAAGGTTGAAATAGAATTTAGTCTCTTAATTTTCATGAGCTACCAGAGGTGATGTTTGATACCACTGTGTATATAGGATTTATCTAGAAGCGGTGAAGGAAATTACAATGAGAAAAGGTAATGAAGTCCAGAGATGAAAATATTGGCCTTATTCTTCAAGGGCCTTTGGGACATTCATTGGTTTCTCAAAAAAAATTATGTAAGGCCACCAGTGTGTAAAATATGGTCATTTGAGGCTATCATGGATGCTTGGGAGAATCTCATGATTCTCGGAAATCATTTCAAGGTTCCACTCCCTGTAATGTCTATATCAATTTCTAGTGTCATGTTTGATGATGACATTTATGTTGAGTTTTATTTTAAGTGAATGGTTGTTGTTTTGGAACTTTATGGGGACATCCAATTAAATGAAGGTGTATTTTCAGATAGGAATTCTAGAAATTCTATGTCCTAAATGATGATGTCTTCCTTGTGTTCCATATTCTACAATTTATTGTTTGGGGGGAGTGGGAAAATGTATATGCATCATCGAGACCGTCCTATGAATGCACGGCAGGCCTAGCGAGATGGCCATGAAAAGGTGAAGAGCTTCTATAATGATGCATATACTGGGGTGGGGCGGTTCCTTGTAGATAGTCTGGTTGAATTCCCAAAGACCTTCAGGTCATGTGATCTCCTAAGCCTACATGCCATGTAATCTCTGAGCCAACGGTCCATGTAAGGGTTCCCCCTCATCCCTTGAAAGGGGGATTATCAAAAAAAATATCATTTGGGTCATTCGGGTGTATGAATCATTAAGGCCCCTGTCTCAGTGAAGGTATCAATTTAGAGTTATGAGGGTTTCAAGGTTTCTTATGTATTTGAGGTTTTTTCTGAGAGTTGATGTAGTTTCCTAGGGCACCAGATGTAAAAGTTTTGGTCAACAGTTTTTCTATGTCTTACTATGAGGTAGGAGGTTCCCCAATCATCTAAGATCCAACCATAGGACCCATAGTGAAGATGTTACATTGTTATAAAACCCCATGGGTGTGAAGGATCATGGATTAACATATATCTCTAGTGTGAGAGGTGGAGACAAATTTATGTTGTGATAATGAAGTTTCATTTCAAACTGTCTTATGTGTTGGAAAGGGGCATGAAAAGCCTACCCTTTATTGTTTTAATCCATGATGGTGGAATATTCCCACCTTGGTTACAACCATTATCATGCTATAAGAGGATTTAAATACATACGATTGTATGATGGTGTTTAGGGACCACTATGCCATTGGAGTTTCCCCTCTTAGTGGCTAGTGCATGAAATAGTTTTTGATTATGGTTACTTTTAAAATAAGATACGATGTACCTAGGCCCACATTTCTTGGTATTCCATAGGGGTGTTATCAATATTTTTGCACGTTGATTATATTATACATACCATCGATATATGATGTGTTTGGATGAAAATCTCAGCCTCACATGTTTTTTTTATATTTCATTAAATAATGATTCCCTCCTCATTTCTTTTTTTATTCAAAGTTTTACAACATTAAAATTGTTACTATCCATTACTATTTATAACAACCATTATTATTTTTGTATTATACAATTTCTAGCATGGAATATGTTATTGGTTGGTATACTATTTGGATTAGGATCACACTATACATACACATTTGGATGTAAGTAGACTTGGTAATGTTTGACAGAGGTAATGGCAAGGTCATTGGAGATGGTGGTTCTGTTTGTTAGCTTCCTACCATGGTGATGTATTATGGTGATAGATTTAGGGTGATGTTCCATTTCCATGAGGTGAAACGTAGGCTATTTTTTTTATTTCATACTTTTTTTAGTCATTGGGATTTTTTATAAACCCTTCAACTAAATTCTAATTTTTTTAAGACTTGTTTGGCATAAAATTTTTAGATTCGGATTATGGTTTATTATTAGTTGTTTTATGATTATAAAATCATTGTAAATCATATGCAGAATTTATTTATAATACCTAGGAACATGTCTTAGCTTGTAGGTATAGGTAAAGCCCTTCGAGCTATTCAACATACTGGGTTAGACGCCGGTTCGGATGACAATGCGGCTTGTTTTGCGACAATATGAGATACTTTGATTAAGATATATGATTCTAGTTCACTGTAAAAAAAATAATGAGGTACAAATTGTACACTATTTGAATTATTAATAATCATCAATGTCTGAACACATCAACAACCTCAATACCTTATTCTCTTGCATTGCAATATTGGGCTATAAAATTGTGGATACTGAACATGAAATGATTATGCTCCAGAATTTTCAAGATTCGTAAAACCAAATCATTATCAACATCACCAAAAATTTTCCTCATAGATATGCATCCCATAAATAATATTTCAACCAGAGTTCTTAATGAATAAATTCAACACAAAAACAAGGAAGGGAGAAAAAGAACTTCACACCAAGATGAGGCTTTGTCAATAGTGAGAGGAAGGATGATGGAGTGTGGTTCAAGTGGGATCAAAAATCATGATAGGTAAAAATCGATGTATAATAAGAAGAATGTCACAAGTATCAATAGTGGGAGAACTAGTCACATAAAGGAGGGTTGTTAGAACAATAAGATTAGTGAAATTTGATATCGGGGGAATTTGGTGAGTACTTATGGAAAGGGAGACGTTCTTGTTAGTGAAGCATCAACAAATAATGGAAGCAATAAAAATTTAAATAATGGATGGATTACTGAATTAGGAGAAACCAAACACATAACGTCTTGATATGAATGGATTTAAGAGTAGGAAACAATCAAATAAGGACATTTGTACATGAAGAAAGATCCAACAATGAATAAAATTTCAGTCGGTACCATTAGAATGAAAATGTTTGATTGTATTATTCGAACCATCCAAGGATTACATCATGTGAAGGGCCTAAAAAATATTGTCTATGGGGCAGTTTTATGACATCTGGTACAAGATACACACCGATAATGGAGTGATGTGAATTGTGAAGGGCTAACTTGTGGTGATTATTGCAGAGAAGATCTAGAAAAACTTCTATGTGCTTATGGTTGAAACGTATAAAACGAAAAGGTAGTTGTCATATCAAATACATAGACGGTAGCATTGATGATAGTACGACATTATAAAATCAGTAATATTTACAAACGAGGCCTGAAGGTTCTTGTGAATCAGAATTTGTTTCCTGGGATTACAATGTTATCCTTACCATATTGTGAGCATTATGATTTGATCAATAATCATCGATTAAAGTTCATGGTGTCAAAAACAAGAATCAAATAAATATTAGAGTTGACCCATTATGATATTTGGCATGCACCGGTTATATCCTTGGGTGGATCATGTAATTTGTATCATTAATTGATTATTTTTTCAGGAGATATTGGGTGTAACAAATCTAGTAAAATGAAAATATTTTGGATTTCTTAATAACATTTAATGCCCGGAAGGGGCATGAATATAGAATGTTGATGAAATGTATGAGGAGTGATGATTTAAGAATATATACAGGAGAGTTGTTTGATAATTTATTCAAAATGAAGGAATCATCAGACAGTTCACAATGGTATACACTTCTTAGTAGAATAGAGTGACAAAGAGGATGAATATAACCCTATTAGATAGAACCAGGATGATTCTGAAGGCTATGGGAATTGTTAAAATATATTGAGCAGAAGAAATGGGTACCACCTATTATGTGATCAACAAATCTCCTTCAATAGTGATTGATCTAAAGACATCTATGAATATGTGGACTAGTAAACCTACTGACAATTCTCGTTTACATAATTTTGGATGTCCTTTATATGAAATGTTTAATGAAATGGAACGATCGAAGTGGGATTTATTATCCCAAAAATGTATCTTCTTGTTTAATGCTGAAGGTGTTAAGGGGTATCATTTGTGGGGACCCAATTATCTAAAACATATCATACGTAGAAATGTCCTTTTTGCAGAAGATGAGGTTAAAATGACAACTGGTCAAGATATAGATATTGATAGAATAGAAACAATAACTTTTGAAGGAGTTAAAAATCCACGAAAGAGCTAGTTTCTATTGATACATTATCTGAGTACAGAGATAAATTATTGGCTTAGTTTATACCATGACGGTCAAATCAAGAGAAAATAGAACCAATATGGCACTCAGACTATGTGACTGAGAGTAATATTTTGTATTACTTATTGAAAAATTATAGAGAGACATCTTCTATTATGGAGGTGATCCAGATTTTATACGTATCCTCATGGATGGTGGTGAAGTAAAAAGGAACTTGAAGCCCCACACAAGAACTAGTCTTGGGATCCTGTTCCATTAACTCATGGAAGGAAGGATATCCGATAAAATGGTACTATTAGATCATGTGGGATGGAAGGGTCCATGTTGAATGATATCATGAAAAACTGGTGGTCAAAGGATATTCTCATAAGGAGGGTATTGATTTTAATGAAATATTTTCTCCCATTGATAGACTAAAGGATATTCAGATAGTTCTGGCGATGTGTGTAACAAACAGTTTACATCTAGAGTAGCCAGATTAGAAGACTCCTTCTCTACATGATGATCATGATGAAGAGATATATATTCTCCAACCTGATGGTTTTTTAGATAAAGGTAAAGAGAAAATGATTTACCGGTTGAACAAATATCTATGCAGTCTCAATAAGGCGATGAGGTGTTGGTACATGATATTTGATTCCTATATCAGTAGCCTTGGATATATCATACTTAATTTAGATCCGTATGCATATTTTTTGGGGGAAATGGTAAATATTTCTTCATTATTATATTATATGTGGGTGACATGATTATTGCATTCCCCAATAATGATCAAATCTAGGAGACAATGTATAAGTTGGTTTGAGAGTTTGATATGAAGGACTTGGGAAAAGTAAAAAATATTCATGGGATATTGATTTTCTATGAAATAAACTGTGGGAATATATGGAAATCATAGAATAATTACTTATCACGATTCTTGAAATGATTTTACATGAATGACTGTAATCTAATATATATCCATATTCCTATTAATTTCATGTTATTCTCAATGATGAGTCCTATCAGTAAAGCATAGAGGATGAAGATGTCTCAAGTTCCGTATGCATCAGTAGTGGGAAGCCTAATGTTCCCTATGATTTGTACTGGACTATACATTTCGCATTTAATGGGAGTGGATAGTAGGTGCATGGATAATCCTATATTAGAGAATAGGATAAAAATGAAGTGGAATTTGAGATACATCTATGAGACCTCATATGGTGCATTATATTACAGAGTATCATACTACACTATCATAGGATATATTGATTTTGATTTTCTAGTTGATTATGAATGGATGAAATAAACTATAGGTTATGTGTATACTCTTTTATAAGGTTTTCTGAGATGGATTTCAATGTTATAACCACTTGTGGTTTTTTAGAAGACAATGGTAGAGTATATGGAAGATATAAAGCCCTCCACAAAAGTAATTTTTATGAGAAGTTTGTTGGAGGAGCTCAGAAACATATAAGATCATATTTTTTTGTTATTTTTTTGATAGCCAGAGAACCTTGAACATTTCAAGGAATCCATATCTTTATTGTAGGATGAGACACATTAGGGTTATAATATAATATTTTCTGAGATGTGTTGGAGGATGAAAGTGTAGAAAAGTATAAAATTCGCACTAATGAAAATCAGGATGATTTCATAACTAAGGAAGCTGACTCCGATATGTTCGATCCTCAAGCATCCTTACAGGTAAAGAAATAGTTTTTTTGGAAGATAGGTAGGATTTGTGGATATGTGATTGGTTCTCAATGAAACTCAATTTGGGAGATGTGTGGGAATTATTTTCCTTGGATAGTGGCTGCCTCTTTATTTGTCAGGGAAGGTGGGTGTGGATAGCATGTGGTTGGTGGAAAACCCTATCAATTGATCAAACATAGATAGGAATGTAGTGGGAGAGGTGTCCTATATATTGGGATCTCTACCACAGTTTTAACAGCTCATCAACCCCTTTACCGATCTTCTCACTACTGATCCCTTCGAGCTATATTTGTGAGGGATTTCCCTATTATTTGAGATATAATATATAAGAGTTTTCTCCTTATAATAGTGAAGGAAAATTTACCCATTTTTACCAATAGTGAGATCCTTCTATTTTCCGACGGTTTTTACCCATTTCAATTTGGGTGGCTTTTCACATTACATCTTTTTCCTTTTATTTTTTCATTTTTCACTTAATTTTTATCCCGTGATTATGATTTCACCATGGGCCAATAATTTTCTTGTCTCAACAGTTCACTTCTTCTCCCATTATAGGTGTATCTCATGGTGAATGATCGAGCATCAATATAGGATAGAATACTAACCTGAAGGTCACATATGTTATTCTATAAACATTGGGTATTATTGTTTGTGTTTTTATAGATTTCAATTACTTGACATTAATGAATATTCATATTTTTTGTTGTTTTTATTTTTTATTAATTTTGGAAGTATTTTTTTTAGATTCTATAAAATACTTATAGGAAACAAATATTTGAGTTTTACCAGTAGAAATTAAATTATTTTTTCAAATCAACATATATATTTTTACATAAAAATTATAAATAACCACCAGTAGTAGACCGTAAAATGGATGTAGTTTTATATATTGTTTTTAATAAGATTTCAAATACTTTTTCAATTAATTTTTTAAGAGTATTTAATATAGTCCTTCATAATATTAGTTTTTTTACCATGTTTTAATTATTATTTTTTATTGTTTAAATTTTTTCTCGTAAATACTTAATTAATTTTTTTATATTACATAAATTTACACATATACTTGTTCTTTACCTATCTTCTTGATCTATAACACCACATGGCTAATAACCATCAATGAAAACACGTCATCCATCCTATTAGTACTGAAAATGATTTTCCTTTTGTGTAATTAAAAATATGAAATAAAAATAATGTGCATGAATATTAGAAATAAAACAGATGCCAAATATAACATCAGAAAACCTCCAAAATTAATATGGGTAAAAATCACATTAATTTAGAAGGATATCCCCAGTGTAAAATTTGGTATATATTCTTCCTCTATTATAAAAATAATTTTTATTTAATTTATCACTATTAATCATGTAGGGAAATTTACTCACAAAACACAGCCCAAAAACACTCAAATGAGATAATCTCTTAGGTATCAAGGATTTATTTTCTTTTTATAGGCATACAAATCCCCTTGCTACCTCTTCTGCATGATGAATTGGTGGTTGTGTTTAGCACCCATCAAACCAACCATGCCCACCCCCTTTGACAAAGAGTGGGTGGATGAATATATATTTCTCACTTGGATATTTATTTAAATCTTAT
The DNA here is from genome assembly GCA_963277665.1 of Viscum album. NCBI lineage: Eukaryota > Viridiplantae > Streptophyta > Magnoliopsida > Santalales > Viscaceae > Viscum > Viscum album. The sequence goes on from OY728133.1 coordinate 1,361,943,079, forward strand.
CACATCGCCATGAATCCCATATATACTTCAAATATAAAATTCATACCTCATTAAGGCCATTAAAGGATCTGTACCTTTTAAAAAATTCATAGTCAACCATCTTTATCAGGAAATCCAATATATATTTTTAGTATGAAATTTATATAATATCCACACTTCCTCCACCAAATCTGAAACGAAATGATATTATTCCCATATGTGTTTTGTCATTTAATAAAAAATGGATTCCTTGCGATATACAAGGCACTATAAACATCACAAAATAATGGAATATTTTGATGATTATTCCTGATCTCTTCCAACAACCATCTCATCCACATTATCTCATTTCAAGCCTGTATAGAAGCCATGTACACTTCCATTCCCATTGATAAATCCAAAATATATTGTAACATTGAAATTTGAAGCATAATTACTCTTTTATGATTAAACATGTAATTTATTGGACCCAGTCCACCCATAAGAAACAAAACATGGTTGGAGAAAAGGCCTTAAGCATGCCTCTATGTATGCCAGAGGTAGCCGATTAGGATCTAGGGACTAGGGTGTGTTAGTGGGGATAATATGACATCATATCAAAGTGGAACATAGCATAAAAGATAGAAAAAAATATTGTGGAAGAAACATTGATTATATTAAACTACATAAGTAAATCATCCAATCATAATAAACTAAAAATCATCCACAATATCCAAGTCATATACAGATGATTAAGATATCATAATTCTATATAAAATATATAAGAAAAAAAACATCAGTAAATGTTATACAAAAGTACATAGAAAGACAAAAAGTCTAGTCTCCAATATAATCCAAATAAAATGCTTGAACCGATGTTCCCATACACCATTATATTTTATGAATAAAATAATAAAATATGGTCCATATATTTTATCGTGACCAGTGAGCATGATGTTTGTTTGGGAAGAAATCTGTTACTCGAATAGTGTGTGAGTAACAATCAATAGGCCACCACAAACAATTTCTATAATAAATTCAGTCTATGAGTTTAAATATAGTAATGCAGAAGTAAAATGAATACAAATATAAAGGAATTAGAAATAATCACTATGTGGAGATCATGTTCTTCATGGGAGGCCCACATGACCATACATATTTAAGCCTTTTATAAATGTCAATGAATAGGTAACCTATAATATGTTGGACTAAGAATTTTATTAGAAAACCATGTAATAGAAATAATTATGGAGGGACCAAGGAAAAACTATGACATCATTGACCTTAGAGGCTTAGGCTATATCATAGTGATAAGCATGAAACTTATCCAAAGAAAAAATTGTAATCCAAAGGGTACACCCTTTGCATTACACTATAGAAATGTCTATAACCATGTCTCAATGAAAATACTAGTCTAATCATTACTAGAGCCCAAGGTGATGATCCAAGGCTTCATATGTCTGATGACATCAAGTTGAATCCAAGGAGTTAATCTAAAGAATTATTATTTTTAGATATGAAGTGAATGAATAAACATTACTATACTGGGAATTCATGTACTAATAATAAAAATACCAAATTCCAAAGTGGGTATCTCCCTTGAAATCCAAATCAATGAATTAGGGTGGCATCCACTGTTAGATCAAGGCATTCCCTCGACAATCCATGGTTACTCAAGTCTGGACACACCATTAACAAGAAAATGGTCCCCAATAAAAGGGAACCATTTATAAATAATTTCATTACATGTGTTAACAAATTCATATTTTCTTTTCAATTTAAATGAATCATCTTCATTCCATTTATAAGTAGAAAATTTTTATATAGTAATTCTCACAATTTAATAATTTTTTAGGTAAAAAACATAGGGCCATTTGAATGTTACATTCCTTACTATATCACAATAATTGAATTATTATAACTTAATAAATTAAATTTTTATAAGTCAATCCAACAAATGTAATTGGTGTCAAATGATCATGTATATAAGGACTCATCGAAAGGGTTGATCCTTAGCTAGGTTCCAACCTCAAACAAGGTCAACTGGTATCATGAGACGTCTAGTTCTTTGTTCCCAAAATTAATTTATACGATTTCAAAATAAAAAAAATAAAGATTCTGACATGTGTCACACCGACAATATTTATAAACAAGAGAGACCTTGAGAGAAACAATATAAACCCTCTTCTTTATGGCGGTAGAGGAACACTCGTCCATTATCGTCCTCAGATATAGGATAGAATGAGAGTGAACAAATAAGAATCTGAATAAAAAAACATGGAATAATATAAGTCATAAAAATATCACCAAAGATAGAGAGATAAACCATGAAAGGATTGAAATGTATCAAAACACATACTGGTATGCTTCGAACATGATATAAAATGCTTGGATTGAATCCAAAATGAGGGATAGGATTCAATGCCTAAGGATAAGAGAATAAGGATCACCCATGATTCCCTATATTATAAAAAATAAAATACATAAGAGGAGTTTTATTTTTTGAAATCGAAATGGGAAAATGTTCATTTCCATGGATTTTAATAATGTGCATTATTTGGAAGCATAGTTGGTTAAACAGTGAACCAAATTTACACAATCACTGTATGAGGGATTCGCCCCCTTGCAAAGTTAATTGTACGGTTAAAAAAATGGGGCTCTAACCATGTGATTCAACTTTTCAACAGGACTACTATTTTATTTATGGGTGTGATACCTCCAACACATTGTTAGTGTAATACCCCAGGTAAATAAAGAATATGACATTTTTATATTTATCCATATTTGTGAATAAAATATTAATGTTACTTTAAAGGGGATGCTATGCTCGATGGCGTACCCAATACGCAACACCGAGTTTTTTTTGGGAATCTTATGTTGCACTCTAATAATAAAATAATAATATTATAAATGGTAGTTAACGCCTAGCCGTTGTAATGGCGGGAATGAACAGAACTAACTAAAAAATGATTATATATGTTTGTAAAATATTTTTACTCCTTACGATAAATGTTAGAGGATTAAAAATGCGAATGAATTCAATTTTTAAGCATAAACATTCTAATATTCTTTAAAAGGTCGATTAACCGCCTTTTGATGGAGAACCTCTTTTAAATCCACTTTTTAACAATTTTATGTCTTGTATTTGACAAAATAAAATACTTCTTTAGAATCGGGACATCAAAATTTACATTGTGTTAATTTTTGGTATTGTTCCGATAAAGTTTATTTTTTAATGAATAGTGAAAAATGTTGTATTTTAATTCAAAACCACTTTTAAATATAATTTATTTATGTGATTAGATTATCTTTTTAATTGGTTTTAAAGTTAAATTAGAATATATTTTTACCATTTAATCCAATAGTGGTCATTGGAATTAATTTCATGTTGAAATTGGACTTAAACTAGAGTCAATCTTTTTATACTTATTGTTTCTTAAAAACACGCTATTTGTTTTGACAGTAGGAATTAATTATTAAATTAATTAATTCAACTTGTATATTTTGAATTTTGTAAAATATAATTCATTTTTGAGTTTGGAATATCTAATATATCTAAGGGTGAATTTTTTATATTTTTCTGAAAAACATCAATTTTTTATGAATATTGAAATAACTAAGTGGTAGTTAAAGAAAACTGATTTTTCGTTTAAATGAAAATTTTCCACCTCTATGTTTTGAATTTCAATAATCCGAAATACATGGTTTTCATTAAGATTTAAAATTTCGTTCAATGGAATTAAAATAATTTTTTGGTGAATAGTAACTTTTATGTTTTTAATCGTGATTAGAGATAATTAGTGAAGTCTAAGGTAAAAATAATGTTTTAATAATATGAGATGAGCTTGACACATGTCTTACCCTTATTGGATGTGTCAGGGCCGACCAATAAAATACATGGGTCAACTTGGGGACCCCATGGAGCCATCTTGGTTGGGAAATGATATAAATAACTTTTTATTTAATGTAAAATTAAAAATAACACAAACATCAGTTGTTTTACTAAAACAATTTTTACATGGGGTTATACAAGTCAGATTTTTGACAATAAATAGTCATTTGAAAGATAAAATATTTCTTACATCATGATTTTTTTTATAGTTTTTAGACATTAAATAAATAAAATTATTTAAGACATCATAATGATGCATCGATTACCTCAATAATAAAGGATTTAAATAAAATGAAACGATAATGTAAAATTTATGACCTACACATGCCCAAAACCTATTGTATTGGTGGATTTAGAAACCTTATCACCTTATCCTTGAATAATATCAATGTGGGACCTTTTAAATTAGAAAATAATTTTCAAATAAAGTAATATTTCTTTACGTTCCAAGAGAGCCCCTCCTCTCCTCTTCTAAAAGGCCCCCACCTCTACCTCCTTACCCACACTTCCAAAGAATTTGGCTCGGCCAAACCCTGCTCATTTTTCCTCTACACATCCCTCTCTTACTCCTAGAAGCCTCACATTGGGCATAAGTCTTCCCATGGAAGCTTTTGAGCTCAAATCAAAAAGAGTTACCTGATTTTAAGGTAATGTCTTCACTTGTTTTCTTTTGATTTATTTTGCTTCTCCAACCCCCTAAACTCTTTTTATTAATTTATTTTGTAAAAAATCCAGTATCTTCAATATGGTAGTATTTTTTTATAAGAATAATTTGATCTACACTTACACACACCAAAATCAAATGGTTAAAGAACATACTGTTTCTGTGGACGGCGAATTTCTACCTCACGAAACGATGATTGTTCAAAACTCATATAACACCTTAAAAGGTGTCCATTAAGATGTCACTATATTTATATATGATATATGATATTCTTATGTTTTACATAATCTTCTGTATTTTTATTTTTTGGAATACCTTTATGGTTTCCATTGTGGATAAACACGATAATTTCATTTTAAGAAGTGCGGACTACCGCCCCCTCAAAGTGATTTGATTCATTAATGCCATATGTGGGATGTATAAAGGATGTATTTAAATTTATTATATATGATGTATGTTACATATAAATGATGAATATAATTCGTTAAATGAAATATACATACCTATAATTTAGTTTTAATTCCATTAATATGACATAGAAATGAAAGTAGCGTTCATGTGTACGTTTGTCTTACTGTCTCCATGAACGGTGCATTTCATTTCTTACCTCTAAATGATTATGTAATATTATAAATAAATTTATATTCTGGATATATATGATATATATGATATCCAAATCATTAATATCATTCTGTATATAATGAACCTTTGACCACACGAACAACATGTAATTGTAAGAAGTCCACTTTCGACTTAAGAACCAAATATCGACAAAACAAACATTATTAACTTAAATGATTACATAATGTTTATAACATGGAAATAAGTGATATAAAAGGAATAATGAACTTAAAAAATGTTCTTAAGAAAGTATAAATTAACTCATGTTTATTATTCAGGACGTTAAAGAATGATCGAGTCAAGTCGGACCCGAGGTAAGGGATCCTACTTCTCTCTTTCTTTTTAAGTACACTCTTTTATGTCATTACATTTAAGCTCATATTTCTTGTGATTGGGATATTATTTTATATTACACCTACTGTAATTTTTATGTTTATATGATGAGAGACCCTAATATCTCTCATCAATCCATTTTGGATGCTCTGAGTGGCGCTGTTAGGCTGCCGAATTTTCGTAAAAGATCTAACCTCTCTCTTTCTTTTTAAGTACTCTCCTTTATGTCACTTCTTTTAAGCTCCTCTTTTTTATGATGGGGGGTGTTCTTTTATATTACTATTGATTTACATTTTATTTTAATTTGATTAGAGACCCTATTTGATCTCATCAATCCATTTTTGGATGTTTTAAGTGGTGTCGTTAGGCTGCTGAGCTTTCGTAAGGGATTTGTCATCTCACTTTTAGTCTCGTGAGATTTATGATACATTTGCCACCATTTTATTTGATTGGTGTATGTACATCCAATTATTATACTCTTTGTGTAATATAATTTCATTTATGGGTATTTACATATTCATTGTATGATCCTTCTTCAATGTGGTGTACGTTTCGAAAGTTACCCAAGTCGGTAAGGGAACCTTTCACCCTCCTCTTTTTAAAAGACATCTTTTTTATGTCTTTTAAATCACATACTATTATGTTTTTATATGTTCTTATATATCCTTATTGATGTAAAATTTATGTCCACGTAATGGGATACCCTCTTTATCTCTCATCAACTTATTTTCTGAGTTTTGAAGTAATGACGTTAGGCTGTCGAATTTTTGCAAGGGAACATCTTAACCCAATTTTGATTCTTTGGGATAAACATGTACTCCTTGAATATGAAGTTCTATGAATATTTGTGAATGTCCTCTGATTATTTTACACTTAATATCCACTTATATTTTGTGTATTAATTTGTCACACATAATTATGTAATTGATTTATCCTTAATCGAAGGATACCGTCATTGTAAGGGACTTTATCTCAATCTCCATTCATTGATGCATATTTTGTTTTATACACAACCTTCTTTTCTCAGGTGTATAAGCCCCTTTGACTTTTACGTTTATCCAAAAGGAATCTGTTTTTATATGAAGTGTTTTACTAAACGACAAAAGGGAATGTTTTTTTCATTCGTATGCGGCGACAACGACTTCTCCACCGCCGTGACCATTATTTGAGTTTCGAATTCCTTTACAAGCCTTACCATTTTTATAAGAAAAATAAATACCATGTTTTACTTTTCTTTTATTTTGGTATTGAAAATGGTTTTCATAATGTTTTTATATCAATGTGTTGTGTTGATATCTTGTGATTGAAAAGTGGAAATGTTATGTTTCCTTTATGCATGTTTTATTTGATACGATTAAGTTATGGTTCTTGGGAATTATTATGAAGAGGGGTGGTTCCGTGATAAACTAATGGCGGGTGAGCCTGATATAGCTCTCCAATGCATTGGGTAACATGAAGGGGTTAAACGTTAAGGTTTCTCTGAAAAGATTTAGGGAATATACTGTGATGGGTATTTCAAACGTAACCAAGAGGGTTACTCCCTACGTAAGAATGTTATGAATGCCTCAAGTTACCATTATGTCTTATGAATTCTATGATTTATTCATGAATTTATGAGGTATGTTAAAGTGCTTATGTTTTATGGGTAAATTATTATTTCATTCTTATGTATACATGTACTCATATTTCCTTTCCATATTTTTATATCCCTTACTGAGCTTTTTTATGCTCATCCCATGTTTTTGAAATGTTTTTCACGGGTCAAGGGAAGGGTACATGATATGATGATAGTGCCAAGGAAGTGTCAAGAATGAATCCATGTTTTATTTTAAATATGTTTCCGTTGATGGGAAAAATTAATACTATCTTTTATGTAACCACTTTGTTTAAATGTGGAATGTAATGCATGTTTTATGATCTAATTCTATAAAACACTAAACTTGAAAAGATCCTCAATGTGTAATCTTGTAATAACTAAAGATTAAGTAAGGTTTAAGGCTTTGGCCTTATAGTTGGTATCAATGGTTCGTTTAGACAACTTTAGGGATTAGGAGTTTTTGTTAGACACATGGATAGTCCCTATATCTAATATTTCAGTTAAATCCTTATTTTATAACTTTTTATTGGACAAGTAAAGTCAGTTAAGAATGGAAGGAGAAGGATCTCAAATGACATTCCTATCTCTTCCTGATGACATGCTTGTAATAATTATTGCAAAGTCATGTTCGGATGATTGTGAAACTTTTTCTATCATACAACTCACTTGCAAGAAGTAGTTTGAGATATCAAACACCTCTTCTATACCTCG